>JAKCOX010000012.1:16077556-17331649 GCA_022605575.1 Laterallus jamaicensis coturniculus
AGCTGCAAGGAGAGGGGAGAGGCACAAGGCAGCTTGCCAGCTCAGAATCCCCAGCACTTACACTGGGACAGCTTTCTGTCTTGCCCAGCATATATTCTGTACTGAAAACTGTTTCACAGGCTGCCACTTCTCTTTGCATAAAACATTTTTGAGCCCTATTGTCAAGCTAATGTTAGGATAAGTATTAATGCACTGAAGAAGGTCTGGGCAATCTTTCAGTGAAGACAAGGTTGATATTTTTGGACAATCCTTCTGTCAGTGACTCCATGCCATTGCAGTCTCCATGCTACAAGGCTATTGTTTCTCTCCTTGTGACCCCACTGGATGCTGGGGGCTCCTCTGGCAGCTCAGGAGGGCAGCGAGCCGCATGGCGATGGCTACGCATGCCTGGTGTCTTACCCTTCCTCACCCAAAATTCTTACTCCCATCCCTGTGGACCAGCTACCTGGGTAGAGAGGAGTCAAGGGTGACTTGCAGAACAGACCTATATCACAAACAGGCACTGCAGAGTGGTCCAGGCTCTGGACAGAAGAAATATGTAAAGCCTGACCTTGCAAAGTCCTAGCCATAGGGTGCTGGTCCCCCAAAACTGCTCTGCATGTGATGGGGGACAGACATACCCCCTCTCCTGTGGATCAGAAGGAAGTAGGTGCAGCTTCTTTAGGAGAGATGCATTGCTTCAGTGCACAAGCAACATACACATTGCTCCCAGGAAAACAAATGTTCAGTTAATGCATTGCATATGCCAGATCATCTGGTACCTCTGAAACAAGGTGCATGGATGAGCCTTTAACAAAGATCTTTGAAACAGTGCTGTAAGATGGAGGAAAAAAATCCAGCTGCCACTTGCATTAATCCCAAATATCCAAATAAAAATGTGTGACATCCGGCCTCCCTCCAAGGTTTGGTTACAAGATGTCAAAAATTATCTGGCATCCGAATGTCATGGTGCATTGGAAAAAGAGAAAATCAGTGCAGCAGTAATTGAGTGTTGACATTATCTGTGCTGGAATTTGAAGGGGAGGATGAGCTTTTGGACAGCAGCTATTTTAAGAGTTTTGACCTTTCCTAAGTTGCACATACTCAGTTCTATATGATGTGATGTTGGGGACAAGCATATCAGCTCCTGTCAGCACCATTTGCTCATGCTTTGTGTATTGTGGGTTATTTCATTGTTTCGTACGCATCTGTCCTGTACAGATCAATCTCAGTCAATTTAGGAAGTTTGACAGAGAGAAGCTGCACAAGCTCTATGGTCAATCATGAACAAGTTTGAGCAAGTAGACAGAAATTCCTAAAAATGCAAAGTAAAGGATCCTGGGACTGTCTTGGTCTTTCACCAGAATACAGCCTGTTGCCATTTCCGTGCCAGACCTGATGAGCATCTGATGAGCTGTGATGTTACAGCATTTCATTTTTAACTTGGGGCTACACCTAGACTACACTCATCAGACACAGCATCTGAGGTGTTGGAGTCCTGTCCTCCTGAGCTCTTGGCAATCCTCAGAGGAAGCAGTTCAGCTCTCCTTGGAGATGCCAATACTTGTTTCTTGGTTGGGATGCCTGGTTTTAGTTGAAACTGAGCAAGTCTGGAGACCCCAACCAAGCGTAGTGCCCTGTTGACTTGGGTATTGGTGTCTGTAGTAAGGGTTTGCCCAAGCTTACCATTGATCTGAGAGAGGAAAGAGGCACAGAAAGATTTGCATATCAGTGATGGGAATGCTATGACAAGTTCAATAAGATTTGTGTGCAGGGGTATCCAGAGTGTGCATCCTTAACTCCTCTCCAGATACACTTGCATTTTTCTCTTGTATAAGAGCACCCAAGACTGAAAGTTATGGATTTTCTAGAAAAGAGGCAGAAGGAAAAACCTGACTTCCTGTACAACACGGGTCAGCACATTGCATCTGACAGCTCAAAGTCAGATGTGTGTGTTTTGTTAAGGTGTAGCATCTCTTCAAAATCTTGATATTACATTCTCAAAGCAATAGCAAATTAATCTCTTCTGAAAGTAGGAGGATTTTTCATGAGCTAGCTCTTGGGTATACAAAGAACAGAGAAAGAAGGTTGTGTAGCCTCCAGGAGCAGGTTCCCATGCCCTTCAAAACAAATGTATTTTTCTTAAGATACCAGCTGGGAACAGTTGTGATGTTTTAATCTTAAATGTATGGCCTGGGGTCAGTATCACCAAAGCCCATGACATCACCCTATCCAAAATAAACGATTTCACTGGCTCATCTCCAGCCATTCTCCCTAGCTGTCAAAACCACGAGCAGAGCTCAGTCAGCGAGGCAGAAAGATCATTGGGACTACATACAGGTGAAAGGTGAGTTTTGTTCTCATAAATCACAGTGTCGGGGTGTGCAGAGTACTCCGAAAGAGCAGGCAGTGCATTCTGAAACTAGGTTATAGGCAGCTTCCAAAGAAGGTATTGAAGAGGCTAGCTAAAAAAAATTATGGAGGCGCATTACTATCGCACAAAATTAGGATTCTGTGCTTATTTAAGAATGTTAAAATGCTTTTATAGAAATACCAAAGGTTATGTACTGATGGTTGGAAACAGTACAGTATCTCCAGAAGTACTGGTCACTGAAAGTTTATGTAAACAGCAGCTAGTGACAGTGATTGTAATTCTTTAGGAATATTCTTGGTGCTGCAGATGCTCAAGATGATGCTACCACTCTACAGCACCATCTCTTGACACTATATCTAATTATTTTAATTAGGAACAGGATTCTCATGGGCAAAAGTGCACCTTGCACAACACAATGTAACCCAGCAGATGTGTGACCAAGGGGGTGATTGGAAATAGAGTGAATGTGGCAGGAAGAGGGCTGTGCAAGATTATGGCTGCTTGTCAGTACTCCAGAAAAGATTGTGTTTGCTTCAACTCATTATTAGTACTTAATAAACCAGGTAGCTAGCCCAAACACAGATCACTGTAATGAAGTGGGGAATGGTTTATATTTTAGCCATCGAACAGCCAAGGAAACGTCCCCTCCTTGAAAAATTAACCAAAACCATGACAAAAATTTGAGCCTACTTAAAAAGCTCGCTCAGGGCAGAAAGATGTGATCAACCTCAAACAAGCCGTGTTACCAGAACAAGCCATGCCCTGCTAATATGTGCCCATGCATAATATTTGTGCCCTTGAAAAACCAGTGAGTAGTTAAAAACCCTTTGCTGTGGTTTTGCATGCAGCTGCTCTCTCACTCCCCGCCAGTAGGATGAGGAAGAGAATCGGGAGACTGAACGTGAGGAAGCTCACGGGCTGGCATAAGGGCAGTGTAACAGGTAAGGCAAAAGCTCTGTGGGCAAGCAAAGCAAACCAAACCAAGGAATTCATGCCCCACTTCCCATGGGCAGGCAGGTGTTCAGCCATTTCCAGGAAAGCAGGGCTCCATCATGTGTAATGGTGACTTGGGAAGACAAACACCAGTTCTCTGAATGCCCCCACACTTCCTTCTTCCTGCAGCTTTATATGCTGAGCATGATGTCATACGGTATGGAATATCCCTTGGGTCAGTTGATGTCAGCTGTCACGCTGTGTCCCCTCCCAACCACAGCCTGCTTGCTGGTGGTGTGAGGATCAGACAAGGCCTTGGCTCTGTGCAAACCCTGCTGAGCAGTAATGGAAACATCTCTGTGCTATCAGCACTGTTATCAGCACAAACCCAAATCACAGCCCCGTACCAGCTACTAGGAAGAACATTAACTATCCCGGCCAAAACCAGCACACCCATACTGGTGTTTTGCTTTGCTATACTATTTGCAGCAGAGCTCCTTCAAATCAATTGCAAGGAGACCAAGATGCTCCTCGAAGCTCAAAAATACTTGAAATTTGTCTCCCTCTGCTACTAGTGTAAATGCCTGGGAAGAAATTGCTTTCATTTAATAAAATGTATACATCATGTGTGTTAAAAAAGGGAACCCTGCTGGGTAACCCTGTCTCTGGTAACATCTGTAAATTAATTTGTTTCTGGAGAGCAGGAATGATTTATAGCTCACCACAAAGCTAAAGTGCATGACTAAATTAAGAGGAGTGTTCCGGCAGCTGGAATGCAATTGCAGCATAGATGCACACAGGGTGTTAACATGACACTGAGGCTATGAATATAGCGAAACGGGGATCCCTGTGCACAGAGACAGGGTTCCTTCCTTCCTACAGTGTTTGTCCAGTCGTGCTAACATGAGAAATGTCTAGATTAGCTAGATAACAATCCAAGGACTACCTGCCTATGGATTTCATGCATTCAGACAGGAAATGCCACCTTATCTCTATGTTGCACCAGCTCACAGACGGTGATACACGCTGTGCTCTGTCAGAGAGATTTTGCTTTTATTCTGGATGTTGTCCTTAGTCTTGGGGTTTGGCAGGAAGCACACAGTTGCTCTGTTTGTGCAGAAACACAAGGAGGCAGGGCAAGGCATTGGGTGCCACTCACCCCCACCAACCCTGCTGGGAGCTGCCATGGGGCTTCCCCTGGGGCAAGTAATGGGGAGGATCTGTGGGAGACTGGCCCTCGGCTGGGAAGCCCTGCAGCTGAAGAGGTTTTTTTCTGGATCTCAGTTTCCAGTAGAGCATCATCTGCCAAAGGTATGTGTCCCTTGGTATCTGCAAAGAGCTTCCACCATGACAACAGAGCTGTCATGGGTCCTCCAGCCGTAGTATTTGGGATAGGGGAGAAATAAGTCACCCAGAGGAGTCAGTGAAGTGCTTCAGAGGCTCCCATCAGCTACTATCACAGTTGCTTGTAAAGCATGAAATGTTGCATCAAACACTCACCTGGGCTTTCTGTTCAAAAGCCCTTGTAATCCAGAGGTGTCTGGTGTCTCATCTACAATTCCTCCACAGACATTTTGATCGCTTCTGAATGACTGCTGGGAAAAAAGATCCTGCATCCAGGGAAGGAAATGATTTATCCAGGCATAAAAAACATTTCAAAAGACAAATGTCCCAACCCAGGCCATTAACCCCTTTGACTCCAACATGAGGGTTATGGTCTATTGAGAGCTAGCAACTTTTTTTTTTAAAGAAAAGGCTCTTTCATCTCAGTATTGAACGAGGAGAATGGGACAATTACCACACTTTCTTTCTGCAAAGGAGTACAACTGTCTTGTAGTAGCATTATTGCACACTGGTAGAACTCGGAGTCAGATTTGTAACAAACTGAGGTAAGGTTGTTTTAAGGATTATAATTTGGGGGTGCTGCATGATCAGTTAGTTGTTAGTGGATCAGTTTTTGCCTCAAGGAAGAGCCCTTCTGGGAATTATAACGCATATCCCCTCCAGACAGAGCTGATGGGTTTGTGTCCGCCAAGTACTGACCATGTACTGAAATGAAGACTTTTTGTGGCCTAAAGGTCAGTGCAGGACGGGTGAATAAATACTCCACTCTCTTCCCTTAAGATAAGAAGAGACGACAGCTCTAATCTAATTTTTCCCAGTAAGGGATTGCCCTATGGATGCTTTTGCTGCATAAATTTTGATGACATTCCTGGTTTGATTGACTAATAATGGCTGAAACAAACTTGTCTGCATTGGTCTCCCCTTTCTGCCATCAAATACAGAGAGTCTAGTTCTGCCTGACTCTGGATATGTCCACCTGTGGTGGCTCCTGACAGCGTGGTCTAGCAAGTGGGGTGCAGTCCCAAGTACTCCTGTGGGCCCCAGTAGCAAAGGTCATGGGCAAGGTGTCCATCCCTGGCTCCACTGACTTGCTCCTCTCCTGCTGAAGCTTGTATGGACAAAGGCTTTTTGGAAGGATGCCATGGTGTGATGGGGCTATTTGGAGTCACCCAGGCAAGAGCTACAGCAGCCAGCCTTGGGGATGTGCCCTGCACAGGTAGACCTGAGTCTCGCTGATGTCTGACCCCTGGCACGGACACAGTGCTGCTGAACACCTGACAGTCCTGTTGGTGAGATGCAACCCTGTCTGCTTCCGGGATGCAAAGCTGATTAAACCCCCTCTTTGTTATGTAGGATGTGCACTCCTGCACATGCTCTGATGCTTGCAGTGAGAGCCCCACCACCAGCATCACCTCGCGACTGCGTTTGCACAAGCTGACTCGTCCCAGCTCTGCCAGGCCTGCGGCAGCCTTTGATCTGGAACAGCATCAACCCATAGAGGAGCTGTGTCCTTCTGGGACTTCCTCCCATCCAATTAAGCTGCTGTGTGCTGTGATCTCTAACTCAGTAGTAAGTTGATCCTCTGGCAGGGAATTCAGTCAGAAATTAATTAGTGGGAGCAAAATGTGAATACATACAGTGTTATGTTTTTATTCTAATAGCCTAGTTAGTAATTTTACTTCTTCAAGGAGAGGGAAAGTAGTGTGAATTCCAGTGCTTTGATCAGGCAGTGGCGTTTTGAAGCTAAATTGCTAAGCTAAGAATCTACATCAATATTATACAAAAGCCATTTGAAGGTACTTCAGTAATTTTGAAGTGTCATTTTTGGATGGTGGACCAGGCACTCAGAAAACGATCTGAGCCCCAATACCACTGAGGGGAGGAAGCTGTGCGTGTCCTTCCTTCTTTACACAGGTAGATGGATTGAGCTACAAAGCAGTTAAGGCTTTGATTATTCTGCTTTCGCTCTGTCATGCGTGGAGGCTGCTGGGAGGGAATCTCGGTGATGCAGGCAGGGCCATGGTTCAGGGCAGACTGCAGGAGAACACCTCCTTTGACACCACTCCTCCTTGCTTTGCTATTCCTGCTTGGGCTGAGGCAGAATATGCCCCAGAAAACTGCGTTCCCACTCCAGAGTCTAGGAACATTTCAGTTCTATCTGCTTATTCTTTTCAGTCCCATTGCCCAAAAATGTGTGTAGACTTTCTCTACTAAGCACAGGACAGTGACATTCAATAGTCTCTCTTTTTTTTTCAAATGACCTACTTGACTTGAGGTCATGTTGCAATGACCAATCTGCAGGCAGTCCTTGCTCTGGGTGTCTGATGAAGCTGCAGGAGTCGACAGAAGCACTTCCTTCTTGTTTTAAAAAAGAGAGAGCCCATTCCTAGGAGGGAGTAATGAGCTTGACCACTTACACTGGAACTTAGGTGCACCCATTTAACATAACACCAGCTCCAGCATAGCAGTGCCCCGCAGTTGTGTGCAGCACTGGAACCTCTGCTCAGCACACAAACAATAGCTTACCACGTTTGGTACCACAGATCAATGATGCTGGTTTGCCTCAGTAGCAGGAGGTTATTTAACTTTGGCATTTTGAAAGTGGTTGTTTTACTGTGGTGGCACAAAGGTGAGGATTTGGGGGGGTGCTTTTCCACATCTGGGTCTCATAAGCTTTGCCAGATTTTCATCCCCAGGGAAGATTTTTTTGAGTCTGTGCTTCATTTCCTATGTTTCCCTTAACGGAATCCTTAGCATTCAGTGCAAGCCACTGGGACACTTGCTCTTACCAAGAAACTATCATCATCAAGTGCACTGAAGTACTAGCAGTGGATCAGCTTGGAGCTGTTGGGAGCAGATAGCATGTGGTTCTCAACAAAAGTTGTTTATGGCCAGGTGGGATGAGTTTAGAAGAGTGATCTTAGACAAGTATTTAAGTAAAAAAACTGGCACCAAACGTGTCATTTGTGCCCTTTGCTTGGAGGAGGATTCAAACTGGAATACTCCACATTATCTCTGCGCCCTTCATCAGCTGATTGGAAACATCAGATCTTTACAAATAGAAGAATAATTGGAAAAGCCTCGTCACATTTCTCCAGGTTTAAAAATGCAGTTCTGATTACCTGCAACACCATGAATGGCTCCAGAAGGTGGGATGGTGCTCTCTTTTTAGATGCCATCAGCCTTGATACCAATAAGCTCTTCCCAAATGGAAGGAAACTGTAATAAAGTGGTCTGCTCAGTCTTTGATTTTTCAGCACTGAAGTGTCGTGAATAACCACTTTCTGAATTAGTTTCTCTGGATATAATGTCAGTTATTGCTTCAGACCCTCTCTGTCTAGACCAGCCTAGTTCTGGAAGTGGCCATACGGAGTCAAACTCCCGTCACTTCCAAGCGGACGACATTAGTTGGTCAAACATGGAATGGATTTGTTTGCAGGGACTTTGCTGTGCTCTGTTTTGATCTTTAGATCTTTCTCCTTAGGAGTGCTGCCTGGCAGACAGCACACTTCAGTTAAAAGTCCCTGTCTGGAGAAACACTTTCAACTGCAAAGCTGTTAGACTATTTCCAAAGCTTTTTTAAAAAATCAGAGATAAGATCTATACTTGCCTACAGTCAACATCTTTGAAACACCATAAGCAAAACAGAACCCATCAACCAACTGCATGAATATTTTAGCAAGATACTTAATTATTTATAATGAAGCTTCAGCAATATTCTTGATATAAAACTTCAGTGTAAAGGGGTTGCCTTGAGATACGCTTCTCCCTGATCAGTTCCGTACCTCTGGGATCAGTTTATAGGGATTTTATTTATCAGAGAACATCAGTGGCGTTTAGTTAACCAAGAAGAAGTGTGTTAAAGCCACTTTTCACACAGGGGTTATGGCACTGCTTGGTTACTGTTTGGGTATGCAAGAGTCAGTGCAGGCTTATTGAGTTTCTACCCGCGCTACCAGCACAAAGAGGGTGTGTGGGGTGCAGGTTACTTAGAAAGCATGGAAAGGAGATATTTTATTACAGCTTCTCAGGTAACACAATGAAACTGCTGTGGTCTGAGCAGCTGTACTGATATCCAGGACCCCAGGAGCTGAGCCAGGGAGACTCGGTTTGCCCACAGGACTGCTGGGGGGCTGGAGAAAGTAATTTGAACTTCCAAACTCAAGTTTCCCGGGTGTTAGAGTGGGACCAGAAGACACCAGTTTCCTTTTTAAATGCTTCTGGGGTTAGAGATGAGAAGTACCTTATGAGTAGTCTGGTCCTCAACAATCTTAACGGACTGTGAGTTGGAGATGTGCTAGGAATGTAGTTAATTTCTAAAAGTTAATTTATCTTGCCAGGCAAGAATGACATTTCCTTCCTGAAGTCTGCTAAAGCACCCTTTAATGTGCAACATTGATTTTATATTGTAGCAACAACGAATCCAGTAGGATAATTTCCCTATGGGAACGTATGGCTCTGTGTGTGTCCCTCTCCTCTGCATCTCTGACTTTCTCAGGAAAGCTGGAGTGGCATTAGAGAATCAGGGAAACAGACCTGAGGCTGAGCTTCTCTCCTTGGCTTTCCACAGGTTTAAATTACAGTGAGAACCAACATGGTTGGGATCAGGGCAAATGAGGACTACAGGCTGAAATGGTGATAGAGATTTGCAGCAGACTTCTCAGAAACACTCATCTCACCACCAGCATCTCTCCTGGTACCTGGCCTGGGTGCTTGTCCTGCCTTCCTAGGTTAATTTGCTCCCTTCTGCAAAAGATCTTAGCATTTCCTGCATTCGTAGCATTACATCCAAATGTAAAAGTCACAGAATATCAATGAAATTTCCCAAAATCTCAGATTTACGAAGGCAGATGTTAAATGCTCACTGATGTATAAGAAGATCATTGCTAAATAGGACAAGAGGGAGTGGCTTCAAGCTGAAAGAGGGCAGATTTAGGTTAGAAATTAGGAAGAAATTCTTCCCTGTGAGGGTGGTGAGGCCCTGGCACAGGTTTCCCAGAGAAACTGTGGCTGCCCCCTCCCTGGCAGTGTTCAAGGCCAGGTTGGATGGGGTTTTGGTCAACCTGGTGTAGTGGAGGGTGTCCCTGCCCATGGCAGGGGGTGGAACTAGATGGTCTTTGATGTCTTTTCCCACCCAAACCAGACTGCCATTCTACAGTTGAAGATCACCTTCCTAAGGCCCAAATTGATGCCAAGTCCTGCAGCCCTGGGGTGAGCTCCACCTGCTGCAGAGGCATCCAGATGCGCCACCTCTTGATGGAACTTGGGTCACTGTATGAAATGCTTGGTGGTCTAAGTCCTGTTCACAGGGAAAACAGCAGGATAATTAGGGTAATTCACAGGCAGATTTAGTGCACATTTAGTGGTACACTCAGTGGATAAGGGGGAAAAAAAAAGATTAGGAATAGAGAATTGTGTGGTCTTATACAGTAGCAGAACTAGAGGGAGTGAATTTCACAGCTTCTGCTGGGAGTTCATCTTTTCTTTGACTACTGCTAGCCTATACCTGCTGGGCATCGCTTTTATCTGGGACTCAAAGGACACTTCTGAAGAAATATCCTTCCCTGACAATTTTTTAACTTGAAAATATCTCATAATCTAAGGCATTTCAACAGGGAGAAAGAGACTCTGGACCTATGTGCAAGGATGCTATACTCCTGTCTGAAAAAGCACTGCCCTTTCTCCTGTGTGTGAAACAAAAGAATGCTGAAGGGAAGAAACCCCACGCTCAGCCGGGTGCTGAGTCAGTGTGCTTGGAAACTGAGGCAGCGTTTGGAGACAGGTTTATTAAGCACTATGATTTTAAAAATTTTTTTTGTTTGTCACCATGGGAGGTTTTAGACCTGTGGGTCCTGGAGATCTGAGATGAGGCTTTGCCTCTTACAAGAAGTAAGTTTTTGCCCTTGTGCTTGCAGAGGAAATGTAATCCGAAGGAATAATCGCGGTTTAAGGCATGAGAGCTCCTTAGCTGCTGCTATTTAAAGCCAACTGCTTGTTTGGATTTGGGAGAATCTGACTCATGTTAATGAAATATTTGAAGCTGGCAGCAGTACCCCAACTCTCTGTTTCTCCACTTAAAACTTCCACAGGCTCTTTGCAAGGTAATCATGGTGCTGACAAAACACAGGGCCCCGAGTCTTCCCTGTTTGTGCAAGGATTCACAGTAATGGCACACCTTTGGCCTTTGGTGTTTCCAAAACAGAACAAGAGGAAAAATAATGCCGAGCTCCAAATCCAATTGTACATTGATTTATCTGGCTTGCAGCTCTTCTCCAAGGAAAGTCCTGCAAAAGCAGAGAGCTGGACTCGATGATCTGAAGGTTTTATTTAGGTTTCAAATTGAGATCCAGCTCTTTTAACAACACATCTGCTTTGTAGGTAGGAAATGAGAAGTTTCTCACATTGCTTACAGCCCAAAATCATTTGTCCTTTAGCAGATACCTTATTTTGATGCTATCAGAAATGTATACCAGTGGCATTATTACTGCATAAAAAGTCACTAAAGTTTCATATTGAGGCATGGCAAGATCCAAGCTTGTTCAGCAGGAATGGGGTTGTTATGGAAGTCTTTCCTTTAGGTAGAGCATGAGAATCTTGGACATCTTTGTCTTACATGACAAATTGTCTATCAGTGTTCCAGGTGAATCCTGGAATCGTATCATACAATAGTTTGGGTTGGAAGAGACCTCAAAGTGGATCTAGTTCCTACCCTGCTGCCATGGACAGGGACACCCTCCGCTAGACCAGGCTGCCCAATGCTCCATCCACCTTTGCCCTGAACAGTGCCAGCGAGGAGGCAGCCACAGACTATTCCAGAGCAGCACAGGTTGAATGGGGCTTCTGTAACAATTCTGCATGTCTGAACTTGCTCCAGAGGCCCTTAGCATCTCTGGGACAAGTTTCTTAGACCAGTACTGCTACTATGAACCCAATAGATGTCCGTACATGTCCACTTCAATTCCTGGGCTGCTTGTCATCTTCTGAGAGAGAGCCTGGTTAGATTTAAAAAGGGAGCAAGTGCATTTGCACAACCACACTTGAGCTCTGCTGCAAGAAACTGTCACATCTCAGTGTTGTCAATCTCAGGCAGAGGAGGGGACGGGGTGGTGTCTGTGGCTCAGCTGAGCTGCTGCGGATTCTGAGGCTGTACATGAGTTTGTATCTACATTGACAATTGCATGCACCCCTGCCTTTCCTCTATAGTGCAGAAGCAAGAGCAATTAGTCTGATTAAAACCATGGGTGCAGAGCAGGCAATATGGGCTCTAATAAAGCAAGCATGCCTTTCCATTAAACCAATTTGCATAATGTAATTCTGTGAAGCATTTTCTTCTTTTTTCAATGTTGTTTTCATTCACTGAGGTCCGCGTTAATTGCTAATAAAAAACAGAGCAAGGATTTTTTTCATGTTAAGGGTTTCCTCTGTCTTTTTGCAGAAAGAAGCTCAAAACCAAACACAGTTTGGTAGTTTACATTCTACTATGCCTCAGTGCAGACCTCCTTCCTATCAAAGATGTGTGACAGCTAAAAGGACACTGTCATTGTAGAGTGGACAAAGGAGGTATGCCGCCTGTGAGATAGTCCTCATGCCATGCTATTAAGTGCTACTGTTGCCTATCTAAAACTTCATGGCCAGATTATCCATTCTCTCACCCTGAGTTGGCTCTGTTTTGTCCTGGGTCTGTTCCAGGTCAAAACTGATGTGGCAGAAATGGTAAAAACATTTCATTATTTTTGGGCCCCCACATACTGTGTTCTGAAGGGACGATGCCTTACCAAAGGCTTGGACTTGTGCCTGTTCATGCATTCAAAACACAAACACTCAGAAGGAGAATGAGTGAATCCTTGGTGTTCCGGGGGGGTTGAGCAGTTGTATCAACATGCAGAAGTTTTTGTCCATGACAGTTACCTTCCCTTTGGGAAAGAAGGCAAAACTGAATGTTCCCCTTGGTTGGATGCAATGGAAAATTACTGCCTTTTGACAAGGTAGTAAGGGTGATGGGACACCAAAACAGGTTGCCCAGAGAAGTTGTGGATGCCCCATCATTGCCATGGTTCAAAGTCATGTTGGATGGGGTTTTAAGCAACCTGGTCTAGTTCAAGATGACCTGCCCGTGGCAGGGGAGTTGGAACTAGACGATCTCTAAGATCCCTTCCAACCCACACCATTTTATGATTCTACAATTCCATGATTCTATGATAAGGTGATGAGTTTGGACCCTGGGGTCTGAAGTGCTTCCTAATATTCTGATGGAAAAATCTCAGGAGGAAGAAAAGGTGTGGTAGCCACTGTGTATTTGTGAGAGAAGGAGGGAAACTGTCAAAGTTCATCTCTGTAGACAACCAGAGAGGTGCTTTCTGTGAAACCATGAGAAAAAGACAAAGCATGAAACTTTGGGTAGAAAGAGTCATGGCTAGGGACAGTTTATGTTGCTGCCTGTCTCTTCTTGCTCTCAGGGGAAAATCTTTTACAGACTTGGAAAATAACATACCTCTCAGTTGTCCTTCCTTGTAGAAACAGTTTTCAAGTCTGTTTAATCTCAACAAAGCAGGTTGTCCTGAAGATAAGGACTACGTAAATAGGGCAAACCAAAAATGACATAGAGTACTAGTACACATCAAGTGAGCCACAATCTTCCAGGTGATTGAATGAACAGGTTCTCTCTGCTGGAACGTTTGAACAGAGAACAATATCATTGGTTGTGTCAGTGAAAATGGTTTTTTCCCAGTCCCTCAACCAGCAGCATTGTTAGTTTTCTTGTGCTTCCTCATGCATTTCTTTGCATCTTAAATACAAATAAAATCTACATGTTTAGCTACCCCTTTTTACACCATTGTGCATAGATCTAGGATCTTTAAGGAAGATATATGACTGTTGTTTAACTGGTCAGTGTCTTCTTGTGGTGTTCTGATCTTTAGACACTACCATTATAATAGTAAAATATACTGGTGATAATAATGTCTTTGTGAGAGCACTAGCTGAAATTGCTTTTTGGGTGTTGTGAAGAATTTTTATTTATCAAATGGTTAAGAGACTATAAATTAGAGACAGACATTAAAAATTTGAACTTATCTGCATATACTTCTTGAGGAGATAAGGGGACTCCTGTTCATAAAATCTACAATGCTCAGTCAAGAAGATGACAATCACGTGTGAATCAAGTGATCTATGATATCCAAAAGGAACAAAGCATGAAGCCATGGCAGTTAATAACAGCAATCAGGTGACAAAGAATGATGGAACAAAACGAGTTTCTGCAAAACATGTCCATTATGAGTGACAAATATTAATATACATCACTGGTTTCATGAAAATAAATATCACATTAATAAACATCACATTTTGCTGAAGAGCTTTTCATATTTTAAATACAGTTTTACTTTCTTGGCATTGTCTCAAAGGCTGAGAGCTGATAGATCTTAAGTAATTTTTCAGCCTCTTATTCAGGATGAGTTTCTGGTCATACCTTATCAGGACATGCCCTTGGCCACCCATAGTCTCCACAAACAGCAGCAGAATCAAAAAGAAAAAGCCAATGGAGCCCCATGCTCCAGCTCCTGTCTTCAGGAGATGCCTGCATGGGACCAGATAAATCCTATCCTCAGTCTCCAGAGGTTTGGGAAATTGAGAGGTTGGTTAGAAACTGTTGCATGGTGGGGTAGTGGTTTGTGTGGCCATGAGAGAAAGGGTTTGGTGTGGATCTCAGGGGCTGCAGGGGAGTGATATATGGAAATAGACTCTATAACTCAGAAGTTATAAAGTAGGCATGTTTATTGTGCGCAGGTACGCGGGGGATCACTCCGCCACAAAAACGTGCACCCTGATGTAGTGACCTGACCCCCCATTTATACAGTAAAACAATGAATATTCTATTAACACCTATACATAATTATTACCTAAACCTGCCTACTCTCACTTCACACGCTAATTAGCTTATCAGTCCTTTATGCAGATCCTTAATGTGAGGGTCTTGCGAGCTTGCAGTGTTCTTAGCAGTTTGAGGTAATTTATGTCCTTGTTAACTCTCTGTTTTCCTCTAGTAAGGAGGTTTATGGATGCAATTCTTTGTCAGCCATCTGTTTTCTTTGACGAAGGGATAAGTGACCTATCTGTGATGGATCATTCTGCCCTCAAAGTCTTGCTCTTTATCTTCTCCTCATAGATAGTGTGAAGCTTTCACAAGTAAGCTCCTTGCTATGGAAAAAAACAGACTTCCTCCTCCTCCATGATTACCTAGCTGAGTTCTAAGAGCTACCCCCATAACTACGCTACACATACACTACACTACATATACTTATGATCCTATACCCTCACATCAGGAGAAGATGCTTAAGAGACATGCTCCATGGTGAAAAGCTGGCCAGTGGTGATCAAAACAAGATTTGACTAGCTGGGGTCCCAGACTTGACCCAGTGAAAGCCCTGCTTGGTCTCATATTTGAAAGAGGAAAATTAATGTCTTCAAGCAAACTGGAGGGTGAACCTGTGGGAAGCAGAGATTCTGTAGCTGGGAGGAGACAGCCCTGTGTGTGGCTGGTCGGGGAAGATGCCTGGGCTGTGGGCCAGGTAGGGAGAGGAACACCCCTCTCCCACATGGGCCTGCCCAAAGGAGGACAGCCACTTTGCCCTTCACACTCAGCATAGCCTTCACCACTTCACCATGGCACTGGGGTCTGCAGGCTCTGCTCTAACGCACCATGAGGCATTTTTCTCAGGTGTGTCCATGCAGTATGGGTGTCCATGTAGTGAAGACCCGTGTGAGGACTCCACTATGATTTCCCTTGAGCTACTCCCCAAAGTTCCCTGGGGAAAGAGACCTTTTGTGTCTTCAATAGCAGCACTGACATGTTTTCTCCCCAAGACCTGTCAACTGCTCTCAGTGGTGAGGAATGTACAACATAATTAGCACTCAGCATCCAAGAAGTCCCAAATGGAGGCCTTTGGCAGTAACTCTGGTGCTGGGTGACATGCTGTGACTCGCTGGAGGGGTCCTACATGCAACCAACAACCTGCTGCCCACTTACAGCCATGGTCCTCGTGCCCAGCCTTGCCCTCACTGTGCTTGTAGCTCTGCTGCAAACGGCTCCAGCTTAGCACTTGCGCGCAGGCTGTCTGCACCTTGCAAACCCTGGTGATAAATCCTCCTGGGGATTAGCCTCCAGCAGCCCTGGCTGCTGCTGTTCCTGCTCAGCTCCCCTAGCGGTGCCAGCCCTATGGTGCACGGGGTGAGCCAACATGCCCATGGGGTGCACGGTGCCATGGGGAGGGCACGTCTAGGCCAGGCAACTTGGAGAGCGTCCAACCAGCCACACAGCCTGAAGCCTGCAGCAGAAGCCAGGGCAGCCTGCTCGGCTCGGCACGGCATGGCACAGGGCACAGGGCATGCCAGATGGATGCTGCTTTTGGCCTCCCATACACCTCAGGGGAAATGCATGGACTTCACTGCCCTTAACTGAGGGAGCTGAGGTTTCTCCTTTGCTCTCTTTAAAACCGGAATTCAAGCCTTGTTCTTCACCCTCTAGCTCCTTCCCCACTCCCAATACTTGCAAGCAGCTATTTTTCAGTCTGTTTTTTTGCTAAACGCAAGTGTATCTTGGGGAGAGCAACCTGACAGCTCTTACTCAGAAGGTGCTGTAGAATCCCAAAGGTAGGAAAAAATTAAAGTTAGAAATAAAAGGGAAAAAAAAGTCAAAGCTATTTAGTTGTCACCAGAAACCCTTGAGCGTACCTCATCTCTGGAAAGAATTAGAATGAAGTGGATAACCCAGGAAAGGATAATGGGAAGACAGGTGTAAAATTAGGTCCTGATGCGGTCTGTGACAAATCAGTGGGAGCTAAATCCCAAGCACTGTGAAATGATGGGCTGAGAGCTGCTCTGCAGTGCTGGGGGAGAGGGTGAGTGCCTGGGAGAGAGCTGCCTGGCAGGATGGATGTCCAGGCGGGCAGGCAGCGTGCGAGAGGAGGACTGGCAGTGTCACGTGCATGGCTGCTCCTTACAAGTGTCACTGGTTTTACAAGGGTTGTGTGTCTGGCAGGGATTTGGGGGTAGGGGAGTGAGCATGGGAGGATGTAAATGTGCCCGTGAATGGATCCAGGTTCACACACTTGTTTCACATGGTTGCTTTTGCATCTGGTGGGAGATGGTTGCTTTTTGCATCTGGGACCGGCTAAGGATGATATATCCAAAGCAATGGTTCTCTTGGAGGAGCTCTTAGAAACCAAGAATAAGGGAGAAACAGGCATAGATTTCTCCTCCTTCACTGTTACTCTCACTTTGTTTTACTAACCCCTTTGGATGTTTTTTGCGGGGCTGTTTTTAGGGCATGATTACTTTTAAATTAATATTTTTTCCCATCAATAAGTGAAACCTAAAAAAGGCAAAAGGCATCTTGCAGATCTCCTTAAGTGGAAAACACCCTTTAAAGCATGCCTGATAGTGATCTCAGAAACAGCTGCCAGTTCTGGCAGGCAGCGGCAGCCCAAACACACTATTCTTAGACTGAGAAAGCGTAAGTAGGTCGAGTTACAATTGGTTCTTGTAAACACCGTCCCCACTGGCATCAGAAATCGATACGAGGGCAGAAATTTGTAGTATGCTGAAACAGAAAGATTAAATGGCCAGGACTGATGCAGCCTCCAAATACCTGTTCTTTTGGTTCATCTCCATGTTTACCTAATGCACTTTGCTCCAGGTGGTGTCAGTGGTCGGAGACAGTCTCCGGTGGGGGAGGTACCATGAGCCCTCCTGAAGGCCTGGCAGAAATAAGACAGGGTACAGTTTAGGGATGCCTTTTTATTTACGCATCCTAAGGCAAAGATGAATAGTTAATGAGATGAAAAAGGAAGTTGCAACTTGATAAGTGCTTAGCACTGGCTAATAACACACACCCTACGTGCGAGCAGGGAGACTCCAGTTGCAGTGCCACCACCTCCTGTGCTGGAGCTGGGAGGGATGCATGGGTTGTGCTGTTCCACCCTGCTGCCTGGCTCCTGGAAACCTAACTCTTCAGCTCGTGCCTGTCCCCAGCCAGTGCTGACTGCCCAGGGCCCTGGAAGCATGTCGGGGTGACCATCTCCAGGCCATGTTGACTGAACATGAATTTCGGGTCACGTTCTTCACTGGCTGCACCAAGGGATTCCCAGGGAGTCGGGGCACCAACAGCAAACAGATGCGCAGCAGAAGGCAGAGGTGGCTGGAGCGGGGCTTCCCCAAGGTGACCCTGAGGAATTATCATTCCTGGTCTCCTCTGAACCCCCATGTGAGTTTTGGAGCTACTCAGGTCTGGTTGACACCACACCAGGCAGCAGCAGGCTGCTTTTGTAGTGCTGCTGGCTGGAAAGAAGGCGGGAGGAGCAGCAATGGTGGATGTGTCTGGGCGGCTGAGGTGGGCCTGCAAGGCTGTGTGTCTCTGGGAGGGTTGTGCAAGCCTGGTGCCTCCTCCCAAGGGTGGCCTTGTCTCCACCAGAGTCTGGGATGCTTCAGGATACCTCAGCAAGGTCCTGGCTTGCCCAAAGCCACTGCTCTCTCCTGTCTGTGCTCTCACCTCTCTCCATTTCTGGTATGGGAACATTTAACAATGGAGGGAGTTCATTTGTAGGCTAAAAAGAAGGTTTGGGGTAAAATGTGGTAAATCTGGCACAGATTTTAATCCTGCATTTCTATATATTAACTGCCCAATTCTATTCTATATTTTCTCTGCTTTTTTGGGCTGGCATTATGAATTTATTTCTACTCTACTCCACACTTGTATTACATTACAGCTCAGAGACCTCCTCCACATCCAGTTGAGCACTGCCTAATTATAGCTCAAGCTGGCCTTTTAAATAGGCATAGCATCTTTTCCAAATAATGTTCCTCTCTGTCTTTTTCATTACAGATGTAGACATTCTACAGTTGTTTACAGCCACCTTGATGGAAGAACCGAGACCGACACGTTTTTAGCAGCAGACAGCTCATTCTGATCATGAGAAAAGCTTCTGTGGTTGATTGCAGAAGATGAGAAGGAAAGAGTACACCAAAAGGAGGTTTCCAAATAAGCCTGGCAGGCAAGGAAACATGAGGAGACTGATCCATGAGCTCTTGGCATAAAAGACTGAGGCTTAGCTGAGCCTGAAACGAAAGAGGGTTGTTTCAATTCTGAGTCTAAGCCTTTTCCCTGAAACTGTGGCTGAGTCAGTGGTCTGATTTAATTCCTTGCAGTTGTGAAAACAAATTGAAAATTCTGACATGGTTGGGGCCCTGTTATCAGTTCAAAAGCCAGGTTAGATCTCTAAGAACTGGCTTTTTAATTGGGATAGACTTCCCAAGTCTTGTGATGTATAATGATTTTCACAGGATCTTTGAATTCCGCCTTGCAGCTCCAGCACCTGGAAGCATCTTAGCAAACAAGAATAATGCACTTTAACTGAAAAGCAAATGTGCACCTACTGTAGTTAGAAGACCTTGGAAACAGGACCACTGAGACACAAAACTGTCAGGCAAATGACCTCCTGCCCCAGCAATTTGTGTTTCACTTTTCAAGTGAATGTTCTGCTTTTCAAGTCCTGAGTCAAAGGGCAGCAATAATATCATTGTGAAGCTCATAAGTAGCCACTGGCTGTACCACAGCTTTTAAGGCAGGAATAAAACTGTACTTACATATAGCTGACATGAGACACAGGTGCAGCTTGGGTAGGTCCTGTCTATGCTGAACTGAACATATTGTTCATTATGTCAGCTACACGATTAGGGACCACTGGTGGGAGTGTTTAGAAGACTGAAAAATCATACCAACTTTAAACTCTTAAAAGAAATTGTCTGCTAAATTAATTTATTAGCAACACACTTGCTAGTGGATAATTCTTCCACAATATTAACCAGTGTCACTACATAGAGAAAACTCATAGTCCCAAACAGTCATACTCTGAATTAGCTGTGGGTACACAGTACCATGGAGGTAATAGTTTGCATTGCTGCTTGGGGTCTTGGCTGTTCACAATCACCAAGGCTGAGGTCATCAGTCTTGAGAGCTCATCAGTGAGACAACTTAGAGCCCAAGTGATCTTAATTCTTCTCTGATTTTCCTTGATTATGCCTAATGTTTTCATAGAATCATAGAATCCTTAAGGTTCAAAAAGACCACTAAGATCATCAAGTCCAGCCATCTGTCCAATACCACCATGTCAACTGAAGCATGTCCTAGAGTGCCATGTCTACACATTTTTTGAACACCTTCAGTGATGGCGACTCCAACGCCTCTCTGGGCAGCCTGTTCTAGTGCCTGACCACTCTTTCAGTGAAGAAATTTTTCCCAATATCCAATATAAACCTTCCCTGATACAACTTGAGACCATTTCCTCTGGTCCTATTAATGCTACTGCCCTGTCTAAAAAGGAGCAATACCTGATACCATTTATTTTAATTTGTCTTGCCCACTTACTCCTGGGCCCTTGCACTTCTCTTGTCCTCTCTCTGGCAACTTTTGTTACTTGAAGGCTTCTGGTGTGCAACTACAGCTGTCTTTGCCCCTTTAGTGATCACTTTACTTACATACTTATGAAAAATTGCACCTGGCTATGCCATCACAGTGCTTCAAAACACTTACACACTTTTATTAATTACACTACTATAGCATCCAGGCTGAAGGCCAGTTAATATTGATGATATTGTGGTAAATGTGTTTCTGTAATTGTCAGGCCCCAGTTTTGGCTACACTACTGATATGGATTACCACAGCCAATACACCAACCACAACCAATCTGCAAGAACATGCAATTCTGTAACTGAAGCATTAATCAAGGTGATACTCAAGTAGACATCACATCAATTTAAAAATCCAGAATCCAGAGAACCAGATTAGCAAAAAGCTTAGCAGAGATTAAATCAATTAGAAACCATGATCAGACCTTGTTTTGGTATAAACTTTAATCTCCTGGTTCTGGCAAGGTCAGCCAGGCTGCAGGACTCTTGAGGCTCTGGGATGACTCCTCGTATCCTCTTCTCTACAGGCCTTTCTGGAGCACCACTCAGAGAAGCCTTTGACTGACTTCTGACATCCTCCCAGGGATTTCCAGCAGGTACCAGTGCTAAAACAGACAAAGCAATGGTTCAAATGGCAACAGCTTCCTTTCCTGACCCACCACCCAAATGAAGCTCTCTGAACAAAGAATGACATTGATGGCCTCTGGGAAAATGGTCAGTGATCCCAAATTTAAACCTGGCAGGCTAGCTATGGAAATGATCATTGGGATCAGAAGAGGGTCAAAACTCAGTCACTACAGACCCAACATGTCCCTCCAAATGATCCAAGCCATGGAACAGTACATGCCTACATGCTGCTTGTGCTCACTGCACACCGTCCTGTTTGGCTTCAGGGTGTGAATGGGGAGCATGTGTGGGCACCACATCTGGCTCAGAGGTCTCTGGAGGTCCCACCTGGTCCTCTTGGGCCCATACCTCTGGGAGTGGGTTCCTCATTAAGTTGGTAGCAACAGCAGCTGCTGTGCAGCCATCGCCTGGAGTGTAATGAGATGACTACAGCTTTTCCCTGGGAAATGAAAGTCCTGGATTCAGTTCCCTCAGCTTAGGGAAGACAATATTTTCATCTCCCAACACTGACTGTGGGGGACATTTTCCCCCCAGCACTGTAAAATGAGGCACTCAAGGCTCATGCAATGATAGGGACAAGGGGAAGGTCAGGACAGTAACCAAATAATGAAGTGTCCTTAACCTGGCTTGGCTAAACATCTGACAGAGCATAGGACCAAACTGCTGGGACACAGGGTCACTCTCCCTCTCTTTGGCCTTGGGGACCATGCTGCATGGTACCACTCTGCTATACACAGAGCAAGAGCTACGTACTTGTCACTGCCATCTCATGTACTGCCTACACATGCGGCTTCTGGCTAACGGAATGGAAAAAGCTTTTAAAATGATGAAACTGGTTACACTTCAGCTGTATTTGCATTTCACTTGTATTTCTTGAACTACAGAGAGCCCCTCTATTGGTCAGCGGCAAAATCTCAACTGGCTAGAGTAAGACTAGATCCATCCTTCCATTAAGAAGGTCACTATTTGAATATAACATGCCTGCATGACAATTTGCCTGTGGCCTGATTCAGCAAAGCTCTTCAAGTACATTCAGCTCTAAGTGAGAAGAGCTATTCTGAAACCAGCAGCTGAGTCACGTACAGCTAAACAAGCACTTAAACACGTGATGATGGGATGCTGCAGTGTGGTTCCTCACCTCTGGGTAGCTCAGCACCCAGCCAGGCTGTGGGTGCATGGAACCGTGACCCTCCCGAGTTGTACTTTTATTTTATTATTGTTTTTTTGCCCCCAGGCAGAAAAGAGTTGGTATCTAAAAGCCACTGGCACTGTTGAACTTCCCTTTACTTGTCCCAGCTCCTCCAACTTCAAATAGGTGTGCAGCTCCCCAGAGACACTCAAGGGAAAGTGTTCTCCTGTGGGGCATTTAAATGCAATCATTAGTGTCTGCTCGCTGCAAGCAATCAGCAACTTGCACACCCATGTTCCTTCCACTGAATAATGAAGGAACTTAAAAAATATCTTAAGACACTTTTGCTTCTGTATGAAGATTTTTTTTTCAGGCCCAGATGACTTAAAAGGTTATTTTTTGTTGTTTAGACAGATTTCATCAGCTGTGTCCATTCTGGGGTTGCCTCTTGGCAGCCAGACGAGGGCTTTCTTCACCTGAAAGTGATAGTGGATTATTTAACCAGTCGCCTCAGTGAACAGTCATCTAATCCTCCTAATCCTTTTCGACATGTTCTTTTGCTTTCCATGCCCAGAAGAGTAAGGGCACCTAACTTCAGCTGAAACATTATAGCGCAGGATCCTCACTGTAGAAATAATTCATCCAAACAAGTCCTTCTGGGATCAGATAATGCCCAGCCATTCCTTAATGAGATTTTGAAGCAAGAGCTGGCAGGTGTCCTGCAGCAGGGCACGTTGCACATGCCAGGGATGGCTACAGGGGGAACTTCAGCGCCCTAAACCCCATGGCAGTGGTAGCGCAACACTACCTCAGCCACTTTTGTCAACAGCAGGCTCCGGCTGTATGTTGTATTTTGGTTGTTTGAGACGGCACAACAATGATCCAGGAAACCTGCCAAGCCCCAGGCCTATATTGGAACAGGGCTGGTGTGAATATATATAACTGCAAGCTGTAAAGAATACTTTGGATGCTGCTCTAGCAAGGACTAATGTTTGAAAAGCCAAACTCTCCCTGGTATTCTGTGTCTATGAAGATTAACTTTCATCCCTCCATAAATTATTGGAATCTGTCCTTTACATCTCTGAAAACAAGGGCTTCAGATTATCTACCAACAGCCTGTGAGAAGCTCCAAAGCACTGGTAGAAGTCCCAAATCCACAATAATAAAAACCCCATGGTACTGACAGGGAAATCAATGTTGCCACCTAATACAAAGGCAGGGAACCTGTGGATGGTATGCTGCTTTTTTGAAACATATCTTTGTCATAGACGTTTTTTTTAAAAGCTTTATTAGATTGTTATGGGAGATATTTCCAGTACATAAATTATATGCATAATATAAATATTTTGTAACATATAACTTTGTCAAGCTAGACTGATCTCTGCTGACTTTGGATTGTGATTTTTAAGCAGAGGGGTTAGTGGTGAATCCTGCATGACCTCACAGGCTTTGTATGTAGGCCTCCTTCCTTCCTGTCTGTGAGCATCTTGCTTCATGATTGGTCTTTCTGTGCTTAGGAGCAAGTTTGTATCAGAGTAAAATGCTTATAACAGTCAGCTGAGAGCTATTTTGGTGTCTTCAGTGGTGTCAAGTTATGAAAATACTCCTTCTGGTTCATCTCTATCTCTAAGAGCAGCAAGAAAAGTAGTCTTAGGGGTAAGGCAGCTGGGACTGTGAATGCCCTTAGCTCACTCATGCCTACACAGCTGCCCTTTTTCTGTTCATCTCCCCCTGAGACTGAAGCAGATGGCCTGTTAAAGTCGGAGAACTTAAGTTGTATTCAGGAAAAGCTGCCTCAGCCCTTAAGCACTCTCAGGAGTTTCTTCTTGGGGTTTTCTGGCCTCAGAAAATGAGGCATGTGGATGTGTGAAAAGCCTTGTGCCCTTGAAAAGGGCTTGGGGAGGCACCAGAGCTAGTGAGATGCACTTCAGAAACCCCATCCCTGTTCCTGCGGTTAGCTGCTCCCAGCCAGGGGTGGTTGGGACCACTGCAACCATCTGCCTGAGCATCATCCCTCTGCCTATCACCTCCCTGTCTGCGGTGGCCTCCATTGGCTGAGATCCTGTGGAAGGGTCTCCAAAGAGGCTGAGTTAGACCCCTGTCTCCACTGGAGTATCTCAGGAAGATTGGCCTCATGAGGCTGAAGATGTGCTTTTAGCTGTATATCCCGAAGTCTTACTCATACAAACAGATGAGCAAAGAAACTATGGGGCAGGCTTTCTGTACTTGGATTTCTCATCTCCTTCCCCCCTCCAGGATTGTCTAGGAGTAAGGGAGGGCCAGTGCAACAGTTTCATTGTCCATGAACTATCTATAGCAAAGAGCTTTCCAGCATGCTATTTATCAAATGTAAAAAATCTATCTTGGTCTTCTGATACTCAGAAGCTTTGAAATTCAAAGAAAGTAATCTAATGTATATAAACAAATAACAGGCTTTTGAGTGGAAGAATCCTTTTTTTTTTTTTTTTTTGTAGAAGCAAGTATTCCAAGCTTTCCTCTCTCTGTCTCTTTGCAATAAAGCATCCAACACCCTATTTCAAAGATTTATTTTTTGGTCCGAATGAAATAAGTAGTCTGAAAGTATTTTCCATTTCTTGCTATGCCTTGTCCTGCAGGTCTGTCCAATTTTTACAAGAATATAAGAGGTCCAAGAGATGGACAGAATAATATTGCTTGGACTAAAAAGCATGGAAGAGTCTCTCTGGCTTTCCTGGGGTCTAAATCAGGCCCTAGAGGGAGCTTATTTTGCCAGTTGGACCATTTCTCCCCAAGCACACTGCAGCTACAATTTGCAGTAAACATTAACTGCTGCTCTACTGAAATGTTCACGCTTGCCCATGGATGTATTATTGAATAACTAAGAAATGGTACAGTACTTAGAGATCAGCTGGATTTATAGAATTGTTCATCATCTCCCTGAACAGTTCTCATGAAAGGTAGTGAGAAATAAACTGTGAATAATTCCTCCATTGTTCTACCAAGTGGGAGATGAGAGAAGAGATATTTTAAAATTTCACTCAAGGTGTCAGTGATTTTCTTCTGGTCTTCTTTAGCTCAAATGGTTTTTAGCAAAAAAAAAAAAAGAAAAAAGAAACGTCTTTACAAAAAGTTGCAGCAGTGTTGGCTGTGAGGATGCTGGAGGAGGCATGACATGCTCTATCTTGTGCTACTCTGGCAGCCCCAGACATGAGTCTCTTCTCTGAGAAGTGGGTATTAGCCATCAGTATGGGAGACTGGACAAGCCCACAGCCTGCCTTGGGAAGAGGGAATGCTCGTGTAGTGTATATGGATTTACAAACTCCAGGAATATACAAGCTTCTAGTGATTTCCCCCAGCAAGGACTAACCTCTGCCTGCCCTTCTGATCAAGTGGAGAGACCTGGTTGGGTTCAGCACCTATTTTCCCAGGTCTGTACATGTGGTCGTTGCTAATCCCGTGTCTGAATGGCACTTGGCACAAAGGGCTTCCTGCTGACTGGTGTGCTTTCCTTCATAGCTGTTCTTTGCTGCAGGATTGTGACCTTACAGTTCTTCTAGTGCTTCATTAATCCCAGGAGCTGACATCCTATTAAACGTCCTTATCACATTCCAGAAGTTTATTTCGCAAATATTTCATGGACAGTAAGTGGAACAGCTGTTCCCTCGCGGCACCGTGAATAGCACGGATCCCCTCTGCTGGGAGTCCTGTCCTCTGCTGTGCTGGCTGCCTGAACCCTGCACCAATCCTCCATCACCGGGGATGCTCTCCATGGCACAGTGTAATGCTTTACTTTATATCTATCTCAGCCTGAAAGCACCCAAATAAGTGCCCTATGAGGCCTACCAGGGAGGAGACGTGGGGAGCTGGGCAGGGAACAGAAGTGAGGGCAGGGCAGGCTCCTTAGTCCTGTGTGACCGTGACTGTGCTACTAAATAAACAGGCCAGGGGCAGTGCTTTGCCCTGAGAGCATGGCCCAGCTGCCATGTGTATGGATAAACTCTCTTGCCTCTCAGAACAGGGTGATCACATCCCAGCTACCTCTAAGGAAGGATCCTAGCATCACACAGCCCCAAGCTGTGCATGGGCACAGTCTGATACAGCATCCACCGGGCTTGGACAAACGTGTGTCCTGGTGTGTTCTGTTTACAAGTACAGGTGGGACCTCTGGGACCAGTGGGGAGCACAGGGGCAGGGGCCATCCTTACGGCAGGAGAGACATCTCCAGGGTTTGGAGGGGAAGCAGAGACCTCCACTTCTCTCTGTGTGCTTGGAGGCATTGCTGAAAACAGAAAGAGCAACAGAGACACCGTCCTGACAAATGTATGGGCAGGTGAATCCCCACTTTTTTTTTTTTTTACTTTTTTTTTTTACTTTTTTTTTTTTACTTTTTTTTTAACTTTTTTTTTTTTTAAATTGTGCTTAGCTAAAGCTTCAGCAAGCCAGTAAATGAGGATTTGCACTTATCCATGTGGGGAGGTAAAGGTCAGGTGTTGCAAGCCATTCTTTGTCCTAAAAATGATGCTAAAGCTAAACTGATGTTGCCAAACTATGCTGTGGGATTAAAATCTCCTGCCAAAGGAAAAAGGTGCAACAGCTGGGCTGTCACATCAGTCCAAAATGTTTAACCCCGTGACACTATCAAAGAGCTTGCCTCCTACAGGAGATGCTTTTGGTTTTATGCTAATCCTGGTGGGACCGAGATCGAATAATACAGCGTGTCTTTCCCCTTGCTCACTGTGTCATGTGCAACCTGCTAACCTGAGACAGGGATCTGAAATTTCTGAATCTTCTGAATCCAGCACAACATAAAGGGAATAAAAATACAGAACAGGAAATCTGACAGAAGTACAGAGCTGGTGGGCACTGAGACTTGAAAAAGGACATTTTGATTTCAGAAGGAAAAATCTTGTCCCTCCAAGGGGACAGGACCTGGTGAGTACCAGGTACTCCCTGGAGACACTCAGAGTGGGCACTGCGGATACTGCAGACAGATGGCTGCAATTTTCATCTCCGTTGTACACTCTGGATGCTGGTCAGAAAACTCCTCACCTCCTGCATGGCTTCTGTGATGTGTTTCAGACAAGGCATGCAATACTGAGGTTGCAACCCCAAATCCACGGTGGAATCAGCAGTATTTCTTACTCAGATTGCAGCTATTTTACAGGATGGATCTGCTGAAGTGCCAAAGGTGTTGATGAAATTCATAGCTTGAACAATTAAGGTAACCTTGCACCCAGGTTTATTGCACTCTCTTTCTTAGGGCACTGGCAGGGCAACACCTTCTTTTTCTTCCAAGTCAAATGCCTTGGAAGAGAGTAGGCAGGCAAAGGCGTGACAGTCATGCCCCTGGGCGGGTAGTAAATCAGCAAGCTTCTTGGCTCAAAGTATCCCTTACATCCTACCCCCCTTCTATACACGTGCGCGCACACACATACACACTCTTCTCCATCGCTCCTTGGCTGACATTTCCCCTTCTCTCAGGCTGGTCATACCCCAGGTCACGTGTTGGCATACCTCAGAAAATAATTGGCGTAGAACCAATCATTTCTCATGACAAGGAGGACTGCACATGGAAAACAACATGAGCTAGCAAGGTTTGCGTGCCCTCATTGCCCAGGTAATCATCAACAACATCAACCTCTGCCAGTGTGTTGGGCTGGAAAAATTGAACTTTAGCTCAAGATAATGAAGCAACATCCCTCTAATGTTTCCTAGGATAATAAGTTTCTTGTCTGACCTGGCACAGATTGACACTTCTCTCCAAGTGTGGAGCTTTGCAGAGGATCAGAGCATGATTCCCTGACTGTTCCTGCAGGATTAAGAGATACTTTTGTTAGTCGGGGTTGACACAGGTCAATGTCATGTCATCCAGCCTGAGCAGTCTATTAGGAGTCAGATGGTTGTTTAGGTCCTATGAGCAAAGTACTGATTTTGTTAATATTATCATGTCAAGCCAAAGTGTGTACTGACCTGCATCCCTGACTCTCTCTTGCAGTGAGGAGTTAAAATTAATAGGAATTCATGCTTGCTGCTAGTTTAGCAAGACCTCTTATCTAGAAAGTGTGTCCTATGTTCCACAAACGTCTGGAAGATAACACCTGTTCCAGTCAAGAAGAACTTGAAAGAGACTTCAGAGAGAGGCAGATGCCAGAGGTGCATTCAGCCAAAGTGTTCAACACAACACTTTCAAGCCGAGGATCTTGTCACCACCTGCACATTCACCCCTCCTGCCAATCAAGGTGACCAGTAAGGTGTTCACTGTCACATGTCCAAGCTCAGCCAGCTGTACAGTGAGATAACAGGAGCAGATAATGGCCACCACCAGTGCTTCCCTCTGTCCATCTTCAGTGGCACTCTCATTTCTTCTGTGGGCTGATCACATAGCTCCACCCTCTTCTGGTCTGAAATTACCACCACACTGGTGATCTGTCTACAGAGGCAGACTGACCCGCCACCAAACACAGGTCTGTGTATGCACCTGGATAGAGCTGTGCACACACTGCAATAGTAACCAGATACAACAACCCTCCTTTCTTCTTCCACTTGGTTTGGTCAGCATGCAATAAAAATTAGACATGTGGCAAATTTTGTCTGTCACCATGGGAAGTGTGATACTGTGGAGGCAACCTGCATACATCAGTGTCTGATGGGAGTGGACTACTTACAGCATCCTGTTAAGCACAGATCCTGCTACTACTGCGCACAGTCTGCAGAGAGGAGTTTGGACTTGGAGACGTAAGCATGTGTGGTGGTTTAACCCTGTCTGGAGGCCAGATGCCCACCAAAGTTGCTCTGTCACTCCCCTTTTCAGCTGGACAGGGGAGAAAAGACATACTGAGAGGCTTAGGAGTCGAGATAAGGACAGGGAGAAATCATCCTGCAATGAGCATCACAGGCAAAACAGACTCAACACAGAATAAAGTACTGAAGGAGGGGAGATTTAGATTAGCTGTTAGGGAGAAGGTCTTTACTATGAGGGCAGTGAGGCCCTGGCACAAGCTGCCCAGAGAAGCTGTGGATGCCCCCTCCCTGGCAGTGTTCAAGGCCAGGTTGGATGGGGCTTTGGCCAACCTGGGCTAGTGGAGGGTGTCCCTGCCCATGGCAGGGGGTGGAACTAGATGGTCTTTAATGTTCTTTCCATCCCAAGCCAGTCTTTGATTCTGTGTTTGTTTCTATGACTGATGCTATGATTCTAAGCCATGTTGACAACTGCTCTGATGCAGCCCAGGTTTAGTATCAGTGGTTGCCTAATCAAGCCCTAGGAGCGTAAAACAAGTAGTTTCCTGTTTCAGAGAAGGTAATGAATGTTCATATATTAATTGAGGGCATGATTCTCCCAAGAAAAGGTATGATAGATGAGCAGGGAATGTATATCTTTGGTTTTTTTTTCCCTCAGCCATATCACACTCAAATCTGTAGGCATAAATGTAGGTGTCTGTGTACTGCTCACTTGCTGCTGTCTGCGTTGTATACCCTCAGGTAACAAAGCCTCCATCTGCTCATGCCAAGATGTGTTAATTGATTTTGTAGAAAGCAAACAGTGGATTTAACTGTTCATCAGTGATGCACAAAGTGTGATTACTAAAATGAGAAGAAGGCAAGGTATATTTATCACAAACAAAAGAGGAAGCTTAACCTTAGTGTTGCAGCTATGTAGTGATAAAAGACTTTTCTCTCAATAGGTTCCTGGCCAGTGGTCCTATTACAAATTATTTACTCTCAACACTTGTCTTGCAAAGATTCCAGACAAACCTATGTCTAGCAAAACAGATTTGAAGAGCAACCTCCAAATGGCTAATTATAATGGATGTGGATTTTGACCAAGCAAAAGTGCTGGGGAAGCCCAGACTGAGGATGCTGGTTTGAGCTGTTTGGTTGTTCAAAATCCTTTTTTGAAGGATGGATGAATTTGGTGGGCTGAATTTGGTTGTTCAAAATCATTTTTTTTCAGGATTAGAGCCTGAAAATCCCTAAAGCTCAGTTGCATTTGGTATCCTGGAGGAAGCATCTGAGTCCTGGAGAAGGAGGGGGTTGCTGGATTGTTGAGTATCTATGTCTGACTTCTTATTTATTCCATAACAGTACAGTGCGCTGAGAGAGAGTAACAATTTCAGTAGTTAGATACAAAACTCCAGGCTGCAGGTTCATTTCAGATTTCATTCCACTCAGGCAGGGTCAGTGACTGATATGATTAGAAAGTCATTAGGGACTCTCTTCCGATGTGTATAAACACCTCAAAGATGCAGGATCAATCAGTGCTGAGTGGGGATCTACTCCTGCCTTCCCTTCCCATCATGTCACTCCAGCCCTTATTAGCTCTGACTGTCCTAATGAACACAAAGCATTTCCAATATGTGCTTAGGGCTCAGCCTGGCCCCATAGCAATAAGGGAGGGATGAGATCTTTCACAGGCTGACTAGCACCATGGAAATCTAGGTGGGAAGAAAAGTTCACTAGAACATGGCTTCTTAAATTAAGATCACATTTGCTGTTGTAGTTCAGGCTTTGCTCAGGAATCAATGACTTATTTGGTAGTGTTAATGCAAACCTAGCTCACCCTGTCACTGCATTGCTGGATGTGGGTAATTTGAAAAATAAACACCACAAATGCTGTGTTAATCATGCTGAAACTCCTCTGACTGTCCAAAACCCATAAAAACAATACTATTTTGCTGAGAAGCACCTCTCACTTGTCTTTGGTTTACAGAATAAAATGTTTTAAGATTTCCTCACTGGAGTGAAGCTTATTCATACTGTCCTTGCATTTGGCTCAATAAACAAAACAGAAATCTCAGTACCAACCAGCATTTCTCTGTTGAGATCTTTGGGGGGAGAGGAGGGGAGCAGGGGGTTGGAGCATCAGGGACATATTTAGGGTGCTCTTTAGTGAGAGCTGATCTATTCATTATACCCATTTTGTAGAGAACGCCTAAATCTTGCAGAAGCATTATGTCTTCCAGCCTTGTTGGCTTACCCCTGTCCCAGGCATTGCCTGAGTAGCTGAGGGTTCTCATCTATAGGATGAAGAAACTCATGCTACTGTAAAAACCAGCCAGAGCTTTGTCATCTGGATTTGGACAGGATCACAGAATGTTAGGAGTTGGAAGGGACCTCAAAAGATCATCTAGTCCAACCTCCCTGACAGAGCTAGATCACCCAGGCTAAATCACATAGGAACACATCCAAACAGGTTTTGAATTTCTCTAGAGAGGAGACTCTACAACCTCTCTAGGCAGTCTGTTCCAGTCCCCCATCACCCTCACAGGGCAAAAGTTTCTCCTTATATAGTCGTTTATCCTGACTTCCTTTGGGGCTCCAGCCATCCGTCCCTCTTGCAAACAGTCTCCAGCAACGCAGACAGAGGCAAAGAAGGCATTCAGCAACTCCACTTTCTTATTGTCCTTGGTCACCAGGGCACCCACCTCATTCAACAGAGGGCCTACATTGCCTCTAGCGTTAGTTTTGCCTGTAGTGTACTTGCCGAAGCCCTTTCTGTTGTTCTTGACCTCCCTTGAAAGGTTTAATTCCAAAGAGCCCTTAGCTTTCCTAGTTTCCACCTTACATGCCCTGACAACAGTCTTATATTCCTCCCAAGTGGCCATCTCCTCCTTCCAGGACCTGTAAACTCTCTTCTTCCACTTGAGTTTGCCGAGCAGTCCCCTGTTTATCCATGTAGGTCTTCTGCCTCCCTTTCTTAACTTCTTTCCCATGGGGATGCTCTGATCTTGAGCTTGGAATATCGGTGTCCCTCAGGGGTTGGTATTGGGATCAGCACTGTTTAACATCTTTGTCAGTGACATGGACAGTGGGATCGAGTGCACCCTCAGCAAGTTTCCTGAAGACACCAAGCTGTGTGGTGAGGTCAATGTGCTAGAGAGAAAGGATGCCATCCAGAGGAAACTTGACAGGCTTGAGAGATGGGTCCATACAAATTGCATGAAGTTCAACAAGGCCAAGTGCAAGGTCCTGCACATGGTTTGGTGCAATGCCAAGCACAACTACAGGCTGGGTGGAGAACGGATTGAGAGCATCCTTGAGGAGAAGGACTTGGGGTATTGACTGATGTAAAGCTCAACATGAGCTGGCAATACGCTGTTGCAGTCCAGAAAGCCAACAGTATCCTGTGCTGCATCAGAAGAAGCATGACCATCGGGGCAAGGGAGGTAAGACGGACTGTCTACTCTGCTCTGGTGAGACCCCACCTGGAGTACTGTGTCCAGCTCTGGGGTCCACCATTACAAGAAGGACATGGAGCTGTTGGAGTGATTCCAACCCAAACTATTCCATGATTCTATGACATTATCTGTCTGAGGAGAAACAATTTCAAGAATGCAGCACCTGCTCTGTGGCACCTGTGGATTTGGTTCTCTGGTGAATATGATGAATCTTCTAACACAGAGAAGGAGGGACCACACACTGCACTTGGGGTAAAGGCATCCATGCAAGCGAACAGCCTTGCAACTTGTGTGTTGCAGCAGAGCTGGGCTGTGAGCTTTCAGAAACAGGTTCATCAACCCATAGTCTGTAAATTCACACAAACACTGTGGGTTGAACATAATTAGGATGTGTTGGCACAACAGCTGGTGGCTACCTAGTAACTAAAGGCAAACCTCCTCACAGGGAGTATTTACCAGCTGCCTTATAAATGACTCTGGAGATTTAAGTACTCACACGACAGCTGTATGAGAGCTGAAAGCTTCTCACATAACAGTAGTGCTGATATGGTTGTTCACTGAGATAAAAATTGTATTTCTACATGGTGCCAGGACATAGTTCAATAAAGACTCACTTCTTTTCATGTAAGAGAACTAAGCCAGGCTGTGGGCACACAGACACATCACTTCAGGGTATAGTAAGGGGACAACCTGCCTGATATCAGTAGCAACTCATGGCCAAACTCCTACTCAGAAATAGCTTTACAGTAACTCATCCCTTTTTGCAGAGATAAGCACCCTGTCTTTGCTTATACAGCCAGTTACCAGGCTGCAAACAACACACTGCAAGTTCCCAGTCTTCCTTGTCGCTTTGTTTCCATTCCTGTTCCAGGATGGCTGGACCCTTTGCTAAAGACTTTAGACATGTTGATAACTAAAAAGGCATCGATCAGTCTTGGTGCAAGAGAACTGAACATCAAGGCCTGAAAGCTGCACTTCTTTGCCTGCGTCTCTGATGCTCCTGCACCAAAGCCTTTCCTCCATCACCTCTAGAAATTCCCTCCACCACTCAGAAATGAGTTTAAAATAATACACGGATGGAGTTTCTGATTTCAGTGTGTTCTTCTTCCATCACAGCTTCGACCATCAATCCCTCTCATGTATTTCTCTACTAGTCTGCGGATTGGTTATCTTTGAGCAAATGCTGACTAGTATTTTTTTTCTCCGTTCCCTTAACACATTGTATCTGTGGGCAGAAGTCTGCAGGTTCAAGACTAAACCCCAGGAATGGCATCCATTGTGATAAGAAACTTTTACTGATTTGGCAAGGGTCATGACTGCTCTCCTCCTGAAGATGCTACTGCTGCAGGAGCCTGTAGTCACTGGGGTTTGTCATGCTCCTGCCTGATCTATGTGCTCAAACTGCAGCTCCATCCAGCAGTCCATTTTAAGCTCTAACAGCATGGGAGAGTGTGGCCACAGTAATCTGCAACTCTGTGACCTTGACCCTGATTGCTGAAACTAGCTTTACAGATAGCTAAGCTCAAAAGCCTCTCATAGCTTACGCCAATACAGGCTGCAGAAGGGTGTGCAGTGAGATCACATTCCACTGCATAGTCCTGAATCCCCTGCCAGCTTTTACCTATCTTCCAGGAGAAACTCATTAACTGCAAAGCCTGATGTTTCACATCACTGGGATAAGCTGCCTTTTAATGCTTTTCTTTGAAGTCCAGTGAAAGATGAAGACTGTGTCCCAGAATTCAGATCCATTGAGAACAAGTGGGAGCACAGACAAGCTGAGATGTAAAATACATCCCATTTGGCTAACTTTCTACAGCACTTCTGAATTATTTCACCTCTGATATTTAATCTCCTAAATGCTGTTCAGTGTCTTGATTGTCCCTGGGGTGACTGGGTCACTGCTGTTACAGGTGAATTGATGTTTTCTTCACTCTTGACCTGACATTTAAAGTAGTATGAGGACAGCCAGCTATAAACGGCTGAAATTGGGGTCTTCCTCTCTTTTATCCTCCTTGTCTCACCTCTCACTTGCAGTGCCTTAAAGTATTTTTAAGTTGTCTTGTTTCCCCATTGTGCTCAGGGCTGCCCACGATCTTTCCTGAGTCAGAAATGCTTATCTGGCCTAACCTCATTACCACGGGGGGTTTGTAGTTTGGATGATGGTATTGCAGCTTTTGTCCAGATGAAAATGCTGCATGGAAATGACAGGAGGACATTTTAACTCTAGTCTTGTTGTGAAAAGAAGTCTAAAATAAATAAAACTAAAAATGAAAACAATAAAATAAGCCTAACAAAGATATGATAAGCCAAACAATAAATTAACTCTGGTAGAGAAAAAGTCTATGATTATAAATGCTTGTGTGACTTGTGGCATATGCTTGGTTACTGCAATCTTCTCTGAAACAGTTTTCCTTGTTTTTCTGGACTTTTCTGGTCATATTAATCTTTCATAACTGTGGACATATTTGGTGGGTTGACTTTGGGTGGATGCCAGATGCTCACCAAACCTGCTCCAGCAGGATGGGGACTGGGGGGAGAAAATAAGATGTATAAAACCCATGGATAAATATAAAGGCAGTTTAATAAAGCAAAAACAAGGGCTGCACATGAAAACAAAGAAAAACCAAAAGATTAATTCTTCACTTCACATTAGCAGGTGATGACCAGCCACTTCTTGGGAAGCAGGGCTTCAATATGTTTAGCAGTTCCTCCAGAAAGCAAACATCATAATAATAACAACTGCCCCCTCTTCCTCCCCAAATCTCTCAGCATTTATTGCTGAGCAGACATCACATTGTCACTTGGGGTCAGCTGTCCTGGCTGTGTCACCTCCCAGGATCTTGACCACTCTGACTACTACTGAGGGGGAGAAATGTTGGAGAGACAGCCTTGATGTGTGCCAGCACTGCTCAGCAGTAACCACAACACCAGTGTGTTATCCACACCTTGCTGGCTGCAAGCACAGTGCTGTGGGGGCTGCTGTGGGGAAAATTAACTCCACCTCAGCCAGACCCAGTACAAGATAAAAAAGCCAAATGCCTTCCAGACAACTGTAAATGTCTATTTTACGTCAAATAAATTGCCAGTTGGAGCACTTTTTCTCCCCAGTGACTGTAGTGGGATGCTTGAAGTTAAAAGAGATTAATCCCACCCATCAGACATTGAAAAATAGTGATGATTCCCTGTCTGCCACCATCCCTCATTGTGTTCCCTTGATAATAAATCAGTGTGTAGCAAAGCTAAACATGCATGAAAGATTGCAAGAGCGTGCTGTGATCATTAACATTTGGAAGTCTCATTCATCAGTATCCTCAGTGATTTCTAGAAGAATGTGATTGGAGAGCAGCAAACATCAACAATATGGGGCAAGATGTTCTACTTTTGCTCTCCACACTCAAAATAGAATTTTTCAAGATCCTCACTGTGCTGACATCCATCCTGGAGATCCACAGGTTCCTTCGTACATCTCCAGCTTTTGGCAGAGTAGTGTTATCTGTTTAGAAGTCACGTAAAATCACCAGATTTAAGATCTGTTGAGCAGTCTTAAGTGATGTTTGTCTTCAGTTTCCATAGTGAGACATAATAGCTATGTGTGAAATACATACTGTTATTGTAAGTGTCTGTAAGCCTGGGTTCATACAGAAAAGACATCAATGCTTTGAGTGGGTCTTCTAGGAAGATACTTGTGATTACACTAGAGACTTGGTGCCAGATTAAAAATGAACCAATTATTAGCAGATTTAAAATATATATGCACCACACTTAGTAAGAAAGGTAATGATGAGAGGAAAAATGTACACAATCTTCTCTAATAATGTAAAAATGACTTTGAGAGATTATGTGCTACTTGATTCGCAGGCTGGGAAGAACCTGAGATAGTCACAGCAATTTTAAATATAGACTAGAGCCTTAAGTTTGAGTATGCAAGGCATGAAGAGGGAGCTTTGGCACAGGCCACGTGAAAGCTGAGAACATCCAGATCTGTCAGAAAAAGAAGAAAAAATAAAGGTGCCAATGAGAAAGATATTCAGCATGGTATCTTTTATAAAATAAAAACATTTAGTTCATTCTCCTCTTTCTCTTCTTTCTACTTTACTAATCAGTATTAAATTACTTAGTTAAATAAATTATCCTTTTAAAGATGTGGCCTTTAAGGTCTCTGGGGTCTTTGTTCATAAACAGCAGGAATATGGTTTGTTGGTCCGAGTCAGAAGTTTCAGCCTCTGGCAACTGCTGACTCTATGGTATATTGATGTCAGATGTTAAGACACTGGCTGGATTTACAGTTAACGTCCAGGCACATTCCACAGCTCAGTCGTGTTTATTGGACCCCCTGTTTAGTGCTAAGTCCTTTTTTTTTTACAAGGCTCAGTGTGTGTGTATATATATATATATGTGAAAATACATATGAACATTCTGTCAGATGACATCAGAAGTAAATGTAACATAATTTGGCTCTGAGCTCTGTCAGTCAAAAAGTGTTTCTTAGCTAGTTGGTCCCAGTTCTAGCAAATGAGCTGCCTTCAAACTGCTGATGGCTGAAGAAAGTTACTTTCTCTGCTATATGGTTTGAATTTGCCATTTCATTTTTGTAAAGCTGAAAGTATGTAGGACATTGTGTAGAGAAGCTCAACAATGAACAAATCGTCTGGTCTAGGCTGCAGGCACAGACTCTTGTGTTGAAGGGACACCCTGACAGTGGGAGCAAGAGGGAGCCATAAAGCCCACCTTGTTTGTAGTCCCAATGTAGCAATCGCAATAGGTTGAATCCCAGAGGTTTGAGGATATCCAGGCAAAGATCATGTTACATCTGCTATGTTTCTTTATGTTTCCCACAAATTTCCCTACCTGTCAGGTTTTTGGGTTAGATAGCCTTTGTTCTGATCCACTAATGAATTCTTGTGATGCTCTCTGCCTGTGAGATGCTCAGCACAAAAAGTCGAGGGAAGCATCTGGGCAAAGAGAGGTCAGGTCGTTTTTTGTGGGGGCTGATGAATCACCTTTACAGCACTGCTTCCTTACCTTGAAGAAGAGAAGTTTTCTAGCTGTCATGGATGAAGTCCAGGAAGAAGGAAATTAGCTGGGACAGGGCAGAAAGGGGCTCCTTTCAATGCGGAAATGCAGATCCAGGCTTGGGAACCAGATTTGAAGGGTTCCAGTTATAGAAAGGCATTTTTTGAGTTTTCAGATGGCAGAGAGTAAAATAAACCCCAAGATCTCCAAGATGCATAAGCCAAGGGGAATATTTGGGCAATGATGTGCAACATTTAATAATTAGGATCAATGACACTCAAATATTTCACCCTTTTCCTGGTGGCTATTTATGATTCAAGGTAAAGTGGCTTAGCCATTGCATGAAAAATACAGAGGTTTCTGCTTCAGAACATGCCAGGGAAGGGAACAGCCCAGGGCAGACCCATGGCTGACATACACCTTGCTTCTCTTGGGCTGCGGCACAGTATTTTGAATCAGGATTTTCCAAATCCTGTGTAAGTGTTGGACAGGTTTGCTCAGGTTTTCCTTGAGAGGTCAGGCTTTGGTGGCACAGTGCAGCAGAGCACCCCACATCACAGTAGGGCCTGCAAACCTACTTAGGCATCTAACTCCCTAACAAGGCATGGGTTAAGGCTTTGCTGACTTTTGTGAATGTGCTGCCTGGGTGCCTAGAAAGGCAGTGGCAAGGCAGTCAAGGCAATGAAAGGGAAAATGTCTATGGTCCTGGAACACCCCCTACCTCCACTGTTCAGGGAGAACATCCAGCCAAACATAACCTTCCCCTCCACTCCCATTGTTACCCACAGCTATTTTTAGGTTGTGTTTTTCAGCGGGTTGGTTTCCAGCCAGCCAACCTCCATCACCCCAGGGGCCATCACATCATGATGTGATTGCGAGCACTGGGACAAAGGGAGAAACCTGGGATCTGATGGAGGGGGAGTGCCACAGCAAGCTCGGATATGCTGAGATACAGTACCTCCCAGCATGGCCAAATACAAATATACAAAGGGCATCAGAATCAGTAAATAACTTACTCTGTATCGTGTGGTGCTTGGCAGTAAAAATAAGGCTAGTGCTGCGGATAGCCTTACACACTTAAACCTGATCAGGATCCTCATGCTCATCTGGCAGCACCGTGTTGCAGAAGTGGCCTGTCTGACTTCAGTAGAAATACTTGTATCATTCATCTGAAGCAAAGGCTCCGAGCAGGGGAAGCCCATGGCAGCACAAGGCTGGCAGAGCCTGCTCCAGTTCAGTCCAGCCTGCTCTGCCGAGGCTCTTTTGACCAAATTGATTTAAAGGAAGGAAACAAATACCCATTTCTTCTCATTCATGTAGGTTGCAAGTTCTAGCAGTGCCTTGGGCAAAGGGAAAACGATGTGGGGATTACAGCTCTCTAGGTCACAGAGCAGTGTGCTTTCTGGGAAGAAACGCTGCAGGGTGGCAGAAGTACTTCTCTGTGCTCAGGCAGGTGGAGCATTAACATCAGCATTGAAAATCAGAGAGGGAACAGCATGCAATAGATGGTGCTTTTCAGACCTCCTAGTCCCAAACTTGTTTATCCAGCAACTGATCCTGGATTTCAGAGGTCTGTATTTAAATGCAAAGAATATTTTGCTCCTATTTGGTTTAGATACCTGAGAACACAAGCAGCTGTGGGGACTATAGGTATGTAGGACAATAGCTGTACTGTATTTAAGAAGGTAACTATGTGGTTAGGGCTCCATACACTGGAAATGATCTCCAGAGATCCTGAAATCTGCTCACAGGCTTCTGCAAGGGGCTCGCTCTTTCCTTTTCTTCTCTCCACATTGAGGGTGAATACACCAGTGGGACAAAAGTAGTTCTCTGTCAAATCCCATTGAATGCCAAGGGCTGCACACAGCTCTGATCTTAGCACAGCACTGCGTCAGGAGAACTAAAAGAAGTAAATCAGCCCACAGAGCCCACTACATAAACAGCCTTAACCAAATCCTGCAGCCCAGCTCAGCCCTTTTAAAATATTTTGGGGGTGATGTCAGCACCTGGGTTGCCAATGCACTTGTTGCTCTCCTCCCTCAGCCTACTTTAGTTCCCACACAGGGACGGGGCATCCAGACTGAGTTGAAGATAGGTAGAAGCTTGGAAGGGAGTAATATCTGCAGTGACCCAAAGTCCAGAGGCAGGACCACTAGGTTCCGTTCATCTCAAGGTAAAAACCTTGGCTTACTCATTAGGTCAGATTTTCTCTTGTCCAAGGACATGGGAGGCTGGCAAATGAACTTGGGAATGCAGGAATTTGTTAACTGCATGCACAGGGCTTTTAATATTTAATCTGCAAACTAAACAGTTTCTATTTAAACTTTCTGTCTTCATGCTGGTATGGTCTCAAAGCTTCTCTTGTTTGGACCACAGACATTACAGCCTGGCTTCTCTGCAAAGATTTTGGTTGTGTGGCTGAATTTCTTCATCTTGAGATTAGATCTCATTTGTTTAAAGGTCTTTAATTTTATTTATATGGCGTACAGATGGGATTAGTGCATGATATACACAACTGATTATTCTCATTTCTCTGCATGAACTACAAGAACATGTAAAATTCAAAACTTGCTGTGATAAAGTAAATCAAAAATAGCAAGCAGGAAAGATTTTGAATACAAATTGAATAGAATTTCTGAAGTAAGAGATCTGATGCAGCTTGAAAGTGCAGGGAAGTCAAAATGTGCTTGAGAAAATACTTTTGCATCCACAGAATTAACTCATGCAGTTTTTTAAGTTCTTCAGAAATGAAAATGTCTAACCTAAGCTTCTCCTTGTGCTTTTTGGTGATAACATAAATAATTAAGTTTTATTAGTCTTTATGAGAGAATAGTTTGGACCCAGTTTCTTTAAAAAATGAAACTATGCAAACAAATAGAAGAATTTAAAGATGTCCAATCTTAGTATATGCAAAATGTATATTTGTGGAAACTAATAGAGGAGGATGGGAATTATTTATTTGAAAATGCTTGTACAGAACAGCACTAATTTCTAAGTACTGGGCACCCCTGCATGGTGTATTTTGGGTTGATAACTGAGAATGGTCCTTGTTGAATGCTGGAAATCGAAGAAGGTGATAAGCTGCCAGAGACAGCTTTTACTTTTTACTGTCCCCAGTGCTTACTAACTTCTAGCCACTGAAACAACATTTATTTACACCAACATAAATAGCTCTGCTGAACCTGCCACCTTCATGCATCAATTCTTCATGTGTTTTTCTTTTTTCTTGAAAGAGCTTGTGACCTGAAGGTTGAGCTCAAGGACGCTCCCAGCCAAGTCCCTGAAGTTTCCCCCTTGCTCTACCTGTTGACTTCTGCTCTCCTCCGATTAGTCCTGAGAAATGGAGAGATCCACACAAGAACTTTTCCTCAACTTCATGATTGTCCTGATTACTGTATTGCTCATGTGGCTCCTTGTGAAGTCTTACCAGGAGTAAAAGACAATCAGAAACTCTGGGAGGTGATTTAAGCATGTGTCTCAGCAGACACAAGTAACACCCACAGCACACCGTTGCGATTAGCTTTCAGTCAATTGAAGATGTCATGAATTTTTTTTACTCTCTTGTAACTGTTGCCTGTGCTAATGGCTGTCATGGGTCTATGATGATGTAATTATTTTATTCTGCAGTGATCCAGCTTTAAAATGTAAAATGCAAGATCCTTAAAAACTCTTCGATGTGGCTGTCTCCTCTGGTAGTTGCTGTCAATGCTGTAACCCCCCCTCCTGCTATGCCAGCTTGCTGGGCATCGGTGTTAGGTTCTCAGGGTATAAGCCTGCAGTTTGCAATGTAACTGACTGAATTAACCAGCATAAAAGGCACAGGCTCACTCAGCAGAAGAATGTGAAACCTCTACTTTCACTGGCTTGTTTCACTTAAATAAAGAACATGTACAACCATATTTTTGTAGCATTCCTTATCTGTCACCCAGCCTGACTGCTGCTCGTTGAAAGACTTTCTGACCATGGCACTCACATTCCGACCATGTGAGTCTTGTGGTTGGCTTGTTTCTCCCACCTGAATTTTTATTCCCATTAAAAAAAAAAAAAAAAAAAAGCTGTAGAGTGTAAATCTGTCATCTTAATGGGTGTGTAGTCATGTGGATGAGCTGTTCAGGTCACTCTTCTCTCCAGAGTGACTTACACTGGTTGTGCCCATGGACATGTACTTCAAAGAAAACCTCTGTCCCACTGGGTATTGTCAATAATTGCATTTTCTGAAGCTGGATTTCAGGCAGGGATTCCCAGGATCCTATTTTTGGCCAAGCTATGTCTGGAGCAGTGCCTGGAGGGACGATCCCGGGGTCAGTTGTAGGCACTTGCTGGCGCCGAAGCCCTGCTGCGAGCCTTGCCCAGGGCGGCAGTCCCTCAGGGTCTGCTGCGGCATGCCAGGCACCATGGCAGGGCCACTCTCATTCTCTGCAAGATGAGGCGTGAGTGTGTCTGAGTTGCTGTGATAGTGTCATCACCTGCTAAAAAATCTTGAGCCAGTTTGAAGAGCCCACAGTCCCTGGGTTTGTGAAGTCAGTAATTAAACTCCTCCTAGGTATTCCCCATCTGTTACTTTAATGCCTTCAGAGAATCAGTATCTTTTAAAACATACACCTTTCTGTAGGTGTATGTGCTGCTATGTGCTGAGCTGATACAGGCTGTGTTGATACAGGTCCCCTTCCCCTCCAGCAGCCTGCAAGGAGAGGGCAAGGTGGTGGGCCTGTCCTCCAAATTACGCAAGGCAGGTCTCTGGTATAGTTGGGTGGAGCGGAGCTGGCCGTGACAGCTGGGACTGGGCCTGGCTCTAAGGAAAGATAGCAAATGCTGTGGTAGCACCGCTTGTTAGGAGTGTGTGTTGCTTAAAGATTGCTAGTAGATGATCTGTGTCACTTGTGCTGTCCATCCAGGTTTGCAGCCATCCCCCACTGCAGCTGGTGCCACTCATCCTCCCAGTTAAGAAGTCCCCGCTCCAGTGCAATGACAGAAATTGCCTTTTGTTTACTCTTGGCTGCAACTGAGCAAACCTTCTTCCAGCATTTCCAGGGATGGCAAATTTTCTTCAAGAAAATGGAGATGTTGAAGAGAAAGAACTTTTACCAGCAGTGGACACAGCCTTTCTCTGCAGCCCACCTTGCGGCAGATGCTGCAGTATTTTCACCAATTTACACAGTCAATTTGTGTTCATAAGCTTGGCTGAAACATGCAGCAGTGGCTGGAGAAGGACATGGAAAAAGCTATTTTTAAATACAGTGAATACTTGATAATTCAGTATGAAAGATTCTCATCTTTCACCGGCTGTGATTCCCTACCCCAACTGAACACAGTGTCTTCATCTGGCATTATAAGACCTTCTCTGTGGCTTAAAAATAGATTTTCAGAGTCTCTCATGCATCACAGCTTTCACAGGGAACCTCACCTCTGTCCACCAGTCCCACCTGGCAGGGCTGAGGCTTTTTCTGCTGGTCCCAGAGCACAACTACTGCCCAGGGAAAGCAATGTCATGAGTTTGGGCTCATCTCAGGCTAGCAATGGGGAAAACTAGAGGGTTTTGCTTCACTGTATGAACCAGAAGTGGTTTGGCAACAGCTCAAGGTGATGCTAAAAATTTTCAGATAGGAAGAGAAAAAGTTCCTGAGAGTTTGGACCACCCATAACATGTAGCCGCCAGTCTTTTTGAGAGTAGACTTGCATCTAACTTTGACAATATGATTAAGGTAAAACACCCCAAACAAGCTGCTAGAAGTGAGACTATCAGTCTGTGCAGTTCTCTTTTCAGGCTTTTATAATTTTAAAGCAGATTTTGAATAAGATATTTGCCTAAAATTGGAGAAAAAGGCAATTCAAATGTTAGTGCCAGATGCTGTGAAAAGCCAGCACTGTGCAGGTACACAGACACATCAGTGTCAAAGAGCATTAACCAAGGACACATATACCAACAAAATTTCCCAATTTTGTCCCTGGAGAAGATGTGGCTACCCAGTGATGTACATGACTGGTGTTTTCCAGCCCTTTTCAGTGTAAAGGAGATTGAGACCACCAGAGGACTTCTGGCCTAGCAGTGATTTGTCTTTAGTTTATCAGTAAAATAATTTTAGGCAGAAGTTTTATTAAAACTTGTTCTGCCAACTGATGTCAGAAAGGGCACAGGCGCCAACAGAAAGGGGGGTGGTGCTTATTTTGCTGTCTATTTCAAGGCAATACAAACATAAGGTTAATGCATTTAGTTAAAACAATAAGCTTAGTACACTCTAGTTTAAAGTAACAAGGATAATAAGCAGGGTAACACACCTAATCTTTACTATAGTGGAAATGAAAACTCATAGTGACTAGGAAAGATACATCACCAATTGTCCTAATACATTACCAACATCTAGATCTTCAGTCACTGCGGAGCCCTGGTTGCAGTGAGGATTTGGAGAGCCTCCCAGCAATTGGGAGGTCCTATGCAGTGTGTCCACTCATAGGTGAGGTCTCCAAAGTTGCTGCAAGAGGGCCCAGCTTTTTAGATTGTGGAATAAACAAGTTTACATCACCTCAAATGTGGAATCATCTGGCTTCACTCTCCATGCTGAGTTCCACTCAAAGCCTTGCCAGGGCTCAGGGAAGAATGCAAAGGAGTATCTTTACCTGTCTTGGCTTTGAACACGTATTTCTCCACAAGGCCAGACATCTGGTCTCATGGCGTTGCAGTATGCCTCCAAACAAAGAAAAATTGTTGGTGGTTACAATATGCATTACAACATTGCATATGTGATTAATACTATGCACAGTGAATATATTGTTGGGTTGTGAGACTCCTCTAAAGGCCAACTTTGTTTCGGGGCCTATGGTTCAGGCCTCAGTACTTCAAGATTGTAATTCCTCCAGACTCCCTGGAAAAAACTGTTCCAGTGCTTTACCACTCTCACAGCAAAAAAGCTTTCTCTTATGTTTAGATGTAATTCCTGAGTTTCAGTTTGTGTCCATTACATATTGTCTTGTCACTGGGCACCACTGAGAAGAGTCTGAGGTCTGTCTTCTTCATTCCCTCCTATCAAGTATTTACATACATTGATAAGGTCCCCCTGAGCCTTTTCTTCTCCAGGTTGGACAGTCCTTTCAGCCTCTTCTCATATGTCAGATGCTCCAGTTTCTTCATCATCTTCATAGACCTCTGCTGGACTCTCTCCAGTATATTCACCTCTCATATTGGGTAGCCCAGCACTGGACTCAGCACTCCAGATGTGTCTCAGCAGTGCTGAGCAGAGGGGGAAGATCACCTCCTTTGACCTGCTGGCAGTGCTCTGCCTGATGCAGCACAGGAGGCGGTTTGGCTTTTGCTGCAAGGGCCCATTGCTGGCTCACGGTCAGTTTGGTGTCCACAATGAGCCCCAGGCCCTCTGCAGAGCTGTTTTCCAGGTTGTTTTCCCCCAGCCCATCCTGGTGCCTGGGGTTATGCTACCCCAGGAGCAGAAATGGGCATTTCCCTCTTTTGAACTTCCTGAGGTTCCTGCTGTCTCATTTCTCCAGCTTGTTGAACAGGACAACATTCTAGTGTATGAGCCATTCCTTTCAATCTACAACTTTACATCTTTCCAGACATCATATATTTACATACTTCACATAATTTAAATTAATCTATCAGTGTTTTAAGCAGCAGACATCTATCCCTTCTTTGTGGCCCCTAATACATTAGAAATAATGTACCATGAAAAGTATTTATACAAACTTTTATACCTGCAAAGTCTTTAAAAAAAAAAAAAAAAAAGTATGTATTTCAAAACTGAGCTGCTATAAGCTCTTCATGTAGTGTGCATGGGACATGAATGCAGCACGATACCTGCTCATGGAGAGGACTGCTCATGTCAAGGTGACACTATACTTCCCCTGTTTCCTTTGCCATCCCTCTTACTTTAATAAAGACACTCTGTGTAGCACCTCAGGAACTGCCAACGACAAGTAAAACATGGTCATGACTTTGACGTGACCTGGACAAGGCAATTTTCATTCTCACATCTAAGTATAGATGAATTAACCTCACCCAGAACCAGAAGTTCAGTGGCAGCCTTTCCGTTCACTTTATTGGGCTTTGGCTGAGAGCGTAGCTACCTAATTTTAGATGTTCAAATTTCAAAAGTTTGGCTCTAGGCCTGGTAATTTGGAATTGCTAAGCACTCAACACTTCACTGAACAGAAACTAGAGACACAGGATATTCAACATGCTCTTGGGAAAAATCAGACCACTAGTTTGTGTGCCTGGATACCAACCTGGAAACCAAATTTTAGGCACCAGCATTTGAAACTTTGTCTGAGCATTAGAAAATTCTTCAATGGGGATTAACAAAATGCTTTTATCAATCAAAAGCATTCTCAATTGAAACCAGTTTCTATTTTTTTTTTCAAGAAGAGTGTTTTTATTAAGTAAAACTCAAATTTGGCAAAGGCAAAAACAATGCTTGAAAACTAACTGTGTCTGTTTAGCTTTTGAATGATGTCACGGTTTCTGTGGACTGTGTGGCTTGTGCACCCTTTCTCCTTTATTGCCCAGGCTTCAGGTCAGTCAGATTCTCCATCTAGTATGACATAACCAACCACTCTCATGATGTGTCACCTCCCAGTCACAGGGTAATAAACTACCATGCAATGAGAGAGATAGATGAGAATGGACATAAACATGATTGACACTGAGGAACTACATGTGCTTCATCTCTAAGTGGGATCTTTTATATGAAGATTCATATAAAATTTAGTTTTCTGTGGAAAAAAAATAACACATTGTGGAAGCTCTATGTGTGTGTTGTGTGTGCTCAATAGATCACAGAATCAGAGAATGGTTTGGGTTGGAAGAGACCTCAGAGATAATTTAGTTCCAACCCTCCTCCCATAAGTAGGGACACCATCCACTAGACCAGGTTGCCCAAAGCCCCATCCAACCTGGCCTTAAACACTGCCAGGGAGGGGCAGCCACAGCTTCTCTGGGCAGCCTGTCCCAGTGTCTCACCACCCTCAGCATAAATTTCATCCTTATATCCAATTTAAATCTCCACATTTTCAGTTTAAGGCCATTACCCCTTGTCCTGTCACTATACTCCCTGATAAACAGCCCCTCTCCCACTTTCCTGTAGGCCCCTTCAGGTACTGGAAGCTTGCACTAAAGTCTCCCCAGAGCCTTCTCTTCTCCAGGCCAAGCCCAACTCTTTCAGCCTGTCTTCATAAAAGAGGTGCTTCAGCTCCCTGATCATCCTCATGACCCTCCTCTGGACTCACTCCAACAGCTCCGTATCTTTCCTGTACTGGGGATCCCAGAGCTGAATGCAGTACCTCCAGGTGGGGTCTCAAGAGAGTGGAGTGTACAGGGAAAATCACTTCCCTCAACACGCTGGTCATGCTACTTTTGGTGTAGCCCAGAATACAATTGGTGTAGAAGAAGAAAGCAAGCCAAAAACAAAGGTTCTCAGCTTTATCAAGACATCATTCCTCTGTATGAACATAGGTTTTCTCAGGACCAAACCAAGAAAATGTGAAGCATAAATAACTTCCTCACTACGTAGCAAGTCCAGCACATTTCTATTTATACAATTGCATTTGGAAGTGTCCCAAAGACAAGGGACACTCTTGCAATTCAAGAAGTACTTTGCACAATAATTATCTATATTTTGGTGGTGCAGTAAGCTAAAAAGGATCAAGAAGATTGACAGCTTCTGACACCTTAGGATGCCATTACAGGGGCTCCTAAATCATTCTTCACCTACACAGCTGAGCTGGTTTGCCCCTTGTGCGTAGGGTTTACCCACAGATTAGCATCTCACAGAGCTGAGCTGGAAAAGCATTTGGCGAGTTTCCCAGGGCTGTATACAGCTGGTGCTCAAGCCAATCAACTCTGACCTCTTAGCTTAACAGTTCAGCTGTCAGCTTCTAAAGAGAGATGACAACATTTTCAAGCAGGCTCCATTATGCTTATCAGCTAATGCTAATCTCTACTCGCACTGGGCTGATCTGCAAGGATCATAGAAGCATAACTTCATGCAAAATGAATGGAGATGGTCAATTTGTGCTGGAGCGTGTGCTGTTTTGCAGTTGTACTTGCCAGTTCTTTGCTGTAGTGGGTAGATGAGGAGGATGAGTAATAACTTGGTTTTGGCAGCAGTTGTTAGCTAAACGTAGAGTGATGCCTCCTTACACTACAGCTTATACAACAGGGTCCAGGTCATTTATGTGCTGCATGGATGTGTGTAGATCTATTTGCTTTGTGTATATGGCTCTCTGTGTACCCAGAAGAGCAGGCAGAGCTGTGTCTCTCTTCCAGTTGACTGTTTTCCTCATGTTTCACCTCTCCCCTCTTGGGACCCAAGTGGCTTTTACCTGTTGGCCTCATGGCTGGCATGGTACATAGTCTGCCACAACAATCTGCTCTGCACTGCTGTCCCTGCCTGTGTCTATGAAGGCCTGGAATGAGTGTGGCTCAGGTGATCTGAAGATCAAATTAATGGGGTCAGGATATTCACAGTGATGTAGATGCCTATCTAATAATTTCTTAGAAGGGCCTTAATCCCTTGTGCCTTGGGAGGATAGCTCCTGGAGAAGACCTTGTTCTCATAGAAATCTGCACATTTCTACATGCACTTTGGTTGTGCATGTTGCTGTGACAGCCTGGCCTAGATGCATCCTCCAAAACATCTAGCAGGAGTGACCCAATTCCTTAATGAAAACTATGGAACATGCTGAGCAATAAATAATCTACAAAAACTTTGTCCTGTACTGCTTCTCTCTGCACTATTCAAAGATTTTGCTGTTCCAGTTCTTGTTCACAGACATCTCTTAGCATATCCAAAAGCAGGGACATCATTTTTTAAATACCCGCACTGCGGTTTCACTGGTGACTGCCGGTTTCAGTAGGATTAACCTGAGATGTCCAACTAGGTTAGGAAAGATCTGCCTCTCCATGCTACAAACCAATTCCCAGTGGACTTCAGAGGAGCTGGGCTTGGTTATATTGGACAAGGATCAGTCCCTTTGTGTTTCCCCAGTTCTGATCTGCTCTCTGCAAAGGTCTGTTTCAGCATCACCAGGAAGAGATATGCCAGAAGTAGTTTTTAATCTTTCACTTAAAATCAGTTTTGAATAGAAGAATTTCACTATAAGAAATTTCACTTTGTATATTTATTAAGCTATATTAACTAACACTTTAATGAACAGGTGATTTGGAAATACTAAGCTTCATACTTTAAATCCATAGCTGTATTTTAAACAATACCTTGGAATTGCTAGGTTCTAAAAATTATTGTGCTATGAACAAAATAAACAATAATTAACCTTTAATATACTTTTTCAACAAATTCAGTTTTATAGTCCCAGTAGAGTGTAAAATGGAGTCCATTTTTTAAAACTGAGTTAACTCAGAAGCTAATAAGCTCTGAAAACACTAAAGCTTAGTTGTTGGGTTGGGTTTTTTTTAGCCTAGGCTACTTACCTACTTAACCATACCTACGGGTACTTCAGCTGCATTTTCACTGGTGTCTCAGCAAAGCAATTAAGCAGGCTATTCAGTAAGATACAGTCAATTCCCTGTCATAATGAGGCTAAACTAAGTCTCCTGTGAGAATAGTAAGTGGGAGCTCGTACATCTTGCACTAAAGTCACTCTCCCTTTGCAGTCTTGGCTGTGAATTTTGGCCCTTTCTCTGCTGAAACTGTATGCACCTGAGCACAGAAAGTACTGAAAACTCCCTCCCAGGCACGAGGAAAGCGTGTCTGCATGAGCAGCCAGCCCTAAAGGTAGAGTGCTCATCTTCTAGATGTAGAATCATATCATACTGAATGCTCTGATAAAGAACAGGATGGAAGTCAATTATAGCTGGATGAGAAATACAACAAACAGCTATTTCAACAGCTAAAGACGTACTTAGCCAGAATCAGACCAAGCCCAAAGTTAAGCATGCTTTATTTTTTTCTTTTCCTGGAAATATTGCTAATTACAAAATGAAGTTGGGAAGACTGGAACATCTGGTTACTAATAATATGTGGCCTATAAGAGAGGTGGTGACTAGGAGACAACCAGTAGGACAAGGTGATAATGCAATTGTCAGAAAGACAATGACTACGGTGTCAGTAGGAAGGTGCAGCATACGTTAAAAAAAAAACCCAAACAACCAAACTTTAGACAAACAAAGTATTTTTTTCAAAAAATATTGCAGTATGACATTTCAAAAATAGGAAAAGTGCAATTGGGACTAAACTGTCAACTAGAGTATGACATGCTACAGGACACCAGTGAGACTGGAAGGCAGAAAGCACATTGGTCATGGAAAACTTCGGTTACCCACCACCCCCATGGAGCAGGGAAATGTCAGGCTGGGCTTTAATTAATGCTACATTTTTTAATAACATAAACTATTGTTTCTTGGGCAGTCAGACATCACAGAAACAGAAGCTGTGTAGCCGTTAACGGCACTCAGAATTGGGATTGAATGCAACCTTTGACAAATCATTGAATCATAGAATGGTTAGGGTTGGAGGGGACCTTAAAGATCATCAAGTTCCAACCTTCCTGCCATGAGCAAGGGCACCTCTCACGTGACCAGGCTGCTCAAGGACCCATACAACATGGCCTTGAACACTACCAGGGAGGGGGCAGCCACCACCTTCCTGGGCAACCTGTTCCAGTGCCTCACCACCCTTGTAGTCAAGAGCTTTTTCCTAATATCCAATCTAAATCTACCTCCTTCCAATTTTAAACCAGTACCTCTCATCCTATCACTACATGCCCTTCTAAAAAGTCCCTTCCCAGCTTTTCTGTAGGCCACTTCAGGTACTGGAAGGCTGCTATAAGATCTCTCCGGAGCCTTCTCTCCTCCAGGCTGAACAACCCCAACTCTCTCAGCCTGTCTTCATAGGAGAGATACTCCAGCCCTCCAGTCATCTTCGTGGCCCTTCTCTGGACCTGTTCTAACAGGTCCATGTCCTTCTTATGTTGGGGATTCTAGATCTGGACACAGTACTCAAGGTGGGGGTCTCATGAGAGCAGAGGAGAGGAGAATAATCCCTCGACCTGCTGGCCATGCTCCTTTTGATGCAGCCTAGGATACTGTTGGCCTTCTGGGCTGTGACCACACATTGTTGGCTCATGTCGAGTTTCTCATCCACCATTACCCCCAAGTCCTTCTCTGCAGGGTTGCTCTCTATCACATCACCTCCCAGCCTGTATTGATGATGAGGATTGCCCCAATCCAGGTGCAGGACCTTGCACTTGTCCTTGTTGAACCTCATGAGGTTCACATGGGCCCAATTCTCCAGCTTTTCCAGGTCCCTCTGGATGACACCTGTAATTTCAGTGTGTCAATTGCACCACTCAGCTTGGTGTCATTGGCAAACTTCCTGAGGGTGTGTTCAACCTCATCATCAATGTCATTGCTGAATATTAAAAAATACTGGTCCCAGTTTGGCCCCTGAGGGACACCACTTGTCACTTCTCTCCATCTGGATTTCAAACCATTGATGGCTACTCTCTGGGTGCGACCATTCAACCAATTCCTTACCCACCAAACAGTCCACTCATCAAATCCATATCTCTCCAGTTTAGAGAGAAGGATACAGGGGGGTTTGTGTCAAAGGCTTTGCAGAAGTCCAGATAGATGACATCCATTGCTTTTCTCCTGTCCACTGCTGTGTCTCAAATGATGGGGTTGACAGCAACCACAATGTGCATGAGCACAAATAAGCTTATGGAAATCAGTATTTTATCTGATTTATCAGTGCAGGCTGGGGGGTGACCTGCTGGAGAGGAGCTCTGCAGAGAAGGACCTGCGGGTCCTGGTAGATGACAGGTTCGCCATGAGCCAGCAGTATGCCCTGGTTGCTACGAGAGCCAATGGAATCCTGAGGTGCATCAGGAGGAGTGTAGCCAGCAGGTCAAAAGAGGTGATCCTCCTGCTCTACTCTGCCCTGGCCAGGCCCCACCTGGAGTATGGTGTCCAGTTTTGGGCTCCCTGGTGTAAAAAAGACAGGGATCTCCTGGAGAGAGTCCAAAGAAGGGCTACGAAGATGATTAAAGGACTGGAGCATCTCCCCTATGAGGAAAGGCTGAAAGAACTGGGGTTGTTGAGCCTTGAGAAAAGAAGGTTAAGAGGGGATCTTATAAATATTTATAAATATCTGAAGTGTGGGTCACAGGGGGAAATGGCCAGCCCCTTTTCAGTGGTCAGTGGAGACAGGACAAGGGGCAATGGCTGTAAGCTGGAGCACAGGAAGTTCCGCACCAACGTGCGGAAATGCTTTTTCTCAGTGAGGGTGACGGAGCAGTGGAATAGGCTGCCCAGGGAGGTGGTGGAGTCTCCTTCCCTGGAGATATTCAAGACTCGTCTGGACGCCTATCTGTGCAACCTGTCCTAGGGAGCTGCTTTGGCAGGGGGGTTGGATTTGATGATCTCTTGAGGTCACTTCCAACCCCTGCGATTCTGTGAAATGGGAAGTCCATAAGAAGAATCAGCAAAACACAGGAAGTCAGTATCAATAAAATACTACCATTATTCAAAACAAAGAAAATGCATCTATGTGGGGAAAATTGAAAAGAAATCAGGAAAGGTAAATAAAAAATTACAAGGAGGGCAAGAAAAAAGTTGAGTACCACCAGGCTAGATGTATTGAAAGCCAATCATAGACCACATCATAAACAGAGAATCTGCCACAGAGTCTGCAGGGTCTGCAGATGATGGATGCAGGACAGAAGTGCTCAGAAAATACAAGTTTGGTATGGGAAAGGTATATTCTTTACTGTGGAAGGGCTTAGGAGGGTTTCAGCACTAGAGCTTTTATCTGCTGGTGAACAGTGATAAATGGGCAGGACCAGGTGATGTTCACCCAGTGATTTTGAAGGAGCTCAGATATGAAATTGCCTGCCTAGCTACGGTAGAACGTAACTTACTGCTCACATCAGACTGGTACCAGAGGAATTGAAGATGTCAGGTGTAGTATCAGTTTTTAAGAGGGCTGCAGAGGACTGCTGGGCACTTACAGACCAGAAAGTTTTGTTTCCGTATTGGAAAGAAAGTCAAACCACAGAAAAATAAACAGAGGGAAATAAAAGTGCGCATAAGTGGGAAAAAAAATATCAGGAAAGCCTCTACAAAGGGAAATCCTGCTTTTGGTATCTATTACAACTCTGAAAGAGTCAACAAACATGACAGTAAAAGTAAGCTGTTCAATACACTCAAAAAACCTCTAAACTGCCAGGGGACAGAGAGGGAAGTTCTCTCTTTAACTGGATGAAAGAAAGCAAGAAGGCGGCAGTGAACAGTAAAAATACATAGTAAGAGAGGCCCTTAAGAGACAGCATTGTCTCTTACAAAAAAAGCAGAAGGATCACAAAATTTTCTGGTGGTATGAAGGTCATAGGCTGAAGAGTTGCAGAGTGCCATCCCAATGCCAGACGGTAAGTGATAAAGTGGTAGATGACATTAAATGTTGACAAATGTGAAGTCGGACACACAGGGAGAAAAATCACTTCGACACACAAAATAATGAGCAAAGCAGACACTGGCACACTGGAAAGATCTAGGAATCACTACAGAGAGTTCCCTGGGCATGTCGGCTCCGTGGCCAGTGTTGGAAAAAATGTAGAGAGGGGAAATAAGATGATAAAAACATTGCAACAACTTCATCTTGCTAAGAAATTAAGCAGACTATCTCTCTGTAATTTGGAAAAAATAAAAAGTGACTAAAGAAAGGGTATCTTGAGTTACAAATAAGATCATGTGGGCTGTCTGCACTTTCTCAGTCCATCAAATAAATATCAAGCAAAAGAGTGACGTTAAATATAAGTGACGAAGAAAGGAGTAAAATTGAACTGTAAATCTCAGAAGTATAAGGTGTTCTGAGAGAAAACAGGACAGATATGTTTAAAAATGTTTAGAGAAATCTGTGGAAGGTAAAAACCCCATCAAGACCTATTAAAGAGGAGTGCTTAGGAGATCGCAGGCACCCCAGATCAGCTCAGTGGCTAAGATGGTATTTTACAATGGAGAAAAATGTTAATAGAAAGTTGCTGCAATTCACTTAAGAGAACAAATCAGTATGTGAATAGGACATTCTCTATGCTTCTCGATGGGATTCGGAAAGTGTTGGAGCAGTGTTTCCCACGATGGAAAATGCTTGCCTCAGGGAAGACAACTGCTACAGAAGATTTATTTCCTCCAGGCTGCTGCAGTCTCTTTAGGGTGTCTCAAGCCTTGGGTGCAGGATCCTTGGCTGTCTTTCCCCAAGGTGGGGGCATTCACAGCATAGAATCACAGAACCTTTAAGGTTCAAAAAGACCACTAACATCAAGTCCAACCATCTGCCCAATACCACCATGTCAACTGAACCGTGTCTTGAAGTCTCCTGGTATTTTGAATGCCTCCAGGGAGGGTGACTCCACCACCTCTCTGGGCAGCCTGTTCCAATGTCTGACCACTCTTTCAGTGAATTTTTTTCCCCCAATATCCGATCTAAAGCTCCCCTGATGCAACTCAAGACCGTTTCCTATTGCTAGTTACTTGGGAGTAGAGACCAACCCCTGAGGCCTACCCAGGCAGCACGACGTGCGATCAGACAATAGTCTCACACATATCTCCGGGTAGGAGTGGTCTGCCTAAAACTTGGGGGTACCTAAATCCAGCCCACAGGGCTTGGCGCACGGCCCAGCTGCCTGCGGAGCGCTGACAGGCCGGGCCGGGAGACCCACAACGCGCTGTCCAGGGTGCTGGACCGGTGGGGGCAGCGCGGGGCGCGGGAGGGACCCCGGCACCGCGCCACGAGGTCTTCCGAACCTCAGGGTGGTTTTGCTCAAGGTCCAAAGGCACTTGCTTCTCCCTATGAAGGTTCCTTAGTTATAACTCAGGCGGGTCAAGCGGCAGGCAGTTAATGTGAGTCTGTGCTTAAAGTGCCGGTGTTTTACAGGTCTTTTGTGTTCTTTCTCTTAGGACCTCAAATTCGTCGTAGAGCCAGACTCTGGGGGTGAAGACTAAGTTACAGGAGCCTTGCAAGGTGACAAGTTTTGAAAGTGGAGCGAGGCTTTGGTTTGTGCAGGTAAGAATGCAGGTGAAAGAAATCAGTAAGGAGACAAAACCCAAAGAAAGCAATGGCAAAATGGTTAGCTGGGCCAACCTTATCCTGGGGGGCCTCAAGCACGGCATTGCCAGCCAGTCCAAGGACATGATTGTCCCACTCTACACTGTGCTGGTGCAGCCTCACCTCGAGTACTGGGTGCAGTTTTGGGCACCACAGAACAAGAGTGACACAAAACTATTTCAGTGTCCAGAGGAGGGGAATGAGGATGAGAAAACTTATGAGGAGAGGCTGAAGGCCCTTGGTTTGTTCAGCCTGGAGAAGAGGAGGCTGAGGGGAGACCTCATTGTGGTCTATGGTTTCTTGACAAGAGGGAGCAAAGGGCAGGCATAGATCTCCTCTCTTTGGTGACCAGAGACAGAACCCAAGGAAACAGTAATAAGCTGTGACAAAGGAGGTTCTTTATGGAGAGGGGGGTTGGGCACTGCAAGAGGCTCCCCAGGGCAGTGGTCACAGCACTGAGCTTGACTGAGTTCAAGAAGCATCTGGACAAAGCCCTCCGTCCCATGCTCTGACTTGGCTCGCCCTGTGTGGATCCAGGAGTTGTTATGGGTCCCTTCTAACTACGGATAGTCTATGATTCTGTGATTCATCGTTAGGAAATGGAAAATGTACCAGGCATTAAACAAAGCTGCTCCCTCTGCCCAGGGAATCTGACTTTCTACACTTAACTATCACTTAAGGGTCAGGCTTAAAGTGTTGCCAAATGATGATGTGATAGCTTTAAACAAGACAAGACAACGGCTTCCATGCTTGACATATATATTGATTAACAGAGACTTCAGCCATGTCAGAGAAATGGCTGCTAGAGTAGCTGAGTTGAGAGATCTTACCCAAAATTTTTACTTGCCTCCTAGAAATCAAGGTATTTCATTCTCAGAAGATATCCTACAAGGGTTTTTTTGTGGGGTTTTTTTATTATTTTTTGGGGTTTGGGTTTTTTTTGAGAAAGCTTCCTCACAACTGAAGCAGGGAAGGAGATCTTGGGAATTGAGGCCTCTCTAATCCACTAGCATGATTAAAACCTATATTATTTTCCATTGCCCCTCATTTTACCAAAATGTGGTAAATAGGTGTGATCTGTCCATGTACAGGGATCGTGTGAAACTGAATTCCTTCTGATGTGCAAAGCATTACTTGTCCTGGCTGGAACACAGCTACTGGGAGTTGGTCATACAATAGCGGCTTGCTGCGATACATTGATATTATCTGGGCTTGTTAACAAAAATTTGCTCTCTCTAAAGCACAGGATTTTTCCCCTTACAGTGTTTGTTATAAGTAATTTAATATGAAGAAAATAAATTTCTTACAAATGCTTTGATCCTAAGAGTGGTGAGCTGAGGTATCCTGGAATTAACTCCTGGCAGAATATAAGACAGATGTAGAAGTCCCACTGCTTATGCAGGTAACGCAATTCCCAACTGCCTCTGGGTATTTCAGACACATATTTTTTAGATAGGTACATGGTCTTGTAAACATTTTTGCTTGTGCTTATCTTCCTCTCTGATGTTTAGGTATTTGATATCAGGATTATATTATGGATTACATTTTCAGTCGCATCACAGGTGACCTAACCCAAATAGCAGAGGCTGCACTGCCTCCCACAATGCTCTACCTGAAAGGCAGTCCTCTCTCTGGCAGGAAGAGCATTTCTAACTCCCATCATTCAAATGTCTAGGAGCTGTCATTTCTATGCCTGAAAAATAATGGAATAGAACTGTGGCATAGAAGTTACCTATGTAACCTATGTATGAGACTCAGGCAGTGATTACAGACATCCAAAATAAATTTAAGAGCATCACAAAAGATATCACTGCTAGAGAGTGATGTTTAATTTGCTTTTACAGGTGTAAATTAAGAATATATAATAAAACATTGAAGTGCAGTTCAGACATCTCCAAGATGACTTGAGCTGCTGCAGTTCTCAAATGCACTGCACAATCTGTAGCTTTTGCATCTTTATTGGAATTAGAAATTAGTTTAATGCTCCAAAAGTACTGATATTTCTATATGATAAGAAAGTCACTGACTGGCTTTTCAAATGGTCTCCCAGGATATTAATACTTAATCTATCTTTTAATATAAGGGCACTGATACCACTGATGATGGAAGATTTTCTGACCTACTCAGTAGGTAGGTGATGCTCACATCTCTCTCCGACTGCTTTTTTATCCAGCAGATGAAGGACAGCACCGTTCTGGGGTTATAACTCCTTGCTGGGGCTGAGGACCCCTTATTCTTTGCTGTTGCTGGCTTCAACTCTTCATCTCTTCTGACCAGGTTTGGAGCACAGCTTCACAGCAGACAGGCATGGACAAAAAAAAAAGAAAAAAAAAAAGAATCTATTTTGCCAGGAAGAAGCAGCTGATTCTCCCCAGAGGGGGCCTGGTGGAAGTGTGAGGGTGTTTTAGGGGCAGACCAACCCCATGCACTAAACAAGCTAGAGAATCTCTGTGTTCCTCATGCTGCCACATGCTCTTGCCCCTTCTCCACGGCACTCATTAAAGGGGAAAAGCAGTTGGAGGCAGCAGACTTAAAACAGCCAAGCTTAGAGCACCCCTCCTACCCCTGGCATGACAGTGGCTCCCTGTGAACTGGGCCAGGGCAGGGTGGGAGGAGGGGGGTCGCCAGGTCTGCTGGCACCTTCTGAGACCTCTGCTCCCACTGTTCTTTTCTGGTCTTTTTTGTCCATGGAGCTAAGGAGAGGTAAAACCCACATCTCCAAATGTATGTGACAAAGGGTGAAAGGGAGAGAAGCTGAAGGGTAAATGGGCACAGAGACTGGGATACTCAAAGCAAAGTGTGTGTCAGTTGGCTTAAATTCAAACCAACCGATGTGAATGGAAAACTGGGAGAAAGTGAAGAGGCAGATAATGGCTTAGTCACAACAGCTTAAAGGAACATGTGAGATCAACCAGAGTTGAATCAGCACAAAATACCCCTACCAAAGACAGGCAGCAAACGCCATCCTTGCTTCTTCTGCATCCTGTCCCTTTGGCATTCCCCCCACCAGCACATCACGCAGGGACTGCTTCACCTGAGCGGGACCAGCCTCTGTGACATGAGGTGCAGAACACGTGCCATTCCTGTCAGCTAGGACTGAGTTGACTCAACAATATTGTGTTGTTCCCAGGAGTCAGTCTGCAACTCAGTGAAACTCCCACCTGCCTCTGAGCAGGGAAGAAGGGCTTGTGTGCCTGGGTAATGCTTGCTTAATGAGCCTGTACAGAAGGATGTCTTGGTTTGACAGGGGCAGGTGACAAAAGCTGAAGGGCCGAGCTGATTTTGTTCACTGTTTCCTAACAACTCTCCCTCACTTAAGCTTGATGTACCTACAAAACTCTTTGCAGCTGTGGAAAACACTGCCTTTTTGCCTCTGGACCATGAACAAGAGCTCCACTTCTGTCTCTAATCCCTCTTAAAGGCTCTACATATAAGATATATATACCTATATCTTACTGATATCTCCTGACTGGCCTCTCTTGAGAAGCACATCCTATCTTAACCATCCCCAGAAGTAAAATTTGTCCCTAAGGTTGCCCTTATCTTTTCTGGCCCTGGACCACATAGTGTTATCGTGCTCAGACCAATCCAGGACTCTGGCATACAGCCCTTGCCAGGACCACCGCATGAAGAGCACCAGCCCATGTTTATCACAACATCATCTCTATGAATCCCCTCTCCAACACATAGTCTCTCCCTTCAGACTCCATTTTTCATTCAGGGACCTTCTCAGTATTCAACAGAAATATCTGATCTCATATCTAGTTATGTCACAGTGCCATGGCTTGCTGCCCTTAGGTTAGGTTTTTCACAGTCATCTCTATGTGTTTTCCTTGGTTACCTTTGCAGATTGGAAAAACTGCCCCTAAACATGCAACAAGCTTCCTCATGTCCCCTTCTCCAGCTCCTCTTCTGCTGCTCTGCTTTGCCAAGCTTCCAGCTGTGCTCATAAGGATTGGCCCCTTGCTCCCTTGTCTCACTCACCTCCCTTGTTTCAGGCCATGAGCTCCCTGGGGAATACACCACCTCTAGTTCCAGGGTTTTTACAGCCCTTCGGTTACATTGGAGCCCAGGTCCAGAAACACAGCAACACAAGTAACAAACCCTCTGTCCCTCCTCATAATTCATTTTCATCTAAGCTGCTGCACCCAGCTCTGGCTTGGAGGTTTTAGAGCTAAATCTCTTCTTCTAATTATAGTTCTATACAGAAAAAAGCAGTTTCCTTTACTAGAATAAGTAATGACCTGATTTCTATATGCACTGCTCACAGGGGAAAGCGCAAAGCTAGTCCTGCTATATTCCTATGTGAGCTACTAGAAGACTCCTGTCTAATCTTTGGCAAGTCTTACAGGAAACCTGCACTGCCGCAAACTAAGGAAAACAATGAATAATTCATTTTCTTATCTGTTTCAGGATTGTTTTCTGCAAAACATCTATTTTAATAATTCATGTGGTTTTAAGCTGCGCCGTGCTGCAGTCGGCAGCGTGCAGAGGAGAGCCATACAGTTTTTCTCTCTGTGCAGCCTGGAGGATTCATTAGTGCAAAGTTCCAGCTCACATCGGACCAAATTCCAAGTGAGGAGTGAGAGGTGTAAAGCCAGACTCTCAGAGATTCTGAGAGTCACTCACAGAGGAGGCTTTCCATGATGCCCAAATGGCCATCTTGATATCAAGCCAACTAGGAGACAGAAAGAAGCATACCGAGTTCCTGTCTTTCCCAAGGGCATACACGAGTTCCCCTGTAGCCCAACAGTACCTGCCACTCGAACGCAGCGTTATCAAACCACACACAGTTACCGTCTCAGGCTGTCACTGAATCCTGCCTCAGATCCACGCGGCAGAGATGCAGACAAAGGTTTCCTCTGGAGCTCATGCAGGAATGGCTCCAATCTGCAAGGCCCCACTAGTGGGTAACCCTCCAGTGTTGGCCGCCCCTGGGGAAGGGTCCAACCCCATGGCTCACACGATGACAAAACCTGACAAGCCAGCAAATGCAATGCTAAGAGCTATCCATAGCCCGCGAGGGGCAGGATTAGGAAAGAAATGACGGTGGCAGCTGCAGAAAGGAAACCAATGTGTGTGCTGTGCTACCGCTGATCCTTTAGGTCAGCAGCAGCAGATCTGGGTTCATTAATGCCTCCTGCTCCACTCAGCACAACTTATTTCAACTGGGAATGTGCTGAAAATTCTCTGCTTGCAGCAAAGTGCTTCAGCTGCAGTGCTAAGCCATCATTACCAGCCGTGCCCCGCAGGGCACACAGCACAGACCACGCAGCAGGCACAGGTGCTTTTAAAGATTGCTCTTCTATTAGTGAGGACAATGGATGAATCCCCTTCACTCTCTACACGACAGGAAAACTTCCAGTTCAGCTTTGGGGCTGCTCCAGGAAACTGCCAGGAGATACAATTTTCCAAGACAAACTGCATAGACAAGATGGACTTTGCTTCTAAAAACAGTACCTAGAGATACCACCAGCACCAGCACCAGCATTTGAAAAAGTACCTTCCAAAAGATCCAGTAAGAACCTCAGCAACAATAATTCTCCCCTCCCCAGAGAATAAAAACCCCACAGCTACAAGCCAAAAGGAAAAGGGAAAAAAAAAGCAACAAGCTCTGGGACACACAGGGCCAAAGATAGTGTTTTCCCAGTAGTTGACATCCAGCCAGCTTCACAGGAGCCTCCAGGAGAGGCGATGTCAGGTGAAGTGCAGCAACCATGAGGGTGTGGAAAGTTTTTCAAAAGATTCAACCTAAATCTGTTCTACTCTTAATTAAAATCTGTTCCCTGTGGTGACTATAAATATTGATTCTACTTTCTTGAAACAACTTCTTATACTTCTTTTGTGTTTCTTTTATTTTTTCCTCCCCAGGGAAAGCAGCATCCAGGGCCTCACAGGTCAGTTTGGAGAAGCATCAGTGATGGTGTAAATTCTGATTTTTTAAAGAAGAGTTTAGGATGGCATTGTGGTAAGAGGAGGGGAGAAGAGAAGGAGGTGCCAGGCAGACATCTTCCCTCACCAGCACACAGCAAGTTTGGCCTTCACCAGGGACATCTTCTGCCCCAGGTTTGACAAGGATTTTGAGAACAAGGATGTCAGAGGTCAAAGCTGAAACTTGAGTGGGCAGGACAATAAGATCTGTAGGCATCAGCACGTTGGGGCTCTACAGGAGGAGGAATTTCACACTTAGCTTCATTAAATCTCTCTCCCTGCATGACAGGGAAAACAATCTTCCAAAGCAGCCCTGTTACAATGACACAATCTGACAGAACCAGGTGACATTTTCTGATTCTATTTGAAGTTGACACCTTGAGAAAAGGCATAACAACTGAGAGCATCACACCAGTGAGAAGGTAGCAGGGACCTTCGTCGCTCCCTTCCTGCCAACTCCATGAACTCAACTGCAGACTATTAAGAATAAACAAGCCCAGCTTAACAAACTGCAGAAGGTACCTAAGTCAGAGTGGGGCAGGGAAAGAATCAAGAGTGTTGCTAGAAACTTATTTTAGAAGTTTCAATGGTGATGTAAAGTCCTTGATATCTAATGATTATAAATAACCACTTTCCAAAATCAATGGTATGACGTTAAACATGCAGTTTTTATTCCTTGTATTTTCATGCAAAATATGCAATAGTTAATATTTCCAGATCCACACTTCCGAAATCATTGGAGAAGACTAATTATTGCACCACCCATAGAATTTTGCTGAATAACTCCACCAGTGTGAGTTTCCAGCCCTGCAGAGAAGTCCTGACCCTCATCTTACATTTTAACAAAGAAATAAGAGGGTTTATATGGAGCTTCCTAAGAACTTTAACCACTCCTGTTGCTTTATTTTTTTACTTATAAAGTGATGCCCCCCAGCTGCAACTAGAAATGGTACAAAGAACCTCTCACAGGAAGTTCAGATCACAGACTAGGGAAATACCACAAAGCTGTGACATCCCTTTTACCTGATCCATTAAAGTAAAGCAGCTTTCATCCATGCTACTGCATATCTCACAAAATAAAACCCACAGTGCTTCAGTTTAGAATGACATATAATTTATTCATATAATTCACAAGTAGTTGGACACTACTCAATTTAATCTCCATATGCAAGTGATTTACACAAACATAATACTAAAATTTGATTGCTTAGAAGGTAAAAAATACCATGGGTATGAAATGCCATGGTAGATGCTGTTCAATATACTACACAATCTTAGTGTCAGACACTTTTACTCATTTCTGGTTTTAGAAAAAAGGCAGTTTGCCATTTTAATTTATTTTTTTTTATAAGTAGTCTGGGAAACTTAAGTGCTTTTGCTGTAAACCTTCTAATCAATTATTCCTGCCAGCTCTTACGAACTGAACTGACAACATTTTCAGTAGTTCAAAAAATATATATATTTTTGCTCCCCTGAATTCACCAAGCACAATGTGACCAAATCATGTTGCCTTCCAGCAAGTGACGTAAAATACTAACCCCTGTATACTCAAAGGAAGGTGCAGGAATTTAGACCATACTTCAGCATGGTGGTGTTGGTGACAACAGCCTGATGACATGATTTTTGGCCCCGGCCAGTATCCGGTAGTTGTGAGTGTGTTTGCAGTTCACTGTGAATGTATTAGCATCACCAGACCATTCGGTATTCATGCAGCTGTGGAGTCTGATTGTAATTCTGCATAAACTCTTCTTGCTGAAACTTGTATTTCATAAGCCTCATTTATTCTGCATTAAGCATATATGGCTGCGTGGAGAAAATTGGACTTTAATGTGTTTGCCTGCATCGGATTAAATTACACACATTATCTTCTAGACGAGGTCCAAGTATATATTTCGCTTGAAATGCCAGTAGTTATCTTAAAACATACCAAGAAGTTAAAAAGCTCTCACAATACAAGATCCAGCTACTTATTCCACATATACAAAAACACAGCTAGAGAAATACAATTCAATTGTCAATGCTGAATTATGAGAAAAGTCTAAAAAAATAGAAAAAACTCTGATACCCGAACATCAATTCAGAATGTAACACTGCATAATGCCGCAATATGAGCACCCATTTAAAATGAGAAATCCCCAGCCAAGGAAGCATGAGGGGATCTAGTACATGTGACAAAAATAGGTGAATACTGCACCAAAAACATGCATACAATTGCCATGGTCATTCAGTATGCTAGTGGTGGTCTAAACAGTGATCTAACACAAGAGTGAGACGGTGTTTCCAAATAAAATCGAGGAGGGACTACATATTGATTAAACTTTCTGACGCAGCAAAATGAGGGCACAAAGCCATCTCTGGGTTCTGGAGCTGTTTCAAGATTCGCTTGTGAAATTTCTCTCTGACACGATTGAACTCCATTATGTCCAGTGGATCCTCTTCAATCCAGAATTTGTGGAATTCATGCATTAGGTAGCCTACAAAACAATAAGAAAGTAGAAGAGATAAATACAGTATGTAAAGTTCACATGCAAAATTTGAAAGAAACCTGCGATTAACAATGATGAGTTACACTCATCACTGATGTCTGGCACCTTACAACACCATGCAGGGACAAGACTGCTGCAAAACAAATATTACCTAAACAGCAAACTTTAAAAAGGAACAAAAACCCCTTGCAATTGTCATGAATGAGGAGAATGGCAGGGTTTGACTTCTTAAAAAATCTCTTGCCTAGACACTGAAAAACAGAAGTGCTGTTCCCACTGTGCATGGACGCACAGCAGGTCTGTGCTATAGGAGAGGTGCTCGAATACAGGGGAATGGGCAGACAAAGCTTCATTTTGAGGAGGGACAACTCTACTGAAGGGTGGAAACTAACACTTGGATGTAGAGTCAAATATCTTAAGACAGTTGGATTTAAGGGGAAACAATCTAAGCTCTTTAAAGTAGCTTTACTGTCTTCTTATGATTTAAAACCAATTTATGAATAGAGGAAGATAATTTGTTCAGGTACTTGGTTGGTTTGTTTGGGGTTTTTTTTGTTTGTTTTGTGTCACTCTTGTACTGTGGCACCCAAAACTGCACCCAGTACTCAAGGTGAGGCTGCACCAGCACAGTGTAGAGCGGGACAATCCCCTCCCTGGACTGGCTGGCCATACCATGCTCGATGCACCCCAGGATACAGTTGGCCCTCCTGGCTGCCTGGGCACACTGCTGGCTCATGTTGAACTTGTTGTCGACCAACACCCCCAGATCCCTCTCAGCATGGCTGGCCTCCCGCATCTGATCCCCCAGTCTGGATGTGCAGCCAGGGTTGCCCCTTCCCAGGTGCAGAATCTGGCACTTGCCCTTGTTAAACTTCATGCTGTTGGTGATTGCCCAGCTCTCCAGTCTGTCCAGGACTGGTGTAATAGTCTTTGAGCTGTGTCAGCAAGAGATTATTCTTCTTTTTTTAAAGTACAGAGAGTTTAAGCAGGAGTTCAAATTCTGTAATTTCCCAGGCCCCCCACTTACAGAACGTCTGCTGAAAGTGAGTTAGTGTTGGTGCTTCTGGAGCAACATTGTAGAAATGGGTCTTCAGAGCGCCGCTCACAAGCAGGTTGTATGCGAGGTCTGTTATGTTAATGCCCACAATAGCGAAAGAATAGCTGGAAGAGAAAGATGCAGCAGCGTTTGTGGAGGGCTGGGTCTTTCAGCACCTTATAAGAAACACTGATGACAATGACACTGAGGACTGTGTGCTTCTGAGGTGTATAAATTGTCTCCTTTGTGAGTTTCCAAGGCAGGTACATATGGGAAACATGGAAAGCCTTTATCCTGCCTGTTTTGTACAGACTAATGGCAGCGTTTCCCTTGTGAAACATACGGTCTCAGTGAAGACAGGAGTTTCATCGCTGTGCCACCATTTCCAGTGGAGCAGCACAGATTCATTCCTATGGAACAAAAACAAGTCCAGGCATCCCTGTGCTCCCCTCTGACATGGGACAAGCACTCCACATCGTGGCTGTGTTTGCAACCTGACCTGTTATTCGCTATTTTAACCCGTCTGCCCAACTGGAATTCATTATGTACAGTGAGAAACAACAGGTTTTGACCATCAGTCCTATAAAGACATTCATATGGCTTAAAAGCCTGTGAAAAAGATACAGCTGAGTCACCTCTGATTTTCTCCTAACAGAACTAGATACACAGGCCTGAAAACAGGCAAAAAACCTCAGAATATTCTGGAAACAGAAATAAGAAAATCAGACTCATTAAACCAAACTCTGTTCTGCTAAAAGGATATATATTTAAATGTATATTTAGATAGAGCAGAACGTGGAAATAGGAAGTTATTCCTTAATTTGTGAGCCTGTTGCATAAAGAACTTGACATTCCTGGCAGAGACTGTTTCCCAAGAAATAATAATAATGTCCCACACTGAAATTCAGTGATAAAAGCAAACTTGCTTATTTATATGGTGATTTTTTTCTCTCCTCTAAAGACAGCAGTGTCTTGTAGATGTTCCTAGGTATTTTTCAAATATCTCTATTAAGAAAACTGAGATATTTTCCTTTTATTGTTTTGTTTTGAAATATTTCAGGAGGAAAAAGAAATCTACACCAACATGAGGGCTAATGGCAAGTTTCACAGAAAAATGAGATATGGGCATTAAAATGCTGTATTACAGATCTTCCAGATACATGCATACGGAACATCCAGTTCCATACTCATGAATAATGTAGCCATACCAAACCCACTGCCTAAGAAGAAAGAAACCCTCACTACTATTCCTTTTTGCTGAAAGCAGATCAGAGCCTGTCTCTGACAATAGGTGAGACTTGATCACATTATGTGCTAAGACGAATTAAACAGGTATTCGTCACTGCACTATTCATAGCACAGGGAGAAAGCATCTCCTTGCTGCAGCATTTTTAGGTTATTTTTCCTAATTCTTATTTCAAACTCTTTTTCTGAAATCTCTGATCAAAATCAAGGTGCTGTTAAGACAATACATATGAGTATGCACACTGAGATTATCATTAAAAAGTGACCTTTTCCCCCTCAGCTGCACACCGTCATTGCTCACCGTTGTGTTTATGGATGCTTTAAAAAGACTTTCAACTTACCCAATTGCCTTATCAAACTTCTTCTTCTCCCATTCGGCTTTGCTGAGTTGGCTGGGGTGATAAGGGGGGAACAAAACAAATAAAATACAGATATTGCCATGCATTGCTAATTGACAAATATTTTCTTTCCATTTGTTTGATATTATGACATTGACTGAACAGAGTATTTTATCTCCACTGTGAGGTTATCACATTCAACTCAGCTTCTGACTGAACAGGTTCACTTGAAATGGGTAAATGGCTTTATAGCATCACTGTTAAATTTATCATCATTATACAGTATGCACCTCCATCAATGCTCTCAGTAAAAGCCAGTTATTTCCTATACTGACCACAAAGGTGATCCACCTCAAGTAACTCTGAGCTACACAAAAAGGTGAAGATAGCACTTTTTTTTTTTAACTAATTGAGGATGATTTTAGCCTTTTGCATTCTTGAAGATACACCTCCAGTGATGAACGTCGTGTATGATTCACCTGAGGAGGCAAACATGAAAAATAGTCCTTTGATAAAAAGTTTTGGTATCCAGCCAAATTGGAAATCACAAAACAGCCTATTATTTGGTACAGCAACATAGAGCTTTTCAAGGACACAGAATGTCCCCCCTTAAAATGTAATTATTTAGTGAACTGTTTAATTTTAGATTAAATTTCTGTGCAACATCTTCTTTTAAAAGAGCTGCCTGATGCACCCAGTCAGCTGACATCCCACTAACCAGGCTTAATTTAACCACAGCTACTGGAATGAAGCAAGGTTAGAGAAATCACTGCTGGCACTTAGCAGCAGCTAAGAACAGGCAGGGAAACAACCAAACCAGCGGGCTACAACCTAGACATATGGGAATTTGGCCTTAGTATAGCAAATTAGAGCTTGCAGAGTTTGATCCTAAATTATAGACAGCCCTGTATGAAAGTGTCTTTCTTGGACTGTACTTGAACTATAAAAAATATGTATTAAAGACAATCTCCTGAACTTCAAATAAATATGGTGTTTAAAAATTGTTTCCACTAAATATTAAAGATGCTCATTGGTTCATACCCATTCTGACATGATTGTTAGTAGGTGGCATGCACAAGAACAAAACTCCTCTGAAATGGTTTGGCATACAGGAGCATATTCGCTACAGTCTTATCTATGTTTGTAAGGTTTCAACATCAGTTAACAGATCACAAGCAAACTTTGAATGGTAAAGGTAGCACGTGTAGGATGTGAACAAGCAATACAAACAGAAACCACACTGATCTTGATCACATCAGAAACAAGCATGGCTGCTAAGCAACCACATCAAGAAGAGCACCACGGACACAACCAGCAGTGTCTGTCTTCTACCAAACACTCTTTCAAGGGACAGAAACTGCACATGCTCACACAGGACTCCAAGACGGTCCTTGGCAATCAAACATGTAAATGAAGAACACTAATGTGATTCCCTGCTTCACAGTTCCAGCACTGAATACTCAGCATCTAGGCAGTACAGTTCAGCTTCCCATGTAAAGTTCAGTTAAACAAAAATCTTGTCTATTTTCTATAATGCTGCTTAAGCATCATGATGATCCCTGTTCATCAGCATACATTAATAAAAATCACCCATGGACATTTAGTAGGGCATGTAGTGATGGGATGAAGGGGAATGGTTTTAAATTGGAAGGGAGATTTATATTGGATATTAGGAAAAAATTCATGACTGTGAGGGTGGTGAGACACTGGAACAGGTGGCCAGGGAGGTGGTGGATGCTCCCTCCCAGGAGATGTTCAAGGCTGGGTTAGATGGGGCCTTGAGCAGCCTGGTCTAGTGAGAAGTGCCCCTGCCCATGGCAGGGGGATTGGAACTTGATCATCTTTAAGGTCCCTTCCAACCCAAACCATTCAATGATTCTATGAACATAAAGGGAAGACTGGAATTTTGGGGAATTCTTGTAGGAAGAGAGCGAACGTCAACATATAAAATAAACCTCAGATAAACTAAATTTGAGGGATTTGAGGGCTGTCAGGTTCAAATTGCTATTGGTTTAGTTTCTCTGCAACCCTGCAAGTGCTTTAGGAACTCAGTGACAAAATACTGAGGAGACCAAAAGCTTCACAGGATTCAGATGTGGACCTGCTATATGGATATCTATTGGTATTGGCTATGAGGCACTTCTGCCTCCTTCAATAATCATGGGATAAATCCTCTATTCACAAATCATTCACAATAAGGAATTTTTGCCACTTGAATGCACCTGATCTCTTAACACTCAGGACATTGGACTAGCCAGATTAGACCTATCTTTAGTCAAGCCAGCCAGACTATGTGACTACAAATCAAGGGGATCTTCAACTGTGATAACAAACTCTTGGCCTAGGATACTTTTGATTACAAAGTCAGGCACAGCTTTTGTGACCAGTCTGACACTGCTTATACTGTTTCCCTGCAGGTAGAAGTCACCCAAAATTTGGGACTTAAACCTGGTACTAAATAGGTCTAAAATATAGTACTTTAGCTACACCAAGCAAGGTTGATTTAATTCTTTACACTTAAGCATGCTTAGATGTACCCAGTGTTGCACCATCAGCTACATTTGAGTTGACTTTAGAGAAAGGAATACGGATCTTTTGGTGTTGCAACAAAGACTTTCAGTTTATAACATCTCAAATTGCAGTATGGTTTGATCTTAATTTACATGTGGTGTCTCATTAAACTAAGAGAAAAGAAAAAAAAATACCTTAGTTCCTTCTTAGTGACTTCCCTTCATTATGAAAAGACAAAAAGAAAGGTAAATAAAAATACAAAATCACTTGAAATTAGAAGTTAAGTGAAAACATTTAACACTAAGTTGAACTATTTCTATGATTCAGTATACAAGTTTGTATCCTGGGCTTGATCAGTTTTCAGGATCAGCACTTGAGAACAGATAGCATGTGGCAATACCCAAGACAAAAAGAAAAAAAGCCAGCCCCCTCCCCAACACACCAGCCAGCACAGAGATCTCTTGAGTTATTTTTTGTTATGTCAAGCATTACCTGTATTTAGGCTGAAGAGAATCGGAGAGAACCTGCTGAGCTACCTCAGTGTCCCATTCGGCAAAATACCTGCAGATATGTATGTGTAGGGTCAATTGTTAATGAACAACAAGAAGAAAAAAGCATCTTCAGTCATACTGTGCTTTCCAAACACTGCCTTTTAAAAGTCCCTACGTGTTATGCAGTACGAGTAGCACTTAACTTGTTAAATTCATTAAGCTACCGCTCAGATGCCCAAAATGAAAGACAAAAGCAGCCTCAGGTGCAATCCTATAAACGGTTAGTGAATGCACATTACTAGAGTCCCCTTTCTACCTGTCCCACACAAAATCGGTCGCTTGTCTCTAGAGCATGTTGGGTGCTGAGCTCAAGAGAAAGCAGTTCAGGCTTCTCAACCCGGCAGGTTCATTAAGCAAGAGAAGCTCCATCAGAGGAGGAGCTAAGAACTGAAACACACGGTGGGGATTCACCTCTAATGGAAAGTCAAAGCCAGTCAAGAGTCCAGATCCTTGACTAAGCTTTAGCTAGAGAGTGACACACAGACAGTGGATTATTTATGTCCTTCGATTTGTAAAGCAGAAAGTACTTCGGTTTGTGCTCACAGGGAGAGGTTATTTTACCAAATCTTTCTAAGTTATGTAACTACCTGCAGTAGATAAAAGGGCTGGAGGAAACAACAGGCATCAATCGATACTCAAATTACCAACCAGAGATACAGTACCAACACCTGTTGTGCGTGAGGCAGAAGGGAATAGTGATATAAACTCACTGATAATTTTGGGTATTTACAGGAATTACATAAGTAGTGCATCTAGAGAAGTCTGCCACCAGTGGCTGCAATTCAAGTGATGTGCCTAAAAATTCTGCATGAAATTCCCAAACAAGAAAGCTGAGCAGAAACATAACTCTCCCACCGACATTTTGTTTAAGGAGATCTAAATATTGGTGAAAATATACTTTACAGTTTGTTTCTTTTGGGAAGAGAGCACTAATATACCATGTCACAGTGGAACTGAAAAAAGAGGGCTTAGCAAGCAGTATTACTGAAGTAGGAATACTGCAAGAAAGGAGACCCCTTCGAGAAGAGAGAACCCCCCCCCAAAAAAAACCTGGGCTAGCAAATAAATTCTTTCAGTATTTGATTTGAAATCCCTAAGACTTTTCTAAGTTATTTCCCACAGACCTGCTAAAAATCTGCAAGTAATGCTGCTATTCATGAGTTCAGACACACATAAACCCATCTACAGGGGAAGATACTTACACCAAGTTATATAAGCCCAGGAGACCCATTCCTCTAAAGTCTGTTTTAGGATCGTCACCTTGGAAACCAATTTCACACCACTGCTTCGAAATCCGAGCTTTCAGGGGCAAATTGGGCTTCAAGCATTTCCACAACTAGGAAGATTACAGGTAAAACATAATTAAACTTCTACACATTAGCATGGTTGTTCCTTTTTTTAAACCAAGTTAAGTTCTTATGTAGCATCCCTGCATTGCTAACCCAGCAACCCAAACATGAAATCAAATTAAATTTCTGGGGTTGAGGAAGTGGGAGGAAAACCCCATCCATTCCAAGTATTGCAAACACTCAGCCCTACACGGCCCTTCCAACCTTATCGTCAGCTGCTGTAGTATCTTCAACAAGGACCTGTTTTGTTCACGCTTTGTGTGTCAAACTAGCATCTGCCTCCATAAGTACAGAGACAGGGACAGGCTGGAATTTACTGGTTGTAAATCACTGGCAGGCAATCAGCCCTCAGGTCCCTGAGGTTCTCCAGCAATCTTCTCTGGCATCTTTTTTTCAAGTCTCTGAAAGGGTTATAAATCAAAAGTGCTGACTTGGCTACTGCAGCGCTGAAAAGCAAATTGGAGAACATTAAAACCCAAAATCTATATGAGAATAGCATGTGCCACCTTCCTATTTAACTAAGGGCTGAAACATTCATTGATCTCACATGAAAAAAAAAACCAAAGTGATTTAACAAGCCAGATCCTCAGCTGGAACAAATCCGCTTAGTTGCACAGGTCCAGCAACTTTAGTGCCAAAAAATCATGTTGCTAGGCACCTAAAGGCATACCTTTCTGCACACCTCATGTGCCATATCACAAACTCAGCCTTTCCGAAGTGTATTAAGAAATTAGGTGTTCTCCATAAACCATGAGTTGGCAAGTAGGGCCTCAAGAAGTGCACTTAGACAAAGCCTACCCAAGGGAAAGAGCTGTATGCACATTTCCCAAATAAATCCCCCAGAAATTGCATTAATTTTAGCAATTCTAACTGCATTTAAAAAGAAGTGCCTTAGGAAGGTTAGAACTTTAATGATTTCACTTTGTAATGACTACATAAAGCATCGTTGCTTAAATCATATTTGCTATCATTCTTGTTCATCCATAGGCAGTAAATACAGTATTATTCATTAGTTCAATCACATTAAGTTAATCTTTCCCTCATTCATAAAGTGCCCTCCTGGTAAACATGAATAAATGATAGACATTAGGAACTTGGATTACCCATTGAAGACATCACGTAGCAGAATACCTAGAAGGAATGAGAACCAACTGGCCTATTCTCCCCTAGAGTGGGTTGGAAACTGAATTAAATCCTTGGACATATTTATTTCCGTTTGACATGAGAATTCACAAAGGCAAAAGGCCTGCTGTAAAGAAGCGTAATATGCAGGTTACACTGGAGACAGATGGTGAAACTGATACTTTCTTCATCATAAATTTCACAGCATAAGCCACACTGTTTGATCTCCCCTCAGACAAATGCTCGGTTTCCACTCTGATCTTATTCTCATGGGGTAATGGTTTTAAAGCACTTGCATCACTACACTGCTGATGTGGTTCTCAGGAGCATCTAAGCAGCGGAACCTTGCCCTCTGTGTAAGGCTGGGGGGCCAGGAAAGAGATCACAGCCAGCTCCTTGTGCTCCTCATCTGTGATACCATCCTCAGACCCAACTTCTTGTTCTCCGGGCAATGTAGATGGCTAATGTATTTAGGAACACCTTTTTGGAGCTAAAGTCCCTCCTTAAACCTACAGTTAGGTACCTGGTATTTTCAGGGACCAACTCTGTAGGCTGGCAGCTGGACCTCCTACCTCCAAGAGACAGAGTAAATCTGTGCATCCTTTTAGTTAAAATCCATACTACTGCCAGAAATTGGTGTGTTTGGCTGCACAGAGGCAGGACTTGAACAGAAGGAGTCCCACTGTCCCATCCTACCTCGTGGCTAAAGCACTCCTTCAGGGGCAGCTCTGGATTTTGGCTCCTCCTCAGCCAGACTCCCACATCCTTGCAAGAAGCCAACCCTTAAAGACAGTTTTTCAGGCCCCTACAGGAACTCTTTGACCAGCTGAGGCATTTTGTGGAAATTGCTATTTGCATCTGTAAGTGCTTAGAATAAGATACGTACTGGGATTTTTGGGAGTACCTGGAAGCCCAAGTAGCTAAGGTTAAGGTCCCAGAAACTCCCACTGTAACTTGTGTAAAACACTACACTGCAGGCTAGAATGTAGAAGACAGCTTCATCATCATGAGCTGTGAAAATCCCAGCCAGAGCTGGGTGGAGGCAGAAGCACAGGTTGTGTTTAAATTTTCAGTACTTTTCTTTAAAATAATTAAAGAAAACCCCCAGCAAACATGTTGCAAGTTTTTTATAAGACCTCTGACTATTCTGTTAGAAGGCATTTTACTTGCAGATAAGCTCATTATCACTATTCTGTCTTTCCCCCCATTTCTCTGAAGCATGTTTCTTGCAGTAGCTACAGTCTAGCTATTTCAGAAGAAATACTGGTACTTGCTGTTAGATGATTTTCCATGCCTTTTATTTTTCTCCTCATTTCCTTTCTAATATAGGAGCTCTCTAGCTCTCCCTCTGATTATGGCTTAAGTAAAACCCAGTTGGTGTGGTTTTCATCGCTTTGCATGTATTATCTAAAGAATGCTTTTGTTTTCATTTGAAAATATACTTGGTAAATATAGATGTGTAAGTCATCATCTCCCACCTTTCCATCCCACACAACGAAAGTGAGAAGTTTGCCACTGGGATACAGAGACAACATCTTCAAAAATACAAGAAACTGAACAAAAAAAAAAGTTTGTTCTGGTTAAAGGAGGAAAAATCCCTTCTCATGCTAAAGAAGGGGGTACTGAAGCAGGACATAGGGCTATTTTTCCACAGCTCACAGCACAGAACTGTTGTCTGCAGTAGGAACTGGGCATCCAGTGCGGAGATATAGCTCAGCCAAGGGACCAGCGTTCATGAACCAGGGAGTGAGCTGCTTGCTTGGCAGGTCTCACACACAGACCAGATTAATGCGCTGCACAGCCTTATCTTAAAAAAGGTACACGATGGAGTAAGGCGACAATACCTCTCCACATTTTAAAGAGTTTTATAAAGCAGGCTGTTTGGAGCTGACACGAATAGAGAAGGCACTGTAAGCAGCTCTTAAGCACCCACCTTGAGAAGCATCTCCTCATGTTGCGGATTCTCCGAATCGTAAGGCTCTCTGCGCAGCTTTTCAACCTCTGCAATCAGATTTCTGTACCCCACAATCTGCAGCAGGCATGCCTGAAGAGATACTCCCAACCTGAGGTGGGGGGAGAAAGAAACAACATAATCCAACTCAATCATACGTTGCCACAAAACGGCACTACTGTGTACATACCATTTAATTCACATGAGCCACATCACATCAATGAATCAATAGTCTAACATTTTAATTACAACAGAAGAGTTTACAAGAGATCGATATTGCATTTCAGTGTGGTGAGTAGGAATAGAGAAGTGATTGTGCCCCTGTACTCAGCACTGGTGAGGCCCCTCCTTGAGTACTGCATTCAGTTTTGGGCCCCTCACTACAGAAAAGACACTGAGGTGCTGGAGTGTGCCCAGAGAAGGGTGACAAGGCTGGTGAGGGGACTGGAGAATAAATGTTATGAGGAGTGGCTGAAGGAACTGAGGTTGTTTAGTGGGGAGAAAAGGAGGTTGAGGGGAGACCTAATTGTGCTCTACAACTGCCTGGAAGGAGGCTGTGGAGAGGTGGGGGCTGACCTTTTCTCCCTAGAGACAAGTGACAAAATAAGAGGAAATGGAGTCAAGTTATGCCAGGGGAGGTTTAGATTGGGTATCAGGTAAAACTTCTTCACAGAGAGGGTCATTAGGCACTTGAATGGACTGCCCAGGGAAGTGGTGAGGTCTCCATCCCTGGAGGTATTTAAAGGACTGTTACATGTGGTGCTGAGGCACATGGTTTAGTAGTGTTTTGCAGGTTAGGGTGATGGACTTGGTGATTCCAACCAAGACAATGCTATGATTCTATGATTCTACATTAAACAAGGACCTGTAAAATGCAGTCTTATTTAGGACCTTCCTTAGATGGTAAGTTTTTGGATTTTTTAAAAGCTTTTAAAAGTGTAATCACACTGTAATCTCATTATAATTATACACAGCAGCATTGAATGCCTGCAACAAACACATCACTAAATCTTTCCCCTCATTCAAATGGCAGCTTCTCAAACAATGCCCTGAGACCAGAGATATAAACTTAAAAATGGGTGAGGGGGAGAGAAAGCTCAGCAAAAATCTAAAAATACTCATTTTGCTTCCATGCCACAAAAGCTAGCACAAAGAAGCCAAAACCCCGAAGTAATACAGTTCAAAGATCTGCCTCTAGGCAGCCTTTTTTCTTTGGCTCACATTAACAACCAGTATAAAGGCTCTGTTTTCATAATAATGCAGATTTTACATTTCCTTTTTACATTTCCTGATGCATCATAAAACCCCCCCAAGAAAACCCCAAAAAAACCCAGCCCCCCAAATCCAAATCTCAAAAAACCTCCAACAAAAATATGATTTACAAATCTTTAAATTATAACAGCTTATTCAGCTTTAGGTTAAGATTTTATAATATTAAATACAAGCTGTGCAATGCATAACTGCCACACTCAGGAGAATATTTAATTCTATATGGGAATAAACCCTTCAATAGTGTCTGAAATTATCTAAACACTTAGTATGAATTTGGAGGGCACAGCTAAACCTGTACCCTCATTCCTCTGTGGAACACAGGCTGCACTGCTGTTAAGATGCACAGGTTCCTTATCTGTCTTGTTTGACATGCTGGAACATTTTGTTTATTCCTTAATGCTGTTAAATTCTCTGAGCAGAAGGATTTTCACTGCTTATCTTTTACGATTAATCTACAGAATCAGAGATGTCATCATTAGGCCATTTCTCTTGCTGCAATTTCAGGCTATTTGTGGCTACAACGCTTCCAGAATAACCTATGCAGTGCTGTGTCCCCCTGTGCTGTTTGGTTTTTTTACACGCTTCACTTGCTCTACCCCACAGTTTCACAGACAGGCTGCATCTCAAAGCAAGCTGAAAAGCCTGACAGGGCTGCACGGGAATTGCTGTAGTGCATCACTAAACCACAGCCATAATGTTTTTAACTACTCTATAACCTCAGAGTACTTTACAGCAGAAAGCCACAGGCAGTGGCAGAGCAATTTTACATTGAGAAATAGATATAGTCTTAAGTTCCAAGCTGCACAACATATACAAAGCCAGCCACGTTTGCACTTTGCATAAAGCCAGTCAAATGCTTGGTGCAGTGTTATGCATAGGGAGGGTGTGTGGTGTGGAATTAGTTTCTCCGCTCTCCATTTCATTAAGCTTCTGCTCTCTTCCTTGCCAAACAGAGTATGCGGGTGAGCTGCTGATGCCCCACACCTCCTCCCTGCCTCCCCTGTGCTGGTGGTGGCAGTTCTAAGAGCACAGAAGCAACCTGCCTGAGCTTGTACACCCACCACGCTCAGCTCCAGGTGCTCTGCAAGATGGAGATGGGTCCAAACCCAGGAGTATTTCACAGACTGCTTCCATATTGTATTTGTCTGACTGTATTTGTGACCACCTGGTTATTACACCTACTTGCTCCACCATTAAATAGACAGTTACCTCAGAGGCATTGGTAAAAGGAAATCACCTCTCCTCTTCAGGTCATGGCATCCCACAACCTTCAAGAGCAGCTCAGTGCAAACACCCCGCCTCGGGATGCTAGTTCAGCTCTGCAAAGATGCTACATTAACAGAAATGACTGCTTACAGATTTGCAGAAACACATATTGTATGAGACATGCCCCCTTGTCCTTACCCCAGGAAATTCAGCTCTCTACTATGCAAAAGAAGGCCAGAGTTCTGAACAACACAGTTTGGATGCGGGTTTTTTATGTTCAAGAGAAGCAAGCCAGTGGATTTTCCTTAATCCTCTCTAAAGAAACAGCTGACCTGCTTTTGCTGAAATTTCTCCAGAAAAAATTACTGCAAAATAAATGGCTCCCAGGTAAAACTTCAATGCAGATGCTTAAAGTTCAGCAGAACTATGATTAATTTATTATAAACAACAATTTAGTGCCAGGGTGGGTTTCTATGTATGTGGCACCACCTTGAACATCCCAGGCTTCCCATTTCTCACTGTTTGGTAAAGATATTTCACCAAGATATTTCAGCTGTTGAGTGCAAGGGTTCTAGTCTGAAAACAATTAAGCATTTGCTCTGTGCTAAGCATATGAACATCACATGCACTAAACAAACAAACAAACAAATAGTTCCGTTTGTTTGTATGTCTGTTGGTCTGTTTTTCTAATAATAGGACCAGATAATTCAAAATGTAACTCAAGGTTCAGAGGCCTGATTCAAGCTACCAGAAATCCTGTGCGCCTCTGCTCTCTGTCGTCAGACAGCATTTTTTCAGAGGTCAGAGGCAATGTCATGAGGGAAACCAGAGAGTGATCTCCAGTGTCACACAAACACTATTTTAATGAATTCCTTGCTTTTTTTCTTGGAATTATTCCAGCCAGTTACCCAAGGGTCCAACACGGAGGAGTGAGTAGTTGAATCAGCCTAATTGCTAATGCTGCAGTTACTGATGTCCACAGGCCAGGCTCTGAGCTGCACACATTTACATCCTCCAGTTTTCCCTCACAGGTTACCTTCACTAACTTTTCCATCACCATTTTTCTGAATTTCAGCTATCAGTGTTCTGTGCCACAGGAGTACCAGAGCTGTGACACCCTCCTCAGGTGGGCAGCCTCTCAATGGGGCCTCCCATCCACTCCAAGCAGCTGCTCTTTTATCACCCTCCCTTTTGAAGGTCATGTGGGCAAGGTCCTGTGAAGTGACGCCCCTGGGAAAGCTCTGTGCCCACACCTAGGAACACTTCACAGGGCTCTCATCCATGAGAACGAGGCATTTTCTTTGCTTTGTTTCTCTTATTTTCCTGCCTACTTTAATGGTTGAGTGGCATTTTTTTCTATCCAGGTGGAAAGTGTTCATGTCCACAACAGTTGTCTCTCAAGTTAGAAAGACACCCAGCATGCTCTATTTCCTTTCATTGTAAGACTACCTAATTGTTCTCCTTTCTGCTGAGGAGTAGGGCTGGGGGTGGGGGGGTCATTGCTGTAATGAGACAAAAAAGAAATTATATTTTCCCAACAGTGCTTTTGGGTTTTGTTGTTGCAGCAAGACCTTGGGACCACATTACCGGCTGACTGCTTAAAGAGAAGCAGGTATCGATTCACGGATGCTCATTTTGGATTATCAGTTTCAGGACATCAGTTTCAAGTTTGGGAAGAGGAGTAGACCTCAGACTGATCACCTAAACAACACAACCCTCAACATTTCTTCCACTGGTTCCTGACCTGGACTATCTTGAGGGGCTGTAAGGTAATGCAACACAAAATGTGTTATCACTTACTCTTGAGATACGCACTTGTAAATTTAATGGTTCGTTGTCAGTCTCTTCTTACCACTAACATCTTGTAGCATTAAAAGAATATCAGCTATGTTGTACTGTTAAAACTTGTGTTTGAACAATTAAAAATTTAAAAATGCAGACCAGTATACTGTTTATATCAGTTACAACAGAATGATTTCTTCCCTACTCAAAGGACTGCATACAGCTTTGCTAAGAAGCCATCACTGTCACTGTCAGGACCACCTGCCTTGGTGGTATTTTATCCCTGTGAGAGTAGCCCCCATAAATCAATGCATCAACAATATACTAAGACAGCATGATTCAGGATGCAGTGAGCTGAAGACACTCGGAACTTGCCTATTACAATCACAATAAAGGATCATTCATTTTTCCATCAGCTTTTTGACAGAAAAGCTTAAGGTGGAGATTGATGGTGAGAGACAGAGTTAATCTTCAAATGGTATGCCACAATTGCTATGGAGATACAGTTCTCTGTGGACCCAGGCACCAAGGAAATCAACAATTCCTGTTTGTTTTAAAAGGAAACCATGAACTTACTGTGGATTTATATCTGGATTGATCCTTTTCAGTTCCATGATGTCATCTATAGTTTTTTCAATAGCATCAGGGTGGACACTTACTGAAGTTTGTAGCCTCTAAACAGAGATTTAAACACATATTAATTTTTACAGAAGCTATTATTCAATATAAGTTAGCAATGGTAAATGTGATACCCAAAAGCTTCTAGATTTAGAGTGCAGAAGACCCAGCATGATATATCAACACGCCTCTCAGTCTATTCAACCCTGACTAGTTTCAGAGCAGTAGCTCTATAAGAACTCAAGTTCCTTTGCCATGCCCTTGTCACCTGTCATATATCTGGGGCAGCTGCCAGTGAAGATGATCTGAGGCCTCTGATCAAGAAGAGCAGTTTCAGACCATCTGCCTAGTTACACTGGAATTCCTAGCCTTTGTTTGACACCCCCTCCCAACATGTTGCAGTAAAATGCAAAACATTTTTTCCCTTCTCTTGCATGTGATTGTGGAGATGATCCTGGAAGTCCAGTATTCAAAAAACAGCATGCCTCCCAAAAACATTCAGAGTTGCATTTCCTGGTGCTTTGCCTCAAAGCTACCCAACTGCTTAAATGCAGGCTTCTAAATCAGATTCTGCCTTTCTGTATGTGCTAGAAGTATATTTGGAAGCACCATACTAAACTATGAACTATATGACATCGTTTTTGTTCATGCTGAGGTAAGCTCTTCAACATCACCAATTCTCATGCCAAAGAGAAATGAATGTCTGAATGATGCTATTTAACATATGCACAAGTGCTTTGTGAGAATAATTTAGGTTAACACAACCAGTGCTATGGTGAAAGAATAAGGTGACAGGTCTTCTCCACTAAGGAACTGAAAAAGGAAAGCAGAGAACAAAGCTGTCTTGACTATCTAGGTACTGCTACCTTCAACCTCTTTTATCCCTGTTTTCCAGACAAAACCCCCCCGAGGTGTAAAGTGTGTAAGTGAATGACTGCAGAATACAGAAAGTCTGAAAGGGTATGAAGAATCAAGCCAAGAAATCTGAAATTACAACACCCTCATCACCTCCACCATGACCTGTTGTCTCCCTGACTCCACCAGTGCCACTGTGTGCCTGTCCCTGGAGCATAGGACATTCTCCCCGACTTTGCAAGACACCTGCCATTGCACATAAGGGACCCTCTTAAGTAGGAGGTGATTTTAATGTAAAATCACATGAAACTTTGAAATGAATTTTTGTGGTGAGCAAACAGCAGACACAATAGAAACAGGCACAGGACACAATAGGAAAGGTGAATGATGAGATCTTTCACTCACCTTACTTTTTGAACCTTTCAGTGATGCCTCTGTAAGAGAACAGTATTTGAAACCATCATGTCAGACAAACTAAGTTTATACTGGATTCATTTGACTATTTACTTATAAGACTTAAGACATACTATTTTTAGCACATGCAGGGAAGCACAAAAGCATGCAGAACTAAGCAGTTTGCAGGTACCTATTTTCATAGTTCTGGCAGCTCCAGGCTTGGTGTTGTAACAGATCCTTTGCAGTTCACATCGGCCTGTTAGTTTCCTGACGACAAATTTCAGGCAGCGCCACAAGCATTTGCAGTAGAAGTACAGGCATACCTGGACAAACATCCTGGCAAAGAAAAAATGAAGCCTGAAAATAAGAGTGTTGAGCAGAGTTTGTTTCAACAAGGTCACCCCCCCAAACAGAAGGTACTTCCTCACCTCAAATTCCCATTGCCTAAGAGCACATTTAAAGCCAAAGCAGCATTCACAGTGTAAATGTGAATCCTGGTTAGTGTGAAATCATGTTTTTCAGTCTTACCCAACAACAGAAACCACAACAAAACATGCACAAGGCAGAACTGGAAGCACAGAAGAAACTAATTTCAGAGTTCTCAAAAGAGTATTTCTAGAAAACTCTTCATCCCCTAAAAATAAAAGGCCGTATAGTTCCTATTAATGCTTTGGGAGAACAGGGCTAGATGAGAAGGGAGCACAGCTCATCCTGTTACCATGGCTGCTAAGGACCCAGGGAGCCACTACATGCTGGCTTAGCTTTGCCTCTGCATCCAGCAGCTCCAAGCAAGGTGGATGGTTATCCTGGCAAACTTCAACCAATACTCACCTCAGGTCCCTAATAGTGAGAAGTGACAAGGAAACCAAAGCTCCCCCACTGCAGGAGGGGTGTTTAAGAACCTGTCCTAAGGACTGCCAGTTCTTCCCAAGATCAGCAGTTATACAGCACATAGGCTGTGTGATTTCTCGAAGTACAGAACTGGCAGTAAGCCAAGAAAGCCCTGATTCAGACACTGAGTCCAGTTTTGAGCCCCAGTAATACGAGACAGACTTTGACAAACAATGGATTTCAGTGGAAGCCCCCAAGATGGTGGGGCTGGAGCACCTGCCCTGTGAGGAGAGGCTGGCAGAGGTGGGCTTGATCAGCCTCAAGCAGAGATGGCTTTGGGGGCACCTAACAGGGAGGACATTGAGGGGGCATAGCTGGGCTTGTCACGGTGGTGGTGGACAACAGGAAGACAAGGGACAATAGTCATAAGCTGAAACATAAGAGACTCAGTCTAGATACAAGAAGTGGGTTTTTCTCCCATGATGACAGACAGGTACTAGCACAGGTTGCCCAGAGAGGCTTCCTTAGACTTTTTTTAAGCCCCAGCTGGAAGAAGTCCTTAGCAGCCTGGTCTGACCTCAGAGCTGACTTGCTGTGAGCAGGAGGTTGGAGCAGAGACCTGCTGAGGTCCCTCCAGCCTGAGCCATCCTGTGATCCCTTGGAAGCCTGAAGACTGTCTATATGAGAAATGCTCTATTTTAAAGTTTGTTAGCGTTGCAGCTGCTACCAAAGCCCACATACCACTACTGCAATTATATAACACACCCCAAAAAACAGATTCCATGGGCTACAACTTATTTGGATGCAATTTAGCTTTCTTGTTTCTACGGCTATGAAGGCACAGATCCTGGCATGTTACCCAACTGCCAGCCCCCATGGGGTGCGGCAAGACTTGAGGTGGGGGACAAGATCCACCCAGAGTCCTTGGGTTCAGAAGCACATCTCAGAAAAGGCAAATTGCAAAACATGATGACAGGAACATTGCAATCTGGACATGGCTGTGGGAAACTGGTTGTAGGTGGCCCTGCTAGAGTAGAAGGGGCAGACCAGATGACCTCCAGAGGTCCCTTTTGACCTCAAACTCTCTGTTACTATATTAAGGGAAAACATCAATACAGCATTGATATGCTTGCTTGCCATAAATGGTCAAAAATAATTCTGCCCATTATGTTCTAAGCCTGCATGTACACATATTCAACATTGGCCCATTATTTCCTCCACAGGCTGTTGATGCTTTCAAAGGACAGTTACTTGTTAGGGGACTCGGTATTATTCTTTCCAATGGAGTGTGCTGGCTACTCTGAAATCCTGAATTCCAGATACTCACATCAGTTACAGCTTTAGTAAAGCCTGAAGAGCTCCATCACTGCCTACAACATCTTGAAGGGCATGGTGTAGAAGGACATTCAGGGAAGGGAAGAAAAATTAACTCATGTTCATGTCCACACAGGAGTTTAATCCGCTTTTTGTTCCCTTTAGCCTAATCTCCTTTGAAGGGGGATTAAAATAAGGGAACTAAAGCCATTTTATGTGTAAATGGAGAGCATCCACACAAGTATTTAACATGCTTTAAAAGCATCCATTTTATCTTCACACTTTTAGCTAATTCACTTAACACTCCCAAACGCTGGCATGCAGGCAACCCCCTTGTCTTTATGCAATGGGAAGCCTCTATTTTAGATACAAAGTGAAAACTAAAGAATGAGGAATCACTCCCACGCTAGAATCAAATTTTAGACAAGCAAAAATGTTTCAGCTCCCAGCACTGAAATATTTGGGGTACCATCCCCCAAGATGTGCCAGAACACACTCCTGTGAGGACTCTGATGTGCATCACAGCAGGTGACTACTTTCAGTATTAAGGCCAGTTATCAGGAGGCAAGTCCCTCATCAGTCAAGCAGCCATTCTTTAAGTTTCCAACAGTCAGAAGAGTAGTCAGTTAAAGAATCCATCTTATATAAAGTCAACTAATGCCTTCAACTGCAACCTTTAAAAATGGCTTGAAAACCCACTGGGCACTTTCCACTAGATATATCATATCAACCTTCACAGATTTGACTCGTCCATCATCCTTGAAGAATCCAAACACAACTTTTCTGGCCATCCCTCAGCCTCCTCAGTGCATCCCAGCTCTGTATTCAGGATAAATGTACAGAGAAGTCATAGAATTACAGAATTTTCCTGGTTGGAAGGGACCCTTTATATCATCAAATCCAACAGTCACCCAAACCTGCCAAACACCACTAAGCTGTATGCCTAAGCATCACACTGAACCATCTTTTAAATACCTCCAGGGATGGAGACTCCACCACCTCCCTGGGCAGCCCGTTCCAATGCCTAACAAACATGAAGACAAGAGATTAATGCCAAAAGTGGTAGGTGGAGTGTAGTAAAACAAAGTTCTGGGTTTTCATCATGTATTTATAGTAAAAGTTAAACTTGCTTTCTTTTGACCTGATTTTTTTCTCCCTTAGACTAACTTACTACCCAGAGAGTTCATTTATATGGAAAGAAGGGAGGAAAGACTCACTTAACTTCCTGTTAACAGCCCATGACAGATTTCTTTCTGATGAGAAAGATAGCTGCACAAAAACCAGCTTCCCTTTAAGAAATTTCAGGCCTATGCCTAATTGCCTCCAGGGCTGAAACATCACAACCCATCTCACTACTGAAAACCCTGGTTTTTATTACTGTGTTGTGTGATGTGGATAAATTTCTGGGCTGGGGAAGGTGTCAGGTGCGTCTGAATTTTGTGTTTCTGCCTTAAGGCTCAATGACAGGTTTACCAATCAAAGGCAAAACTCTAAAAGAACTGATGTTCCGTGGTTGCAGTCACCTTCCCCACAGAAGTTCTGCTTTGACTATGGTTTGCACAAAGATTAACTAATAAAACTGCACCTACTGAAACATGTCACTACAGCAAACAAGCACTACAGCTGCAACTCACTAAAATATACTTAGCAGCTACTACTAATAAAGAAGAGAAACACTAGTTTTGACTAGAGAGCTAATAGAAGAAAGTCAGCCTTTGTGGATACCTGCAGTTTTCTACTACTCATCCATCTCAAGCTTACAACACTTGAAATCTTCCATTTGTAACACGAAGAGCATAAAAAGTAACATAAGCTTGTTCTCAAGGAGATATTCTTTCTAAAAGGCAATTCTTGCTTGCAGAAGTCCTGTAATAAAAGCACACTAGTGATTAAATAAGACAAGTTTTATTTTAACCACTGCACACTTCAGTTCATGTAAGCAAAGTGGAGACAGGGGTAGGCAGAAAACACAGCATCGCTTAGTATGAACAGCTCACACAGAAGCACAGCCTGAGCCACGGGTCTGGCTATGGCACAGGAGCATCAGCTTCTGCTTTGATTTACAGTTTGTCTTCAGATCTCCCCACTCGAGCTGTTCTGTGTTTGTGAGTTTCTCTCTGTTGCCTTTGAAGGTTTTCTCAGGACAGACAAAAGTGTTCTCCACTGTGTAGTCATGTACAGTGATACTTCAGATCCTAAGGTGAGCTTGAAGAACAGAAGTATTAAAGGAATGAAGGTGCTCCTCTCAGATTTGTACTCTTTCCCATCCTGATACAAGCTCCTTCTCCTCCTCCTGTAGTATCTGAAGCTATAAAGACCTACATATTTGTGTTTATACATGCAAAGCACATTATGAGAGCTCATATGAACATGTATTAAGGTAAAACAAAGAAAAAACCCTGCATAAGATGCTGATGTGAAGAAAAAAAATAAATCAAACCAACAAAGCATTCTGAAATAAGTAAGTATTCCCTTCTGTGTCTGAAGTGCCAGAGAAATGTAGTTCTCTTGTGTATAGCTAGCAAACATCAGTTAAGAGCTGGTATATGCATCTACTTCACCTCTCCTTCCTCGCTCTTCAACTTTTAACTTTCATATCTCCCCTGCATAATGTCACTCTACTTCTCAGCCCTAATTTTCTGCTAAGAACAACTTTAACTAAAGAAAAAAAAATGGCAGTTAGTAACTTGTAAAAACTACCAGGAATGCTGCAAAACCAAGCAAGCAACTTGCTATTTCTGATCTCTATCAGAAATAATGGGGCCCAGCAGAGCTTCTGGAGAGCTCTCTTCCATGAAGGAGTGAATGAAGAATTGACGTATCTCTCCAATGACAGTATGGCATTGGATTTTCATGAAATATGGCTTTCTATTGAAAGGTGACTGGTTCTAGCCAGCCTTCTCTGTGATAAACAGACAGAAGCAAAACTAAACGGAGGTTTCTAAAATTGTCTAATATTTCTGAGAAGCTATTCCCTGTGTGAGGTATGTTCGCCTGTATAGCAAGATGTATGTATAATACAACATGCAGTATTTTACTGACATGAAGGGAAGCAGAGAGTAGTTATTGTGCAACGTTTTTGAAATTAATACGGTGCTTATTTTTCTCCTGTGGTTTCAGACCTTAGTATTTGCAAAGCTGAATAACAAACAGGTAAAATGAAAACTACCAATGCCAGTGACTGGGGTCAGAATCATAGACTGTTTTGGGTTGGTCATCTAGTTCCAGTCCTCTGCTATGGGCAGGGACACCCTCCACTAGACCAGGTTGCTCAAGGCCCCATTCAACCTGGCCTTGAACACTTCCAAGAAAGGGGCTTCCACAACCTCTCTGGGCAACCTTTGCCAGGGCCTCACCACCCTCACAGGGAAGAATTTCTTCATAAGCAAGCAAAACTCAAAAGCCCCTCACCCCACTAGTTTAAAGAATGAAATAAAACTCACTGCATCTATTTACACATAATTTTCTTTCCTGTGTGTCCACTGCATCTATTTACACATAATTTTCTTTCCTGTGTGTCCTGTTTCAGGCCCTATGGACAGGAAAGACTCCAACACAACTATTTTTCCTGAAGAACATAGCTCAGAAAGCGTAACAGATCAGTCCTTCCTTCCTGAGAATTCTGATTACGGCTTGAGGAGTCAAGGACACACAAGTTAGTTATGGATGACAAGCTGTCCAAATCTGGGAGTAAGCAAGTGATACTACCCTGTTGGGAGCTAATTAACTTGACTATTGCTGGTTTATCTGTAGAACTTAGAGTCTGTATACAAGGTCACCAAAGAAGTAACGTACCAATCACCGTTTCTGCCATAAGCAAACCTGCTATTAGCTCCTTCAAAACACAAGACATTTTTTCACTCTGTGCCTTTGCAGGCTCGACAACTGAAATCCACCTTATCTCCCCGTTTACACATGAAAGCAAGTCACCGTGGCAACTAAGGAAGACATCAGAGTAGTTTTGAACAGCAGTTTTCCACACTTTCCCTGCTCTCGCTTTTTGCTGACTTGATTTTCATTTTATCTGATGTGACTCCAGTAAGACAGAACTTATGCTTAAAATCTGCTAGTGCTTGCAGACTGTTTTGCAGTAGATCAAGAGAAGGTGTCAAGTTTCTAGGACCTACTGAAAAGACCTAAGTGTCTGCTACGGTTGGTTCTCCAAGTTATTATTTCAGCTGTTTAAGTTACCGTCAAAGTGGACGTTGTCACTGCCAGACTTCTCAAAATCCCTTTGCAAAAGCAGAAAGCACTGAAAGACTATTTCACTAAGAGACAGTTTTATTATTTCATAAGGAATATTCCAGCATTTAGGAATTTTGGTTAGATGTATCAGCGTAACAGTCTTATAGTTCACTGGCCAACAGTCCCCAAACCACCTCAAAACCAAACCAGCCCCATGGCTCAAGTAAACACACCCATCAAAAGCAATAGAGCATTATGCTGCAGGGTTTTAAAGACATAGTGCATATTGCTCTACTGTTCCTATCAGTAGGAACAAATCCATCGTTACATTCATGTAAAGTGTAGTTTAGCCAGCGTTGTCAATGGCAAGAAGCAAACATTGTTTTGCTCCCTTTAAATATGAGGTGTGTAAGTGTTATTTGTACAAAACTAAGCAATGGCTTCAATTGTTGAGGAGCAGTCAAATGTTCCACATTTTAGCTCTTCCATTGCCTTTCAGGTGAGGCCTTTAGAAGTCCTATGTGGATCATATGGACTGTACTCTATGCTCAGCGCTGGGCAGAGACATCTGGAGTGCTGTGGTCAGGGCTGGGCTCCCCTGTACCAGAGAGCCATGGACGTACTGGAGAGAGTCCAACAAAGGGCCCTGAAGGTAATTAGGGGACTGGAGCATCTGTTGTGGAAAGACAAACTGAGAGCTAGGGTCTCAGGGGGATCTTATCTATGTACAGAATTATCTGATGGGAGTGGCAAAGGAGACTAAGCCAGACTCTTCCAGTGGTGCCCACTGACAGGACAAGAGGCAGTGTTCACAGACAGAAACAATTGGAACAGGCTGTTAGAGAGGCTGCTCAAAATGTGCCAGGACACAGCATGGACACAGCCCTGAGCAACCTACTGTAGGTGACCCTTCTTTGAGGGTTGGACTTGATGATTTCCAGAGCTGACTTTCAACCACAGAATGGTTGAAGACTAAACAGGGCTTCTTAAATTGAAAGGTCTGGGGGAAAAAAAAAAAGACAGTTCACTGATACTAAATACAAAATAGAATATGTCAAGAGAGAGGCAGGAGATGTCAGGCTGATTATAAAAAGCCATACCAATGGTCCAACAGATGAGTAGTAGGCACAACAAAAGCAGCATGCAGATTACACTAATTTCTCATTATCTGCACTCACATCTGCACTGTTCTGTTCAGAAGCCAAACTCCAGTAGCAGTCATAGAGCCCTGATGTGCGCCCTGCAGCAGAGGCCAAGGCATGCCTCCGGTACACAAACCGAACTCAGAGCTGAGTGGCAAGTATGCCTAGAGGTGAGAGTCTTCTCTTAATCTTACACTGCTAAAATTTCTCCTTTGGTCTCCAGGTGAATACTGTAAACTACTGTCACTACCCAGAGGGAACAGTTGAAGTTATCTTTACAGATGAAAACCCTGATCCTCTCTCTGTGCTTTATGGTGTTTTCTATGGTGCAGCCAACAAGACAACTCACAGTTTGTGTAGACTTAACTAACCTCATTGGTTTCAAGCACAGAGATAACCCATGCCATCAGCATCAGCTAGTCTGGTGCCTGCTCCGTGTTGTGCAACACTGTGCCACTGAGAGGTCCTCGCCATCAGTACACCTGTGTTTGATCTTCACAAACAGTTCAGGATCCTTTTAGCAAGCTCCTGGGCAGCTGCTACTGTTATAGAATCATAGAATCACAGAATATCCAGAGTTGGAAGGGACTTATAAGGATCATCAAGTCCAACTCCTGGCTCCACACAGGGCCAGCTAAATCAGAGCATGGGAATGAGGGCATTGTCTGTTGGTAGCAGACAACCACTAAGGCACACAATATACAGTAACTTGTTTATTTACCAGCTGATTTTCAAGCTGGAAGGCTTCATATCCTTGTCTTGCATATAGATCTCCCTGCAGCTCCAAACTTCACTGCCTTACTCCTTATCACACAAACCCACAACCAAAATACATACAACAGAACTCACTGTCCCCAGCAAGAGTATTTCTTGGAGGATGACCCCAGTTTATTTTATTAATCTCCCCATATTTCTGTATTTACAAAATATGAGTATAGTACTCACATGGATTCATGTCAGAGGTTTAATACAAAATAAGAAAATCCAGATGCTGGTAAGCAAACAGAACAGTTTCACTATTTGAACACTGTTTTCCTATTTGAACACTGTTTTCCTATTTAAGGTTCTCTCTATTCTGCACCCCTTCCAGTCTGACTTTCGATTCAGCATTTGGAATACTGGACTTTCCTTAACAAAGTCCTAGACTGTCCTACTTAGATAAGCAATTACTTTTCAGAATACCTACCTTGGCTACTTCAGGAAGCTAACACCATCAAGACTTCTCAAATCTTTTAGGATTCACTGACTACATAAATACCATGAAAAAAAGAAGAAGGTGGTTTGCTCAAGACAGCCTCAGGAACCCAAATATGCAAACCAGCATACTTTCTCCAACATAGAAAAAACTGCCAAGGGGCCAGGACAGCCAAAGGATGTCAAAGCAGGCAGCTTAAAGAGAGAAGCAATGCATTCACTGTAGTCAGGGAAGGGCTGGCAGCTTGGAAGTTGTCAGCAGCTCAGCTTCTCTATCAGGAGGGAGCAAAATTACATTATGTTGAAAAGACACCAGGACATTGAGGGGGCAAGCTGCAGCAGCCTCTGTGATCCCAGCTGGAGGCTCCCACCTTACCCATTTATGTGGGGTTCACAGCTCAGAACCCATACGGTACCACTTTGTGACCTTGGGCCAGGCTACTGCGCGAGAGAAAGACAGGTAAACAGTGCTGCAGGCAGGATGCAAGAAGGAAGGCTCCAACATGGGATGTTAGACAACTGTAAAGGGAAAAACCACAGCAAGGGTGTTGCCAGGCTAATGGTTAACCATCAGGTCACTGGACCGGTATCAATGGAGTTGGTGGAAGACTTGGGAGCACCCAGGATCAGTGCTGCAGAGCTGCAGGAGCCAATCCTTTCCCTCCTGACTGCTGCCTATCAGGGTGGTGAGCCCACTAGTGCTTAGCCTAATGGCTCATTAAATCTTAGCCATCTTTTGTGGGTGTTAGCTAATGACAGATGCTTTGCAATTTTAACCTCTGTATGTCCTGCTTAGAGAGTGCTTTTGCAGCAGGCTCAAGACACCTGAGGAAACTGACCCAAACATTCCACAGAAATGCTTAATCCAAGACTGGTTTGGCAGCAAAATCATTACAGATGATCAGCCTAGAGGTAATGATGCTGATATCCATAGTGTATAAGATTCTTTGCTATAAACAGTCTAAAAAGAGAGAAAAATATAGTGACAGATGCTCTATACAGAAACATATGTTTCAGCTCTCTTGAAAATGTTTTTTTTTCCCATCCACACAGAATATGATTTCTTTGGTTTATACAAAATTAAGTTCTTGATCTGCACTAGTTTCTAGGAGTGTTCAACTCTCTCCACTGACTGCAGAACAAAGGCAACATGGGCTTTCTGTACCCACAGCTGGTGCCTGTAAGTCCCCCATACTACCCCTTGTGTCTGCAGGTCACACGCAGGAGCAAGTAACATACGTTTGAACACAATTGGCTTTAAAAACATTCACACATCTTCACCAGGCATCTCTCTCCCCTTCTCTGCTTTCACAAGTAATACTCCAAAAAGCCAGGCAGCACACAAGAATGGGAACAAAAAACCCCAACATTATTCAAGCACTGTTTGTGTTTCTCCTATTTCCCCCTGACGTATCGGGTGCTACTGATTTGATGCATTGCTGCTCCAATCCCATAAGGCAGTTTCCACATTATTTGCTTCTATAAAGCACTGGAAAGGAAATTTTAAATTAAGACAGCTTTAATTAAATAGTGAAGTCGAAGTGAACAGAAAGCAATCTAATACAAACTAGTTTGTAATTTCTGTACTACTGGTAACAGCTAAAACACTTAACTCATTGCAGCACAGAACTTGAGTAATTTCACACTTTTGAAACAAATACAGAACAGTTACCTCAGGAAGTGTTTCATGGTGACAGTTTGCTTTGTGTTGCTGGAGCCGTAATCTATTTATCACTGGTGACCTCTTCTTTGCAGATATTATGAGTGCTGCAGAAATAAAATTGAGATTTATTTATTAACAGAGAAAAAGAAGTGGCAATTAAGTTTTCTAAATTGATCTTGAATCAAACATCTAGGGAAATACATGGGAAAGATGTTAAGATATCTTGTGTAAATAAAACCAAAATGTTCAGCCTGGACAAGAGAAAGGTCCAGGGAGACCTCATTATACATCATAGAATCGTAGACTATCCTGAGTTGGAAGGGACCCATACAGATCATCCAGTCCAACTCCTGGCTCCACACAGGGCGAGACAAGTCATAGCATGGCACTGAGGGCATTGTCCAGATGCTTCTTGAACTCAGTCAAGCTCGATGCTATGACTACTTCCCTAGAGAGCCTGTTGACCTACCAGTACTTAAAGAGGTCCTACAGGAAAGTTGGAGAGGGACTGTGTAGTGATCAACATGGGGCAATGGCTTCAAGCTGAAAGAGGGCAGGTTTAGATTAGGTGTTAGGAAGAAATTCTTTACTATGAGGGCAGTTTGGCACTGGAACAAGTTGCTGTGGAAGCCTCATCATTGGAAGTGTTTACACCAAGTTGGATGGGGCTTTGGGCAACCTGGTCTAGTGGAGGGTGTCCCTGCTCATATCAGGAGGCTGAAACTAGATGATCTCTGAGGTCCCTTCCAACTCAAACCAGTCTGGGATTCTATGAAAAATCAAAATTTGTTCACACTTTTTAAACTGAGCACATAGTTTGACCAGACTATCCATAGTCCTGTCTCTTCTCAGAAAAGTCAAGAATTTGAATAAGACTGCAGCATTAAGTGAGAATGCTTGAAGAAAAATCCAGACAATTTCAAACACTTCTTGTGTTCTTCAAACACCTGCCTGGTTCACAGCAGCTCGCAAGTGGCAGTTTCAAGAGATACTCACCTCGATCTGTTAAAAACCCTCTGTTCCTCACAATTCACAACAGCACTTCAAGACCTTGGGTAAAAGTAGAATGTAAGCAAAGAGCTACTACTGGGCTTTGTTTGAGTTCACTATAAATGCGAGGTAATCAGTCTTCCTGGGCATCAACTTTATTAAATTATACATATGAGGTCTTAAAATAGATACAGTTGACCAGGTTGTCCATCCATTCAGAGATCTGGTGTCCTATAGCTAATTTTCATGATGATTACCATTTAATTCCAGTAGAGGAGAGGAACAGAAAGAATTCCAGAAGAAACATCATAAATATAACTCTGCCCAGGTACTACAAACTCTCCTCAGCCACCACCTCTTTACTTCAGGTTTCTAAAACGGAGTGCTTACACACAAAAGATATTTGACTTCTCAGATTACGGTACTCCATGCCCTATGAAAGGCAATAAAACATCTTTACTTGCTGCCAGGTAACAGAGTACTGCTCCACATGTCTGCTACTGGGATGGCTTAATCCAAGACTTAAAGGGAACAGGACCACACTTTCAAGCTCTGTACTAGTACAAGCCACACACAAAGGCCTGTATGAGAGCCGCACTCTGAAGAAATCATTTAAGAGCCCATCTTTCATTAGCACTGCATGCAGCATGCAGGGGAGTACCTGAAGGCCTTCAAAAATCAGGCCTTTATTGTCACAAAGTTATAAATCTAGAGAACCTCAAATCCATTTTCTTTTGCAGGACTGACCAGCACCAATGGGATAAAAATCTTCTAACCCTACATTGTTCTCATATTCTTTCCCTTTTGTAGCTTGCAAGTTGTACATTGTGTTGTTGCCTGCTGACAGGAACAGAACAAGCATTTAAGTTCAGAAAAATGCAGCTATCTTGTTGGATTACATCACATACAGCTTGCTAAAAATATGTAATCCCTGAACTGTGAAAGCCTCATTCATTTATATTGTTTTTGACTGCCTGAATCATGTTGCTGTCCCCTGAATACAGCTGTAATTGGTGCTGGCTGCAGTGACACCTGCTTGCAAGGGCAGAGAGATGCTAACATCAAACCGGTTCATTAATGAACACAGAAGGCAGGCTCCTAATGCTTCCTGCTACAGCTTTTGATAGGTCTTCAATGACAGCAAGCACAGGGAGCACAGGAGATAGGCAAAAACTGGAGGGGATGTAACCTGCTCCCCTTCTCCAGTCTAATAATTTGCTGTTTAAGAGATACAGTTTGTGAAAGATTCTCACAGCTGAGTCTCAGCTTTTTAGCATCAACTTGAACAAAGGAAGCTTCACCACACTATTTGACCCATAAGGGCAGCAGTGTAAGGAACACACCAGAAGTGCCAGGAGCTGTCACATCAACCCCCTCCAAAAGTGTGTGCTGGCCTCAGCCACCGAGGTCAGCTCCTTCTTGGTTCTGATCAAGGTCCTCCCTGAAGATGCTGCTACTTCCTTACTACTGCTTTGAAGGGAAGCCAAGTTCTACTTGCCTCAACTCCACACTCCAAGTGTGGCATGGTAGTTGCTTCAAGATACTCCCTCCCTCCAACAAGAGTTACCAGTTACAGCCAATTATAAATTAATTCTGAAGCTCATAAAAAATAGACTGTTTCAAGAGCTGTATTTTAGGAAGTCAACATTGCTGTTCATAAACCCCTGCCTTTTATGGAGAAAGCTAAACTCAAAGGAAGGTCACTCTTTGCAAAGAAAAAGTGACGCAACTAAGTGACAAAATGAGGCATGAGAAGTGGTTAAAAGCGACAGGTTTGGATCTCTTCAAAAGCCCACCCTTGGAATTACAAGGCTATTTATTTCTCCTTGCTCTCTCCCTGTTAATTAAAAGAGACTGTGTCTGTGGGGTAGTCACCAGAAAATCTTTACTCTTACTGGAGGGTGTCCCTGCCTATGGCAGGGGGTTGGAACCCGATGACCTTTAAGACCCTTAAGTCTGGGATTCTGGGATTCAATACACACATTTTCTCACGGAGGAACCTAGAAGACACTTCTGCTCTTTCCCCTTCATAAGCAGCTTTTCAGTCTTTTCTAGTGTTAAGTCATACAGCTGGAGTAAATCTAAAGACAAGTAGGTTTGACTTTGTTAGCTATCTTTCATTAATTCCCTGTAAGTATCTCAAACCAACAACAGATAAACTCCTGAAAACCTCTTGGCCCAATGCTTAGAGAGTGCTCTTTGGTATGAACAGTCATGATCTAAGGCACTAGGTTGAAGCAGATGGAGCAAGAACGCAGTCTGGATCTCCTACAGGATCAAGTTTCTCAGCTTGTAGGATTTTGTCCCACATCATACCACTCCCACAAATCAACCTCCTCCTCCCTCCCACAACACACCCACTTACCCATTCACTGCCAGTTTACCTTAAACCAGAAAGGAGTTCTCCCTCCTAAAGCAAGCTGCACATTTTCTTGGAAGAGAAGCAGCACTACTGCAATCACATAGGGCAGCAAAACTGCTGCAAGATCTCAGAACATAAATGAAGCTTTCCTTAAATAAACATTAACTATTTTAATTATGGTGACTCTATCATCTTTTTAAGTAGTATAGCAAAATGTGCATCTGTCTGAAAGGTTAATAGCTGTTGGAGGTGGAAAGCATTCAAGAGTAAGCCTTAAAAGTCACCTCTTCCTCTGAAGCTAAGGGTTTGCTTTGTTTGCCTTCAAGAAAGCTGCAGATACAGCATAATCATTAGATTACAGTTCATCCAAACCTTCCTCTTCAAAAAACTCAAAAACTGATTGCAGCAGTCATCTTGAGTGCAGAGAAAAAAATAATCATTCATTCACTTATTTTTAGATTTAGTTGTTCTGTTTCAAAGCAGGTGCTTCTGAGCTGAATACCACCAAATACCATCACGAGTCTGATTTCAGGTTGCAACTTTTCTTTCCAGTAGCATCCTTGGTTGCCACCTTTCATTCACCTCAAAGGCCTATCTGCATTTACCTGTAAGGGACATGCATTTTGAGCTTTATGTCACCAAAAGTGTTCTGTTACTGTATTTTATTTTATTTTTGTAATGGGAACATTAATGCTTCTCAGTCCTGAACACCAGTCTGTGATAACTAGAATTAGAAAAGGGAAGAACAGCCAATATATATTATGAAATGTCCCTTGAAGTGGATAACAAGCTGGCCACAAGCCAGCAGTTTGCAAAGACAGACAACAGCACCCTGGGCTCCACAAACACAAACAGAGCCCATAAGTAGATTGAGGGAAGGGATTATCTTCCTCTACTCAGCACTCCTTGGACCACATTTAGATACTGTCTAGTTTTGAGCTCCAGTAATACACAAAAGACACCAATAAACTGGGGAGAGTTAAGCAGAGGCCACTGAGATGATGGGGGAGGAGCTGGCGGGAGATGGTCTTGTTCAGCCCACGGCAGAGACAGCTTTGGTGGGGACCTACAGAGAGGTCATTGAGAAGACTTAAATGGCCTCTTCGCTGCAGAGCAGAAAGGTGAAAACCAGGCATAAACAGAAGAGGTGCTGCCTGGATACAAGGCAAACATTTTTTCCCCAAGAGGGCAGTCAGGCAGTAGCATAGGTTGCCCAGAGATGTTGTGCAGACTCCATCCTTTGAGGTTTTAAGTCCCAACTGAATGAAGCCCTGAGAAAACCTGAGCTCACAGCTGATCCTGCTGCGAGCAGGAGGTTGGGCTGGATACCCAAATCTGTGGTCCCTTCCAGCCTTTGATTCTCTGTTTGTCCCACAGACACTTTTATGGGGAGATCTCAGATATAGAATCATAGAATCATAGAATTGTAGGAGTTGGAAGGGACCTCGAGAGATCATCAGGTCCAACCCCCCTGCCAAAGCAGCTCCCTAGGACAAATCACTCAGATAGGCGTCCAGATGGGTCTTGAATATCTCCAGAGAAGGAGACTCCACCACCTCCCTGGGCAGCCTGTCCCAGGGCTCTGTCACCCTCACTGTGAAAACGTTCTTCCGCAAACTCTATCCTGAGTTATACCCAAGTACTCATATATTCAACAGACAGGAGGACCAGGTCCTTAATATTTAAGTAGTTTAAGAGCTACCAAATTCTCACTAAAGCCCTGTATAACCTGCAGTGTTTCCCACAAAACAAGCTCGGCTGGAGGATGGAACAAGTTTACTCCCTCTACCTTATCTCTCCCCACTGCTCACACCCAAAAGCCTCCACTACTCAATTAGACTGTAAACAAGTAATTTTAAGTGACCTACAATTTAAGAATAAGAGCCTAAAAGAGGCCCACCAATATAAATAACACACAAAAAGCCAAATACAAATAAAGCCCCAGCAACTCTAGGACCCCAGTTTGGTTAAGCTATGCTAATTCTGAGCAAGCACTGTTATCAGCCTATCCCATGGAATAGAGGCATACCTACTTCTGCCTTCCAGCTTGCATTCAGGCCCAAAGGTGGAAGAGGAGTAACTTTGAAAATAATTTTAAATCCCAGTAAAAACAGGGGGTCTTTGACCATCTCAACTGCAGCATTTAGGCCTTTGAATGTTATAGCAAGAACAGAGCACAGGCCTCTCCAAGTCAGAACACATCCTGGGTAATGGCTCCATTGCTGAATGGTCTCAAGCCCCAGTTCCATGGAGCTCAAAAGCACTTCATGTTGGCTCTGTAGTGGCTTTGCCTGACACCAACAGATGTAGCCACTGGCAGGGCCCACTTCAAAAGTCAACAGCAGATGCCTATTTTGTGTGAGTTTGGTTTCCCATCTCAGTACAGAAGGGTATTTTCATTTCTGTGTGCTCAAGACAAGGCTGTACTCAGCTTCAAGCATTCTTACCGAAGAAAGTCTTGGAACAAAATGTCACACTTGATTGATGAAGTTAATAAGCAAGACTTGACTTCAGTCACACTGTCACAGGTAATAACATTTTTTCCTCTCCTAATCTCCATCACACATTGACATTTTATGTTACTGAATTTCACTTAGAAAGTGAGGGAAGTCGAAATTCACTGAATTTTATTCCTCTCTAACAGACCCTATGAGGATCAGCACACACAACATAATTAAGCAATACAAAGAAAGATCCTAAGTAAAAGCTTAAAAATCACAGCTGGGCTTGGTAGGGAAGTAGCACAAAAAACCCCCTTGCCTAAAACCCCAGAACATGCTTTGAAAGCCTCTGATTCCATAGTCCTAACTTAGAGCTTCACTTCAGTCCATTACTGCCTCTCTAGAGCAATACATCATCTCGCAGATCTAAGACAGAAACAAGGAAGCATCACAAAGGTCTTACAATACCTGTAACAGGCAGTCATGTAGGATTCAAGAAAACTTGTTTGCCAGATCTCATATAGCAAGTTACCTCTTACACTGTCCAGTTAACTCTTCATGCAGCAATTCTTCAGTCAATTTTTGCTCAGCAATAACCCAGTTTGCTGCAGATAGCATCAGCCCAAAACACAACGCTCTAGAAGCATCTCCACAGTTCATTGTTGATCTCTGCCCTTTAAAAGAAAAGGGCTCTTGTTCTGTACCTGTCTTTTTAAAGCAAATTGTATCTCAAAAATTCCACAAAGGACGGGTACGTGCAAGTGGACATGCCTTGCATGCACACTTGTGGTAGCAATCTACTTTTACCAATTTCTATTAGCTCTGCTCAATTACAATGTTGAAAGATGTTCAGGGGAAAAAAAGTGTGTGAAGTCACTTCAGGTCACCAGCGAAGACTTCACTGGGTACCTTCTATTTCTAATACTAAATATGAAGTTAAAAAGCAGAGAGGAAGCTTTCTACATCCCAGAGTACTGTAAACTGTTATCCGATGCTTAGCTTCAGCAGGAATCAAAACATCCAAATGTTGCTGCTGTCTATATTGTTTCCATCCTTAGCATGCTTACTCTGCTTACTGAAGAACGTGTATTTTGTCCCGAGGAGGCCTGAGTAGATGATGCATGAGCTAAAAATGAAGTCTCATGCTTGCAAACAGCTTTCAGCACATAGCAACATTTTTCCTCTCTTCATGCATTATAGAAAGGCATCATTTTTAGCCACTTCTCATGAACTTTCACTTGACCCTTGGTGAATACACCCAGGAGAACTGCAGCATCATCTAGGTGCTTCATGCGAGCCTACATGGTTTGCAGTGCAATGTTTCTTGGCCTACTTGCTCTGCTTCCATACACATTGTACCACAGCTTGCACTGCGAGGAAGCCTGTTTTAATAAAACATCACACTTCATAGCAACATTCCTTCAAGTTTAGGATAAATCCTAAGAGACTGGATGCATAAAATCAAAAAGGGCTGCCTAGTGAGCTCCCAGACTAATTACTGCAGAAGCTCCATGGAAAAAACCCAAAACGATTATTTCCAAAAGTGAACGACTGGTGCTCTCTTGCCTTCCCTGCTTGGTTTCTTCCTCATTGCCTAGATGAGAGGAGGGTACAAAGTAAAAGGCAAAGGTGAGGTACTCACTTGTTACCAAAAGCCTAGATTTGCTTTAGAACCCTATCAATTCCCAGCACCCACTAGTTTGTGGGGAAGAGATACCACGCTAACAATGGGTCACATGCAGATCTCTAGTATGTCAACAGAATCACAGCAGACATGCTTGCTCTGTCCTTTCCAACACCTGTTCTATTTGCCTGGACCAGGTAGCATTAATCCAGCTGTCAGATCAGTACAACCTCACACCAAGCATCAGCGTAAAAGCATGTAGCACTTAGGACTTTCACACTTATTTTGTTAACTGATGACAAAAAAAAAGAGGAAAGGAAGATAAGAGGAGAGAAGGAGAGGAGGAGAAGACAAGAGTAGGATGGGAGATGTGTCAGGGCAAATACCAGACACTGCTTTCAGGCTGGAGGAGCATAAAGCAATTGATTTACCCAGGAACTTTGTGAAGGTCAGACACAATTCATACTGATCTAACAGAAAATTGTTTCATGTGGTGCCTAATTTTCCCATCACTGAATCCAGATTACTTTGGCATGCAAGTGACATTTCCATTGAGCTCTTTGAGACAGGCATGCAGGAGTAGGGCACGTAACAGTTTCTGCATGTCCTTCTGTAATGCTACAAACACACTTCCCTAAGACAGGGTTCAAAAATAATGATGTCATGAAGCACCACATCTGTGAAACTGAGCATCCTAAAGCAAGTGTGATGGACCAGCTGTTAGCTGCCTGAGGTCCTGCAATCTGCAGAGAGACTGCAATAAATGAGCAACACAATCTGCAGTCAAGAGAACTGAAAATCCTACTGCAGTTTTTGCAAACTTCATGGCCTAATATTTAATCTCCTGTTTGCTGCTCAGTGAGATGTTCTGCATCCCAAGGGGCAGGAAACCAGGACAGCTTCAAGTACATGACCTTGGTTATGCTTGCTGCCCAGAACACCACATGCAGGGCTGATTGCTCTGGTTTTCCCAATCTCTGTTGTGAGAAGTGGAAGAAAGAATCTATTTGCCCATAGAAAACAGAAAGTTTTCTTAAGTTACTGCAATAAATATTGCATATGGCGAATATAACTCCATGCTTTGGTTGAAACAGGTTTAAGGCCTTTTTTAGGGGTAAGTTTTTAATGGTAACATGGTGGAAAAGTAAAAAAATCATTTTAGATGCATCTTCCAAAGTCTGTTATTCAGACATGACTTTCTACCAGCAGCCACCAGTTGACTCTTCGACTTGAAGATTCACAAGTATCTAACCAAATTTAATTTCCATTAAGAAGGATTGTGAACAACTGTGGCTGTATTTAAATGCACTTTTCTCTTCTCTAGTTAAACTAACACAAATCAGCACCGAAATCAAGCACTGCCTCTACAAGTAGCAGAGAAAGCAAGCTAGGACAGAGTTCGGTGTCAGGGGCATTCACAGCAAGGGGGATGCAGTAATACCCTTCTAACATAGAGCAATAGGAAAAGATGATGAAGATTAGCAAAAGGTAAAGATGGAAAGAATGGTTTGAAGGTCAATAATATTATATGAGCTGGTAAGTGAGGCTGATAAAACATACTTTCAGGCACAGCCCAAGAACCATCCATCTGCAGCAATTGCACAAGACACCTTTTCTCAATCATGTAGGGAAAAAAAGTCAGTGGCAAAGGAAGGGTGAGGTGCCACGGTGCCCTCTTAACCTCTGCCACTTCCTGCTTGGTCCTACCAGGCTTCTCCTTTCTTCTATGTGCTGGCAAAGATGTGATAGCAGAAGATTGGAAAGGAAGGAGAAGACAATGTGAGGAGAGAAAAGATGACCACTAGAAACAGTTCCTGCAACACAATTACCAAGGGGTAAGAAGAATAAAACTGAGTAAGAGAGAATACAAAATAGGACAGGATGACTGGCAGCATTGCCATAACATACTTATTCTTAACACAATGCAACACAAAGTCTTCTTCCCTCACCATCTCTTTCCACTTAGAATAGTGGGGCATACATTTTTATAGGCCTACGCTTTACCTCATAAATGTAAAGCAAGCGTTAGAGAAACATCAAAGACAGACTAAAGAAGCTTTCCAGATCACTTGCAGCAGACACACCCATAATAATAATAATTTAGTAATATCAACTGATCTCATCCTTGGGATGATAACCTATGTGGTATCGCACAACATGCAGACCCAAGTGTTCTCCAGATTCAGTGGGTTGGCTATTTTCATTGGGGTTTGTGGTTGTTGGTTGGTTGGGTTTTAGACTGAATGGCAACCACAGTCTCACCTTTCATCTAGTCCGGAATTGCTTGGGTTGCATATGATTTTAACAGGATTGCCAAAATGCTCAAGAGCAAGAGCATTTCCTCATGCTGCAGCACAACTTAAGTTCCCATCTGGAAGAAAAATATCTCTCTGTTTCAAATATTCTCTAAAATGACATAAATAAGGGTGGGTTGGGAAGAAAAGCCACTCCAGCTAACACAGGCTATATAGTATTAAAAAAACCCTAATGCTGAAACATTTTATTTGCCCTCCAATAGGAAACATCAGTCCTACAGTTCTGGGTCATCCTGTTTGCACATGGGTGCCTAAAGACTCCAAAGATGTTGTATAAGAACAACTAGCCCTGAACTAAAACACTTGTACAGTAGTTAGCCAGGACAAACAAGGTTCAAAGACCAACATGACTATCTCAGATCCTTGCAGATATCATTGCAGTCCCCCATCAAATAGGTGAGGCAGATTGAATGGCATTTTCTCAATTTGTGCCCAGGGTGTGTCCTGTTTTCTGTACCTTCCTCTGGGAGCACCATCTTTCCTCTCCCTTCCTCACTCTTCCCCCTTCCTCAAATGGTTCAGCAAGAACTCCTCTTTTCCTCCTTCAATCCATCTGTTCTCCTTGGGCTGCTTTAACACTGACAGCGTGAAGGCCTAGCAAGCCCAAATTTAACAAACCCCACATTGATCTTAGTGTTTCAGAGGCACAACCTGTTTGATGGCACACATCCAAGACAATGTTGATATGGATGTGGCTTTGTGAAAGCCGAGTGGGAGAGGGAATAAGAGACTTGCTCTTATAACTGCCTGCCAGAGCTATGGAAGAGGACTACAGTTTCCATGACCACAGGAATGCTTTGTATTAAGGTGCCCAGTTCCCATCACCTGCACGCCCACCCGATTGTGCGAGTATTATCAGTGCAGTAATAACTCACTGCTACACCACGGACAAGTCTCGGTATCTAAAGCATGCTAGAGGACAGTGAAAGGCAGGGATTGATTTTTGGGTTTAAATACATAAACGAGGCTACGAAAATAAAGTTTTTAAGAACTCAGTGACAAGACTCCTGTTCATTATCAGTGCAATCTGGAACTGGCCATAGGAGCCCTCAATCAATATGCTGATCCCAGTAGCATCACAATTTCAAGGTCCTATGAAGCTTATCAGTTCACCTTCGACAGACACCGGCACACAATATGGGCTGGTGTGGCAGGTGGTATACACGCTAAGGAGTAACTCTTATGTTTTTAAGATTGATAGCCAGTTGTACACAGTCTTAAATAAGCATTATTTACAGAAGGGGCCTTTCTTCCTCACACACCTTCAGAAGATGCCAGTTAACTGCGAATGAATTAGCATGGTATAGAGAGCTGAGGAGACAGGACCTCATATAACTCACTTCTTTAGATTTGTTTGGTCCTGTCCTTTAATCTCTCTGCCTGAGCACCCTTTCCTGAAGAAGCAAAATCATACTTACCACAGAAGCTACAGCTACATCAATGCACAGCACAGATCAACAGAAATGGCTCTGCTGAGGAAAAATGGTGCCAAGCATTTGAAATTCAAACTATGTAGATGGGGGTGGGAGGTGGGTGGGGTAGAGTCTCTTAAAACAAAACAACTGATATAGACACCGGAGTAGCTCCAGCCTGGTACCCAGATCTGAATGCCAGGGTGCAGGAGATGTGCTCCCAAAACAGACTCTCCCACATATTCTCAGATGTTCCAAGACTTGTCCACAAAGTGAGGTGAAGAACGACAAGCAGGGACAACTGGAACATTTGCTTCAAAACCACACACTCCATCTTATCTAAAACATTAGTGTAGGAATGTCTCAATAGACTGAAACCACCTCTGAGGTCACCCTGGGTACAATATCACCAGAGAGGGGAGCACTCGCAAGTACCCACAGGTTCCTATAAACAGGCATGAGGACCACAGCATCCTGTACTTCCTAAATCTGCTCTAACAAATTGCAATTTCACCTGCTCGATCTCCCCATTGTTTTTAATTCCAGTCTCTGCACCGCCTGCATTTCTCCTGTTCTCCAGGCTCCTCCGTACATCTGTGACTGTAGCTGGCTGAACCAGAATGAAGTGCGCAGTCTGAGGATCTGCAGGCAGATTAGGATATGTTAAAAACACCACACCCAACCACTTGGTTCCACTCAGGTACTTTATCCACTACAAATGCTAGAAACTATCTTGAAGGGGCTCTCAGCTGTAACAGAAAGCTGAGAAGTGTTTCCTCACATTTTGCAGGAGAGGGGGCCATAGCACTCCAGAACAAGCTGTCAGAAGGCTTTGAAGCTAACAAACTTGGTGTGGGGCTCTTCATTGGTTTGATGTTAAAGTGGATGAGAACTGCTCACTCAATTACAGTTGAGAGGTACTTTTAAGAAACCACTATCCCTCACACAAGACTCAGTAATTGACTGGAAGTGTTCCCAGAGCAGGACTCCTGGCTTAGTTTCATTGGGAGAGTTCAGGTCTCTTGTATAGCAAGACTGCTCTGAGACCTGAACCACCACAAGGCAACTGGAGAAGGTCTCCAGAGGATGTGTCAGATACTCAAGATGGATGCAAGCCAAATCGCTAGGGTAAACATATCCTTAATTTGTTACAAGACCAAGTCAAATAGGTCAGTTTTCCACTAAAATGCTTGCTTTGCCTTGAAAAGGAAGAGTGCTCACACAGCCCCACGTACCACTGGGAAGTGTCTTAGGAGGCTGCTCCCACAGCCTCTGCTGTCAGACGACTCATTCCACCGCCTGGCAGGAACGAGCAGTGTTTCCACCTCGGGCTTGGCAAATCCTGCGGCGCAGCACAGCTCAGCACTCAGCTCAGTTATGTGGCTGAGCTCATATCACGTTATGTGGATGCTGAGGATGCTAAGCCCAAGCTGGAGCCTCAGTCCTGTGTCACCACAACCATTCTCCGCATCTTTTTATATCAGTCTCATTTTTATTTTTCTTTACTTTATCCTCTCCTCGCTGGAATCTCACCACTTGGCTTCCTTCCCAGTATTCCAGTAAGCCCTACCCTGGAGTTTACTTGCCTTGCCTCCTTCTGAAAGCTTGCGTTCAAGGAGGGTAAGCTATTTCATGTAATCTTTTGGCCTACATCACTGAGCAAAAGATTTCAAGGGAATGTCAAATAAAACAAGCTTTCCAATCAAGAAGGCTGAACAGATGTTAATAAAAAAAAAATAAAAAATTGAGTCTCATGAGCCAGAGGAAATTAAATCCAACCAGATTTGATCTCCAGGCCAGGCCAAGCTTGCTCTTCTTGCAATTTTCTGCTAACACTTCAAATGACCCCTTGGGAATATGAAAGCTTGCCTGGCTGTGTATAGCATTTGTGCCCTGTCTGTACAACTAAACAGAATTTTTGTTAACACTGGTTATAACTGATCACAGTTTAACTGTAAGTACAAGTTCTCCAGACAGCTTGAAAACACAGGATCTAAATACTAGCAGCAGCCTGGAGCCCTACACACACACACTAGCATTTATGCAGCAGCGTTTTGTCTGCTTCATCACTGCCAGCAGCAGCGAGACTCTGTGCAGGGGAGATGACAGATAACCAAATAACCACTTAATGCAACAGAGCCCTGAAGTTTCCCCTGCTAACTATAGCTTAGCTCGAGGCGCTGTAATTCGCTGACCAAAGTGACAGAAGGATTTTGATCAGAGGAAATTCTTGGGTTCACAAGAGTCAGCGCAGCTAATGAGATGCTGTCCCATGGCTAATAAAGCCCTGTCTCAAGAGCTGAGCAGGGAAAGGTTCCATCCTTAGCCCTAGCAGTTTTTTACACTGGCACAACATGTTTTTCCATTATCTCAGTGAACCATCAGGAAAGTTAACATTGTTACACGATTTTCCACTGTTTAGTGTTTTCCTGGAAATATTTGCTGCCAGTTTTCTGTCTAGAGTGACACAAACAGCATCCGATCCTGTCACATGATTTCACTCCTGAACATCATAGGCTTCCCGTCTCTGAGCATCTATTAGGCTTGGTGATAAGTCAATTGCTACAGCATTGTGGGTTTGCATGAGTTTTAGCTGAAATATTGCTGCAAATTATAGTGAAACTATTATAGCTGAAGAAGTAAAATGATATTTCTAGACGTAATTCCACCTGTTTAGTTTGGAAAAGCAGTGGTCCACGGTTTTTATGAAAGTCAGAGAAAATGAGGCTCTCCTAAGAATCAGTAAGTCTCTCCTGTACTTGTGCTCTGCTAAAAATACAAAATAGACCTAAGTACACAACACCTACTGAATTACTGCACATAATGAGTCTTTTGCTGTTCTCATTTTAGGGAGACGAGATGTTCTGCTCACAAGCACACTCAACTGCTTCAAGTATCCAAGGATCCACCAGTACAGAATAATGTTCCTTAAAAAGGCATAAGGAAACGTTTGCAGGGGAAGGCAAGCGGTGAGCCTGCTGTAGCGCACAGGGATGCCGCAGGAATTAAGAGAGGCCATTTCTTCTATTCTACTTCATTTCAGGATAAATTAAGATAGCAAAAGGAGAGGAGGGAGAGAAGAATGAAAACCCGGATTTATTAAAGCATGCAAGCCACAAAATACATTTCTTCCAGTTTCTAAAATGGCTCCTTTGTTTCAAACGCCTTTGTCATAAACACCAGGTTGTTGTGATCTGACTGTTGAGTTGACTGAATTGGGACAAAGGTGTTTTCTTCCCCCTCCTTCCCCAGCCCCGTGCTGATACACGCCTTAGCTACTCTCTTTTAGTTATTTTCAGGGAAAAAAAAAGCAGGAACAGCGAGGGCAAGGAGACACATAAAAGCCAACAGACATCAATCCTAGAGTTAACTCAGGAGTAACTTCGGCACACAATGACCGTGCGGGGGGATGAAGGGGAGGCAGGGAAGAAGAGTGTGTCCTAAAAACCCGACGAAATACCATGTCTGTCGTGCCCGCACCTCAGCGTAACTGGGGTCCCCAGCCCTCGGCAGCTGCGCGCCGCGGCGGCGGGCCAGGGCAGGCTGGCGTTCCCCTGCGCAGGGCGGGCAGCCGGGCAGGGCGCGGAGCACACTGCGGAGCCGCAGCGCCGTGCGCCCGGCTGCCGCCCGGAGCCGGCCTCCTCCGGCCGTCCCTGCGCGAATTACAGATCACGGGGGCGTTAAAGAAAAATAACAAAAATTTTTAAAAACCCCAACAGCAACCAAACCAGCCCAACCCAAATACACAAACCACCCGGCGTCCCCCCCAGTCTCCTTACGCCGCAAGGTCTTCCCGGGGAGAGTCCCGCATTCAGAGGGGCAAAACTTCGCTCCCACCGCCGACTGGAGGGGGCGGGGGGGCAGCGCAGGGGCAGCGATGCGATGCCCGGAGCCGCCTCCCGTCGCTAAGCGACCCGCGGGGCCGCCGCCAGGGCCCGCCGCCGCCGCCGCCGCGCACTCACCGCTCCGCGCCGCTACATCCCCGTGGCGCGGCGCAGCGCAGCCGCCGTCCCGGGCCGTCCTTCCTCGCCGGGCGGGTGCGGAGCTGCCGCCGCGATCTGGGTCACCCGGCGCGGCGCCCGGCGAAGGTGAGGAGGAGGAGGAGGGGGAGGAAGGCGGGTGGCGGTGCCGCCTACCGGTGAGCGCGGGGGGAGGCTGCGGCGGGGCCCGAGCCCGCCCCGCGGGGAGGGGAAGGGGCTCCCGGGCGCATCGGCCCCCTGCGCGTCCTCTGCCAGCGGTACCGCGGCCCCTTCCCCTCCCTTCCGTTTCTGACCTTTCCCTGTCCCGAGGGGAAGCCGGATTTCCGAGCCCCGTCCTCCCCGCGCTGGCCCAGGAAAGGCGATACCTGTCTGCTCTCGGTGGGAGCCCAGCCACAGGGGTACAGCTAAGGTCCCGGCTAGCGCGAGGGTGGTACCCAGCTAGTCAGCGTCCTGCCTCCGTATCCCACCCACCTGTCAGGGAGATCAGCATCCCTTCTTCCCCAGCGGTATATCCTGAAGGCTTTTTGATCTTCAGAGTTTAAAATCTGCTCATGGTGCTCACAGCCATGCCAGTCTATCTGTCTGTCTCTCCTCTTCCAGAGAATAATGACTGTTGTCTGAAGCATCCACAGAATCATTTAAAGTTGCCCAGTGCTAGAACTACTGCCAGTAGGCAAACAGTCTGTGTCTCTGTTCATCCCTCCTGCTGCATGCATCTGTCCAGATGTTCCTTTGAAGCTGTAAGCAGGCTGTCAGGCCGCATTGGCATCTTCACATTGCCCAATCGATTTGGATTTTCAGATGTCCTTTGAAAATGCTCATTAACCTCTTTTTCAAAGTATTTTCTGTGCCTAACCTGAAAATAGCTTTCTGCATGGCTGTTGAAAGGACGTGGTTTAATTTCTTCTGAATCTCCTTTATCAGTCATTTTGATCCCATAATCAACTGCCACGTTCAAGAAGTAAGGTGAAAACACTAGGGTCATGAAGTTAAACATTTAATGACTGGGAAATGCTGACCCTGTCTTACACTCAAGGCAAAGCAGACTGCTGCTTAATCCTCCTCCTAGGTAGAGCTGTGTAGCCCCTCTTCCATGACACCAGCACGCCCGATGCGCCTGTCTGGCAGTTGCTGCACAGCAGATTGAACGTCAGTGATGGATCTCAGCAACCTCTGCCCATTAGCAAGCAAGGTCTAATGCTCAAATGAACCCACTAAATGATGGGTATCAGCCTGCAACTTTATTGCCTCATCTCTTAGTCATGCCTCTTGCTTTGCACACTGAAGTAAGTTTTTAAGCTTGATTCCATGCATCAATCCAACTAGAAAAGTAGCTCTTTCTCCTGTATTATGGTGTTTTTTCGAATCACTAAATCCCAATGAATTACTGCCTGCACACACACACATCCTTGTTCTCAGTTCCTGAGCCTGTGAAGAACATCTCTAGCATTAGTGATGGAACATCTCTAGTTCGGAGAGGCCTCTGCATCTCTGAACAGAGTAAACCCAGTACTGGAGAACTTTTCATGGGCATCAGGAGCAGAGTTCATTTATCCTTCCCAAAATAAGTTTGGGAACAGAGCTTTGTAAGACCATTCATTCATAGTTATGCAAGATCCATCATCAGCATGAAAAGCCAGATCCATGCTGCAGAAATAGCCTTACCTTCCCTGACCACAAACATGGAGGAATTTAAAATGTATCCTGGGAAGGCTCACTGACTCTAGTCCCTGTTATGGCAAATTTAGGGGATCAGACCAATGGGTTTGGAGTTTCCAGATGGCCTCCTGCCCGTTCTCTGGAATCACGTAGCAGTACGTAGCTATACTGGAGTCATGCAGAGCCCTTCCAGACTGGACTAGATTTTGACAAGTCCCTTGTTACCAGATTGTAGTTTGATGTAGCCATTCACTCAGTGTCTCAGGATGGGAGTTATCTGGATTATTATACTTCCTATTGTGTTTGGTGTCATTGTTCTCATGGCAAGGTGAAGCAAAACAGGATTTTAATGCTAACAGGGGTCTGGATTAAAAAGCCCCCAGCTCTTTTGATTATAAGTAGTTACAGAACATTTTATGATGGCGTTCTTTCCTTCTAACTGCATCATTGTTTTTAATTGATAATAAATGAAAAAAATTATGCACGACAGCAGAAACATCGAATCATAGAATTGTAGGGGTTGGAAGGGACCTTGAGAGATCATCGGGTCCAACCCCCCTGCCAAAGCAGGCTCCCTAGGACATATCACTCAGATAGGCATCCAGACGAGTCTTGAATATCTCCAGGGAAGGAGACTCCACCACCCCCCTGGGCAGCCTGTCCCAGGGCTCTGTCACCCTCACTGTGAAAAAGTTCTTCCGCATGTTGGTGCGGAACTTCCTATGCTCCAACTTGCAGCCATTGCCCCTTGTCCTGTCTCCACAGACCACTGAAAAGGGGCTGGCTGATTCCCCCTGCATCCCCTGCTTCAGATAATAGCCTGTACTTAAAACTGGCAGTGAAAATCATATTAGAAAAATAGATAGAGGACCCCACTAGTTGAGCGATGTCACACTTTTCCAGCAATAGCTCATACAGCTTGCTGTGCATAATAAAAACCAGCATGGTCACCTGCATGATTAATTTAGCATTGGGAAAAAAGTGACAGAAGCAGCAAAAACCCCCAAAACAGATAGCAGAATACCTAGCTCAGATACTGCTGAAAAATCAAAAGCTTGTGGCCCTCATTATTTCAGGTAGAAGCTCCTCTTGTTGCACAATTTACTGATACAGACAAGACTGATAAGGAGTACACACGCTATGCCCTTGTGAAGAACCTAATGTGTTCTGACACCATCCAGCACTTTGCTCAGAAGATGCGCCACCCAAGCATTATCAAATGCACAATAGAATCATAGAATGGTATGGGTTGGAAGGGACCCAAGGATCATAGAACTCCAACCCCCCTGCCACAGACAGGGCCACCAACCTCTAGGCCTAGATCTACACAAGGTTGCCCAGGGCCCCATCCAACCTGGCCTTGAACACCTCCAGGGATGGGGCATCCACCACCTCTCTGGGCAGCCTGTTCTAGCCACTCACCACTCTCTCTGTAAAAGACTTACCCCTAATATCCAATCTAAACCTCCCCTCCTTTAGCTTTAATCCATTCCCCTTGTCCTGCCATTGTCTATCCTTTCAAAAAGTTTATATGCTCCCTTCAGGTACTGGAAGGCTGCAGTGAGGTCCCCCTGCAGCCTTCTTTTCTCCAGGCTGAACAAGCCCAGCTCCCCCAGCCTCTCTTCATAGGGGAGATGCTCCAGCCCTCGAATCATCTTTGTGTCTCTCACCATAATGAGGGCCATACATTTTAATTAATGCTTTCAGAATATTGTTTTGCTTTCTTTTTAACAAATAACATTTATTTTTCATTTTATGACAATACAGATGGTGGTAGAATTACTGTCGCTGTAGCCGTATTCTTTTACTTAAGATAGATGAGAGAAAGGATGTATTTTACCTAACAGTCCAAGCACTCCCCAAATAGTCTTAAAAATTGTAGTAAGGAAAGATAAAGAAGGAATAAAACCAACCCACCCTGTTTATATAAGGGTCTGGTACCTCAGTGTTCAGAATCTAGTCCTGGCTATCAATCTGTTTACATTTTACTCAGGATGAATTAGGCTACCCACAGCATAAATTAAAACCTTCTCAGGTTGTTTTCAATCTTCCTCTTCTTCCTGAGGATCATCAGGGTATGATAAACCACACCCCTGTCATTACTCTGCTAGCAGTTTTCTCAAGACCTGTGTGTCAGCTAAAAGGTTTTAGGTTTTATTTCTTTGTGTTGGCTCTTCTGGCTCTGTTAACCTAAGTGTGATTAAAGAGTCCATAATACATTAGGCAACTGGGGACAGTGCTGTGTATTTAAAAGAAAAATGCTCTAATAGAAGCATACTGCTAAGTATAATGATACTTGTGATATCAAAGGAACAATAGAGAATTAAGTGCTGCAAGACCAGCTGCTGTGTTTCTTTATTACTTTGACTGAGCTGATCAACTTTTCTGTTTGTGGGGAAATGTTTTGCATTAAAAAGGCTATACCTTTCTCTGGTACTCTCGCCTACTGGAACACATGGAATCTGATTTCAGTTTAAACAGTTAATTGCCCTCACTCCATAGGAAAGGCATCTCAACTCGTTTGGAAACCTGTATGTTTATATGAAACTGTATGGGATCTTGGTGTTAGGCCTCTGGAGAAAATCACAGAATCGTAGAATGTGTTAGGTTGGAAGGAACCTTCAGAGGTCATCTAGTCCAACCCCCCTGCAGTAAGCAGGAACACCTTTAACTAAATCAGGTCACTCAGAGCCCCACTGAGCCCAACCTTGAATATCTCCAGGGATGGGGCCTCCACCACCTCTCTAGGCAACCTGTTCCAGTGATCTATCACCCTCATATTGAAGAACCTTTTCCTAATATCCAACCTAAATCTCTCCTTTCCCAGTTTAAAACCATTACCCCTTGTTCTACCGCTACATGCCCTTGTGAACAGCTCTTCCTCAGCTTTCCTATAGGCACTATAGCCACTTTCCTATAGGCTGTGCTAACGTCCCCCTGGAGCCTTCACCTCTCCAAACTGAACAAGCCCAACTCTCTCAGCCTGTCTTCATAGGAGAGGTGCTCTAGCCCTTTGATCATTTTTGTGGTCCTACTCTGGATGCAGTCCAACACGTCCATGTTCTTCTGTAGAAGGCTCCAGAGCTGGACACAGTTCTTCAGGTGAGGTCTCACCAGAGCATACCAAACACTAGTATATGGTGAAATGGAGCCTTTTCAAAGCCAGTTGCAAGCAGATGACAAATGACTGCTGTAATTAGTAAGTCTGATGGTAACTACAACTTTTGTTCACAGAAGAATCAAGCTCAGATTACTTTCAATGTAGGGTATCATCAAGCAAACATCAAGTACCTGAAGGCCCCTACAGGAAAGATGGAGAGGGGCTGTTTGCAAGGGCATGTAGTAACAGGACAAGGGGTAATGGCTTTAAACTGAGGGAGGGAAGATTTAAACTGAAGGAGGGGAGATTTGGATTAGTTATAAGAAAAAAACTCTTGTCAGGGTGGTGAGGCACTTGCACAGGTTTCCCAGAGAAGCTGTGGCTGCCCCCTCCCTGGCAGTGTTCAAGGCCAGGTCAGATGGGGCTTTGGGCAACCTGAGCTAGTGGAGGGTGTCCCTGCCCATGGCAGGGGGTTGGAACTAGATTATCTTTAAGATTCCTTCCAACCCAAACCAGACTATGCATTTGGGGTGTAAATTACTGTCTGAAAAAATACCCCACTGCAGTGAGGATCATTGCAGGGGAGGAGCCCAGAATATTGGAAGCTGCCAGCTGGAGCAGGAATCACATGAGAAGAATACTAACTACAGCAGCCTCTGTAGTGAAAGGTGTAAATCAATTTCCAGCTGCTGGTCTGTACTATGTATGCAGCTGGACAGGTGCTCCTGTATCTGACAAAATACATGTCCAATCTCTAACTTCTGTAACTTTATTTGCTTACGAGATCTGGTTCCCTAAATTAACAATTATTTTCTTGCTGTGTTTGAGTATCTATTTCAAGTATCACAATGACTTTGGAATCATGATGATGCTTCAAATCTGTGTCTATTTTGAAATACCGAATGGCTGGCAATTCCTCGTGCCTAGTTCAGGAAAAGCATCAAATACAGAACTGTTCTGTGACAATGTGTTACATGGCTCTTGAGCACTTATATTACAGCAACTAAAGCAGTCTACGTATGAACTTTATGATCATTTCTTCAGCCTCTCTTCTAATAATATGTGGCAGAACTTTTTCATTATGAGGGCGACAGAACACTGGAATAGTCTGCCCGAGGGGTTGTGGAGTGTCCTTCTCTGGAGATATTCAAGACCTGTCTGAATGCTTACCTGTGTGACCTGTGCTAAGGAACCTGCTTTGGCAAGGGGGTTGGACTCAATGATCTCTTGAGGTCCCTTCCAACCCCTACAATTCTGTGATTCTGTGATTTACAGCGCCACACTTTGTCGCACTCATACTCCTTTGACTGAAGGTGCTGTAAAGCTTATCATGAGAGACTAACAAAAGCATATAGATGGTGATAGCATGAGAGATAAAGTGTGTCAGGCTTACTCATGGAGTCTTTAGAGAGATGTCAGCTAAGTGAAGCAGCCAGTGTGCTCACTTAGTTTACCCATCTCTTGAAACTAAGAATTTTGCCAGAAAGGACTTTGTCTATGTATTAATTAAGAGCATTTAATGTTACAATATTTTAATTTAAATAATTGTTTAATATTTCTACATAGAAAATGTAAAATAAAATTATGTAGGCATGAATTTCAAATATTGTATGCTAACACCACCTCCTTTTTTATCTTAATAAAAGTGAACAAACTTTAATATGCTGATTAACATCAGACTGTGTCCTAATCTTCTTCACTAAGATGTGTATCAACAGTATTACGTCTGTGTGAAAAGGAAAGATTTGAATTTGAAATAAGGAACTTCTTTTAAATTGATTTTGAACAAGGAAAAAAAAAAGCAATGTCATAATTTCTATTATTCCTGTCTTCATTTATCTGCTGCCATTAATCAGATCTTTACTCTGAATACATATGCTACATTTCATTCAAGGATTACAAAGTGTTACACAAACAATGATTCATGAAGATTCACAACGCTTGATGAGTTGGGTATTTATGTAAATGTCACACAGATTGGCAAACCAAGTCATGCAGAAGTAGTGTTTGTAAAAAAACCCGCACCAAGTTTGAATGCATTTTTTTTTACTTATTCAGTTGAAAAACTTATCTTTTCTATATTTCAGATGTGTTGACTGTCCATATAGATCCAGAGAAGTCAATGAAAACTGGATTACAAGAGCAGAAAGTGCAGTGACCCAAGTAACTGACCATGTTTTTGTGTAGAAAATTCTAACTTATGGTCACACAGCTATTCTTCTCCCAAAGAAGGTGAATCTACTGCATGAGCAACAGCTAATGAGGCCTCCTGAGATGATTCCTGAAAGGGGCTGAAAAGGTATAGCCTCAGTCTGAGGAATACATTGCAATATTCTCTCCAGACTCACTGGAGGCACTGAGGATCTCACTTAGAATGGAAATGTGACACTCAGTTCTCTGTATGGAAAGAACACCATGCCTTTAAAAATTAACTTTGCAGATTGTGTCTGGACTACAAGCACTGTGTCCTTAAAAACATATTGATTGATGAAGTAGACAAACTTACTGCCTGATATTTTGTGATTGTCCTTATGATACATTTATGCCCTGGAGTTGTAACTCTTAGAAACGATGGTTTCCAAGGATATGCAGGAAAGCAGACTGCCTGTCTAGTGTAGATGTCAGGGAGGCTCCCTGAGTAGACTTGCATTGATTTCTGAATGCCTATCAAATCCTAATTGCTTGTGACAGAACTGGGTTTTGCCAGGTTAGTGTAAGGTTTTGACTGTAGGGCCAGAGAGAAAAATATAATCCTATCAGTAATTAAAAAAAAATAATTTCCTATCTTATCGTGGAAAAGCGGCATAAAGAGCAAGAAAAGAATGTCAAGTATGTGCAGGCTTTGAAGAAAAGATGATAATTTTCAGTCTTTGTATCAGAGAAAACAGAAATATTTTGTTTGAATCTTTCTAACAACATTGCTTTCAAGGCTGAACTAAACCATGTGTTGATGGGTTCAGTTATTTGGAGGGAAAACAGTATTTTGTATGATTATTTTAGTACTTCATAGTACTTTTCGGACACCCTGTAAAGTGTCTTAGAGTGGCATGAGAAGATCTTGCCAAGAATTTGCCTGAATTGCAAACAAAGGGTCACCTGGGCAGTGAAAGCACCAGTTCCTGTTCAGCAGAAAATTGCCATCTCTTCTGCAAAGCCTGCATGGCTTTGGAAAGATTTAAAGCACTAAATTTCCAAGACTCCTTATGGTCAGAGAACATTTAGAAAATGAAAACTGAAAGCAAAATAATTCCTTGCAATGTATCATTTGCTTACTGTTGGTGCATGTGGGACTTGAAGGCTGGGGACCATTTGTTGAACGGTTTATGTGAACAGTAAATCACAGAATTATAGGCTCCCCTGAGTTGAAAGGGACCCCTAAGGATTATGGAGGGCAACTCCTGGCTCCATACAGGGCCAGCCAAGTCAGAGCATGGGACTGAGGGAATCATCCAGACACTTCTTGAACTCAGTCAAGCTCTGTGCTGTGACCACTTCCCTGGGGAGCCTGTTCCAGTGCCCAACCCCCCTCTCAGAATAGAATCTCTTCCTGATATCCAGCCTAAACCTCCCCTGTCGCAGCTCCATACCGTTCCCTTGGATGGTAAAAAAAGCTGCCAGTAGCTGCACTGAGAGATATTAGTTGACCTTCATGGATATCACGCTTCCTAGCAATTGTGCCTGGGGAATATACATCTTGCAGATTCTTCCTTAGCCAAATGAGGAAATTCTCTGTCAGGTGACATCTGCGTGCCAGGAACCTGACAGAGCTGCAGCTCCGGCCTGGCGATGCTGATAACGAAAGGTCTTCAGACTTGCAGCGTGTGCATCATACCTACAGTAATTTCTGTCTTGTGCCTGGACGTTCACAGGAATTTTCTAAGAACTCTCCAGGAAGCAAAGATTTTCTGTTTCTTGAAGCCCACAGAATTATGCTCCTTGTTCTAGTGCCACATTAACGGTGACCCAGCAATGTAGGCATACCTTTGCAGCGTGTCTGACAACAGAAGCTAAATCTGTTCCTTCCCCCCCTCTGATTACACAGGCTTGCATTTCATTAATGCAATCTCATGGCACAGCAGAAGCGCTCATTTAGCCCAATCCTAAACATTCACAGATAGGTTTGATTCGATCTTGACAGGCTGGAAAAATGGGCCTGGGTGAACCTAATGAGGTTCAACACTGCCAAGTGTAAGGTGTTGCACTTGGGCCGGAAGAATCCCAGACATAGATACAGACTGGGAGAAGAGCTCCTTGAGAGTATCCCTGCTGAGAAGGACCTGGGTGTCACCGTGGATGAGAAACTTAACATGAGCCAGCAGTGTGCTCTTGCAGCTCGCAAGGCCAATGGGATCCTGGGCTCCATCAGGAGAGGGGTGGCCAGCAGGGACAGGGAGGGGATTGTCCCTCTCTACTCTGCCCTCGTGAGGCCCCACCTGGAGTACTGTGTCCAGATCTGGGGCCCCCAATACAAGAAGGATGTAGAACTGTTGGAGAGGGTTCAGAGGAGGGCCACAAGGATGATTAGAGGGCTGGAGCACCTGCCCTACAAGGAGAAGTTGAGGGAGCTGGGCTTGTTCAGCCTGGAGAAGAGAAGGCTGTGGGGGGACCTCACTGCAGCCTTCCAGTACCTGAAGGGACCATACAAACAGGAGGGGATTCAACTTTTTAAAAGGGCAGATAATGGCAGGACAAGGGGGAATGGTTTAAAGCTGAAGGAGGGAAGGTTTAGATTGAATATTAGGGGCAAGTTTTTTACAGAAAGAGTGGTGAGGTCCTGGAACAGGCTGCCCAGAGAGGTGGTGGATGCCCCATCCCTGGAAGTGTTCAAGGCCAGGTTGGATGGGGCCCTGGGCAACCTTGTGTAGATCCAGGCCTGAGGTTGGTGGCCCTGCCTGTGGCAGGAGGGTTGGAGCTTTATGATCCTTGGGGTCCCTTCCAACCCTTGCCGTTCTATGATTCTATGATTCTTTGGATGACCAGATCCATAGCTGTCCCAATACAGAAACTGGAATCTCCCTGCTCAGAAAAGGTGGTGCTGTCATGCTGAAGGAACTTGCCCCACAAGAGGATTGTACCCTGTAGAGATGGAAGTGAACCTGCCAATAACCATGCATTTGTGCCACAAAACCAGTGTTGCTGAACCTGACAAATTTCTGATGACATTTATTGTATTAATGTATTTCTTAAAGTTCCAGCACCCTGGGTCCAAAGATTATGGGAAAAATTCAGCTTTTATTAAAGGGAAAAAAAAAATCTACACAAAGTCTTATGTGTGTGGAAAAAAGCTTGGAGGTAAGAAATGAGTGTAGCCTAAAGCTCAGAAATCAGAAAGCATGCTGATATTACTTGATGTTTTAAGAGAATAAAATAGTTGTTTGCTAGTATTTGAAAATCCCATTGATTTTACCAGGGCACAGACTTCCCAGGTCTCTTTTTCGTCTTATGCAATTGCTAAAAAATTGTTGTTTCTTGTCTGTTTTTCCTTTTTTAGAAAGAAATATGAAATCTAGCATTGAACAGAACAAACACAGAATCAAAATGACATGCAGCACAGAGTCAGCCTTGCTATCTTCCTGAAAAATACAAGCCTTTGGCATTGCAGAGGTTTTTTTATGGAGAATTTTACTATCATGAGCAGCAGTAGCACATTTTGAATTTAGGTCAACAGATATTTGTCAAAGCCCTTAACTACCACATGAATGGTCTCCTAAAACAATTAATCTTATGTCTCATCATTTACTAAGGTACTCCTGTACAGTACTAGTCGTGGGTGATTTTGAGCTGGATATTGTGCTAAGAGGTTTTTTTCTTGTTTCTGTAACAAACTGCTATCCTGAAACTTATCCTATTTGTCATGATTCTTAAATGGCAGCTTATTAAATGAAGAGATTCAATACAGCAAATCGTACCATCTTCCTGTGATTTTCTTTTAGTTGAGTTTGAAAGTGATGGAAATCCAGTGTGATCACATTAGGGTAAAGCATGGCTTGGCTTGCTTTGGTATCAAAGGGACAAAGATTGTCTTTTGTCTTTTTGCACCAGTAACCTCTAGTTTGTTAAAGGCAACAGAAGTGTTTGCTTACTGTCATATGAAATGGATTGCCAGGGATTGACAAATGCCTTGATTTCCCTGGGAATATGGCAAAGATAAAATAGATAACAGCATGGTAAGTATTGTAATTTGCTCCTGGGAAAAGTGAGGAGTATTTCATTTCTCACTGATAAGTAAATGGGAGCATGACATTTACAAGACATGTTTCCTGATGATCAATAAAACAAAAAAAAAAGCCAGAAGCAAAATTTTATGACACTAACATTTTTTTTTGCTTTTCTTTTTCTCAGTGTTGGCTGAAGTTAAAAACCAAAATATTGTTGTAAGAAAATATGTATTTTTTTAGAATTTTTTTTAGATTTCTGCCATAGCACCTTTAATCACAGATCACTTTAACATCAAATGTAAGTGTATCTGAATCCGCACTTCTGTTTTGTGGGTTAGTAAGTGATAATGTTGTTAGCCATATGGAGATGTATTTTCACTAGCCATCAACAAACACTGTGGTATTTGTAGGAGGAGCCTGCACCCATGAGAAGGGGCTGCAGTGCTTCAGGACTTGAATTATAAAGGGAATAACAGTTCAGGTTTCACCAAAATAAGCTTGTATTAAAAAAACCATAACCAGTCTTTGACTGGTTTTTCCTATGTGAGAATGTTGTTTACAGAGGCAAAATCATGATGTATTTACAGAAGAAATGTTATTGCATTATGCATCACAAATCCTTGACCAATGCTAATCATACAGAGGTATTTCAAGAAAAAAATGCACAGTGAATCTGTTCTCTCCCAGAAAGTAATTTTCAAAATAACGCAGCAAAATAAACCCAAATGACTGGTAAACACAGCCAGTGCTCTGAGATGTAATGTTCCACTAAGGCTGTGTTCTACTTTTTATCTATCACCAATGCATCCCAGTGGGACAACCCACACACAGACAGCCAAGTAAAGGAATGGATCGCCCACACAATCAGGGCTTTGAACTGGAACATAGGGACTCAACAGAAACAACCTTTGGGCAGGTATTTTCCACTTGTCAGAACAAATTGATAATAAATGACAAGCTGATTTCATTAGGATCATCCTGGTTTGGAGGTTTCCAGGGCTGAGGGCCTGCGAGGGTATTTTGAGACAGCAGCCGTAGCCTGGTTGTTCTTTACCCCTTTACATTCTGTCTTACAGAAAGATCAGATGACTCTAATGCTTAGTGTTTGTAGAGGTTCACAAGTTGCCTCCTATACTCTCCTTAGGTAGGCAGTTAATATTCACACTTTACATGTGAGAAAACTTAAGCAAAAGATCTGTGCTTCCCACTACATGGGTCAAAGATGGAGAGTGATGTAATCCCACAGACAGTGGTGGCACCACTTTTCAGCCTCACATCCATGTGTCTGTACCTCCTGCACAGTGGATAGTTGTGTCCTTGGTGCAGGGCATGGTATATGCTCCAAGGGAAAGAGAAAGGTATTTTTTTAATCTGGGTAAGCACAGCCCTACCTAGCAGCATGCAGACACTCTTCCAGAGTGTGGATCTGGGACAAAATTGAGGAGCTGTCTTCTGATTACAGGTTTACAGACCTATCAGTCACCTTATGTATCACCAGCCTAAGAATCTGATTGATCTTGAGAAAGGTTAAATACCCACAGGAGGTTGAGGGAGAAAAAAAATCCAAATAAAACCCAACAGCTTGGTATCTAAATAAAGGGAAGAAGAAGTCAGGTTTTAAACAGTAAGCTCTGGCAAAAAGTAGAATAAAGGGCAGAAAAAGTAGGTAAATCTTCATTTCAGTATTTTGATTAAGGGGAAAGGGCTAAGTCTAGGGGCAAAGTATGAAGATGGTTAGTATATGATGGCAGAGAAAAATGACAGGAAGATTCACATACTCTGACCTAAGGGATCACTTTCTCACACAGGGGAGTCAGTGAGCTGTGGAATTGCTTCCTTTCAGCGAGGCAGGTTGCTCAGTAGCATGGATTTACTAAGCAGGCTTAGTGGGGTTGCTGAAGAGCTGCATGGAGAATACATCTGTAGGAGCAGTGGGTGCATCTTCACGTGGCCTTGGCATGATTTTGTCCTTCTCTGTCCCGAGCGTGGGTGTGACACAGGCAACTCGATCAGCGGTGGTCTCTCTAGGTGATGGTCTGTCTAGGTGATGGTCTCCCTGGTCTCCCATCTCAGCTGGGGGAAGCCGCCGTTATCCCCTCTGGGGATGCGGATCCTGCCAGCTGTTTGTGAAGCTCCTGCGCCGGAGGAGGCTCTGCGCCTTCCCTGGGAGCGCCGCGGGGTAGGGCAGGGCCTGCTGATGGTGCCCCACTGAAAGTGGGGTTCAAACATCACTTTCCTTCCGTAGCAGACTCAGAGGAAGCCTTCACTGATGGGGAGGATGGCGAGGAGCGGGTTCTACTTGAGAAGTGGCCGGGGCGGCCCCGCAGGCAAGCGAGGCTGGGCAGCGCGCTGCGAGCCGAAATAAGGGGAAAGAACAGTTACAACAACCGTGTGTCCGGGGCAGGAGACCGTCCGAGGCCGCCCTGCCCTGCTCCCTCTCGTATAACCGGCGGCTCCCCTCAGCCCTCCGGGCACTCAGCCCGGACGCGTCTCCTCCGAGCGCGGCCGCACGCCCCGGGGAAACCCCGCTGCAGTCAGGAGCAAAAGCTGGCGCAGAGCACCACCTGGTTCGGAGCGGCTTAGTTTCTTTCGCCCTGCGATAACGGGACAGACGTTCCTTCTCGGCGGATCCTCAAGCACATCGCTTCCCGCCCGGCACCAAGGGCCCGCCCGCCGGGGGCGGGCCGCCGCCATGACGGGGCGGTGGCAGCGGGCTGCCCGCCCGCCAACATGGCCGCCTCCAGCCAGGTAACGTGCCGCTCTGGCCAGGCCCGGGGCTGCGGTGCGCGTCCCACCCGGCTGGGAGAGGGGGAGCAGGCAGGGCACCGTGGGGTCGGCGGGAGCGCGGGCGGCCTCTGCCGCGGGCTTCCTTCCTCGCCGTGTATGCGGGAGAGCCGAGCCGGCGGCGGCCTGGCCCTGCCGGGGCCAAGCTGGTGAGGAGGGGCAAGGCCAAGCGAACTCCGGCGTCGCCTCGCGGCTTTCGCGCCCCTCCCCGCGCTTACTGCAGGCACAGCCGCAGCCGGGCGCCGTGCCCGTTACCGTCATTTCTAAGGAGCGCTCGGAGCCCGCGGAGATGAGGGCTGTCGGCGAGAGGTTTGAGATGCCGGCGGCAGCGGTGAGCGCAGGGCGGAGCCGGTACCTTCGGGTGCACTGGGCCTATTCATGAGCTCTTCAGGCTCCCCGCCCGCACTCCCGAGTTGTGGCTGCGGTGCCGTGTGCGTGCAGCGTCTGGGCGCGCTGGCGGTGACGTGCGGCGCAGCCGAGCGGTGCCCTGGCGGGCTGCGTGGCTGAGCGCGGCGCTCCCTCTGCCGACAGCCGCCGCTCGGCTCCGCTCCCGTGCTCAGGGCGGCTTCCGCAGCCGCTGAGCTTCCCCGGTCGCAGGGAAGCTACACGTTCACCGGTGCGGTGATTGCAGGCCGGTTGTGTGGCGTGCTAGAGCCAGAGCTGGCGCTGCAAGGGGACGCAGTTGCAGTGTGTTTTCAGGAGCTGCTTTTTTAGTGCCCGTCAAAGGAAGTGGTAGCAGCAGTGAATGATCAGTACGCTGCGGTGTGTCTCCTGTGGTTGTGTTGGCCTTGGTAAAGAAGGCGTGAAATGCTGCCACATGGAGCTCTCCACTTCTGTGTAAGTTGAGTGTGGCTCCTTAACTCAGAAACGGAGGCAGAGCCTTGGTCTCTGTGCCTGCAGCACTGAGACTCAGCTGCTGATGCACCAGACAAGGCAGAGTTTAAGCCTGGTTCAGACAGAGGCCAAGGGAACGCCTGTCTCGGCAATGCAGGTGATGCTGTTTGAGATGCCTGCAGGGCTGGAAGCATCTGTGTGATACTGACAAGCATGATACAGCAGGTAGGGAAGGTCTTCAGCTTGTTGAGCAGCAAGTGAATGGCCTGGCAGTGTGGTTGCTGTTTAGACAGCAGAATCGTATCTCATCTGTCCCTTGTTCTGTTGTTTAGTTGGGAGGTTATGAAAGGATGGAAAGGAGTCTTTCAGCTTTTTTCATTGAAAGAATTGTCGGGGCCTGGAACAGGCTGCCTGGAACAGGTGGTTGAGTCACCATCCCTGGATGTGTTTAAAAAAAAGGGTAGATGAGGTACTTAAAAACACTGTTTAGCATAGGATGGGAATGGTTGGACTTGATGATCTTAAAGGTCTTTTCCAACCTTGGGATTCTGTGAACTTCCAGTTTCTGTGCTACTTTGCCAAACACTGGCCATGACTTCTTGGCTTTTGCCTGGAGAATGCAGGCACTTGTGAGGACCCGACAAAATGTCTGACTAAATTCAGAGCTGCTTTCCCCTGAGCTCAGATGGAGTCTTCCAGTGCATGTAGCTGTTTCAGGAGAGGCCTGAGCCTTTCAATTTGATATCCTTTTCGTCTGTCTGGATCTGTTCTGTAGATGCTGCAAGGCAGTGGTCTGTCTGGTATGGGTGATTTACACTGCCCCTGTGCTTTTCCTTCTGAAACAAATTGAATGGGTCCCATCCCATATTTTTACTGTGTACCCCAAACTCTTTAAATCAAAGATATGTCTCCTTCCCCCTCCCCAGCTGCATGTGGGCAGACTGTAACTCTGTTCGGTGCTGTTCACCTGTGTGTGGCAAATAAAGTTGGGCAGGCCAGACCTTTTGGACCGAATCTGTTAACTGGACATGTTGGTCAAGGTAAGCTTGCTGAATGGGCCTGCAAATAAGGTGAATTCTGGTAAGGGTAACCCGTTAGATGCACTTAGGGGAATGCACTTGATGTAAACTTTCATTTCTCTATTCATGAGACCTTTTTTCCCCACTCTCAGGTGCCTTTGCTTTCATTTCTTTCTTTTTTTTTGGTGGTGTTTTGGGTTTTTTTTCTGTCTCAACTGTGCTTTATTTCTCTAAGCAAGTTTGAGATTTCTTGATCATTATTTAACTTGTGAGTGAAGGTTAAGGAGCCTGTTGCTGCCTGAGCATTTAACATGGTTGGAGATAAGTGAAGAATCCTCAATAAGAAAACTATTTTGAACTATTTGTCTTTAGAAGCAGGTGTTGTTTTGTGAAAGAATGAGCTGCCAACTCTCTGCTGGTTTGCCATCAAGAAGGGAAAGTGATTATTTAGGAAAGTAGCAGATTCATGAAGGAAGAAAACTGGAGCATAAAGTCTTTAAAAAGCCCTTTGCATTGTTGCTTTGAAGGGAAATGGAAGGCAGTTGCTAATAAATCTGTAATAAAAATAATTTTACAGAAAGGAAAATTGGCTCTATAACTCATTTATCTCTTCAGCCACTGCACTTGATGTTTCTGAATTCACATGAAATAGTTATTTCAGTAGTCTCCTCTTTTTTCTGAGACTGTGCCCTGTTAGAGTTTTGTCACTAGTGAAATTTCCTTATAGAATCATAGAATGGTTTGGGTTGGAAGGAACCTTAAAGATCACCTAGTTCCAACCCCCTGCCATGGGCAGGCACACCCTCCACTACACCAGGTTCCCCAAAGCCCCATCCAACCTAGCCTTGAACACTGCCAGGGAGGGGGCAGCCACAGCTTCTCTGGGCAGCCTGTGCCAGGGCCTCACCATTCTCACAGGGAAGAATTTCTTCCTGACATCTACTCTAAACCTACTTTCTTTCAGCTTGAAGCCCCTTGTCCTGTCACTATACTCCCTGGTGAGCAGTCCCTCTCCTACTTTGCTGTAGGACCCCTTTAAGATTTGTTAGGCTGTGATTAGGTCTCCCCAGACCCTTCTCTTCTCCAGGCTGAACAAGCCCAACCCTCTCTGCCTGTCTTCATAGGAGAGGTGCTCCAGCCCCCTGATCATCCTCATGGCCTCCTCTAGCGCTCCCTGCCGGCTCACGCTGAGCTTGTCATCGATCAGCACCCCCAAGTCCTCGTACACTTTGTCTCAGTTGCAGGTTAACATGCCTGTGCTTGAAAATTATCTCTGAGAAGGAGACCCTGGGAACTAGCAAGAGTCTAGCGGTGGTAGGATGGATCTTGGTGCTGAATAATTGATTAGGTGTGGGAGGTGTTGTTGCTCAGATGTAAATATGAGCTTTATGAGGTCAGGATATGTGTAAAACATTTGAATGATGGCCAGGAGGGCAGGGTTTCAGCTGTTCCGCTATGCACAGGCCATCTCAGAGCTGGTAAGCTTGGTCAGTCTTCAGTGAGGTCTGGACTCTTCTCTTGGGTTTGAACAAAGTGTGAAAGGAGAGGGAGAAAGAAAATAAGCTCAGAGGGGTGTGGGAAGGAACTGTATGATCTCAGTATAGTGGTAGACTGGAAGTGGGAAAAGATGCAACAAAATGTGAAGAAGGCTGGAAACCCTTGAGTAACTCACTGATGGGTAAATTCTCTGTTGCCACTAAATTCAGTGGTTAGTCTATGTATGCATCTCTCCATTCCTTATGACAGGAATGGGATGTGCATGAAGTTTGGCCTTGAGACGTGTGTGAAATGAATTGTGGAGAATCCTGGTTGCTAGTTTTTGGACGTCTAAGCATTGAACACATTTTTCTGCTAAAAAAGGCATTTTTTGCTGAATAACATATTCACTTAAAGAAGGCAATTGGGGAAAAAGGAGCCAACTCAAGCACTAGTTGAGGCATAGCATAGAAGCTAAGAAGATACAGATCTCATGGCAGTTCCACGTTTTTTTTTCCAAATCCATTCTCCTCTGGAGAGACTGTAGAGAGAAGGAAATTAACTGAAATTACTATGTGAAAGCAGGAGAGGGAAGGCAGGTTAAAAACTGAATGGATGTAGTGATACTGTGAATAAAGGAGTGAAGAGGAAGAGAAAATCTATCATTGTGGCAGTCTCTGTAAAACTTTTTTGGGGAAGGTTCCTCTTAATAGAAGAAAGTTTAATAAAACTTCAGAGATGGGGAAAATCATCCTATTGACTGATAATTTGCGGACTCAGTTTTGTCAGTCCTAAATAAGAAATAAAACCTGGAATTATTGAAAGCTCTATTACTGTCCTAGAGATGACATATGAGGTGTGGAGGCTAACTCCCTAGGGCAGGCTGAATTATTTAAGTTTTCAGGCAGGATGCTTACAGTGTGTTGCTGCTTCTTACCAGATCACCAGCATGGAAGTTCAAACCAGTGAAGATCGTTTGAAAGCCCATAAGATGAAGAAGAAGGTATTGAGGAAGCAGGTCAGAGCTCAGCATACATTGATGAGACATGAGGGCATTGAGTGCATCTCCCATGCCACAGAGGTGACTGGCAGTTCTGATTTTGTTGGTAACGTGAAAATGCTGCTTATCTATGTTCTGTTCTCACATATGCTTTGTCTGAAATGAAGTTCTGCTCCAAAATGTGCTTCTTGAGATTGAGGGGTTTCTGTCACTCTTTGGTTTCAAAGCAGAACTGTACTTCAGCCCTTTAATGTTTGTGGAGAGACCTTGGGTTCTTTAGATAAGGGGTTTTCTTCTATGGTTGTGTTTTCTTGTTTGGTTGGTTTTCTTTTTTGAATCTAAAGCAGTAGTTCCATGGGCTGGGGAGGAGAGGAAGGCCTGGGAAAAGTTACCTTGTTGAAGTAGATAAACTTAACTTCTATCTGTATGTGTGATTTCTTTTCTTCTCTGGCTCTTATCTTTTTTTTCTTTCTTTCCTCTATATTTCTCTATCAAGTACAATTTGTCGTGTTTAAACTCCCTGTTAAAAACATGTCTGTCTCAGAAATCTTTTCCACATTGCTTGTGTCACCTGAATCAATTTTAGGTGGTGGTTTTGTGGGAGTTGAACTGATTGACAGACTTGCAGCTGTTGAAAAGGGGGCAACTTTCTCTTCCCTTACACAGAAGGGCAATAGATAGGGGAATAGAGAATTCTGCTTTCTTCTGTTCCTCAGTGAAATTCATCATAAGCCCCTTTATTCCCTAATCTAACAGAAAACTACTCAGTTTTTGATTTGCTGTTTTCTGCCACAGTAGAGAGTTACAGGTGACCTCACAGATACTGATGTAACAAAAAGTGATGAGCTTGCAGACAGAAAGAGAAGTCAGAGTTTATAATTTCTCTCAGTCAGATGGGAGGAGATGCTAATGACTTGAAGGACTGTAGAGCAGTATCATTTACTCTACCCTCATTCATCTTGGTCTTGCCAGTTCTTTCCACTCAAGCATAGAAAGATCAATTAGGTCTTTACTTTCTTGTAACAAAATTAGGCTTAGTCTTTACTTGGATTTCGCACCAGGTGGGTGCATGCTAATGTGACCCAACAGTCTTCTGTATATTGTAAACTCTTTGGCATTGGGACTGTTTTCTAGTCTGTAATTTGGGACTTGTTCCCTGTGAGATTGCCCCAGGTGCCATCTGATCTACCCCAATAGTAATTTTGGTTCCAGCAAGATGCTCATTGATGACAGTGTATTTGAATAAGAGATGTATGAAACAAAATCATAATAATGATGGCATGCTAATTATAAACTCATGCCAAGAACACAGAAAAGGCTTTCAGGCTTTGTGCAAGAGTCTGATTACATTGAAATTGCTGAGTCAGGATGACACGATCAGGATGACGTAATCAGTTGCTGTACATGCTGTGGTTGTGTGGTGACCATCTTTGTAGATGATGTGGCTGTAGCCAGTGAAAACACTGTTTTGAGTCTTTGAGTTTCCTCTACACAGAGGCTTCCCCATTAATAGCATTCTGGAAAATAAAAATAACATGGTCACCTTTGAAACACGTGGTCAGTAATGCACAGCCTGATGCACTGCTAAGAATGAGTGTTAGCAGAGCCATCACAATAGGCATGATTACAGCAGAACTTCAGGTGTGCTCACTGGATACTTTTTCTTAATAATTCTATTCAGTTTTAACCCTAATTTTCTGTCTTGTAGAGAAGTGAAACACTACTGTTTGAAACAGTTGAACACTTTACCAGCTACCTTCAGAAAAGGTCATAGAGCTTTTATAGGCTTTAAGGAAAAGATTGTCTGAAAGCTTTCTGGAAAGGTATTACATGGAGTCAGAGCGAATTGTTGCTAGCTATTTGGAGTCACTATAGCTCAATCAAAACTCAGATTGCATTGTTTGGCTTTAAGAAAGGACTTCTTTCAACCCCCATGAGTAGGTTGAACACACAGTTGTGGCATATAGCTATTTAGATGTCAAAGAAATTTGTTAATTGCTTTGAAAAGGCCTATGTGTTTTCAAAAGATACTGCTTTAGTAGTGGTCCTTTGAAAAGTTTTGTGATTTCTTCTAATGCTTGACAAACCAGGACAGTCTTTGCAAACTGCATGTTCCTTGATAATTTTGAACATAAATCATTACAAAAGTAGGCAAGTAGGCATTGTGCATGAAATAATCTGTGTTAACTAAGGATGGGACATACATCTCTCTTGTTTATAAAAAAAAGAGGGAGAATTTTCAGATAAAAGTGCTGGGATGGAACTAGATGGTATATTCCTTGAGGCTGCTACTTTTCTGGGTGAAATAAATGTGATACATGTGGGACATGAGGGGGGACTGGAAATATCAGTCACTGCATGCTTGGAGAGGCTCTTTGGCAAAGATGAGAAAACCTTTCTCTAAAAAAGAACCATGATTTCCAAAGTTACTCTCTTTGTTAACAGTTCTCTGGAAGAATTCCATTTTAGAAACCTCCAAAATTATGCATGCCAGCGTCACTGTTTGCCTGTGGCACACTTGATGTGCACATGCCAGTTTGAAGCCCAAATGCTCTTGTAATAGTTAGTGTGAACATGAATTGGGGAGGTGTCTCTGGTAGAGGCTGCAGGCCTCTCTGCTGGAGTGTGTGCTGGGCAAACAGGGGTTGCCTTAGCCTCATTGACCAAGCTCATCGAAATGTACATACCTTGTGTGGAGTACATAAAAGAGTACTCATGGGCTTACTTAATTTTGAATAGAGCTGCTCTCTTTGCAGAGTGTTAGTTTTAGATGAGTTAGTTTTACTAATCACTGTTTCTCTGTGGTTTTGTTTTTTAAATTCCTTTTCACTTAGAGCCTGGTTATTGCCAATGCTGGTCTGGGGAATGGGATGAGTAGGCACCAACTGCTGAGGATAGTGGAAGAATTTGGGTTCGTGGAGACACTCTTAATGCCACCCAATAAACCATATTCATTTGTGAAATATGGGACAGTAGAAGAAGCCAAGAAAGCCTTTGATGCCCTTAATGGAAAAGAAGTAACGCTGGAAGACCTTGGCCAAAACATTGTTCTATATATTAATTTTGTGGAAAAAGGTATAGTTTTTGTGCTCTCCTATATGTCCAACCTCCTGCATACTACTTCCCTTTGCTTTTACTTCCTGGGTTGCAAGTGCAGCTAAAAGCACACTAGTCTTTGTAAGTAAACACAGCCTGATAGCCAGAGTCTAAGATTCAGGACATAAAATGATCTTTGCTCCTTGCTTTTCAGGGTAGGATGCTTTAATTTGAACTCCTTTACTTGGAGCCAAAAGGAAAAAAAGACTTTAGGTAGTTTTCAGACTATTCAATGACAGTTTTGTGATGAAGGGGCTAAATTGGCACCCAAGAGATTGCCAATTGGATTTTTTGTGTGACCCTGTATCTCAACTCCAAGGAGGAGAATAGGCACTATAAGATTGTTGGTTTTTTTCACTTTTCTCCAGGGTTTTTTAATGGCTGACTATAAGCAATTTAGTGCTCTTCCTATGAGATTTTAGAGTGTCTAGTGAAAAAAGTTCCTGGTGTTGTTCTGTACATTATTTCAGCTAATAGCTTTTTTTAAGCTGTTAGGGTAGCAAACAATGTCTGTACACAGCTAACTTTTTATGCTGACCTAGGTATTGTATTATATGCCTCCATATTTGATTATAGATCCCTTCTCTGGGCAGAGGATAATCTGGTGGCTTGGTAAATCACCAGAGTTTTAGAAAATCAAATTAAAGTGCAGGTAGAATCATGAAGTGATTGGGAAATTATTTTTACCATTATTTTGACAGGAAAATCACAAAGTGGTTTTGCATTTGAATAATGTGGAGTCTTGTTGGTCTTGTGCAGTGATATTTTTAGAGGGTGCTCTGCATGATGCAAAATTTGGGCCTTGCCCTGTTTTGTCATGCCAAAAAGGGATAATTTATTCACCAAATAAGACTCCAATGAGAGCTCCATCATATAGTTAAAATAAATATTTATACAACTATACTGTATTGTCATACATAGCAAATATGGCTGTAGGAAACACTTGGTTTTACTTTTGCCAAACAGTGACAATATTGATTTTTTTTTTTCCCTGTGCCTAGTTTTCTTGCAGAGTGCTGCTCCTACAAGCTTGCCTCCAGGCCTAGCAGTCATTGAAAAGGTTATTTCTCCAGAGGAAGAAAGGAGGATGTTGCAGAGTATTGACTGGATAGGAGATGAAGATGCTCAAAATGGTGGGCTGAACCATAGAAACCCAGACACTTCACACTCTTACGCTGTTTTTTCTTACAGTTTGCTTACAAGAAGTTTACATATTGGTAAATGTATTGCTTAAAATTACTGTGTATTTGTTTTTAGTGTGTTAGAAACTGAGTCTTGTATAGCAAGTGGTAAACTCCTGGGGTTTGATGGTTTGAATTGATGTTCTAGTATAGATTTACTTGAATAGTATTACAGAATCTCAGAATCTTAGGGGTTGGAAGGGACCTCAAGAGATCTTCGGGTCCAACCCCCCTGCCAAAGCAGGTTCCCTATCTCATATTACATAGATAGGCGTCCAGACGAGACTTGAATATCTCCAGAGAAGGAGACTCCACCACCTCCCTGGGCAGCCTGTCCCAGGGCTCTGTCACCCTCACTGTGAAAAAGTTCTTCTGCATGTTGGTGCGGAACTTCCTGTGCTCCAGCTTACAGCCATTGCCCCTTGTCCTGTCTCCACAGACCACTGAAAAGGGGCTGGCCAATTCCCCCTGCAACCCATGCCTAAGATATTTATAAACACTAATTAGGTCCCCCCTAAGTCTTCTTTTCTCCAGGCTGAACAGACCCAGCTCACTCAGCCTTTCCTCATAGGGGAAATGTTCCAGACCCCTAATCAACTTTGTTGCCCTTCTCTGGACTCTCTCCAGAAGGTCCCTGTCTTTTTTATACCGGGGAGCCCAGAACTGGACACAGTATTCCAGGTGGGGCCTGACCAACACAGAGTAGAGGGGGAGGATCACTTCCTTCGACCTGCTGGACACACTCTTCCTGATGCAGAAATGTCTGAAGTCTATCTTTAGGTGTCTTATGCCAAGTACAAGGCTGTTCTGTGAAGCTTACCCATGTACTTTGATGTCCTATAGAGAAGTTGTGTCTTCTCTTAAAACAAAAAGAAGTCAGTGAGACACACGCTCTGGATGCTTTTGTGTTTTCACTTGAGCTCTGTGGTCTTAATGTATGTATTGTTCTAGGAATTTACTTCAAGGTTTCTGTATAAATTTTGTTTCTTGGAACAACACGGGGTTATATTGACCTTAGTTAGCATGTAACTTGTGACTGATGAAAGCGAAGGATCCTGCTGCATTATTAATCGTGTGCGGGTTTGGAGATCAGGGAAGAATAAAGACGCATTAAACATCGCTCAGGAAGGTTGGTGCTCTCTACGTCTTGCATGTACAAAGCCACCATTAGTTTGACTTCAGAGAGCAGTGAATGTGATGCTTGATACAAATACAGAAGGCAGTAAAGCAGAAGTATGTACCTTGAACAAGGGCAACTTAACACTGTTTCAACTATTAATTAAAGAATGTGTGGCTTTAACTGCTCAGATGGAATAGGGAAGCATACCAAATTGCCTGTGCTGTTTTATGTAGTCTAATCTTACTTTAAACTTTGGTGTTTTTACAGCCCAGAAGACTTTGAAACATAGAAGAGTAAAACACTTTGGCTATGAGTTTTGCTATGATAACAACAATGTTGATAAAGACAAGCCTTTACCTGGAGGTGAGAACTTCCCCATTAAATTGTATTTACTTCATACTGATGTTTGAACCATTATCTGAAGCCTTTAAGCCTCACTGAGATAGGGATGTGGGACGTGAAATTCTAATAAAAGAAGAGCTATCACTGTACCTTAAGCAGACCTTAAACAGTGCTTTTGAATGGGATCCATTCCAAATTACTGAGTGTGCTTAGAGGTTGTTTTCCAGTCACTTTCATCTAAGGGTTACTGCCTGGTGAGGACCAGTTAAATAAGGGGGTTGGGATTGTAAACGTCATTCTTTGTCATTTTGGGGGTTTTTTTTTAGCTTTTATTTCATAAAAGGGTTCAGTGTTACAAATTACCTCTTCATTTGTTTGGGGGTTCTGACGTATATTGCTATGAATATTTATCATGACTAGCTTGAATCTTGCTGGATGCACACCAAAGCAAAATTTTCTTTGGACTGAAAACAATTTTGGACAGGTTTGAATAACTTACTTGGAGTTGAGAGCTGTGAGTCAGAGCAAAGCGAGTGAGTCATCCTATAGTCTTAGATTTAAAAATAGTGAAATAGAGGAATTAAATTCCTACAAAGCTTGAAGGTGCTTAAGGTGATGTGTGTGTACTGGGGTGGACGTAGCTTCCAACAGAAGGATTCTGGTTACATTGCAGTTTTAACAGAGAAGCTATATAATCATAAAAGCATTGATATTTCAACTGTTTTCTAGTCTCCCAACAAGAATATTTTGTGTGTGAGAAAAGCAGAAATACTTCACTGTGGGAGAACAATTAAAAATAAAAAGCTATAGATTTATGAAAGGGCTGTTAACTAACGTGTTTTTGGTGCTACCTCCAACAGAATTTTACAATGACATCTTTGGGTAAAATAGGAAACCAGAGTTTCAGTGAAGACTAACTTCCGTTCTTTTTCAAAACCAGCTTAATTGCAGCAGAATCATTTGGTGATATTTAATCTAATTCAGTAACAGATTTTTAGGGGGTAATTTTTTGAGAGACCTCTATACAACTTCTAGCTTCCTTGGTAATAATGTTGCATCTTGAGTGCAACTTTTGTACTGTAGTTGGTGGAAACTGCCTCTGACTTGACATGCTTTTGTTTATGTGCAGAGGTAGTGCAGTTTGCATTTGTAAGGAGTAGACCTGATCTGCTTCCAAATGCAGAGGCCTTGGAGTAATGGCCTTACTAGTTGTGAGATGCTATAAATATATTGACTTGCAAATCAAGGCCCCAGTTTTGGTGTGTGTGTGTGTGTGTGTATTACAGCAGAGGCAGAATGATCATTATTAAAGATGGACTTACCTATCTCCAATGCTGTTTCTGTGTTTTGTCCAGTTACTACATCTATTGCAAAAAGGATAGTTTTTTACATTCTTATTCTTTCTATTTTACTTACAGTTTTGGTTTCTATAACTAGGTCTTCCTGAAATTTGTGACCTGTTCTTGGAGAAATGCTTGAAGCAGGGTTATATCAAGCATAAACCTGATCAACTGACCATAAATCAGTATGAACCTGGACAAGGTAAGTGTATTAGTCCTTTAAAAATTGTGAGCTTTTTACCTTACATTGCAGTTTAGCCTTGGTAGGCAACTGAGCACCATATGGCCCCTTGCTCACTCCCCCTCATTGAGATGGGGAAACAGTCAGGAGGATAAAAATATGAAAACTCGTGGGTGAGATAAAGACAGTTGAATAAATTTTTTTTTAAAAGTAAAAAATGAAAAAAAAGAAAAAGAAGACAAAAACAAGTGATGGGGGGGAAAAACCACCAACCCCAACCTAAACAATTGCTCACCATCAGCAGACTGATGCCCAGCCAGCACCTGAGCAATGGCATCTCTGGTAATCTTCACTTCTAGTTGTATTGTTGATCAGTGTCATGTGGCATGGAATATCCCTTTGGTAGCTGGCCCAGCTGTGTCCCCTCTCAACTTCTTGTGCACCCTCAGCTGTCTCGGTGGTAGGGTAGCATGAGAATCAGAAATGACCATGATGCTGTAGAATAAGCACTATTCAGCAATAACTAAAACACTCTTGTGTTATCAACACTGTTTTCAGCACAAATCCAAAACGCAGCCCCATACCAGCTACTGTAAAGAAAAGTAACTCTATCCCAGCTAAACTAGTACAACTTAACTGAAAATCAGAAGAGAATAACATCTAAATGTGATGTGGTGTAGGGACAGGGTTTAAGCACCTGCTTAGTGTATTTCCTATGTGACCAGAGATGCTTTGAATCAAAACTATAGTCTTCATACTAGTTTCTGAACCTGGGAGCTTGTGTTCAGAAGTACATTTTTTGATGCCACTTTTACAACATTAATGGTGTTTCAGTCCAATGCCATAACTATGGAAACTGACATTAAACATATATGTGAATAAATAGGCACATTTAGTTTTGCACTCAAGTGCATTTTTTCACTCCAAACTTCCTCCCTGTACTGTGCATGCAGTCTTCAGGAAGTGGCTCTAGCTGTTTGTACACCCTATATAATGCTAGTATATGTGGTACGTGGACTCATAAGTATGGTACAAGCAGCCTTCCCTTAACTGAGGAGTAAGAAATGATGCTGTTTCTGTGGCCTTTTCCAAACCGGAGACATCTGAAGAGACATTTGCTTTTAATTACAGCTCTAGGGAATAGTAATTCACATACTGTGCTTCTTGCTAAGGTCCGTCATCAAGGCTAAGTATCTGGCTTCCTTTCTAGGCTGTGTATCTCATTTGTCTTTAGGAAGAAAGGGTGACAGTTTTTCTTTCAGAATTAATGTCTGACGGCTAATACAGTGTCTGCCCAACATGGGCTTGAAAACCTAATCCTGTTGGTTTATGTATGTAACAGTCTCTTAAACTGTCTGTGTTCCTGTCTGGGACATCAGAGGAGATGAGTTAAAATTGTAGATTTCTATCAAGAATACAACATTTAAAAAAACCCCAAACAAACAACAAACCAACCTTCAAACAACCCAAAGGCCAATACCCTTTCTTAAGTGCAAATTGTTAGGATTTGAATAAACCAGAGTGGGTCAGATTAATTAATGCCTTAAGTACCTCAGTTCTGAGCCAGACTCTCACTGGAAGTTATGCTTGAGATTTTAAAAAGGGACCAATGACTTTGTGTATCTAAACTTCAGGGGCTACACTTCAGACACATTAAATGAATTCCTAAGGACACTTTTCATTCAGTGTCCTAATAATGTTTGAAGTGGTAGGTTTATACTTTAAAGTTACCATCCAGCAGGTAGGTAGGTCAGCGGTGCCTTAATTGACTTGTCTGTCTGATGCTGATGGGAGCAGTTGATGTTCTCCCATTGCACTGTGAATTGCACTGACTTCAGTAGGCATCTGAAGGTGGTTTGAGTGCTTTATACTGAGCCAAAGTTACAACCAAACACAGAGATATGCATCCTTGGTTTTCAAGTCTCCCTGATTTTCTATTGCATTGAAAGTTGGCCTCATAAAACACTTGTATTTCTTTCACGGAAACTAACGGAATTCAGAATGTTTACATCTGGAGGTAAAATCTGGCATGTAGTAAGGATGCTTCATAGAACAGAAATTCTGTAGTGTCCAAAATGAACGTGCTGGCTATTGTTGCCCACTGTGTGGTGAGATCTTGCTGTGACATGCATGCTGCTGTTTCAGCATGCGGAGTTAATGTGTGGCATGAGCTGTGGGGAATGGCAGTTTCTTTCCAATTAGCAGATTTGAAATAAAATAATAAAAAATGCCATCCCTTTGGCAGATTTTAATTCTGTGTGGTTAACTACATGCACACCAGCAGATGTGCTACCCAGGGGGAAGCCTAGCAGTGGTGTGTGGAGTTCTCCTGGGAACTGCAAAGCAGAGGTGGGGTTCAACCCTGACAGTGCCTGTATCTGAGGTGGTAGATCCTAATTCCAAAGCCGAGACTCTTTTCACAGTCGCTTGCTTAGCAGTGGAGTATTTGAGTTGACTCCTTCTCTGAAGAGAATGAGGGAGTAATACATAATCATGGATGAACTAATGCTCAAAAATCACCAAATGTGACATAACTGAAGTGCTTAGTGCTAAACTGCCAAAGATTTCAGATGTTCTCTGCAGCAAGGAGAGCATTTGGAGTCTTCAGAGGATGAGTGACACCTTTGAGTGCTCTGAACTGTCTTCTAGATATTTCTGCTGATTGTCCAGGACCCTTGTGTTAATACTGTGCATCTAATTTGGACACGTAAATCAGACAGTTGTCCTGAATTCTTTTGGAAGGCAACTCACTCCTTATGATGTTTTGTTTATTCAGTTGTACTTCCCAGTTTTCTCCATGGACATAGACCTTGCTAACAGAGGTAGCCCTCACTGTTATACTGACTTTCTTTGCGTTTTTCTTATGCAGGAATTCCTCCTCATATTGATACACATTCTGCTTTTGAGGATGAAATAATCTCTCTCAGTTTAGGAGCTGAGGTAAAAATTTTTGTATGTGTTTTGATGATGCTTTACTGGAGTTTAATTTTTTATATTGTTTGCTACAAGTAATTTGATTTTTCATGGTGCCTGTTCACACTCCTCTGAGTTTAATATCAAGCATGTAAGGTAATGTGATATGCTAATTAAATAAGTAACGGCAATGAGGTGTTGTCACTGGAAGGTTTATCAGTGTTTTCAGTGATACCCTGTTTTTAAATCTTGGCTTCCAGTTCTCCTTCAACCTTCCCTTATTTTGTACTCAGGAGGAATATTACTCTTGTTTATGTTTCTGCTTCCATTTTTCTCTGTGTCATCCTGTTCCCACTGGTCTGCATTAACCTCCCGTTGTTTTTATATTCAGTATGTTCAGAAGTTAACTAACCAGAGGAAGAAAAGTAAGCATTTTATTCTTAATCTGAGTAATGGAGGAGGGCTTCTCTGGGGACAATTACCTCCACCTCAGCCAGACCAGCACACAGGACCAAAGCACTTTATACTATTTTGGTTTTGCTTCTGCAAACTTATGTTGAAAGTGGAATAGTTGTTGGCGTGTGGCATATGCTCACTTTAAATATGAGGAATCATTCAATAAGGGTGTGACTCTTCATATGTCTTGCACTAAATAACCTACAGCAATCCAAATTCTTACGCTTGTGTGAAATGAAGTGGAAATGTAGTTGTGAGGTTCTCCTTTTCCTACCCCAGTCACACAGAACGGCTCTGTCAAGAGGCACAGAGAAATCAAATGGCTCAATTTTGTTGCAGCTGGTGCAGTATCTTGTGTTTTGGGGAGTTTGCAAGACAGGCTAAACTTGATGTGAAGTAGAAAAACCTCACTATCACTTTGTACTTCTGCCTGGCTTACAAATACAACTAAATAATTTGAGGGCAAAGCAGTGGGATTTGATATGTCTTGTCCCATAATACTGCAGGAAAAGTGAAGGTCTCAGGCTAATCACTTCTCTGCTTTTGACCCATTTCTTTGTTGTCTCCTGGGAAACTGCAGAATAAAGTGAAATTCCCAGAATGCCCTGTAGGCTTATAATGGCATTTTATAAATCACCACCTTCACTCTTTATTTATAGGAGCTGATAAACCGAAAATATTAATGAATAACTGTTTTAATGCTGTTATTGAATACAACTTTGTTTAAATTAGAGTTGTTAAGGCAGGAGAAGAAAGGCAGTGGGATAAAATCAGTTCAGAGGTTGTGTTAGGTTTTTTTTATTAACCTTTGTGTCAAACCAGATGTCTCATGTCTGTAAAACAGGAACAGTCCTTTCTGTCGAGAATTTTCTGTATTTACTTGAGGTAGGTGTTATTTTCAGTTCCTCCATTTGGTGTCTCTAAAGATACGTAGTTTCACACTATTCCATCTTGGGAGCCTGGCCAAGTTTGCAGCTGTCTCCAAAAATTCCTAGTCAAAACCCGTGTTAAATTTCCTTTTGCAGGTTTGCAGCAGGAGTGTGATCAATATTGAGATTTCTGTTTTTCCACTTTGCTTAATTTGCTGTTTTACATGCTGTTATGTAAGCCTTGAGTCATTAGAATTTCAGAAATAGAGAGGTAGGATTTCTGTAATGAGCTGAGCAGTGCTATGGGCATATCCCACCCATGAAAGCAACGTCCCTTCCTGGCTGCAGAGCTTACCCTGGCAAGCAGGTAGTGACACCCTGCAGTCGGTCCCTCCTCATCAGCTCTGGCCCGGTCTGTCCCAGGCCGCTGTGGCACACCTGCTGCCCCATGCCAGAGGGTGAAGCGCAGTCGTAGTTTCCCTGAAGGGTGTGTTCTGTTGGTGTCATACTATGTTTTATGCTGTTCTGTTCCATTTATGATGTGGAAGGCCCAGGCTTGTCATTCTTTTCTCCTTAGCTTCTGATTTTCCTCCTTGAGTGCCTTACTCTGCTTCCTGTGCCTTGGCCTAGCAAAAGGCTGGTGTAAACCCTGAGAGTTGCTGCGGTGCTCTGGTTAGGCCCCTGACCTAATCTCTGTGGAAGGGAAACTGCAGGGGGTTGAGACAGATTTGTGGCTCGGCGTTAACAGTGAGGCTGGTGTGGATCACCCTTAACCTCTGCCCACCTTCTCCCAGCTGAACGCATATTCATCCTGTCTTAGCCTGCAGACATTAAGTGCTGTGATCTATAAATAAAAGCTGTGACTTTTTTAAGCCTTGAAAGCAGAGCAGCGTTACAAAGGAAAAACTCTTCCAGACCTTTTGAAATATGTATGACTGATGATCATCCTAGAACTGATAGAATGAGGTGCCCTGCTATTACTTATCTCTCAGGCTGATAATTGACCATTTTTCCCTGCACTTTTGCTTATTATCTGTTGATCTGTTTCTAATCTGTCTTGGCTAACAAACAGAAAACTGTAGCTGCTGTAACAGCTGCTTGAGAGATTTTGTCAGAAGGCTTTAGAAAGTCTAGGTTGTACCTAGCCTTCAACATTTGGCACCTGTTTCATGTCTTAGGTGAGCTCTAACAAGGGGAGCAGGCACTGGATATTGTTGCCTTAACTTTGTGGTCCTGCTCTTCCCTTAGTTAATTGCTGATTGAGTTTAATTTACTGTTTACATTAACATTGCTGCATTTTTCTTTTGAGGGAAGGCAGAGAGCATCTTGCCTATTTAATGAGTTACTCATTAGTAATGAGTAACTGGTAACATGGTAGTGGCTATGCTAAAAATTTTCCTCTGTCCATGCTAGCAGCATGGTTGTAGTAGGTAAAATATTAGTAATAGCGATTGATGTTTAAAAATAGAGATAGGATTGAGAGAACCAAAATGTCTCTTGATCCAAATGGAAGGCAGTAATTTTATTCATTCAACCTAATGCCGAGTTCAGAAGTTTGTTCACGTGAGTCTGGTGGGATCCCTGAGGCTTGATAGTGTTCTTTTCAGATCTGTAAGACAGGCTTCTTGAGCTGTACCCTTTTTGCAGTAATGGATCAGTTCTTGAGGAACAGTGATTTGCACTGCTTTCTGTATCATTCTGGAAACCTAAAGGTAGTGTATTTATAGTTATATACCAACTTTAGTTGGTTTGTTCCATTTTAAGTGCTATTTCATTTTTGGAAACTACTGTGAAAGGTGTCCTGAGCACAAGTTAAATGCTTCAGGCTTCCTAAATCTACTTTTCCTGTTTGCATTTACTCTGTATATCGTGTGTGTTTCTTCGTGTCATACCATAGTGTACTATCATTGAACTTGGATCAAATACAAGACCCATCAAAATCAAGGGAGAATTTTTACTGATGCGGTTGAACATAGAATTCTGCCCTCTGAGATAAGCAACAAAGCCTGCAGCCCTTCATATCGGAATGTTTGTAATAGTTTTATTGTGTTCTCTGTGAGAAGTGAATATTCAGTAAATGTTGTGTTCTGAGTTTTTCTTTCTGTGCTAGATGGCTCTTCCCCATTTGCATGCAGGAGTCTGTTCACAGAATCATAGAATGGTTTGAGTTGGAAGGGACCTTAAAGATGACCTGTGTGTCCAGCTGATGTTTATACCCGATTAGTTATTTTAACCTGTCTAAGGATCTTGAAAGCCCAGCTTTATGTAAATAGCTCAAAGAGAACTTGCCCTGCAATACCCAAGTGTCTTCTTCCACAGCCTTGGTTGTTCCTACTTCAGACAAAGATAACAGCAGGACTCCCACTGTGCACACCTAGTGTAGACACCTAGTGTAGACAAGCGTTTGCTTCAGGAATCTGCTAACCCATCTTGATGAGCACTGAAAAGCTACAAGAAGAGCATTTGGACAGAGCTGGTCCCAGAACAATTTTCCTTGCACTATTTTTCTGGAAGTCAGGTGGCAGTGAATTGTTGAGAAAGAAGACAGTAAGATAGAGATCTTACTTCTTCAACTATCTCCTCAGCTGCTTGGGAGGAACAGAATCAAAGCTAGGCTATGACAGAGCCTATCTTTTAAAGTTTTGTATGTAAAAAATATTTTTTCCTCTCCCTTTTCATCCTGGGGAGACGTTACGGTTTCCAGGTGCCTCTTTGTATGAGTTGTCCCTGTGGCAAGTCTCCAAGGTCTGGCATTTGCTACTGGCAGCCAGTACTGGGCAAAGGGCTCTGCAAAGCCTTGTCTCCTGTCTGCCTTTTGTTGGATTCATACCAGCCTTCCTTTCTTTCTGTTCATGGAAGAAAGAAGCTTGTCATCTACCATGCCATTCTGTAAAGCTGTTCCCCACTATGGAAGGCCTAGCAATTCCCAAACTGGCTAGAATCCTACTTTACCACCGAGGGGGGGTGGCCAGGAATGTACTTGCTGGGAGATCTCTGATCTGCAGAATATGCTATGACTTGCTGAGCTATTTCTCCCGGGTCTGCTAGAGTGGGAAGTTGCTGTACTCTGTCCTGTGTGATAGTATATTTCTTGCCTGTGGTTCATTATTTTGGCTGCTGAGAGGGAAGGCAGAGCTGTGGCCACTGGTTCCTACCAGTTTCCTTTCTTCCCACCTGGCTGGTTGCTCTTTTTAGCATCCTGTGCTGCTTTGAGTTGTTGGTGTTGAGCCAGGGGTGTAGGCAGTTGCATCAGCAGCACATCTGAGGTCATTGTGTTAAGAAAAATGAGAGAAATTGCAATTAGGAGGAATAGGAAAATGAATTCCACAGAGTATCACATGGAAAAATACAGAAAGGTGCTATGAAAAATGTCATATAGCTCTGGTTAGTTTTCTCACTATCAGACCAGAATCCTACTGTGAGTGAAACACTTTCTGAAATGTTTGAAGCCTGCAGTAGGGCTTACAATTTTCTGACTGTGGTCAGAGCTGCTAAATAATGAAGGAAAACTTCTGCATAATTCCTTTACCTACTTGATTTATCAGAACCTGTTGTCTCCAGGCTATTTGCTGTTTCTGTAGTGTGCTTATTTTGTATGCTGAGGCAGCATCATTTCATTTCCAATTCTCAGACGTCTGGCTGCTGTGGCTTTACTGTGACACACAAATACTGATACTGATTTTTTCAGTGGAAGAAAACGTGCTCTCTGAAAAGTGTCTTGCTATTGCTAGAGATTTCTAATTGGTTTTCATGTGATAAGAAAGATGTGTATGTATATATATAGAGAGAGATAAAAAAATCTTAGAAAAATATCATATGCTCTTTTAAATCTGAAACCTTTTTTTCCTGTTGTTTCACTTCTGTGCCCCTATGTACTCTTTGCTGTGATACATGAATTGCTTTTCAGTGGTGGTGGGATGAATTGGCTGTTCAAATATGAAATTGTTGTTTATTCCTGTGACAAATGTAATCATTATAATAAAAGAAAACTAAGAAAGCATTTGCATTTTGGTATTTTTACAGCTGAAATTATTTTTGAGTCGGGTTTTGGATTTTTATTCTTGATCTATAGTTCACATTTTTTATAGGCACCTCTGTATAGTTGTTTGAGTACTTATGGATTTTTTTCAAGAGTTTTTAGTTTCTGAGAGAGGTTTTGTCCTGAGTTCTACTGAAAACTGGAAAAAAACCCCAACAAAACAGCCCAGAACAGGTTTCAAGTGGAAGCTATTTCTATTCCCCATGTTATTTTTAGATCAGTTCCTGATGCATGAAATGGAATGCTGGTGTCTGCCACAAATTAACAGCAAACAGGCTGAACTCTGGGGCATTAAGAAGTCGTTATCTTTAGCTGTTGCATTTCAGCTGTACTTCAGTTCTGGAATTCAATAGAGAAACCTAATTTCATTAGCTAGTGATGTCATCTGTATTGTCATAGGAACCTATTTTAAGACTGTGGCAAATTGCATGTACAAATGACTAGTAGTCAGTGATAATAGTCACGAGTAGTCCATAAGCAAGGAAACGAGCTTCGCTTGTTAAGCTCCTGCTGTGCTGTGTTGTCTCTCTTGGCTTTGAACTGGGCTTTTGTAATACCTGTAAGTGCAGCAAATGGGGTTGGAAGCCTGTTTGCATTTATACTGTCTATAAATCTGAGCATTTTACACACTGCAGTTTTGTTTCTGTTTTTGTTTGCAGCTATGTTGAGTGTTTCAGGAGGAGTTTCTTCACAGAGCTCTTGTTTCAGTAGAGCTGACTGGAAATTTTCATTGAGGAACTGGTAATTTAGAGCAGTTAAAAGCATGCTGGAGCCCCAGCTGTCAGACCTGCTGATAAACCTGGCAGAAAGATCCTGAATCAAAGCAGGAAGAGGTACATGCTCTTACTGGAGAAGAAAGTGGGTAGGCAGCCTTTTGGTGCAGTGCAGGGGCAACGCAGGTGAAGCTCTGGTCTGGTTGCTGGAAGTGGAAGAATGGTCAGAGAGAACCAAGATTGATGGTGCAGCTGAGAGCAGAGTAAACTGTATAGTTCACAGTTGTGAGGTGTTCTTGTGCCTCCTCTTCTCCTGTTACTGTGTGCATCTCTGCAGTGGGTGTTCATGCAAACCGTCAATAACCACAGGCCAGGTTGGGTGTAACTTTTGGCTGTGTTATGTGAAGATGTTCAATAGGCTAATGAAGCCAAAGATGAAAGGAATGAGGAAAGGAGATAATTTTACTTGTGATGGAAAATCAGCAGTGTCAGAATGCTGCCTATCCAAACATCAAAATGTGATTTCCTTTATGGTTGTTTTTACCTGCTTTAAAATAATATGTATATGTCAGCTGTGTGGTATTTCCATGGGGTGAAACATAGCAATTGTGCAAATTGGTGAAGCAGTTTTCTTCAAATGATTTTAAAGAACTTCCTGGGTCATGCTGTGTTTTGAATTATTCTTTATGACCCTAAGACATAGCATTAACCAAGAAAGAAGCTTTTGGTTTTTTGGTGGTGGTGGTTTTTTTGGGAGGGTGGGTGTTGTGTTTGTTTTGGAGTTTCCCCCCCCCCTTTTTTTTTTGTTCTTTTTTTTTTTCTTTCCTATTTATACGCTTTTGTCTGCTAAGGAATTATTTTATGTCTTTAAGGAATTTCTATAAATTCATGTCCAGATCTTTGTTCCTTAGTAGATTTCCCTTTTACAGTGAAGATACAGATAATTAAGAAACAGGCCATATGGTAGTTTCTATAGCAATAGATTAAAAACTCTGTCTTGTGAGGTATGATGCAAGAATTAGTTTGGGAAGGCACAGTTTGCATGCCTTGTATTCTGGCAGTTCTGTTACTGCAGTGGTCTCTGGAACAGTTGTTGGGGTTGTGAGAAGGGCCAGGTGACCTTTGTTTCAAACTCAGGCTGAGTAAACTCGTCATTTCATCCTTCTGAATTATAGATCTTGAGCACTGGGCTGTTTCCATACTACTTTCTTAGTATGTATGGGGAAAGATTATAGTAATAACAGTGTTGAAAGAGGTTTCAGTTTAAGGCAGGAGGGCTTTAAAGAGTTGAGGCATCTGCTGAATCAATACTTGGGTACCCTATTTAATGACTATTTGTCTGTGGCGTTTGACCCAGGATTAAGACACACTTTAGCCTTTACAGGTAGATGTGTACATGTGCACTGTCTGCCTGAGCTCCTGTGTAATCAGTGGGGACTGAGTCAGGCCAGCCTAAGGGATGATTCAGCTCAGGCTAAACTAGACATCTAGTGTTTGTTTTCACAGGTTTCAGTTCCCTGACAGGATTTGAAAAAATCTATGCTCAAATGTAGATGTCTTAATCTTGAACTGAATTACTATTCCCACCCCATGACTTACAGTTAGCTTGGATTCCTGTACTACAGGAATAAAAGCAGAAAGCTGAGACCTGCAGAGGAGAATAAGGTGTGAAGAACAACCCTGATGTTTGTGGAGAGTGAGGGAAGATGATTTGTCACTATACATGGTGATAAACATACAGCCTTTTTCACCCATGCCCTGAAATACCCTGAACCCCTAAGGACTTGGGCTGTTACACAACAGAGATGGCACACTCCTACATGGTACGAGTGTACGACCTGGAATGTAAGTATTTCAGGTCCTGTTTCTTGGAAATGACACTCTCATTATGGAGGTGTTTCTTGCTCCATGTTTGGCAACATTTACTCAGCCAAGGCCGGGCTTGTCAGGTAGCAGTTGTTAGTTATGTTATGTGGAGGCCCAGTTTGTGGTCCCTTACACCACTTCTGTTGTAGAAAACTTGCAGTTAAATGTTATAAGGATCAACAGCAGGACTGTAGATGTACAGGTAGGGTGGCATGGAATAAGATTATGGGTAGAGTCCTGCTGCATTTATTTGCAACCTTGGTAATGTGGAAATTGCTGATGATAGTGTGTTTCCACATACAGCGTGTTAGTCACTGATCAGTGATTTTAGAAGGGTGCTCTTTTTGAACACCTTTTTGAACACATTTCCTTTTCTAGTTGGATGTTAAAAATATCTTGACAATTTGCAAGACAATAATTAGTGAAAGAATTACAGATATGCCACAGCACCATGGACACAGATGTGCATACTGGCACCCTATAAGTGCATATAAAATATGCATACTTGCATATAAAGTTGTACTTTCAGAACAGCTGCTTCTGTGTTACAAGGACTTGGTCAGTGGGATCTCAGTAGACATTTGGTACAGCATTAAACATGTAAATAAAGATTATTTGTTTGCAGGACATTGAGTAATATATTAAGTACAAGCCTGAGGAGGTGTATTTGAGGATGCAGAACTACTTTCTTGTGATGCCTGGGCGTTATATCATGAACAGATTGAACCCTCTGAAGGCCACTAAGATTGGAAAGTAGAAGTTGTGTGTACTCCGTTAGAGAGCAGGTGATACAGAATCTTGGAAACTTCCTTCCCAAAGGAAAGGAAAATGAATGATTTCATACATTTGGGGCACATTCTGCTCTGGTGTAGGTGGATGTAGTTCCCTGTATGTTGGTGTAGTAGCACCCATGGATGTCAGGGATGACTTATGACTGAGAGAATGGAAAATATTGCAGAGGAGGGTAAGTCAATAAAAGAAATTAAATGGAGACTAACAGCATTAGCCTCTTGCTTTCTATGTCCTAAAAGAGTTAAAGCTAAGAGCTAGGGAGGCGATTTTATTAAAGGATGAAAATGGAACGTTAGTGAAATTAAATAAACTGGATGATGTTGAGAATTTGACTGAGTTACAGAAGGACCTCAAGGTCACATGCTGGGGTTGGGTAGCATTTTATGGAAAGGAGAAACACTGATGGTGGCAGAGGGAGGGAGGCTTTCGTTATGCAGCTGTTGCCTTTTACTGTAGGGCTTGAAAGTCTTTCTGTGTCAGAGCCTTAATATTTAACACTGAGGTTTAACATGGGTAATGATCTGAGAAGGTGCAAAGGCCACAGGTAATATCCTCACATACAAGGGAAACTTGATACTTTTAGTTGGGAGGAGGAATTGGCATATTTGATTCGTAGTCTCTAATGAATGAAGTTTGTGTTCTACTCTGGCTGTTCAATCAGCAAGATTAAACAGTAACCCTGGTATTACAAAGAGGGCCTTTGAAACCAAGAGTCAGCTTGAGAAGGTATATGAGTGAAGCATAAATATTTGTAGCAGCAGGGACAGCCCTTAGAGTGGGAACAACAACAGTCAAAGGTTGGTGTGATGCTGGCACCAGTACCTGTAGCAACGTCTGCTGAGGCTGGGCAGAGCAGCCTCCCAGTTGGACACCATGAGGAGCCAGCATCCAGCTAGAGGGGTGGCAGCACAGGGTGTTGCAGTAGAGATACACACCTGGAGTGCCTGTGTGTGAGCCCGGGGGTCCTTTGGCACTGGTGTGTGCATGGCAGGCACCCACATATCTCAGGAGGGATGCGAGAGTAAGGGAAGCCCCATTGCCAGGAGAGAGGTGAGTGCTGGTGGCCTTTGTGGCCTCTGAGGAGGTGGTGTGCATGTAACCATGCACACTGTGGGATGAGAGCTTTGGGGATTAGTTATGAAGGCTACTGCGAAATCTGTAGGTGTTTAGTAACATGTCCTAGGCATCTAGTGCTGTGGTCTTTTGTCTGCTTTTCTGGTAGTGCTTATGCTCACCATATAGCTCACTGGTTGCTTGTTATTTAAGTGGTGTTAATAAATCAGTAAACTACTTTGACCCTGATGTGGTTTAAACCACAGGAGTTGAGCATTTTTTCCAGTTACTTAAATTGTAGAGTTAAGTCTTTGAAAGATGTAATGCCAGAATGTTGTTAGATGTAGTTGGTATGACAGCTGTCCTCGCATGCAGGGTGGGTGAGTCCCATGTTTGGCCCCTTTCAGCTGATCTATTTCCCTCCCTGTCCCTTTTCTGTGTCCTGAAAAATACATCACTTTCCTGTTTCTTGCTATAAACTGGCAGGCTGAGTGAATCGAACATTGTTCTGATGCTTCAAACACTTTGAGCTGCAAATAGTAATCACACTTTTGGGAATACCTCCAGGCAGTGTGGGTCATTTGGCCTCAGGGCTGGAGATTGTCTCTCATCATCTTTTGTTCAGAAATGTGGGTGTTCCCAGAGCAGGTAAATTTCAGTGTGAGTTATTCTTCTAGCAGTGATCATTAATGAGACCCAGTGGTGGAGGAGTTAACGGTGTATGTCAGCTGTCATGGTTGGTGTTACACTGGTTGAAACACTTCTCCTAACTTGGAGTTGGTGAACCTCAAAGGGTTGTATCCATTGGTACAGGGAGACTGTGGTGTATATTCTAGCTAGCTGTAACAAGACCTCCAGAGAGGGGATCGGATGCTCCTCCATCCAACAGGATTTAGCTTGGAAATTGTAACAGTTTTTCCTCTTCTTGTATGCTACCTGAATCTTGTAAACAGAGTACAGACAAGAAGAGAATTTGTTATTGTGGAGTCAATGGCATACAGAGTAGCTAGGGAAGAAACTATATTGATGTGTGGTTCAGCGGATACATTCTCTTCCTTGGGGTTATCAAGAAAGTCATTCTCTTCTCTGTGAGGTCTGACCTTGTTATGAAGTAATGTCTGTGTATTGAAATAGTTTTTAAACACTCAAATGCCAGACTTCAGATAAGTGGAGGAAATATATAGGCACTTAAAATGACACAGAATTCAGGAATATAGTAATGCATAACATGGATGGAAAATAGAGTACAATTTTGGAAGGGAAGAAGCCTGTTAAGTGTGTTTAGCATCTGACTAGCATCACTGTAGTGCCAAAATAGATAAGCATGCTTAAGGAGAGATGGTACACTTTGGTGTAATTGTGGCATGGGGCAGGCCTGGGCACACGTTGAGAGATTTTTGAGGTGTGCAGTACTGAAGCATTTCATCCTCATGATTGTCAATGGTGCACTCATTTTCTGAAGTGTGGCTAGGGGGCATGATACAGGATATATAAATATCAACAGAGGTTACATAAGCTAGATTTCCTATGACGTGGATTATTCAGATATTCCTGTTTTCTTTCCCCTTAAAATTTGGCATTTTTTCTGAACTCCAGATTTTGGAACTTAGGATGTTTTTTGCAGTGAAAGGCACTGTGTGTTACTGCCTGCCTCAGCCCTGCATAAGCCAGCAGGCTCCTCTCTCTATAGAGCTCCACTGTGTTGTTCCAGTTCCATGTGTGGGTTTTAAACCTCTTAGCTGTCTTTGAAGTAGACGCTCTTTTTCATCTGTTCTACATGTGGGAAACTGCTGTGTAGGCTGCTAATGTGTCTTTGCTCTTTGAAAATTCAGTAAATAATGTCAGAGGCTTGAGAAGCATTCCACATTGTACTTTTTTTAGCTTTAGACTATGTTTTGTCTAAGGTAGTCTACTAACATGAAGTACAAATTGCATCAGAGACAGAGCTTAGAAGAGCAGTGTTGTCCTTGCACACTGTAGCAGTGAACTCCTTACCGACACCGCCCTGATAGCCCCCTTGCGCTATTGCTGTTATGCCTTTGGATCGTTACTTATTTGATAGACCAGTCATTCACCTCCATCCTCCTGCTCTCTCATGAAGTGCAGTACCCTTGTGCCGAAAGGCAGTGCAGACTTCTCCTTCCCTGAAGAGTCTAGAAAAATGAACTTTCTTTCCTTTTCCTTTCAAGCTGGATTCTTTTCTGGTTTCTGCATTGTGCTGTGTGTTATACTACAGGAACAATGCTTGTTACGTGGGTGTCGCTTTGCTTTCATGTTTATCCATCCTGGAAAGCTGTTTACTGCTTCTTGTGTTCCTTCATTATGAAAAGCCTCTCTTAAATAACCTAGCATCATGACAAGATATTTAAATCCTCAAGTAGGTATTATTAGGTGTTTGTTTCTTGTAAGATTTTTTGGTATGCTTAGTGATAAGCTTTTTCCATAGGACAAAGAAAGAAGGTAAAAGTTGTAGGAGATCAAAGCGTTCACTATTTTTATTTTTGAGTGTAATCCCTGGATGATACACCATGGGCTAGCTGGAAATTTGATCTTTATTGATTCTGCCACCTAAGAGAAAAAAGAAAATAGGTAAAAACGAAAGTAGTAATTGGAAATAGCTCCTGTGGAGCAAAGCTGTCATGAAGCAGATTGATTCAGCAGTGGCAGAGTTGCTTTGTTGATCGTAAGTCCTTAGTAAATTAAAAAGAGGACCAAATGCGTTAATCTTTTGTGTGCGTGTGTGTGACAGTGACAATTTAGAATGTTCTGCCAGGATAAAGACACATATAGGAGTGTGGGAATGTTATCTACTTCAGGCAGTAATAGGCTTTTCAGAGATAAGAAGAGAGTTCTTCAAAACCCCTTCTGGGTTAAATGTTCTTTACTGTACTGTAAACAAAGGATAGAAGTGCTCCTGCTTCAGTTTTTTAAGCATTCAGATGCAGTTATTCTCAATAAAGGAACGAAATAAAGGAATTGCACTAATTCTTCTCAGATGTTCACAGTGGGCTCCTTAAATTTGATGCTCTGTCTGGATTGCAACATCAAATTTGTTGTTAATAGAAAAAGCACGAAACTTTAATATGCTCTAGCTGAGGATATCTGCTTCATAAGCAAAAGTCAGTTTGGGAATTGCTTTTTTGACTCTTCCAGTTACTGGCAATTACTTAATGTCTTTGCCCGTTTGCAAGCAAATAAATCCTTTATTTAGATTTTCCTCCCAAAATCATCACTGCTTGTCATCAGGATGAAATTTATTTAGAAGGGAAGCAGCCACATCATGTGAGATAACACAGAAGTTTTTTCTCCATGGAAAACTAGGGAGCAGGGACAGAGTTGGAATCCTGTGCTTGTGAAGACTACACTTGCCAGATGCTATGTGCACTAGGTGATATCCTGCTTTTCCACCTCAAATCCTGCACCATCAGAAATCTGTTTCACATATTTCTTGTTGGCTTAGCATAGCTGAAGTTCAGCTGGGAGGACATGCTCACTTGTATTGCCTGCTATTTTCTTGCCACTTCTGCCTGAAAATCCAGCTCCTAGGGATAGTTTTATGGCCTCCCATTCCTAACATGCTGCCTGCTATAGAGCACTCTGAACCTCTGCTATTTTGGATGCACAGTTGTTAACTGGACAGGGTTTGAGGTGCACCTTCTGCTAAGAGACTCTGGGGCACCGTGAAGGTGTGGGAAAAGGTACTAGAGATGTATGAAGCAGCAGAGAAGGCAGTGAGCTGGAGGAACTGTTTCACACTGCTTCATAGAGTCCCCAGTCTGGTGTGCAGGGAAGTGAAAGGGAATGAAGTGATATTCCAGAGCCTAGAGGGAGATGGGAACTGAAGTGTAGGAGGCCTCATAGAGCTGGTAGTCCCTGCCTCTTGGAGAAGGTGCTCTTATTGAACATGTGCAAGAGCAGGGCTTTGTAGCTACTTCTGACACAGAAAGCTGCTCGTGGACAGTCTCATGTTCAGTTTATTCTGCCGTACTTCTGAAGAGACCCATCTCTATCTTGTCCCCTCACACCTCTCCCCTCACAACAATGAGCCAGAAAGGCAAAACAGACTGACCTATCACCCACTTAATCCAACCACTTCCCTTCCCACTCCTTTTCATACTTCCCTCACTTGCTGGTCCTGATTAGACATTCTCTGGCTTCTTCACCTTACAGATAGCTATGTCTTGTCGGAGAGGCTTGCACCTAGTCATGCTCTGTAGGACAGCCCCACCATCAAATCTCTGAGCCCTTCCTCACCCCATACCTCTTTGAGGATACCTACAAGGAATTGCTGAGTGCGAGTGAAGGAGTATATTAGCAAGTGACTGCCATTCACTTCTTTGTGTATCTATTTTTCAGAATCATTAATTGGAGCTTACAGGTAGACTTTATTCCTGTTCCTCCATATCTCTTCCCTTTCAGCACCAGTGTATGTCACGCTCCTCATTTTTTGCCTTTAAATTTAGATAGCTCAAAAGGACAAGCTGTGTCACTCTGTGGATAGTACCACAGTGTAAATATTTCTTTTTTTCTTCCTAAACATGTAAACACCATTGTAGTTTGCTCCAGTGTTCTCACCATTAAATAGCAAATGTTGTAAGTGGTAATTTGTAGTGTTCAGAAGTCTTGCTTGTTCAGTCTCTGAATTGCTATTTTTTTGGTGCTGATCATTGCACCACTCTTTTCTCTTTGTTAAATGCATCTGTATGCAGAAGCAGAACTGTTTCATTTGTTTCTATCTGGCATACTGTAGTAAGTCTGCTTTTAAATTGCATACTTAGTAGGTTACAAATCAGGTGGCAGCACTTTCATGGTGCTAATTCTCCAGTGTAGCTGGAACCTCTGACTTGAATAGTTTGTGACCACTTTTCTTTTTTGGCAAGTCTTCTGTAACTCGTTTGATTGCTTAAATGACCTGCTCCTTATTTTCAACAGCAAGAGTTTCTCTCATCTGGGAAATGTAAAAGGATAACATTCCTAGCCCAAGCAGAAACAAAATGTAGCACTGCCATCTGGGCTGCGAAATTGGAATGAAGCTGACAGCATTACCTCAGTATATTGCCATGGCTAGTAGCCAGGTGGCAAATAATAAAAAGGATGGTCTGGTAGTTGGCATGTTAGTCAGGATCTGGGAGACTGCATGTGCTTGTGCTGCAAACCTCTAAGTATGTGGGCAGGCTGGAAATCTCCCCTAATACTGGTTATCTAAATGGTGTGTGTCTACCTGACTTAATTGTCTCAGCTCTATCTACAGTGAATGGATAGGCATTTCCAGAGGGCATGGGGTCGTTTCCATATCACTTAGCTCTAGTTTTAGACTAGGATGAATCACTCTGTGGAGATACTTGTCTCTGAATAGACTTCACAGAAGCTGACAGCCTTAGCCCAGGTACCTAACTTGCAGATACCTGAGTTCCAGCAAATGAGCCACCTTCTCCTTTTATGCAGTTGCCTTTACCTGAGGGATAATAAACCTGTTGTACCTCACAGGTACACACAGAGATTAAACAGTGCCACTGCGTTCATAATGCAAGCAGTAATACTGTGAAAGTAAATAAATATACTAACTTTTAGTAGTTTAATTACCAATATATACACACCTATATAAAAATATGTGTTTAGAAATCTGAATATATATATATATATATATATATTCAGACTTTTGAACACCATGCTGAAAAGGAGAGTTATTAAGGACAGAGTCCTAGAGGCTTTTGCATCCCTAGGAAATATGTAGCTGTTTTGTGGAATATTATCATAGAATCATCAAGGTTGGAAAAGATCTCCAAGACCATCTAGTCCAGCTGTCATCCTCTTACCACCTATATGACTTACTAATATTCTCATGAACAAAGCTAAGACTGGAGAATGCCTGGCATGTATGTGAAGCGCTGTAAGTCCTGCTTATTTGTGGTGGCTGGTTTTGTTTCTTTTTAGATTGTGATGGATTTCAAACACCCAGATGGCCATACAGTGGCAATTATGCTGCCCCGATGCAGTTTATTGGTGATGGCTGGAGAATCCAGGTACCTGTGGACACATGGGTATGTGCATTGCTGGTAATAGGAAAAAGAAGTATACAGTGTTTGTTTGCTTTATTAATGACAGTCTGGATTTAAAATGTCTCTGAAAGAATCAGGTTTTAAAATTGTTATTAAACAAATTCAGACCTCTGCTCCAATGCTGCTCAGGTTAAACTGAAAGAATTGGGGATTTTAGGAAGCTAATTGCCAGTCCCTGAGCTGCAGCTTCCTGCTGCTGCCACAAGTGAAGTTACCCTTGGAATCGCTCTCATTTAGGTCTGCAGCATGAAAGTCCTCAGTGGCTCAAAGCTGGCAAAGAATTGATTGTAGTGCAATTAGCTTCACCATTTTCTTTCCCTCATTTCAGCCCACAGCTTTTCCCACTGGATCAAATATGCCAAAGGCTTTAGCGAAAAGCTGGTTTAAGATACTGCCTTTCCCTGCACAGAGGGCATGAGGTGACAAAGGGGAAGTCTCCCTGAGCTCTTCCCAGCCACTACAGGGAAGTTTAATACTGATAAGGCTGCATTGTACTGAGATTTCTTGAAAAGTGAGGGTTTGCTTATTGTAGAGTTTAAATACATGCTTTTTACATTCTGGACCACTGGGAGATACTTATAATAGGAGTGCTGAAATTGGCAAAAAGGCTAAAACCTTGGTGAGCTCTGAGCCCCAGCAGCATGCTTCAGTAGAATGTGGAAACTTTTATGGGACAGAAATACCCATGGTAAATGTTTCTTCCATTGTTACCCAAGCCATCACTAGTTACAACAGTCAATTGGAGACACTGATTACATTCTGTGCAAATTAAACATAAAATCCTTTTGCTGGCAGAAGATTTTTTGCCTGATAATTTGTATTATGAAGAAGGGTGAATGTGAACACTCCAATGACCTTTAAACTGTTCATTTTTATAGAACACTTATACCACCTCTATATTCCCTCAATAAATAAAATAGTTGGAAAAAGCTGCTGGTACTTTGGACAAACATAATTATAAAAGCCCTGAGCAGTGAAGTCTTTGTTACTTTGGGTTTTTTTTTTTTGTATGGAAGACTGAACATGGGTGCCAGCTTTATAAGCTGCTTATTCTGTCCTGTCGGGTACTGTCAGTCATCTTGTGGAAAGGTTATCTACAACTCTGAGAACGTATGGCACTTTCCCCATCAGGGAAGCAGGGGGCAGCCCCCAACCCTGGGCATCAGGCAGCTCCATGGGAGTGGGCTGAGGCCAGGTTGGGCTGTCAGCCTGGGGGTCAAGGCCAGGATCAGTGGGGCAGTGGCTGCACACACACAGCTGGAGACACCTCTGGGGGTGTAGCAAGGCCCATCAGGACAGTCTCCGTTTAAAGCAGCTCCCCATTTAAAGCATGGTTCTTGCTGAGTCCTCTGCAGCTGTCTCCAAGGCCACCAGCTGTGCTCTTTCCAAGCTGGCCCTGGGCAGCCAGTCTCTCAGGATGGGGAAGGATGCATTTGGCACTTGCAGTACTTGCAGCAGGCATTCAAGTGGGGTTAGTGTACCTGTCTACAAAGATCTGGAATCGGACTATTACTTAATTCACTTGTACCTCTAAGGGATGCTTGTCTTTTTTGAGAACCAGTCACATAAACCATTAAAATGAAGATCCCAGATCTTTCTACTCATGTCTGTTGTTCCTGCCCCAGTGCTTGTTCACCTTTCCTAAAAATAGTTTTTCTGTATGTTTTTAAAGGCAGTTACTCAAATAGAGTAAACACTAGGGGAGCATACTGTTGTAATCAACAACACTAATCATCCAGCGAGCAAGTGTAGTTAATTCACTTGTCTATATAATGTCAGGATGTATTTTAGATCATTTGTGATGCCTTTTATCTACTCCTCAGAAGTAAAATTAAAAAGCAGAGAGTTCAGATTTGGAATTAATTTAGAAATGTTTTCAGCATGTATATTGAATGCCAAGGGAATTAAAGCTTTCATTGTGACCCCGATAAAGTGCACTGGAAAAGAGGTTTTCTTCCTGTTCTCTCTGAAAGAAACCTATGGTTAAAAAATACCTTACATGGTGTCATCAAGGAGGACAAAAGATACCTGCTCTTTTTGTTTCATAGGTGAAAAAACACTTAAGGCTTTTCTAATGAGAATCATTTGGTTTTTTTTTTTTTTTTTTTCTGATGAGGTTCATATTTGGTTGGGTAACATGGCAAAACACCATTTCTGACACCTGCAATAGAACCACTCTGTGTCAAGCAAGAGGATTTGCAGCATTTTATTTTTGACAATGGGAATCCTGTTTTCTAGCTCAGTCTTTATGTAGAATTCTTGCTTCTAGGTTGAAACTAAGCCTTGGGGGGGGGGAAAGAGACTTATTTGTGAAAATACTAGCTGTTATTCTTATTGTAGCAGGTACAAAAAAAAAAAAAGAGGTAGAAAAACTGCCAACTCAGGATTTGAAGCTCTCCTTTCCAGGAATCTTGGGCATCCTCAGCTCATTGTTTCATTATCTTCGTTATGCCCAGAGATAGGACAAGAGGCAACGGGCAAAAACTTGAATATAGGAAGTTCCACCTGGATATGAGGAGGAACTTATTTACTGTGAGGGTGACAGAGCACTGGGACAGGCTGCCCAGAGAGGTTGTGGAGTCTCCTTTCCTGGAAAAACTTGGAACCCACCTGGATGCTGTCCAGTGCAGCCTGCTCTAGGTGATCCTAGTCTAGCAAGGGAGTTGGACTAGATGATCTCCAAAGCTGATTCTGTGATCTGCCATGAACAAGGCAGTTCTTTATTAGATCCCAGCCTTTCCATGGCTGCCTTTGGGAAATTGTCATTCTTGAGGCTGTTCAATCTCTCCTTTTTGCAACATCTAGTTAGAGCATCAATGTGCTGCTTCCTGATTTCCAGGCAGAAAGGACCTGAACTCTTCCCCTGTGACTGGATTAGAGATCAGCTTCCCTGCAGCAGGAAAGTTGGCATACAGCAAAGTTTGTCAGTGTTGATCAGGCTGTAGGCTGCCACCTTGGCATTTGGATCACTCTTGTTGGTTAAGTTCATACACTGGTCAGCAGTTTCACGTGCCCTGTGAAAAAGTTCCAGTGGAAATCTTGAGATGAGACCGAATGGTAGGACACTTCCCCACCCCTCCCACGCCCCCTTTTGGCTCAACCTCTGAGGGTTAAACTCAACTAACCACTGTAGAAGTCAGTTTTATACTGAGAGTTTGCCCTGCTCAGGGTCAAATACTTTGAAATCAGCAGCTCTGAAGGGCCTTCCTGAGGGATTTTGGTTTGTGTTTGTGTTTTGTGGGGGTTGTTTGTTTTTTTTTTTTGGAAGAAATTTCCACGTTGATCTCCTTAATGACTAAGATCAGGAGGTGTTTTGGTGTGACAGTAACAGCTTTGAAGTGCTAAGCTATTTCCCTGAAGAGTTTTCAGTATGTTCTAAGAGTATCTACTTTTTCCCATGTGCAGGTGATGGGAAATTACACGTGGGTGCAGCTGTTTCTCTTCCCCGATGTTGAGTTTTGCATTTCACTTTCTCATTTTCTTCTTCTCAACTTCAAGAGATCCATTTGTAGAGCTATGGAAAAGCCTTAGGCTTGGTACTTTTTTGTAATGTAAACCTCTTCATAAAAATGATTTGAAACTTCTGTTACCCCAAGAAAGTTCCAAATCACTTTTGTTTTACAAATTTTGTCCTTGCAGATATGGGCGTTTTGTGTTCCATTAAGATCAGTGCTGAATCCAGAAGTAGCTTGAGAAGCTCTGCTCCTGGTTTGCTTGATTGATAGATAGATTTTGGTCAAGAAATATCTACAGCAGAGTTTCTCCCATCAGGCATTTTAGAAAATCGCCCAAGTGCTACATGCTTTGCATCTTCTGCTGTCAGTAAATGGAAGAACAATTCAGTTGTAAAGCAGGACTCATTGGAGAGGTCCATTTGTAATAAGAAACTTCAATCTACTAATGTAGAGCTCAGCCAATTCTATGCTTTTGTGCCAATAGCCACCATTTTTAGTGGTGTATTTTATATTTAACAATTACATTTTTAATACAAGTCCTAGAAAAATAAACAATCCAAAGAAAAGGAAGGGAGGAAAGGGGAAATGCTACTTGCAATTAAATAACACTTTAATGTAATTAGTTTTATGTGTCAGCATTTCTTTTTTCTTCTGAAATCTATTAAGTTGAAAACTAAGAAGCAGTAGTACATTAAATAGCTGCTTGTAATCACACTTGTCATGGTATTTAAGAAGTGCCTTCTTATGAAGATGGATTGTTTCTGATGCAAATTACTCTTGTATTCTGCATTATTTTGGTTTTAGGATTACACCTCGAAAATTTGATGTCATTCAAGCATCTGAGCTTGGGCAGAAAGTTGGAACAATCACTGCTGATGCTGGAGATTTAACACTAAATCGAAGGGAAACAAGGACATCATTTACTTTCAGGAAAGTGAGGAGAAGCCCTTGTAATTGCAGTAAGTGTCTTGTTATTTATTGCCAGTACGTGTGCAAGTGGTTTGGGGTTTAGGGCTTTTTTTGTGGTTTGTTTGATTGGGTGGTTGGGCGTTTTGTTTTGGTTTGGGGTGTGGAGGGTTGGGGTTTTTTTGTTTGGTCAGAGTTTTTTAGCAAGCAGGTTTATCCTTTTGGGTCAGTTTGGCAGTCCTGGTAGCTGTTCCTGAATGGGTCAGCATTAGGCATACCATATGGCTGGAACTGGTTGTGTCCACTTGGTTGCTGTAGTTTCTCTATGCAGAAAGGCATTTGGCTTGCTCTGGAGCCAGGCAAGTAATCTGGAATGCTGTGTTTCATTGGGATCTCAAGACCTACAATAATGTACCAGAATAGAAGGAGCTCCTATTCTTCAGGTTCACATGAGTTTTTGTTGTTGTTTATCTGAAGAGGACTGTAATTTTGTGGAAATAAGTGCATCAGAAAATGAGAAGCAGTTAGATCTGCAGTGATAGAGCAACATTAAGTGCCTTAGGGCAGTACAGATAATAATGGATAGGTGGCTCAACAGTTACATGGAATTGAAGTCCATTTGTGCCCTCAGAACAGAATTTCAGAGCTGAATTGCAGTGATGCCATAATCTTTGATATTGGGCCAGTGTCAGTTTTGAAAACATAAACCTTATTAATGTAAGAGGATGTGTGATCACTGCAGATAACAACCTCTAGTACATGAGGGCAGGTTGCTTGTTTTAAGGTAGATTCACTAAGTAAAGTTTAACCAAGGAAGAACAACTTTAAAATAATTTATCTTTTGTGTATCTGTTGCTACATGTAGTTTACCCATCTGTCTGTGACAGCCAGAGAGGACAGCAAAGACAGATCCAACCTTCGTTTCCCCACAGTGAGACAGAGGCCTCAAAGCTGGAGCAAGAATACGTGCACAAGGTGTATGAGGAGATAGCCACACACTTCAGCAGCACCAGGCATAGCCCATGGCCCCGGATTGTAGAGTTTCTCAGGTCCCTGCCAAAAGGGTCTGTAGTGGCTGATGTTGGCTGTGGTAACGGGAAGTACCTAGGTGTCAGCGATGATTTGTACATGGTAAGTAGTCACTGCTGTCACTTGTTCTGTTGGTACTGTACTGGTGTCTGTTCCATCCTGCGGTTTGCAGCGTGTTGACGCTTTGGTTGTGGGAAGAGTGCCAAGAACAGAAAGCTGTTTCCTCATCCAAGGTTACCAATGTCTTTGGTTTCCACACCCATTTACTATGTGCATTGCTCTTTTCTTTTTTCAAAGCCACTTTTGCTTTGCAAGTCACAATATATTAATTAAAAGAACCAGTAATATGTGCAGTGGATTGAAAAACTGTAATGGATGCTTTAGCCTTTTGTGTTGTTGTGGAATAAGCTTATTAAAAGGGCAAATGGTTAGGCAATTTGAATACTTCCAACAAGTTTTTTGCTTGCCTGATGGGAGGGGGATGCAGTGGGTATGTCCCCAAAATGTCCATGGGCAGTACTACTTTTCAAATATCCTCTTCAGTTCCCTTTCATCTGGTGCTGTGGTTTATTTGGGAGTGAAGTCAAGTTTGCCTGGCCCACGCCTGTCTCTGTGCGTAGAAGCAGTAAATATGCCAATGTAGAACTCAGGTCGGAGTCTCAGCGTCAGCAGAGCTTTTTCTGGCCTTTTGCTCCCTTTTCTTCACTTCCAGGCAGTTCTGACTTCATTCTTGCTGATGTTCTCATCACCTTCTCTGTCTCTCTGTGTTTCCACTCGGAGCCCAGTTTTACTTCTCTCCCTTTCTATGAAGCCCATACAAATATGAACCAAGAGGTTGTTTATATTTCAAGTATTTCAAAGATATTTTTGCAAGGGTCAAAGTTCCTGTTGTCTTCACCCAAAAGAGATCTTTTGGAAAGGTGTGTGCTATGCTATCAGCTCTCCCCTGATGCAGAGTTGTTTGATTCTTTCACGTGTTTGTACTGTGAAACACTTTGAAATCCATCAGGCTTGCAAACTTCTATGTCAAGCAAAACATTCATTATTAATAACAAAAGTCAGGCTTGTTTATCTGTTTCAGGAGTTTCTGTCCTGCTATTTATATTCAGCTATAAAACATAAGTTGTTATTTACAGCCCTGTCTGTACAGTAATGGATTTATTTCCATTACTGCTCTTATAGGCTAGAACAAGATCACCTGATTTTTAAGCAGGCGTGTTTATGCCTGGCTGCTGTAGCCTGAAAATAATTATTAATGTTCAGTACACTTCAGTCTTTCAGTCCTGACTCCTGTAAGAAAAATCAGCAAACCTAAGCAGAGAGGAAGAGAGTTATGTGGGGTACCATGAAGGTTACCTGGTCCTAGAATATTGTGTAGGTCTGTGGTAGACTTTTCAGGTGAAAACTCTGCAAGATGCTGTGGTGAGAAATTGCCAGCACCAGTGTGTTTTCTGGAGCCCACAGTTAATCAGCAGAGGGAAAGAAAGATCACGTATCTACTGGCGGTCAAGTGCAAGTCAGCTCCTCTCCTCTGTTACTTTAGGAGTTACCTCTCTTATGTGCCTGCAAGAGAAATCTAAAACATGGGAAGTAACAATTTAAAGGGAGGGAACGTTTAAATAAGCAGTTGAGACAGTTGAAAAACAGAATTTGGGATTGCTTCACTCAGTTGGCCTCCTGTGACATTTCATTTTCTTCCTGCTTGGAGCAAGGCCCTACACTTGCACTTGCTTACTTTCATCTGCAAGCCAGCACAGAGTCTTAGGAGCACAAAAGTGCCTCCTGATTTCTACTGTATTTATCTTAAATGTCAGCCAAAGCCAAATCACTTCAAGAGAGGGGATTCTGCCCCTCTACTCTGCTCTCGTGAGACCCCATCTGGAGAACTATGTCCAGCTCTGGAGCCCTCAACACAAGAAGGACATGGACCTGTTGGACTGTGTCCAGAGGAGGGCCACAAAAATGATCAAAGGGCTGGAGCACCTCTCCTGTGAAGACAGGCTGAGAGAGTTGGGCTTGTTCAGCTTGAAGAAGAGAAGGCTCCAGGGGGGTGTTAGGGTGGCCTTCCAGTACGTGAAAGGTGCCTGTAAGAAAGCTGGGGAAGAACTGCTTGTGAGGACGTGTAGCAGTAGAACAAGGGGTGATGGTTTTAAACTGGGAAAGGGGAGATTTAGATTGGATATTAGGAAAAAGTTCTTCAATATGAGGGTGGTAGATCACTGGAACAGGTTGCCTAGAGAGATAGTGGAGGCCCCATCCCTGGAGACATTCAAGGTCAGGCTTGATGGGGCTCTGAGTGACCTGATCTAGTGAAGATGTCCCTGCTTACTGCAGAGGGGTTGGACTAGATGACCTTCAAAGGTCCCTTCCAACCTCACACATTCTATGATTTTAAGTATGGTTAATGAAAAACTGCCATATATTGTGTTTACAGATACCTTGTCAAAAGTTTTAAAAATATATGTATCTCAAAAAAGACTCTAAGAACTGAATTATTGTAGGTGCAAGGAACGGTGTGGTGTTACACTGGCTTGGAGACCAAGGAAGGTAGTACTGCTAGGTGCCATTCAGTGCTGATGAAGGGTTGTCAGTGGGTGTCACTTGATCTAGCATGGGTATGACTAGTGCTATGAGGACAGTGAGATGATCCAAGGGGACCTGATGGTTTGGGAGTGGGTTGAACTGCAGCAATCTGATTTCAGCTGAGCAGACAAAATCCTTTGAGCATGTTTGGTGCCACTGTCACAAAATGCCAGAAAGCCAAGCACTGGGCAGCAGTCACAGCGATTGAGTCAAATTCTTATAATAGACATCAGATCACTTTGTTTATAGGTAATACAAACCCTTGTTCTTTGACCCAAAGGAAAGTGCCAGTGGACAGGACTTGGCAAGACGTTTTTCTTTTGATCAGCTTTTTAGAGAATGACCTGTCCTGATGATTTTTGTGTGTGTGATCTTCCTCTAGTGCCGCTGGCAACGGCTGTTATTTGAAGTAAGGTACTACTTGAAATACTTTGCTATTTCTGTGGCTGTGGAAGTGCCTGACGTCAGTTCTTTATTTTCTGCATTCTGATTGATGGGCAATCGATGCTCTTTTATTCTGTAATGGGAAATCAGTACTCATATATCCCTTAATGAGAGTTTTACCTCTCTTCCCTTGCCATACTGTTCTATAGGAAAAAGTGTTAGCAATGTATCAGTATTATTACCAGTAGCGCATCTCCTCACTGTGGTGACTGTGTTGGATGAGTCAGCCTGTTGAACCGCTCTTTTTGTCTGAGGGGGAAAGGAGCAGTCTCTTCCACTTCTTCTTGTCCTCTTGGACTCGCTCTTGGGCTCAACAGAAAGGTCTGGTTGCACAGTGCTGTTTCTCATACTGTGTTCCTGCCATTTACTAGGGGTTGGACATGGATCTAAGGGTGAGGAGTTATCATAGAATGCATTGGGGTGACAGGGACCTTTTAAAGGACTAGTCCAATCCCCCCTGCAGTAAGCAGGGACACCTTTAACTAGATCAGGTCGCTCTGAGCTTCATCCAGCCTGACCTTGAATGTCTCAAGGGATGGGGCCTCCACAACCTCTCTGGACGGCCTGTTCCAAAATTTAGTTAAAGAATACACTTTGTGGTTCTGGTGCAGCTTTGTGATCTAGAGTGCTCTCTGGATGTAGGGCATCGGTTTCCTCCCTCATTTATGCCTTTTGATTTGGGAGCATAAAACCCAGGCAGAAACGTAATAAATTGCTGCAGCCTCCCCTTCACAGCAGTTGCTGTGGTTCTTGGTGACTTTTTATGCATGGTGCAGCAGAGCTCTTATCCTAGATCCCATTGGGAATTAGGAGTTACTCAGGGGTTGAGCAGAGCACAGTCCAGCTATGTAGCTTGGTGTGTTTTGACTCAGAAATGCTGAAAACCTGAGGCAAGCACTTTCTGAAGGCCGGTGATGTAATCTGTGTTTTTAGATAGGATGCTTCAAGTACCAGCACTAATGGCAGACCAAAGCTAAGGTAGCTCTCCTGATGGTTTTAATCTTCAGGCACTGTCTAAAGGTGTCTCCACTGTGGCCTGTGCTACTGTACTTGCTTCAGTTTCTTTGTATGATTACATACAGCTTTATGTACCTGGGTATGGTTGTGTGCCAATGAAATGCTTGTGAGTCCAGCTATGTTCAGTGAAAATGACAGTGCTGTAATGGCTGCATCTCTCTGGCACAGTGAAAGCACAGCAGTTGTATGAAAACAAATTCAGCTTAAGAACGTTTGAATGAGAGATGGAATCAGTCTGATGTGGTTGGGACAAAGACTGAGGAAAGATTGAATTTAATAAAGTTTCAGATTTTTTTTTCTGTCTCAAGCAGCTTTTTCTTTTTTAAATTGTTTGAATGAATGCAAAAGAGAAATGTTTTTAGAGTTGATTTTGTGTGCTGTCTCCTCTCCTCACCCAGCTTCATTTGGGGGAATTGTTTAACGCTTTAAGTGCTTTCAAGTTTAATATTCATAACTGAAAACAGGGCTTTATTTTTAGAATGCTACATTTCAGTCTTATCCATCACCCTGTCACCATGAGAGTTTCATTCCAGAGCCAGCTGACGTCACTGCAATGTAACTCATCAATTTTTATGAGCTTGAGCTCAGTCTCCCAGTTTCTGATGTTCAGGTAGGTGTGGTGATGTGTAAATTCCCACAGGAGTGTTTAGCATCCTCACAGGGCTAGGGTGTAAGTGAAAGACTGAAAGACATTGAAGTCTTTCAATTTTGTGGTTTACAGTTTTAATTGGACTGATAAACTGGTGGGAAATCCGGTAACAAACAACCAAAAGCATCATTGGGTAGATATTTTTTCTTTATATATAAATTATTCTCCTTGCCAGAATACTGATGCTAGGAAGAAAAATGATGGCAGTGTAGGAGCCCAAATGCTTGGCTTTAATGCAGACATTCCTGGTTTTGTGGTGCATCGCATTAGGGGTAATCAGTAATGTTATTTGTTTTGTAAGACACCCTTTTGCTGTCCCCAACTGGGGTCTACCAGGGCTCTAGAAAAGGTTGATTTTGCAGGGTGTGGGGAGGAGAGAAGGTGAGGATGCTGTGGTGTGGTTGCATAACGTTGCGTGGGTTTTAGGTGTGCTGAGTCCACGTTGTTGGAGAACAAATTCCTATCCAAAGGACTTTAACAGTGGGAGAAAGCAGGAAAGACAAAACTAACTTGCAACAGTGTATTTGGAGCCAGTTCACTGTATTTTAATGATCAGAGGGCAAGACAGAAGCACCTTTCCTGCCCTTTTCTCTCAGTGAGTTGGAATCATTAAAATGGTGTGAGATATGGGTTGGAGAGAGCTCAGAAAGAGGCAACGGCAGCACAAAACAGGAATGAACACTGAGCTGCTTAACTTGGTTCTGATGCTTTGTCATTGAGAAATGAACTTCACCTTGTAGACACAGTGCATTGTTTCCACAGGCACCCTGACTGTGTGCAATGGAAAACCAAAACACTACGTGAAGGGACTGCTAAAGGCCTGACTCAGACCAACTGGAGCAAGGAGATTTGTCTGTCCTGCTGTGGCTTTACTGGTGTCTCTTTCTGCGTGTGTGTGTGTATTTGCTGGAATGTCATTTGGTTCCTTGAGGCTCTCGTGCTATCAGTTATGGCTGAGGTGTTTCTCTGGGGAGCCACATAATTTCATTTGGTGGCTGGATTTCAGAATTAGATGTTGTTTTCTTCATCAGTTTCTAATGTGCTGAATCAATCAGGTTTCCAGATACTTAAATGGATTCATTCTACCAGGTAGAGTTAATTATAATGAGATAACACAGCAAGAAAATATATAGTGGTGGGCAACATCAACCTGTCTTTAAGTCTGCAAGTTGATTTCTCTCTTGCAGATTTGCAGTGCAGTTAGAAAGGAAGCTTTTTATTTAGTATCTTTTGCCCTTAATGATCTATTCCAAACCACTGCATTAAGTACACTTATACAACTTGGTTTAGCTATGCCTGGCTGGAACACTGGAGGTGAAGGTGCCTGGGATCGCAAAAGAGTGGGCTGGGATGTCTGCCTGTATTATCCCGTTCCCAGAAGCCAGTACAGAGCTGCTGCAAACTGGGACAAATCACAGGTGTTACACTTGTTTCTCCCTTCCCCTCTTTTACCGTAGTCTTTTTTAATACCTCCGTTAGTCTAGAGGTTTGCATTACCCAGTGTGCCCTAAAGAGAGGGTGCTGTATGCCAAACAACACCATGCTTTACCTCTTCCCTGGTTTTGTGTTTGCTGGGACTTTAGTTTTGGAGTTGCAGGCCCTCAGTACTAACACAGATGCCTTGGCTTAAAACAAAAGTTGGATGCAGTTAGTGCATATCCAGGTACAGGGAAAGTCAGTGCCTGAAATCCCTGTTAAAAATGTAAGTGGGTTCTGAGCCCCAGTACACATGGGTTAGTAGCCACTCTGAAGCTCCAGTGAGCCACTGTCATCATCACCAAAGGCAGCGGGGTGGAGGTGCCTGCTGAAAAGGCAGGGATGTAGGAATGGCTGCCCAGAGTAAAGCCTGAGAAACCCGAGGAGCCAACCTCCTTTGGAGAAATACCAACAAGCGCGGAGCAGCCTGCCGAGAGGTGGGCTCGCCAGGGGACGGATTCAGCTGGGCAGTCAGCCGTGATTTGAGCTGGCTATGTGAAAGGGTGTGTGTGTGGAGGGGCAGCTGAGCCAGGAATTTGAATTGGAAAACGGGTATAAGAAATGATTGAGAGAACTCTCAGACAATAAGAAATAGGGACCCTGAAAAATACATACAGTGTGGCTCACCACAAGATGTACTAATTCTGTTGGGTTTGGACACTGACCTAGTAGTACTTCCTCCACTCTTCTAGGATGTCAGCGGGGACAGCATGAAAATTAGAGCTATAAGCTAACAGAAATCAAAGTGTTTCAGTTTTATCTCGAGAATTGTTTTAAAAATGTTTTGATTCATGTTTAATTAGAGAAAAATAAACCTTTTCTAAATTAAAACATTCCTTTGAACTGTTTCCTGTAAATGAAGCTTCATCACATCAAAGCTTTTGCCTGCTTCAGAATATAGAAATCGGTTAGTAATGGAGCTGGGAGAAGTTAACTTTGGGGTCTCTGCCCCTTGCTGTAGATATTTTCTGTATTTGGAAAAATCCTAGGCTTGTTTTCCAGCTACAAGCTAGCATTGCACCGCTGAAGCTAGATGCTTTTTGCTAGGTTATGGTTTTCTGAGTGACTCGAACCAATGTATTTTGATCTTTAATGAATGTGTGTTTCCTGTAAACCAGAAAATGCTGGAATGTGGTGATAATTCTTCTAAAATACTATGCAGAGATAATTTTAGCAAGGATGCTGAATTTGCTTAGCTTCAGCACTAGACATGTCTGTGTTCAGCATTTAGGTCTATATGTAGAGCACCTGTTAATGTTTACATTTAAAGCCATGTAAAGTTTTAGCCTAATGCACCGATTTCACAGCAGCTGCATGTTCAGAGCCAGCCACTTCAGCAGTCTGTCTGCTCTGGCTGTAGACTGACTTTAATACGTCTGACAATACAAGTAAGCCTGACTTTGTAATTATTTGATATAATTTAGATGCAAATGAGGACTTCACATTCTGGCAGTCATGCCTTTGTTCTCCTTCTCAGTTCATTTGATTTCATCAACATACAGTGTAGTCCTTCTCAAGGTCATTTTGGGAGGGGAGGACAGAGTTCCATTATCCAGTCCGTTTTCGCTACAGAAACGGAGGGCTGAAGCAATTCTTTCTGAGAAACCTTGTTGTGAGTATTCTTCCCCCTCCTTCTACAGAAGTGAATTTGGTGTTTTGAGTTTTATAAATACTGCATGCTGATGTCTTAATTGCAAGAGTAGTGGAAAGCACTGGTAATGAGGCGTGGAATCTCGAACCTGCAGGTTGTCAGCTAAATCCATGCCATGATGAGAGTAATTTAAAGACACTCCAGTTGGCTTCCAATGTGAAATGATGGGATTTGTGTTTACTTCCAAGTAAACAAGAGTTTCCTTTTTTGTTGTTTTTATTCGTAAATAACACTATTCACTGAGTGCTTCAGTAAATGCAGAGATGAAGCCAGGAATAAATGGGAAGAAAGCAATTCTGGGATTGATCTTTTCAGGTCTCTTTGGAGCTGATTGTCAGGACAATGTGTACATATTCACAGTACCAGTTTTGTGGAAAATTATCTTGGGTTGTTGGGTTGGCATTTTCACAACTGTTTCATTTACTTTGGACCAAAAGTCAGGAACCTGACCAGAAGGCAACTCACCTGGAAGCTTCCAGGATGCATGACTGGAACTGAATCCTGGTCTTCAAAGCTGTGATGGTAGATGAAAAACTAAACTTCTCATTTTACTGGTTCATATATGGGAAAACAAATATATTTTAATGAATCATTGCAAGAGATTTTTAATTTTAGCAGTACTGCTGTCTCTGTTGGATGAATTAACCAGCACAAGTTGTTTGCTATTCTTCTTGTATCAAGGATGGTTTAGTATTCTTTCTGTATCAAATGTAATAAACGCTGTCAGCAGTAATTATTTAGGATTCTGAATCTGTTCTCTCTACTTGTTGCTGATCATTGAAAGCAAAAATAAATTCAATATTCTCAAGCAAGCTGAGTTTGATACATGACTGGATAGCAGGGCTTTGGTTTGAGTATTCAATGTGTGTGTCAGACACAAAGATGAAGGTAATGCATACCTGGCTGCATATGTTCTTTCAGAAGGCTCTTGAATTTGGATTCATTGTTTTTATTCAAACACATGAAAAAACCCCAATCTTCTAGATGCTTTTTTGTACTGTCTTTGACCTGGATACCGGGCAAGGTTTAAAGTGGAAAAAAAGAACTGTTTTATGAGGTGCCCTGAAATGGTTCCCAGGGGTCACTTAGGTCGGACTGTACGGAACCTTAGAAACTTAGTCGTGCTTAAAGTTTTGTGGATTGTGATACTGAGGGTGAAGAGGACTGTACCTGAGCACTCCCTTACTTCTCCTGAATGAAACTGGAGTGATGAGTGAAGCTGTGTGACGTACTCCAGCAATGCCACCAGTGTCACCAGGTTGTCGTTTACACTTGTAGATTCAGCTTCTGTGAGCTCAGTATTTGTCTGCCTCAGATGTCATGAGGTTACAAATGGCAACTGAAAAGGAAAAGAAAATTCTGAGGTTGATTAGGTCACCTCTCATTTTGCTGGTTTCAAGATAGGTTAAAAGCTGTTCTGTCTCAAGCTGGTACAGAATAAGGGCACTATAACGAGCTGTCTTAATATGCAGTCTGCCATCTTTGTTTTAGGTTAAGCATCAGAGCTGGGGGTTTTCTTTCTGTCTATACCTGAGAGCCATCTAGTCCTGTTACTCAGGGCTATTTTCTCACACTCGCTCTCATTTTTATTTTAAACTAAAATGTGTTACCTCAGTAGGAGACTCTGATGACTCTATTACTGTAACCATCAAGCGAAAATCATTTTCCAGTCCTGTAATTATCCTCTTATGAAAAGCTTAATGAAACACTTTCTGTTACAGGTTGGCTGCGATCGCAGCAAAAACCTGGTGGATATTTGTGGAGAAAAAGGTTTCCAGGCTCTTGTGTGCGACGCGCTGTCGGTGCCAATGCGCAGTAGCTGCTGTGATGCCTGCATCTCTATTGCTGTCATCCACCACTTCTCCACAGCGGTAAGTCCCCCCTCTCTCTGCTCTGCTGTATCACTGGCAGAGCTGCTACTGCTACAAAAAACTGCTAGTTTGGGCTCAGGGAAGCAAGAGAAGCACTAAATGGGGGGAAATCCAAGGTTTACACTTGGTGTAAGTAGCTGTCAGAGCTGAGTTAAGGTGCTGTGCTGCGGCTGCTTAGACTTTCTCTTTCCATTCTCTCTCTGCTTGTCAGGTTTCCTTGTACCTACTGGCACTTTGACCTAGGTGTTGGTGTTTCATTTTGGTCTGCTTATTAATGACACTGGAGAAGGAGGCTCTGATTTTGGGGCAAGAGATACATTATTTCCTGGCTCACTGTTGAGTGGTTTAGCCCTGGCTGGAGGCCAGACGCCCACCAAAGCCAGTCTATTACTCCCCTTCTAAGTTGGACAGGGGAGAAAATATATATTAAGAGGCTTAGGAGTCAAGATAAGGACAAGGAGAGATCATTTTATCAGCAATGATATGGGTGAAACAGACTCAACACAGTGCAGGAAGGAACTATTCTAATCTATTACACTACACTAAAATGAGCAGAGAAAGCTGGAGTCGGGAGCACGGCCAAGTCTTAAAACAAATGCAATCAGATCTTAAAACACATTCCCCCCACCGCTCCCTTCTTAGCAGACTTTAGTCAGAATTTTGCTCCCTTCTTCCCTTCCGTTCGCAGTACAGGTGGGGCCGGGACTGGGGCAAATGGGGTTCTCAGTAGCACCTTCCCCCCCACCCCTCCATTCTAAGCAGACTTCCCTTTAGCCATGATTTTACCCCTTTCTTCCCCCCTGCTCGCAGTACAGGTGGGGGCACAGGGACTAGGAACAATAATGGGGTTCTTGGTTACTTCTTCATGAGCTGTTTTCCAGATCTTAAAACACCTCTACCTCCCCCCCCTCACTCCCTTCTTAGCAGACTTCACTATAGTCATGATTTCATTCCCTTTCTCCCCCCAGTCGCAGCACAGGGGGGCAGGGACTGGGAGATGGGGCTTCAGTCAGTTCTTTGCAAGTTGGCTTCCTTCTCGGCTGGGGGGTGGTGGGGGGAATTCATTCCACACACCCTCCCCCTACTGCACCTTGGGGTCCCACCCCTGAGACACAGTCCTCCACGAACTTTCTCCAACGTGAGTTTCTTCCCCCAGGGCTTTATCTCTTCATCAGCTGCTCCGCCTGGATCCCTGCTATGGCGGGCAGCAATAAATTACAATGTCTCTCAGTCCCAGTCCTCCACGGGGTCACCAGCCTCCCGCAGCAAACCTGTTCCGGCTCAACACTCTCTCTCGCTCATCCGTGTGTCTCTGATTCTCTTAATGGGCTGCAAGTGCTGGCAGGGACTTATCCCAGTGTAGGGTCACAGCATCTTCTCTGTCTCCACCTGCTCCATCCAGCGTGGAGCCCCTCCATGGGCTGCAGGTAGGGTCTCGGCCTTTTCCATGGGGTTTCTCCACAGGTTGCAGGGGCATCTTTCTCTCTGGCACCTGGGGCACCTCCTCTCCCTCCCTGGCCTTGGTGTCTGCACAGCTTGTTACATCTTCTCACTCCCTTCTCTGGTGGCAAAATGCAGCTGCTTCTGGGTTGTTTTCTCCTGTATGTGATTCTCAGAGGCACTATGACTATCTCTCATTGGCTTGGCCCTGGTCAACATTGATTCTGACATTGGATTGTTTACATTTTGGAGCCCCAGAGAATTCCAACAGCTCCTCACAGCAGCCATTTTCTGCACCTCCTGTTCTTTTCCAGCACCCAACCACACAAAGCCGTGACAAGGTCACTAGTCTGCCATATCTCTGGTCTCTGTTAGCATCTCCTGGCAGGAATTGTGCCATTGTAACAAGTGTTTTAGACCATGGAGCCCTAATGTGAGGTAGGCCCAGTGGTGTCTCCGTGCCAGAGATCCAGAAGATGTTTCTAAATGCAATATAGAAAAGTAGGAAGACATCTGTTTTGCAGAAGGCTGACTTTGGGTGGTCAGAGGACCTAAGTTTAAGCTGTAGGCTTAGGGTATGCATTATCTGAATCTTGGAGTTTAGATTCTGAGCAGCCTTCCTGAAGAGGTGTGTGTCGTTTCCATCTGGGCTGATATGTTGAAGAAATCATGCTCAGCACAGCACCATTTCAAACACAGAATTGTGTTCAGGAACATATCTTGGCTTGCACATAGTGATGGACTGTATTAGGAATGAAAATGAACAGTGGAAAAAATTCCTCTGATTTTTATCATGTCTTGGGGGGACACAGTAAGGAGGAGACGCTGCCATGCCATTCTCCTGTCTTTTTTATGCACGAGCTTCATGCTTCTGCTTTTCCTTTATAGGAGAGGAGACTGGCTACTATCCGTGAACTCACCCGGCTTCTAAGACCTGGTGGAATAGCACTCATCTATGTCTGGGCCATGGAACAAGAATACAAAAACCAGAAGTCTAAATACCTTAAGGAAAAGAACGCCAGTAAAGACAGAGGCGAGGAAATCAACGCTGGCACGGCCCAGAGACCGCTTTGTGATCAGGTGCCAGGTGGCAGCAGCCAAGGCTCAGCCTGCTCTGACTCGCTCCTTAAAGACTCGAAGGATGAAGGCTGTGATGCGAAACCAGCCCCAGACTCCCGACTGCCTGTTCACACTAACAGAACCTCCTTTCACTCCCAAGATCTGCTGGTTCCCTGGCACCTGAAAGGTGGCACTAAAAAGAAGGGGCAAAATGTCGATACCATGTCGCTTCCAGCTGGCTCTAAGGAATTGCAAGAACCCAGCCCTGTTTTCCACCGTTACTACCATGTGTTCTGTGAAGGGGAACTGGAAGCAGCATGCAGATCCCTGGATTGTGTGCTGGTTCAGAAGAGTTACTATGATCAGGGAAACTGGTGTGTGGTTCTAGAGAAGTTGTAGCCTGTGGTGCTTCCCACACTACCTGTCGCGGTTTATTTTATACAGTGTGAAAGGAATTTTTAATGCAGGTTGCTGCTATTGCCTCTCTTAAAATAGCAGAATAAAGATTATATATTGAGTTAATAACAGTACCTAGCACTGGGTGCATATGTTAACAAAATAATGGCTGAAGACAGACTGGTGAGGTCTGGAGGGTGGTCTTCAGGGTGGAGAAGCCTTACAGAGAGACCTGGACATATTACAGGGCTGGGCAATCACCAACAGCATGAAGTTTAACAAGGGCAGGTGCTGGATTCTGCACCTGGGAAGGGGCAACCCTGGCTGTGCATCCAGATGGGGGAATCAGATGCTGGAAGCCAGCCATACTGAGAGAGATTTGGGGGTTGTGGTCAACAGCAAGTTCAGCATGAGCCAGCGGTGTGCCCAGGCAGCCAGGAGAGCCAACCATATCCTTTGGGGCATCAAGCATGGTATGGCCACTCAATCCAGGGAGGGGATTGTCCTGCTCTGCGCTGTGCTGGTGCAGCCTCACCCCGAGTACTGGGTGCAGTTTTGGGTACCACGGTACAAGAGGGAGACAGAATTATTGGAGAGTGTCCAGAGGAGGGCAGCAAGGATGGGGAAAGGTCTGGAGGGGAAGAATTATGAGGAGAGGCTGAAGTCCCTTGGTTTGCTCAGCCTGGAGGAGACTGAGGGGAGACCACGTAGCAGTCTGTGGCTTCCTGATGAGGGGGGGTGAAGGCGCAGTTGCCAATCTCCTCTTTTGGGTGACCAGTGATAGAACTTGAGGGAATGGCATGAAGCTGCAACAGAGGAGGTTTAGGCTGGATATCAGGAAGAGGTTCTTTACTGAGAAAGTGGTTGGGCACTTCCCTAGGGAAGTGGGCACAGCACCAAGCTTGACTGAGTTCAAGAAGTGCCTGGATGATGCCCTCAGTCCCATGCTCTGACTTGGATGGCCCTGTGTGTAGCTAGGAGTTGGACTTGATGATCCTTATGGGTCCCTTCCAACTCAGGATATTCTATGATTCTGTAAGACAGTTAGTTTGCAGAGGGCTCTCCCTTTTCTTACAACAATTTGTGCTGGTGTGGCTGTAGTGGCCTCCCTGCAGCTCACAGCTAATTGGAATGGAGCTCTGGGCAAGAAAGGCAAGGCTGTTTGCTGTGTAAAACTGTGAGTCAGGGAAGAGGGAATGAATGGCTTGTGAAGCAGTGTGGCTGAAGAGCCAAAACACTGGCTGAAGTTCAGCAGAGGGTCCTGCCTGTTTGGGTGTCTGCGTGGGCCACAGATCTCTTTCAGGTTGGATTTTCCTCTTCTCTTGGTCATGGTAGTAATGATTTCCTCAATCATTACTGGAAGGCCAGTAGCATACCACAGCCCTTTTCCTTGACCCTCGGGCACCCACAGCTGATGCTGTCACTCCCCAGATTGGTCTTGTGGTGTTTGAAAGCTGCTCTGTGGGGTGAGGTTGCCCAGCTGGAATACCCTGACCAGCTCTGCTATTTGCCTGTGTTCCCGTGAGCACAGGGCCCTGTGCCTGCAGCGCCAGGGCCCATGGTGTGGTCCCTGCCCAGATACCCCTAGGGAAAAACAGGGAGAAGATTAAAGTGAGGGCAGTATCAGCACAGATTCTGCAGGGTGGTTTGAACCCCTGAATGCTGACAGTGGAACGGCTTTTATTGTGCTTCAGAAGAACAAAGAGCTGGAGCAGAGGGGATGCTGGGCTGACTCACAGCAGCCATCGCTGCCCTTGTCTGCAGTGACTGTGTAATTTAACACAGCTCTTGGGCTACCAAAGGCGTGTGCTACCTGCAGTGCATCTCCAGAATGGAAATATGATGGAGTGGCTGCCGCTGCCTCTGAAAACCAGCACTGCTCAGCTGTGCCCCCATCGCCCTTTTCCTTGATTCATGGCCTGTGGTTGTAGCAAGATCTATGGTGCAGGCAGGTCGCTGCTGCTGTAATTAACAGCATTCAGAGATGCGTGTCCAGAGTCATGGGGACTTGCAGAACAGCTGTGTGCCCTTGGGCTACTCCTGCCTGCCTCAGACTTGCAGGTTAAAGGGGTGGCTGTGCTGGCAGCCTGCTCCCAGTCACCTTTTCTCCTAAGCTCTGCCATTTCCCCTTATCTTACAATGGAGGACATCTGAGGGGAAAAACAGTGGTAAGAGAAGAGCTTGCTGCCACCACAGTTCATCTGACCTGTGCCCTACTTGCTATCTGCTTCTGAAGAGCCCATGGAAAGGAGATCCCATTCCTTAGCCACATGTGTCCGTGTAGCAGCAGCAGCCCTGTCCAGACAGATTGGTTTGGGGCACTGGGAGGCAAAGCGCGTGTCCATGGCAGATGAGCCGCCTTGGGCCTGTTGAGGAGCTGGTTTGCACGCATTCAGGGAACACTACCTAGCTGGGAAGCACTGGGCTTCCCAAATGTGTGCAGTTTGGCTCCTCAGGTATGAGGCTTATGGTGAGCCTTCCTTTCTCTTCAGTAGCATCTGTGGTCCAGCTGTTGGGCATGGCTGATCAGTGTGAGCCTGTCCTGGTGCTGCCAGGAGAGGTGTGGTGCTGGAAAGCAACAAACCAATAGTTGCTATTGATTGTGTGGTTTCTCTCACTGGAGCAGCTCACTGCTAGAACAGTGCTCCAGGTGTGCAGGTGTGTGGGAGAAGGCAGTTGTCACTTCAAGCCTTGATTACGTGTAAGGAAGTCCACATGGGAAGCAGAAACTGAGTCCAAAGAGTGAGTTAAACTGGTTGGTGCCACAGGCAAAGATGGACATGGGACCCATTCCCTAACTGTGGTGCAGGACCAGGCTGCCCCTCTAATCTTAACCCATTTAGTGTGTAGCAATGTAAGGGATGGGGGATGTAAGGCTGTGGGACAAGGGCTAGCCAGGCAGGCTCCCTGGTGCAGTGCCGCACAGGGTGGCTGTGTCACTGGTGACAGTGTCAGGGACAGCCTGTCTTGGGTGTCTGCAGTGACCAACTCACTGAATTGGACTGCCTGTTATTTCTCATGACTACGGATTGCATTCATGCCAAAGAAAGCAGTAGGACCCTGTTTTTTATGCTCTTTATGTGCATGTCTGTGTGCTTGTCAGTGCCTGTGTTCCTGCTGAGCAGAGGGCAGCTGCTGTTCCCTTTGCCTGTAGGTGCATTTTCTGTACAGATATACAGTATGCCAGCAAGAAACACAGACGCTCCTTGGAACAATCCAAAGTGCTGCTGGTGTGACAAGTCAGAGGAGCTGCATTTGCCGTAGTGCTCGATTACTCGACCTGCTGCTGTTCTGCCTGAGGAAAGCACAGGGGTGCTGTCTCCAAATTAACCACTGGCCCTTAGCTGGGCATGGGGTTAAGCACTGCTCTAACCTAGGTCTTGAATGCACTAAGCAGACAAAACCCCTGAGGAGTCAGATGTGGAATCACAGGGATCGATTTTCCTGGTGGCACCCTCAGAGCTCTGCTGCTTTTCCTCCGCTTCCCTGGCAGAGGCAGCAGTGGCTGCTGAGGCATTAAGTGCTCCTTGGCTGCCTGGGCTGATTAATGTAATTTCTCGACTGCTGCATAAACGAAGAGGTCAGATTCCTTCTTTCACCAGCTCTATGGTGAAGCACCTGGGATGTCTGAGGAGCATCCTGGTACTTTGGTACTACCAGCCCTCAAATACCACCGATATTCCTGCTGCGAGGTGTTGCTTCTGGCAAAGTCACAGCAGCAGTTCCCATCTGTTTCACCCCAACCCAGAGTGGAAAGTGGTGTTCCCCCTGTCCCAGTGATGGGTCTCAGCTAGTCCTGGTTCTGGAAGGGGGTTCTGGCCCAGAGAAACGCCTGATGAGCATGTGGTATGTAACTCACTATCAAAGGGGGTTTTCCTGACATTCTCAAGGGCTGTGAGCCGGAGGCTGGTCCCAGGAGCACGGCAGCTCTTCAAAGACATTAGAAGAGTTGAAACAACTCTGACACCCTCTGAGGCCTGCAGGCGTTGTGAAACATTTCTTTGATTCAAGTCGGGCAGTCTTTTCAGATGCTCTGAGAGGAATCAAGTGGTGAAGGAGAAAGGGACAAGGGAGGATGGCAGGTAGACACTAACAAAATGTATGACAGGTTTATCAAGGAGCTCATTACAACACAGAATTATGTGCCACCACAGCTGCCCTCTGCAGTGCTTGCTTGCCCCTTCTTACCTCCTGGGAGTGTAACGAGCTGGATCTCATTAAGGTCAACAGTTGGATTCAAATGAGACAGATTTCAGAGAGCAGTGGTTTTCATAATAATGATGTTCTTTTTTTTTGGCCTTATTAAAGCATATTTGTTATTTTAAGAGTTATTCATTTGCAGTCTAGAAGACAAAGGAAAGTAGAGCTGCCTGTGAGTGTGCCCTGAGCTATGAATACCAGTGCCTCTCCTGCAGTGGTCCTCTTTGGGTCCCAGTCATCCTCAAAGTGCCTGGGTACATCCAGGAGTAGGAGGGGGAAATCCCTGCTCCATCCCAAGTCCAACTGTTAGATTAGTGCTCAATTTAAGCTTAGCAGGGCGAGGCTTAGGGCAGCAGATAGCAAGGGCCAACACGCTGACCATGTTGCTTTGCAGATGAAGAGCCTCAAAGCTGCACAGGGACCACAGCTCCTCTGCAGAGAGCTTGAAGGACTGCCCTTGGCAGAGTGAGCGGATGATGAGCTCTTGTACTGCTCCTCAAGGCTGTTTCCAGTCAGCATAGAGGATAATGCACTGGGAAAGGCAATTTTCCCTGTTCTGGAGCTTCTCCAACAATTTTAATATGATGGAAGAATTCTTGATAGATTTATATGTCAGTCCTTGATCAAAGCATCAAATTCTACTTGAGAACCTATTTCTGGTGAAACTTCCAAATGATCGTTCTAAGAGAATATTTGGGTCTTTACTGATCTGCAGAAGTCTCAGATTTGCCTGGGTTTTTTCTTTTTAGTGTTTGTTTTTTTCAAACCTGTTTATTTTAAGTGGAGTTTTTCAGGATCTTTATTTCTGTGAGCACGATTCCCAATGGGATTGTATGGAGATCTGTGATGTAGAATCTGTGGATGTGTTTAGTGGAAATGCTATTGCCATATGCATGAAACAAAGTGGAAAACTTTACACTTTCATTTTAAGTAAATTCCTTGTTCAGCAATGATGAAAATAAAAAGCCCAAGTACACTCCCCCGTGGCAAGGCATGCTTCAGCCATTAGACTGACTGGTTAGTTCAGTTTTCCCATTTTATGTGAATCTGGAAAGGGTCTCAGTGTGCAGCCCACATATTTCCCTTGTTACTGGGGCCCATATTCCTGCAAATTCCAAAAATAGGGGTTTGATTAACTTTCCTTTGTCTTCTGCACGGTTAATAGTACGTACTGTCTTGTCCCCTTATTCCTCTCCTTTGCAGTGATGCCCATAACCCAGTGGAGCCGTGTGCTATCAATATCTACTGCTGGTCCCACAGCTGGCTGACTCCTTGCTCCCTTCGTCTGACTCCCTGTGTCCTTCTGCCTTACTCCATACATTCTCTCAGGTGTGTGCTCCTTGGGTTGTGCAGCACGAGTGCAGCTGGCCGCTCCTCTACAGCGGTGTGTCATGAAGGGCTCGTTCCCGTAGGCATGTTCCTCACCAGCAAAGGCAGACTGGGATGTGTCTTCTCATTACCTGCAGACCCCATCCCTCAGCTGTGCTGAAAGCTCCCTTTGAGCGGACTGCATGGAGAAAAATTGCATAAGGGGCATGATTTGTAGGAGAAAGGAGGCCTGAGACAGATGAGATCACCCCCGCACAAGGTTCTTTGGTGGGCCCATGCAGATCTGTACTGAGGGTCCACATGGCAGAAGATGTATTTGACTCCCTTTCAAGTGTTTGCTTTGCCTAATCTCTCCTTATTTTTTGCAAGTATGCTGATGTATTTATAATAAGGTTTTTCAAGAAGTGATCAACAAGATAGAGAATTCAAACACTGCTGTGTTAGCAAACAGCATTCCAGTTTGTTTCTTCTGGAAAAGCTATTGCATGGTAGGAAATGCTGGAGCAGGATGAGGACTTGGGAAGATGTGCAGTTCAGGAGAATGTGTCGGGTATCCATCCAAGGTCTCTTCTCCCAATTTATCTACCCAGTGGTCTGAGAGATATAGGAACAAAATGTCCAGAGCTGAGGATAATTCATGCTTGTCTCAGACACACGGACAGAATTTTAGTGAGGGTTTGACAAACAGAAGGGTAATCCAATGCTGAGAGCAGCCAGTGGAAGCTCATGCTGAAAATAAAGGATCTCCTGGGCAGAATGACACTACTTGTGCTGCACCTGTATGATGTGGCCAAATCATAGGTTGCTATAGGGTGCTCGTCTCTAGCCTGAGCGGAGCCAGATCTCTTGCATCTGTCCATGCTATGACTGAGGTTTTCTGAATCAAGTAATGAATCAAGAGATCTCTGAGCCTCATGGAGGCTGAGGACACTTGCTCTGGTGTTGGGTTATTTGTTCTTGTGGAGAGAGCGATGGCTTCAGCTCTCTGCAGCTCATATGTTTCACAGAAAGTCAGATTGCCCTAAAATTCTTCTGTGCCAGACTTGTAGGTCTCTGAGCTTGCGAGCTGAATTTACAGTCCTTATTCTCCTGTGCTTGTCTGACTTGGCATGGTTTCAACACAAGGAGCAGTGCACAGGTAGAGAATCCTTCCAGCTGGAGATGAGTATTTGGGCTCCTGGTAAGTATTTCCACAGCATTGCACATGGTGAAAACAGAAGTGGACCACACTTCCCAGGAGAGGCTTAGACCCATGGGGCTGTGATGAGGATGCCTTGAGAAAGGGTCACCTCCTGAGGCTTGGGCACAGCTTTGAAATGGAGGTAGGTGAAGTGCTGCTTAGTGACAGGAATACACAAAAAAGAGCTGCAAATACCTCGTGCAAGCACTCAGGCCTACAAGGGTACATAGGAAGCTTTCTCATTGCAATTCTGTGTGTTATGTTGGATCCGTCTCCATCTTCTGTATTTCCATGTTGCCAGGAATCAAGGTGCAACACGGGCTTGCTAACCAGACACCTTGTTCCTTTCGGGGTCAGGTGTCCTTGGACCAGCTTTTGTTTTGTATCAGTCAGAGGTGGTCAAGTAAAAGGCCACAGGAACCATGTTTGAGCTCAGGCATGGCTGTGAAATAAAGGCTTTAGAAGAAAGAGCACATCGTCTTTCAGAACCAACAGAAGGAGAGGGCATGGGTGTGAGGGCTCGGTGGAATTGTTTTGCATTTCTGCTTTCTGCTTAAGCACTGGCAAGGGAAAGAACGTGCACAGAGAGCTGCACTCTTCTGAGCTCACCAGGAGCTGCCTGGTCTGCATGGGCTTTCTTTTTCTGAAATTAATTCACAGGGATAAAGCAAGCAACTTGTGGTTTTACCTGGACCTGCCTGATTACCTATGGGTGTAAATGTCTGCAGTAGCCCGTGGTGCAAGGAATTTCACCCAGTACTTTGTCTGAGTACTTAGGGTGGGCTTGCATGCCAGCAGGCTGGACCTGTGTGACTCTAACTTCCTCCTAGGCCGAGGAGATTGATTTGGGGGTGGGCTGTAAGCAAGCCCTCCGCTGGCCCTTAAGTCACCAAGCCATGAAGCAGCTCTGTGTTAGCACAGCCAGCACTCACATGAGGTGGATCAGCTTCCCAGGAGAGCACAGGATCTCGGCCAGGCAGCTGCCACACTAATCCTTGTGCAGAATCAGGCAGGTAGATTTGAGACCTGCACTGCCTTCTGCCCAAGGGTGCCACCCACAGCGGGCTGCCAGACCCCTTCTGCCTGATTTAACCCCAGGAGAGGGACAACGACTGAACATCCCCTGGGGAGACAGATGTCCTGTGTGGCACCAAGTGAAGTGCATGGTCAAGGCACTTCTGACTTAAGCTCTCTGATCTCCCTTTGGGAAGTGTGGCCATCTGCCATGGGCCTCCAGGGTTGTGCTGTGACTCTGGGGATGGCTGGTTGAGGACCTGGTCCTCACCAGAGATGTGTTTGTTCAGATAACAGAGCTACAGACTTTGCAAAGATTTATTGACCCCCAAATTGTATTGATTTATGTGGGAAGTACAGTCCTTTTTCTTGGCAACAGATCACTTTGCTATTATAGCATGTTTTCACATTTTAGGGCAAAATCCTCCAAAACATCTTCTGGCAGGAGAAGTTAACGTAGTTTTCTGCTCTGCAGAAAGACACACGTTACTGTGCAGACTGATCTGTCCTGCTATGCTGGACACTCACAACCCTCTCACTCCCTGCTCATGATCTGAGACTGAATGGTGTTCAAAGTCAGGCTGGGGGAAGCTCTGAGCAACCTGATCTAGTGAAAGATGTCCCTGCCCATGGCAGGGGTTTGGACTAGATCTTTGAAGGTCCCTTCCAGCTCAAACCTTTCTGTGTTTACAGATTTTTCTCATTATGACTTGAATCCCTGTTTTGCTCCTGAGGCAACTCTAGTGTTCCTGTCCCAGTGCAGGAAAGCTGGAACAAAATTGCTTTCCCTCCATTTCATCCTGTGTGGGTCTGGTCTGTGTGCCAGCTGATGGCCATCAGTTACGGCCTCCTTTAAACAGACACGGCGGTGCTGCTTTGCACAAGGAGTAAAGCCGCCAGGATGGCTTTGGGGGTTGGACTTGAGGATCTCTTAAGGTCCCTTCCAACCCCTATAATTCTGTGATTCTGTGACAGTGCCTGACCATATAGACAGGTTATAAAAAGGTACCAGAATCTGCAGGGCTCTCCCGCCCCACCCTGATAACACCAGAACAAATGAGCTGACAGCAGAGAACTCGATGTTTATCTTCTCTGATACAGATCAAGGCTTTGCAGACTAAGGTAGAAGCAACCTTTCAGTGGGTGTTTGTGTGCATGTCTCTTTTTTAAGTGGTTAGAGAAAACATCCCTGGCAACTCTTACCAGATGTGTGTGCCAGATGCTACGTCAGATCTGGATGCTGTCACCTGAGCTAGATTCGGCACTTTGCACTGCAGCTGCCTGCTCCAGCGGTGTCCTGGCTCTCGGTACAGTTTCAGGGGGATTCATGAAAGAAATGAGATAGCACAACTACGTGCTTAGGTTTTCACTTAGGCATGGGGCTGTAGATCCTTTTTTAACATTCTTCATGCTGCTGCTGCCGCTCTTTCTTGTACTAATCCCTGCTGGGAGATGCTTTATTTTTTAAAAACCTCTCTGAACAGAGAGTAGGAGAATAAGGAATGGCCCCCTGTTACTCCAACTTAGTTTTAGTTTCTGAAACGCAGTGCAGGATTGTGTTGTGGCAAATTGATGTTGAGAGAGGAAAAAGAAGGCAAGCTTTATGCCACCTTGCTCTTCTGTCCTTTCCACTCCTCTTTCTTTATTTGTAAAAGGCTATTTTAATCAATCACAAAGTGGCTACAAAGCCATGATGTCCAAATGTCACTGTTTTCTGGGCTGGAAAAATGAGTTACTTATTGCAGGCAATACTGTGTTTTGCTTTTCCTCCTGTTCAGCTCGGGCTGCAGTGACTGTGTGGCTTTCTGCCTCCAAACTGGTCTGCGTGATCCTGTGGCCAGCTTGTGCTGGATCTACGGGTATGGTTGGACTCGATGATCTCAAAGCTCTTTTCCAGCCTAGGGATTCTGTGATCTCTTCCATTATGGTTCTGTCAAGTTATAAAAGTTATAAAATTTTTCCATGACCAAACCTTTTAGTCCATATAAATACAAATACAGATGTGCTTCCTATGTACAGTTAATCTTAAAGTGATCATCTTGCTACTAGCTTTTGACTGAGAGAGTTGATTTCCATCACATCTGTGTTGATGCTAGGTATAGGGTAACTAACTCACATTTAAGTCTTTAAGACGTACAAGGCAGTGTAAGAAGTCAGGAAGTTGCTTTAATGTCCTAAGAGATGGAAAAGCAGATTATAAGAACAGGTTATAGGGAAGAGCTCAGTGAATAGAAACTACAACTTGATATCAATTGAGCATGACAGCAGAGAGTGGAGACTAATAGCGATCAGTTAAATGGCATGATCCCGGTGGGAACAATTAAAGTAAATGTCTATCAGAGATATTAAATATAGGCTAGAAAAAAAGCAATATGTCTGAGTGATAGCAAGCTTCTGGTGTGCATACAGGATGAGGAGAACTTCTGAAAATGATACAGAAAGTCAGCTGTGTAGGAAGGTCTTTCCTGAGCAGAGAGCTTGGGCATTCTTCATATTAAGTAAACAGCAATGAGTGTGTTTGGGGAACTGTGTGCCAGGGATTAGTGTTCTGCAGCTGTGACTGAATCCAGCAAATGTTCTGAATTAATTGAGAGTAGCCCTGAGAAGGACTTGGGGTGTTGGCTTATGTAAAACTCAACACAAGCCATTGATGCACATTTGCAGCCCAGAAGGCCAACTGTAGCCTGGGCTGCATCAAAACCAGCATGACCAGCAGGTCAAGGGAGGTGATTCTGCCCATCTATTCTGCTCTGGGGAGACCCCACCTGGAGTACTGTGTCCAGCTCTGGGGTTCCCAGTACAAGACAAACATGGAACTGTTGGAGCAAGTCCAGAGGAGGGTCATTTAGATAATGAGAAGGCTGGAGCATCTCTCCTATGAATACAGGCTGAGCGAGTTGGGCTTGTTCAGCCTGGAGAAGAGAAGGCTCTGGGGAGACCTTGCAGCAGCCTTCCAGTACCTGAAGGGGCCTACAAGAAAGCTGGGGAGGGACTGTTGGTAAGCGCATGGGCTGATAGGACAAGGGGTAATGAGTTTAAACTGAAGAAGGGTAGGTTTAGAGTAGACATTAGGAAGAAATTCTGGCACAGGTTGCCCAGAGAAGCTGTGTCTGCCCCCTCCCTGGGAGTGTTCAAGACCATGTTGGATGGGGTTTTGGGCAACCTGGGCTAGTGCATGGTGTCCCTGCCAATGGCAGGGGGTTGGCACTAGATGGAACTAGATGGTCTTGAGGTCCCTTCCAACCAAAACCAGTCTGGGATTCTATGATCATACAAGTGTTAGTCTTGGCATTCAAGTTGAGATATGTCATACCTGTAAATATCACACAAACAGTTTCCATTTGCCAAGGGAAAATGTACAGATTTGTCTAGAAATGCTAAAGAGGATGAAGAGTTACTGTCTCCTGTGTGCTTTCTTTTGTGTATTTTTCATGCTGCTACAATTAAGGATTTCTTGTTATTATCACTTTCTCTGTGTCACTGTGGTTTTCTGTAATTTATTGGGGAGAAAAAAGGAAAGACATTTCATTCATCATTTCAAATCTCTTTTATGTGTGTTAATGTGCTTTATATGAAGTGATTATAGTGACAACAGCAGCATTTGGACCCTAATTTATTATGCAAATAACTTGCCCTGCATCAACTAATATGTGTCCTCCTGGGGCAGCATCAGAATTGCGTGGTTTTGTTCAAACTGGTCTGAAAGGCCATAGCTGCCATTTCAAGTGGTCACATATGAGTCATTTTCCTTCTCTCACCTGCCTCCTCACCAGATGTTTGCTACAGAGTTGCTTGCTGAATGAAGAGGCCTGTTCCTGTGACTGATGGTTCTCTTGTCCATGAGCTAGGTGCAGATTTTTAGGCTGAGCCACCTCATCTAATCTTAAAAGACATCACTGTTGATGCCTGCATCTCAGATCAACAGCAAAACTCTCTGAATAATTATCAGAGAAAAATAGGGACTTCATAGTGTTATTTACCTGACATACTTCGCTCTGTACAAAATATTCGGTGAGTTCATATTAGACAGTTACAAAATTAAGACTTTTTCTTAGTCTCAGATTCTGAAGCCTCATCTGCACTGGCATTCATTTTACCTTTGAGAATGCCAGTTGTTCTTCTGAAACTTTGTCTTCTCCTGTGATGCTTTTCCTTCCTGATCTCCCTGCATGTCTGATCGCATTGTGCATGTCCTTGACTGAGTTTTCCTTTCTTTCCTCCCTCCCGTCTGATAGACTCCAAAAGGCTCTGTCCTTCCTCCTCTCCTCCTTATCTTGATGTAGTCTCATCCACATATACAAGGTTAATTGTCATTGGTATGCAGACAAGCTGCAAGTCAAACTCTCTGTCCAGACTTGTTTCCTTCTGGCAGATTAAAAGCACGGTTCTTTTCCTTGGCTATCTGGCAGCATAACTCACTGTGGCCAAACCACAGTTTTGTTAGTCTTTCTCCAGCTGGAGGCTTTTATGACTTGCTTCTTGTCACATGTATTTTCCTTTGGCTCAGCAATGCAATCTTACTACATTTATACCTGGTTAGATACATATACCCAGTGTGCAGTAGCAGAGGTTTTCTCCCCAGCTTCTCACTTCCACTGTCTTGCCATGCTCCTCCACTGACCCTCTCTTTGTCACATCCTGGTTTTCCATTTTTTTAAGGTCTTTGGGATGAACTGGGAACTGATGTCAACTGAAAGATAAAGGAGGTCATAAGTGCAACAGCCAGCAGCGCCAGCTTTCTGCTCCCAGGACTTCCAGGGGTGCTTCTGTTCTTGCCCCGTGTGCAGGAGTGACAGGTGAGTGACAGGCTCCTCCTGGCTCATCTGATCTCTGCTTTACTTCAGACTACTTCTTATGTCCTTGGCCATTTTTGAGTGCTGAAGGGAACCCATAAGTACTGCTCTCCTTGAGCTTCTTCCTTCACACCTTCCCAGACGCTGCTCTTACACTGGGAAAATGCCTGTGTCTCGCTTTCCTGGCACTGGGGGAGAGAGCTCTACGCTTAGCTTGTAGTGCCCTGATGCACCTACTCGTGCTTAAGCAGCTCTTGACCTTTATAGCTGGCAGGGACACCCCACTGTTAAGGGGTACTGTGCAGGTGCAGCATGTGCTAGTTCAGGGAGCTGTGCTGCTTGGCCTGGTGCTCGGGTGTGCACTATGGGCACTTGGTGCAAGAGGTAAATGAAGGTAAATAAGGCTCTGAAAGGTTTTACTGATGACTTTGAAATTATGGTGGAGTTGGGCCCTGCTCTTCCCAAGGTAAGAGCCACCCTCTCTGGTCTGAAAGGATGAAATAAAAGGTGAGTTTTGAGCTATAAAATAAGGAACTTGATCTGTGGGTACCCAGATTCAGTAGATCCTGCATGTGAGTAGTATGAATGTATAGAATAATGGAACCACAAACTGGTTTGGGTTGAAGGGACCTCCAACCCCCTGCCATGGGCAGGGACACCCTCCCCTTCTACTAGCCCAGGCTGCCCAAAGTCCCATCCAACCTGACTTTGAACACTGCCAGGGATGAGGCAGCCACAGCTTCTCTGGGAAGCCTGTGCCAGGGCCTCACCACCCTCACAGGGAACAATTTCTTCCTTACATGAAATCTAAATCACCCCTCTTTTAGTCTCAAGCCATTGCCCCTTATCCTGCCACGACACTCCCTAATACAGAGTCCCTCTCCAGCTTTCCTGTAGGCCCTGTTGTATGTATGGGCATACCTAGGGTAGATAATATCTGAGCTGTAGTGGAATATCACTAAAACCCCGGATTTGTTGTTTGCTTTTATTTTAATAGGAAGGTTTTGCATGTGGATGGGTTATTGTGGTTAATAGATAGCTGAACTAATGTGACCAGGGATAAGAATTGTAAGGAAAATCATGGACTGCAAGGAAAATTAAGACCTTTCACAAAATGGAATTTGGTTTTTATTTGTTGAAAGAGGAGGTTTAAGACTGCAGGATCCTTGTACTTGTAGCAAGTCACTACTGGGGTGTAAATACTGTAAAATTATTAGAATCTTTGCAATGATTTTAAACTATTTTACAGGTAGCCTGGTTTAAATTAGTCTAACCTGTGACTTTGTCATAATACCTGTGAGTTGATTTTCAAAAACAGACGCTTTTCCTGTCAGCCATAGGTGTGGCTTTGAAGAGCTGAGGATATCACAAGGAGGGAGATGCCTAAAATCCATTGGGATTTCTTGTCCTGTGATTGAATGCTGCATAATAATATTGGATAGATTGATACAGATGTAGCTTAAGAAAAGATTAATTAATATAGCTTTAATATAAGAGACTATAAAGTATTTGTGTGGTTTGGATTTTAGGAGCTGTTTGAGCTGTTTTGTTAGAGCAGCTACAAAATTTAACCATAACAGTGGAACAGCCTTTTTATGGGGAAGTGATGTCAGGTAGTGTGGAAAACAGCCCAGGCTAATCCAACTCACCTGGGCTGGCTGCTTGGGGAGGTTGACTCTAGGCTGGCAAGAACTAGGACAAAGATAAAGAAAGTGAAGATTGGGAAGTAGTAAATAATGAGACCAATGACCAATTAACAGACAGAGTACACTTGTTTTCAGCTAAAAGGTTTTCCTAACTAGTTTGTGCAGGAATGTGTTTTTGAGACTCTGGAGAAAACCATAAAGAGTGTGTGCTGCAGGAAGAGGTAAAAGTTCACAGAGAGGAAGACATCCAGCCTTCATCCCTAGGATCACCAGAAGACCCCCTGAGTGTCTCTGAGCACGCTCTATCTGGGAGGAGTTAATGAAAATTGTTTCCTGGAAACAATTTGCATAACCCTGCCTTTTTTTAGAAATGATAATGAATATGTGTAGTTAATCTGTATAAATATGAGAAGCTTTGCTTTGAACGGTGCACACAACAGGAGGAGCGATCCCTGTGTGCCCAGTGCAGCAGTAAAGAATGCCTGCCTCATAGTCACCATGGCAAGTGAGTTTGATTCTGGCTTTTTGAGGCTTCACCTGTCTGTTTCTACTTCCCTTCACTTCTAGTAAATAAGATGGCCCAAGCATTTTATTTTAGGACTTTTAGGCCTCCTGAGCATCGATGGAGAGTTGCCCCTCTGACTTCTGCAACCTCTGGATGAGGCTCTGAGGAAGGTGGCTTAGCCAGAAGAGCTGGACACACCGGGTCTGGGGTAGCATGAGGGAGGAGTGGAGGCACATGTAGGTCTGAAGGCATCAGGACATCGCTGTAGGCAGCCCCTCTATATAGGCACCTTTATGGAGATACATCTGGGCACTGACTGGAGTAGGGACATGGGGAGAGCTGTCTAATGTGAAACTTGCTCTCCCTTTAAGCAGGCTATGCCTATGCTTTATTGCTGCCAAACAACCACCCCAGTGACAGGAGTATTTTTCCTCTTGATTTTACAAAAGCAAAGACAAGAAACTCACAAGAAAATAAGGCGCAGAGAGATGTGTCACAGCAATGTTAGTAATTAAATTCTTCCTTCCAGTCGCTCTGTACTACCACTCTAACATGATGGCAAGCTACCTTTGTTGTACAACTAATGTCCTTTATCTAAAAATAAAAAGAAAATCAACCTTCTATCACAACAACCAATGATTTCAAATGATGTATTTATTCACAGCTGTGTCTTTGTCTTGTATTCCTACTGAAATTTAAATTAAAAGGAAAACTACTGAACTGATGCATAAGACAGTAGCATAAATTAGTCTGAAATATATATTTTTGTAGATTATTTTGTGCTTCTTCATGTGGTGTCTTGTTCAGAATCTGGATCAAAACTGAAATAGTGATTTCAAGGCCGAGACAGAGTTTAGAAATAATTAACATTAAAAATAGCTCACAGTCTGTTTCTGAGCCATTCTGTCTCCTCAGCTAGTTCATCTTTGAGGCCTTGTGCAGAACAGAAGCTGGAGAAACACATTTCTCATCACAGTCTCCTGCTTAAACACACATCAGTCCTTAATGTCAGGCTTCTCGTATCCTTGGATTAGTTCAAAGGATGAATTTTCAACCAAGCAACTACTAAAGCATTCAACTCAGGGAGGCAGTCTTACAGTGTGCTGCATCTCTCTTTTGCAAAGTGACAATGTTCTAATGCTCTGTTAGAACAATTAGTGAATCCTGCATTCCTGCTGCTGGAAGGCAAATCCTGCCTTCAGTCATCCACGTTCAAAACTCCCCAGATTTTCCCACCACCTTATTCTTCTAGCTAAAGATGGAAGGAGCAGAAACAAGAGTTTGTGCACCCTTTCCCCCCCCTTGCTTCTTGCTTAGTTTCTAAAAGTGACTTGCACAGTACAGACTTGTGACATTCTTTTGTTCTCTCTAAATCCAGGAATATAAATCAGCGGTATGTATTTTCCTTTTTTTCCCCCAAATCAATCCTCTGTGCCCAACATCCCTTTCTGAGGCCTCATTTTTGTCTGCTCTCTATCTTTTTACATTAATTGATGTATATGTTTCCTCTTTCTGTTTTCCTCATGGCCTCTAAACTCTCACCCACATCAGACTTACTAATATACCACTACTGAAATAATCCACTGACTTACAAGGTAAGTAATGCCATGCCTGAGTCCCTTAAAAATCCTGATACTTCATATTGTCAGGCCACACCTGGAATACTGTGTTCAGTTTTGGTCCCCACTATGCAAAAAAGATGTGGACAGGTTGGAGAGGGTCCAGAGAGTGACCATTAGCATGGTAAGAGGACTGGGAAGCCTGCCATATGAGGAAAGGCTGACAGAATTAATTTTTTTCAGATTTTAGAGAAGGTGGCACAGGGGAGACCACATCAACACGGTCCAGTAATTAAAGGGTGGCTACGAAGAAGATGGAAACTCCTTTTTTACGAGGAGCCATGTGGAAAAGATGAGGGGCAATGGGTGCAAGTTACACCTGGGAAGATTCTGATTGGATAAAAGAGGAACATTTTTCCACAAGGAGAACAATCAGCCATTGGAATAATGTCCCCACGGAAGCGGTGGATTCCCCAACATTGTACACCTAAGATTTGATTGGATGGGATACTGGACCATCTTGTCTAAATGGTGCTTTTGTCTAGATAGAGCCTTTGCCAAGAAAGGTTGGACCAGATGATCCTTGAGGTCCCTTCAAACCTGGTATTCTATGTTTCTATAATTTCCCATTCAAACACCCTCTCCAGATTATGTACTCCTCACTACAGAACTTGATGCAATCTTTTCCAGATGTGACTTTATTTTTTTTTTCTTCAAATTAATTAAGCACCAGCATTTAAAAGGGTACCTGCTATCCTGGGAAGGGCTACATGTGAAGGAATTATGTGAGATGTGAACCCTTGAGCCGTGAAGCACAGGCCATGTCACCATCAGGTCTGCATTACCCCAGGGAGTGGACTAGATTACTCACAAGCCTCAACACTGGCCAAAAGCTTGTTGGATGAGTCCTTAAAGTCTCTCTCTGTTTTATGTATCCACAGAGGAGCAAGCATGACCAAAGACCTCACTTCCACAGAGCTTGAAGGAATTACTCTAAGAATGTAACAAGCTTTAAGTCTATATGAATTTTCTGAGAGTAATTTTTGGTTCCTGAAAACCAAGAGTCTTTTTAGGCATCTCAGGCTGGGAAAATTTGACATAAAGCCCTTTGGTAAATAGCCTGCCTGACAACTAGATTGATGCTTTTTTAAATTTACCATAAGAAACAGTATTTAGCAGTTTCTAGCATGACCCTTTTCTCGAAAGGATGGCCCTTCAAGAGAGGGTGGTTTTAATTTGAGGAATGCTTCCTACTTCTTTTTTTTTTAAATTGCTATTCTAATGATTTCTGCTGTGTGTACTCACATCACATCTCACTTTACTATCTGCATCCCACATTCTGAAGAAGGAGCAGACAAAATTTTCTTTAGAGTTCATCACTGCCTGTTACCAGGCCACCAGATTGAGAGGTCATATTTCTTCTGGATCAACTGTTTGGTTCCCCCTCTTCCTTCAGATTGCTTTCTCTCAAATTGCCTTGAATTACTGCAGAGACACTTGGAAGTAGCATCTATGTTCAGAGCACAAGAAATATCTTTGAGTCCTCCAACCAGTCTAATACCTTTTTTAATTAATGAGAAATTAGATTCTCCTCCAGTATCAGCACTCTTTACTCTGGCCTTTATGAAGTGGTATTTGCAGAGAGACCCTCAGATGATGCATTAAAAGGCATCTGTTTCTGGTAGGTGATTTGGTTTAAGACTTTCTATGTCACTGGTGAGAGAAGGCTGTCACTTGCTGCTTTTAACACTGCATGTGGGCCTGAAGGCAGTGCCCATTAGTGGCCTCCTTGACGGAGGCTGGAGAAAGCCTGGCTCCTATCAGAAAACAGTCGCTGCTTCTGGCTAAGTGTAGCCAGCACTTCTGGGGGGAGCCTAGGAAACCTGCCCCTGGGCTCAACTTGGTTTCATGGTTACATACCCCAGAGGAAAACTGTTACAGTACTTTCCTCTCTGCTCCCTCACAATGTAGCATGGTTGCACGTTATCTGTATTGCATCAAAATTAAGCTAAGAGAGACTGAAATGCATACTAAGATATCTTTAGCCTGTATCACCCTATTCTGCATTGCAAACATGTATAGCACAAGCAGTGATTTACCAAGCCATTCATTAAATCTGAACCTTTCCTCGCCTGGATGGTTCTTGTGTCAGTGTATAGGAGGCACATTTTTCAACACAGGCTTGACTTTTGTTTCTTGATTTTACTATCAAGGCTCTCTAACCCTTCCTTCTGAGGCAGAGCTATTATGAAGGTAGTAAAACCACATTTATTTATTGCGCCCTTTTCTTGGGACTCAGGCTGTATGTGGCAAGGATGTAAATGAGGTGGTCTGCAGCAAAACACATTCACACGGATTCATTTCAATGAAGCAGTGCTGATCATGAAGATCTAGGTTATCTGCATACTTTGAGCTAAAGGAATTACTGTGATTAGTCTCTCTCCTTCTGTTGATGTCTCACTGTTTAAATAAACACAGAGTCTGGCAATCTATGGCACTATTCCTGTTCTCATTTTATGGCGTAAAGTCTGAAAGATGAAGAGCCAGCTTGCAGGCCACAGGTACATTTATCATACCAGGATCCCTAGTAGGAGTGCTGTTAGGATGGTTAGAGCTCTTGCTCAGCTCTGCATGTCCCAAATAATCCTCTCAGTTGAGTCAATCACTTGGCCAGGCTGGCATGCCAGATAGGCTCAAAGGGGAACAGGCTGGAGAAATGGAGTGGGAGAAATCACTTCTCACCCATCTACCCTGTCTAATATGTGCTTGGCTTAATAAGGCATAAAGACATTACAATAAGGCATTATTCCTGTGTGACCCATCCCTTTCTGAATCCACCGCCCAGGCATGGTACCTTGCAGGGATGCCTGTATCTCTGCCTGTGTCAGCAGCTCCTTAGGATGCTTCTGACAGTCAAGGTGAAAGTTTGAAACATCATGGAGAAAGATCAAGTTGATCTTGACTGTGAAAGATGTTGTGTTTGGTCTTTCCCACTCTGAAACTCCTAGGACTGAAGAGGCCGAACCGCACACTAAAATAAATCCAAGGTCCTCCCACTGTTCAGTCTCTTGCCTGAATCTGCAGTATCCAACACCATGACATATGCTTGAAGATATGCTTGCTTGGTGTTGCCTGTGCATCTGCAGTAACAGGGGCTTGGAGGGTCATTTGTGCTTGAGAATGAGGCAAGTGGCAAGACAAGCTGGTAGTGTGACACTCCTTAGAGGGTTTGCTGTCAAGAACAGTGACAAAGACGGTGGCTTGGGATGTCAGGCACATTACTTAGACAGTATTTACAGCTATTTCTGGGTCAAGGGCTGAGACAGGAATTGGATGTGAAATTACCCTTCCCTCTTAACACAGTACTATAAAATAAAGAAAAATGAAAAGCAATTTCAGGAATTGTGGGGTGAAAATTGGAGAGGAGTAAATTGTTCAAGTTGCTGCCAAAAGAGACAATTATGGACACTCTCTGTAGCAGTCAAATTCTCTTCATAATTATCATTACAGTGCTGTAATGCCTTGGAGCCCTTTCTATGGAGCAAGACCTCACAGATCTCAATAATTTTTTTCCATGAGTGTTCACCGTTCCATTAAAGACACCCTCTCATCCCCATGGACTTTTTTATTCTCTACTGCAACAATAGGAGACTCTCCTACGATGCTCCTAGTTTGCTGGGTCCTGCCCATGTAAGTGTGAGATGGACAGAGCAACAGCACTGCAGGACAAAAGGGCAAAGACAGCCTCAAGGTCTGTGGAGCAGTCAAAGGCTGTGGTTTCTCTGTGCAGAGCATCTGCAACATCAGCCTAAGGTACTGCAGCTCTTGTAACTAACAGGCTGACGTGTCTGTCTGTGGGACTAGGCTGCAACTTGGCTTATTTAAAAACCAAAGATATGCTTTGATCTCATTTTACAAGCAAACCCAACCTATTTAATTGTATTGAAGCTCTGCCTAAGATTGTTTAAGCAGTTATTGCATTAGTCTGATGCATAAGGGCTGATAAACTAAAGCCCCAGGCTTTTAATTCCTGCCAGCCAGGGTACCTGAATCAAAGTCCACATCTCATTTTGGATGCAGATGATTTGAAGCTCCCTGACATGTGCACCTCTGAACCTCTCCAAGTTGAGCAGGCACCAGAAAAGACTTACCCATGTCTCTCAATTTGTTTCTAAAAAGGTGTTACCACATTCAGTAAATTTAGGAGATGATGGGGTTATTACTCTTCCCCTCTAAGTCTTTCAACTTACTGAAGGAAAAAATAAAGCATGTAAAAACCCCACAAGAAATGAACTGAACGAGTTAGCATTTCACATATGCAACAGCTTCCTCACAAAACATTAGTAGTTGTTGACACCTGAGAATCTTCCAGAGGAATGAATCTCATTGTTACAGTCATGAAGCTGGAGTGGGCAGAGGGAAATGGGATGTTGTTAAACCTCATCCCCCTGCTCCACTGAACTACAGCTGAAGAGATTGCTTGTTTCCTAAGTAGCTGAGCAAAGTAACGAAACAACTGTCGCTCAGGGGCAGACAACACACGTTTTGTTATTGAATATGGAACAGCGGGTGAATCATTCTTCCATCCACCACAGTCTCTTGCTTGTTTTCACTGCAAGCTGAGCTCTCATTGCCAAGCTGTCAGGATCCTCAGTGTCACAGGGGCTCATTTGTTGCTGCCAGGAGCACTCGTTCTGATGGACAGTAGTTCATCTGTTTGGTTCTTCTGTTCAGGCATTGCTACTGCACTGATTTTTGGGAAAAGTGTTCTATTGTTTTATGGCACTGAGTTTAGATGCAGTTCCTTTAATTTTCATAGAATCATGGAATCATCAAAGTTGGAAAAGACCTTCAGGATCGTCAAGTCCAACCATCGTCCCAACACCACTGTAACCTCTAAACCATCTCCCAAAGCACCACATCTACCAGTTTTTTGAACAGCTCCAGGGGTGGTGATTCCATCCCCTCCCTGGGCAGGCTGTCCCAATGCTTCACCACTCTTTTGGTGATGAAATTCTTCCTAATATCCAATCTGATATTTTCTCCTGAGGAAACATAATGAAATTTCTACAAAATAAATATGATTTTCCCCACAATTGTGTCATTCTTTGGTTTTGTTGGGGAGGGCTGAAGGTAAGCAGTGAAGGTTAACAGCATGAAGGTTTGTAACATAGGTCAGTTGGGTAGTCAACAGCTTCTTTCAGCCGAAGTGTAAAATGTGCCATTAAATGGGAAATAATAATTCACTCTGCAAGGTCAGCACCTCCCTATAGGAGTTCAACAAAGATCAGTATCTCCAAAGCATTATTATTTTATTAATGTGTTTAATTTTGGTGCTGCGATTGAGGAGATTAAAGAGAGGTGCTGAGCTGACCATTGAAAGTGTCATGCCAAGAGCTTGTTCTCTAGGCTTGCTGGAGCCATGTGCGGAGCTCTCAGACATAATATCTTGAAACAAGGAAGGCTAAACTTTCATTTTTGTTTGCTTCCTCTGAGAAAATTCTCTGCTAGGACAAGGAGAAGAAATAAATTCTGTCACTCTTTCCATAACTGCTGAGCTCAAAATTAAAGTCAGCTCTTCAAAAACCCCAACAGCAGAATGATCATATTTATAATGTAGCTTTCTAGTATTAATTGTTCTTCAGTTTGTGAGATTCTAGAGTGTATCTGCATTGTAGTTTCTCCCTTAAAATCAGGAGAATTGGAAATTTGTATATAAATGCAGATTTACAGGACCTCCTTATTAACAACGAGGATTAGAGGTATTAAGGATAACAGGAAATACTGGTAAAGCTCACACCCTGCTTTGAGTTCTCTACTTTGTAACTTGCTGCTGTAGAAAAAAAATCCTGTGGTCTCACCCCCCTACCAGAGGAAGAAATAGTTCACAGCTGTCGTTATCCTCGCTCTGCCACAGGCTTTCCACTCTCATGCAGCTCTTCCAAGTACTTCCTAAACAGGTTCAGTCAAAACTCATTGGGTCAGTTCATGGACTGCCAGTTTGCTGCTTCGATTTATTATGAATCTATTAAGCCAATATGCCTGGCTGTGTGGGAGTGACTTAGGGAGCACCCCACCTGAGCTGCTCCACTTTCTGCCTGGAGCTAGTGGTAACGCTGGGTGGAAAGAAACCATTTTGCCCATAAGAAAAGCTCCAGGTCTGGGAAGAATCTTTCCTTACTACGCCAAGCACGTGTTTTTCTCACTCCCCCTCTCTCAACCAGTGTACTCGGCTGTATAGAGCCAAGGACTGAGCACAGCATTTGTCAATCCTGCTGGAATGTCTTCTGCATCCATCTGTTTGCTTTGTAAACGGGCTCCAAAGGGGCTGCACGTGCTGCTTATCCAAACGGAGCCAGTGAAGCTCTGTCAGTTACCATTCTTTACCTAGTGGTGATCTATGACAGGTTTTGCTTGAGCTGTTAACTGCCATAGCATAAATGGAACAGAGATGCAGATGCAACGCACACAGCTAGCACCGCCCTGGGGATGCTGATTACATTACCCTTACCGCTTCGAAAACACACTGCCCGGTGCAAACAGCTAACGAATTACCCGAGCACTTCTTTCGGGCCTTCACCTAAGCGACGTTATCGCTTGGCAACGGAGAACACATTTGGTGTCGGGCACGTTAATAACGCGCCGATCTCACCCCAGGGAAACTGCGCCTCGCTCGCTTCACCCGACAGGCGGCAGCCCCGCCGAGCGCTGCCGGCCGCTCTCACTCCCGAGTGCCCGAACGCGTTTCGTCCCCCTCCTCCCGGCCGGGCACACCCGGGCGCCAGCACCCCGCCCTTACCGGCGCCCGGGGCGCGCCGAGCCGGCTGCAAGCGGGGCAGAAACCGGCCGGGAGACCGTTCTGCGGGCAGGCGGCCGCAAAGCGGAGCGCCGGAGCCTGCGAGCGGCGCTTGGGCCGCCTCTCCCCCCCCCGTTCGCTTCCCGTTCCCCTCGGAGCAGGGGGCTGGGCCGGGAGGGGCGGGCTCGGAGGTCAGGCCTCCCAGCCCCGGGCGGCCGAGCCCGCGGTTGCCGCGTCCTTCAGCTGCGAGGCCGCGGGAAGCTTTCCAGAAGCTGGTTTTAAAGCTCCGGGATCAGCGGGGGAAGCTCTGTAGCGGGACTGGCACCGTGAGAGCGGGCGGGATGCCAGCCCGCGGAAGACGGGCTGTGCTTCACTCCAAGGACAGCGCTGGCGGCCGCAGAGAGCCCGGCGAGACGACGAGGGCGCCGGCAGCCGTGGGGAGCCCGGTGCAGGGCCAAGGGCTCCACACGCCGCCGCCCCGCAGCGCGGCCGGGAAGAACCGGCCCCGCTGAACCCGCCCCGCTCCGCCCACCGTTGCTAGGGACGCTGTTTACGACGGTATCCCCGCCTCGCAGTACGGCGGGGTTACTGTACGGTCGCTGTGCAGCGGTGGGTTTCCGGTGTGGCTAGCGATGGCGTCCGGGTTTGAGAGCGAGCGGAGCTTGGCGGCGCGCAAGGAGCAGAGGCAGCGGGAGCGGGAGGCGCTGCTGGCGCAGGTGGGGTGCCGGGCCCCGCCTTTCTGCTGGGGCCGCTCGGCCCTCTCCTCCCCCCGGGCTGGGGCGCTGGGGAGGGCTCCTCTCGAGCGGGGTCGGTGCTCTCCCGCCCGCAGGCCCGCCGCGGTGCTGGGGGAGGGGGTCGCCCTGGGGAGAGCTGGTCTGCGTCCCGGGCCTCCCCCTGGGGAGAGCTGGTCTGCGTCCCGGGCCTCCCCCTGGGGAGAGCTGGTCTGCGTCCCGGGCCTCCCCCTGGGGAGAGCTGGTCTGCGTCCCGGGCCTCCCCCTGGGGAGAGCTGGGCTGCGTCCCGGGCCTCCCCCTGGGGAGAGCTGGGCTGCGTCCGGCGGTGGCAGAAAGCAGCCAGGAGCTTGGCTCCGAGTGACAGCTGCCTGGGCTCGTGCTGTTTGCCGCTTGTAGCGGTACTGAGCCGCTTGGTAGTTGTGAATTGATTCTGCTCTTGTGACGTTGGGAAGAGCCTGGCTCGTTCCTCTTCACACCCTCACTGCAGGTGTTTGTGGGCACCGATGAGATGACACCACCCCAGCTCCCCAGCACTGCCTCCTCCTTATTTCTTCTTCTCTTTCCCAGCTCTCCCCCTTTCCTTAAACGAGACATGAAAGGGAGCCCATCTTCCTTGTCTTCCTGCCCTGTCTTTTGTGGAATAATACCTGGCAATAACCTGAGCAGAGGCAGGGTGGCCTGTACTCACGGGGCCAGGAGGGCACTTGGCTCTACCTTGCAGTAGTGTTTGCCATGAATTAGGAGTCTCCCACTCACAGATGCTTTGGTAGAATTTCTGTGACTTGGAGACCTGTGTTAATCCTAAGACCTTGTATTAAAAGTTTGCTTAAATACCGCGTTTGGTATTTGTGTGCAACCTGCTGATTCTTGTAACTTGCAGGTGGAGTGAATGATAAAGTGTCACATCAGTTACAGGACATGACTTGATTTTAAGTTTAAGGGGTTGGGGGTAGCTATGGAAAGTAAAAGCTTTAGAGGAAGACAGGGAATGGAAAAAAGTATGAGATTTTGATGATGTGCTTTTTGAGATATGGAAGGCCAAAGTAAGTAGCAACCAAATGTTACTGGTCAAAGATATTTTCATAGCAAGAATAGCAGGAAAAAATGGTCTGAATATCATGTAGCAGTGGCATCTTTTCTCGTGGCAAAGTAGGAAGACAGAGGATTCGGGGTAATACATTGTGCGTCTCAGTTGCACAGTTGTGGGGCTGTTTCTTGGCAGTAGAATTCAACTTCAGTGACTTCACAAATATGGGATCCTGCACCATGTCCTTCCCCATTTTTGACAAGCAGTTGAAGGCAAATTCCTTTAACTTAGTAATAGTGAAACACACTATCCTGGAAAAGTTTGTTGTTAAGAAATCTGTTGCTGTATTGGATCTGTTTAAGAATGCTTCTTCTCTCAGTTCAACCTCTTGGATGTACAAAAAATACTCTTAGCTCAAAGTGAAACTTATGTAGGACACCATTATCCTACTTTATCTCCTCAGCTGGTGCCACTTGTACAGCAGGCTGGCTGGGGCAATGCCACTCTTAACATCATGAAATAGTCCTGGCTGGAAGGACCTCAGAAGATCACCTTGTCCAGCCTTTTGTGGGAAAGGAAGCCTAGATGAGATTATCTAGTGCTCTAGTCCAGTCATATTTTATGTATGTTATATATGTTCCATGGGAATTCTAGGGTTTCCTCCCTGTGAAGAGTGAGCCTCTGTCTTCTTTATAGGTGCCCTTTAAGGACTGGAGTACTGGGATGAGGTCCCCCCTTAGACAAATCTTCTCCTTCAGCCAGTTCTCATAGACAGGTTCTCTAACCCTTTTATCATCTTTGTGGCCTCCTTTGGACCCTCTCCAGTGTGTCCCCATCTTTCCTGAATTGTGGGGTCAGCGCTGAACATGATGCTCCAGGTGTGGCCTGACAAGCACTGAGTGGGATGGTCACATCTCTCTCTCTGCTAGTGATGCCCCTGCAGATGCAGCCCAGGATCTGATTTGCAGTCATTGGTAAATGGTTAATTTTTGTAAAAAGCCTTTTCCAGTGTCTGGTGTTACTGCAGGAGTTCATTAAATCATCATTTCCCTCTTTTCTTACTTGCTTTCATTTGCATCAGCATGTGACATGAAATCAAAGCATTCTGTGAGGATGTTTTAAGACTTCTGGGTTAATTTCCTATTTGGAAATACCTGTGGATGGTTTTTACTTTTTGTGTTAATACCTCTAAAGTGCTGTTAACTTGAAATAAGTGATGTAGCATTAAACACTTTTGTGATGATTTTATAGTAACTGGATTGTGGCATTAAATATGAATTTGTATTCAGCCTCTCATCGTGTGTAGGTAAGACTCAATTTGAGGAGGCAGGGAAGCTGAGAAAGGAGGTTTGCTTGCAGTAATGTTAGAGAAAAGGTACAGCAATGAGCTGGAGGTGCTCTTATAGAAAAAAGGCTGAAGTCAGGCATGAAAGCACTTACTCACACAGAGTGTGGGGAGAAAAAGAAGCAGAGGTTTGGCAGAGTTTGAGTTGGTACTAGCAAACACGGTATCTTGAGTGTAGGGGCTGTGGTCCTGACAGCTAGGATATGTCTCAGGAGGTCTTTGATGGCAAGTAGCTTCCCAGGTCCTAACTCTTAGTGTTAATATGTTTTTGTTGCTGCTCATCAGCTTTGATGAGGATTATTAGAAAACTGCTTTGGAGGTTTTAGAGTGAAACTAATTCTTGTATTTTTTCTTATTAAATGGCTGAATGGCAGAGCCCAGAGGGTTTTGGTAAGTGGTGAGAATCTCTTGGGAGGCCTGTATCTAGTGGTGTGTTGCAAGGGTTAGTGCTTGGTCCAGTCTTAATCAACATATGCATCAATGACCTGATTGGCTTTTCACAATGAGGATGGTGAGGCCCTGGCACAGGCTGCCCAGAGAAGCTGTGGCTGCCCCCTCCCTGGCAGTGTCCAGGGCCAGGTTGGATGGGGCTTTGGGCATCCTGGTGTAGCGGAGGGTGTCCCTACCCATGGCAGGGGGTTGGACCTGGTGGACTCTGAGGCTACTTCCAACCCAAACCATTCCTTGATTCTATGATAACCTAAGGGGAAGTGGTTAGTGGCCTGCCACACCACTTAAGACACACACAGGTCTATGGGGCCAGATGGGATCCATCCAGATGTACCAAGGAAGCTGTCAGAAGTGCTCACCAAGCCACTTCCTATCATTTATAGGTTAACCATTATAGTCCTGGATAACCTGAGGTCCCAGTTGACTGGAAGTTAGCCCATGTGACTCCCATCTAGAAGAGCTTGTCCCAGGTAGAGTCTGCTTTGCCCTTTGGATGTTTATAAGCATTGATCAGCTCCCCACTTGGTTCTCTTCTCCAGGAGAAACTCTTTAGCCTGAGTGAGTTGGCATTGTTCAGCTTGGAGAAGAGAAGGCTCTGGGGGGACCTTATACATGAAAACTGCCTGTAAGAAAGCTGGGGAAGAACTGTTCATGAGGGCATGTAGCAGTAGGATGAAGGATAATGGCTTAGATCACTGGGACAGGTTGCCCAGAGAAGCAGTGGAGTCCCCATCCCTGGAGACATTCAAGGTCAGGCTTGATGGGGCTCTCAGTGACCTGATCTAGTGAAGATGTCCCTGCTTATTGTGGGGGGGTTTAGACCAGATGGCCCCTGAAGGTTCCTTCCAACCTTAAACATTCTGTGATTCTATGATGGTAACTGGTGAGTGGTCTCTCCCTGTCAATCTCTTGACCCAGGACCCTTTTGTTATATCTTCTCTCCTGTCCAGCTGAGGAGGGCAGGGGTAGAGCTGCTTTAGGGGGCCCTTGGCCTCCAGCCTGGCCCAATCCATCACATAAATATAATATATAAGCGGATTTTGAAGCAGTTATAGAATGGATTTCTTTAGTACCTTTTAGTTCTATAAGAATCTGAACAAATCTTGTTGATTTTCTTTTTTTTTAAATAACTTATTCTTTCACAGTTTTTACTGGTTATCAGTTTACTCTTTTGAAGAACCAAAATACCACCCAACTCACTGATTGCGATTTCTCTTTTAAATTTTGGAAACGTATCCTTTTATTTGTGTGCCTGTCCTCCCAACTGCATTGGTAAAACCCAGCAGCTGGGAATGTTTATGATAATGATCAGTAATCAAATAATTAAGTGTTGACATGCAAATTGTTATTAAGTGCCAGAAATAGTGTCTTGTTTTGATGAGTGTGATAGTTCATGACACTACTGTTTTAGTTTGCAAGTTTAGAATAAGAAAATAATCTGATGGGTGTTTTGGTAAGTGCTGGGACGTGTACTTTTCCTAGGCATAAACACTTTCCTTTTTGGTAAAAACTAGCAGTAATTCCATTTGGAATTATTCTTGCATCTGTGCTAGATCATGGTATTTCCATAGCTGTGTCGTGGTTTAACCCCAGCTGGTATTGAGCACCAAGCAGCTGCTCATTCACCCCTCCCTCCCCAAGGGGATGGAGAGGAGAATGCAAAAACCTTCATGAGCTGAGATGAAGACAGATTAATAGGGTAACAAGGGAAGAGAATAACCCAAGCTGTGAAATGTGCAAGTTTCCCTGGTGAGGTTTGATCAGGTATTTCCTCACAAAAGCCCAGCCGTCGGGTTGTTGCAGTGATTAGTATTTGCTGGGTGATGGAATGCTTTGGCAGTATTTTACTCTTCAGCTTTTGATGGAAAATTATAGAAATTTTTCTTTAGACAGAAATTAATAGCAAAACATCCTGCTGTTAGGGGTTGTGGAGCTGTTATTTGTTGCAAGTCGCTTCTGTGCTGTAATACTAAGCACCTCCTTCGTGTTCTTTCCCTTTTAAATCCTTTATGAAGTGTTATGTCCCTGACTGTCGAAGGAAATAAGCATGTTGCTATCATACTCAGATCTTTGAGAGATATTAGGAGAGTAACAGCACTGAGGAAGGAATATTGCCTTCTTACCCAAGGTTTTTGAGGCTTTTGACCTCTATATGCCTCTATCTGCACCCCTGTATGCGTTTTTGTAAGCAGTGTCTTTGATTTAACGGACAGGTGAGTGATGACAACTGATGTCTTCATTTATTCTCTAAGTCCTTCCTCTAGAGCTCAGAAGTCTTGCATTAACATGAAACATCTGCCTACAGTTTCCTAGCAGTAGACATGCATCTGTTTATCTGTTGTGTCTGCAGCTGTACCAGCAGAAGCAGTAACTGCCTCCCAGATGTTTCTGACTGAAGGTTGTCATCTCCTACAGTTTGCTTCTTGAATCACAGAATCACAGAACCTTAGGGGTTGGAAGGGACCTCAAGAGATCTTCGGGTCCAACCCCCCTGCCAAAGCAGGCTCCCTATCTCATATTACATAGAAAGGCGTCCAGGCGAGACTTGAATATCTCCAGAGAAGGAGACTCCACCACCTCCCTGGGCAGCCTATTCCACTGCTCTGTCACCCTCACTGTGAAAAAGTTCTTCCGCATGTTGGTGTGGAACTTCCTGTGCTCCAACTTGCAGCCATTGCCCCTTGTCCTGTCCCCACAGACCACTGAAAAGGGACTGGCCAATTCCCCCTGCAACCCATGCCTAAGATATTTATAAACACTAATTAGGTCCCCCCTAAGTCTTCTTTTCTCCAGGCTGAACAGACCCAGCTCACTCAGCCTTTCCTCATAGGGGAGATGTTCCAGACCCCTAATCAACTTTGTCGCCCTTCTCTGGACTCTCTCCAGAAGGTCCCTGTCTTTTTTATACCAGGGAGCCCAGAACTGGACACATCACGTCTGACTGTTCTGTAGCAATTATTGATCAGAGGAAGCTGAAATGGTTTAAATGACAGTTGTTTCAGTGACTCTCTTCTGTGCCTTTCGGCAGGTGAAAATGTCAAAAAGCAGTGATGTTTCCAGCTGGCATGGCTGTGTCTGGGTGTGATGGAGCTTCACACAGCACTCTGACTCAGCTGTGATTTGGCACATTGGGATGGAAGCTAAACCCTTTCTTGTGTTTCCATTGCTGCCCTTCTTGGGAAAGCTTTGTGGAAGAAACAGTAATGGGAATATTGAGGGTAGAAAGACCAGCTCTGTGCAGGGAGTGTGGTAGTGTACATGCGAGTGGGAGTGTAGAGAGGAGGAGAGCTATGGGAGTGGAGCCCTGCCCTGCAGCAGCAGGTAGCCACTGGAGCAGCATAGCTGTTGCACTCTGTGTTGGATGTTTTTGTTATGTTGCTTCGATCTGGTGTGCTGTGGAGTTTCTTCTGATTGCTGTTCGGAGAGAAAGGGAATTTTTCTTCTTTTGAATGGAGAAATTGGCTTTTGAATGGTGATGATTATTATCTGAAAAGCTGGAGGTTGACCACAGTTAAAGACAGGAAGTTGTGTGGTCTCTGTAGTGGCATGGAAAGTTTTTCTCTGGCCTTGGTGAGAGCTGAAATAGTACGTAGAGTTGGGGTCAGGAAAGAGCGTTAGTGAAAGTTTCTGTGGGCTGGGGAGTGTGTTAACCTCCATCCCTATGTCAGGCACACCTTCTGGCCACCTTTGGGGGACAGTCATGTAACAACCTCCATTTATTGTGTAACCTAGACCTTAGTCATTGACAGTGTCTTTGATCTTTTCTGCTTCTTCCTGGATGGCATGGTGTAATTTTTACAGCTTTTGGTGTTTGTGCCTGCAGTGCATTACAGACTGTTTGGGGCAAGTTCTATTGGTCATTTGGCAGGTACTGTTGTCAGCAGCTCTGTGGGCTGGCCTTAGTGACCTGCCTGCTGAACACCTCAATCAGATGGGACTCTGAAATCCGGGACTACAAATTTTGGCTCAGTCCACCATGGCAAGCATTGGTAGCATAGAGCTGTAGAGTACTTACTGTTTTTATAGCACCTTGCCAACAGACCTTCTGGAATCCTTTGCAGCATTCCATAGGGCAGGTAATGGAAGGACAAGGGGAAATGGCTTAAAGCTGAAGGAGGGAAGGTTTAGATTGAATATTAGGGGGAAGTTTTTTACGGAAAGAGTGGTGAGGTCCTGGAACAGGCTGCCCAGAGAGGGGGTGGATGCCCCATCCCTGGAAGTGTTCAAGGCCAGGTTGGATGGGGCCCGGGGCAACCTTGTGTAGATCAAGGCCTGAGGTTGGTGGCCCTGCCTGTGGCAGGGGGGTTGGAGCTTTATGATCCTTGGGGTCCCTTCCAACCCTTGACGTTCTATGATTCTATGATTATACTTACCTTGTGCTTGTTGCAAAGGAGGCAAGCAACAACTTTAATAGGGTGTCGCAGCAGTAAGTACTGTAGCACGCTGCCTTCCTGACAGGTTGTTCCTCGTACTGATCTTCTGTGTTCATGTGTAGCATGCACAGTCGTTTGGATGATTAATGCATTACTTTGTTACAGAGGTATTACAGAAATGTAGCAGCCTGTATTTATGGAGAAAAAATGTAAGCATTGCAGCAGTGAACTGAAACGTACCTATATGTGTTATGTACTTGCCTGTAAAGGGGAAAGGGATAATGGTTGGATGTTTTTGTGGTTTCATAAAGTATTAATGAACTCCTGTGGGTTGAGAGATATGAAACGAGTGGAGTTGGCCCTCATAGTGTAGAATGGTACCTCTCACAAGGGACTTAGTATAAAATGTTGAAAAGGAAATAAAACTAGTTAGGTGCTAGTAAGCCCTGAGTCATCAAAGATAATGGAATACAAAGATGAGGTTTGAAGCATAGTATAGACAGGTATTCCACCTCCCCATCACTTGAAGAGTGTGTGTGTGTGTGTGTGTGTGTTGGGGGGAACCATTCACGAGAAACAGCAGTGAATATTGCAGTTTGATGGTAGAGGGAGCTAGATAGTTTTTAGAGATAGAAAGGATTAGAGGATATCGCTGCTAATTTACTAGTCTCACATTAAAATAATTTAGGTGAAAGGACAACTTCTTTCATATTTTAAAATCTCTAGGCAGCTTTTTTGTTTTTATTTTACATATGGATGTTAAGAATCCTCTGTATTTTCTATCTTTATCTAAGAAGAAACAAACCCGTTGCTTTTGTCTGGCCCTCTCTTTTTTAATAGTCTGGTGGCATTGCCACTACAGATTCATCTTGCCCAATCCTGTTTCACTTAGTATTCAGGAGACAACAGTCTGCAGTTTGATGATGATTTCAAGTCGTTGTGTGGTCTGAATATGTATTTGTGTACTTCAGCCAAAACGATGATCCACCTCTTTTATTAGGATCATGTATCTCGGTTACCTACATACTTGCCTGTATCTTTCTGTTTATTCTTAGATCTAATAAAAGATAAAAAAGCTGCTTTTGTAGCTTATTTATAATATTAACTTCATTTTATGCAATGTCTATTGTAACTTTGGTAATATGAAGGGAATAGTAATTGAATTTAAAATATACCTGTTATTATAGAGAGGGATAAAAGGCTAAATCTTCCTAGACAAGCAAAGAGCATATTAAATGAAGACATGTTGACAAGCTGATCTCCATTGTCCTTTATTTGAAGCATTTATGGATTTATACGCCCAAGAGCTGCTGAAGGGGTGTAAGGGGACTGTTGGTTCCAGCTGTAGGTCTTTTTCAACCAAAAGTGAAATGGAGCATGCAGAAAGCCTGTCCTTTTCCCAGTCTAAATCTTAGCAACATGTTCTGTGTTTCCTTGTGGGGGAAAGGAGTTCCAAGTCTGTTGTGTTTTTCCCCATGTAGAACTATATTCAAGTTCCCTCTATCTGTGCTGTTTCATCCCTGCCAGTTATAAGCTTAAATGTGTGTCTTCCAGACATTTTGTGAGTTGCATAGGTGAGGTTATTACCCTTCCCTTGGCTGTGAATGTGACATGCTTAGTTACTTTATTTCAGGCAGATGAATATATTTTTAAGGCAGAAGGGATATCATCACCTGTATGAATTAGAACAGTGAATAGTAGTCAGTGATTTCCACATGAACTGTGAAGAATGATGTTCCAGATGGATAGGTGTCCTAGGGTGGGCAGAATTAGCCAGGGAGCTCTCTGGGTCCTGGAGAGGTAGCAGGAAATGTACCTGCATAGTTTGGAGCCCTAGGTGGTTTTGGTGGCTCTGTTATGCTCAGCAGCTTTTTCACTCTCATAGGATTATAGTCCTGCTCCCTCTTCTGTTGTATTGTTTATTTACAAACTTGAAAACTGTTTTGATATCGGAATAAATGTCTCACATATTCTTAACTCATTTCTTTATCCCTGCCTTTTGAATTTGAAGATGTAACTTGCACCCTTGTAGACGGTCAGCTTCATTCTAGAGATGGAAGCCCCAGTCTTGGCCTCATTATTTGAGCTGGCTTAGACTTTTTTTGGTTTTGTTTTGCAAAGTCCCTTCTTTTAAAAGAAGTCAGACATCTGAGATAGCAGCCTTGCTTTACTTGCATTTAAGTGTGTTGGAAAGTTTATCCCAGGGCTTCTAAGCAAGCAGATGATGAAGGTTTAAAGGGGTGCTTTATTTGGGCACAGGTGTATAGTGTTTTGCTTGGTTTCTTTGCCACTTTCAGTATTGCTAACAGCAATGTTCAAAAACACAACAGCAGGCCTACCTTATGAGTGAGAGGGTTTTTTGTTTGTTTTAAAAACCCAACCTCTTAATCCTATTGTTTGGCATGTATTTCTGCTCACCAAACCCTTACAGTATACTGGTCATTCTCTTGCAAGCCTTGTTTTGTAGTGGGACAGAAGCTGCAGATTTCCATCTTGGCTGTATCAAAAAAGAGAAACTGGGCCATAGGAGGGTGGTTACTGTCACATTCTTCTGTTGGGAGTTTGTGACAGAGAACTGACAGCTGACCAGGAGGAAAGACTGTGACTGGTTGTCTGATCTCCTCAGTGTGGTTTTTTGGTGTGGTGTATGCTTTTGGTTTTGGTTTTTTAAATATGGATGTGATCTCTTGGCTTATGGAAGAAACACTTTCGGGTAAAATGTGGTGTTTCAGGATGAAAACCAAAGTTGACCTGTAGTTTCTGCTTTGATTAGGGGTCTGGAGGGAGAACAGGTCTTATGAGGAGAGGCTGAGGGAGCTGTTCAGCCTGGTGAAGAGTCTGGAGTCTGAGGGGAAACCTTATTGCCCTCTACAGCTGCCTGAAAGGAGGTTGTAGTGAGCTGGGTGTCGACCTCTTCTCCCTACGAATTAGTGAGAGGACAATAGGGAAGGGGTTCAAGTTGTGCCAGGGGAGGTTTGGATATTAGGAAAAATTTCTTCACCGAAAGAGTGGTGAAGCACTGGGACAAGTTGCCCAGGGAGGTGGTGGAGACACTGTCCCTGTGGCTGTTCAAAAAATCGGTAGGTGTGGCACTTTGGAAGATGGTTTAGTGGTTATGGTGGTGTAGTGTTGGACTTGGTGATCTTGAGGGTCTTTTCTGACCTTGATTCTTTGATTTGAGTTATTTACAAAAACCACAGTGCACAGCCATGCTGTCATGGTTTTGCCCCAGCTGGGAGCTGAGCACCATGCAGCTGCTCTCTTGGGGCAGGGAGGGGGGAGGAGGAGGGGAAAAGAAAACTATAGGCAAACCTCGTGGATTGAGATAAGGAGAGCTTACTGGGACAGCAGAGAGAGAAAGAGAAATAACAATAATAGGATTTATAGCAACATATACAAAACTGGGGATACACAATGCCAAAACCGCACAACTCACCAAACCACAGAACTTGGACTGTCCAGCTCAGAGCTGTCCTGAAGCTGGACCATTCCCAAACCATGAGTCCTGGAGCTGTGTGCTCCTCCCCTACATGCCCCGCTTTATGCTGAGCATGACATAGTTGGTATGGAATAAATGCCCTCTTTGGCCAGTTTGGGTCACCTGTCCTGGCTGTGTCCCCTCCCAGCTTCCTGGGCTCCCTGGGCTTTCTTGTTGGCAGGGCAGTGTGAGAAGCTGAAAAGTCCTCGGCTGCTTGGCAACAGCTAAACCATCAGTGTGTTATCAACACGATTCTCACCCTAACTCCCAAACACAGCAGTACAGCAGCTGCTAGGAAGAAAATTTAACTCTATCCCAGCTGAACCCAGGGCACATACAAAAAGCCAAAAGCAAGCTCAAACTTGCAAGACTTATCACACAAAATAAGTTTTGTAATGACATAAAATTCCTTTCCTCTTATTCAATTGGGTGGTGATATACTGCACTTTGGGATAAAGAGTTTTCTAATGGGAAGTTATATTTTAGTCAACTTGTATGTGAGAATCATGTTTCTGCTGAAAGTAATAGAGGGAACTTCAGAGGCTGAAAAGGTTGTTATTTTATTGATGTGGTTTATAGCAATCCTTTTCAGGGATTGAAACTGTCTGCAGTGATGATTATTTTTTCAGAAGTAGTACTGAAAGTATTTCTAGTTTTTAGTGCTGAAAGTATTTCTAGTTTTATCTCTATAACCAGAAAGGGAAGAATGTTCTGCAGCCCCAAATGCTAATCCTTATATTTTTGTATAGTCCTTGAGAGCTTGGACTTCTGCAGTTTCAAGCTTTGCACCTGGCTGAATGTGTACAAAGTCAGACTTGCTAACTTCTCACATTAATAGGTAGCGATCTGTGCTTTGCAAGGAATCAATTGCCCAGAGAATTTTTTAAAATAGAAATTCAGAAATATGCTATATTGTATCACATCTTACCATATTGTATGTGCAGTTTGTGAAGGTTGTAAGAACAGAACTCTTCTCGGAGTGAAGAAAGGAAGTTGAGTGTCTTCATGTCATTCTTATTTAGGATGATAGGATGAAATTAGCGCTAGAGGAGCTGTAAACTGTAGCTTGAGGAAGGAGGGTGCATAGTATGTTTTAGGTGAATTTTCCCTTTAATGTGTATTCCAAAAGTATTTTTATTGCAGTCCTCTAAGAGGAAGGTCTCAAGCACAGTTCTCAACATTGTGTATGGTTGTGTAAGCGTGGCTTATGAAGCTGTAGCTGCAAGTAAATGCTACTCAACTCCATCTGGTTATTTTTCTTTTCTGTTCATTTTAGGCCAAAATTAGTTATGAAAAGGAGCAGAGGCAGAAGCTGCTAAAACGTCTACGGGGTGAAGATACGTGGATGCTTGCTGATGTGAATGAACGTGTGGAGCAACTGGAAAAGGTGACGGAACTGTAAACCTTGTGTTGTTAGCTTCACAGTGCGTTCGTAGGAGCAGAAGGCTTTGAAGGCTTTTAGATGATCTTTAAAAACCTCATAATTTCTGAATTCTTTATACCTCAATATTAGCTTTTTTAAGTGGAAAGAATCTTTTACTAACAAAGAGAAGAAAAAAACCCTGTCATTCAGTTCCATCCTGAATTGCACTTGTGCAGATGCAGAAGAGAAAGCGCTGCCGAACAAGAATAGTCCAGTAGGAAGAAATCTGGAGGGTCCAAGGCTTTGAAGCAGTCCTTTTTGTGGTGATTCACGGGAGAAGCCGTAATGGGATCTCTGCACATTGCATCCTTTAGTATTAGTGAGTGATTTGTGCAGATCTTTCAACAGATGTGTATTGGTGATGCAGTGATTCCCAAGGAGATGGGTTTAACTGAAATATACGTAATATAGAAGATACTCTGTGTGCAGTTATAGTGCCTCAGTCCCAATAAAAAAGATACTGAGAGGAGGAAGAAAAGTTGATTATGAATGTCAGGCATACCCTCCCCCAGTAAAAGAGAGGGTAGTAGAGTAAAATGTGGCCATGTCCAATTGTGTGAGCTTTACCATTTTCAGTGGTTTGCTAAGTAGGTTCTTGTATGCGGGTGATTGGGTTTCCTCGATCTCATTTATGAACACTTACTTGTAGGAACATTCTGTGCAAAAAAAGAAGAAAAAGGATAAACATTCCAAAAAAGCCAAGAAAGAAAAGAAGAAAAATAAGAAACACAAATCTGAAAAGAAGGATGATGACCTTGATAGTTCTTCGGTAAGTAAGAAACTTTAAAGTGCTTCAAATGACATATATAAAACCTGCACCATTTTAGTCTCTGGGTACACATGGTTAGTAAAATTTAGACTCATTCTTACTATTTTCTGTTGGGGAAAAAACGTGGCAAAGTTTGTCTTTTTAATAAATTGAATATTTAATAAATATAAAAGATGCTGTTATGTGAGGGCTCGTGAATTTTATGTTACTGAATTAACTTGTAAGAGCCAAGGGATTTATAGTGTTTCAGCAGAGAGAAATTGAAAAAAATCCTCATTCTAGGATAGAGTGGAAAGTTTCATTTATTCCTTGTAGTCAGTGGTATATGATAGAATGATATGTCTAAAATGGCAAATACTTAATTTTTTATTTTAAGCCTGAGTTACTGCTGCCCATTTCCATGGATGTTCAACCATGGAAACTCTCAGCCACACAGGAATTGTGTGTGAGTCTGAAGGAGGATTCAAACTGTAGACAGATGCCTTCACATAGAGGAGCAAAATAGTACAGAGGCTGCATTAGAAATCTGTGTGCTGCTTTCTGGCTGTGTCATATAAAACATCCTGTCAGGGTTTTGGTGCAAGTCAGGTGGCACTGTGATTTTTTTTCTTTCCAATTTATTATTTTTTCCTTCTTTTCAGAGAGTCTCTTATTGAGTGAAGGATCGTGCAGTATGATGAGTTTTATTTTCCAGGGACTGATACCAGAACTGAACTATGCTTTTCAGTGTAGGAAGTAACTTAAGCCACAAATGTCCCACATTTCTCATGGGAGTCATCAAAACCCCTCAGATCACATCAGTGAGTCACAGGATACAGCAGTCTTGGCTGATACCTTTGATCCAATGTCTGTTATTCCCATGACAGGTTCATGTAGATAGCAAAGAAAATGTTCATAGGGGTCCTGTTTGCTTCAAGTGTAAAATCTCAGTGCACTGTTTGCAAGTGTAGGAAGTTGGTTATGAAAAGAGGAGGAGATACCATATGCAGTGCTCTAGATTGTGTTACAATTTCACTTTTTTAATGTAAAACATAGGAATGAATTTAGGGGTTTTTTTAGTTTTGCTTTTGAAATGCCATAAACCCAATTGGTTTTGGTTTTATTCTGACTGTTTTAACAGTCTTATGCTAATAAACTGCCAGTGTGACCCAGTGTTATGTACTGTGATGTGCTTGTGAAGTATGGCAGGCTGTTTTGATTATGAAGGAACAATCTCCTATGGGAACATCAATATTGTGGAGTTTTTTGTTATTAGTATTTTAAAATAATAAACAGTATTAGTAATGCTTAGCAGTTAGCATCAATTTTGATTGGTAAGTGTAGCATTTTATCAAGATATAATAGTATGCTAAGATGTTATTCTTTACATTAAACTCTATTTTTAGGATTCATCAGTTGAATGGGTTGAGTCAAATGTTTCACAGTCAGATAACACAGAAAAGGCTTGGAAGGTCAACAAGCAATCAGATGCTGTGAAAGAACCCTCCCTGCAGGTGAGCAGTCTGATAACTACTCCAGAAATAAATTCAGCATGACCAAATGCGAAACGTGCTTAGGTTTCTTGACAGCTCTTTTGCTATATGTTGAACAAAACCTGTTTTATGGACAGATGTCTTTATTTAGCTAGGTAGATATTACATTTCAGTCATTGGAAGATTTCACTACCTAAGAGTTGCTTAGTATTTAATAAGGCACTACACTTAAAATTGCCTAGCACCAGTTCCTTTTGTCATGTTTAGAGGCTCTACCAACTTAGCTTGATTTTCCTGAAGAGGCCAACTTAAAGATCTTGACTAGGCATATTATTTTTTTCTGCATAATTTTGGTGTCTGTTCTAAAGGTGAATGAATTTTTGTTTCTGTGGTGCTTAAACAGCTGTAAGGAAGAGAAGTGTAATACTTTTCAGCCACAATATTTATGGAATCTGAGATGATTTTTAATTGCCTGATTTCTCTCCAGAAAAAGTCTGTTTCTTATTTTGAATTTGTGCATTTTACTAAGAGAAATAAAAAGGATCTCTGAATCATATCTGTTGTCTTGGAAAAGTATAAAGTAATGAAACATAAATTCTTCTGTATGTCATGATAATTTTTACTGCAAAACCATTTTTTTTCCCAAGCATTTCTTGTATAATCCACACCACAGGCTTGTCTGGTTTTAATTGAAGAGTGTGAAGAGAATTTCCTGGTCATCTCTACTTTTTCTATTTTTTTTCTCACAGTATGAAGAAGTCTTGGAGCATGTAAATCCATTTCCTCTTGGATTAAACTAAATTAAATGCTATGTTGTCAAAGTGCATCTAAGGTGCTCCATGAGACCAGACTTGGGTTTGTCCAGAATCCTTAATTAAAAAGAAAAAAAAAAAATCAAAAAAAATCCCCTAACCACAGATCTGAAGCCTGTATAAAAGACAGAGCCAAGCTCTTTTCAGTTGTGCCCAGGGACAGGACCAGAGGCAGCAGGCACAAGTTGGAACACAGGAATTTCTGACTGAATGTCAAGAAACAGTGTTTTACTCTGAGGGTGACCAGACACTGGCACAGGTTACTTAGAGAGATTGTGGAATCTCCATCCTTGGATATATTCACAAGCCAAGTGGACATGGTCCTGGGCAACTGGCTGTAGGTGGCCCTGCTTGAGCAGACAGGTTGGACCAGATGACCTCCAGAGGTCCCACGCACATCCACTTCTGTTACTGAAAATAAGCATTCACTGTTTTTAATAAGCAACATTTGCCAGTGGTTGCACTGGTTAGATTTGTACCTGAGCCATGTTTTTGTTGAGACTATGAACACGGATTCTTTGTGTTTATTTTAAAGAGAGAAGAATGGATGAATTTAGACTTCATGTCATTGAAAACCATGTCAGGAGCAGCTGTCAAAGGTGAAAGACACAAAGAAAAACTATTGGAACGACAGAAAGCTCAAGAAATGGAGCAGGTAGGAGGAATTACTATATCAACTTTTTTCTGCAACTTACTAAATTTTGTGTGATGAACGAAACACTTTTGAACCAACTCATTGGAAGTCTTAAATTTTTTTAAGCTAATGCCTGATGTATTGTGTGATAGTGATTTTGAATTAAATTATCAGTTGTTTATTCTGTTTGGGATGGAAGGGCTCATACAGCAGGCTTACCTGTGGAGAAAAACCTTTAAAATATCTTCTAGGTGAAGTTTTTGTTAGTGGTGAGTTCTGTAATATTTGAGGTGCTTCAGAGATGTTTTACCTAATAATAACAAGGACAGACTGTTGGTCTGGCTGCTGTCCTCATGGTGTGTGTGAAAGGGGCACTGTTATTTTGTGTAATAAAAGCTTCCCTAAGTTACAGAAAGTGTGGGGTGCAGAGGCTTGCTTTTTCCTGAAGAAAGAAGTTGGAGCAGTTGCTGACCCTTTCCTGCTGCAGTTGTGTATGAATGCATGAGTGGAGCAAGGTTCAGCTGGGGAAGGGGTTGCTGTTGTCAAATTAGTTCTGTTGACATACAGTTGCTGTCTGCTTCATTTGTCCGTTCAGCTGCTTAAATGCAATGTGGCTGGATCTGAAAACATAGCTGCTGATCTCTGTCTACTATTTGTTTGTCCTCATGTCTCACAGTAGGCCATGTGTTGCTTTTAGGTCTTCCAGTTAGTGGTGTAGTGTAGAGCTGTTCTTGGGTAGTGTGTGGTGCTATATGTGCTCTTGATTTTGAAGAATGTGATTTGTACAAGCTCTCCCACCCAACCCATTGCTCTCCAGGCAGGTACATCCTTTTGTGTTTTCTGCACCAGAATGTCTGTCCTTTCTTTCACACCTGAAACAATGAGTACCACAGATAAAACATAGAAAAAAAAAATAATTAAATGCTGCATTGCTGGAATACCTAATCAACACTTTTCTGCACTGGATTTCCTTCACTGCTTCCAGACAAGTCAGTTGACAGACTCATGAGAAGCACTCTAGTTTGAGGGTTAAAACAAGTAACTTGAGGTAAAACTAAAAGCCTCCATAAGAGCAGTGCTACAGAAGCAAGTGCACATGGCTGCTACACTGTCAATGAGGTCTAACAGTAAAACTGCTTCGTTGTGATGAGGGTGCTCACTGAGCACGTGTTTTTAGAACTTTGACTCAGGGTGGAGAGTTACGCTTATTTCTACCTGTCTTGAGACAGCAGAAGCTATTTATTCCCACACAAGTCTTGCAAAATTTATCAAGTATTCTAGAAAATACAAGCCATATGCTCTGCACACATTAAAATTATTTCTGTTTTAGGCCATGCTGTCTGAAAGGGAACTCAATCCCTATTGGAAAGATGGTGGTACAGGTTTGCCACCAGAGGAGGATGGAGCAGCTTCAGTTAGAACAGGTAAACATCAACTTCGAGTAACAATTTTAAATTTCTCTCTCCCCAGCCTCTGTGTTGCTAACAAGTTGCTACTAATGTTGATGTAAAAGGATTATGAATATCATAAAGTAAAATTTGGGTGAAAATTCAGTAGCAAATATTGAGTTAATATCATAGTATGTTGTTTTGCAGAATTTCTCTTCATTGGTTTTAATCTTGAGTGGTTTGACCTTCAATATCTTTGCAGAAATTCTCTATTTTGAACTAATTAAAGGAAAGTATGATTTAACCAAGACAAGATAAATTGTTGTCATCTCATTTGGTTCCTTTCATTCCATTACACAAATTATAGTTTTAAAATATTCAACCACAGAAGTCTGAGTCACATTAAAATGAAGTACATTACAGATGAGGCTTGTGAAAAATATTATTTCTGTAACCTTTTCACTTCTTTCCTTACCCTAGGGTTATCCTGCCCATTTCCAGCAAGAGCAGTTAGAAAACGTTTTTTTGTAATGTCATGAAATGTTTATTATGTGATAAGAAGGGTCCTTGTATTCTGTCAGCAGGGAACAGTAGGGTCCATGGCTTTTCTTTTTGGGAGCCTTTCCCGGTGGACAGTCTGTCCTGCAAACCATTAGCCTCGTCCCCACTTTTAGGAGTCAAAAGCATCAGTGATCTGTAAGAGCTGACAGGCATCAGTGAGTATGTGTCCTGAATGTTAAGACCTCAGATGGAAAGCAGTGGGTTAGTCGTTGCTTTTCTGAGGAGGGGAGTGCAGCTGTTTGTATGTGAGGGGTATGCCAAAGAATGGGTGCAGAAAGTGGAAACAAGAAGGTGGCTCTTTAACTTCATAAAACCCCCACAATTTCTCATACGCTGCTTCTGTCCTGGAAACTGCTTGCTGTGTTCTGTGATAAAATGGAGAAGCTGAAATTAAATCAGTGGTATTACTAAGGTAAATCCAGCATTAACTTACAAAAACATGTAATTGTATTATTATATTTTATTTTTCTTTTGCATCACTTCAATTTTTACATTAAGTGAAGGTTTAATGTCACATACAGAGTAAGGTTAAATGGGAGATACAAATATGAAGATATAAAACTGCTACTTTTTGTTCTTTACTGTTTTAGTTACAGTGGTGGAAGATGCTGGATTAAGTTGGTTACGAAAATCATACCAAAGGATGAAGGAGCAAGCTGAGAGAGAGAAACGAAATTTTGAGGATATTGTAGCTGAGAGATATGGGGTAAGGATCTTCAATTTTTTTCATGGCAACAGATGTTAAGGCACAAATAGTTAACGTGTCCTGTAAGGCATAAGGAAAGAGGCAGGAAAAAGCAGCCTCTGAAGCTTCACAAGTGATGAATAGTTTAAGGCCACCCAGGGTTTTGTATCTTTTTTATTAAATATTTTTTACTATGGGGGGAGACTAGTGGGTTTAAAGTACTTCTATATCAGGAAGTTCAAATGATCCCAGTTACAAAGTACCCTAGTTCTTCCAAAATTATGATGTATACGAGAAAGTATGTTTTGTTCTACTGCTCACAGTGGATAATAAAGCACATTGTGGACAGACAATAAGATTTGGAGAGATGTGTCAGATTTTACCAAATATGAGTGTTCTGGCCAATTGTGATCTGCTCAGTCCAGATATGTTGAGAAAGCTGCTTGCTTCTGAAAGGTTTCAAAGTCTCCAAAAGTTGTTTTTAATAAGTCTGCTGTAACAGTGTTAATTCCTTAAAGCCCTCTCTTCCTATGTATTATATTACTGTCCTAAAAAGTGTTTGTCATTGGTGTGGGGCGTTGAATCTTGGCCGTAATGATATGTTTGAGTTTTCTGTGGGTTTTTGGATTAGATTGGTTTGGCTGTGGAAATTTGAACTGAATTGTTAGTCACTCCTGAGTTATGAAGCCAACATGATCAGCACTGGTAGAAGTTACTCAGTGCCAGTGATTGTAAAAAAGATTATTTTTAAGAATCTTTCTCAAGAAACTGAAGTTCAAATAGCATGAACCACCTTCGCTGCTGTCATTGAAAGAGAACCCTGCCTGATTTTAATTTGCTTCAGTATATAATGTTTTGATGAAAGAAAAAAAATAGCAATTGGTGGCTTTTAATTTAGCTCAAAAGAGGGAAGAGGAACCGTCCACATTTTGCATAATTGCCAGTTGGACAGAATAGCCAGAGATGGGTTGAAAGGCTGTTTCAAGCTAAAAGATTTCCAACTCATTCTCCTGTGTTTTTAGAGTTTAAGTAGATTGTTAAATGGTTAGTGGAAAGGTCTGTTGATTCTATAGATGAGCATCTGGTGAACAGAAATGCAAAGTTCATGAGTAAGAAAGAGGAAGCCTTTCTCCCTAGCTCAAGTCCCTAACTTCCAGATTGCCAGGAGGAGACAGTTCTGAGGTGTTAGCCTCAGAAAGCCTAGAGTGCTTTAGCACTTTGCATTAGAGCCACTAGATGAAAGGTAGAAATAGCCCAAGAGAAGGGATCAGAAGGTCTTTCCCAAAAGAACATCTTGGAGACAAGGCTCTAAGTTCCCTTTTCCACACTGGTCTTCCTTACCACTTTATGCTTATGCCTTGCCCTTTGCACAGTGAATTATTTTCACAGAATGGTGCCTTTCTTGTAATACTTTGTAGGGAGCTTCACAATATCCTATGATCTTAAAAGCAGTATGACTTTTTTTATTCTTTCTTGTAGTCAATGGAGGCATTTCAGTCACGATTAGAAGAAGCTGAAAAAGTTGCACCCAGAAAAGAAAATTATTATAGAAGTGGAAAATGGAGGAAAAATGACTATACAGAAAGTGAGAGAGAGAAGAAAGAACAGCATATGAGAAAGGAGACACGACATGAAGATGATAGAAACAGGAGTGTGGCTGTGGGCAATACTAGGGAGAAGTATGGCAGGGGATGGGCCCAAGACGACAAAGGTTACAAAAGAGAGATGCCAAGAGAAGAACAGGAACGTGGACACAGCAGCACGGACTCAGAATTGAGAGGCTGCAGCTCCAGAGCAGAAAAACACTCCGATGAAAAACGAAGTCAGGGCAAGAGTTCATCTCTAAGCAACGTGAAACACAAATTTCTGAAACCCTCTGAAGATGATGTATCACCTTATGCTGCACCCGGGGACAGCAGGTCACAGCAGTCGTCTTCCAAACCTCTGGCTCATAGCTCTTTGAGCAGCCGTTTCCAAAAACCCAGTGAAGATACTGCACTGTGGACCAAAACACACAAAGAAGATAACAGTGAGAAATTAATGTCTGATCAAAGATCATCAGGTAGTAGGGAACAAACTGATGACAGGAGTTGGGGAAGAACGCCAAGTGATGAAAAAGAGAAGTCACGACAGGAGTACCCAAGTGACAAGAAACAAACATTATCTGACAGCAAAACGTTAAGTTCTAGGTATTTTACATGCATCTTTACTCATCTTTTATTTGCTGTATTGTACATGACAAAGTATACTAGAAGCTTAATTTTTGTGATATTATTAGATCTGATGATAACAGATCTTTTACTTAGGAGGAGACTGGCCTCCCAGGTCAGAGCAGCTGAAACAGACTACTTTAAAAGTAACTTCACTGATCAGCAGCATGTAATCTGTGTAAATGCAATATAACTCTTTAAGCCTACCTTCCTTCTCTCTTTTGTTTACTTTATGACTTCCAGAAGGAGAAAGCAAGATCTGACATCTTGCAGATGGCAAGTAGGAATTCTGACATCCAGTATACTTTAACTGTAGGGAGCTACTAACAGTGGGAGAGTTTTGATGATGATCCAGAACGGAGAGGGTGTGGTGAAGGACACTATGTGAAGACCCTGCTTCTTGTTCTTATTTGATTTGTTAATTTATTTTTAATTTGTGGAGTCAGGGGGAGCTGGGTGTTGCTTTGTGTGTGTGTGTGGTGGGCTGACCCCATCAAGCAACTAAACATGTATCCAGCTGCTCGCTCATTGCCCCTCCTGCAGAGGGGATCAGGAGAGCAAAAGTGAGGAAAACCTGAGATATCAGATAAATATAGTTTAACAAATGAAGGAGAGAGACAAAAACAAGTGGTGTAATGGCAATCAGCCGCTCACCGCCTCCCACGGGCAGACTGATGCTGAACCAGGCTCAGAGCTGCAGCTACATTGGAAAGCTGCACTCCCCAGGTTTTATTGCCCAGCATGGCTTTGTGTGGCATGGAACAGCCCTTTGGCCAGGTCAGGCTGGCTGCACTGGCTGGGCCCCTTCCCAGCCTCTTGCCCACCCTGGCCTGCTTGCTGGGGATGCAAAATGAGAAACAGAGAATGCCTTGAGGCTGTGTAAGCACTGTTCACCAAAACACTGGTTGCCAGTTAAGTCCAAAGCATGGTACCATACTGGCTGACCTAGAAGAACATGTAATTATTGAGTAGAGGTTAGTGATGCCATTGCTTCATTATCATTATCTTAAAAGAAGCAGGTACTCCTTTATGGGTGGGTGGGTTTGGTTTTTTTTTAAAATCATAGCCAATCACTATTTTTTTAATGTTAGAAGTACAAAACCTGTACCTTTTAGTTTTGGTTACCACATGTGGTAAGTGCAGTGCTAATTGTTACTGGACAGAGCTTGAATTTTGGGAAACTAAATTTTGTATGGAAGTAGTTTGCTTATAGAATTCAATTGTTGTGATATAAATTTCCTCACTGAAACGAACTAAGCATAGAAACTATTTAGCTGATACTTTCTTTTGCATGTGTTTTCTGTTTTAGTATTGTTAAACCCAATTGTGCATCTTCTTTGATATTTTAATTATATTTCTTAGCCAATGCAATTACTGATCTGATATATTAGTAAAGTGGAGCTCACTTAGGCCTGGAAAACCATATAACCTCTGCTTATTGACTTACTTATTTTCAAGTTCTTTTATGCTGATGCTAACTCCTAAGTTTCTGTGTATTTGAGATAGGGTATGACCAGTCCTCTTTCCTTCAGTGGGAACTGTAGAATTTTGTAGAAAGTTCTGGCTCTTGGAAAATTTCAGGTTGGATATGTGGGGTAGTTATCCGTTGGAAATAATATATATGCTGCTACTTTCTCTTCCTGATGTTTCGAGTCTTGTAATACATTTAATCTTCTAGTAGTGCTTGGTCAGTCACAAAAAGTAAATCTTCATTGATGTGAAGCCTTGGATTAATAAGTGTTGCTGGTTCAGTTCCTCATCTCTCATGCTGACAATGTACCTTTTAAGTTTTATCCATTCTAAAACACAGAGAGAGTTTCTTCAGCCTATAAATCAAAGTGTTTTGGACAGTTATGACACAGGTTAATTAAAAGTGCTGATTAGATGTCCAAGGGATCTCCCCAGAGGAAAAGTCCATCTAGGTAGCCTTTGGTGAAAATCACACTTAATAATGTGACTGCTTCAGAGTTTAATTTGAGACAAGATAAAAAGCAAAAGGAAACAGTGTCTCTAATCTCAAAAAGTTCAGACAATAATTCAGGTGTTAATGCTGCTTAAAAGAAAAAGCATGTATGAAGTAATAAATGTCTCTTGTGTCCTTTGCTAAAATAATAGTCTGCCTTGTTTTGAAAGTTATAGGTTAGAAAGATAGTTAAGAAAGTTAAGGAGAGGTGAGAACTTCATCCTTGAAGGTTCTGTTTCAGTTGAAGTTAGTGTAAATGTTTCTGCTGAGTTTTTGAGTTTTGAATCAGGCATCTGCAAAACAGATAAAAGTAATTTGGGTGATTTCTCAGGGCTGGGGAGATCTGGCAGTTTGTAAGCGGTGTCATCTCTAAGTTCTACTATTTTTGACATCCTACATACTAAGGAGTGAGTGAATTCTCTGTCTTTTAATAGCAAGGACTACCATCATAACTGTAGATACTCTACTTTCAGCAATAGTTGATTTCAGTCTTTCCTAGAATTAGAGAAAAAGAGCCAAACTTATTTGATGCCTCTTTGCAGTAATTCTTAGAAACCTGATTTATTATCATAAGAACTCATACATTGACCTTTTAATATTAAAATGAAGATCCAATACTATTTATTCCTAGCTGTAGCTTCTCTAGGAAAACTTCTTATTTTAAAAATGTACTGGCTAGTTTTCCATGTAAGCTCTACCATAGCAGCCATACAGTCTTTAGAAGCAGGGATTGTCCTGTGAGCAGATAAATATGGCCATATAAGTAGTTTTCAAGAGAAGGAAGGCCACTTGGTGTACAGGTGAACATCTGGTAAATGGTGATTTTCCTGGAACCAAGAAGTAAAAGCATGCCCAAAGCCAGAAAGGCTTTGAAAGCTACAGAGTGGGTTTAAATTATTCTTTTTGCTCCTCTTTTTCTTGCTTCTGTGTGCTTATACCTGCTGCTGGCTCTTGACTGTTTTTTCACACTGAGCAAATGTTCATAGATGGTGCTTTTCATTTTAATTGATATCAAAAGTAAAAGGAAACATATCTTGCATGTTTATTTATTCAGGTTTTCTGCTTTCAGAGTTCTTTGCAACTCCTGACTAGAAGGAGTTCTAATATGTTGTTATCAATTATTTTGACAACAGGAGCATATGTACCAGTACAGTAAGCATGTAATAGTTACACAGGTGCATACTACATTGTTTTTCTATGGGTTTATTGTTACTGGTGTTTTACAGACCTACACCAAAGGATGAGCCACCTCGGATCCTTAGTGAAGAGGAGATGAACAGACTGGGAGCAAGGATTGTGAAAGCAGAACTCTTGGGAGACATGGTAATGTCTTTGAAAAATTGCCATGCTTTGCTGCAGTTTTTCTTAATGCTCACATTTGTTTAGTTAAAAAAAAAAGGTATTGATTCAAGTAGATTAAGTGCTGAAAAAACTGGTCAAGTAGGAGTTGAGGATACTGCTTTTGCTGTAACTTCTGCTTTAAATGCAGTGGTTCATAGACTAGAATAGAGGATTTTGGTCCCCAGGTTTTGTTGGCTAGGCAGCATTCCAAAACCAGTTGTTCTCTGCCTTTTTTTATAGGATTTGATGTCTTTTTATTAAGGAGGGAGCAGGTGAAAAACACAAAGCTCCCAGTCTGTTACAAGGTAAACTGTATCTGGAGCTCTTGTTATTTCACAAGTAGCTGCTTGTGGTACATAGCTCTGCTGTGTAAACATAAGGTTAATTATGATATGGAAATGCAAAACTGAAAAGAACTGCACAGGCCATTGCATCCAGCCCTGTGATGAGAACAACTTTGTGTTCAGCTCCACAGTCTGTCTCCCTGAATGAGAACAGGTCCATGGAGCTGAGATAAACAGCTGGATGCTTGATGTAGTTTAGGAGGCTTATTTCTGACAGCAACCTGAAGGATCAAGAATGTCATTCTTTTGGAACGCTCTAAACACTGGCAGTGTGTGTGTGTGTGTGTATATATATATGTATTTATGGCTGTAGTAGTTTAATTGCATGTGGTAGTACTGCCTGGAAGTTTCAGTTATAGCAGGGTCATAGTCTGTTAGTTTTTAAACTATGTTTTAGAAGTGTTTGCTTTGAATAGCTGCTCTTAAGGAAGTCTTGTTGACTTTTTTTGAAGGATATAATAATATTTTTTAGAAGTAAATCTTATCATTATGGCATCACTCTTTTCTTTAAAGATTCATTTTTAGTGTATCTGTTTACGTTGCTTCTTGTGACAGAATAATTGCACTGAAATCTGCATCACTAAGAAGTAATAAATAAGACTTTAATTGCCACATTACTGTTTCCTTAGAGGCATTGGTTCTTTGATTTGTGATGTTTTGCATATGAATTTATCACTGGGTTAGGACATGGTCTTTTGTCAAAGCCCCTATCACATAGTTTACATTGTCTTAGGAAAAAGTGTCCATTTTGTAAACCTTTTCTTTTCAAGCTGATTTTATATTTTGGATTCTTTTTGCCACAGATGTGTGTGTGTAGTTCTACAAAATTTTAACATTTCTAATTAAATTTTCTAGAAAATAGAAATTTTCTAGAAATGCTGTCCTTTTGAAATCTTATCAACTTCAAAAATAAAAGTAGCAGTGTATTTTCTAAGATAGGGGTGTAACTGATTTAAATAGATGCCTCTATGTTTTAATCTGTAGTTTTCATAGCTAATATAAAAAAACCCACCCCACTAACAAGGAAAAAGTCTATTAATTAATATAATGATGTTGTAGGTTTATGAGGGACTGATGTTAGTAACTTCAGATATTATTTTAAAACATTTATCTACAGGGGAAAATAATTGTAGTCATCTCTACCCTAATTGCTGTTGTGTGCTGAGAAGGTGAAAATTTTCCAAAGACTCTCAAGGAGAGCAGTAGTCCTTTTATTATTCTACCATTTTGATTCTGTTTTGACCCATGGAGAAGCCAATGGAGAAGCCAATGTGACAATTTTACTGTTATCTTTATATATAGATTTTTCTACATCACTCTCTGAATTAGCTTAATTGAAAAAACCCCAAACAACCAAAAAAACCCAAAAAAAGCCTAGCTGCTTTTAAAATATTTTTTCACGGATGTTCTCTGTTTGGATTGAAAATGCAGCTTGTTTAAACATGTCCATCTCTGTACACCAGAACAGATGGTTATGTAGGAGTATGTCCTGGTGGCTGAAGCTCAAGGTTGACCATGTGGGACAGATGAATTCTGAATACGTTTTTGTTACTGACTTGCTGCTTGGTGTTGATCAAATGACTTCATTTTGGGGCAGAAAGTATAGGTTTGATCGTTGGAATCGAGTCATGAAACTGGCAGAGCAGATAGATCATAAATACGGTTGTATTTCCTGTAGGTGGATGGGTTGTCACCTGGCAATTCTTAGCAAACCAGGAATTCTAAAATGCTTTTGTTTATTGAAGAAAGAGAAGGATGAGTGAGCAGGAGCATCAGAACTAATCTATGCAAAACTGTACTACCTCTTGTCCATTTTAATACCCAAAGTAAAGTCTTAAGAGCCAAAGTTGGTCATGTGTTGTTTTGAGGTTTGAAACTGCATAGAAAAAAGGCCTTGAGATTTCCCTAGACCCGTTGCATGTGAGTGTATATGTATGGGTGTGTGTGTATATATATACATGTATATAAAGGATACGTAGCATAACCTAGAAAGTCTATACACTTGATGATGTGTTCAGGCCTCCTTATTTAGCTTCCTATGCATAAAGTAGATACACAAAGCATTTATTGCTATAACAGAATAATGCTTAAGCATAACTTTTCTGGTGTTTTTATGACAGTGTATGTGTCTATACTTCAGATGCCTATATTCTGGGTGTTTTTAAAATTTATATCCAGTAAAGAGTTGTGTCAATTATACTGATGTGTTTTCTTTAGTCTTCTGTGTCATTACAGTTTTAAAAATACATCAAAACACGAAGAAATGGAATGAATAGTTAATTCTGATATGAAGGTCTCTAAAAGTTTTTCAGTGGTTGAACTAATGTAGAGCTACTGCTTTCTTTGAAGGAGTTAGCTTCAAAACTACAAGCAGAACTTGAGAACGCCCGCAAACTGAGGGAGGCTCCAGGGCAGATTCCAGCCAGGTCTGGCAGAGAGGTAAGGAGAAAATACTCTTCTTTGTGTTAACACAGTGGTATAGTACAGGTGGCAGCTGAATTACAGAGAACCTGAAATATACTTAGGAAAATTGGAATTTGTAACTTGAGATGAATTATTGTTCATGTCAAATTGCAATTTTTTTGTGGCAAACAGAACTTACTCTGTTGTACTTTAGCAACTTCTATAGGGTGGGGTTTTTTTTTTATATAGATAGCATTTTCTTAGCAATAATATATGTCTTACATTAAAAATAATACTGATGTGTGTCACGTTGTGGACTGTTTGCCCAGGAAGCCTAGACTTTGTGATCTGGAACCTAGGCTGTCTTGCCTTTCAAGCTAACATGACTACCATAGGCACCAAATCAGGTGATTTGCATTGTGGTTACCTTGTCAGCATTTGGTGCTGGCTGTTACAGAATTTAACATGTCTGAAGAAGCTGGCACTTCAAATACTGTTCTTTATAAAAGGTGATATTCAAGAAATAGATAATAATCTCCTTCCATACCGACTTTGATATAGCTACAAGGAAACAGGGTCAGTATCTTTGTTCATGAGCTCTGCTTTCGTGATGGAGAGAAGACTTCTAGCCAAAGACTGGTACTCTTGTGTGGAGATTCATTGCAGGGACTCTGGTGGGTGTGGACCAGAGACCTTTATTAACACACGTGCCCAAGCTTTATTCTATCGCAAGATGTTCATGCAGTGTCAGTAGCTCACTGATGGGTACTGCCTCGTGTTCATGTGCCTTCAACTCTAAGCTGATAAGTTCTTTCTTCTGTTCATGTGCCTCTATGAAGATCAACTCTCAGCATCAGTGTCCTTGAAGTAGTTTCTTCTTTCCCTTGAGAATAACTCTGGCCAGTGTTTCCCTACAGATAATACTATTTATATCAATACTGTTAATTCCCACATTCTTGTCCAATTTGACCTGAAGCAAAAATTGGACTTCTGTAATTACACAGGAAAAAATTCACTCAGATTTTAAAATTGAAAGCATAGGGCATGTTATGGATGGTCCTCAAAAATGTTTGTAAAGACCTGTTCCTTAGAAGTTGAGTCATAAACATGAATAACAATTTTGGTCAGCCCTAGTCTTAACCATAGTCTGATTTTTATTCCCCCCCCCCCCTCCCCCTTAATTTTTAGTTAAAAGATTTTTAAAACTAACAGCATGGAGTCATTGGAAAAGTACCAACTATAAATGCCACTTGAATTTTTGGAATGGAATAATGATTTAAAAAAGCCAAGTCAAAACATATCTAGCATGAGGTCTTTCTAGCTCTCTTCATCCTGAGGCTAGTTGATCTCACAGCTTTTATCAAGTGGTTAGGCTACTCTGCAACAGGGAGATTCCTCCCTGTGTGTAGAAACCCCGAGCTCAGAAATGGAAGTGTTTGGGGATTCAGGATAAACTGACAAAAGAAATAGTCTGCGTCCTTCTGGCCTGACATTGGTCCTAATCTGTCTCTGGACTGGCATCTGAAAAATGCATGAGGGGTCCAGGAAGAGCCTGTCTGGAAAAGAAAAATATATTATAAACTTTACTAGATTGGAACTAGCATCTTGCTGTCATAAAGCCTCAAAGGGGTTGACTTAGAGCATATTAAAGAATAGAAATTACTAAGATAGTTATGAGTTTTATCTTTTGTGTGCCTGTCCATATTCAGTTTTGCACTCTTGTGTGCATGTTTCTTCAAGTTGAGTCTGTGGACTTACAGGGCTTGTCCACTCCTTGTCCTGCATTGTCTTTAAACATGGTGGGAAAAAAATGTGAATACCCCTAGTCTTCATTCTCTTTCTTGTCCTTTTTTGTGGGAGTTTGACTAAGCCCTCGTTAACCACTTTAGTGTTGTGATTGATGTAAGCTTTGGAAGATTGAAGGGATTTAAAAACAGGCCTCTTTCCTCTGAAGTATCCTACATGCAAAGTGTCTGCCCTTGCTTGTTCTTTGCTGACTTTCTCTGAAGCTTAGGAACAGCTTCTTACATAATTCCAGATGCAGGAGCTTGGTTTTTAGGTCTGTTCATCTTGGAATGCTTATTTTTATGCTAGAGTCCATCTGCCCTGCAGAAACAGTCTTTAGTTTGTGGGAACCAGGACTGCTGACAGTCTTGCTGTTTTGGTGTTTCCATGGTTTGCCATGTACAACTTGCTGTGAAGTTGCTTCTTCGGCTTGTGGTGAATTGGCAAACTCTCCAAACCATAGTGAAAACCTCGAAGGTTACTTGAAATCACTTGGGTTTTAAGTACTGCCAGGGCTTGGTTTCTAGAGGGTGAAGGTCTTCCTGTACATATTAGAGGCTTGTTGTCTTGTCTTAATGAATATGCCTCACCTGTGCCTGTTTCATGGTAAATTCTAGCCTGTGTTATGTAGCCTTTGAGTGGGAACAGTCAAGCAAATCTGACAGTTGCGCTGTCTGAAGTCCTGTGATAGCTGCCAGGGTAGTTTTACTGCTTCCAAGTGATTTCAAACTATGGAACCCAAGCAGAATGTGTTGATTACTCCTGTGTATCAAGGGCCAGCTGTATCACATTGTGTCTGTAAACAACCCAGATGTTCAGAAACCATCTTGTTATGCAAGAGCAGCTTATTTGTGAAAGTCTACTTGCTGCTGTATGAATCAATCTTGCTATAATGTTGACCACCCAAGTGACAACCTGAACCAGTTCAGCCAGCTGTACTCCAAGAAAGATACCTGGAGCAGTTTCCACAGAAGCAGTTTTCCAAATGAATGCCCCCTTGATCGCAGAGTCTGACAGCTTTGTCTCTGCTCCAAAGTAACAAACAGAAGCATTTTGTTTCAGGCAGGCCTGTCTCTGGTTCCTTGGAGCAGCATGGCCAATGTCATGCTGAAAAAACATTTCAGGATCTTGCCGTATTTTCAGTTCTGTTGTGAGGACTGGGGAGGGAAATCAGGAAGCAGTGGAAGCAATTCTGAGTGCATCTCCCTAGGAAGGTTATTTTTTCTTCTTGATTAATTGAACATGGATCAATTTCCTAATTCAGTTCACTGTGTGACTGAATGAAGACTTGTGCTGGTATAAGAGGGTGTGCATGAGTGTCTGGGGTTCGTACAGAGGACAAGGTCAGTTTTTTGATAGCAGTGTTGGTTTCTTTTGCCTTAAAGTAATGAAGAAACTACAAATGGAAGTGACTGTGAAGTGGCAGCTTATATCCTGGCTTTACTTATTTGTTTGTGAGAATAGAGGCAAACCTGTCTCTTATGGTTTGTTTGATTTAGACAAGAATCCTACCTCAAGCCAACACCAAAATTGGGGTTTTGGAATATAATGATCAAATTCTGATGTTTAATGTTTAAAAACCTTACAGACATCAGCTGATACATTTCACCAAGGATAAAGGTCCTGGTAAAACTCTTGCTACTGGTTTTCCTTTTGGCCAAAGTCACCCATAGTTTTAAGACCTGTTGTTTGCAGTGCATTTAAGACATTGCAAATAGAGATTTCCAGCTGAAAGAAACCAAAAAGCATGAATATATACATCTTTCTGAACATAGAATAGCAAGAAAATTGTGCAAGATTCTGAAGAAAAGTCCTGAGTAAGTCCACTTGGGTGATCTTATAGCCAAAATTCATCCTGTGGAAGAGGATTGTTGTGTTCTTGTTTGGTTCTTTTCCTTTGTTCTTGGTAGTTACTGTGATGTTTCTAAATTTTGGTAAAGTGGACAACCACAACTCATAATCTTGTAGGTTTTGTGTATGAAGGTGTTCCAGAGTCAAATTCACTACAAATGAAAACATGTTTGGATTCTCTTGATAATGGAGGCAGGGGAAGTAACTTTGCCTTAAACCCTTTTTCAGCAGTATTGAAGCATTTCTTTTGTGCACTACCAGACCTCATTTTGCCTGTCTAACATTTGATTTGTTTTCAACTGCTAGACTTCCATGTGTTCAGAGTACAGAAAAGATGAAAATTTATTAGTTGAGCTGTTCTTAAATTGTTTGTGGCTTTTTGAGTAGCTTCATAAAGGGAATTCTTTTGCCTGAATTGAAATATGAATTTTTCAAGAAAACTTGTCTGGTTGAAGATTCTAGTTGTTATATATATTCCTCTTGAAAGCATGAGAGGCTGTTAGCTTGCTTTTTTTGATACTTCAGGAGAAATATTAGGGAGTGTTGTTTGATATTTGTTCACTGAAATAGCTTAATTTTTTCCACATTCCCCCCCATATAATTTCTGCACCATCTTGAATATTTAATTTTTCAACTGTACTTTTTCCTGCCTCTTTCTTGTAGCTAATGTATTTGATAAAATATCTAACCTAATCTATAAATAAAATCTATATTTATGTATATATATTTTATATGGATATGAAACCCAAATAGAAGATAAAGGTTTTTTCAGTAGTGACTGAACTGGTGTGTTTCCTGGTTAGCTGTGCTAGGAGAGTTCAGAAGCAATGATATTTTCAGGCTTACTGCCTGGATATGCAGTTAAGAGGGTACAAGTTTCCTGCTTTACTATAAGCAGAAGGAGTGTGAGAGGGCATTACTGTGTATCAGGCTGCTGTATGTTGGAAAGCTCCTCAGCAGCAAGGCTTTGTGAAACACAACAGCAAACTAGACAGGAAGGTAATTGGGAAAAGGGTGTGGTTAGTAATGGCCTTCTTTAAATATGGTGGTATCACTTTAAGTGCATAACAAATTATTGTCTGTGCTAGTAATGTTAAATAAACATTCTGGGAAAAATGGGCCTGGGTGAACCTAATGAGGTTCAACACTGCCAAGTGTAAGGTGTTGCAGCTGGGCCGGAAGAATCCCAGACATAGATACAGACTGGGAGAAGAGCTTCTTGAGAGTAGCCCTGCTGAGAAGGACCTGGGTGTCATGGTGGATGAGAAACTTAACATGAGCCAGCAGTGTGCTCTTGCAGCTCGCAAGGCCAATGGTATCCTGGGCTCCATCAGAAGAGGGGTGGCCAGCAGGGACAGGGAGGTGATTGTCCCTCTCTACTCTGCCCTCGTGAGGCCCCACCTGGAGTACTGTGTCCAGATCTGGGGCCCCCAATACAAGAAAGATGTAGAACTGTTGGAGAGGGTTCAGAGGAGGGCCATGAAGATGATTAGAGGGCTGGAGCACCTGCCCTACAAAGGGAGGCTGAAGGAGCTGGGCTTGTTCAGCCTGGAGAAGAGAAGGCTGTGGGAGGACCTCTTTGCAGCCTTCCAGTACCTGAAGGGAGCTTATAAACAGGAGGGGAATCAACTTTTTAGAAGGGCAGACAATGGCAGGACAAGGGGGAATGGTTTAAAGCTGAAGGAGGGAAGGTTTAGATTGGATATTAGGGGGAAGTTTTTTACAGAGGGAGTGGTGAGGTCCTGGAACAGTCTGCCCAGAGAGGTGGTGGATGCCCCATCCCTGGAAGTGTTCAAGGCCAGGTTGGATGGGGCCCTGGGCAACCTTGTGTAGATCCAGGCCTGAGGTTGGTGGCCCTGCCTGTGGCAGGGGGGTTGGAGCTTTATGATCTTTGGGGTCCCTTCCAACCCTTGCCATTCTATGATTCTATGATTCTGTGATTCTGATCCTAATCTTTTTTTCCCTAGCACTCCTCTGTGGCACAGTTTGCAGTGGGTTTTGGGAAAAATTTAAATGAGCAAGAGACAGATTGAAAACAAATGGAGAAAAAGTGATTCTTCCCAGCATGCTTGCTCTAGGATGTTGTGGGTATTGGAAGCTTAAGGTGATTCAAGGAGAGACTGTATAAGTTCATGAGAAATGAATCCCTTGAGGATTTTACAGAAGCGATGTCTAGCTCTTAGTGGCTGACTTGCAGATGCTCGGAGGCATCGCTTCTTTTCGTACTCTTCATTAGGCATTCACTTTTGGCTCCTGCTGTAGAAGGCATGTTAGGCTTTGGTTTGATCCAGTATAGTTGCTTCTATGCTTTAATCCACACATAGAAAATGTTCTTTATGATGATCCTAAATAATTAATTATGAGCATTGTGTGCTTTGCCTTTTCATTTGTGGTAGTTATCTGTTTTCCTCCAGATTTTCCACCATCTTTTATCATACTCATGTCAATATAGTCCCTGCATAAGCAGAGTCAAATCTGCTAAATGAAAACCAGTTTGATTTTGTGTTGCTACAGTCTGACTTAATTGAGTTTGTGGTTTTTAATCAGGAAGTACACTGACATGGTACGAAATCAGGTAAATCTAGATAGACTCAGTTAATGGTGGTGGGTGAACGAAGTGTAAGTGCATGCATCTTTTAAAACTGCTTTCAGTTCCAAACTAAGTTCAGCTTATAAGTACCGTCACAGTGCTGATCCTGTTACTGTTTTCCATAGCCCTTAATCAGTATGCAGGAAGCAGAAGGTAGGCTCTACTCCTCAGCAATTGCTAGAGACAGTTCTTAATAACGATGAACTGTTCAAAATGCAAAATCAATGTAAAATTGAATGAGAGGTAGAAGGTGGTACTTTAAGCAAAATAACATGGTAGAAGATACACTGTCATAAAGTATTTAAGAAGAGGGTGAAGTTCTGAAAAAGTAGAGAGAAACATACAGGCTTTTCTGTCACGCATTTGAAAAATCATAAGGAAAACATAAATAGCTTCAGCAGAACAAATCTTCATTTGAATAACTGAATTTTCTATGGAAGTCCATCGGTCTTCTTCAGTCTAGCATGGTTCATTTAATAAGTGTTTAATATTTAGGTCATAAGGAATAAAGCAGTGATTAAGATAGGCATGTATACATACACACACGTGCATAAAATACATAATTCCACAAGGTAAACACGAAGGGTGTGCAGTGCTTCTGTGAAGCTTCTTGGGCATGAACGGTGTCTGGAGGGCAGCAGTTTTCAGTGTTGGTAGGGTATATTTCACTTTACAGTAGGCAGCTGACTGACATGATGCTGCTTAAAACTTTCTAGGCTACCTGTTTGCTCTGTAAGTGTAATGCTTTCCGGTCCATTGCTTGTGCATCTCAGGTGGAGAGGGTTTATAGTGCAAGAAGTTAATTTAGCTAGTTTTATGGCATAAGTAGGACTTATCTTTTAGTGAAAACCTTCATAATATCAAGAGCTTAGTAGAGTCATAGAATGGTTTGTATTGCAAGAGACCTTAAAAAACCAACACCAAGTTAAAAAACCCCAACAATTCAGATCACCCTGAAAATTAACATTCAAAATTGCAGGTGTGGCTGCATGTTGACTTTTTAGGTTTGGGAATCGAGACTATGAACACAAATATTTTTCTGCAATAAAAATACTTAGTACAGGCAAATTTTGACAACCATGTTTTAACACATGACTGAGTTGCCTTTCATGGTGGCATATACAGTGCAGGATTTGAATGCAGTTGCGATAATGCTTTTAGACTCATAATACATGAAGAATTTTTAAAATAATTTAAAACAGATTCTCAGCAAAATACAGTTGAGACACTTGTATGCAAAACTAGAATGCTGAGGATTAGTGATCCTTGCTAAACTCACAGTACAAGTCAGTGAACTAATTTGGAATTTCAGTGGGTTGGGAGACATGGGAAGAGATGGCTGGCTCTTGGCCTGTTTGCACTGAGAGGTTTTCATCTCTGTAATTTCTGATTCTGGCTGTTCCATCACACTTGAACCTGGTCTGCAGGGTGGCTGTGCTGTTCTTTCTTCAGCAAAAGTTTGTTTTTTTCATACAAAGAATTGACTAGCTCTACCTGGAACAGGGAATAATAAAGTGGACATGCTTTAGCAAAACAGCTTTAATGTCATTAGTGCACACTTATAAAAATAATCGGTATAAGCAGTTTCTGGTGAGTGTGTTTCCTGAATGCTGTTGTTGATGTTGGTAAGAGAAGGCTACACAATTATTTATAAGACAACATATTAAGACAAACTGTCACAACTTCTGAATGTAATTTATAGGAAATTGTTTTTTGGAATTAGAAACAATTGCTCCAATACTATCAGCAACTAAATGATATATCTTACTGGTTTCAATACATGTAGCAGGTATAAAAAGGAAGAACAGAAAAACTTCTTAGGAGTTCAAACTGTTAATACGAAAGCCCTGGAGTATGCTTTCAGGATGGAAGCAAAAGCCCTTTCCAGGTGCTGTGCAGCACGTAGTTGATGGTGATGGTTCTTCTGGTATTGAAAGGGGAATTTCATCAGCCAGTGACTGTTGGGACAACCTTGTCTTTGGTGTAATCACAGGTTAGGTCTCACTAGCCACTGCTACCAGCATAAAGCTGGAACATTTTATAGAAATGGGCTGTTTAAAAGGAATAATTAAACAATGGACTCATCTTTCTAAGAGGAATGAAGGCATCTGGCTTTTGACCAGAACATTTGATACACTTTCTAGTAGCAGCACAGCTTGCATATTGTGCTCATGGGATTTTTGCAGAGGTTCCTCACAGGCACTGCACTAACAGCTCTGGAGAGTGGGGCTTTGCAACAGTGCCTGGAATGGATGCACCAGTACCAACATTGGTATTAGCTTTCCCATTCTGTTCTGCCTGGAATTGCTTCTAGGCAAGATGGTGTTACTGGCTCATTGCTTTTTCTAGTCCTTGACCTCCTTATGTCTCCCAATGTAACAGAGTGATAATGGCTTGAGGGTATGGATATACATGAGTAGAAGCTTAAAAGGATAGAGAATTGAATCTTTGGTCTGCAACATCTAATTGTCCATGTGCTTCCTCTTTCTAAGATGAATGCATTTATTAAACAACTTCATATACCTGAAATACTCATTTTGGTTCAGTTAATGTGTTGCTTTCAGTTTGTAAAATTCTCTTATACTGTACTCTCTGAAAGCACCTCATATACCAGAGGTAATGTAAATCTCTTTTATAAATAGTGAACGTCGAGTCCTGAGCCTTTTTTTACTTCTTTCAGTATTTTACTGTACTTTTATATTGACTTTTTATTAAATATTTTATTTACTTAAGTAAATGCTATTTTTATTTACTTTTGCTGAATTACTGTGTATTGCTGCCTTGTTGTTGTATTACATTTGCCTTTCAGAAGTCCACAATTCTTTGTTTCATATTAAGGGTGGACATGCTACAATACCTTTCATTTTTATGGTCTGAATATAAAAGTTTTGCATCAGATATTCTTGCTTACTGATGCTGTCTTTAACAGACTAACCATTTCAAAGTGTAGCTAGCTAGCAATTCAAAATATCAAACTGCATCTTCAGACCCTTTTTAAAAACTGTGTGGACACAATGCTAGCTGCTCTAATTTACATGTTGCTAGTTCCAATCTTGCTTCCACAGGCTGGCAGTAGGACTCCTACTGAATTTGATGTGAGGTTTGTATGTGTGTCCATTTACTCATGAAATATTATTCTGGTTGCTGTATCTCAGAGATGCTGTAAGAAAACAAGTACTGAGAGCGAGTAGATTTCTACATGACATTTGTCTTTCCAGGCTTGTGCTGCCAATGATTTGGCACATGGTGGTGGTTGCCTTTGTACAAACCTTTGCCACATGAGTTGGGTCCATTGGACTTTACTGGGATGTGTGGGTAGCTGCACATTATCTGCCATCCCCTGCATGGCTAATTCCCTTGGGTACTGGATACCCCACCCCACTTGTCCAGGTGACGTATAACATCTTTGAAGGGATACCTTTCCCTTATGCATGAGTTGCCTCCAGAGGCTGAGGGCTTGTCTCCTCCTTCCAGTTGCCTTGTTGATGTCCCCTTCCCCGGACAGGGATCCCAGCTGCTCGGCTTCTCTGCCCTCTGATACCAGTCTCCTGGCCACATTATCCCGGCATCAGAGCAGCCTGGTGACAAGCTGCTCACCTAACTGGCAGCTGAAATCTCTTTCCATACCTCACAGCTCACTCTGGGCCAGGGATCAGGTTGTTTCCACTAGTTGTGTCTACATGGGATGATTTGGAGGCATTCACTGTAAAGAGATGAATAAGGAGATCAGATTAATTATTCCAAGTAATAAGCAGTTTAGCTAAAATACCCCTTTTCATAACATAAGAACAAAGTATTGTTGAATTTAAAGGGAAATTTACATTCTGTATTAGTAAGTTTTTTTACATAACTTGTTATTATTAGTAAGTTTTTTTACATAACTTGTTATTAGTTTGTGTCAGTTGCTGGCTGGGGGAATCGCTGACATTGTGGATAACCACTGTGGGTGGTTACCCAAGTACCTAATCCCTTTATAATAATGAATGTTTTAACTTACAAATAGGGGCTGTGGGTTGTTTAGGTTTTTCTCTTTTTTTTCTCTAGCATTTTGCTTTATGTATAAAGTTAGCACTACCTGATGAAGATAATGTAGGCTAGTTCATTTCTTTGTTACAGCTTGCATTAGACTTACTAATGATTCTCCTCACTGTTAAGTGAAAGGTCCTGATGATAGCAGACCATTTTGGATCTTGTAAGCCTTTGTTTTTTAATCCCATTTTTATTTTAGTTTAATTCCCTTTGAAGTTATAGTAGTGATGCTTATTACTAAGTTTACAGAGTCTTTCCTGCAATACTAAATTTTTAACCTATGTTGATATTTGCTCCTCTTTCCCTTCCTCATGCTAGATGTCTTCTAGATGCTTGTTTGGTATTACATTATAAAGACAGACTTCTCCAATAGAGGAATAAGGCAATATTCACAGCATTTCCATTGACCATAGACTGTAAGGGGAAGGGACAGGTTGGAAGCTTAGTCCAGTATCTAGTTTGTTCACAGTGTTTGCTTGTAGAGGTTTGTTCCTTGCAGAAGATTGTTGCTGAGCTTTGTTATTCCCTCATTGCGCTGTGCTTGTACCCCTGTAGTGTGGCTCTCAGTAAACATTTGCAGATGGCTCTCAGCTCGACACAGCATGCAGCTTTTTGTTGCATCAGTAATTAATAAGAAGTTTGTTTTTCCTAGCTCAAGTTGCTCCCTATCCCACAATATACTGACTGTTAAAATATATTTTATTCTGTTTAGCTGTTAACATTGAAAACCAGTTCCAGTTGAGTAGATCCTATCTCAGGTGCTTGGCTTGCTTATTCCATTTGTTCAGCGACTCCAGTGTCCGTTTCTCAAATTCACTTGTGCACCTGTGGCAGAGCTTTTCCATTTCCTCCTCCTGGATGGTGGAACAGGCACCATCTCCAGGGAGTTCAGAATTCCTTTCAAGAATTGCATTTTATTCATTTATGTATTTCATTTAAAGCATTTCTCTTTCAAAACCAAATTGTTTTGTTCAGTTAGGTGTTAACTGCTGTGTAGTGGTTTGTAGGTTTGGTGAGAACAACTGTGTACTTTGCATATTTAATTGCCCTGATGTAAAAAAGCATGTTCCTTAGTTAACGGCAACAAACAATTCCCCTCTCATTCTGTAAATACACACTATCTTTCTTTGTTTCAGACTGTAGACTATACTGTCTGTATAGCAGTCATCCCAAGAATCTGGGATAGTCACTGAACCTCTTCATAGAATCATAGAATGGCAAGGGTTGGAAGGGACCCCAAGGATCATAGAGCTCCAACCCCCCTGCCACAGGCAGGGCCACCAACCTCAGGCCTGGAGCTACACAAGGTTGCCCAGGGCCCCATCCAACCTGGCCTTGAACACTTCCAGGGATGGGGCATCCACTACCTCTCTGGGCAGCCTGTTCCAGGACCTCACCACTCTTTTTGTAAAAAAACTTCCCCCTAATATTCAATCTAAACCTTCCCTCCTTCAGCTTTAAACCATTCCCCCTTGTCCTGCCATTAGCTGCCCTTTTAAAGAGTTGATTCCCCTCCTGTTTGTATGGTCCCTTCAGGTACTGGAAGGCTGCAATGAGGTCCCCCTGCAGCCTTCTTTTCTCCAGGCTGAACAAGCCCAGCTCCCTCAGTCTCTCCTCTTCTCCAGTTTCAACTTCAAAATGTAATACTATGTATCATATATAAAGTACTTTTATATATATTTAAACCTATACTATATTTATATAAATAGAAATAATGTTCACCTGATGATAATTACTCAATAATTATTGTTATCACCAACATTTTGGTTTATAATGTAGCTCAACATGTTTAATATTTTAAAATACTTATTTAATAATATTTAATTCGGGAACATGAGAGGTTTAAAGTAATCTGTGTAATGTCACTGGATGGAAAAATAGTACACTCTCCAGCTACTAAAAGCCAAGTAAAACATAAGCAAGAAGTCAGACTCAAATGACTCTCTACATAAAGCACAAATAGGTAATGATTGCCTCCTTTAGAAAGATGGTAACAGTTCCTTCAAATATTTGAAAAGACTCTTGGATGATTTCACAGTTTGTTAGTAGGAAAGAAAGTTGGTTCTGCCATTCTGAATGGCACATGGGTGTTGCTGTGTCCCATGTCGTGCCATTGTAGGAATGTGAGTCTATAAATATATAAAGAAAATATCAACAGATATAATGGGAGTTTTAAGTTCACTCTTTCAGTTAGATTGGTATCCACACTCCTTTAAATCCTTCAGAAGAGTCTAATACTTCTCAGTCACGGCTTTTCCCTGCAAAGGCTTTTTCCCAGCACACCACATTTGTTGAAGTATAGAGAAATTCTTTTCCTTATTATAGTTGTGTGGGTTTGTCCATTACAACTGTTAGATACATCGCCCTGTAATTCTCAGAATCAGCCATTGGCACATCTTAAAGGTTTGTTTTACTTGCCACCCTCCATTATTTGTGTACTGAGACCTGCTTAAGTGATATAATGCATGCTGAAGGATGTGGACATTACATACTGGAATTCTTTTTGGGACCTCTAGTGAAAAACATCTCTTTGTGGCAGCTTGTTTGAAAACTTCCCTTACTGATGTTTCAATTTAAACGTGATTCCTGAAGTTTATTCTCATTTTGTCTTTTTAAAAAAGTTGTTGAATAGGAAGATATTTTGTTTAGAAGAAAAATAATTAATTTATTATTCAAATGTCATCTTCTGATACTGTTATAGCCATTTGATCATCCTTTTTTCTTCCCCTGCCTGAAAGCTTTCTGCTTCTGATGTGTTTAGAAATAGCTTTAGTATTTATTGTTAGTAAGATTCTCCTCAAAATAAACTTTTGCCTGGCTTTTTATGTTAATAGAATCAACTTTCTATATTTATGCTGTGCTTTTAATTCAGCTCTATTACGACAGGATCTTGACTTCTGAAAGATGCTTTTTACTTCTAATAACATCTTTAATCTTCTGAATAGTCATGCCTGGCATATTTGATCCAATGGATTAATCTTGGTTCATACTATGCATTTACTTTCAGTCTCTAATACGAATTCACATTTGTCTTCATGTTGTCCATAATTATTTTATCCTTTCATCTGCTCCTTTTAATCTCTCTTTGATGGACCACTTCCTTTTTTTTTTGGTACTTTGTCATTTAAAGCTAAATATTAATACAATTTTTTTAATGTTTTCCTTTTCTCTGGAATATTAAATATAAATCAGATATGCCTCAAGTCAGGACTCTGGGCTCTTTGAAATAAGAGAAAAACCCCAAACAAACAAACCCCACAAAAACCTGGCGAGTTGTACGGTTCCACCTCAAAGAATTCAATGTTTTATATCTAAATGTTTATCACACATCATTTCATGTTGTGTAAATGGGATTCTGCTTCAAACTCTTGTTAGAACTTACTAATGTGCTACTCTCCTCCTCTAGTTTCATTGTGCACATCTGTGGTTCTTAGCAGTTTTCAAGCCCTCTTTGGTTTTACCCTCTCCCCATGAATATGTTTCCATATTCTTTGTAGGCAACTTTTGTTCTACATTCCTTAAAGTTAGAAGAACCTTTCTAGTAGCTAAGTTGCATTTCTTCTGCATTTAAAATGTTTTCCTCCTATTCATGACAAATTCTGTTTGCCAAAAACTTCTGAGCTTTTGTAACCTAACAACATGTGTTTCCTAATTTTGCCTTTTCTTCCAGCTATTTTTAAAAGAACTTTTTCATGTTCTCTGATCATTTTTTTTTTTACTTTTTCCAGTTTCTCTCTTCTTAAGTGTACATCTTTCTTGAAGTGTAGTGCCCCAAATAGGGTGTAAGGCCATCTGAAGTCTTGCTTGTGGAAAAATTGAAGTATTTTCATACATCAGCTTAAACTTGTATACGTCTTGTGTATATGTTTCAGTATAATGCCTGCTTTTTTCCCCATAAACTGTACATTTAGTCAGTTTGTGAACCAGTCTGCATCTTCAAGATCAGAGTATTTACCTGGAGAAAGGGTTGTATCTAGAGAGGACTACTTCTAAATCAGCAACTTAGTGTTCAGTGGCAGCTACTGAATGGTATATCATGATAAAACAATGAAATATTCTAGTGAAATATTCAATTGACTTGCTTCTTGCTAGAATAGACAGCTTTGACCAACCTCATGGGATGACATTTATTGAGAACCTGAGAAAGTTATTTTTTAGGCAGAACTAGAGCACCTTTAAAAGGTAAAAAGGTGGGAAGGAAACATGCCTACTTATGTGGATGAGACCACAAAGGCCATCTAGTTCCAACCCCCTGCCATGGGAAAGGATACCTTCCACGAGACCGGATTGCCCAAAACCCCATCCAGCCTGGCCTTGAACACTGCCAGGGATGGGGCAGCCACAGCTTTTTATATCTTATCTAACCCCCCCTGTTTCATTATGCATTACCCCTTGTTCTGTCACTCTCTATCCTTGTAAACAGTCTCTCTACAGCCTTCCTCTAGGTCCCTGCAGGTACTAGAAGACTGCTACAAGATCTCCCCTGAGCCTTCTATTCTCCAGGCTAAACAAACCCAACTATCTCAGCCTGTTTTCACAGGAGAGGTGCTCTGGTCCCAACAGCTCCATGTTTTTCCTGTACTGGGGTTCCCAGAGCTGGACACAGTACTCCAGGTTGTGGTCTCATGAGACCGGAGTAGAGGGGGAGAATCACAGAATGATTTTGGTTGGAAAAGAGCTTTAAGATCACTTAAGTTCTAACATTACCCTAGCACTGCCAAGTCCAATGACTAAACCGTGTCCCTAAGCACCATATCTCCGTGTGTTTTGACCTCCAGGGATGGTGCCTCAACCTGGGCAGCCTGTTCCAAAGATTGACAACCTTTTTAGTGCTGAATTTTTCCTAATAGCCAGTCTAAAATATTTAGCCTATGAGTGTACTTGTCTTTTCCACCATTTCAAATACAATTTTGTGCTTATTGCAATCAAATGTTGCAGATGGGTGAGTTTCTTGCTGTCAGCTGTACTCCTTTAGCAAATGTTTTTTATCCCATTCTGGTTTTGTATCTTGTTCTGGGTTTTAAAACGCTGCTTTTTCTTTGACTTTTCTCCAGCTCCTTCAACTGATAAAAAACTTTCTAGTCTCTGTCACAGTACTGAGCCTTGCTAAGTCATGTTTTTTTTAAGCATTACAGTATTTACAAGTGCCTGTCTGGGTTGTTTTGTTTGGGTTTTGTATGTTTTTGTTTTGTGTGTGTTTGTTTTACATGAGGAAATACATGACCAATGCCCTAGGAACTTGCATTGGTTACCTCTTTGTTATTATCTAGCATATTCCACTTGCATTTATATCCCATTTAAGTGTGGTGTCTGTTGCTGCTTTTCCTTCATGTTTTATTCTATCCTCCACCTTGTTGTCCTTTATCTTTGCTCATCCAATGCTGATGACATTTTTTTTATTGTTCTTACATTTTCAAATGAATAGTGCTTTTAGTGCTGTAGCAATAACTAGGTCTTACACCTCCCTGCACAGCGTAGTGATGACATGCAAATAAAGTCTCTCCTAGCCACATTTGACCGTTAGCACATGGGAAGTGTGGACTGGAGGCATGTGGCAATGAAATGACTCTTCTTCCCCTACCAACAGGGAGGAAAAAACACATCTTGTTTAAAAAGTAACAGCTGTTATCTGGCTGATGCTGGAAATAGTGTTGTATCTGTATTCTCTGAAAACCCCATTATTGTCATTGAAGCCAGACCAGTGTTTGACATACTGGCTTTGCACTATGAGATTTGCCTTTAGTGATATGGATAAGAGAATTTTGGCTTACATAGAGAGCTTTTTGGTCCATAACGTAAACCTTCCTTTGCCTTTTCATGGGAAAATGCAGTTAAGCTGTTGAAGTCAGCATACTTCAGTAGCTACAGAATTATCAGACTATTGGGGTTTCTGGGACAAGCTTTCATCAGGCAAGAATGGCAGATGTAAAGCAGGTGTTTGGTGGAAAATAGCTTCAAATTGAGATTAATAAAGTTGTTTATAAAATTTGACAAAGGCTGTCCTAATATCACCTGATTTAGTGATGTCACCATTATTTGCTCTAATTTAATTAACTGATCAAGAAGCTCTCAGGTTTTTCAAAGTGGGGTGGTTTTTTTTGTTTGTTTGTTTCGTTGGTTGTTTTTTTGTCTTAAATCTTTTCAGAAAGTTAAATACTTATTTTTCTGATGAGGAATTTCTGCCTCTCTAATGTGTGTGTGCATGTTTCTCTGTTTGCCTATTTAAGTCTAAAAACATCCCTATGAAGTGGGAAAGTGCTGTTGTCCCTGTTTTGGAGGGAGCTGAGCTGGCCTGGCTCTCAACAGGATATCCATTATTTGAACAGAGGTCTGCCAGCTGGAATGGTAGTAACATCCATTCCAAGTGAGAAGGTAGTTGGTGGGAGCAGATGAAGGTATGGGGAGACTGAGGGCTGGGTGCATAAAGGGAGTGGTAGATAACAGCACTTGGCACTCCATGCTTTACTCATAGGCAGTTGTAACAGTAGTGTAAGATTCAACTGTAAGTACCTAGAAATGGAGCCTGCAGTAGCAGAGAGGTGTAATGAAGTATTTAAGCAGTTATTTGGGAAGTGGATATATTAATACTGCCCCTGGTATTTTTTCTAAAGGACTGGAATCCATGGGTGTGCCTTCATCACTGAGCTATATGATAATACTCCATTTTCAGATGTGCTAGTGAGTTCTGTCTGGCTTAATGAGTGTTCTATGTCTGTTCTTCACTCCTGCTGTACAGGTGTTCTAGGCCACTGCTGCCTCCTCTCTCTGCTTGGGGGGTACAGAAGTCATGGGAGATAGATTTGTAATCTAGTGCTTAGTCCAGGCATTCTGATTGGGTTTGGATATGGAATAGAAGTTTAAACCATTCATTTCTGCCTAAGTGGGAGCAATGTTGGGCATGCTTGATTCCAAATGTGGTATGGCTCTAGAACTCCACTGATAAAAACTTAGGTGCCTGTAAAATTTTCAGTGCTGCTGGATAGACTAGGAGTTCAGGGTTTACACTTCTGTGTCCAAACTAAGACGACTTGACTTGCAGGTAATTCTTTGAGGGAGGTGTATGCTTTTGGCCTTACAGTTCTGAAGATGCCCAGTCAGGATTTACATTATCTGGCATAATGTTCCTCTTATACAAGAAATTAAGAGCTCTCCTCTGTGCTCATACAGGTGGTAGTGGTTTTACTGTCTGTTCACCTGTCACCTGCTGACTGAACTGAAACCAGGCAATTGGCAGCTTGTTGCTTGGGTTCTGATAAAGAAAAATCAACAATACCAGTAGTTTCCATCTTACCCTTCGGTATCTATGCCTAATGGTGACCTCCTTTCTTTCTGATACACAACATTTCATGTGTTCACCAGCTGTTCTGTTTTTCATCTTTGTAAAATCTGAGAAGAACTGTCAGTCACAGCTAATAGGGTTTTTTAGTGGTGCTTTTTTTCTTCCCCTCCAAGAGAAGTAGAGATAGGAGTGTAATGCAGAACAGACATGCACTTTTTGATAGCATAGAATCCCAGAATGCACTCAGTTGGAAGGGACCTTTGAAGGTCATCTAGTCCAACCCCTCTGCAGTAAGCAGGAGCACCTTTAACTAGATCAGGTTGCTCAGAGCTTCATCAAGCCTGACCTTAAATGCCTCCAGGGATGGGGCCTCCACCACCTCTCTGGGCAACTTGTTCCAGTGTCTCATCAATACCCAAACTCAGCAGAGGTTGGGATGCTGGTGATACTTGTGGCAGCATCACATCAGCTTTTGACTGATGGTGTTCTGGTGCCAAGGGCTCTCCCTGCTGCTACAAATATCTGTGCTTCACTCATATATCTTCTCATCTGTTATGTTGTGACATGGATCTTGCGATACCTCTTCAGTAGCAATGTGCTTTTCAAGTTTGAAATGAAACAAACCAGAGGACTAGTTCTGGGTGCTGTCTTCTGTTAGTATGGGTCCTGGGACATGGTGATTTGTTAACTACAGTATTGAGGAAGAAAAACCCTGTGTTCAAAATGCTGATAGAGATAATGAAAGGAAAATGGCACCATTTATCTTTAGTTACCTATTTATCTTGATTCAGTTTAAATAAACGATGCATGTCGAATAAAGGACTCAGATGGCTGATTACACTATTTCTAGATCAAGTAGCTCATATTTACAAGTTTGAACTCTTAAACTAGTAATAATAAGCAGATTAAATAAAAAAGACAATATATTAATCTTTTTATGGCCTGTGAGCCATTAGAAAAAAAAGTCTCCATGCTTTGATTAGGGAATGGTGAAGCAATGTGTTGGGTATGCGTGGTAAGGGTTTACTGATGGGGTGCTACAGTGGGGGCTTCTGTGAGAAGCTGCTAGAAGCTTCCCTCATGTCCAATAGACCAAATGCGGGCTGGCTTCAAGGTAGTAGAGAACTCAGGAGTGAGGTTGAGCCTGGGAAGGAGGGAGGGCTGCAGGGAAGGCATTTCTAAGGTTTGTTATTATTTCTCATTATCTTACTCTGATTTGGTTGGTAATAATTCCCCCAAGTCAAGTGTTTTGCTGGTGCAGGTAATTGGTGAATGATCCTCCCCTGTCCTTATCTTGACCCACAAGTCTTTCATTAAATTCTCTCTCCTCTGTCCAGCTGTGGAGCTTTAGTGGGCACCTGGTGTTCAGCCTGGATCAAACCACCACAAATGGCTGGTAATGTGTGCATTTAACTCTGTCTGTGTCATAAATTGAGCAGGTTAGAACTTGCTGACCACAAGAATAACAGTAGCAAATGTTTTTTGCTAAGACTAAAAAAAATTCTTGCTGATGTCTGTTGATTACAAGAAAAGTGAATGCAATGGAGAGGCTTACAAAGCTCTACGTCTATTATAATAGTTTTATTATGTTCTGTAAAGAATACAGGAAGTCTGCTTAAAGACTCTTGCATCTGTAACAATGATAAATATTAAAATATAGGGTAGAAAATTGCTGAAAAGCTTCTAGCTGATAATACAGAGGATGTTAATCTAAAAATTCATTTACAAGAAAATTTCTGCTTGGGAATATAGTGGGGGAAATGATTACTTTCTATATTTTTTTTTTTAGCAGTTGACAAAACTGATTATTTCAGTCAGCTGTTTCAAGAGTACATCACTAAAGAATAAGAATGTTTTTCTACTGTATTTTGTCCAGAGCTAGAGCAGTTTTGGGAGAATGGATGCTTTCACCTAATTTCAGTTGCCAGTTTCCTTCTGTAATCTTAATAGTTTATGGGAACTTTGGAAAACTACTTCTTTGCAATTCTTCTGTGGGTAGCAAAGTGGTGCAACAAAGGGCTTTTTGGCCTCTAGAAATTTTGTAGATCATACAAAGTAACAAGATGAAAAACGCAGCTCAGGATGGGGTTAGCTGGTTCTCAAACTCATTTTTTGACTTGCTGTCAAACAAGGATCCCAAGTCTTTTTTCCTACAGTTGTCCCCTTGTCTGTCTGCAGCCTTTGCCAATGTGGGAGTTTGTCTTCAGGTGCAAGGCAGCATTTGTTTGAAGTTTTTGTCAGCCTGTTCTTTAAGTTTGTTGAGCTCCCTCTGATAACCTTACCTTCAAATCTTATCAACCATGTCCACATCCCACCCATTTGGTGTCTCAGCAAACTTGAGAGCATGTTCTGGTCCGTTCTGCAGGGTGTTGAAGTTAAAGTTGTGTTGAAACCTGTATCAGTCCCTGAGGAATGACATCTGCAGCAGTGTGCTAGTTAAACAACGAGGAGTACTGGTTATGCTTTGAAGTACTGACCACTACTTTCTGAATGTGGTAATACAATTTCCCACCCATCATGCAGTCTACACTTCCTTGCAATTTGGCAACAAAAATGCTGTGAAATTGCCTTGACAATCTGGAAGCTTTATGGTAAACAGCATCCTTGGTAATCTTGTGCACCAAACAAGTCATCTCACCACAGAAGACAGTTTATTGGGCATGGCTTCCTGTTTGCTAGTCCAGGTTGGCTGTTCCCAGACACCTTGCTGCTGTTGTGCTTCAAGAGCTTCCACGAGAACTTGTTCTTCAGTTTTTCTGGGGATTGAGGTGAGGGTGGTCGTACTGTTGTTCCCCAGGTGTTTCTTATTCACCTTTTTGAAGGTGACAGAATACATTTACCTTCTTCCAGTGGCATCCACTACTTTTCAGGTGTGATAGGTAGAAATCTCTTGTCCAGCTTAGTATATGCATCTCATCTTGATCCATAAACTAGCATATTTCTGGTAGTAAGTTGATCTTTCTTTCCCACAGGTTGTACTTCTCCAAATACAATTGCTAGGGTCTGGGGCCTGAGAAGCTCAGTAGTAGATCGTGCTGGTAAATACTGGGAAGGTATCCTTATTTTCCTTTTCATTAGATCTTTCCTCTTTCAGCAGCAGACCTGTGTTGTCCTTGCTTGTAGGAAGATATCCAGAATGCTTTAGGATCCCTTCTTTTTGTTCTTTGCATCTCTTGCTAATTTTGGCTTCAGACATGGTTTTCCTAATTCTGTCCCTGGGTGTCTGAAAAGTGCTCCTGTGTTTCTCCTGGGTAACTTCTGTAAACTTCCTTTTTGGTTTTGAGCTTCATTTGAAGTTCCCCATTTAGCCAAATTCCAGATCACATGGACCCTTCTCATCCTCTGTGGAAGTTGTCCTTGAAGACCAACCAGCTCTCTTGGACAGCTTTGTCATTCATGACCATCTCCCATTATATCCAGTCAAGTAGATCCCTGAATGGACTGAAGTGCATTTCCTTATAATCCAGGGTTTTTTCTTTTTGTTACTTCTCTTCCTCATTTCCCTTAGAATCTTAAACTCTAATATCTCATAGTTACTTCAGCCCAAGCAGCTGCTGAGTTCCATGTCCCTGATTAGAGTGTTTTGGGTTTTTTAATTTATGACTAGAAAATTCAGTGAGGCCACGCTCATTGTCAGTTTGTTCAGCATTTGCTCCAGTGCTTTTCCTCGTTGTGTTCAAAATCTACATTTCTTGTGCCCTACTGTTGCTCTGGTGAACCTCGTGGCTCTGGTCCACCATGAGAACAAGGGTGTATGAAAAACTTCCCTTGTTGCCCTGACCTGTGTGTGCTTCTTACCTCCCATCTCCAGCACCTTAAGAGCTTGATTTAGATAGGTTTGGAATATATCCTCATCATGATTCCCAAGTTGCTTTTGGTATGTGTAAGTGGTAATAAAGTACAACTGTAGTTTGTGAGACTGGATTTGTTTGCCACCCAACGGCACATGACTTATTTGGCATAGATCAGGTAAGTGCTGGTTTTCTTTCCGTGTATTTCAACGCTCAAACAGGTGGTTTGACATTTCTGACACAGTTTGTAATTTAATTTAAACTAAATAATCAGTGTACATCTACTCATCTGTTGTTGTCTTCTATTCTGCATATCTTAGGATCAAGGTTACAAAATTTTCAATATTACATTGTGATAAAAGTGATCTGTACTGGTGGTAGGTGCAGTGTAGGAAAGAGCTCCATTCTAACAGAATATGTTGAAAAGCAATAGCTAGTGTTTCAGCTAGTTTCTCAGCGCAACCCACAGAAAGCCCAGGAGCAGTAATGTGCTGCAGTTTTCAGGAATGCACCATTATAATGGTGGTGGTATGTATCAATTCAATATTACCTGTCTAAGCCTTCAGAAATGTTGTATTTTTTCTGGGTGTGAAGCTTTATGAGAGAGAACCAAGAATACAAATCAAATTCGGTTCTTTTATGGAAAGATTTTGTTAGCTCTTCTGCACTTAACTAGCTGAATATATTTTTAATCTTCTCTTCTTTGTTAATGTGGAGACAAATACCTTGTGTGAGGTCTTACTGACTGCTCTGAATTACAGCGAACATGCAAACTGTACAGGTGTTTCTTTCTGTTTTGACTGCATCATACATCTTTATATCTTAAACCCTGACACAGGCTCCAAGCCGTCAAGATGATGAACAAGTGGTCCTTGTCAGAACAGATCAAAGTGGAAGGGCATGGCCCGTTGCCACTCCCACTGAACCCCAGGAGCCAAAAGGAGGACGGAGAAAGCGACAGATGGTAAGTTTTACAGTTGTGAGTATTAAAGTGTGATTCTGAAATGGTTTCTTAGTTTTACTTTAATGATGTCATAATTAATGTGAATGTCTCATCAGAATGTCAATAGGTAATTAAAAAGTTCCTTTCAGAAGATGGTTGTAATTAAGTGTTAGAGTACATATTTATTAAGCATATATTAAGTTTATTTTCAGATTACATTTCCCTAGAGATCACTTTAGGTCTTATTTAAATGCACATATGAGGAAAAGTAAGTTTTTCAAATTATCAGTCTCTTAGCCAAGAGGTTTATATTGAACAAAGTTATGAAAATAATAAAGATTAGCAGAAGTGAGTATTTCCAAAATAAGAAAAGTTCTACTGAGATACTCAGGTCTCGGTAGCTAATTTTCCTTTTTTCCTCTCCTGATGAAAATCCTGCTACTCCTGATAAAAAAGCCATGGCCTAGTCTTTGTAACAAAGTGCTTTGAGAAATAGCAGGAAGCTTGGAGGCTTGAGCAGGGTTTTATCCTTACAATATTTGCTTGCAACTGGTAAATAAACTAATATTTCAGTCTTAGTGTATAAGGAGATGACAATACCCTGTATTTCTTGCACGTATGTTCTTGATTAGTAGGACAGATCAGTTTGTAACACTGCTGTGGAGGAATGGAAGGCACAAGAGGGTGAGGAATTAGTTGTCACATGCCTGTTTTTTCCATTTTGGAAAATGCCATCTTGCTTTGTGTTAATGATCATTCCCTGTGCTTCTTCAGGATTTAGTTTAGTCCTGCCCTAAAGGACAAACTCTCTTCTCTTGTGCACTCTATCTAAGTTGGCAACGTTTCCCAACAGAGGTACTGCATTTATACAGGTTTTCAGTAATGTCTGTGATTGCTGTGTTTCAGTAGTCTCTGTGACTTGACAATTCAGTACCTCCTGTAAATAATGAAGATTACTTTTTGAACATTCCACCATGTGCAGATTAACTGTTTCAGTCAATTAACTACTGTATATCTTGCCTGAGTGGTAATTTTGCAGCTCTGATAGCTTGAGGGTATAAAGGATATCACAGTTGTGGGAAGAGGCTGTGTTTTTATTTAGACCTACTGATGGAATTGAAGAAAGGAGATGTTTTTTTCCATATGTCAAATGAAGGAGCAAGCCCAGTTGTTTCAGATGTGCTGAGCTTGATCCATGATTCTGTAAATTTGTTGAAATTATTAGGATCTGAACTTTAGAGTTGATCTTTCTCACTAGGTTAATATTTATTTTCAAAACGTTTGTTTTCAGGTGCCGACTCATGTAGATAAAGAGAGAGTAAGGTATTTTCACGATGATGATAATATGAACCTGAACGATTTGGTCAAGAATGAGAAGATGAGAACAGCAGAGGATCAGAACTCACTGTTCATGCGCATGGCATCAAAGGTAGGGTGTCATGTGTGGCTTTTTAATTAAGCATTATATTATTAGAAATATCAGGGAGGACATGAGGCCTCCGTGCTCTAGGTATGTTGCTTTCGGTTGAGAATTCTAATTGTCTTGAATAATAATGAAGCCTGTCAACATGGGCTTATGAAAGGCAGGTCCTGCCAAACTAACCTGATCTCCTTCTATGACAAGGTGACCTGCTTAGTGGATGAGGAGAAGGCTGTGGATACAGTGTACTTTGACTTCACCAAAGCCTTTGACACTGTTCCTCACAGCATTCTGCTTGATAAACTGGCTAATGCTGGCCTGGATGGGTGCACCCTCTGCTGGGTAAAAATCTCTCTGGGTGACCGGGCCAAAAGAGTTGTGGTAAATGGAGCTAAATCCAGCTGGAGGCCAGTCACACATGGTGTTCCCCAGGGCTCAGTCCTGGGTCCAGTCCTGTTCAATATACTTTATCAATGACCTGGATGAAGAGGTTGAATCTTCCCTCATTAAGTTTGTGGATGACAGTTAAGCTGTGAGGAAGTGTCAGTCTGCCTGAGGGAAGGGAAGCTCTTCAGAGGGATTTGGGCAGGCTAGATCCATGGGCTGAGACCAACTGGATGAGGTTCAACAAGGCCAGGTGCAGAGTCCTGCACTTGGGACATAACAACCTCATGCAGTGCTACAGGCTTGGGGCAGAGTGGCTGGAAAGCTGCCTGGCGGAAAAGGACCTGGGGGTGGTGTTTGACTGCAGGCTGAATATGAGTCAGCAGTGTGCCCAGGCGGCCAAGAAGGCCAATGATGTCTTGGCTTGTATCAGAAATAGTGTGGCCAGCAGGTCTGTGGAAGTGATTGTGCCCCTGTACTCAGCATTGGTGAGGCTGCACCTGGAGTGCTGTGTTCAGTTTTGGGCCCCTCACTACAAGAAAAACATTGAAGTCCTGGAGTGTGTCCAGAGAAGGGCAACCAGGCTGGTGAAGGGGCAGGAGGGAAAATCATAATTATGAGGAACGTCTGAGGGAACTGGGGTTGTTTAGCCTGGAGAAGAGGAGGCTGATGGGGGACCTTTTCACTGCCTACAATTACCTGACAGGAGGTTGTAGAGAGGTGGGAGATGGTCTCTTCAGCCAGGTGACAGGAGATAGGACAAGGGGAAATGGCACAAAGCTGGCCAGGGCAGGTTCAGATTAGATGTTAGGAAAAATTCTTCACTGGAAGGGTTATCAGGCACTGGAACAGGCTGCCCAGGGAGGTGGTTGAGTCACCATCCCTGTTTATATTTAAAAGATGGGTAGATGATGTGCTCAGAGATATGGTTTAGCCATAGGACAGCTATGGTTGGACTCAATGATCCTCAAAGGTCTTTTCTAGCCTTGCGAATCTGTTGTAAGATCTGGTAGATATTAACCAAAGTGCTGGAATCATTTGCGTGTGCAGGAAATAGAGTGCGTTCAGCTTCTTCACAGAAGTGGTTGTGCTCTTCTTCTGCCTGGAGAATTTGATGCTTTTGAGGTGAAAGCTGTTAGTGTGTTGTACCTTAATGAGTTAATTATGGCCAGCAAAGTAGATTTTCCCCAAATTAGTGATGAGTAATGATGAAGCAGCATTTTGTCAGCATTTGGAATGTCTCTTCCATCTAGAAGTTAAAGGAATCAATGACACTTGAAACAAAGTACCCAAAATTCCATTGGCACGTCCTGGGTAATGAGATAATTTATGTTCACATGCCACACAGATTTATATCTTCTGGTTCCATGAGTGATTCCGCTGCCTGCTCACAGACAGATGCTGTAGTGCAAATGGGATGATTAGTTTCTGTCATCCAAACTGGATAATAAAGGCTACTTTGTGTGCTCAATGTGGAAGTGTTTGTTAGAGGTGATTGCCAATAACTATGACATACAGATTCTCTGGCATGCTTCAAAATGTACTAGGTTACCACTCCAGTATTTCGTGCACTACTGAGCAGGTTTTGAAAAAGCTTGTTAGCATTGAATTAGTATCATTACAGAGAAAATTTGGTTTTCTGTTTATCTAGAAAGCAGATGAGATGCTGGAGAGTAGGCTTGGGTTGGTTGTTTTTTTTTTTTTCCTTTTAAAAGTTCTTCTCTAAGCAATACTTGAAAAGAATTGGAAAAGCCATGATAGTGCCCAGTAGAAAATATTTAAACTGATGCTATAAACCACTTTGCGTGTCAGGAAGTTCCTCTGGAGAGATAATCAGAACTTTAGAAAGCAATGAGTGTGCTTTATGCATCTTCTCACTCAGCTGCCCTGGTGGAAGTTCTCATTATCTCCCACTGACATAGTCAAAAAATTATAACCTTGATGTCCAGTTAAGCAGACATGTCTTGTTGCCAGTGGTTTATTTCCTTCTTTGCCTTCCCTTCAAAAAACACCTTTACCTTCCCAACAACAAAACACCTGAACACACAAACCTTTCCTTCAAAACTATAATTAACTAGCACATCTGCCATGGAAGCATTTATAAGTAAATGAAAATGTGAAGACGTAACAGAACTTTGTACTGTCCATGTCACATGCTAATAAGCATAACAAAGAGAAATGGTTGCCACTTTCTCAGACACCTTATTCATCTTGTGTTGCCCTGTCTCCATTAAATATTTTCTTTAGAATTAACTTTTGTGAAAAATGGTGTTCAGAGTGTATGCATATGAATGCCTATATTAAAATTTCAGTGGAATGGAATTAAAAAGAAGTCTTTAACTCAGATCTGGGCATTGAAGGTCAGCTTGTAAATCGATATTAACATGTCTTTCTGAAATTGTGATTAATGGCTCAATTTGTCTCGTGTTTAGTCTGCTGTTTTCATGTGACTGCTTCCACAGAATGCTTTACAGTATTGCTTTTTGGGCTCTGATTCTTTGCAGAGATGTGAACATAAAAGCAGACTAATTTGAGCTTCTTGAATTTGGTAATAGCAAATGTTTGCAGTGCCCCTATGATGACATAGTGAAGAATGCTCTCAAAAAGAGAAATATTATTTTTACTTCGATTTTTTTTCCCCCAAACTCAGATGAGTCTATTTGGACTCATACGTACGTACATTTATACAGTTATGTGCTTGGCTTGCCCCTGAAATTCCTAAACTTTGTGAAGAGTATTATTGGTGTATTCATATGTTTGATTCCAAATTTCATCACTTCAAACTGGAAATAATGTTTGAGTCTTAGAGCAAATCTAGTCATCCTTGGTTTCGTTTTTGTATTTTTGACATCGTATTAAGTAATGATGTAAGGAAGACTAGAAAACTTGAAATGAGATCAATGATTTCTATATTATATAGCCTTGTGAGTCTTCAAAGGGGAGATTCAAATGGTTTGTATTTTTTTTCTTCTGTTTTTATCCTGTTCAATTTTGAAATGTTGTGATTTTTCCAAGTTCTTGATGACTGAAACACTTAATGCAAGAGCAGCTGTATGAGAGATTCACTCAGCCCAGAAATCCTGTGTACATCAGTGAATTGATGCCTTGGAAAGCCGGAATCAAAACTCAATAGCCTTGGTGACTATTAAGCAGGTTTCCTTTATTGCAGCACTGGGCACACAGGGGATAGCTCCTCCAAATGTGTGCCCCATTAAAGCCAAGTTTCTCATATTTATACAGATTAATTATACGTATTCATTATAATTTCTAAGACAAGGCAGGGTTATGCAAATTATTTCCAGGAAGTCATTTACATTAACTCCTCACAGATAAAGCATGCTCAGTGACACTCAGGGGGTCTTCCGGTGGTCTTCAGGGATGAAGGCTGGACGTCTTCCTCTCTCTCAGTACATGCTCTTTGCGGTTTTCTCCATAGTTACCAAAACACATTCCTGAGCTCAAAACACATTCCTACACAAACTAGTTAGGAATGCCTTTTAACTGAAAACAAGATATACTCTGTCTCTTAATTGGTCGTTGGTCTCATTATTTATGACTCCTGTATCTTCACTAGCTTCAAGGCTAAGCTAAGTTTTGTAGCCACTTTCACGAAACAGCTCACACAGTTTCAACACAGCCATATTCTAATAAAATCCAAACCAAATGTATTCTTATACCCAAATTAAAATTATATTAATTGCCTCAAGCTACATCTACATCAATCTATTCAGCAATTTTATATTTCACTGAATCATTCCCCCCTTTTCATTATCTCTATGAATTCTTTTGTAATCTCAAATTATACTATCCTGTCTTAATGATTTTGAGAAGTATTCACCTGTCTCTACTTGATGTCTTCTTTTTTTTTTTTAATTTTCAATTTTTTTCTCCAATCCCTCTATGTTATATTGGTCTGTTTACAACACCGCTAAGAACGTTGAATCACCACACAAGAAATTAAAACTAAAATACTTATCAAATAACAAATGTAAAAAGTTGTTTGAGCCAAGCAAGTTTGGGAGCCAGGCGTAAGCTTATCCCAAAGCTCTTTAAATCCCCACGATGTATCATCTTGAGCTACTTGGTGAAGAATCTTTGTTTGTTTCCATATATTATTTAAATCTGTTTAAGTTTCTTTTTCTGATGTATGTATGAGCGACAACTTTGATTTATTATGATTCAGAAAGCATCAATTAATATGCACTCACCTCCTTCTTTGGCCAGTAGCAGATCTAAGGCCATCCGATTGTGTCTAACTACCTTACTTAAGGAGGAAACTTCTAATTGCAATCAGTATCTGTGCCCCCCTTTTCTTGGATGCTCAGAGAAAGCAATTTGCCAGTAATTCCCTGGTATGTTTCATTTTCCAATGTTCCCTAATTGCACCTGGTTATCTGTGTTGGCGTTATTTTTCAAATATTACTGAGTCACTGTCAAATTGTAATATATATATATATATATATATATATTCTTCCCTATTAATTTTGATTTAAAATTTATACATGGAGTATAAATAGGACACACGCTCCCCAGTGGTGGTCTTTGAAGATTCCCTTTACCTGTTATTCTAGTAATTCTTTATCAGCCCAAACATATTCAGTATTTTCCTGCTCATTCAAAACTCCTATTTCTATTTTCCAGGATTAATGTTAGAATCTCTTGCAATCTTTCTGCTGCCTGTTGAGCCTCATAATCGGGGCAATCTATTACCTTTTTCTGGTCAGTGTCACCTTTCAGGTGTCCTCAGTAGAGCATAATGGGGATCTTGGTTGGCAGTTGAACTGCTTCTAATAAGGGAAGTATTTCTCCTGCATGCTTAGTGCTTCCCTTGAATTGTTAAAAGTCCACGCTGTTCCCAAATTGTTCCATGGACATGCACAACTCCAAAAGCATACTTGGAATTTGTCCATATAGTTATCATTTTTCCTGCTGCAAGTTCTGATGCTTTGGTTAAGGCCATAATTTCTGCCTTTTGGGCTGAAGTTTCAATAAATAAAGGATTTGATTCTATTACCTGGTCAGTAGTGGTCACTCCCTATCCAGGATTACAGATGCCTTGCTGGACGAAACTACTATTGTCTGCAAACCAGGAATCTTGAGCACCTTTCACAGGTTCTTCTTTTGAATCAGGTCTCCTAGAATACACAGCTTCCATTTTCCCCAAGCAATCGTGTACCAGGGGTTTGGTTGTAGTTTCACTGAGGAAAGAAGCTAGATTCACAATGTTACTTCAATCACAATATCATCAGGCTCCACAAAAATACCTTGATATTTCAGAAATCTGAATAGGAAAAGTTAATGATTTCTCTTTAGTTCCAGAACACAATTTGAGAGATCATTCCTGTCATCTTCTGTCCCAAAGTGAATTTTCGGGCTTCTTCAATGTTAAGTATTGTAGCAGCTCCTGCTTGTAAACACCCTGGCCATCCTCTGCTTTCTGTCATCCTTTAGCAGTTTAAAGAAGTATGTCACTGCTCTTTTATAGGGTCCTAAATGTTGAGCCAGGACTCCCAGGTTTACTTTTTTCATGTAAAAAGAGCAAGTCTAGAGCTCTCATTAGTTCCCTTTAAGTGTATTAAAAGCTTTCTATGCCTCTTTTGCCCAGTTGAGCAGGGTTAATTTTCAAGAGTTCATAAAGAGGCTTCGTTATTATTCCACAACTGACACCAGCTCACTATTCAGAAAAATGTTCTGAGTTCTCTTACCATCTGAAGGTCTTACAGATGGCTTCTTTTGCTCAGTATCCAATTCTCTTTGTCCTCCAGAAGTTTCACATCCCAGATAGGTTACTCATTGTTGTATCATTTCAGCGTTCTGTTGAGAGACTCAATATCCATTTAGCCCCAGAAATTCAACAAACCTGTCCCTTGAATCCAGTCAGGTTTTGTTTCAGTTACTATTAATAGGCCATTCACATACTGCAGAAAGATTTCGTCTCTGGAGGGAGGGTCTCATGCTTCAAGTTCTCCTGTAAACTGATTCCCAAAGATGGATGGATTTATTTTTAAAACCTTGGGGTAACACTGTCAGGTAAACTGGGTTCTCCTACCGGTGGTAGGATTTAAAATGCAGATAACTTTTCATTTTCTTTGGCTAGTGGCAGGCAGAAGAAAGCATCTTTTAAGTCTAAGACTGTAAGCTTTGGTAGCAGTGTTGTTGCAGTTTTGTGTAGCTGTGCTTTTAAGATGGCTTTTGCAAACAGCAGAGCTACAGCTCGCTGCAAGCCCTAGACATTAAACACCAGCCAACCCAAGGGCAAAGTCGCAGCCGACTAAAGTTGCACAAGTGTATAGGGATTAGCTACCACAGGGTGCAAATCTTCAGCAATATTATTTATTGCCCTGAGATATTGTACTATTTGATATGTTCTATTGGCTTTCAACTGATAAAATCAGAATGCTTAAGAGAAAGAGGCTAAGGAAAGGTCATGTTTCCAGTTACACAATATTTCTTGGCCTTACGCAATTTGGAAGCTTTCATGGTGCCTCATTACCTGGTATTTTTCTCTGCTTTTGGTTTTTAGATAGTTATGTTAACTGGGGATTGGACGGAATATCCATTGTTACTTCCTTTCTGTGGCTTCTTACTTCCCATTCCATCACCTGCACCTATTGCTAAATGGTATGAGCTATCATTATCGAATTTAGAGAAACCAGAAAACCAACTCCTGCATGCATAACATCTTTAGTTAGCACTCCTGTACCTGCAGCCAGTTCTTCAGAGATTTAGATACTTGCACTGTAAGGATTTCTGGGACAATGGTGAAACTTGATCTGTGTAGAAGTGGCCTGGCTCAGTATGTAGCTGTTACAAAAGTTCTGTATCAGTGAGGGTGAAATTTGGCAACTGAACTTCTACATTAATATAGTAGAGGAAAATACAATATAAACTTCATATAAAGGCAGCTCCTGTAAAGAGGCAATTACGAATGTAATGTGGTGTCTGTTTAATGGGAGTTAAATGAGTACATAAAGAGAAAATGCTTGCAGGTTATGAGGGGCTCTGCAGCACTCGGGCTAATTGCACATGTATGCCACTGGTGAAGGCGTTCAAATGGAGTGAACTCCCTCCCAAAATGGGATAAAACTCTGTTTAATTGTTTTTATTAAAAAAAAAAAAAATCCAAGGGTGGGTGAATATAAGAATAGAGAGCTTCTGGAGGTTAAAAGAAAAAAAGAATCCAGAAGCCAACCATTATTTAAAAAGTACTTTCATGTCCAAGGAAAGAGAATGGAAGAGAGCAGGCTTAGAGGAAACTTTGATAAGGAAGAGTGAAAAATTATCTTGAGGGAATTACTTTAAATAATTATTTTGAGTTTACTAAAAGCATAAAACTAGGAGTTAAAACTCATTTGAAGCAAGAAGCTTGCAGAAACGTGGTGTTGAAAAAAAACCTGATCTAAAAAACTGTTCTAAAGCATTTAGGAAAGATAAATGCATGCAAGGCGAGCTAACAAAGTTCTTGCATTAATATCCTTTATAAATTAGGGCAGAGTGATTGCTTTGCTTGAACCATTATTTACAGGGAATAAGTGAAAAACTGGCTCGAGTTAACAGTGTCAGTAAAAAATGAATTTTTGTTCAAATTTATAGAAGCCCATTATTTTGAAGAGACATTTGAATTTGAGATGAGTAATAGCGAATGACTAAACCCAAATGGCCCTCATGTAAGTGGTCTGCAAGAAGTCAGGTGTGACATGCTGAACTATGAACTGCTGGGTGTGATCTTTATTCTTCCTGAGGAATGGATGGTTAGAAGTATAATGGCAGTCTTTTTTAAAAGGAAAACAGAGGGCAGCAGTAAACTGTTATTTTTTTTCTTGTAAAAGGCTGTGATCAGTGCATTCATCAGGAATCTCTTCTGTTCAACACATACATCAACCACCTGGAGGAAGGGACACTTTATGACCTGACAAATTGTTATTGTTACATACTGATTCAGGACTGACAAATATAGAGGTCATTGTAAATTACAGAATTTCAAAATACAAATATGGGATTTTTCTAATGATTTGGAAACTTATATCTGAACTGGTTCTTAAGAGTCACTTCAGAGAGTTGCTGGAGACACGCACGTATTTCAGTGCTGTGAGTCATCTGTCCCATTTTGAATTCCGTCTGAAAGACATTATGGGTATAAAAGACATTAAGATGTCTAGCTCAGACACAGGAGATTATGCTATAGACCTCTCAAATAAGGAGAAAGAGATCCCACCATGGGTATCGAGGCAGTAAATTCAGATGAAAGTCAGGGTTGATGAATGCAAAGTGATGGCAATCGTGAAGCTGAGTGAAGCCGTAACCGAGCATATACCACAAGAGGCTGTTACTGCCTGATTGGAGAGTCATTGTGAGTCTGCAAACATTGTCTCCGTGCTTGTGGGATTAAAAAGAGAAACAGAACATTGGGGATTCTGAAAAAAGAGAATTTAAGACCAATTTAAAACATACAGGGCTACTGTAGTGTACCCATGGTGCACCTATAGCTTGAATGCTCCCCAAGCTCCTACAGCATAGCCTGTTGGCAAAGGCATGGACTAGCAGCCATGTGAAGAGAACCAATGTAAGCAAAAAGCTTAATAGAAAACAGCTATTATTGTTTCTCTTAGCTGACATGGTCACAGAACATTTTAACATGAAGGAGGTTGTTTTGGGATTTGGTGGTTGGTTTTGGATTTTTTTGGTTTATTTTGTTTGGGTTTTTGGTTGCTTTTTTTCCCCAGAAGTATGAGGTTGTGGAGGCTTTAATCATGAGCAGGAGGAAAAAAGACATAGTGACTTTGTGAAAAACCCATTTACATGGGTAAATATTAGATAGGGAGATCTAGATAGCCTTTGGGCTTAGGATTTCCACAGTGAAATGCTGAGAGCTGCAAGTGTGGAGCAGCAGGGTCAGTTCCACCTGCTTTGTTTATGCTTTTCCCCATGTGTTTTAACCATTGCTGGAGATTGATTATACAATACAAAATTATTGCACTGGGTTAAAGCAAGCAGCTGGGTTTGCTGTGTTTCATTCTAAAAGCGTTTTGTTTTGGGGTTTTTTGAGGGGTCTTTTTTTTGCTTGTTTGTTTAAGGATAATTTTAAAAAATAATGTTACAAGAATGCATTGTGTTTCCTGGCTTATGCAATTGCTTCGTTTGTTTGGGAAGGCTCTGAAGTTCCTACTGACTTCAGTAAGCTTTGGGTCAGATGATACACACTATGCTGCTTTTTTGTTACTAGCAAAGATTTGCAACATTGCATCATTTTATTAGAACAAGCTTCTGGATAAATAGCTAGCTTGTTACCAGTCTTTTAGGATTGAGCCATATTATGTATTTACTAGGTAAGTGTGCTGGAGCATGTGATCAGAGTAGATGTTTTTGCCTGTTACTGTTCAAGCTTAGGTTATATGAGGAATCTGTTACAATGGATTTTTGGTTGTCTGAAATTTAATTTATGATGCTGAAGTCCTCCAGTCCCATGCAGTGTTACATTTGGGTTTTGAAGGTATTTTTGTTTGGCTTTCATAAAAAGAAGCATGATAGATTCCAGATCTTCTTTGTTAAAATCTGAAATGCTTTTGGTAGCTTCTGTACAGGTGATTCCCACTCTTGTCACCACAAAATGTGGTGGCCTTCCCCAGATGGTGATTGTTTCTTGATCCTGAATTCAGAAACTGGCTCCTAGCACCCTGAATTTTCCACGTCTTTAGGTAAAAGGCATTCTTGTTCACAACATTGCAAGGTCAGTGTTAGTGCTGAAGTGTTTGCAGCAGCCTGAAAAACTTAGAGTATGATTGCAGAAATTCTAGGTGTTTTCTTTATGTACTTTGTAAACCCACACTGCAGAGAATTATCTGCATTGTGATCTGGGGGCTCAGCGGGACAGTCCTCCAAAAAACTTGTGTCTCTGAGTGCAATCAGCAAGGTGTTTTTGTGTCCAGCAGGAATTCTAGCAACCAAACCTCTTCTGTCAGTTTTAGTTTGATAACCTATTACACAAATTTGGCACACATGAATTTTTGCATCTTGATTTGAGAAGCGGAAAAAACTGTCCACAAAAATGAAACTCATATTTCGGAAGAGCTGTGGGAGTGGGAAGAAACTGCTGAAAGTCTGAAAATTGTATCTGACCTAGAATGAGAGAAGGGAGGTCCTAATGCTTACATTTTGTTGAAAAATTTCATTCATTTTATCAATCTGAACTGCTTTTGTTGAGTGATTGTTGTGATTTCTTAGGTATGGCTACTGGAATAGAATTTATCCACTGCAGACAAGGCAATTGCTTTTAAAGAATGAAATATAGGGGTTTTTTTTGCCAACAACCTTCCTTTAAAGATCTCTGCTGCATGTTTTTTTCTCATTACAGTGTTGTTTCTTCTTCCCTAAGTTCTTATGTCAGATCTGATGCCAGCATAATTTGTGAGAAAAAGAACATGAGAAGTCACTCATCCTTAGGTCCAGTTGAGTGCCTTTGTCTAAGTGGAAAACCAACCACATTTTACCTAAATTAGAAGAAAAAAGTATAAGAATGTTGCGTTTGTGACTTGAAGTTAATGTCTTAAAAATGCTGGCTGTTCAGGCAAGGGCAAGTTAAGGTGTCAAATTTAAAGAGCCTTTGCTACCATAATACAGCCCAATATACCTGTTTTTTTTATTTAGAGCTTTTGTCTAATAGATTATACTTCTCCATATTTCCCAATATTATTCAGTCAAGTGAATGTTCAGTGTCTGGCAGCAAGGTGGCTCTCCAGTCCTTACAACTCTTTGGTTATGCAGTGTATCACCCTTATTGCCACCTTTAAACCAATGTGGATTTGCCAATATGAACAGAGGAGCCTAAACCCTCCCTGTCTTCATGACCTCCCCTCTGTCTTGTGTAGTCGATGTACTCCTCCTGCAATGTTTTGGACCAGCCAGAACTGTTACTCCCCATGCAATTGTGGCTGTGGCCAGCCATGGTTACCATCAAACATACAGACTACAGTACTATGGTTTCCTTCATGGATTTTCCCAGGGCTTTAATCACTGTTCTGGATTATGGCAAAAAGAAAATTCCAGCCACGCAGCTGTTGAGGACAAAGAAATGGGCATTGCCCTCATACATGGGAACAGAATGAGAAAGACAGATGGGCATGTTTTCCAGCTTTTGCCCAGCTGAATGAATGCTCTGCTCCACATGTGTCATGATCTGCAACCAGATAGACTGCTTTGGCAGAGGTTAAACCCCCTAGTGTTCCAACTGACCTCAGATTGCTCTGGGTGGTTGGGGGCAGCTGGGTTTAACCCGAGTGATGCCCAATTAGGTGCTTTATCGTGACCAGGTCTTCACAATTCTCAGGAACAGAATTAAGACTCGAAACAGAATCAAGGTTTAAGTCACTTTATTTAGCCTGCAACAAGCGTGCAAGAGAAGGGGGAGAAAAAAGAGAGGAGCGAGAAAGAGAGTGAAAGAGAGAGAGACTTAAATATTTGTCTTGTATATCTTTTTTGATTCTCATAGAAAACAGAATTTGCAGGAATCCTTAACTACAAGCCTTCTCTTCCTGCTATTGAATAGAAACTGAAGTATTACATTTAAAAAAAAAAAAGACAATGAGGTTGCACTTCCTGTGTGGTTTAACACTTGAGAAATTGAGGTAGAATGTGAGTATAATAATGTTAACACCCAAAAAACTGATGTTCATATAATGCATTGGGTTCTGGTGTTCTGAAATGTCATACTGCCATAGTGTGTGGCTCTAGTAGCATCTTGGTAATGACACTGATGTCCCATTGATGGGTATGCCTTCTATTCAAGACCCATCTGGACACCTATCTGTGCAGTATGAGCTAGCGAGCTGCTCTGGCCGGGGGGTTGGACCCGATGATCTCTCGAGGTCCCTTCCAACCCCTACAGTTCTGTGATTCTGTGATTCTCTGTGATCTTCCACCATGGAGCTGAGGCATCCCATCAGTCCGAATCAACTTCACATCAGGTGGGGGATTCCATTAGTTGCTATTTGTCATGGTTCAGCGCTGGGAGCACAGGGCATTGCTCCACTGAGGATGGCTCCTCTTCGTCACCGCAAGTAACCTTCTGTTTTGCACAGACTCAGTTACCCCTTGACTCTGATCCAAACTACAGGTTTGGTTTCCACAGATTTTGTATTCTTTCAAAGACAAGGGGGAGCTCGAATGAACTACAATGAAATACTTTGCCTGAATTTATGACCAATTACGAGACAAGCAAGGAATTCAAGAACAGATAAGGAGTTCATCAGACCGATGAGGGGGGCTGGAAGTCATCAAAGAAATCATTTTATTTTCACAGAGCACATAGTCCTTGAGTGTGTAATTCAGGCAAAGTATGGTGTTAGACTCAAACTTATGGCCCAATTGATGTTTATTCTTTATCAGTGAGGCAGAGTTGTTCAAGCAAGGCATTGTTTATGTGAGGTTACCACTATGGCACTTCAAACCATCTTGTTAGCAAGTCTTCCTTAACCCTTTATCACAAATCGGCAGTGTTGAGACATAAATCTGCTGGTACAGGCATTCGCTGAGGGACACGGTACCTCACAAGAGGAATGTTACTTGCCTGATATCTGGTGTTTTAGTGGTATTTCAAATGATATACAGAGTAGTTGTTACGGATCTGTGAAGATAATGCCCTAAGTGCATTTTTGTAAAGAGAGATGGGTATATTGACATAGAAAGATACAATTCATAAAAGGATTTACTTTCTTATATGAGCCTTGGGAGAAAGCAACCCAAAATCTCTGTGTGAAACCTTTGTCTAATCCCATTGGCAAATGAAGGCCGATGTGATGTTATCTCGTGCCTGGCTCCCACTCTGATTCTCAGAGTAAGTATCTGGTGTGGTCAAGCCATGCTTGTCCTTATAGCTCTTTTTCCCATCTGTAAAGTTTCCTTTTTTCACGAGCTCCATGAGATCAGATGGAGAAAATACGCCATCTCTTTGCTATTTGTTTGCCTGTTGAGCCTCTGTTTTAAATTTATATAGAAAGCATATTCTGATTTATCATTCCCCTCTCTCCCATTCCTCTTTTTGTAGTTGCTGTACTACAGGCTCTTATCTCCTGTTACTTCTTGGCTTCTGTTCACAGCATGTTGATGTGTATGTAGTTATCTCAAGGAGTTTGAAATACAACCTCTCCCAACACCATCCCGTGTATGCTGTTATGTCAGACTTCTGAACATCATGACAAAGCTCCAAATCTATCTTTAATTTTCACCGCTGAAAAACACGTGGTTTTTTTAAAATAGAAATGAAAACCCTATCTCCTTTCTTTTTGAGATATAGATATAAAATATTATATATTATATTTTATATATATGTAGCCATGTCTAAAGGAAAAAAACACACAAATGTTTGAAGTTACAGTATTTGTACTTTTTATTTTCTTCAGCGTGGAAAGCAGATTGGGGTCTCACTGCTACAGAAGCATGATATAGGATACAAAAAAGTCAGTAATATACTTGAAAACTGGTTTTGTTTTTTTCCCCTGCCAGTTTTAGAGTAAAAAAAAACCATGTGTGAAGTCTTAGGTTTTCACTACTGATAGCTTTAAGTAACCTGTCTGTGGTTCCTTCTGCCTTTGACTGTGGTAAGTAGCTCAATTTTCCCAAATTCATGCTGTTAAGACTTACGTAATTCTTTCACTTATGTCAATAGATGCTTGTGGGTGTATAGAGAGTGATTTCTAGAACATTACCTCCATAGAAATTGCCTTCTATTTGTACGCAGAAATTCTACTAAAGGCTTTTTTTCCCTTTTTGATTACGTTTCACTAGAAGAAAGTGAGAAAGATTAATTTGTGTTGTTCATCACACCATTTAAATTTTGGCCATAAACTCATTTAATTTAAAAATCTCTGCATTAATCCATATGTGAATTTAAGCAGTGAAAAATATAGAGCGATATTAGTAGTGCTGACCCTCATTTTTGGATTTAGCAAAGAAGTGTGCTGGTACTACAGGTTTGCAGAAAGGGAATTTGCATGTTGCCTTTCCTTGGTGCCAGAGTCTGTAAAATGGAAAATTGCTTTCAGCCTTATCGGTTTTCCTTGCTGTGCAAAGCTGCTTGTTGCACATCTTTACATTTCCATCACCATTAACCAAAATAATAGAAACATTTTGAAAGCCAAAGTGAAAAAATGCAGAATTCTGCTGCTGCTACTGTTATGTAATAAACCTTTTTCTTCTCTTTTCGCAAGCTGAAGCCATTCTAGCACAGTATTTAATTGACATGATAAAACTGTGTCAAAGCTCTGGTGCACTGTTGGTTTTTACAATTTCTTAAACATCTAAGCATGTGCATAGGTTGCTGTGAAAAAGGAAAACATAAGAGAAAATAATTTCAAATACCTTGTTCTGTATTCTACCACATTGCAGTTCAGTGCCCTAGACAGCTTTCTGTGCACACTGCGTGGACACAAAGTTAGAGCTGCTTCTGCATGTCGAAACAGTTCAACAGCAGTGGCAGCTGGATTAGGGACAGGAGGAACTGTGTGGATGCAGCCCATTTTAAATGACTCTGGATGTACTCGGCATTCTTCATGAATTATGTTAAAATTACAAGATATGTTACACATGAAGACTCGTGCCAGACAGCCTTCTCTAGGCATTTAAGATATGGCCAGGGATAACTGCAAAGTTAAATGCTAACTGCACTTTTAATAGTAGGATTCAGTGGCTGAATTTTGTTTGTCTTGCATTTAATTTAATCAATTTGCATATAAAGCTTTATCTGTCCTAAGAACTGATCATACCAAAATCTACAGTTTTCATTTCAAATAACTGTAACTAAAAGGAGTTCGGTTCCTAACCATTGAGCAGGACACTTCTGTTTGTGTCCTGCTTGACCTCTGCTGCTCAGAGGTAGTCCTGAACTACCTTGCTCATCAACAGGAGTCACAGATTTTCCTGTCAGTGACACAACCCTTAAAAGTACTGTGTGCTGATATGTTAATACTATGTTTTTAAAATGTTATTTATTTCACTGGCAGGATAGGTTTGGGAAATGCCTATATGCTGAATTATACGTTGAATTAAAGCTACAAATTCAGATGTCTGTGCTTGTAGACAGATTGGAGTTGTAATAAAGATAACATGATAAAATTCTGCCTTGATTTGTCTTAAGCAAATGCTATTTGAGATCATGAAGGCTGTTTTCTGAGGTGATTTGTTGTAAACAATAGGTGTTAAATGCTGAATAAATTTAAATGTGATGAGATGTACTCATATGTCACTCAGGTTTATATTCTAAAATAATAGTTTATTCTTCTTTATTGCAGCTTCCCAAAATACATTATGAGTACAACATTCCACAAATATTAACTCTGTCATTTAAAGTTGAAGACGTCAGTGTTGCCATGACAATTTAAAACCAAACTGATATGTTTTATACAATCTATAGACTTTTTTTCACAAATTTTCCAAGCAGATGCACTTTTATTAGCTTATATGGAAGTAACTTTAACTGTGATTGCGTTAGTGAGGAAAAGCAGAAGTTCAATAGTTGCATACAAAATAGAAAATAAGCAGAAAGTACACGTATAAAAGAGCCAAAAATAGCCCACACTAGAAAGATGGGGGTATATTTTGTTACTGTGCTAATGGCATTTAATGGAATTTCCTGTTTCCTCCCCAAATTTCAGAGGAAATTTGAAGAGGGAGAAAAAGGACTTCTCTGGGTATTACCTAGGAGTAATCCCTGATGATTAGTTTTTATATCCCTTGAGGACTCCTTTCAGCATCACAGTGATATTCAGTTCTTTAGTAGGGTTTGCTTTCTAAAGGGTGCACCCGAGGAGCAAGAAATGGCAGCAGAGGGAGAGATAAGAGACGCAACACACAGCACGCTTCAGATGGAGTGTGTAGGCAGCCAGCAGTGTGTAAGACTCCAGGGGTTTTATTGGAGCAATAGGAAAAACAGAATCAGTTAAAAATTAAGCTACAAGAGAGAGTTCCAGCAACCTGAATGTATATTGCTGGAAAAATCAGACTGACCCTGGAGTATACTTTGCAAGATCTACAAGAGTTACATTAGGAAGTAGCCCTGTGCCAAGGTGCTTGATGGCTTCAGTAATACTAAAAATTAAGAGGCATCAATTATTTTATTAGAAGAATGTTATATAATGAAATTATTTATGTAATATATTCATATTATCCATGGTAATTATAATGTTAGGGATTTAATCAGCAAATACAGCACTGTAATTTTTTTCTCTCTCAAATTCTTCTTCTTTATCCATAGTCAGATGCTGATCTTTTACTGAACTCCTGTGCTGAGTGGTTAGAGGTCTCTTTTTGGGAAGTTTTGGCAACATTTCCACTGTATTAGAGCTTTCCAAATGAGACCGCAAAGGCTGAATTTTATCTGCTCCTGAAAGAAATTTGGAGGCCTTCCCTGGCTGCTGTTTAAATGTTTGTGTGTTACAGGCCTTTCTTGGCCAGGGCAAGCAAAATTGTGATGCTGTCTCTTTTGGTTAAACTAAAACTGCATCCTGGTTGTGGAAAATGGATTCTCCATCAGATGGATGGTAGGAATTTCACAGTTGCACAATTACACTGTGAGGTGTAGGATGCTATGTTATATTGCCTGGTGCTAAGAGCCCTAAAGCTGCCCGTGTATTCTCTGGTTAACTAGTGCTTGCCAGGAAGGAAAGAAAAGTTGGAAACTAGAAGGTGCATCTGAAGGAAAAACGTGGCAGATGAGCTCAGGAAAAAAAAAGTGAAGTGGGAAAGAGAAGACAAGGGCCTGTGGAGATCTGTGTTCTGAGAACATCCATTTATATTAACTCTTGGTTTTGGCCGGTGTCAGGACTTCAGGTGCAGTCTTTGTAGGTGTCAATTTCTTATATTCACTTCAACAGTTCAGTGATTATTTTTTCTTTTTAGGAGGTCTCAACTTAAAAGTGATATAGAAAAGTGACAACCTGCTTGTTTTTCATCTCTGTGCAGAGTGCAGCATCCAGCGCAGTGAGGGAACTAAATACACAATTTCCATTGACTTTCACGTTCAACAGGTGTGATGCTTCAGCAAATCCAATACATCAGCATAGTTCCTTCTTTGGATTTGTGCTAGCTCTGCCTTTTGTGTGGAAGAAAATAAGTATAAAAGAAATCAGTTTTTAAATGATTACTTGCTTTCCTTCTGGCATCTTGGGGAACTCTCTCTTCTTGTTCTTTCAGTTCTCCAGTAACAGGCTTGGAGAGATTTTGATACAGCCAGATAATACAATTGGCAGAACACACCGGGGACCTTATTGTAAAAGGTTTTCAAAAGAGAATTTCCATTTTATTCCCAAATAACTTTTTGAAAAGGCCAATATTTAGAGTAGGAGTTGAAGAGTACTTTCTGGTCTCACAGGTACATTTTCTTTTATTTCACTTCTGACACATGGATGTTTGGTATTTGTAGGATTTGAGGGATAATCACATTTAAGGAATTAAGTCCCTAAATTACTTTTTTTTTCATGGCTACTGGTGATGAATGTATTAGTGATGTTCATCGCTCCTATTCCAATACGGCAGACTAAATGGCTTTAGTGGGTTTTTGTTTGTTTTTAAGTCAGGAAACATTACTGAATGCATTTTCCCACTTTTATTCATATCTTCATTCGGAAGACACAGTTCTTGTTCAACGGTATTTTGCCTGTTTTTAGGCTGCAGAGAAATTCTTAATCCTTTCATGACTGTTGTTTTAAGAGGTGAAAATATGTCCTGTTTTAACACTCTCTTAAAGTCACCTAAAGGATGCGATAAAACTTGGCAAGAAATGAAGATTCAGGGACAGGGTGACCATCTGTAACTTGGTCTCTTTGTCTCAGAACTGCAATATAATGGCACTGTGCATTGCTGTGCTCAACTTACAGCTTGAATAAAGGTCTCATAACATACTACTTAACAGTGTGAAAACAGGGAAGAAAACCCCTTAGTTTTTTCAGTTTGTCCCTGTGTGTGTGTTTGTCTTCAGCAATGGAAGGATATTGTGCTTGAAGAGCATCTGATTGAACTTGAATTATTAATGAACAGGGTTTTTTATTGCACAAGCAGGTTGAAGTGTTTAGATTTTTTTTCTTAGATCCTGGTTATTTTAACACTTATTTAAACACTTATTTAATGTATTTGAAGCTGGAGTGTTGGTTCCTTTTCTTGGACTGCCTTGCATTCCTTACTACCTTCTGTTATTCATTAGTATTGCATTGGGTTCTATAATTTTGTTGCTGGTAGGCACTCTGTGATAAGAGTTAATCTGAATCTAGTCAGTGAATGTTCCTTCTCTAAATAGGCCATAACTGTGACTTCTCTCCCCAGAGTGCTGCACTACTACCTACCTGTTCTTGTGCCTTTACTTCTCCAGTGTAACTTACATTTATTTTACTTCCTTCTCCAGTGTGCTTCATTTAATTCTGCCGACCAACAAGTATTGCATCTTAAGCCAGAAGTGTGGTGTTGGCTGTCACCCCTGGGCTCCATCTATATGTAGAATTTTTCTACACATCTTTTTATTTCCCAGAAAAATCCAAAGTATTCTTTATGACTCTCCACTGACTGGTGGCATCCAGACTGCTCTAGGACCTTGCATTCATATATGATAGTGATATATGCACATGATTCCACTTGTGTATACAGTCTATTTAGTAGTAGTAAAGATGTTATTTAATCCTTTAGATTGTTTCCCTTTGTTCTGAGGACTTTTAATTTTGAATCCTGAAATGCTACCATTGGATTTCCAGGAAGCAGTAGGAGAACTCCCTGGTGCAACTGAGGCATGTTTCTCACCATTCTCTTAGGTGACTCCAATTTTCCCAAAGACTGTTCAATTTTGTAGGTTTTTCCCCCCTTTTCCTATTTTTTTGTTGCTTTGGTAGCTTGGTTTTATTTAGGTCTCCTGAATTCTCCTTCTTTCACTGACTCTGCTCAGGTTCATGTATTGGACGACTTACTGCTTCAGACTTACCATAGGTTTGAGTCATTGAATTATGAATATTTTTTCATATTGCATTGAACAGGATGCAGAAAAGTACAGTTCTTGAAGAACAGTGACAATATTTCTTTTTTGCTTTAGTGAATTACCACTTGAAAGGTAATAATCTTCTGTTGGTCATGACTGTACCAGGAGAAACCAAATCTGGTCTTTAGGCAGCAGGTACTTTATTAAAGTTTACTGCTTTTTATGTGAACGTTCTCTTCTGGCTCCCAGATGTCTCAGTATACAGCACTTTATCCACAGTTGGAGAAAGGCATCATCCAGCCTGTTCAATAAGATGAATATTTATTACATCACATGAGGAGCCACAGAGTATTTTTAAGCTGTTTGGAAAAGTACTGTTATTTCAAAGAGGTCATGTATAACTTACCAGGAATCTCTATGACTATTACTAAGTGAAGCAGAACAAAACAGTGATGGAGTTGTGTGCTGCGTGTCATATTCTGGATAGGCAAGGTGTTTTGATCTCCACTCCTCCTTTTCTTTGTAGCCTGCCAGCTGTCATCTTTCATGTCTGTTTGTATTCTTGTGGCAAACATTTTATTTTAAAAAATCTTACAAAACCCCAAAGAAAACCCGTAACAAAACCCATTAAACCTTTACTTTTGGTACTGTTCTGTAGATGGTGCTTATTGGTGCTTCCTCTAGTGAAGTTCTAATTTTTCTGTTCTACTTATAGTGGTGGAAGAACAGACACTTGTTGGTTTTTTTTGACACCAAACTACTAAATACTTTTTTTTTCTAAAGCTCAGGAATCTCCTATTTATTTAAATACAGAATTACAGAATTGCAGTAAAACAGAACAAGAATGGAGCTGAACTATTGAACTGTTGATTTTAGTCAGCAGTGACTTCCAGTAGGAAATGTACATAAGCAGTTAAATGTATTACAGCTAAATAAAGTAGAACTAAGGAGGCTGCTCCTTGGTTCATTGGTAGTGAAACTACCTTTTCAAAAGAAGCTTGGTCTGTGTTTGAGAGTTGCACTATCCAGAAAAAGCAAGAGCTTTGTTCTTTGTGGGTTTTTTTGGGGTGAAGTTATGTGTCTACCCTACAAAATTCCTTTTTTTTGGAATATCAGATTATCTACACAACGTATGCCTGGGATATTTGGAAGATTTTCTTTAATTGGAGGCTGTGCTTCAATTACGATAGTATGCTTTCTACCTACCTTCAGCTAGTATTAGTCCTTTGCTAGGGCTACCCCAGTTAGTGTTCTAAAGCATATTAGGCTTTGTTGTGAAGACACATCTACCATTTCCTTAGCAGTTCTTGAAGCAGAGCTGCTCAGACATAAATCTGCCAAGCACCTACAATATCAAGAAATCTGTATAGAGTACTGGGTTTTTCCTCCCTGTCATTTTGATAAGGAGATTACTGAAACTATTCAAGGTAAAATTACAGTCAAGTATAACATAAAACTACTGCAGCACTGGGATTTCATTTAAAGAGGAAAAACATGAAAAAAAAATCTTTTGAATGCTTTTTACTTTTAGCTATATGTGTTGAATGTTTAGGGTATTAATGGCAGATAATTTATAAGTCATATAGAGCAGCCAAAGTGGAAAATGGAGCAATGCTTTCCTAAGTCCTTTAAAAGTTAATCCTTACAATCAAGGCTTGCTAAATCTTGATTTAGCAAAACGTCATGGTATTTGTCATGAAAATTAAAAACAATTTATAAAATCTAATGATATATACATGTGTGTGTGTGTGTATATTGTTCTCTGTTTTGTGAAGCTTAGTGAAATCTACTGCCATTTGGGTTTGAGTCCCATGACCTCTGTGCTCCATTTCTTGCTTCCCTTTCCATTAATTGTCTCTTACTGCTATTGCTGGACACCTGCCATCTTACTGTGTCCTTTGCCACCTTCTGTCATCTTCGGTTCCTCCAGTTCTTACCTACAGATTCCATCTCTCCTAAAAATCATCTAGGTGGGACACATCTAAATTTTGTGTGTATCCACTGACCCCCAGCATGTCTTCATAACAAATTCTGTGGTTTCAGAGTTTCCATTTAGCTATGGCGCATTTAACTAAAATGTAGCAGTTAATGAACAAACAAAACCCAAGTCCATCATTCAGCCTTGTTTCAGGCAATGTGCTAGTTGTGTTCATGATCCAGATCTAGAGAGAGGCACACTCAGGAACAATGAAATACTGAAGACAAGGACTGTTTTCTAGCTTAGGACTGTTGGCTCGGTAAGAATAACTGTTGGCATGTTTTCACATACTCTGAATGTAAGGTGTAGAGTCATGGTCTAGTTATTTCACAAGAGATGATTTAATGGGTAGTGATAGTAGTAATAGGAGAGGAGGAGGAACAGGGAAGATGAAAATAAAATACATGATAATATATAATTTTAAAAATCGTGCACCTATTTAAAGCTGAAGTTATGTCAAGATAATATGGAAATACCTAGCCTTTAACTTGTGATGGAATACAGTAATACACTCTTCTTGCTGCTGTCACACATCTGTATTTTAATACCTACACTGTCTAAAGTCGTGTTTGACTGCTCTCAGGAGATGTACCTGATGACTGTATGTGCTGCAGATGCCATATGGAAAGAAGTAATGCTACTGCTTACATGCTTCATGCTTTTCTCAATGGAGGGTATTACAGAGACCTAAGTACTTTTCCTTTCTTGCATATACACACATGCAATTTTTCTGTGTGTCTTTTCAGTTCATGGAAAAAACTGACAGAGACTACTACACTCTGGATGACATGTTTGTTTCCAAAGCAGCCAAAAGAGCACGCAGTGGGGAGGAGGAAGAAGTACAAAGAAGAAAAGCCATACAGGAGCACCAGCAGCTTGCTGCACGCATGGAAAAGTGCCCGTACTGCTTTGATAGCAGTGAACTTTCTAAACATCTTATTATTGCAATTGGCACCAAGGTAAGAAAATAGCAATTTAACACAAATGCAAACATAAAAAAGAAATAAGGGAAGGCAGTATTAATGTTAGAGTGCCTAAGATTAAGAACAAAATTGCTTCTAAGAAATGATTTATTGTTTCACATCTTATTTTCCTTGCCCTTCCAATTGATTTCAGATTCCTCAAGGGTGAGTGAGATATAAATCTGTCATGAATTACAAAGCTAATCTTTGATATCAGAACTTCAGATTTGTGGTTTTGTGGAGGCAATAATGAAAGATCTGAGTGCAGAGATTAGACTGTAGGTGGATTTGTGGAAGACTAAATCATGCTGCACTGGAGGAAATTTGAACTGGTGAACAACTGTATCTCAGTGAAATAAAAGAAAATTAAGTGGAGAATTCAATTTTTAAGCCTAAAATCCTTTAAAGTAGACAGGAGTTTGATATATGGTACCTTCCTGTTTCTGTTAATGTTTTTAAAAGTTGCATAAATATTTGAGTTTCTAACTTATGAAGTGCTTCAGTGTGGGCTTTTTTGTCATTCTTTCTCCAAAATTTTCTTTTATTATTCTTGGGTTTTTATTTGACTTGAAACTTCTTATAGGCCAAGAAATTAAATGCATAGATAGGTATTATGGTACATAGCACCTATTTTTTTTATATAGTTTATATATTAATATATTTACACATACACATATTAAAGAATGCATACAGATATATATCTGTGTCTTTATATGACATATATACACAGAGATATATATCTATGTATTTATTGCATACATTTTATTTAAAAATACATGTTATGAATACACTAAACAGTGTGATTTCATAATGGTTCTGCTACTGGCGTGTCTCTAGTGCTGGTACTACTGCCTTGATGGAGCTGCTGTCTGGATACTATTAGTTTATTAGAACTACTCATAGGATATTGGGACTTTTTAAAAACACTGTAATTACTGACACATTGCTGTAAAAGCAGGCAATGGCCTCTATTGGTTTGAATTTTAGTAAATAATGTATTTCTTAGCCTGAGCAATGGGAAAGTTTTTAATGCTAGAAAAATGAGCACTTCATTTTTTGTTTGCTCTTTATAGGTATATTTGTCTCTGCCGAGCAAGCAGTCCCTTACTGAAGGTCACTGCCTGATAGCTCCTCTGCAGCACCATACTGCAGCCACTCTTTTGGATGAAGACATCTGGGAAGAAATCCAGGTCAGCTGAGGAAACTGTTTTTGTAAAATAATTTTGTTTTGAAAATAATATACTTGTCATAAGTACCTATTCTTGTAATTTCAAGCCTGGAAGCAGTTCTGTCATTTCACTAAGGGGCACAACATTCTAGCATTATGGATTAAAATTACTGGTCAGAAAATGAAAGAGGGAGAGGCAGGGTAAACATTGGAGAAATGTTTTTATTTATAAGCACTAGAAAAAGTTGCCTGGAACGCTGCAGAACCACTGTTGCTGGAGGTCTTCAAAACCAGGTTAGAGGAACGTCTCTTGGAGTGATGTGGGTACAGCTGATCCTATACAGCTAGTGGAACAACTGGCTTGGCAGTTGGGATTTCCTTGGGGAGGGCCAAGGAAAGGAAAAGGATTGTCAAGGCAGAAAAATCACTTATCATGAAACACAAGCTGAAGATATGTTGTTTACAAATCTTCAGGGTTTTTAAGCTAATCTGGGTTTTAGTTCTCTCAATTGAAATCCACCTATCTCAGTCGTCTTCAAATCAGTGAGGTCCCTAATAGAATCCAATTTCCTAGTTTTTTGAAAAGAATTATTAGAATAAAGTGCCAAGTTTGCTGGGTCATGCTTTCCAACTCCTTTATGAAGACATTGTGAAGGCTTTGAGTTCTGTTTTCTTTGGAAAAGGAAAATCAAGAGAGGAACATAACAAGATTCTGCATAAGAAATCGACAGTGATGGGGTATCCCCTCCCCATCCCCTCACCCCCTCCTACCATGAGGATTATTGCAAGGGGAACAAAACTTGGAGCCTCTTACATCAAAATACTGGATACTATTTCAGCCTAGAGAAAAGCATCATTTCTTGCAGCTGCTTAGGTTTAAATGCAGGTTAATTTATGAGTTTGAAATGCTCTAAGTAACATTGATCCTGCCTGAAACCTGGGAGGTGGATTCTCTGACTTTCTATGTTTGCTCCCCTCATTGATTCTCATGGCTGATATAATTCTTATACAGAGTTTCCCTGTAAATTATGCTTCTGCCAAGCAGAAAGGGAAAGGGGTTCTTTTCTATGTGACAGCCTAAGAAAGTTGGATAAGAAGCGAATAATTGCAACAAGTTGTGGTCAGAAGGAACAACAGATATGTTTATTCTTTATCTTCTATTTATCCTTATCTCTTTTATCTAAACATAATTTTTCTAAATTTGTATAAGAAGGTAAAATAGGATAAAGAAGAGGTAAGCAAATGCAGTTCCTGTATTCAATGCTAGTGTTTTCCTGCCTAGAAACTTCAGCTAGTCGATAAAACCATTATCTCTTCACCCTCTGAATACTTTCATAGCCAATTTAAACATTTCTTTGCAATGAAGGACTTTGGGAAGGGAGGGACACCAGGTTTTTCTGGTGGGTTTTTTGGGAGGGGGTGGTTGGATTTTTTTGGTGTTTTTTATTTTTTTTTTTTTGAAGGGGGGGTGGTAGGGTTTTTGTTTGTTTTTATTTTAATTTTTTTATTTATTCCCCCCCACACCTCCCACTGTACTTAAGTAGGAGGAGTCTAGAAAGCTTTAGCAGGAGTATAAACATACGTTTACTCAGTGACTAAACTTTCTGATGCCAGAGACATGTTGTATACTGCTGTTGATAAAAAAAAAATCACACTTTAAATATTCATAAAATGTTGTATCAAGCACATGCTTTAGCTAACTCTTTTGGATGGGATATGTTTTTTAAGAATTGTTGGAATGAATCAAGAAGGGTTCTTTTATACTGTATGCCTTCAGGCATTTGAATTCAGCATATTGTGTGTTTTAGACTGATGTGCTCACTTGCCAAAATAAATATGCATGTAATATTTTATATGAAAAGATACAAATCTTTAAATATTCTGTAGTGCCTGAACTGTTGTTACATTTGCATCCAAGCATAAGCCAAGCTCTGTTTTTTTGCTCCTATGAATGGTTTTGTCCTTTCCAGTGCTAATTATCCTTGATGTTTTGGCCTGTTCTGAATTTAGAGGAAAAGTGCAGTACATTTAAAACCAATAAATTGCAGCCTGGGAACATTAGCTAACATCTGCAGATATTTTGGGCTTGTCAGTGGATTTGGATTTCAGCTGATACTGCTGGGTAGTGACTGTAAGTAGTAGTGCTGCCCAACCCTTGGTTTAATGTTTCTCTTCCTGAGTTGTTTGCTTGGGTGTTCTTCAGAAGTAGAGGTCTGGGGGCTGGGGTGAGAGGTGGAAGATGACAAGCTATTAATTCAGAGCTGTGTGTTGCCCTACGCAGTTAAGTCCTGCATCAGTCATGGTACAGTATCTGTTCACCAGGCAGGATCTTCTAGTTGTGTTTGCGTGGTGGTGGTGGTAGTGGTTTCTGTTCACAGCATGAAGCAGTTTGCTTGTGAGGAAGAATTCGGGGTGTGAGGCCTGCATTGGAGAGCTTAAATACCTGGTTGAGATACGTATTTTGCCAAGTTTCTTAGTATGGATTAAAGTAGAAGTCTGTGCAAGATGACAAAGTGGTAGGGAGAAGAGAAGTCCTGTTTCATTGGACACCTGGTAGTGATTTGTTTTCCACCTGTTTTACTTCAGTACTTGCTGATACTCACAACTATGTGTTTGCTTATGCTTGTTTGATTCATACTCTCCATTTACATTGAGATAGGAAATCTTAAACCTTTAGATGGAATTAGCCTTTTAGTTGTGTTATTTTTACTTCTGAGTGTTGTTAATTGGGGAAAAAAAAAAAGGAATGCAAGAAGGACAACTTATGAGTTATGTGAGTCATAGAGCTATGGTATCTGTGGTCCCTGAGGCCCATGCAGTGTTTTCTTGGCTTATGCTATGGAAATGCTGTAGGGAGCAGGTATAACACAGAGCTTCATTTTTAAAAAGCAGATTTCAAGGTCTTGACATACTTTTGGAAACATTCGCCCTGTCACAAAGTCAGATCTTTGGTGAATTTGAAAATGGATTTGAAGAAGTCTCAAAAACCGTTCCTTGTGCTTGCTAATTTAGTTCAACATCTATGTTGTAGGTGATAGAATGATGCTTTTGCATATCTGAGGTGAAAATACCAACTGCCAAGAGTTAGGGAGCAGCAAAAGTGGGCTGCTCCACTGGAAGGCAAGTCAAGGGTGAACGGGTGTGGTGGGTTGACCCAGGCTGAAGGCCAGGTGCCCCCTGGGAGACATCACTCACCAGCTTGGGCCAATTAATTTAATTTATTACCAATCAGATCAGAGTAAAGTAATGAGAAATAAACCCAAATCTTAAATCTTCCCCCTCCCCCACACCATCCCTCACCCCCTGCCCCTCTTCCTTTGACCAAGGCTTGACTTCCCTCCCAATTTCCCTCCCTCATCCCCCCAGCAGCATGGGGGTTGGGGTAAGTTCATCATACGATGGCTCTGCTGGTCCTTCCTCCTCAGGGGGAGGACTCCTCACACTCTTCCCCTGCATCAGTGTGGGCTTCCTCTCACAGGAGACAGTGCTCCATGACTTCTGCAATGTGAGTCCTTCCCATGGGCTGCAGTTCTTCACAAACTGCTCCAGCGTGGGCCCTTTCCGTGGCCTGCAGACCTCCAGGAACAGACTGCTCCAGTGTGTTTCTCCCTCTGCTACAAATGCTTTGCCACATGAGCCTAATACAGAAGGTGATGGGCAAGACAGGTGGGGGAAGTCTCCTCACTGACAAGGCACAGTCCCATGGTACCCAGGCCTGAAGATGAAGAGCATGGGTCCTGTCATGGTAGGATAGGGTCAGCCATGGCTCAGTGATGGCCAGGCAAGTCTGCAGTGATGACTTAGGTTCAAGGTCAGGTCAGTAAGTCATAGCCAAGGTTTGCCAGACATGTGGCCGGGTACAGACATGAAATGAAGCTCAGGCAAGGACCAAAGGTGAGGGCCTGAGCTTAACTGCACCTCTTGAGGGAAGGGGAACTGCCTCCCCATTTCTCACAGGTCTTTTTCCTCAGCTCTTTGTGCTGCATCTGATCCCAGGTTACGCTGCACCATATCAGAGCTGCTCATCTGCACAGGCAGGCAGAGCCCCAGCAGGTAGAAGAGGCTGCAGAGCCTGTTGAGCATCTGCAGGGCCCTGACATTGGACCTAGCAGAACTATAAATGGAAATACACTTTGAGTAGGTGCAGCACCTAATCCAATGTGAAGGGGAACTGGTAAATGTATCTTGAAGCCAGATGTATTAAGTATTACATTTATCTTCAATACAGTAAAGAATGTGGTTATAGCCATGGCTTTCTTTTGAGGTAAAGTTAATATTTTCCTTAAAGGTCAGTCATGCCAAGTGGAAATGTCTTTTATTTCTTTCTTCTCCTTTTTAATCGGTGAAATAGGAAGGACTATGGTGTTAGTACAAGCTAAGCCAAGCCATCACCTTCGTAGAATTGGCAAGCTTGGGACCTACTGTTAAAGCCACATTGTTTTATGGAGCATCACAGTTACTAAGTTCAACCTAGTTTTAAGTTTGGCTGTAAAACTATGTGATATTTTTAAGATAATTTGTAGTGTTACTGTATATTTCACAATACTTTTCTAGACTTCTTATGTTTGTATTGTGGGGAGTTTTCCTAGTATGACTGCTGTTGTTACCCATTTTAATATGAGTTTATTATGAATGTCAGTGAAGTAGTAGAAACTGTTATATCTGGAAGCTTTGGAAAAATAGAAATTACACTTTTTTTTTTTTTTTCTTTAACCAGAGGTTCCGAAATGTGTTGGTGAAAATGTTTGAGGCAAAAGACTTGGACTGTGTGTTCCTAGAAACAAACATGGGCATGAAAAAACGGCATCACATGGTATATGAGTGTATTCCTCTTCCAAAAGAAGTAGGAGATATGGCTCCAATCTACTTTAAGGTACACTTTTTTTTTTTCTTAAATCATTTGAATGTATTTATCATAATTCATCTATTTCTGGAAAATGTTTTGCAAGGTCATACAGTGATAGGACAGGGTGTAATAGGTTTAATCAGAAAGAGGGGAGATTTAGGTTAGACATCAGGAAGCAATCCTTTCCTGTCAGCGTGGTGAGGCTCTGGCACAGGCTGCTCAGAGAAGCTGTATTCAAGGCCAGGTTGGATGGGGCTTTGGGCAACCTGGTCTGGTGGAGGGTGACCCTGCCCATGGCAGAGAGGTTGGTTTGGGTTGGAAGGTACCTCAAAGACCATATAGCTCCAGTCTATGACTCTATGGTATTCAAGTACTGGTTTCAAAAAGATGGATTCTTAGATCTTACTTCCTGATCCATTTTTGGTCTTAACTCAAGCCCTGTGAGGTAATTCTCTTTCTCAAGTACTCAGTGGAAAAGGTGTATATGACACACTTCAGTTGCCTCATGTCTGGCTGCACTGACAAATGCTGGAAGAAGATGAGAGATTTGTAGTTCCTTGAATTGCTGTAAGGATTGCAATACCTCTCACTAAAGTCCTGCAGTATAAGCTTAAAACTCCATACGTGCGCCTTGGCAAGCGTAAAATGAGAAACTAATACTGCTTTTAGAAATACCAATATGTAATGTTTCATCCCTATTTTATTTCAGTAAGTCCAAATTTTACATGTGTCTTCAAACTCTGAACATTAGACAGCATGATAGATATTTCTTCTGTAGCTTTTCTGATTTCTTTCCACTGACTCTTTAAGGAAAAGCTCACTGAAACTTCTTCCTGGAACTGAGGTCTTTGGGCTTTCAGCAATTGGATCAATTGTCTAAGTGTTCTTTATTACTTGTTCTTTGAAACACTGGTTTTGTTTTCTGGCAATAAACAATGTGATTGGCTTCTGATGAAGTAGAGCAGTCAGTGTGATGAATAGCAATGCGGTAAGGTCTCCTGCATTTGCAACTCTGCACTTGGTTGATTTCATTGTCGTGCTTCAGGTGCTGGTAAAACTTGTGTTTTGGCTGAAAGGCTGAAGGAAAGATGAAAGTACAAGATTTAATGCAGTGTAATTTGCATAAAATTTATTTCATCAGTTTCCATTATTAAAATGAAAAGTAAAAGGTACCTACACTATACTACACAAAACCTGCTTCCATACTGTGGAGGATACAGATGCAGTTTTAAAGGTTTTTAAGCACAGTCAACCTTCTATGCTGGATTGTCCTCTCAGGGTTTAAAAAAGAAGAAAAAGAAAAAAAGAAAGCTAATATATTGTAATGAATTCATAAGAGGTTTTGTATGAGCTTAGTAAAAGGATAATGTGACCTTTTAGTTGAAACTTGTTAGAGATAATTTAAATTTCAAAGTAAGAAAAGATGAACAGAATTAAGTAAGTTTGAAGATACTACACGATGCCTTTATAAAGTATCTAAGCTCTGGAAATGAGAAAGGTTGCCAAAAATAAAGTTACTTTGTTCAGAAATAATTGGTACTTGCAGTGCTACGTAATTCGCTACATTGAAAAGTTAGTTCTTTGCTTGCTGTGTGAAGGGCTGTTTTCACATTTAGATAAAATGATTTTACAGAAAGCTATAATGGAGTCTGATGAAGAGTGGTCCATGAACAAGAAGTTAATTGATCTTTCTTCAAAAGATATTCGGAAATCTGTAAGTAATGTAATATATCGAACACTGAATTTCTCAGTAAATCCTTGTCATCTTTTTTCATTATTAACTGTTTCAAAGAGGAGAAAGGGAGCACAATTAGATTAGTGCATCAGGAGATGGCATAGGTATGATGAGAATTAAGAGTCTGACTGAACTCCTAACTGACCTTAGGGAAAAAATTCCCACTTATTTGAGCAGTTGATGGACTGAGCTGCAAGCACTGGTTGAGAACAAAGCTGGCACTTTGAGGACATGTACTAGCATAATTTTCTTGATTAACTTTAAGAATTAAGGTAGATCAAAGATTTGCAAATTACTTTCCTGGAAAAAATATGATTTGTCTTTTTCATTGACCTAGAACAGCCTTTTGTGTTGCTAAGTTTATGAAGTGAAAATATAAACAGTATTATCTCTCTTTTTAAATTTTTTTTTAAATTATTTTTTCCTCTCCCTAAAGCAAGGGAACAGCTCTCTCTGTATCTTGGATAGCAAACTGAAACATCTTTGTTTATACAAATCTTAAAGGAATAATTCTGAAACTGTTAGGTCCAAAGATTGTTCCATCTTTTTAATATTACAGTGAAAGATGTGTGGTATATAGACTTTACCACACAGTAGTAGTTTAGATGCGGGGTATATAGACTTTACCACACAGTAGTAAACTGTGTAGTAGTAATTTCTGAAAGTATCTTTTAGTAAATATATCACCTTTGCACTATAAGAATCCTAGTTTAGGAGGAAGAGGTGATGGGTTTTAATGATGAGAAATGAAGCCTGGTATGAGAAGAGGGAGAAGTACAATGCAGAAGAGTAAGGGGTTGGGTGGCTGTGTAGCAAGAGAGGTTTTATCTGCTGTGATGATACTTGAGCTAGCCCATCAATGGTAGCAAATGTAGCAAAGAGACAGAATTTATTCTGCCACATAAGCTGGAATGTCATATAAATGTAATGGGTCCCATTCTGGGTCACCTTATGGTGAGGCTTCACCCAGAAAATTGGGGTCTGGTTTTGGGCACAACGTTTTAAGATGATTACAGAAGAGGAGAACAAAGATTAGGAAACTTAACTAAAGAAACTGGTTTGGGAGTTGTGCAAACTAGGAAAGAAAATCCTGATATGGGATGTGATGGTTGTTTTCTGTATGTAGGAGGCTGTTTTAACAAGATGGTACTTTGTTGTTAGCCTGCACTATGTGGGTGCAGACAAGAAATTCAGCTCATTAGTAGGGAAGACTTAAACTTAAGGTGGATGTAAACAGAAAACAAAATAGCTATGTTTTGGGTGTCTTCTGCTCATTGGTGTTTCAGAAAAGGGAAAGTCATCATCTGTCACAAGTAAATGAAGTAGAGTTTGCTTGATGCATGGTAGGACATTATGACATTTGATTTCTTTAAGCATCATCTTAGACATGCATTTTTGTGATTGCATTATATACCCAGTTTCAGATTAAGTCGTGACACTTCTTTAAATTAATGAAATGCATCTGAGTGTAAATTGTTACACAGTTGTGTGATTTTTAACATTTTAGGTTAAAAGAAATGCCTGTAGCATCTTTCCTTGTGGCAGGATAGCCACAGTCTGTAGACTGACTGATTAAATTAATCTGGTATAAAATATTATTAAATAAATGCAATTCAGCAAGGTAATGATACCTTCCAGTCATGCAGAAGGGGTTTCTGGTAGTGTATTCTCCATAGAGGTGTTTCCCCTCTTCCCTGAGTATCAGCATTTCCTCCCAGTAAATAATTCCTGTTACTGTACAACATTTCTTCTTTAATAAATGCAACTTGCTGGTGGTAGTCTTAAAATATCTACTCATCCCATCTAATTCAGAGTCATGGAGTCAGGAAGGCATTAGCTCAGTGTGAGTGCTGCTGCCTGGTCCCTCCCCATTGCAGGAGGGTCTTCTGGAGGTTCTGTAATCACCGTTTCAGTTTTCAGTGTCTTTTTATCTAGTTGCTGTGTGATTTCTTTCTCCTGCTTATTTTAATGTTTCTCTGTAGCAATTTTATAACTTAAAATAAAATTTGATACTATCAACTGTAAAGCTAGCTGCTTCAAAGTTCATGAAGTTGTGGGGAGGTTAACTAAGTGCCTGCAGTCTGTTAAACATCTGAAAGTGCCATTTTGTGTGCATAGGTTCCTAAAGGATTACCATACTTTGCTGTGGACTTTGGCCTTCAAGGAGGATTTGCTCATGTCATTGAAGATCAACACAAGTTCCCTCATTACTTTGGAAAGGTATTGTTGTGTAAAAGATGGATTTACCAATTATACTCTGTTTTGTAAAATTTAAGTAATTAAAACAGATGCTGCCAGAACACTCACTTTGATGTACTTTATCCCAATTTACTACCTGCCTTTTCTTGGTGAGTCATTATAACTTAACTTGTTGAATAAAGGAATAGTTGATTTTGTCACTGTTTGATACTCAGAATGTGGCTCTAGTTCCATATTTCTTCAGAATTATTAGGAACTCACGTTATTTGTCATACAATCTAATGGATGGGAAATGTTTGCATCTGTTTAAGCCTTCATGGCCATAGTGTTCTAATGTTAGGTGCACTGGCTCCTCTTTGTATAAATTAGGGTGCATATGCACACAGACTCACAGATGACTCCTAGTAAAATACTTAGGTAGTTAAATTACTCCAAATGATATAGAGACTATAGTGTATACAGGAAGCACTGCAGTAAATTCTTCCTTTCATGTGTCACAGCAATCACTTATTGAAATAGTCAATATTGAAAAAACATTAGGAGTGACTGGGGAGAAATAGAACTTCAGGAGGAGCTAAAGCAAAATGGGGAACTTTCTTCAAGATATTTGTGCAGCACATTGCTGTGCTGAGGCCACCATCTAACTGCTACAGTTCTAATTTTTGAATTGGCATATTTTTCAGAATTCCCAGTTTAATAACTGGCACTCACAGAAAATGCTGACAATCTTATGATTTGAAAAAAATTATTTCTTTAATATATAAACAGTAGTGTTAAATAATATGGTAATTTTACATTTGTCATTTTTCTTCTACTTGCAAAGGAAATTATTGGTGGCATGCTGGACTTGGAACCGCAGCTCTGGAGAAAAGGAATCAGACAGAACTTTGAGGATCAGAGGAAGAAGGTGTTGCAGTTTGCACAGTGGTGGAAACCATATGACTTTACCAAAAAGAAAGAATGAGTACATCCCTGCTGTCAAGGACTGTATAAACCATAAATTATATTAAAGGATGTTTCATATCTTAAGAAGAATGGCAGTGTGTTATGTATTGCTAATATATTTTGCAATCAAGGATATTGTTTAATTGCTGATTACGTATTTCTGGTTTGGACACTGTGAATCACATGAACCTGCAAGCCAGAAGTGTACATTGGTTTTAGTTTTTTATTTTTAAGTTGAGCCAAAAGAATAATAACCAGGTAGCTATTGGAGTTCTTCAAAATGTAGCCTCTGCTTTTGGAGTTTATAAAATCTTTGAGACAACTGATTTTTTAATAATATATCCAGTGTAGACCCAGTGCTTAATTATCATGGTGACTTTTTCTAGAAGATGGTGTACACTTTAAAAACACTTTTATTAAAACAAATACATTGTTGCAGAAGGAAACTGTACAGAAAATAATTTTCTGATTTTGTGTCCTTGTGTTCTTTAGGTTGAGGTTACTGCAGTAATACTAACATTGGTGTAGGATGTGATCGATAACCCTGGTGCTGTCCCTCTGCACATGAATTAATGCCATTTTTTGTACTTTCTTTCAATATGAAGTACTATTTTTGAAGCTGACCTGTTGCACAAAGGATGAGACAGTCCATAGCTGTTGGCAGACAACCACTTCAGTGGTAAAAGTTACATTTGCTGACAAGAAAAAACCCCTCGAAATAGAGGAGGGTGAAATAACCATAAGGGAAAACACTCTCCAATGGCCAGCAAAGAAAATCATCTGAGGATCCCCACCATGTGACTCTTCTCCTTAGGTATCCCTTCTCATGTGGCAGGTGATCCACCATAACACTGTGCCAATAATGACACTATAGTTTTTGTTGGGACCTGCTGGAACTCACTGCTGGTGTCCCTGCTTCTGCTGCTGCTGACTGGAGCACCCTTTGATCAGGGATGAGAGTTGCACGTGAATGGCTTGTTGAGTGAGATCTGTGCATGGATGTCACTGAGAAATGCCTGTCCATTACTTAAAAAATTACTGTCTCCTATGTAATTCACTAACTTTTCTTTTTTCTTTAGCATAGAAGTTATAAACTAGAGGGTAGGAAAGGGCGGTGGGGGTGGGGAAATGCGATTCTCACATTGGTGTCAGTGACTTTCTTTGGGACGCCCAACAGCAGGCTCAGGCTTTGCCAGTGCAGAGCTGGGAGGACAGGAAAGAAGGACATGAATGAAAACATTGTCACAGAATCCCAGACTGGTTTGGCTTGGAAGAAACCTCAAAGGCCATTTAGTGCTAACTCCCTGCTAACACCCTCCACTAGCCCAGGGTGCCCAAAACGCCATCTAGCTTCACCTGTACCTCTGAATATTCATGAGGCCACAAAAGTGAACACAGCTTGTTAGGAAGCTTTTGTGGAAGACATGGTACACTTAGAGTTCAGTCCTTTCTCTTATAAATATTAAAATATTTTTAAATAGACCACTTTCATCCAGAAATACCCAATATCTAAATTCTTTTGGCACTAAGAGATGGAAAATGTAAATTCACATGTCTTCAGAGAGTAGCTGGATTTCTTACGGTGCTATAAATGTGCTCCTATGGATTCTTAGGTGTAACTGAGTAGGTAAAGGGATGTCTCCCTTTAGGTGAACATATGTGTGTGATTTAATAGGTGTTACAACATAGCCATGATGTGCTCTGTCAGACAGGATGATTCTTAAATGTTACTCATCTGCTCAGTGCCTGCCATAAAACACAATCCTGATATCAAGTCCGTTTTCTCCTGTATGTCCTTGCTGTGCTGAAGGAATTGTGTCCTCTGACCTGTATTCCAGGTCTTACGTGGTTTCAGGGAACGCGTCCTGCACCAGCACAGCACCATTTCTTCTGCTCAGTCAAGCTCAGTCTGAGCTCCTGCTTTTTACTCCAGAGCTTTTTATTCAACCATATTTGCCTCAGCCTTCAGGAGAGAACCAGAATGGAAACTCTAGTCAAGCAGATCATCTGCCACAGGACTTCATACCTAGAAGATTCCCTGCCTGGGTCTGTTTTGGGGAAAATGAGCTAAGCAGCCTCCTGTGAGATGTTCACTTTCTTCTTTGCTTTTTCCCGGGCTGCACTACTCAACCTGGTATTCCCCAGGCCCCTGGAGTTGCTGTAGAAAGCTGCCTGAAGAATGAGGCAGTTGTCTTCATGTTAAGGACCCATGTTTTGAGGTTGTTACTTTCCTCACGCTGAAGGAAAGCACCGTGGATTAGTGCCACACCATTAGCTATAAAATGAAATGCAAAAGCTCCCGTGGTGTCATTATCCTTAGCCATACCCAGTGCTTGGTTGATGTCAAGGCTATTAGATGATTAGAGGTCTGGAGCACCTCTCCTGTGAAGACAGGCTGAGGCAGTTCGGCTTCTTCAGCCTGGAGAAGAGAAGGCTCCAGGGGGATCCTATAGCAGCCTTCCAGTATCTGAAGGAGCCTACAAGGAAGCTGGGAAGGGAATTTTTGGAAGGGCATGTAGTGATAGGATGAGGGGGACTGGTTTTAAATTGGAAGGGGATAGATTTAGATTGGATATTAGGAAGAAATTCTTCACTATGAAGATGGTGATACACTAGAACAGGTTGCCCAGGGAGGTAGTGGATGCCCCCTCTTTGGAGGTGTTCAAGGCCATGTTGTAGGGGTCCTTGAGCAGCCTGGTCACATGAGAGGTGTCCCTGCCCAGGGCAGGGAGTTGGAACTTGATTTTCTTTAAGGTCTCTTCCAGCCCACACCGTTCTGCAGTTAAGCAGAAAGCAAGGTTTTCTGCTAGTTACTGGCATTCTTTCAGATAGGTAGTTCTCGTGTATGTTCATGTTCCACTTGCTTTTGCCTCTTTGCATTTTCTTATGGAGTGAGGTGCTCCATTTAGTGTGGTTTGGTGCAACAACACTGGGTTGTAGCTGTGTACTTGTAAAAACACCCTAAAGAGAACAATGTGGATTTCACTGCTTTGCTAGAAAATCAATGTAGCAACATTCAGTCTCGGGTCTCTCTGGGCTAATTCTTTTTCAGTTCAGGAATCCAAACACTGAGTTCCCAGAGTCATAATCAACTGTGGTTTAGTGGGATTTTACATCTTGAGTTCGAACAACTTGTTTTAAATCTCATACAGGTTCTGTTTGGAAAATAACGTGTTAAAATAAATAGTAACTCTCATGGCAAGAGATCACAAATCTATCTGAAAAAAAGGAGCATTTTGATGGGTCCCTTAAGAGTTCTGTCTTCGGTGAAAAAATTCTTTAGCATTTCCTGTCTACTGCATCTGTATTTTTATCATTAAAGCATGTTTTCTCTAATTCCAGCTGGGCTGCTGGATGAAAAGATGTTGAGACACAGGCTGCTACACTCTCACATTAAACGTAACTGTTGTGGACACAAGATCTTTAATATCCTAGCTACAAGTGCCATTTTCAGCCTTTGCACATTAAGGCAGCCTAATCCAACAGGAAGGGACAGACTTTATAAATCCAAGCTTGCTAACATCATAATTTTCATGTGCTTACTGATGTTGCTTTGTGGTAACGTTATTTTTGTAGATGCTTCATTTATTTATGTAAAGTGAGAAGGAAAGGTAGCACAGGACCCTTCCAACTCGGTGTGCTCTACGATTCTCCCTACAAGAAAGTCATACTGCTGCACCAGTTACAGGGAAGTTGCTGTTAAGTTTTACTCCCAAGTTGACTGGAAGTTGGTTCCAAAAGATTTAGGTTTTCCTTGCATCCCACATTTCAAAGCTGCTAATACAGTCCCAGAGTTATCCTAGGGAAATCTTGAGAAAAAGAGTTATCTAATTATTGTAGAAGTTCATGGGTTTGTAGTTTTAAACATTGTATTCTGCTCAGTAATCAGTCTTGCACAATTGCCCAGCTGTCTGGTTATTCTGAAATTTGTGATAAAGCATCCCTGGAGTACTAGCACTGTATTTCAAAAGGATTGCAGAATTGCAGGGCAGCTTTAACTACAAGCATCTTTACCGTCCCTGGTGTCCTGTCTCCTAAGTGTGACCCAAGCCCTGTGTGCAGATTGCCCAGAGGCACATCATGGAACACAAAACGAGTGTGTTTGTGGCATTAGAGAAGCGCAATCTGAGCACTTCATGTGTGGGCAGCTGTAAAAACTTCATTCCACAATGCCCAAGCTGTGCTAGCCTTTGTATATATGGTCTGCAGGCAGCTGGTGGCCTGAAATGGGTCTGATGAACTTGCTTTATGTTCTTCTTAGACTCGAAAATCACTCAATGCTTTCTCAATTTTTTGCTTTTGCAAAGCAAGTATCCTGGAGCATATACGCAGGAAACTCATGATTTATGATCATTAATGCCCAATCACTGGTCACCTGTCTGTCTGGAATGGTAAATAAGTACAGTTGGTCTGGTCTTCAGACAGGACGAGATGACTTTCAAAGTCTCTCCTAGCTCTTTCCTGTGTGATTTTAAGATCTTAAATGATATCTTACGTGAAAATGGCAGCAGTTGTAAAAACAGCTGTGAACAGCTAACAGAACTGATGTCTTTAATTTGACATAAATACACAGTTATCACTATACAGCTTCCCCACTGCTGTTGTCACAGACTTACAAGGTTTCATTTGGGGATGCCAACTCATCTCTCGTGTCTCTAGATGCTTTTTATAGTCCTAGGTGTGTGCTTTGTCATCATTGGAAAGCCTTACAGCTCTTCCAGCTCTGCCAGTGTTTTCCTGCTTAGTGCTGAACAACTCTTTGAATGTGTGACCCCAGTTCAGTAGGTTCAAGAACTTGCTTGTGAGGTGGAGGAAGACAACTGACAGTAAAAGTGGCTTTGTGGATGAAGGCATCTCCAACTGGAATGGGTACGTAGCCTCTTGGTTTACAGTTAACGTGGTCAAAATCAATCAGAAGTGGTGACAGTGTGCTCTTCCAGTCCCTTTCTCTTCTTTCCTGGCTTCTGTTGCAGGAATTCAGTTTACATTCTTATCCAATCTACTCTCATCAGGTAGATCATCTTAGCAAGTCTTAGCCAGGACCAGATGGTTCAGCCAGTCAGCAGTTAAGATGGACCAGTCTGTTCTGAAGTGCTGTGTGTTTGCCTGAAGCACCCCCTTCCCCAGGCTGACACTGAGGGTTTGCTGCAGCTACACAGTGAAAAAAGGTACAAAACCTGGGATGCCTCCTCGCTCTAAGAGTAGTACCAGCACTCTGCTTCTCCGTGAGTCTCTGCATTAGGGTATGTATCTACTACATTTAGAGAACAACTGCTGACAGTAGGGTTTCACAGGAGCTACACTGGGCTTTACACCATTAAAGATGTCAGAATGAGTCCCTTATCATGAGGAGGCGGGAGTTTTAAGTACATTAAAGGACTTACAACTTTACTTGTTCATGTATTAATCTGCTGAAACTGGATTTAGGAAATCTATTAAGTAAACCTTAAGCCTTTCATAAGTGGTTTGTGGCATCTGTAGAATCAGAGGAAGAAGACAAGAGAGAATTTAGCTGGTCCCAGCACAAGATCAGCTACACTTGTGGTATTCCTAGATCTGTTTTCTCTATGAAGATCTCCAAGGAGAAAAAAATCCTCAGCCTTCCTGGACAACTTTTTCCAGTATTCACTCTTTTCATCATTACATGTTTGTTTTCATACTCTTGAAACATAGAATTATAGAATCACAGACTCATTGGGGTTGAAAGGGACCACAAAGACTATCTAGTTCCAACCCTCTGCCATGGGCAGGGACACCCTCCACTGGCCCAAAGCCCCATCCAACCTGGCCTTGAACACGGACAGGGAGGGGGCAGCCACAGCTTCTCTGGGCAACCTGTGCCACAGCCTCACCACCCTCACGGGGAAGAATTTCTTCTTTATATCTAATCTAAATCTTCCCTTCTTCAGTTTAAATCCATAACCCCTTGTCCTATTACTAAATGTCCTTGTAAACAGTCCTCCAATATTTTGGCCAGCATCATAACAAACACTTGCTATGGAATTCACCTCATATCTGAGTAGTTCTTGTCTCTGTATATAGCTCTCTGGAAGAATGTGTGGATAAATAACATTTTTTTTTCCTATTGAATATAAAAACCTTTAAAACCTTTGTTTAAAACTGAAGGGCAAAGCCTTCCAAGGAAACCTTAACCTTTAGGACTTTCATCTTCATGGCTCTTTACAAAACTTTATATCTCTGAAGGCTTTGACCAATGTAGCTCCCTTTGACAGCAGTGAAACTGCTGTCCCTTTGGACCAGGGGAATTTGCCCCTGTGCCTCAGCACATCCCCTGCCCCAACCCAGTAGTTGGGCTTGGGTTGCTGAGAGTTGCCAGGAGGTCTCAGATCCCAGCTCCTGAGATCTCATTCACTTCAGTTGATGATGTCTTCTTTTGTCCACAAGCACTGTTTTAAATGATTTATGACTGCACGGTCTTTTATTTTTAGCTTCTGTGCAAAACTTCCAAATCAAATCTTGGTGGGAGCTGCTATCTGTGATAATTTTGTTGTCTTCCTCTCCACTAATGGGAAACAAGTTCAGACTTGCAGTTAAATGGTGTGGTTGTCTTCCTTAGTACATTTTTGTACAAATCAAACAGGAATACAGGTAGATGAGGACAGTAATAAGGTTCTGGCTTATTGAATAATTAACTTTAAAAAGGTTAATGAGTCCCTGCCTTACAAAACAGCAACGCGAGAAAGCCTGGATCATCTTCTAATGAAGGGAAGAGAACACGCAAGTGGGTTGTGAGGACTCAGATTCACCATTTTCTTGCTCTTGATTCATAGAAGAGTTGTGCTGTGTTCATGGGAAGGAAGTTTTGTCTTGGTGGCCAGACATCGGTGGCAGCATTGCCTTCCCACTGCCACCCGCACCCTCAGCCTGCACGGGCTCTGCAGGGGGAAGCACAGGAAGCGGAACAGAGTGGGACTGTTAGGGGCACGTTTGCATTCAAGGAAACTGGGGTCTCTTAAGAAATAAGATCACTTTTTTAATTCTGAAAAATCTGTGAGGGGCTGGAAGCAAGATGCTGAGAGGTGAGCAAAACCCACCCATACTGCAAATGCATGGCCTGCTGTAACCCAGGCAGGGAGCACTGGCAATGGTTGCAGCTTGCTTTATTTGCTAGGTGTGTGTTACACTGGCCAATATGAACATGTGTGGTGTCTTCTCCAGCCAGAGGTGGGCAGTGCCTGAGCTGGTGTAACATGCCCTGCTCTGGGATCTGCAGGTTTTGAGAACAGGCTGCAGAGCATCTCTGGGGAATGGCACAGAAGAGGTGATGGGGAGCAGTGGAACGCATGAAATCGGCCTCAGAGTCCTGTGTTGCCCATGGCCTCTGGTTGCCAGGGAATTGGTGCAGCTCCATTTGACAGCTCAGTTGTTTTGTCACAGGGGCAGAGGGTTAGGAAAGGGATATTTTGGCACTGATTCCAGGGGAACTTGATGTAATGCACCCCTGTCAGTCTCCACTGTCCATGTTACATGCTGCTTACACAGACTTAGAAATTTAAACAATAAAATGATGAGCAGAGATCCAGAAAAAGCCACAACAATGACACTTTTACAGAAAACAACCACGAGAAAATAAGTGGCATCAATTTTACTTTGGGTTTTTTCTCAGTAGTGTGAACTGATGTTTCTCAGGAATAGAGTATGACTCATGCTACAGAGTCAAGTCATCAGGCAACAGCTAGCCATGAATGTAGGGGCAAAAAAGCATCTGTGAGGGTTTCCAGCCTCACTTACAGGCACATAACAGCCCATCTCTTCCTGGGGCTTTGCTCTCATGTTTCAGAGGAAAGTGAAAAAATAGTCCAGGAATCAGTGTTATGCCAAAGGAGGTCAAATTCAGCATGATTGGCAAAAAAAAAAAGTCAGCAACCTTACACATCTAGCAATGAAATCCTTTTAAAAGGAAAACTCTAGCTTAAGGTTCCCCACATGACAGACCATTCCAGTAACAAATATTTTGCTAATAATAATACAATCTTTCTCAATAGATGCTTTTAGTAAAAGAAGAATTTTGTTCTTTCAGTGCTCGTACAGTTTCCTTTGCTTCTGTAATCAGGTGATTCCTTGGTTCTGTTTCTACCAGTGCTGCTGTGTTTTATGCACATGGCTGCAGTATTTAGGGCAATAAAATTGTGGCATTTTATAGAATCATAGAATGGCAAGGGTTGGAAGGGACCCCAAGGATCATAGAGCTCCAACCCCCCTGCCACAGGCAGGGCCACCAACCTCAGTCCTGGATCTACACAAGGTTGCCCAGGACCCCATCCAACCTGGCCTTGAACACTTCCAGGGATGGGGCATCCACTACTTCTCTGGGCGTTTAATTTTCTTAGAATCCCAGACTAGTTTGGGTTGGAAGGGACCTCAAAGATCATTGAGTTCCACCCCGCTGCCACGGGCAGGGGCACCTTCCACTAGCCCATGTTGACCAAAGCCCTATTTAGCTTGGCCCCTAACACATTCTTAACTTAGCCTCTATGTGTTCCTTCAGCAACACAGGCATCCTTGTACAACTTCTGCTTAATGTCTTTTAGACTCAGAGAAGACTTCTGGCTATGCAGTTTTCATTGCACTGGGTTTGGGTTTTTTTCCCTGTAAGATGTTGCCTGAAGTACACCTGATAATTGAGGGTGCCAGCAAGAGCACTTCTCCCTCATGGCATCGTGCTTAGCATCTCTATATGTGAATTCCTCTTAGTTAAGTAGATTGGCACTGCCTGATTCTGAGGAGTCCTCGGAGACCTGGGCTCTTGCCTTTCCTAATAGGAGGGGTCCTGGGGACAGGGTCTTTTTATTGGAGATGGGTGTGTGGTTATTGATCGCTCCCTGTTCTAAAGGAAAAGTGTTATGCAAGGGAACAGGTCTTGGGGAATAATCTAAATGTGATCACCCTCACCTTCTCGGGGAGTGTGTTCCACATCTGGATCTGCTTATTAAGGGTATTTACTAACGAAGCCCTAGTGTGGTGACACAGCAGCCAATTATTTTTTGCACTGAGTTCCCACTTGTTTAATGACAGACAGCAGGACCTTTTAAAACTGCAGGCCTGACAACTTTTGTGTTAAATCTGTTATTTCAGTTTAGTCTTTAACAGCATGTCTAAACCCCAACCTGAATCCCCAAATATAATCACATTACAGACCAATTATTTTGCTTGCTGAGTCACTTTGTCAGTTTGACAGCATGCCTGGCAGAAAATTTCGATTCCTTTCAATTCTTTGATTAAAGCAATTAATTAATTCAGAGTTTTATTTTGTTTGGAGATACCAAGGTCTGACTCTCCCACTGATTCATAGTCCTCACTGATAGTCACTGATGGGATTCATTCTCTCTCCAGCTCTTTGAAGCTGGAAAGGTCTTTTATGGTAAAGCTAATGAGCAGTCACGCTTCTGGGCAAAATCCTTCTTGTTGCCATGCTGGGGTGCAGATTCCTGGTGTCTCCATATTTGAAGACCTACTCTTAGCTTGTTGCTTGTCTTGGCCAGAAGCTGATTGCCTTTCTCTCTAGCAGCCAAGAACGGCCAATGTGAGAAGTGGTCATAAAAAGGGAGGTGATCCCCATGAAGGATGTCTTTCTGATGGGTTCTTACTTAAAACAGGGAATCCAGAGATGTGTAGACAGAGTTTGGAAATGGGAAAGAACCTTTTAGGTTTGAATAAGCTGGTCTTGAAGTTAGAGAATATTCATAGTGTTTGAAGTTCTGAATATTGGGTTGCTCAGGGAAGTTGGGTGTCTGCAGCCACTAGTGAAGAGTGAGAACTGTTAACAGAAACGTAGTCATAGGTCTCTGAGTCTGTACTTATTATAATGAGAAAGGAATAGTATTAGCATTGGCATTTTGAAACTGTTTATCAAATTCAACAAATAGATTATGGTTTGGAATTGATGATTATTGTATTGCTACCAGCACATTGCAGAGCAAATCGGCTGCTGTGCTGGCTGGTGCCCAGTCATATAACTACACCACCCATGTCATAAAGAATTCAAGCTCTAGCCAAAAAAAAAAAACCAACCCAAAATCAGAGCAGATTTCTTTCCACTCCCATTTTGCTACTGAGGAATGACCCACAGAAAGAGTAGAGCTGGTGGGAGCCGCCGCTTAGCAATGTGCAGTCCCTCCTGCTTGGATGTGGTCAGCATGAGGCAATGTCTAATGGCTGGGGTCATAATCCACTTCTAAATTATGGAAAGAAAAACTATTAGAGATCTGTGCAAGGACATAAGAACATGTGGGGGTGAAGTCAGGGGGGCTAAGATGTGAATTGGATCTAGTGACTTGTAGGGTCACAGAAGATGAGGAGAGAAGATTCTACACCTACGCTAAGAGGAAGGCAGTGAAAGTATGACATCAGTACTGAATAGGAAGATCAGAAAGTAACTTAGAGTGCAAAAGATAGATGAGGTAATTTTGGCTTTTAACTTTGTAAAAGATTAATTTTGACCAGAGGCTAAACACAATTAAGTTTTTGAAGGAGAAAATAGTCAAGTCAGGAATAAGGAAAGCAGTGGTAGAACAAAATGTTTGATAACTTGCATGCATACTGGTCTCTCAAAAATCAGCAAGAAGCTATCTGTATGGTTTGGAATATTTAGGGAAGAAGTGAAAATACTATTCCTGTAGACTGATAAATATTTAGAGACTTTCAAGTATAATATAATGTTACAGTATGTTCAAAATTGCCTAGACCTATGGCCCATAGCTTTGTTCCTTTGGTCAAGGACCTTTTTAAAAACAAGAAACAAATTAAGCAAACTTTAAAAAAAGAATAATTTGTTTATGTTCTGTCTGTGGGTATTTTTACCCTTCCCTAGAAGGTTACCTTTCCGAGCAGAGCTTGTCGTATCTCTACCCCGAGTTCTCTGTCTTTATGCAGTCCAAATAAAATTCATCTGGGAAAAAGATATTTCAGATGGAGCTTTAATGCCCAAGAAAAAGAGTATCCTTTTCACTATCCTCTGGGTGATTTGTGCAGCAGAAAGGCTGTTTTGAAGCGCACAAAACCTGCTCTTTGTGCTAGGTAATTGTCCTGGTTTCAGTCGCTGTCGTGGTTCCCCCCCTCTTGTGGCCTTGAGTTCCAAATCCCCTGGAGCAGATAAAACACGTTGCTGCAAGAAGCAGAATGTTCAGATCCTGTAAGTCATCTGTGTGCCCTCTCCCTGTAATCAAGTAATCCAGTTCTATTTCCAAAAGAATTTATTCAAATAGCTCTGCATTTTAATGAATTTTTTCTCTTTCCCTCCACAGTGCTCTGCCACTGCTGGGAAAAAATAATAAACCTGACGTCTGACAGTTTATGCTTAATAGCTACTGTAGGCAGACAGGAATCCTACAGTACTTTCCTGTCACCTTGACAAGCTTTGTAGTATCACAGAGGAATAGCCCTTGGGAATTTAAAAAAAAAAGAGCTGCAGTTCTGTGTCTGTATCTTTAAACATCTTCCCTCTGTTGGGACAAACCCTCTGAGAGGAGAAATTGCTTCAGTACTGAAACAATTTATGTGTTTTTTCCAAGGGGAACATCAGCGAGAGGTAGCGAAGGTCTGAATACCTCAGCAGTTGTCTATGTTTATTCCCAACTAAATCATAGAACTGCTTGAAACATTGCACATGTGCTGTCCACATGTGGAAAGAAGCTTCTTTCAAATGCCCATCAGCATCCTCTGGAAGAGAACCCAATATGCAGTTGTGGGTTGTCGATGCATTTCAACCAAGACCCCTTATATCTCTAGAGTCCAGGTTTATGCTGAATGATTTACCTTTCCTCCTCTAAGAAGCCACCAAAGACAGTGTTGGCCCCGCTGGTAAGTGACCCTTGGCTTTCATTTCTTCTAGAACACTCGGCATTTCCTTGGAAGTCAAACCTGCAGCTTCACTAAGAAATGTAACAAGCAGTGTAGGCTTTTTGCTACTCAATGGTGAGATGCAATGAGTAGAGTATATCTCACCTTAAATTTAGGGAGGTGATTAAACACTAGTATAGAGAAGGTGTCTATACTGCTGTGAGGGGAGGCAAGAGAGTGATTCAGCCCACTGAGTGTGAGTGGTGGTTTTGGGGAGAACCAGTAAACTCCAGGCTGTGTGCTGACTGGCTCTCCATGGGCTGTAATGGGAGCTTGGACACCTGCATCACAGGTAGACACCTGCATTGTAGAAACTTGAAGGCTGGAGCATAGCCTGTATTTTTATGCAGAACACCATCATCATGTTTTTTTTCTCCTATATAGCATTTATATCATATAGAACAAAACTTTCCTACAGTGAGTCTTGAAGCAGCCATCACAGTAGTTTTGAATTTTCTTGCTCCAAGATATTAGCAAAATTGTGTCTTACTAGAGATGGGAAAGTTTAAGACATTTAACATATTGAATGTTTATTGTTTGTTAATAATTTCATGTTCTAATGATAGATGGGGACTGTGAGGCGAACAGAGGACTCCTCTTTCTGAAGGCACAGGATCTTAGCTGAGCCTAGCCACTAAAAAGTGAGGGTAAGTTTAAGCTAATCATTGTGTTTTCAGAAATCAAAGGCATTTGACAACATCCCAGAGGACTTGCAGGAGAATAACAGTTCAAAAAGCAGGCTAAAGGCAACAGAGGGACCTACACTCTTCTAACCTGTACCTTGGAACTGGAAAGGAATCAAGCAAACATCGAAAGGTGATACACAAGGGTAAAACAAACAAACAAAAATATTGGAAAATTTCTCAAGACTGTTATTTTCTTTGAAAATAAAGTAGTAGATATGATATATGTGGAATTTCCATAAACAACTTACAGTGATAATGCAGCCCTTGTAATGTTGGTTTATTCCACTATTCAATCCATCTCTTTGGTCTGATGCAGCCCTGGGATCCAGATGGACCTTTCCAGCTTTCCTGTAGGCCCTTTCAGGTACTGGAAGGCTGTAATAAATTCTCCCCGAAGCCTTCTCCAGGCTGAACAAGTCCAACTATCTCAGCCTGTCTTCACAGGAGAGGTGCTTCAGCCCTCTGATCCTCTTTGTAGCGCTTGTCTCCATTTGCTCCAAACTGTTCTGTAGTGGGGATCCCAGAGCTGGATGCAGTACTCCAGGTGTGGTCTCACAAGAGGACAGCAGAGGGGCAGAATCACCTCCCTCAACCTACTGGTCACATTGTTCCTAATACAGCCCAGGACACAGTTGGCTTTCTGGGCTGCAAGTGCACATTGCTGGGTCATGTTGAGCTTTATATCGAAGTCCTTCTCCTCAGGCCTGCTCTCAATCAATTTTCTGCCCAACCTGTAGTTGTGCTTGGGATTGCACCGACCCATGTGCAGGACCTTGCACTTGGCATTGTTAATCTTCATGCAGTTTGCACGGGTCCACCTCTCAAGCCTATCAAGGTCCCTCTGGATGGCATCCCTTTCCTCCTACGTGTCAACCACACCACACAGCTGTGTGGTGTGTCATCTGCAAACTTGCTGTCCATGTCACCACAAAGATCTTAGTACTGACCCCTGAGGAACACCACTCATCACTAGTCTTGATTTGGACATCAAGCTGTTGACCACAACTCTTTGAGTGCGACCATCCGGTCAATTTCTTATCCACCAAGTGATCCATCCATCAAATCCATGTATCTCCAATTTAGAGACAAAGATGTTGTGTAGGACAGCGTTAAATGCTTTGCACAAGTCCAGATAGATGACATTCCTACAACGTTGTCAGATGTCATGTTGTTAGGTTTAGGATCTATAATATGTAAAGCATTAGTGCAGCCCTGAAAATCACAGAATCACAGAATTGTGGGGGTTGGAAGGGACCTGGAGAGATCATTGGGTCCAACCCCCCTGCCAAAGCAGCTCCCTAGGACACATGGCACAGGTTGGCATCCAGACAGGTCTGGAATATCTCCAGAGAAGGAGACTCCACCACCTCCCTGGGCAGCCTGTCCCAGGGCTCTGTCACCATCACTGTGAAAAAGTTCTTCCGCATGTTGGTGCGGAACTTCCTGTGCTCCAACTTGCAGCCATTGCCCCTTGTCCTGTCCCCACAGACAATTGAAAAGAGGCTGGCCATTTCCCCCTGTGTCCCAAACTTAAGATATTTATAAACTAATAAGATCCCCTCTTAACCTTCTTTTCTCCAGGCTGAACAGCCCCATCTCTCAGCCTTTCCTTGTAGGGTTGATGCTTCAGGCATTTAATCATCTTCGTAGCCCTCCACTTGTTGTGAAGAACAATAAGGAGCTAATGTTGGCAGAAAGGAAATGATTTTGAACTTGTGTTCAAATTCCTGGTCAGGACAGAGGGTCTAGAAAGACCGTTTTGCTCAAGATGGGACGAGGCACTGTATGCAGCACATCTGCTGTGTCATGGTTACATACTGATGGTGATGATAAAAAAGAATGAAAGGTGTAGACTGGATAGAATCAGTCACATCCCTCTTCTCCTGGTCCCCCTGCCTATAATGAAAAGAACATAGGAAGAACAACATACCATTTTTTGCTTCCCTCCCCCCCCCATTGTGTGAAATTTTAACCAGAGTTTTGTTTGGCTGAGCTCCAGTTCTTGTGCTTCTTGCACAAATGGTGCTATGTGTTCCTGAGGATGCTTCAGTAGCCACTTTGACTGATTGAGACCTCCATTTTATTTAATGACTTCAGGTGCACTTCTGTTGCTTTCCCCGGCCTCTGAACAGGTGAAATCTCTTGCTCGACGCTGTTGTATGTAATACAGCATTTCTAGTCAAGTTGTCAGATGCTGGCAGGAACCCAGGGGCAGCTCAGCACTTGTGCTGAGCACTATCCAGAAGAGTTGCTGGTGTGAAGCTTTGGATTCTTATGCTGACAGTGCACCCTTTCTTTCAGATAGGATATGTATCTTTGGAGGATGTAGTGTTCCTTGTGACTTTCTGGATGTACTACAAGAACCCAAACAAAAATAAAAACTTCCAGAAAGATGTTTTAGTATACCAGTTGCAGTAGTTTATCTAAAAATACAGCAGGCAATAAAAGATTTAAAAAAAAAAAACATGCTGTTGTAGGAGCCAGGAGTTTTACTGTGCCTACATTTGCAAAAAAATTGTGGCTGTTCTTTATAATCATTGTTCAAAGGACTGAGAAGAGCCCCTGGCTCCAGACAGAACAGCCCAGGTTGTGGCACTTGTCTTCCACAGTTCCCCAAACAAGAAGTATCTCAGATACTTCCCTAAGGCTGAGAAGACTACATGGCTGCTATATTACTCTTGACTGCCACTGCAGTTGCAATTATAGCAGAAGAATGTTTACGTATCCTTGGGTTTTGTTGTTTTGTTTTTTGAATAACTATTATGGTGGAACTGCTCAGGCCTTTGGAAATGATACACAGGGATGTTTCCGCCTTAGTTTGCTCATTCCTGATTATATAGACCTCAGACTACTAATTCAGTTTTCTGTTAGCATGATGATTTTATTGTCTAATAGTTATTTCTTTGATGAAACAAAAGTGATTTCTAACAAGAGAGAAAAAATACATTGTTATTACTTGGGTCTCCAACAGGATCAGACAATACGCTGTGAATACACCAAACAAAAGGAGTTTCTGTCCTAAATAGATGATCATCATCTGTGGGAAAGGAAGGACTATTAGCCTATTATTTAGAGATGGAAACTGATACACTGAAAGATAACTTTTCCTGTTGTGCTGCTGCTGTGATTATGGGTACTTGTCATGGCGTGTGTGTTCAAGTCCTTCAGATTTGAGCATGGGAAGTATTGGCATTTACATAGCTCCTTCCAACTACCTGAACCAAAAGCTTTATACTTAGAAACTATGGTCCTGCCTTTGGTGAGAGAGGGGCAGCTCTTGGGATCTAGCCAATTCAATCCAGTGAAGACCAAAATGCTTTGGCCACTGATGAATGGGCCAGTAAGAGAACTTCTCAGGAACAGCCACAAAGACATCAGACTCAGCTTTGTCAGCATTAAAAAGGAAAAACTTGGGTTTTGTCAGTGTGGCTTGATATTTGAGGGTGTTTGTGGGCCTGTGCAAAGCTTACTATGGGATATCAGAGGGGGGTTGTGGGATTACGTAAAATTTATTACAGGAAGTTTAGGGGAAGGATCAGGATGGTTGAGTGAGGAACAGCCTGAGGAAACAGAAAGAGGGATAAAAAGGGCTGGTTGGGTGTAAGCCAGTGCTGGTCAGCATGCTTGTCTGACTGCATCTTGTGCCTAGCTGTCACATCTATCATATCTTCCTACATAATTCCTAATGCATTCTTTTTTACAGTCTTGTGCTGTGTGTGAATGCTGCAAGACCTAAGTGTCAGCAGCTGGGGAATGGGCCATGAATCCCCATGCCTGGGAGTCAGGCAGTCCTCAGCTGCAGAGATCGGCTTGTATGCAGGAGGCCTAAATGCCAACAAATGGAAAAAACTTGTGTGGGTTGATATTTCCCTGGAGACTTTAATCCTGTGTGCATATGTGCAAATGTTTGCCAGCTACCTTTAAACTGGACTAGCTGGAGGGGACCTGCCTCTGGAAGGACTCAAGGTCAGAGATGATGGGCTCGGTGAGGTTCCTGGGGTCTGGGCATGGATGTTAGCTGGACTGAGAGCCTGTGTTGATATTTGAGGCACCTGTGAGTGTGGGGTGCCTGTGAAACCAGCATGTGATTTCATCTGTTTTGCTAGTGAGAATCAGGCTGGGTGAGTGGGTGCGGAGGAAGAGACCTGTATATGGGTTGGGTGGGGGCAGGTTCAGGCGTGGATGTTAGGTGGACTCAGGTCCTGTGGTGACATCTGAAGGATCTGTGAATATGGGTGTGCTTGTGTGTTCTTACTAGCGGGCTTCAGTCATGATGAAGTGGAGAGGAGGGACAGGACTGAGCTATCCGTGCCTGTATGTGAGAGCTGTCAGTGTTTGTGTGGGTGTGGCAAAGGCCGTGCTGGCTGATAGCCTGCATGTCAGCCTATGTCCATATCTTCTGTGTGTCCATGTGCATATGCATGCTCTCAGCAATGCTCCCTGAACATGCAAGAATCTCAAATATTTGAAGACTACTTTGTAGCTGACTGGCATTCCTAAAGGCTCAAAGTATATAGTATCAAGGGCATGGACTTAATTAAATGACACAAAACAGTAGCCATATGGCATCCTGCTTCCCTTGACTGCAATGACATCTGCTAACAATAAAAGAGAAAAAATAAAAAGGTCGTGTCAAAGATTGTGTGTTATTTCCATGAGTTACAGAAAACATCCTTTCCGAAAACTCCCACAGCAGAGAACGTAATGACTCTGTTTTTTCCTTAATTACCGAGCTTCTGTGGGGGGGGTCTCAATTTTATAACAACAGATGTCCCTGGCATCACTTTCATAATGACTCTGCTTCATGGCATGTTTGGCTCAAAATATGGATTAGGCTGAGGGCAGAAGTACCTTGGGGTTTCTAGTGGTGGAAGCCTCTGGCATCCACAGCTTCAGCATCTACTGACTCAAGCCGAGGAGACAATGGTTGGAAAATTCCAGGGAAAGTGCTGCATGTGCTAAGCAAGAGGAGCAATAAAACTCCAAGGCTGAAGGCAGAACTAGGTGATATGTGTTGTGGTGTGGCCAGAATCACATAAAGCAAAAGGCCACTTCCAGGTATGTATTCCATCATCATGCACTTCCCAAGGAGCTGCCAGGCACAGCATCTTGAAAATAATGCTCTTCTGGTCTGTAATTTGGAAGCCAGAAGGAATTGTTGTACTTTTTGCAGTGGAGCAATGCCCAGCCTTTAGCTGAAACTGGCTAATAAATTAACCTTGTTTTTCTGACCACCTCTGGCTGCAGCCTTATGTGTGCTCCTACCTGTGGAAACGCCATGATTATTACTTCTGGTGGAGATACTGCTTCTGTGTTACGAGATCCTACTACCAGAGGAGATGCTAATCCCAAAAGAGAGATGTTGCACAGAAGGTGAAGCTGCTCCAGGATTGTCAGGAAGGTTGATCAGAGGCGACCACGGAGCAGCTCTGGTTACCTTGTGCCTCTTAGTTTCACCTCTGAGCAGTACAAAGATTAGGAGAGACTCAAAAGAGTTTTAAACAGGTCTGAATCATCTCTTGTAATGGGGTGAGGGTGTGAATTATTCTTCTGCAGAGTCTTCTCTCTTACTGAAGGTATGCTTCTGGAGCTGGGAGTTAATCTGCCTAGATGAGGTGGCTTTAGGCCTTGCAGAGAAAATTGTGGTTGCATGAAGTCTACTTGTTGCCTTAATACAACCAGAAGGAAATGTGTTTGGGGTAGTTGCTGAGCAGCTTCTGCAGCAAAACTTTCTGAGAGTTGCTGCAAAAGTAGTGCAGACACTTACTTTTGATGATTTTAGTTCCAAAGGTGGAATTCTTACCACTGAATATATAAAGTGTTACTCTAATCAGTCTGGACCTACAGATCACTAGATGATCTTGGATGTCTTTTCCAACCTTAATGATTCTATGATCACACTATTTCTGAAATACATTTTCTCCATTAATTAATGCTATTAACAGTGTGATTAGGGAAAACAAAGGCTGCCTTTCCCTGGCATGGGATATGCTGTAGCTTCTTTTAATATGATTTTCCAAAGGAAAATAAACCCTCATTTTCTTTTTTAAATCTCGGTTTGGAAATTATTTGTGAAACTGTCCTATGAGGATTTTGGAGGCAGAAAATGGAAGCATGTGCTAGAACTTTTCATAAAAAAGTATAAAAAAGACAGGGATCTCCTTGAGAGGGTCCAGAGAAGGGTTACGGAGATGATTAAGGGCCTGGAACATCTATCCTATGAGGAGAGGCTGAGAGAGCTGGGGCTGTTCAGCCTGGAGAAAAAAAGACTGAGGGGGGACCTAATCAATGTTTATAAATATCTTAAGTATGGGGTGCAGGGGGAATTGGCCACCCCCTTTTCTTTGATCAGTGGAGACAGGAGAAGGGGCAATGGCTGCAAATTGGTGCACAGGAAGTTCCACACCAACATGTGTAAGAACTTTTTCACAGTGAGGGTGACAGAGCACTGGAATAGGCTGCTCAGGGAGGTGGTGGAGTCTCCTTCTCTGGAGATATTCAAGACTCGTCTGGACACCGACCTGTGTAGTATGAGCTAGGGAGATGCTTTGGCAGGGGGGGTGGGCCCAATGATCTCTTGAGGTCCCTTCCAACCCCTACAACTCTGTGATTCTGTGATTTTCTTTAGACACCTAAGTAAAAAGCACAGAATAAGTAAGTGACTTCCTGCACCTTCAGGCCAAGGAAGTGGAGATGTCTCTTTTCCACCAACCTTTTGACCAAGATGATTTGGGTTGCCTGACACATGGGCTGCAGCCTAGACATAAAGATTTCCTGCCAACTCCATAGACAATACTCCTTCAGGACAGCACTGTCTCACAAGGACTTGCACTTAACTGTTATGTTTTTACATTAAGAAGCTACTTCATATTTTGATCTGTAATGTAATTAATTCCTCCTGTGCAAAAAAAATCAGGGTCCTATAGCTGTTGTGGTTGATTTAAAAGATATTACTCGCTTCACTTTATGGACTTTCATGACTGCTCTGCGGCCATTTTGTGATCTTTGGCTCACTCCCACTATAAAACTTATATTTTTGAGTTATTTCCAACTCAGAGCAGCATTCAGGATGTTGGTTAGATGAAATATCCAGGAGTTAAAAAAGATGCAGATTCCTTAGTCAAAGGTACTTTCTCCTGAGATGTAACATCTTTTCTTCTCAGAACTGTTGGAGTTCACATGAAAAACCTCAGGGCAGGAGGCAAGAGCAAAAACCTCATGTCTGCTCAGTGTGGTTTAGGCTCTGGTTAACCTCCTACCCCAGACACCTTATATACATAAGATTGTGCCTGGCCCCAAATAGCTTACAACCTAAAGAGATGACAGAGGTCAGAGAAAAACTGAGTAGTGTGGGTACCAGGCCAAACATTCTCTCCCCAACTGCAGAATGGTTCTTGATGACCTGGAGCAATTCTTAGTGCTTGTATGTTCTTACCATCATTCTGGTGGTGTACAAATAGTGAACTAATGGTCCTTAATACCTGCTACAAGAACGGCTTGGTGTAAGGGGTCCTAAGAGGTTTCAGCACTATGAGCACTGTTTGACTAGCTGAATAGTAAAGAGATGTTGGTTTTAATTATGGAGTTTATCCATGAGAAACGTGCACAGTAAGCTTACCTGATGTTCCATGCTCATTGGACTGCAGAATCCATCTGCATTCTGGAATTTTTTTAGAATGTATGAAAAACTGACTTAAGTAAGTCATCAAAGATAAGTTACACAAAAAGCATGACCTGGCAGTACAGGGTAAGGTGGGATGGGTAAGTGCATCGGAATTGGGAACCTCACAATTTTCTAGGAAGTTGCTCTAGATAAGGACAATGAAGCATCTTCAGGGATATCATATTCATGTGCATGTGAGCAGAGAAGTGCTGGAGGAAGAGCATGGGAGAAACATGGCAGCTGCAAGAGGATCCTGTCTGTTTCCACCAGAGCAGCACAGGGTACCTTGCTTGTCTTTCTCAGGGCAATTTCTCAGGGTTGCATTAGTGACTCAGATACTGGTAATTTGTCCTGCTTTTCTTTCCTGTCAGGCTGTGGTTTTCTTGTTGTGGTTTTTTTCGCTTAGCTTCAGCGCACAAGCTATTAATGAACATGTCATGCCAGCAGAGCTGCTTCATTATCTGGGCTCTAGGCAATCCAGCCTGGACACCAGCTCCTACCAGACTGCATCATGTGGAATTTCTTTAGGTTGTTTAATTAATACAGCAAACACAAATGACAAATTAGGATGAGATGTTGAACCTGAACTTTGCATGGGGATTTCCAGCCCAAGAAAATAACACTAATATCAGAATGGTTTTATGTTCTTTTCCCCTGTTGCAGTTGTTGGGAGATGATATCTGAAAGTGCTACAAGGAGCAGAAAGAAAGAGGTGTAATAAAGGCATCAATTTAGGTTTAAAACATTTTCTGTACCTAAGTGGAAGATGCAAGATGACACTAAGTAATTTTTAGGTCTATTACCTTATTACAGCTGACAGAGGTGCATTTAGAGAAATCTGTGTGAGCCGACAGGCAATATTTAGAGAAGAAGGGGAACTGGGTGCTTAGACAGTAGTTGTTTTTTGACAGGCCTTTGTGATGAACCAGGAAAAAAAATAGCTGCATAATGAGACTTTGGAATATGTACTACAATTGCAATCAAGACACAGATTTTAGCAAGACGTTGAAATCGCAGCACTTTTTGGTGTCTTGTTCCCGTAAAACCAGATGTCACTTGTACAAATTTGAGGCTTGGAAGCACCATGAGAACAGCAAATGATGCTGGCTGCTTTCTTGATACAGTCAATTTTCTTTTTTTTATTTTAATATACTTCAGAATCATACCAGGGAGAAGAAAAAATGAGAGGTGATGTTTTACTCCTTCTATTAAGACACCTCCCCACCAGCATCACCGTTCCAGTTTGGTATTAAGGAGCTTTCAAGATATATCCTTATGCCCTGTGAGGGGAAGAAGAAACCCTGTCCTCCCCCACCAGCCAGGTGCATGGACCTCACAGCTTAGGCAGAAGATCTCCAACCACCTTTGCCAGAAAGTTCTGGTTAAAGTGTGTTTGTGAAATGGTTGGGAAGGCTCTGGGCAGGTGTCCAGCAGCAGTGCTGGTGCTGGTTCCTCTGCAGGTCAGGGAGCAGGTAGATTTCCTTGGAGGTGTGTCCTTTCCTCTTCTTCAGCAAAGGCCACCTTGGCAAGGGATTGGCTCCTTCACAGATGTACAAAGAAACCCGCTCCAGGCATTCACAAACTGGCACAGGTGTTATGATGTTCCTCTGCTCTTCTCTCTTAGGGTCGGCAGCATTTGAAAGCTGCAGGGGAGACTCATTGTTCCTAAATCAGCTTCTGAAACCTGCTTAGGGTAGGCAGCTGCACTCCAGGGCTGTGTCCCTGCGAACACTGTGCTGAAGCAGGGCAAATCAAGGGCATTTCAAACACCCCGATGAGCATTAGAAACTGCTTGTCTGGAGTCATGGCTGAGGCTGATCCCTGTTTTCATGAGAAAATCAAAGGGAAGGTTTGAAGGGTTAATGGATAGTAAAGAAAAAGGGAGAAAGTTTTCAGGCCAAAAGAAATGAATGATGATATTGGTTTGCATCCAGCCTTCTTTTAACTACTGGGCTTTCCTGAGGCAAGGAATCACATCAGTTCATCTTGAAATGACAGCTGACAAGGGGCAAAATGTCTGTTATAATCTTATTTAATAAACTTTTCAGCCCACTTAAATACACTTTCTATCTGCTTTACTCATTGGAAACATGCATTTTAGCAGTTCATTAACCTGACTTCTAATTACACAAATATAGGCAGCACTCTGCTATGACCCTGTGCAACCACAGCACAAGAAATTGTGTTCTATAGCTCAAGGTACATGCTCGTTTCTGAGAAGAGGCACAGAAAGGTCAGAGGGATGTGGCTGTTTGTGCCCTCCCTTGGATTTACTGGAATAATTTCTTGCTTGTTCTGAATTAGCCATTACTTCAGTAAGGATTTTATTACAGGTCAAAGACACAGCTGTGGAAGCAAAGCCCAAATCTACGAAAATAAAAAATAACTGATAACATCAGACACAGTATTCCTACTTCAAGGAAAATATAAATAAGTACTTCATTAAATGTGTTCTGATAAATAAACTGGCTTGGAAGAGCCCTGGACTTTGAGGACATTTGCTCAGCATGGAGTCACACTTTGCAGCCCTGGAGATGTGTCATACTTGTTCTGAAGAGAATGTGGTGGGCTCAGAGAATGAGAATACTGGTTAAGTGTAAAACAGCTGCTCAGCTGCAATGTCTCCCAGTGCAGTTTGCTTTCCAGTTTAGACTGGAATCCAACACTTGCTGCTTTTAGGGAGGAAACAAGAAAGTTTCTGGGGAGGTTTTGAGGCTGACTTATGTAATGAAGGTAGGTAGTTTGAAATGCCCAGTACCTGGAGGTGACTTCATGCTGTCTGATATGAACATTTTGCAAGGCTCTGAAAATAGCTATTTTCCAGCTTTATTATGAATTATTTCAGCTCATATGATTTACAGGCAGCTTCAAATCCACTTGTTTCAGAATCCATAAAGTGCCTCATACCATGTGTGAGCAATGTCCAAAGGCTGTTAATGCACTGGAGGAACCACACCTTGGAAAGCAAATGGGGAAGAACAAAATGTTGTGTGTCTTCACAAGGAATATTTCCTCATGTCTATTCTTCCCCCAGTGCTGCTAGGCAAAACACTAGGAAAATTTCAAAAGGGCCTTTCATCATGCTCTGTTTTATTACTCATATATATTCTGTCACTCCAGGAATGGTGTCCCAGGTGTTGTGACAGCTGGGGGACAGACCTATGACTTCTCAGAAGTACACTGTCACCTCACTAGCATATGAAGGAGATGTATGCAAATGTGCGTGCTCAAATTGCAACAGGGTAAGAGCATTGACCATCCTTCTACTCCTTGGTTTCACATTGCCTAGTGCCACAAGAGTCCTGCCTGGTCCATTACTTGGGTTTTTACATTATAGGTCTGTCACTGTAGTAGACAGTTAAACTATGATAGAGCTCCTCTGATAGTACACGGATTATCAGATGCAAAAATTAACATGTGAACAGTACTCTAAGCAGCTGTCACATCAGTGCTCCTCTTCACACAGCCCCTGTGAATGAGGACAGAAGTTTGAGAGAAAGAAGGTGTTATCCCATGCCTAGCACAGAAAGAGGATGGAGCAGAAAATTCTGCATAAAAATCTGGTGTAGAAGGAAGCATGGGAGCAGTGGGAAAGCAGTGGTGAGCCCTGGTGAGAGAGGGGTGAGGACAAAAGTAGGTCTATCTTTGCAGAGTTGCTCTGAACTGATATGAACACAATGGTGCCTCTGCTCTGGTCTGGGTACTGGGTGGCCATGGTGAGCATGGTGCTGGACTGGTAACACTGCTGGGAGGTGATGGCTGTGGCTGCAGGCTCCATACCCTGTTAACCACAAGAGCAGAGCTCGCTCACAGCTGTCTGTGGGCATCATGGCAGTACCTGTTCCTCTTGGGTGCATGTTGAAGCTCTGTAGAGACCTTTGTAGTCTGTACTTTGTTTGCTGGAGTGTAAATGACATTGCATTGCCTTTAGTACCTGTTCCCTTACAAGGATTTTAGCTCGAGGACATTCCCTGTTGCACTTCTTTACTGTAACTCTCTTGGCTCTTCTCTGACAGAAGCAGCCCACATTGGGCAAGTAACCAGGACTTTCAGAGAAGGAAAGCTGGTTGCTTGTTTGGGTAAAACAAGGCCTCCACCCCTGCACAACTGCAGCACACTGTTTATGTGTGTTTCACACAGGTTTTCCTGAGATGAGAGAGGCTACATACTGCTGTGAATGGACAGAAAGTGAGCTCTTCACATGAGCCTTGTCACTTCATGGTGGACTGCAGCAAGTCCCGGGGGTCCCTGTTGTAGTGACATAGATTGTTCAAAATCTGACTTAAATCAAATAATTCATTTGAAGAAGCAATGGATATGGATTTTTCTTGCAGTATTTCACTGTTAGATCTTCTCAGCCCACAAACCAGGATATTTCTTATTCCAGAGGACCTGATGTTGCATTTCGATTCAGCCTGATCAAGCATTTTTACTGTAATGGGGAGGGCTAAGAGATGAGTGGGAAGACCATTAAATGACTTCTAAGACTAGTTCTCTGGCAGGAAGAGCCTGTGTAGACAGAATGTCTTTTTCATGTTTAATGCCATGTCAAGTGCTGTGTACAGCAACTCGCTTAACTGAATGAGTAACATGAAAGTGATGTAATAATACAAAGGTAATACAAAAACCTCTTGACATATTCATGGGAAGAATCCCATGTTTTTTGTCTCAGATTATTTAGACTGCCCTAAGGGAGCCTTTTTTGCCAGGAGAAAAGCTGTGTTATGAATTTTCCTACTGTATCTAATTGTAACCAGAGTTTCCCATAACAGAAAACTGAGCTACCTGAAGAGCACCTTTATCTCTTAAAATTGGGTACCCACCCATGAGGATCTGTGACCTTGCTGTCAGCTCATGTACTCAGTGGTTCTCTTTATTTTTAGATCTGGTGCTCTCCTGAGATAATATGTGGTTCTGAGGGGGTTACCAGTATAGGTATGGAGTAAGATAAGTGCTTGGTGTCTGACCAAATGAGCAGTAAAAATATATCTGATTGGAGTTGCAAAACCCTCTTAGGGTAGAAAGGGTTAAAGATGCTTGTAAATATACCTGTTGTCAAGCTCCTCCTGGATCCTTGCCAAGTCCATATGGATGCGTAAAGCGTTGTTAGCTTTGGAAAATACTGGAACATCTGGACTCCCAGCAGGGCTTAAACAAAGGTAACACTGAACTGGATGTGTCTGTGTATTCAGATATTCATTGTGAGGGCAGAAACTATTGTCTCACCAATGCTACTGAGGACTGATCACAATCCTTCTAGGCAAGTATTACCAACAGAGAGCACCGCAGTGAGCAGATTTCAAATTGGCCAGGAACTTTGCAGTGTTAAAGATCTTAACATCTTGTTAACTATGGCTTTCTTGGATTTCTACCTCCTCTTTGTACTTTTGGTACCAAGGAAAGGGTTTGGTGTCGAAATCTTTGCAACTCACTCTGGACTCTCCTCATGCTTGATGTTCCTTTTCTCCCTGAGTCCTCCTTGCACATGAGGACAATATGACTCTCTAACCAAATTGTTCCTGCATAATACCCTGTGAGCTGTGGATTTCGGGGACATGGTTTAGTAGACATGGTTATGTTGGGTTGATAGTTGGACTTGATGATCTTAGAGGCCTTGCCCAGACTCAAAGGTTCTATGATTCTATGATTTGTGGCTACTCCCTGTCCCATACTTGCTATCATAGTCAGAGTTCTTACAGGAGAGGTATTGCCTGCAGGACCAGAAAGTGGGACAAAATATGAACTCCATAAAGGATCTAAGTAGAAGGTCTTGATGCTGAAGGAGGTGGTGGCAGATTTGGGAAAGATACCTATATGATTGTAGATTTCTGATTCCACTGCATGCAGATTACTGAAGTTTTGGAAACAAAAATCCCCAAGGTGCCTCATTTGCACTGGGCACCTGGAGATGTTGAGAAGTCATGGAACTGGGGTCAGGAGCTGCATGGTGTTATTTGACCCGTTCATGGATGAATGAATGAATATATGGCAGTCAAATCTCCAGATCCTATACATTAGAGAGGAGAAAGGGTGAAGAGTTCCCCTTTCTCTCCTTTGAAACCATGATTCCTGCCAGGGCAGATGATCTCCTCCTTCACTGTCCAACCCTTACAGTCTTGTCTCCTTACAGGTGTGGGGATCCTCTGTGCTCCCAAAATTTGTGAAGTTATAAGCTTGTTACAGAGCCTAAGCACAATGAACACAAAGACACAGTGAGAATCAGAGTGGCAATACCAGATGACCTCGGCAGTTCCAGCAGAGCTCCAGACCTGCTCCCTGTGGCTGTTGAAGGAGCGATCAGCCCCAGGCTTCTGGTGAACTTTGCTGAGGTGTCGGGGGGGCCACCCTCTCCCCAGCCGGCATTGCAGACAAATGAGGGTGTGAGACTCATGGTGGATGATGAAAAAGCACTTGGGATGTTGTAAAACTTCTTATGAAGTGTTTTAAGGGGGTTGTGGGAATGTGCAAGACATATTATGGGATATTTAAGGGAAGGATCAAAGGTGATTCTGCAGGAGGAGCCAGTGCAAGGGAAAAAGGGGCTGGCCCTGGGTTATAGCTAAGGTCAGTATGCCTGTCTAATAAAGCCCTGCACCTGATCACCACAGCCTATCCTACAGTCTTACTAAATATTCTTATATAAATAGTTACTACTACTACTGATACTACTAATTACCCTTACATTCCTTCTAATCACCTGTGTGGGCCCACCCTCTCTTTTGACCCTGTGTGAGAGACCACCTGTGGGCAGCAGCACGAGAGCCAAGTGCCAGCAACCGGAGCAGGACCAGAACCTCAGAGGCTGGAGGGTGCCAGTACCTGGGGAAACAGGGGTCTGAGAGAAGCTCTGGGGCAGGACGAGTAGCTAGAGCCAGCTACCAAAGGAGAGACACATTTTCCATGTATGGGTCCCTGATCAGAGAGAGAGGAACACTGCCTGCCACCCGTGCTGCTCATGTGTGTGCAAGCACTGTGGGAGTCTATATGCATGTGGGCACTGTAAAGTAGCAGCATAAAGGCACTGCTCTCCATGTTCATCAGTGTCTGGTCATACGTGTGCACATGTGCACGTGCTGGTAACCCATCCTCAGCTTCACTGCAGGTTGGACCTGGGAGCAAGGAGCTGCAGTAACCTCACAACCACTGGATGGGAGCAGGAGGAAACCCCCTGGGTGCTGTAGCCACAGGATATTCTGGTAACCCTTTGCAAATGTGATGAAGAAAAATTCACACTGCTTCTCATGCAAGGAGAGATTCAAGGTTTAATGGTGGATCACTTTGTAGATGCTATCATGGGGTGTTGTGTCAGGCTCATTCACAGCAAAAGGCTCTCATGTCATTGAGAGCTGTGTCATCCCCTTTTCCCTGGGGTTCCTCTACCTTTGTCTGGAACCCACAGATGGCTCCAGAGGTACAGCTGTGGCTCCATGGGCCAAAGTGACCCCCTGAAAGTCCCCAGCCCTCCAGCTTTGTCCCATCCGAGCAGGCGAATCTCACATTGTTGGCAGCTGTGTCATCCCACAGGTATTGCTTCTTTTCTACACGCAGAGAGAAGGAAACCAGCTTGTTGCTGGGGCAGATCTGGGGCTTGGTCCAGTTTCCCCACCTGTCAGAGAAGAAAACAACTCAATGAGACATGTCCAGCCTCTGTAGGTCTTGGGGATGGTGGTTTTCCACAAGCTGCTGTTTCACTCTGCTTCCCCATCACCCCCTAGATGCGTGGTCACCATCAACCCTGGGCTGCACTGGACTCCTTGGGAATATCAGCTGTTTTCTTTATCCCTGTTACTTAATATCAGTGTCCTTTTCAAACTAGACATTTGAGATAAGGAGAAAGTACATGTTTAAGACCTGCATTTTTTGAACTCCCCATCTTTCAAAGTACTATTCCCTTCCCTGGGACAAGACCTCTACCCTAAAACCTTCACACTTTGTGGCCAGGGGGACCTAACCCACATCCTCAAGTGGAGTGGGGAGCCACCTTCACAAGGGGTGTGGGAGCCTATGAAGTAACCATTGTAAAGCTGCTGGCTTGAAGAAGGACAAGAAAGCCAGGCAACTCACCACCCCACGGAGGACTCGATGACTGTGCCATCCGTGCAGATCAGGCGAATGCCATTCAGAGCTGTGTCATCCTTGAGCAGCCAAAATCCTTGGTAGGACTCCACCTGGGAGGGGAAGAAATGGGAGAGGTTAGTGTCCTCCACCATTTCAAATCAGAGATCAGGTGAGCCCTTGTGATGTAGGAGGCTCTGGGGGCAAAGCCAAGTGCAGGTAGTGCTGTTGAGAAGAGCTGTGAGGCAGCTCCATGGCATTTCTCAGGTCATGCCCACCCTCTCACCCTCTTCTGTGACACCAAGAGCGGGAGTGCTGGGAGGTCGGAGTTGTCCCAGCCCCTTGGGAACAACACTGAACCCAGGTCTTTCCCTATTCCATCGACTCCTCTGCTGAGAAATCACTCGCTGGCGGAAAGCCTGGAGAGCTACTCTACACTAGAGATTTCTTGCTGATAGACCTGCATGAGCAGTGCAGATACAATTCAAACTGCCACCACAGGATAAATTGCTGTGGCCAGCCTTGCTGAGACCAAATCAAAATAACACCATTTCACATCAGGGGTCTTACCCACCCTAAAGAAGGAGTGAAATCTTACCTTCACTTCAAATCCCTTGGCATAGCCGCTGGGGCAAAAATGTTGGTGTCCCCAAGAGCCCCAGGGGCCTCCATTGGGCACTGAGAGGACAGATACATATTCCCGTGCCTCCGTACCCTGGAGGCAGCAGGAGCCCAGGAGGCAGAGGATGGCTGGGATGAGAAGCTGCATCGCAGGGGACCTGCTCAGCACCTCACTGCATGGAGGTGATGGCATGGGGGAATTTATGAGCCAGCAGAATGGGTGGGAGTCATTGGGGAGTGTCAACAAACCTCATGGGGAGTGCTGGTGGTTGCTATGTACCATTCCTGTTGATTCCCTGTCCCTTGGTGGTAGGGCCACCCTTGCCAGGTGGGAGGGATGTCACTGGTGTGTGCTGGCTGGGGGGCTTGTGGGGCTGTGAAAACTTGTGGATGTGAGTGAAGGGGAGGGGGCAGAGCTGGGACCACTCCCTGAGGGGGTGCTGAGGATGGTCCTGGAAATGCTGCAAGGAGGTTGTTGGAGAGAGGGAGGTGGGCGAAGGAATGGTGGACTGGAAGAAACTTCTGAAGGGGCTGAGACAAAATGGAGGTGGAGGGTCCTTGGGGTCCTTTGCTCTGTTGAAGTCCTCACTTGCTTTGTCTCCCTTGTTTTCCTTCTCTCCTCACTGTCCCACTGAGGTTAAGGAAAGTGCCTGCACTGGAAGCTATTGCATTTTGCTCTGGAACATACGTTAAATGTAGGTGACTGTGTCTTTAAAGGGTGGAAACCCTCCTCATGGAGCAAGTGCTCCAGCTGCTGACCATCTCATGAGGCGTTTGCTGTACTCACTCCAGTTTGTTCATGTCTGCCTTGAACTGGGGACAGGAGCAAAACTGTACACAGTCCCATCACCCACTCCATGCTCCTTGTGCAGACACAGATCCAGACACTCAGGTGTATCTTTAGGGGGTGCAAGCATACAGAGAAGGTGAGACTTTCCAGCAGACACAGACCCGAGTTCTGCTCTTGTTGGTCTCTCAGATGCAAGTTTCTGTTGCATGCCTTGTTCCTCCAGCGGCACTAGACAGAGGTGACTTACCTCTGCAGACAGCAATATTCATGGGTATCTTGCATGTAGTTGCAAGTGTGAGGGTAAGCTGCTCACAGTCTTATAGAAGAGTCAGCCATGATGCCACCTCGGAGGTTTGTCCTGTGAGGTCAATACCAACAGTACATCCTACCTGATAAGCAGAGGCAATTCCAGGCTTTGGTTACTGACGGATGGAATACACTGCGTTCATAATAGTCACCATGTGGAGGTGAAGGAGGAAGCGTTGCTTTCAACTGAAATCCTTTGATATTCCCCCCTGGTTAAAATTGTAGTGATCCTCAGATATGGCATCCCATGGGAGACAATGAGACGAAGATGTCTTTTTGTGGTTTTGTATCTCACAGGCAGAGGAACCCAGCAGAATGAAGACACCAGGGATGAAAGGCTGTGTGGTGGTCCTGGTCCCGAGAAGGGATAGCTCATGGCTACTTGGTCACTCCTGGTGTGAATAGGCTTTCTAAGCTTGAGGCCCCGGACTGGATTTGCTCATAAGAACAGCAGCAACCACAGCAAAATCAATGGGCCATTGCCAGATACTGGATGTCCTGGATGCCTACCTGTGGGAAGGAGCTTTGGCAGGGGGGTTGGACTTAATGACCTCTGGAGGTTCCTTCCCACCACTACAATTCTGTGAATTTGTGAAAGTTGGTTTTAGGATGGAGCAGTGGAAGACACACCAAGAACTAAACCAACAGGATTTTTAAGGAGAAGCAGTGGTATAGGTACCAAAAAGATAGAGATGTTTTACAGTTTGTAGTCATTTCCACAGAGCTGAATCTTGCTCTGAGTCACTCTTAATGTTTTCTTTGTCTTCTGCTTTCACAAAACTCTTCTTGTTTCCTCTCTGTTGGTCTGAGCTCCAGCCCCAGCGGTCCTGGCACTGCAGGTAGAAGGGGTCTCCTGTCCTGGAAAAGAGCCTGCTCAGCAGCTTTGGTGACTTCTGTTGTTGCTGCATTCTGGCTGCCTGGGGAGGAGGCAGCCAGAGGCAGAGGCACAGGGTCAGTGCTTCTGTGATATTCCAGCAGGAAGCAGTGAAAACAATTCGCATGAGTAATTAACTCTGCCTGTGGGAGAAAGCGGACACTATGTTTCTGTAACTCCAAAGTGGGGAACTAGAAAACAAACAAGGAACTGTTCTTAGCTTCATGTTTCCCTCTCTTGCCTCTCATTAATTTTTAACCTTTCCAGAGTGACAAACCTTCTTGAGTCATAAACCCCTTTTCTTTTTTTTCTTTTTTTCCCTACAGGAAACCCTCCCAGCTGCAGGAGTAGGCATGGAATGGGAATAAAATACTGGGATCAGTATCAGCAGCCGAATTTGTGATGCCAGGGTGCAGTGCCAATGAATACTTTTGAATAAATCTGTTCATACACTGAACTTCCCTGAGGATCTAGTGATGTCTCCAACACCCAAGCTTATGAACATTTTCTCATCTGGGGAAGCTCTTTCTCTTTATCCCCTGCTTCTTTTTTTCTTCTGTTAACCTCCTGCAGTCCTCCAGTCAGGCAGGGGAAGCACTGGCTCACAAGCCCGCAGTGGGTGGATATTTCCCTATATTAGGTTGGAAAGCTGGAGTTTGAACTTCTCAGTGAGACTGACAGCTTCTTTGCTGGTTAGCTTTGGCAGCTAGTTGCAGGGTCATCTTATATGACATACCTTTTTTTTTTCTTTTAATCTAATTACCAGAAGGCAAGATAGCATTAGACTCAGCAATAGAAGTGAAAACATGATGGTTAGTGTAGAACAAAAAAACAGTTCCATAGTTTTTTAAATACATAAACCAAAAGCAACTGTCTCTTATTTTTCACAGAATCACAAGGCTGGAAAAGACCTTTGAAGATCATCAAGTCCAACCTTTCTTTTCCTATGCTAAACCATATCCCTAAGTACCTTATCTACCCTTTTTTTAAACACATCCAGGGATGGTGACTCAACTCCCTCCCTGGGCAGCCTGTTCCTGGCCCTGACAACTCTTCCAGTGAAATATTTTTTCCTAACATCTAATCTGACCCTGCCATGGCTCAGCTTTGTGCTGTTTCCCCTTGTCCTATCTCCTGTTAGTCGGCTGAAGAGACCATCACTCCCTTCAGGTAGTTGTAGGCAGTGATAAGGTCTCCCCTCAACCTCCTCTTCTCCAGGCTAAACATCCCCAGCTCCCTCAGCCGCTCCTCATATGATTTGCCCTTCAGCCCCTTCACCAGCCTGGTTGCCCTTCTCTGGACTCACTCAAAGCCAGTTTTGGACAGCTTAAGTCCTCTTCCTTGTAATAAAAAAGAACCGAGAGTTACAATGAAATCAAAGTCTTTTAAAACAGCTCCAGTGCTCAAAGTAATAAGAAAACAGCAGAATAGAAAAAGGTACAGAGCCAGAATATCAGGGTGAAAGACTAAAGTGCTTGCAGTAGCCTTGTTGACATTGCATATATATGTTTATGTTGTCGATACCTAAGTCTAGGTTAGGTGAACCAAACTTTGCATGGGCCAGAAGGGATTTTGTTATTTACTGCTCATTTACACGATGGTGGGGCACACCAGGGAAGGCACAAGAGCAGTATTGTCAGTTGGCTGCTTGCTCTAGAAACATAAACCTTGTTAGATGATGGAAAGAAAAGGTTACTTTAAGTTGTATGTGGACTGAAAACATTCTTGCAATGGCTGTGGTAATGTCATTGGAAATGAAGCTAGTTAAATTGTTCCTACATCAGGAAACTGAAGATAGTTTTTAGGTAAAAGACCTAATTGCAAACATTATTTGGTGCTGCCAAGGGGCTAGTTAGCATTTGAAGCATGTAGCACTCATGCCACTCTCATGTCAGTTTAAAACAGATGCAGAGGCTCAAAACTTCTGAGGCTGCTAATGGTGTTCTTTGAGGGCAAGTGGACAGGCACTGGCTGACACCACTGGTGCACCTAGACCAGATACCCAGGTACATTGCCAGCTGGGTGAGAAACAGCACTATGTGCCTACAACATAACAGTGGTGAGGTTTGATTCCTGTGACCTCCCATATTCAGAAGACTGGTGGTTTCCTCTTGTAAAAACACCCCTAATAACACAAAGTCATTAGTGCGAGGCAGAGTCCATGACTCCTCACCACTTCCAGTGCAGAGCAACTGGTACTGAGAATTAGCTCTCTGAGGCAATGACATCTTTTCCCTTCACATTTACATTCTTTTTTTAATTTTTGCTGCTTCTTGTTCTTTTCTGAGTGGTGAGGTCACCAGAGATGTGGTTCAGGTTCATCTAAGTTAAAACACCCTCATTTATTTGTCTGTACAAGAGTCCACCTCTGTGACCTTTGTGTCTGAGCTGCTGCTACAGTCAGTGCCACCAGTGTCACTTATGGGCTCCTTTTAGGCAGCAGCAGGTCTATCTTGGAGCTGGCTGTCACCAGCTCAGTCTGACATGGGGACAGCTCCTGGTGTTGTCTCACATAAGCCACGCCTGCAGTACCCTGTGAAGACCTTGCCACATGAATCCAGTACACATTGACAGACCTCACTGTAGTATATAAGCTGGGAGAAGAGGTCTGGAACAACTTTAGAAAGTTGACCTCATGTTTGCACCTGTTAAGCCTTCCAGTAATTTTAAATGACACATTATCCATCACTGCCACAACTGTAGCCATTTCAGTTTAGAGACATCTTAGACCTCTTGATTATTTATTATCTGTTCTAGTTATTCACTGCTATTCACTCTGTGAAATTTTTTCATCTCCCTCCTACAGAAATTTTAATTTCTACCTAATTTTTCATATGATCCCAACCCCCCAAGAGTGGATGGAACCATGTGAACACAAAGTTTCTTCCACTATAAGCACTGATGCAAATAAATAATTTTAAAATGGTCATATCTGCTGTGATCTTCTTTTATACCATCAGCTGGTCCTTTAGATTTTCTAGCAAGCTCCTTCATCTTTGATGTGAAGAAGCATTATTAGTGTTAATTCCCTTCTCCTTTTGTTGCTCAAGGTGCTTCCTGTCTGCTGTGTTTTTACATGCAATCTGCCACCAGACATGTTACTTCTGTTTTTAACATTTGGCCACAACTTCAGCTTTCACTGTTTCCTGCAGCCTTTTCCATCTTACAGTTTAACAATACCTATTTCCTAATACCCATCATCAAGTCCTTGTGAACAAGTTGTGTCCCCTGGTCCTATACTCCCAGTGCCTTAACCTCTCCTGCTGTCAGTCAGTGTGCAAGCTCTAGGGTTTCCTTTGCAGAAGGAAGAATGGAGAAGGGTCACCCGCAGGGTCTGTGTCTGCGGTTTGTCTTTGAGCAAGGGGAGAGCCAGGAGCTACTCTGAGCACTCCTGTGGTCTTAGTGACAGGCACCTGAGGCATCACCTCAGCCCTGAGATGGCCAACAGAGAGAGACTGGCATCCTGCAGCCATGAACAGGCCACATGTACTACTATTTGATTAGATTACTCAGATATGTTTTAAGAAATAAAATGCCACTGAGGAACATCATCACACAAATTACAGCTCTGGGCTGAGGAAGCTGAAGGCAGGTCAGCAGCGGTTCCCAGGGACCTGCTTGCCTGTTGCCCAACTTGCTCCCACCCGATCAGTGAGCAGAAATCCTGGCTGCAGCTGGGGTGGGAATAGACGGGTTGATGCTGCCCCATAGCCCTCATGGAGAGCTTGTTGAGATCGTTTTCTGATGATTTGAAGAGAGAACAGACCCACAAAAGTAAATTGAAATTGACTGAGAATTAAATACTTCTCTTCATATATGTTCTCTGCTGAGGAATTCCTTGCAGGTGGTTAACTTTGGGGACTTTAGATTTCCATACCAAGCAAAGCGATAGCTATCCCAGCACAATGTATTGCTGTCAGCTCCTTTTCACTTTGAGTGAAAATAAACAAATTTGGAAAATGAATTTTTCCTGGGAAAAAACCCCAAACAAACAAAACCCTTCAAAACCTGACTGGATATGACCCTGAAAAAGTGGATCTTTCTTTGAAGTTGGGCCTCCTTTGAGCAGGGTGCTCTGGGCCTCTCGGAGCCACGTCTGCTGAGATGTTGTCTGGGGCTGAACTGGTATAAAACCAGATATAGCGCAGTGTTACAGACACAACTGTGACAGCAAAACTGTTCTCTAGACTTGTCCTCTGAGTTAATTCTGAACACATTTCCTTCCTGATTTATGCTTTTTCTTCCAGTTTACACAGTCACTTCTCTACTTTCATCAATTTCCAGACACTCTCTCATCCCTTCTCCTGCCTAGGCCATATGGATTTATCTTTCAGAGCTCTTTGCCTTTCCTTCTGTTATTTTCTGTGCTGTCTGGGAACTTTGGACATTTCAAGAGTTAAACCCACATAAGTGCTGTTGGCAAAGTCTATAAATTCTTCTTTAATAACATCCCTTCAGTCTCAAACCTGTTTCAGGTATTTAGACTAATACACACCAAGGGGCTGTTTACTGATTGTAACCCAAGGGGAAGAGAAAACCCAAACTGAACAAAGAAAATACCTTGAGCACCAAGGAATTCTCCCTGTGAGATTGGATATTGAAAATACAAGGGCAGAAGGGAGATTGTGCAGAAGGAGAGGGATTCTACTGTGAATGCAAATCCTTTGGTAGAGCCGCAGGAGGAAAAAGGCATAATCCTTTCATTACCCCGGGAGCCTCCACGGACACAGCAAGGACAGAGCTGTGCTGCTGAGCTCCTTTGTCCTGAGCACAGCAGGAAAAGGGCAGGCAGGGAGTGGGCAGCTGCAGTAGGGCTGCACGATGACCATTCACCTTGGGCCTACTGAAGGAGCAGTCACCGGGTAGCTCCCAGTTTTGGGAATAGGAGAATTTATATTCCAGCAAGATAGCATGACCTTGCAACCACTGCTGGTACCTGCTCCTGTGTCTCCTGGGAGCAGCTGTCAGGGTGAGGAGAGACAGTACAAGACCAAGACAGAAAAACTGGCCCTGTTTGCTGAGAATGAGTTGGGACAGTTGGTCAGATCCTTGAAATTCATTGTTAGAAGCGGACATTAGAACAAGTGTAAAATAGGTTCTCAGTTAGCAGAGCAAAGGTGCAGCCACACAGCGTTTCTGTTTCTCACAGTCCCATTTGCAGGACTGTTGGCTATTTCCTATTGCCCCCCCCAACATCAGCCGTATCCCCTCCTGTGGGATATGAAGCTGACAACATGCCTCATGAGTGGGGGGTTTTCCCCTCAGATGAGAATCAGGTAATAAGTGATTACCTTTGTTTCCTTGTATCTCTTGCTTTGTCTTGTTTTTTATCAGGCCTTTTATATTCTGTTCTCATCATGAGTTTTCTTGCCCTGACCAAATCAAATTTCCACAGAAAAGCTTCATGAAGAATGAACAAGGTGGCTTCTGGAGAGAGAGTCGGTAGAAGGGAAATGCCAGGTCAGGTCATTATTAATGGTTGCCTATAAAATAAATAATAAGCTTATTAACTTTGCAGACCACAGCAAGCTGGAATAGGCTGCAAGTACTTTGGAGGACACAGCTTGAGCTTGACAAATGGTCTTGTCAAATTGGAGAAATAGTTTGAGAAAAATAGGATGCAGTTCTGCAGGGACAAGTGCAAGCTACCACTTTAATCAGAAATAAGCAGCTGCATGAGGAAAAATGCCTGCATTAGCATCACTCTGTGGAGAAGGGTCTGAGGGTCATAATGGATCAAAGGCAAACCATGAGTCAGTGGCGTCAGGTCGTCTCCATGCCAAGATATATGAACCAAATTACAGCCTGCAAGACAAATGGAGTGATTTTTCTTCTCAGGATGTGTGAGGCCATGGCGGGGATGCTCAGCCCAGCTGAGGGCACTGAACTTCCAGAAGGATGTGAAGCAACAAAAATGGTCAGCGGTCTAGAAAACATGACCTGTGAGGAACAAGTGTGAGAGCCGGGACTGTATAATAGATGAATGGGAGGACTGGTGAAGGGGACTCATGGGAAGAGCAGTGCAATTAGGGCTCTGCAGTTAGTGCTGCAGCAGGAAGGTATGGGGAGAGCAATGTAGGGGGCACAGGAGAGAAAAGTCTACTCCAGGTTTTACTGTCTCCTCCCTCCTCAGGCTGCCACTGTGCCATGAAGAGCCAGGATGGAAGGCAGCTGTAAGGGGCCAAGGTGGGCTCTGAGTCAGTGGGGTGGGAGGGGAACGTCTGGTGACTGTACAGGACCCCCTGTTCAAGGGGGAGGTGAAAAGTGTATGTTGGAGAGGTAGGCAATGCATCAGGGCAGGAGAAAACGTAAGACTGCTGTTGCCTGAGGTCTGCAAGTCCCCAGACCCTGTGTCACGAACAGCTCATGGCGACTGCAGGGGGACAGGATAAGAGCCTGAGTGCAAAATAGTGCTGCAAAGAGAAAGGGAGTGACCCGGCCTCTGTCTGTCTGAGACAGAATAGTGGATGAGCATTGAGCAGGCTGAGACTGGACACCAGCGTGCACTTGATAACAATGGTTAAGCCTGTGGAGGTTGTAAGAGCTCCACTGCTGGAGGGTTTTTGGCAAAATTTGAGCAGATGTGCATCAAGGGTGATTAGTGTGCAATGAATGCTTTGGAGCAGGAATGCACTGGAAGACCTCCTGAAATTCCTTCCAGCCCCATATGCTTTAATGAAATGATTCTTTGTGCAAGTCAGGTGGCTTATCACGAGGACCCCACCCTGAGCTTTAGCTGGTGAGCAGGGGCAGAGATCCCAGGAGCTGCTTTCTTCTCTGATGACTCACTGGTGTGGAGCAGCATGGGCCTTGTGGGGAGCAGAGCAGCTACCATGGACGCAGTTCTGCTGACAGACCCTATCTGCTCTCAGCACTCACCGCAGGAACTCTGCAGCCAGATGGTCTTTGCTGAGGTATCAGTTGCTGGAGGTGTGAGCAAACAGACTGAGGTGGGAGGGAGATCAGCCTTCTTCCCCTCAGCCATGCATGGTCATGTCGAGAATAGGTCTGTAAACTGGATGGGGACACCTTTCCCCCAGTCCTCTCCCAGCTGCTTGCCTTAGCCCTGGCACTCCTGTGCTCCCAGGCAGCAAAGTCTCCCTTGTGCTGCAAAGAGGGAGTGTGAAATGGCAAGTGACAGGCATTCACAGGAGCTTCACACCAGCAAATGGGTGAAGGTTGCTGCCAAAAGCATCATTACAATGTGTTCGTTTTCTTTGTATTTGCAGGGTGAAATTGGGGAAAAACGAGAATATGAGCAAAGGCAGTTGGACAGCTGGGATCTAAATGTTTACACAAACTGTTGATGGAGAATGTAAGTAACCAGGATCATATATACATTGCAGCATGTGCTGCATTTATTAGATTAAGTATATGGAAATATTGATTAGATTACATATCATTACATGTGCTATGTTTCACTGTGATCATAAACCTGTACTGAATTTCCCAGCTCCTCTACACCAGCAGAACGCAAGTACTAAATAATCCAGAACTTTCATTAATACAAACTGGACTAGGGATGCAGATAAGAAGCTGTTGGACATCAAATTCCTGCTGCCTGGGGAGTCTTTCTCTCCACCAGTAATGTGAGCCTAGCAAAGGGCAGATCTCCCGCAAGCAGCAGTGAAGAAAACAAACAAGGAAATAAATTCCACCTAGTGCTGACATGCAAGAAATGCCATGAGCCAATTTTCTACGGATACTCAGCACTTCCCTCTGGCTACATATTGTTTGCAGAGCTGGGTGAGCCCAAGTGTGCCTGCCTGAGCTCTGTCACATGTCTGGCCTGGATGGGATGTGGGAGCGCCCTCTCTGACTTGTATCAGATCCTTTATAAGATAGGGCTAGGAGCTGAAAGGACTTTTTTGGGTTAAATAGGGGAAGGGAAAGATAGAAACAGTGGTTTACTTGAACTGAGATTCTCTGCCATTGCTAAACCTGGATTATTCAGGTGGAGGAGCAGGACTTGCACTGCTTGTACATGCTAGAAGATGTTCCCTTTTGTGCAATGCTCCTGGGGGACTGGAAAGCCTCCCCAGTCTGGGACTCCAGTTGTGCAGCAGCAGGAAGAGCCCAACATAGGAGCAGCAAATCTCCAATGCATTAGTAGCAGCCAGTCTTGAGGCAGCAGCTGGCTGACTCATCACTACCGCTCTCCTCTGCAGACATGGTGTATTTTCTGGTTAGGACTGTGTGAGATAAGCACCAGTTAACAGAGAGCCTCCTGGAAAATCCTTCTGCTGCTTCCAGCTGCAAGGGCTTACTCACACATTTTGTGAGGCTTCTCTAAACCAGTGAGCAAATGGGGAAAAGCTTCTTCAAGCCTCGTAGGGAAGCACAAGAGATCTGCTATTTTTTCATCTCTGTAAGATAGTTTTTCACTATCCTGCCTGTGGAGGAATTGGTTGCAGGACATGTCAGATGAAAGTAAAATAAGTCATTATCAAGAGCCATGGAGGGCAAAAGAGCTATGGCCCCAGCACGCCAGCCTGGTCCTGGAGAGCAAGGCTGGGAGTTCTGTGGCTGTTGCAAAAGGAAGAGTATGAGGCTGGATGGTGGCTATTGCTAGGGGAAGGTCCTTCCACAATTTCTGTGCCCATCTTTCCCACCTTCTCTGGCAGCAACTGGAGAACTGTGGTATCCCATGCCTGTCCCATCCTGCCATGTCTTTGCCAGCAGCAGGGTATGGGGAAGGGACAGTTACTGTGGGGAGAAGTGTGGCCCCAGTCAATGTTTCCAAGTGTTCATCAGCTTTGGCACCAACAAGAATAACAAATCTTCATCCATTCCTCCTTCCCATCTCCGTCCCTTCTTGCTAGTCTTCTTTTTCCATGATAAACATCAATGTGTGCTAAATCCTCCTTTTTGGGCTCTCAGAGTTGAACTTTTTTGTGTTGCTAAGGAGATTTGAGCCATCACTGATTTGTTTTATCAATGCATGTTCATTGCTTGAAAAAGGATAAAAAATTATGATGATGGTGATGATTATTGAACTCCAGGTTTATTATCATAACCTGCCTAGGAAAGATGCTTCCAACACCTGGGGCGAGATTTCTAAAGCTGAGTTCTTTAGTGTATCAGATGAAGCATTGCAGCATTTGAAATCTGCCTGTGGCCATGCTTCTTGTCCTACCGCTTTCCTTTTTTCTTTCTCCCTTTCCTCTTTCCTTTCTTATTTTCCTTTTTCCTTTCTCCTTTCACCTTTTTCCTTTTCTTTCTCCCTTCTCCTATTTTTATTGTCCCTGACATAACTGAAGCAGGCATTTTCAGTGGCTAACATTTTAATTCTGTGTTACCTCCAAGTGAAAGTGAGTGCTGTGGAATACACCATTTTCATATACCCTGCATAGGATATATCTGTTTGACCTTGAAGGCTCAGATGTTTCTCCTCAACCTGCCCATCCCCATCCATTCCTCCTCAGCCACCCCACGGGGAGCTGCACCATCCTGAGGTATTCTCAGCCATCTGTTTCTCACCTGGGAGAGGTGCTCTGAAGAGCTTCTTCAGCCATCATTTCCACTGAAGTCCATCCAATGCCAGGTGAATTGGCAGAAGTTTTCTTCTTCTTTGAGACAACCTTCTCCATGGATGAACCCTGGTTGTGTGGGCAGTCTCAGGCTGGAGATGAAAACAAGAGAGGCAGCACTGTCTTGCAAACACAACAACACAGGAGCACAGAACTACACCAGATATATTTTCCCATTTTCCTTAGTCTTGCACTCCTATAGCACCCTCCCCAAGTGCTTTCCCTTTCCAATTGGTAACCCAGCCTGCTGCTTTGCTGGCAAAAACTCTCACCTTGCTTTTTGCCATTGCTTCCCTGAGAAGTCAACCTTTGTTCCTCCCCTGGAGAGGTGAGGGTTGTCTTGCCTTCGCAGGGAAGGGGCATCACATGTAAGTGCCCGTGACTGTGCCTGAGCATGGCAGGAGAGAGGAAAACAATTTGCGACTCATAGCAGTGACTAAGTGACTTTGATACCTGTGCAGTAAAAACAGGTGCTCTTCAGAGCTGTGTCATCAACTGTACTTTTGACAGACTGCACCTGGGAGGAAGCAAAGATCTAGTGACTGGAGAAAAAGCTGGAAGACAAGAAAAAAATGGCTTCAGTCTTATTACGGGGCTAGTAAAATTCTGCTCATCTTTTGATTCACGAGTGTCCCAAAAAATACCATTAAAACTGAAATTGAACTACTTGAACTAGTTGAACTATGTATTTTTCTCTCTGTATCCAGGCTGTAAAACTGAGGTCCTGGATCTTATCTGGAAAAAAATGAGGGGGCTGCCTTGCCCTTTTCTCTGCTTTCATCAGGTCATTGTCCCCAGGTTCCAGCTGTATGTTCATTTCTTGCTGCAACACAGAGATCATAATAGCTCCAAGCAGCATGGGAAGGGAGATCCCAGGCTTGATTTGCATTAATTTATGCACTAAGGCTTCCCTTTGTCTGAGGAGCTTTTCACTAATAGATCCCTCATTGGCAGGAGCCAAGGTCTAATTACATGATAAAATAGTGCAGATGTGGCCATAGAAGAGACACATGCTGTTAATTGAGTATTTTTCCACAGTGGCTTGTCCCAGTTTGGAGAGAAAAACATGCTGTCTCTTTTTTTTTTTTCTTTTGTGTTTTGTATAGCTGCATCTCATGTAGGCACCCGGTTAAAAAGAAGACTGGTGAAGTCTTCTCATTGGTGAAGCTATTATGGCCAAACTGTTTGGATCTGTGCTTCAAGAATCTCAGGGGCTTTGTCAGAGAATCACAGAAAGTGAGGAAGGGACAAAAGGATCAAAGCACCGAGAAAATTCCCTAAAACAAGTGTTACACAACTGAAGTGTGTGGATACTATTTGAAAAATTTGAAACACTCCAAAGTCCAGGTACAATCCTGCTTTGAGGAGTAGGTAAAGATGAAGAGAATCAGGCATTTGAGAGGCTGACAGTGCATTTGTATGGGAAGGTTCATGCCTTTCTGGATAGGGCTGCTATTTTTGTGAAAGATTTTCTGGGGAAATGTCTATAAATTTCCAAGAAATCATGAAAATCCATATACCAGCTGCATGCAATTACTGAAAAGCTGGACATATGGAGGGAAATCATAGAATCAGAGGGGTTGGAAGGGACCTCAAGAGATCATCAGGTTCAACCCCCCTGCCAGAACAGGCTCCCTAGCTCATATTGCACAGATAGGCATCCAGACGGGTCTTGAATATCTCCAGAGAAGGAGACTCCACACCCCCCCTGGGCAGCCTGTCCCAGGGCTGTCACCCTCACTGTGAAAAAATTCTTCCCCATGTTGGTGCGGAACTTCCTGTGTTCCAACTTGCAGCCATTGCCCCTTGTCCTGTCTCTACAGGCCACTGAAAATGGGCTGGCCATTTCCCCCTGCATCCCATGCTTAAGATATTTATAGACATTTATAAGGTACACTCTTAGTCTTCTTCAGGCTGAACAGTCCCAGCTCACCCAGCCTTTTCTCATAGGGGAGATGCTCCAGGCCCTTCATCATCTTTGTAGCCCTCCTCTGGACTCTCTCTAGGAGATCCCTGTCTTTTTTATACCAGGAAACCCAGAACTGGACACGATACTCCAGGTGGGGCCTGACCAGGGCAGAGTAGAGGGGGAGGATCACCTCCTTTGACCAGATGAGAGTTTTTGACGTGCAGCCTGGGTAACAGTGAACTGCTGCTATCACCAAGATAGTACCTGTGGAAAAACATGTTCTGGGACCAAGGAGGGTTTTCAGAAGGAGTTAATGAGATATGTCGGGCTGCCACGGGACACTACTGGGAGTGGAGAAGACTTTTACCTTTAGTGAAAATCCAATGATGCAGTAGATCCCTCACTAATACAGTAGTGGGGATTCCCCAAGTTGGCCCATGAACATCTTCATTAGGGACAGGGAGGGGAAGAATGTGTTTTTGTGCACCTGCTCCTTGGAAGCAGCGGGAGAAAAGGAGACCAAGCCCCTGATAAATATCCAGGTTTGAGCTCTGGCCTGATGACAGCATGGTTACTGCACCTTGACACATAGAATCATAGCATTGTCTTGGTTGGAAGGGACCATCCAAGCACCATCCTAAACTACCATCCACTACTAAACCATATCCCACAGCACCACATCTAACCATCCTTTAAATACCTCCAGGGTTGGAGACTCCCTCACTTTCTTGGCATCCTGTTCCAATGCCTAGCAACCCTCTCTATGGAGGAGGTTTTCCTAATATCCAACCTAAACCTCCCCATGACTAATCTGATGCCGTTTCCTCTTGCCCTGTCACTTGTCACTAGAGAAAAAAGGTCCCACCTCTCCACAACCTCCTTTCAGGTAGTTGTAGAGATCAATTAAGTCTCCCCTCAACTTTCTTCAGACTAAACAACCCCACTTCCCTCATCCACTCATTACATTTATACTCCAGTCCCCTCACCAGCCTTGTCACATATCTCTGGGCACACTTCAGCACCTCAATGTCTTTTCTGTAACGAGGGGCCCAAAAATGAACGCAGTACTCAAGCAGGGGCCTCACCAGCACTGAGTACAGGTGGACGATCTCTTCCCTAGTCCTACTCGCCACACTGTTCCTGATACAGGCCAGGATGCTGCTGGCCTTCTTGGCCTGCGAAAGGCTTCAGTGGCCTGTCCTTGTCATCACTGAGAAAAAGCTGTGGAAGGATGGGTAGTTTGTACATCAGAGTTTTCCATTGTCAGCCTCCTCCTCTCACCCCACTGCACCACAGCCCCCACAGAGAGCCCTTGGGGTGGGCTTTCTGCAATTATGGAGAGGGGTGAAAGCCAAGGTGACCACCTCAAATGAACAGAGACTTAAGTACTTAGTGAACAAAACCTTCTGCTAAGGATTGCCTCTGTGGTTGTCAACCCCAGAGCAGAGCACTTGTCCCGGCAGGAAGGCCAGTACCATTTCACAGCAAGCAGTGTGCAGCTGCGTTTTCCTCACTTTGAGGTAATAAGCAGTCCTTGTGATAGCACTTTTTTCATGTTAAAATTGAATCTGCCTTTTATGAGCACAGAAGTACATCTTCTAGGTTCAGTAAAGGACAGGCAATAGCTAAATTTTAGTCTGGCCTGTCATTAAAGGCTTGTTCCAGGCAAATCTTTTCTTAGTTTCAAGCTTTCTTTTCTAGTATCTCTTCTCATTATTCCCAACTATTAACAATTTCAGATCTTTTCAGTTATTCCACTGCTTCTCCAGGCATTGGTTATCTGGACCATAGTCTTTGATATCTTTTAAACTCTCCCACCAAACAAGATGCTGAATGACTTCCAGTCCCGAGGACTTTGACACCCTGACTCTAAACCTAAGCTCACCCTAGCTCTGCCATGGGGCAGGAGAATGGTGCTACTCAAAGGTGCATTAAGAGTATAATGGGCTTTACCTTTTTGTCTATAGAGCATACTTCTGTTTCCTAATTTTCTCATGTGTTCTCTCCTTGATGCATGCACAGCCTGAATGTTTGCATGTTCACTAAAGCCTCTTAGAGACCTCTTGAATTAATTACTTTTTATTTTTCCTTCAAAATTGTCTTCTGGGGTTTCACCTGAAATAAATTTTATTTTTCAAGGGGAACTGCAATATACTTGGACCCAGTGCGGTGCTAACTTTTGCTTCTAGGAAGTGATATGCATTGTTCCTGTGTACAGACTTGCTACCAACCAGAGTTCTCTGGTTCCTTCTGTAAGAGTAATTTCATTGTTTGTAGCTTTTCCAGTCTGTAGCCATTTGTGCTGAAATTTTCCATATGTGATTGCAGTGTCTGACTCAGTGCTAAAGTTCTTCTGGAAAGTTTTTCAGAAGTATGATAAGGCTTGAAGGAAAAAATACGAACTAAAACTGGCAACTTAGTTCTGCAGTAGCAGTCCTCAAATGTTGGAGGACTGTACTGTGTATTTACAAATTTCAATTCTGCTGATGCCATGGTGTGAATTGCTTGAGGGGCTTAGTTCCTTTTTAAAATTACTTAGAAAATTAGACACTCTAAGAGGTAAATTGGAAACTCAAGAACTAGTGTAGCATGAGTAACCAGTTATTAATTTGATTTAGTATTTTTATGTAATTAATTTGATACTGAGGTCAAGACATTCTCAACAGCATGATCCAAGAAAATATTTTTTGAAGGGACTGAGGGTGGGAAGACTGGGACACAAACAACTCCAAAAGGACCTGGTGCACAGGAATTTTATCTGATTGCAAAAAGGAAGGGATCACAGCATAGAAAATAGCTGAAAAAGGGAGAGTTTTCACCAAGGCATTCACCTTCTTTCCCTGAAATAAGAAACCAAGTAAGTACTGAAGAGAGTAGTCGAAGGGCCAGTGTGTTTGCTCAGGTAGGGTCACACAGCAGCAACTGAGGACACCCTGACCTACCTTGTGGCTGCAGCCCACACAAACCTAAAGGACTCAGGAGAGTCAATGAGAAATTGCTTCAACTTGGAGGTGATGCCATAAAAATAAAAAAATTACTCCCCTTTCTTTTCTCTCCTTGCTATTGCTAAGACTCTTCCCCCTCCATTTTATGGTTGCCCCTGCATGGTGGCAGGGACCCTCAGACCACCCACAGGCACTCTCTCTGGTATCCCCTTTGTTCCTGTGCCAACCATGAGGGTCTCCCCCCACGCTTAATGTGAGTATGTTGTGAGGGATGAACACTGGGGGAAGAAACAGAAATACCAGTGTCAATGTTTCAAGGACACACCAAGAGCAGCATGACTGGCGAGTGTGTATAGATGGGGTCTCTGAGGTTAGAACAGTGGGATGAAGAAGCATACCCGGTAATGTTTCATTGAGAGCTAGAGTGGCAGGCTTTGGGGTGGGGGTAAACAAACTTACACTTGTTGGAGCATTTAACCCTACTTAATACATGCATATAAATTTACAAGTATGTATAAGGATGCAATGTCACTCACATGCACCTAGCCTTTCTGTGAGAAGTCCTCAGGGCAGGTATTTTCATTTGTACCCACACAGACACTTTAAGTCTATTCAGATACCAGCAGCTCCCACCAGTATGGGACATACCTCTGCACTACAATGACTCCAGAGTGGATGCGATTAAGAAGCTTGTGCCTCTTGCTTTCAGCCAGGAGAGGAGTCATATCAACCAGTACTGGTCTTCTGCAGCTTATAGTGGGTTGGGATGTGGGTAAATGACTTCTGCTAAAAAAAAAAGATAATCTGAGATTTACAGAAGCAGTACAGGACTCACCTCTACCCCCATTCCCAGTCCCCCTGTGCTGCTGGGGGGAGGAGAAGGGAGAGAAATTGGGAGGGAAGTTCTGCCTGGGATGAAGGGAGGGGTGGGGAGGAGGCATTTTAAGATTTGGTTTTATTGCTTTGCTCTGATTTGCTGGGTTATAAATTAAACTTATTTTCCCAAGCTGTGCCTGTTTTATCCATTATGGTAAATGGTTAGCGATCTCTCCCTGTCTTCATCTCAATCCACAGGTCTTTAATTATGTTTTCTCTCCCCTTCCCACCAAGGAGGGCAGTGATAGAGTGGCTTTGGGGGACACTTGGCCTCCAGGATGTGGCACATATGTCCTCACTTAGTGCAACACTTTCAATGATATTGGGGTAATTTCTCCTCTTTTCCTTTCCAAGACTTTGATCAGGGGACAAAGCAGAAAAATGTTGGGGTGAGGGGGGGGCGCTGGATCTTGGATATGGTCAGTCTGGGATGACTGGGCAGCAACACAAGGCCTGGGGACTGGAGCCCATGCAGGCCCCTGCTGCATGCGAATGCTGCCTATGGCACGTCTGTCATGCATCCCTTGGTGGTTCAAGTTAGATCACTTCAGTCGTTCATAGATGGCTTCCCAAGCATTGGTGGTTTTCTGAATTGTTTCTACTGAGATACTAGAATCTCAACTGCAGATAGGAGTTTTTTACAAGCAGTTGTAGCTCTGTCTTGAATTTACTGTATCCTACATAATACCTGAAACGTTGAAATGTAGTCAAGGAAATCTGGCACTCAGTGTGCTTGGGCTCTTTTGTCTTTAGTCTGTGCACCTTGGTGCCTGGACTATTACATGGACAAATGTCACTCTCTCATTTCACAAGAGAAACTAATGTTTGTGGAGTCCTTGGATACCTCAGTTAAGAACACTATGGAAACTCCCAAAGCAAACAACTGTGTCTTTCCATGTCAGGGTTTTAACAGATTGTAAATAATACATAGATCATGCCCCAAACAGCTACCATTGTTTGCAGGTGGTGACCAATTCTTGCTCTTGAAATTGCTCTTGATGTTTATGATAGAGGTGAGGCAAGAGATCTAAGTTTGGCTCAGCGTGTTTGCAGGAGTTGAAGCCAAGCAGACAGCAGGTTCAAAACCCCAGAAGAAATAGCTATTCATAACTCAGAAGGAATAGCTTTCACATTTTCACTCCACATTGCACCCAGGTATAGGGTATCTTGTGTTAATCTGTGCCTGACCAGCATTTCCCCTATAGTCATCTGTTCATGACAGAGACCCCAGAATAACTCATCAGCAAAGCTGCTGATCATGCTGCTGATCATACATGATTTATCTTCTGGGTAGTCCAGAGCCTCCCACATGATGTGAGTTCTGACTCCCAAGCAAAGCTCTTCTGTCCAAACCATTGTGGTTCACACCAAATCGTGACAGAGGAAAATGGAAACTGTTAGGATCAGGGCTGACTCAAAGGTCAGCAGTCTGCTGGTCAGTGATGAGGAGTTTGGAACTTTGGTTTGAAGGCTGTTAATTGAAGGTCTGAGCTTCTAGGGTGCTGCAAGTTAAAGTACAGCAAAGCCTTTTAGCACTTGCTGAACTTTAAGAATATAAATGAAGTCCAGAAGATTAATGCTGGGCTTAAAGGCTTTGCTGGATCAATATACCTTGCAGAAACAATTCCAGATGTCTAGCTGTAGACAACAGAGTTTGTTTCACAGTAAGTTCTTTGAATCAGTGTGACTGCCTGTGAAGAGGTCTTGAGAGAGAGAAGACTTTTGCTTAAGTTGTCCCATTGGTGCAGTTCAGACTGCAGTGGCCAGCAGTTATCACCCATGGTAATTCCCAATGACCATCAAGTATTTCTGACCTGCCCCAATGTGGAAGGGGATTGTAATTCCACATGTGGGCTTCCTGTAGGAACATGGTCTCTCTTTGATGAGTCTTCATCCTCGGGTGATTGCCTCAAGGCTTCTCCTCAGAATATGCAGTGTAGGAGAGACCATCACATTGGCCGGCTCTGAGCCCAGGCCAGGGTGCAATCTCCTCTGTTTATGAGCATACATCTCAGAGTGATGGCTAAAGTATTTTCAATGAACACCTGAATCACCTTAGGAGAAACAAAACTTTGATATAAGAAAGAGATCTTTACATATATGAAATACTCTTAGACATTTTGATGTTAAGGACGTGGTCCCTCACAGAATCACAGAACAGTAGGGGTGACAACTTCCTGTGTTCCAGTGACTCCTTCCTTTTCATCCTCCCTTTCATCTGTCTTCAGGATCTCCTAATAAAGGCATTTATTTAAAATAAATGTACAGTTTGAATGATCTGATATTTATAAAAATGATCTATAAATATTCATTTTTCTTTTCTGAGCTTTGTGCACAGTTTCTTTCCTTCTCTCCTTCATTGCTCCCTCCCTCAACGCTGAGCAGACCTCAATCTGTTCTCTTGAGTTGGTGTTACCAAGCTAGAGTGTATAGCCTCCCTGCCACTGCAGGCATGGCCAAAACCCAGCCACAGGTCATACTGCCTTTTTTTGTAGAGCAGCTAAAGGGGAAAGAAAGGAACTAGAGAGAGTGGTTAAGATCCACCAGCAGGAGCTTGGGGAAGGTGGTCTAGTCTAGGTCATTTAGCCTAGGTGATCCTGCTTCTGTGATTCTGTGATGTCAGTGACAAGAGCACTTGTGTGATCCCAGCCCACTGAAGCAGACACTGGTATTGCTGTTAACACCAGAGAACTTTCCATGGCCAAGTGGTGGGGACTGTTTTGCCTCTGTAATGCTTCCATTACCTGAAGGAGCCTACAAGAAACCTGGAGAGGGAGTAACTATAAGGGCATTGAGTCATAGGACAAGGATCAATGGTTTTAAATCGAAAGAGGGAAGATCTATATAAGGAAGAAATTCTTCCCAGTGAGGGTGATGAGGCACTGGCACCAGATGCCCAGAAAAGCTGTGGCTGCCCCCTCCCTGGCGGTGTTCAAGGCCAGGTTGGATGGGGCTTTGGGCAACCACTTTGGTGTAGTGGAGGGTGTCTCTGCCCATGGCAGGGGAGTTGGAACTAGATGAGGTCCCTTCTAACCCAAACCATCCTAGAATTCTGTGATTCTACAGTCTGCATCCTAATGCAGAATATACTGCAGCTGGTGGGAGCCTGTCCCCTTCAAGGGAACCACTTGGTTTACTGGAGAAGGTATATGCTGGTATGTACACAATATATAAAGCCAGGGGAGTAGGACTCTGACCTGGAGCAGGGAAATGGATCACTTTGGGTATATTATCTATGCCGTTAACACTCGTGTTCAGGGGACTGAAGAGCATGGCGACTGTGCTTAAGGCTAATCCTGAGAACCTTTCCCAATACATTTTCAGAAGCTAGAGTTTTCATAGATGAAGTGATCTTTGGTTGAAGATATAGTCATAGATTTGTAGTGGGTGTAAATTGAAGTTTGATCTCTGGCAGTCAGTAAATCTGTACTACAGGAGGGTCTGTCTCTTTTGTGGTGTTTGGGTTTTTTTAGAAAAATTAATTACAATTTGAATCAATGGGAAAAACATGTCAAAAGCCTGATCCAATTGCAGAAACATGTATCGAGCCGTGTTCCACAGGAGACAGTTCTGGGTCCGGAATCGCTCAATATTTTTATTAATTACTTACATGGTAGAACAAAGAATTTGCTTATTAAATTTATAGATGGCACCAACCTGGGAAATGCTGATGACACCACAGGATGGGGATGGAATTAGAAATAAGCACAGATGCAAAGTATTACACTGACATGAGGACAGCCACCTGTGGAGAATGACTGTTGAAGCAGCAGTTCCACAGGAAGAGGGTTGCTTCTTCCGCAGCCAAATAGGGGCTATCCCATGGGCTATGCTGTTAGAAGGTAAGGGAACCTGTGAGAGCTGGCTAGCATTTAAACAGCACTTCTTCCAAGCCCAGAATCAGTGCATCCCTTTGAGCAAGAAATCAGGAAAGAGTGGCAGAAGACCTGTGTGGATGAGCAGGGAGCTCATAGGCAAACGCAAAGGAAAGCAGAAGGTCTATGAATTGTGGAAACAGGGTCTGAGCACTTGGGAAGAATATAGGGATGTTGTCAGGGCCTGTAGGGACACAAGTAGGAAGGCTAAAGCCCTCTTGGAATTGAAACTGGCAAGGGACAAAAAGGATAATAAAAAGAGGGTTTTTAGATATGTGAATAGTAAGAGGATGACCAGGGATAATGTAGGTCCCCTGCTGCACGAGGCGGGTGCCCTGGTGATGGGGGATGTTGAGAAGGTGTAGATATTGAACACCTTTGCTTCGGTCTTCACTTCAAAGCTCCCTCGGGACCCACAGGCACTGGAAGAAAGTAAGAGAGTTTGGGAAATGAAGAGCTTCCCTCTGGTTGAGTTGGGGGTGGTCCAGGAGCATCTCAAAGGGATTAATGCACATAAATCCATGGGCCTGGATGGGATGCATCCACATGTACTGAGGGAGCTGGTGGAAGTGATTGCTGAGCTGCTCTCTATCATCTTTGACAGGCCTTGGCGAACAGAAGTGCCCGAGGACTGGAGGATAGCCAATGTCACTCCAGTCTTTAAAAAGGGCAAGAAGGAGGATCCTAGCAACTATAGGCCAGTCAGCCTCACTTCTGTCCCTGGAAAGGTGATGGAACAGCTTGTTCTGGATGCCATCTCCAAGCAACTGGAAGAGAAGAAGGTCATGAAGAGTAGTCAGCATGGATTCATCAAGGGGATATCATGCTTGACTAATCTCATAGCCTTCTATGATCTCATCACTGGCTGGGTGGATGGAGGGAGAGCAGTGGCTGTCATCTACCTTGACTTCAGCAAGGCTTTCGATACTGTCTCCCATAAAATCCTGATAGAAAAGTTGAGAGAGTATGGGATAGATGAGTGGACAGTGAGGTGGGTTGAGAACTGGCTGTCGGACTGGGCTCAGAGCGTGGTGATCAGTGGAGCAGAGTCTGACTGGAGACCTGTGACTAGTGGTGTTCCCCAGGGCTCGGTGTTGGGTCCAGTCCTGTTTAATATCTTCATTGATGACCTTGATGAGGGAATAGCATCCACCCTCAGCAAGTACGCCGATGATACAAAGCTGGGAGGAGTGGCTGACACGCAGGAACACTGCGCTGCCGTCCAGCGAGACCTGGACAGTCTGGAGAGCTGGGCAGGGAGAAACCAGATGAGATTCAACAAAAGCAAGTGTAGACTCTTGTACCTGGGAATCAGTACAGGCTGGGGGATGAGCTGCTGGAGAAGAGCTTTGCGGAGAAGGACCTGGGGGTCCTGGTAGATGACAGGTTGGTCATGAGCCAGCAGTGTGTCCTGGTGGCTAAGAGAGTCACACAGAATCACAGAATCGTAGGGGTTGGAAGGGACCTCGAGAGCTCATCGTGTCCAACCCCCCTGCCAAAGCAGGCTCCCCAGCTCATACTGCACAGATAGGCATCCAGATGAGTCTTGAATATCTCCAGAGAAGGAGACTCCACAACCCCCCTGGGCAGCCTATTCCAGTGCTCTGTCACCCTCACTGTGAAAAAGTTCTTACACATGTTGGTGCGGAACTTCCTGTGCTCCAATTTGCAGCCATTGCCCCTTGTCCTGTCTCCACAGACCACAGAAAAGGGGCTGGCCAATTCCCCCTGCACCCCATACTTAAGATATTTATAAATATTTATTAAGCCCCCCCTAAGTCTTCTTTTCTCCAGGCTGAACAGCCCCAGCTCTCTCAGCCTTTCCTCATAGGATAGATGTTCCAGGCCCTTAATCATCTTCGTAGCCCTTCTCTGGACTCTCTCAAGGAGATCCCTGTCCTTTTTATACCAGGGAGCCCAGAACTGGACACAATACTCCAGATGGGATCCTGGGATACATCAGGAGGAGTGTGACCAGCAGATCAAAGGAGGTGATCCTCCCCCTCTACTCTGCCCTGGTCAGGCCCCACCTGGAGTTTTGTGTCCAGTTCTGGGCTCCCTGGTATAAAAAAGACAGGGATCTCCTAGAGAGAGTCCAGAGGAGGGCTACAAAGATGATGAGGGGCCTGGAGCATCTCTTCTATGAAAAAAGGCTGGGTGAGCTGGGACTGTTCAGCCTGGAGAAGACTAAGGGGGGACCTTATAAATGTCTATAAATATCTTAAGTATGGGATGCAGGGGGAAATAGCTAGCCCCTTTTCAGTGGCCTGTGGAGACAGGACAAGGGGCAATGGCTGCAAGTTAGAACACAGGAAGTTCCGCACCAATATGTGGAAGAACTTTTTCACAGTGAGGGTGACAGAGCCCTGGGACAGGCTGCCCAGGGAGGTGGTGGAGTCTCCATCTCTGGAGATATTCAAGACCCGTCTGGACACCTATCTGCGCAATATGAGCTAGGGAGCTGCTTTGGCAGGGGGGTTGGACCTGATGATCTCTCGAGGTTCCTTCTAACCCCTATGATTCTATGATTCTGTGATTCTGTGATCTAAACGGGCATTTTAACTAAATAACTGACTAGAAAGTTTGCACCTTTCCAGTCCTGTGTTACAGCGACAAGGTTTCTGCTGTTCAGAACTGGTGTGAGCAGCTGGATACAGACCAGAAGAAATCAGCAAAAGGTGATAACAGGTCTAGAAAAGTGTGTATGCAGGATTAAACCTTCAGAAAGGGTCAAGTCTCAGAGCCAAATGAGACAATGCCTTGCCTCTTGTTAGTGTCCTGTATCCTTGGTAGAAATGGACTGAGTTGTCTGCTATGGCCTTATCTGCAGGTCCCAGCTGCTCTCTGCAGCTTCCCTCCACCTCCTTCCAGCACACCTGGACTGCAGCCAGACAGCACCTCTCTCCACCTTCACTGCCCTCGTACAATCCTGTCCGAGCAGATATGCCTGCTTTTTTAGCTACTATTCTCTATTCCTTATTTGTGAATCTCCTTTCCTGCTCATTCTGACCCCTAACACAGCCTGGAGAAAAAGAAGTGAATGTGTGACACATGCAGAACAATTTCTTTGTTACTGGCCATGGTTTCTGCTCCCTTTCTGCTTGACAAGTTTCTTAAGGGTATTTAATTTTCTGGCCAGCCATCCTATGCAGATAGGAATCACAATGAGATCTAGTGACAAGTAGCCCTTTATGTGTTTTCAGTTCTTGTGTGGGCATGATGGACAGCAAGTTGTTCTGAAATTGATTTAGTCTGAAGGGAAGGGACAGGGATCCTCTGTAGCAGCTCTGAGTGTAGTGGATCATAACCTGAGCACGAGACAACATGGTGTTGAGAACATGACAGGAATTGTACTGGAAAGTCTAAAGAAAAGTGCAAGCTTCCAGCCACACTGAACAATCCTTCTTATCTCCCCAGCACTTCTGTTCATCTTAGCTGGGATATTTGGTGCAGTTCTAGACGAGTTTCAAGGAACCTGTGGACTTACTGACAGAGGAGAGAAAAAAAAATAATCCCCAAACTAACCCTACAAAACACCAGATCTAGATAATTATTCACAGAATTGTAGGGGTTGGAAGGGACCTCTAGAGATCATCGAGTCTAACCCCTCAAATTTTAAAAGCAGTAGGACTGAGAGAATTTGAATTCTTTAGTAGGAAGACAAGACTTGAAAAGGGATGTGACAAGAGTCTTCGTGTGTCAACAGCCTTAGAGAAGAAATGAATAAACTATACTGTTATGAACAAGAAAAAGCGGTTATCTTGCATTTCAGCAGATGTCAGGAGAGCCAGTCCAACAGTGAGGACAGCTGAGCACTAGGCAGTCTTACTTAAGGTATCTGGGGTGGTTTTATGATTGAAACTTTTTAAGGACAGGCTGGACGAGCAACCTTCGTCTTTCAGGAGTGCTTAGGTATGGACTGATCCTGCCTTAGGGCTGTAGGCATAGATGAGGTGTCTTACTGTTGGTTCTCTATCTCATATTCATTTATAGAGAGGACAGTTCTATATCACTGACTGGCAAAAAAAAAAAAGCAGTTTGCATGCTGGGTCACAGAGAGGAATCAGGAACTGAAAGAAATTCAGAGATCCCACTGTGGAATGATTAGGCTTTCATCAGAATGTGTTAAAATATTTAGTTATTATAAACAAACATGAGTGAAAAGCCAGTAAGGGTATAGAAAGAAGACATACATAATTTGTAGTTGAAGGGAGTAAATTCTATTGATAATATAGAAATTTGAAGTATTATAAACTGTAAATATTTCAGTTTCTGCATTAAAAAAGACTAAGGACGCTCAGCCTAGTAGGCATCATACACAAATTGTTTGAGTTGCCAAGGAAAAGTTTACATTAATGTTTTGGGTCATGGGCAGGTGGGAAACTGCCTGAAAATGGGTTCACAACAAGAGGAGCACCACCTCGGAGTGGAGCTCTTCTTTATACCCCATCATTAATGCAAAACTGTCTCCTCCTACATGTAGGAAATAGCAATACTTAGCCTGCTGTTTGCTGTAAAGCATGTTTCTCTGCTCTTGCATGTAGAAAATCCTGGCTCTTGTCTCACTTCTGACGTCTCTCACTTGCTTTTTTCCTGCTATTCTATTTTCTATTAATCTGAGTCAATTTAACAAATGAGAAAATGAGGACCAGACAGCACATAATTTGATTAGTCATGTTCTCTTAAACATTTTCCCATATTACTGAAAACTAATTCTCATTCAGCACTACTGTTTTTAGCCTACTAAAGCCTAAAAAGAGATTGAGGTTATAAGACTAGTCCAGATGGGGATCGTGCTTCCCTGTAGTCAGCAGAGATGAATGGGTATTTTTAGGGAGAGGCTCATGTGAAGGTATCTTCTTCTCTCCGTTGTCGTCATTTTGTCTCTCTCAGCAGCTATAAAGGGATCCCATGGTGATTATTTTGGATGAAGACATCTGCACCGTAAATGTCCACATTCAGTCAGCATCTCACCTATTTTTTCTAGACAATACAAACCTTTGCTTATTCATACTTAGACATAGGTTCTTTATTGCCCTTTCCTGTTAATTCAGCAATAGGTGTGATTTCTGGGTTTGCTGATGTGCCCTTTCCATGAGACAAGAATCCTTTTGCGGGATGCAGCTACCCGTGGAGCGTCTCATTTTCATTCCAAGCTGAAAGTGTGTGGGGAGGGGGTTGGTCGACAGATACACTGTGTGACTTAAACCTGATTTATACCTAATTGTACTGGCCAGTTTGCACACTGGAGCTGCTGAGCAGCATGGCTATGAAGAGCTTCTGGCTGGCCACTAGTACCTTGGTAACAGAGTGTGAGGAGTCTAAAATTGCCTGGAGCGCACAGAAACAGTCATTTGGCTAAAACAGCCCTTCTGTGCTTACTGACTTTTTTGGTAGATGCTGTCTACCTTCACTCCTCTCCTGAGATCCTGCGCACTTGTTGCCTTCTACCCTTCCTACAGCTTACCCAGAAAACATCACTGAGATTATCTTCATGACCATGTGTGCTGCTTTGTTGTCCTGTTGATACATCTCTTCCAGTTCATAGAATTAAAGGATTAGAGAATGGTTGATGTTGAAGTGACCTCTGGAGGTCAACTGGTCCAACTGTCTTATCAAGCAGAGTCACCTAAAGTGGGTTGCCCAGGACCTTGCCTACATGGCTTTTGAACATCTCCAAGGATGAAGACTCTACTAATTCTCTGGTAACCTGTGCCAGGGATCAGTCACCCTCAGAGCAGAAAAAGTGTTTCCTGATGTTTTGGGTTTGCGTGGCAAGGTTTTGGTGTGTGTGAGGTTTTATAGGGGTGGCTTCTTCAAGAACCTAGAAACCTCCCCTAGGTCCAATGGAGATAATACCAGCTGGCTCCAAGATGGACCTGCTGCTGGCCAAGGCCAAACCAATCTGTGGTGACAGTGCTATCGCCTCTGTGATAACATATTTAAGAATAATAAAAATCCCCCTAGTGGCAGCTTTTGCAACTAAAGATAGGAGTGATAAGATGTGAAAAAGTTTGCAGACACCCAGGTCAGTGAAGAAGTAGTGGGAGGAGGCGCTCCAGGCACAGGAGCGTTGATTCCCCTGCAGCCTGTGGAAAAGACACTGGTGAGGCAGGCTGTCTCCTTGTAGCACATGGAGCAGAGATTGGAAGAAAAACCTGGAAGAAGAAAAATATTTGTCTTCTGATAGTTCAAGGTTTGACCTCTCATCCTGCTATAATTCCTGAGGGTCAAGATGCTTTCCTAAAATGTATTCTCTTCTTTGACTCTTAAACAGAAAAGCAGCTTCTGTCAGATACTGCAAACCTGACTAAGGGCCCCAGGGAGCATTGGTTATCAGTCTGTTGAGAGACTCTCAGCCCCAGGGTTTCAAATTCATTTCTTCCTGCATGGTGGCATCCTCAAGCACTGTGCATGCAAGTTCAGGACCATCGTTCTCATAAACCTGACTTCTTCCTTTCCTCCCAATGGCATTTATCTCAGTGATCCCTGGGAATCACTGTGCCACCCTGGCATGTGTGACTTCAGTTAAGCTTGCTGGGAAGCACTATGACTTTTACTGAGATAAAAATGACAGTGAAAAAAAAGCCATTGAAACCATAAATAACCTACAGATTTGTCAAGCTTACCAGGAACCCTATTCAACACTGGCTGTTGCGATACACTAGGCTTGAGTTTACTTATACTTTGTCAGAGGCCAGGTCTCTTGTGTTTCTTCATATAGTTTGACCTGTCTTGTCAGACACCCAGCAATAACTAAAATGGTTATGACAGATTGTCTCAAAAGGCAACATTGTGATGGCCAAGCATATGCAAAGACAGCAACAGGAATTGATATCAAGCTTCCGCCAAGGTGCTCCACAGGCATCATGAGCACTGCAAGGAGCATGTAGGGTCTCACTGTAGCTCTTGAGTGATGATGGATACCCCTGTAGCCACAGCATCTGTCACATGTTGGCTGTCAACCTCTCTGTGTTCCCTGGGAGCTCCTCACGGGCACTGTGAGTGGGTCAGCAAGTCACTGCCTAGGTGGAAACTATTGTTCCTACAGTGTTTATTGATGGACTGGTGAGGAAAGGTAAGCTTCCTTTGCGGGGTATAAATTCCTGTCCATATACCAACTCTACTTCAGCAGATGCAGAGTGCCAGAGATGATGCTTCTCATGGCAGCTATCCACATCCTGTTCCTCTCACTCTGTATCCCAGGCTCAGGGGTGTGTGAATACACCTCTGTCCTCACTGTGCCAAATGGGGCAAGTGGAGGAATCAACAATTTTGCCGCTATGGCTATGCCAAAGGATTTGCACTGAAGGTAAAGTAAGATTCTCCTTATTTTCCACCATCTCTTGTCCTTGCACTCTAGTCTAACAACTCTCTACCTCCCATGAGGGTCTTCTCCAGAATGCAGAGGACTTTCTGCAGAGTTTTCCCTCTTCCTGAGTTTGGTACATAAAACTATGAGTCTTTTGGAGAATTTAGCCTAGAAAATGTTCCTCTGTAGTTATACCAGTAAAGAAAAGTATGATTTTGTTTTGTTTTGTTTTTTGTTTTGTTTTAGGACAAGAGGTGTCCCATTAGATACAGAAAAAATCCAGAGCTACTGCCAGAATTGTTTTGCTCCCAGTCTCGACAAAGATATGCTGGCACACACGTGGTCTCCATGTGGCTGATATTGCTGGGAGAATCCACGTCAGTGCCAAAATCTGCTGCTGGAGTTGTGGAGAAAGGCAGCCTCCCCCGGCATTTTTCCTGGGACATGGAGTGTCTGCCTGACATGTTGGGTCAGAAATAGAAAGAAGAACATGTTACAAGGGCTATGTAGGTACGTTTCAGTTTCCCAGTGTGACAGACATCTTGTCCCATGTGCTTCCCAAGGCATTTTCTCATTACAGAAAAGAGTGGGACTGTCTATGCTGTCACTTAAAGGACTTATCCTGAGTCTTGTCCTCCTTGCCTTTCCCTCTGTCCCTCTGTCTTCTACTGCAGGTGGAGCTCTCATGGTTTGGAAGAGATGACACAGCTCTGAATGGCATATGCCTGTGTTATCAAGATGACTCAGTTATCGAGTCCTTGGTGGGGGGAGTAAGTAACACTGTGGTTTCTTTCTTGTTTATAATGCACCAGCTCACAAAGTATCCATAGGTGTTTACATTTGCAGGTGTATCTTCTCTGACTTGTTTTGTCTGCATAGTGCTGGAGTATAAAGCAAATTAAAATAGGTGGCTGGGGGTTTTGTTCATTCATTTTTGGGGTACTTAGACATGGTAACTTCACATTGCCACCTTCTGTTTGTTCTTGAAATTTCTGCAGAGCACTGCGAACACCCTGAGTGTAGTCTTTGGGCTAGATTTCTTCTTTGGAAATCTGCAGCACATGAGACAAATGCAAGAAAAAGGGTGTTTAACCATACATTTATAAACTGTTTGGGTGAAGCCCTGGCCCTGCTGCAGTGCACAGAGTGTCAGCTCTCCTTCCTCTCTGGTGTGCACTTGCAGATGGGTCATGGATTCATTGCAAAACATATGCTCAGGCTGTCCCTGGAGCTTCCACCAGAACCATAACAAATCTCAGACTTCCTGGTGTTTTTCTGATGAGATAGCCATGAAGAGAAAAACACACTCTTGGAAGGGAAGGAAGAAAATAAAGGGAAAGTAAGGGGGCCCAGACTGCAGCAGGACATCACACCTAGTGTTACTATGAGAGGGGAAGTGTTAAGCTTGAGGACATGTTAAGAAGGAGTACTTTGCAGTGGTTTACAGAGCTCAGATATTCCTCTGTTTGCTTTTTTGTCAGGTGGGGCATATGGACCAGCTTCCAGGATTGCCTTGGAGGCTACCTGATCTCCTTCTCACTGAGAACAGAGAACTCCCAAGGAGAAGACAGTGACACAGCAGCCAATAACATCTAGTTCCGATGTTCAGATGCAACTATGCTAATAGATGATGGACTATCATGGGGTACATTTGGTCAATGGAGCAAAAGCTGCAACATATGCGGTCTCCAGACCAAGGTAGAGCCCCCCCGACAGGGGTTTCAGGATGACACAGCACTCGACAGCATGAAATTCTTCTGCTGTAAATGAGCACTCACTCTGTCTTCATCACTGCCTACACATTCTATATCCCACAGCAAATGAAATATCAGTAAAACTTGGCTCTAGCTTTTTAATGGAACATGGACGTTTAGACTGCTTGCATACTGCCGCACCAACCAATGCCTTAGTTGATGATGTTGATGTCTTTTACATCTATCTCTATGTTAGTATTTCTTCTTATAGTTACCAAGGTGCATAATGCTCACCAGAATAATCACATCATGTAACTGCTGATATATATTGCTGTAAAAATGCATAATCTCTGACAATTGCTCAGAGCTGAATAATAGATTCCTCAACCTTTTTTTTTCCTCTGGTGAGTTTCTTTCAGGTTTGCTCTGCCCGTTTTCCCTATTTGCAAAAATATTTGACCTATTTAACCTATTGACGTGACAGACAGTGAAGAGTGGGTATTTGTTTGAGTCTACTTGAGGTTTCTGACCAATGAGAGCTACATGGGGTGAGATGGAAATTTAGGTGGGGTCACAAGAACTGTTAAAAGTTTGATATCATTACCCACTCCTCACTTCAATTGCCTCAAGACTTGTACATGTTTTTGACAACCAATCTGTTAGCTCATACCTGAGCTCCTGCCTTTGGAAACATGGTCAGACAGTGTGCTTACACTGAACATTCACCTAAGATGTTCTGGTGCCAGATGGGTGGGCTGTGGCTCCCCAGACCTCCCTTGTTGCTGCTGTTTAGTATGCTTCACTGGCTCACCCAGCTCTTAATGCAAAACTCATTTTCACGGGATTTGTTTTTTCGTTTGCTGCCTCTGGGCTTCATGCTCTAAATAGAAGAGGGAGAACCCAAAATAAAAATAAACTCTATGTCATTAAACTGTTTTTTATGCTCCAATTTTCTGGATAAGCTTGAAGTTATTATCTTGTCCTGATGTGCTAGATGTAAAGAATGTACTCTTGATTTGGGGGAAAATGATGCCTGGAACCTGTGCCCTTGTATTTTGAGCCACCGGGCTGCCCTGGCAAGATTAAGACTTATTGCCAACTTTTAGGAAATGTTTCTGTTTCTATTCCCTCAAATCAATGCCTTATGCATCTTTCTGTACTTAAAACAAGGTAGGGGAATGGTGTTGTCATTCTCTAAGTGACTGGTTGGGCTGTGGAGGTGTTGTGTCCAGGACCACAGCAATGTGGAGCAGCACAGAGCTGATGGATGCATGTTTCTTCTGCCAGTTTACATCTTTTGCTTAACAAATGCAGCAGCCCTATATCCATGTGAAATTTTCTTCTAGGCACTTACCTCAAAAATACCCAAGTAATAACTTTATTTTCTTTTAAGATGAATAGAATTCAGTAGGCAAAAAGATAGAACAAATGTGATATATACTTTGGTTAAAAGGTTTTTGATAAACAAATCAGGGGTTTGATCTTGAGTAGATCACTAGTCTAACTCTGTGTGCTGTCTCTGGCAGCGGTGCTCAATATCTAAAGCTTATGGCAATAAAAAGTGTCTCTGAGTCAGGGAAGTGATGAGTGTTAATTTTATTTGCAAAGTCAAGAGTAACCATTGTACCTTTGGTGTTTGGTATGCTCTCCAAATCGAGCCTTTGGATCACATCGCAATTTCTCATGTTGTTTGTGTCGTTCTGCCTCTCTGTCCCCTTTTTTGGCAACATGGGAATTTTTCAAAGGGTGGATGATGAGCAGTGAAGCCATCCATACAGAACTCAGGACTGACTGCAGATACTGCAACCAGGTGGAGAAGAAAACATTTCTCTTGGCTCTGCCTGTACTGTACACGGTGTCGTTTCCCATCTTCTGCTTCCTAAAGCACAGCTGGAGTAAACTTCTGCACCTCCAACAACATTGTTCAAAGTTACTTCAAATGAAGCACCTACCAGAGCCTCAGTGGTGCAAGAAGAAATCTTAGAAAAAATCCTGAATTTGAATGGTTTTATTTACAAAAAATTAATACGAAACTTTCCAGACAGACTTTCTGCTCAAAATTTGCACAGCTCTGAATTATTTGATCTCAGCTTCTGCTTTATTTGTGAACTTTTTAGGCTGTTTTCTTACAATTTCATATTTTTAGGTAATCCTTTAACTGCTTCCTTTCCTCTTAACTGCAAACATTTTTAAAAAGAATGCTTGTTTTGCAAAACCAGCCCAGTGACCACTTGGAATACAAAGAATTATCAGCTTCAAGGGAGCATTTTGCAACTTCTGTTTACATTTGGGAGTTTCTGAAAAAATTATTATGTGTCATATATTCAGCTCTCTATGAACATTCAAATCCCTCAGCTCCAGTACTTAGAAAAAATTCCCAAACCACCCAGAAGTAACAGCCTTTTTCTAGCAACCTGAACTAAATTAATTAAAACTAAGTTCTAATGCTATCACAGTTAACTGGGGTTGACTGTGGCCACATAGAAACTTACCTTCCAAAATGACTCTTTTCAAACCCCACATATGGACTTACCTTAATTGCATTCAATTGCTTGGCTTCTGTTTTCCTATATGATAGGGATCATTTCATCTTGTGAACTGACCATCCAGTATTATTAGTGAGGTGAGATCTGAGGGCATAGATGTACAGCCACACTGATTTAAAAAAACAGGCTTCATCCAGTGAGAATGAACAGGAATCATGGTGACACTGTCTACATCATCTTCCAAAGCCAGGGGAATCCCTTTGTTCAGGCAGAGGCAGCAGCCTGCACTTCACAGAAGTCTTAGGGGGCCAACTACTGGTCAGCTTCCACCAAAGCAAGTAGGACAAACAAAAATTTGTACTACCATATTGTATGATCAGGGTCATCAGCAAATGCAGCAACATGGCATTTCAACTGCTTGTTTTGTCAGCATGTGAGTTGTGTGTCTTGGAAAGATATGCTGTGTGGATCTAAGTCATGTGTGCAGCCGGTTATATGTGGGGGAAGAGATCTGGCAGTTTTTCTGCTTTCCAGGTAGAGTTGGTATCTTAGAGTTCATAGTTGGAATGACCAATATCGCTGGGATGAAGTGAATAAAAGATCGAATTACTTTTCTTTTGAGTGATTTGTTCAAGAAGCAGCATCTGTTTTCTTATGTGTGTATGTGTATATGTAGATAATTGAAACATTTGAACTTTGCATCGCACATTTCTTCTCTGGAGGGCAGGCCAAGCTGGAAGGCTCTGAACATCTGCATGATTTGGTTAAATTTCGAGGTTGTACTGGGAGAAGAATTATTCACATTGTCAGCAAAACTGACCTTTTATGCTTCCGTGTTCTGCCAGGTATAACATAGCTTTGTATTGGTGTGTGAATAGACACTTCAAACAAAAGCTGTTCCAAGGAATGTTTGGAAAACAAAATGCTGCCCCCTCTTCATGTACTTTCTCATGTATTTATCACCAGCTTCAAAATCTAAATGGGGGTGTTTTTGTTATCTGAAAACTGAGAATGCTTCCAGCTGGGCCTTCTCTGACAGTCCACTTGCATAGCATGGGTGGGACACAAAAAGATGGGGGTAGGACTGCAATTTAGAAGCTCAGGTTGTGCAGGTCTCAGGTGTGTACTCCACTAATTGATAAGGCATTTGGGGTGAAGGAATCAAATGCTTTCAGCTGAAATGAAGGTATAAAATCATCAACAAAGTGTGCTGGATCTGATGTGGCTGAAAATGTGCGTAGCTGGAAACAGTGAGTAGCCACAGTGGCATTACTTTCCAAAGTCGCTGTGTGTTCCCGGCACATCTGAGTTGGGAACATATTGCCAAAGAACTGCCAACCAGTTCCTGTGGGATGACAATGGAACCAGTGACAAGACCAAGGACCATGGAACATGGAACAGCTTCTCCTAGAAGCTATGCTAAGGCACATGGAAGACAGGGAGGTGATTCGTGATAGTCAGCATGGCTTCACCAGGGGCAAATCCTGCTTGACCAACCTAGCAGCTTTCTATGATTGGGTGACTGCATCAGTGGACAGAGGAAAAGCAATAGATGTATGTCATCTATCTGGATTTCTGTAAAGCCTTTGACACAGTCCCTCACAACATCCTTCTCTCTAAAATGGAGAGATATGGATTTGATGAGTGGACTGTTCAATGGATAAGGAATTGGTTGGATGGTTGCACCGAGAGAGTAGTCATCAATGGCTCTATATCCAGATGGAGAGAAGTGACAAGTGGTGACTGTACTGTGACCAGTATTATTTAGTATCGTCACCAATGACATTGATGATGAGGTTGAGTGCACCCTCCACAAGTTTGCCAATGGCACCAAGCTGAGTGGTGAGCTTAATGTGCCAGAAGGACAGGATGTCATTCAGAGGGACCTGGACAAGCTGGAGAAGCTTCAACAAGTACAAGAGCAAGGTCCTGCACCTGGGTCAGGGCAATCATCATCAATACAGGCTGGGAGGTGATGTGATAGAGAGAAGCCCTGCAGAGAAGGACTTGGGAAGATGGTGGATGAGAAGCTCAACATGAGCTGACAAGGCATGCTCACAGCCCAGAAGGCCAATCATATCCTGGACTGCATCAAAATAAGCATGGCCAGCGGGTCGAGGGAGGTGATTCTTCTCCTCTACTCTGCTCTCGTGAGACCCCACCTGGAGTACTGTGTCCAGTTCTGGGGTCCCCAACATAAGAAGGACATGGACCTGTTAGAACAGGTCCAGAGAAGGGACATGAAGATGATTGGAGGGCTGGAGCACCTGTCCCATGAAGACAGGCTGAGAGAGTTGCGTTTCTTCAGCCTGGAGAAGAGAAGGCTCAAGGGAGACCTTATAGTGGCCTTTCAGTACCTGACTGGGAAGGGACTTTTCAGAAGGGCATGTAGTGATAGGATGAGGGGGAATGGTTTTAAATTGGAAGGGGGTAGATTTATACTGGATATTAGGAAAAAATTATATGCTACGAGGGTGGTGAGGCACTGGAATAGGTTGCCCAGGGAGGTGGTGGCTACCTCCTCCCTGTCAGTGTTCACAGCTGGGATATATGGGTCCTTGAGCAGCCTGGTGTAGTGAGAGTTGTCCCTGCCCATGGCAGAAGGGTTGGAACTTGATGATCTTTAAGGTCCCTTCCAACTCTAACCACTCTATGATTCTATGATTTTATGACCAAGGAAGGATTACCCCTGCATCTACTGATGATGTGGCTATTTTGGAGCTGGAGTATAAGTAGACTCACAGTAAGCAAAGAGGTGTTTTCCACCCATCCACACACCTGTGGCACAGCTCCCAGGGAAGTTGGCAGAAGCAGCAGGTCTGGAGATTTACAGAAGTGATTTTTTAAAAGCCAGTTCTGTTGAATAAGACCAAAACAGGTCCAGAACAAACCTGCTGTTAGGGGTGCTCCACTCAAACAAGATATGAGACTGTTTTGAGACCATCTTAGACTTTGTGGTTGCATTGATTCTGCTGCAATGAGGAAAATAAATATTCCCTCCATCACAAGTGTTCTGAAACGTAAATGATTCATTTTTGTGCGTTGCAGAGAAAACATCTGAAGATGCTTTAGCTACATATGATTGTTAATGCTTTGCATAAAGATGTGCACCATGTAGCTCATCCTCAATCTGTCATAGTTACCTTTTCTAGCTGGTAAAGTCAACCCTAATTAACTAGCATGATTGCCAGTGAGAAAACAACAGAAAACATCTGTTTTAGAATTTTCTGAGTATAATTATTAGGAAATGTTGCTCCAGAATGTGAGCAGCTGAGAATATTAACCTATGGGTCATGAAGATAAAAACAGAAGGTCCTTGGAGAGCTGATTCATGATGGATTGGATTCTGGCTTTCATCCTCCCCCGCAACACTGAGCCTGTGGGTATGCCCTTGTCCCAAAGCTCTGTATATCTATGGCACTGTGCTAGAATCCTAACTTTCTTGTCTGAGATATTGTTGCATGGTTTGTACCTGCCTGCTTTTTCTCCATCTCTGCAGAAATGGAGTCTACCTGAGGCAGTCCAGGATCTAGCCAGTGATGTTAGAAATCGCTGTTGTGGAAGGAAGAGGTGGTAGAAGGTACCTGCCTGGCTCATGGAAAGCTGGGGAGGCTGAATGAGCCAAGAGTTCCCAGGCAAAGAGCCATCTGGTAGTTCAGAAACACAACTAACAGTAAAGTGGCAACACCAGATGTATAGAAACCTCTTGAGCAGGTGTCGCAGATGGGATAGATAAGAGGGATGCACTTCACTCTTATGAGAGAGGCAATAATATGCTTATTGATAAAAACCAAAAGGGTGTAACGGTGTTTGGTAATAAACACAACAGTGATTAAGCTTTGATGGTAAAGTAATCTTGATTAGTTAGAGCATAGAGAACAGGGTCAGATGAATCTATCAGGGAGACCCTCCTATTGAGTCACGAGGTTCAGAAAGGATCCCCTTGCTTGCTAAACTCCTTCTCAGAGAGGAGCCTAGGTGCAGCTGGATTCAGTCTTAGTCCCAGACTTGGTCAACGGTTTATGTCTAAAGGATTATATATACAATCAATCCTTTATACTTCTTAGCTAAGATCACAAATGTTAGTGCACTTACTCCCAGCTCACTTACCGAGGATCTGTTGCAGATCTGTTGTAGCAAGGACTCTCTCGACCTCGAGGAGTAACCTTGAAAGGCATCCCTTTCAAGGGGAGATCCTGACCTGCAGCCCGCTGTCATCTCAGGAGAGCTCAAAGGGTTCTTGGACTGCTCACTGTTTATGGAATAAGATGATTGGCTCATAGTCATATTTACATACCACCCGTATATGCCAGTAGACACTGACCATTGTCCAGATGGGCACATTAACATAGATAACCCTTGGCTATTGTGTTATCTGTCTTCCAGCACTCACTGTGAGACGAATGCAGAAATCACAGTCAACACCAATGGTTTTCAATCAATCCATATGAACAAGAAAAAGTAAGGAAAACATGGGGGCAACGGGGGAAGCATACTGTCACAGCAGGTAATATGGAATCTTCCTTAGAGACTTTCTCTTTTGGTGCGTTTCCTGCGCTTTCTGGTTTTTGCTGGAGCAAAATATGGTAGACCTCGCTCTCCTCAGAGCACCTTACAACACAGACTAACTGTATACCTTGCTGAGGTTTGATGGCTACTGCAACAATTCATCTAACTGGATGACATTTGGCTGCACTAACAACTGGGCCTTTTAAAGAGGCTGCAAAGAGAAGCCACTATTTCTTTTTGGTCACTCAAAACTAGTTGAATGGCAGCAATGGACTGGTGGTAGTTTGGTGCATTTCTTCAGGAACATCAACCATCACAACTGGCATCAGGGGCCTATTTATGGTCTGTGTAGCTGAGAAAACAAGTGAAGGTGCTGCAAGAACACTTGCATCATCTTGTTAACTCAGTCTGTGGAAAACAACATGTTCAGAGGGAAAATGACAGCATGAGATGTTAGGTCATGGCATTAATCTTTTCAGGATCAGGTCCTGAACAGATCTGAGATTCCCGCTTTGTGTTTCTGATGATCTCTTTCTCATCAGGAGCATTCTGCAGCTGTTTTGTGAATGATTTAGAAGCACACTGACAGAAATGTAAGTGACTGCCCTTGTTAAAATCCAGAAGGGGCTGCTCATACACCAAAGGACAATGTCTCTCTATGCTATGAAAGAATATTTTAACCTATTGCACTTTTTCAAGTTGTAGGAGTAGATTAGAAAACTAATCCCTTGACCTGATGTTGAGTCGAGAATGCCTTTCTATCCCTGCTCCTCCCTCCAGCAGGATTTTTCATAACTGGAAAGTATTTATGGTGAGACAACCACAAGTAAAGCAGCTTCTCAGCTTTTGCCAATACTGTGATTGTCAAATATGACCAGCTCTATTATTTCTAGTTTCTTGCTATAGCATCTACAGCATGGCTGGGAGTGCTGTCAATGAGAAAACATGAAATATATTCTAAAAGTTGATCTGAACATCTTCTTTTCTGAGGAGAATAGACAAAAATAAATCCTGCCAGCTCTTGTGTTTGTGTTTCACTGCACTGGCTAGGAAGAACATTGTCAAGGGAAAAAACCTTGTCTTAATTTCAAAGGAGACTTTCATCTCAGGAAAAGTAGTAACTAAGTGAAGAAAATACCACTTCTATTTCTAAGTGTTTGCAAACAAACAACTGGGAACACTTCAGTATTTCATGAAAAAAACATAGCTGTGTTTCTCCTTGTGGTCACAGTGGGGTCAGTGAATGTACACATAAAAAATAGGGGATAAGAAAAACATAACCTTAAAGAACCATTACTGTATAATCTACCTGACAAAAAAATTGCTTTCAAGTCTAGCCACATGACTGCAACTTTCCATGTGGGATTATAACATCTATGCTACAGTGCTAAGTAGTTAGCCAGCAGTACCTGCTGAGTCTCACTCCTATTAGAGGTGTAAGAAAGCCACTGGTGCCCTCCCAAGCTTTAAAACCCAGCTGGAAGTTTATCAATGAGTTATCTCAGAGGTGGCTCACCTTGAATGAGATACAGTGTCACACTCCTGCTTGTTAAACAGGCTTTTATATAAGTGTTATGGTTTCCATAGAAACATAACTAAATCCTTCCTCCAGCATAATCCCAAAGGCTTTCACAGACCTGGAAAATATGCAGTGAATAGTCAAATGATTTTTTATGCTGACAAAAAGAATGCCACAGTTGTCACCTAGTCAAGTTTCTCATGTAGGGCAAAATAGGTTTAAATCCCACATGGCAGAATTGCCTTGCAGCATCCAGACGTTTTCTGGATCCTATTTCCCAGCAAGCTCAGGTTTATAAACTTCTAATGAAAACTTACAGAGATGCATAAGCTATAGGTGGGAAAGACCTTACTGGTTTATCACCCCAAAGCATGTGGGTGAGTGCAAAATACAAAACAGAAACAATAATTAGGCTGACAATCACTTTCTCTGGCCTGGGTTGTGCATTTTCTAGTGTTCTTCATATCTAGTTTTCTCCTTAATTTCTGTGCCTCCCACGATGTACCAGGGACTTGCCAGGCAGAAAGATTTCCCCTGACTGTCGGTCTTGTGTTCTCTTTTGTAATTTCACCTACATTCTTTCAGCAGTTCAGGACCCTGCTCGCTTTTCCCAATCACAATGGAAGATATTTCTTGATACAGTTCTGTAAGAGAGATGAGGCTGATGTGTATCAATTGTTTAGTAGCTTGTGGGTATTTTAATGCTGTTAGCCGAAAGAGAGCCAGGCAATAAGCATGATCACTGGGCCCAGACTGTTAGCTCCTCCTTGGGGGAGTTTTCCCAACCATCTATTTTTGTAGGTTGTTTGCTTTTTGTTTGTTTGTTTGTTTGGATTTTGGGTTATTTTTTTTAGTGTTACAGCCATGGATAATACGAAAGAGGTTTTGACTGTTGTATGCAAGTTTTGTTCTCTCAGTGCTCAGGTGTTCTGATTTTATATCAGATGAATAGCAAACTTAAAGAAAAACAAGAAGATTCAAGGTTTTTACTAGCTTTGTGCTTCCCTGTGATACCGGGGTGTTGAACAAGGGCCTTTATGTACCGTCTACCATGCCTGTTGGTTTTTTAGTCTCCCATTTTATGTCACTAAGTTAAAGAAAGTTCCTATATAATTTTTTCCTGGCATTGCTAGTACAGCTCACAGAAGACAGAAAAGGGGTGATTTAGGTTGGATATTTGGAAAAACTTCTTCAATATGAGGGTGATAGATCATTGGAACAGGTTGCCCAGAGAGGTCGTGAAGGTCCCATCCCTGGAGATATTCAAGGTCAGGTTTGATCTGAGCGACCTGATCTAGTGAAGATGTCCCTGCTAACTGCAGAGGGGGTGGACTAGATGATCTTTAGAGGTCCCTTCCAACCTTACACATTCTATAATTCTATCATTCTGTGATATTCAGTAACTGGCTGCAAGGCCTTGGTGGCTAGGGCCAAGGCCATGGGAGTCCAGAAGGTGTTGTTCCCAGTCGTGTTGGTGGATAGGAGAGACTCAGGTCAAAGTGGTTGTATCCTGTGGGCCAAGTTTTGTGTGTGCATCTCTGCATTCAGTGTCCAAGACAGGGCTTGAGCTCTGGTAACTTTCTTTGACAAATGAGGACATCGAAGTGGGGGCAACAGGATCCACCTGACAAAGTGGGGCACGATTTGTTCCAGGAGGCTTGCTAACCTAGTAAGCAGGGCTTTATACTGGGACTGCCAGGGGATGGTAACCAAAGCCCAAAGAGTGGTGATGAATCTATATATTTAACTCAATTTATTCACCCAGGACTATGTGTTAGCTTTGTGCACAGACAGGCAGTTGGGATAACACAGGGTGCACAACTCCCAGGGCAGCACAAGCAGGCACAACTCTTCCCAGAGCTGCCTGCTAGCCATGTACAAACTGCCCTGCTCCCAGTTACCTCCGGTCCTTGACTCAGCCAGGGGCAGCTCTCCTGAATTCCCTGTTATCCTGGGAAGTGAATGGGATAAGACTTGCCCTAAAAGACATAAAATACTTTTTCCTTCAGTCTCATTTCTTACAATATGCAACACCATGCAAGTTGGAGACTTTGCCTTTGCAGCATCTGGGCGGGCATGCCTGCAACTTACAGCCCTCATGCTCCACACAGTGACTAACAACTGGGCTGTTGCCTGTTTTGGCATAACTACAATCATCTTGATGACTCAGGGCTCTGAGGGAAAGAGGAAAGAGGGTACGAGGTGTGTGAGCACATGGATGGCACATCTCAAGATCCAGCGATTGGTAAACGGTACCTTTTCTGTGAGTACTTAAAGGGCTGGGAATATGCTGAGCAGTGCTTCTTTTGAAGATCACCTGGAGGTGATTCTCAGGGTCTACAGGAGAAAAATGCTGTCAGAAAGGTCTGCTGAATCTGACAGAGCACTTGGTGCCCTCATAGTGATTGACAGAAAGAACGTGGAGACAGGACAAGGGGCAATGGCTGCAAGTTGGAACACAGGAAGTTCCGCACCAACATGCGGAAGAACTTTTTCCCAGTGAGGGTGACAGAGCCCTGGGACAGGCTGCCCAGGGAGGTGGTGGAGTCTCCTTCTCTGGAGATATTCAGGACCCGTCTGGATGCCTATCTGTGCAATATGAGCTAGGGAGCTGCTTTGGCAGGGGGGTTGGACCTGATGATCTCTTGAGGTCCCTTCCAACCCCTATGATTCTATGATTCTATGATTCTATGATTCTACTTAATACATGTCCAGATAAAGTATCCAAGCTTTAAAGTGCCCCCAAACCAAGCTCTAACCCAAAACTGGTCCTTGGCTCAGAGGCAGCCAGAAGAAAGGCACTCAATGCTAAATCAAATGTTGGTTATAAAAGTAATGTTCACTTCAAGCCACAACAACATGGTAAAGAGTCATCTAGGCTGCTGGTATATAGGTCTGAACTTCTCTTTCCCATGTTATTGGACTTTGCCTTTGTACTTTAATATAAGCAGAGATTGGCCTTCTTAGTGGTTGGTGTTGCTGCAAAGAAGGAAATTATACACCCTCAGTGCTCTGGAAGTACTTGGTATGTTAGGTGTGCCCTGGTGTCCAGGGGTTTTAAGGAAGCTGGAAAGTGCCACGTGTGGTGAATGCTCTGTTTTGATCTCAGCTGTAGGGACAGTGATTTTCCTTTCTAAGGTGGATTGTTGCTTCACTCTTCTCACAGCTGAAGGTCCTGACCAGGGTTACTCACCAATCTTGAATGTCCCTGCAGCCTTCTGTCTGGAGAGCTGGTTCCAATGCCTCAACTCCTCATGAGATGAGGTGTCATCCAGCTCTCACTATTTGGATCAATTTATGGAGGAGCTCCAACTTGCTAGAGAAGAATTTTCTTTCTGCTGAGCCCTCTGCTTTTGGTTTAATTTGGGTATTTATCCCATATGACAGCGTCTTCTCTTATTTAATGATATCACAGACTGGGGAAAGGGTTCATTAGGCTATGTTTCTGAGAAATACTTTTCATCAGACATCTCACAAAGCTATCACAGTCCCTAGCTGTGGCCTGGATTTACCTGCATTCAGAAGGGGTGCTGGCAGGCAGTGCAGTTTCACCAAGCTGGGGCATCCCACTAGGTACAGCAGAGAGCCTGTCTCTCTGTATCACTACAGGATTTCTGCTGCTCCTGAAACATCACTGCCAGTGTTGAATTAAGGACACAGTTTCCAGGACTAATGGAAATAGGACACTTGCCATGTTTCTGTATGAAATATACTTTAAAATTAAATTATATCATTATATTACTGTTCTTTATTTGTCTCATGAAGCTTAGTCCCTCAAGGACAATTACAATACAGACTGCATGTTATAAATACCCATATGAAAAACCTCAGGGTCTTCTTTGGAAGAACATCTGTAACCAGGGAGGTTAAACTGTCATTGTCTCTTCACTCCTGTTTTGCTTACAGGAGGATTCAGCTTTTATGCCACAATTTCTTCCACTACTTTGATGGATATCATCAAACAACCAACCTCACTTCACCCCAGTGCCTGTCCATGTTTTCCCTGTATATGTTATTTGAGATCATGATGGTTTCTCAGGGTGGCAGCAAGGGTTATAGTGTCTTTGAGATACCTACAGCTCATGGAGATGTAGCCAAAGGGACATTTCATACCATATAATGTCATGGTCAGCATATAAAGCTGAGAAAGAAGAAAGAAAAGGGTGGATGTTTGGAGTGATGGCATTTGTCCTCCCAAGTCACTGTTATGCATGATGGAGCCCTGCTTTCATGGAGAGGGGTGAACACCTGCCTGCCCATGGGAAGTGGGGAATGAATTCCTTGGTTTGCTTTGCTTGTGTTCACAGCTTTTGTTGTACCCATTAAACTGTCCTTATCTCAACCCACAAGTTTTCCTACTTTTACTTTTCTAATTCTCTTCCCCATCCCACTGCCAGGGGAGTGAGCAAGCAGCTGCCTGGTGCTGAGCCCCTGGCTGGGGCTAAACCACACCACCAGGGTAGCTTCAAACAAGTAAGTCCTGCACAACCAGGAGCAGGGCCACAGGAGAAAGCTCATTTCAGAAGCCCATGCCACCTCAGATGTGTCTCCCCTCAGCCTAACTCCAAATGTGGGCAAAAGCTTGGCTCCAACCAATGTCAAGCTGCTGCAGTAGGAGTACTGACTGCTGGGATATTTTAATGTCAACAGCCAATTGGGCAATCTCAGCTAGAGAGCTGCAGGATTCTCTTCACTTGACCATAGCCGCATACAAGTTAGGACTCCAGTCAAAGCTGGTTGCCTAGGTTTCTCTCTCCCTCATGACTAAACATGATGATTCAGTTCCACTACTTTAGATATGTATCCTGTGCCCTCAGACAGGGCCTAGACTAGTCACCTGATTTGAAGTGTATAGATAGCTGGGAAGAATTAAATCCTATGTGTATGTTTGCCCCAAAGTGTTGTTCTGGCTTCTGTGGAGCTTCCAAGTGCTGCTTCAATTCCAGCACAAAGCAATAGCGTTGGTATAAGTACGTCAGCTCAGCACCCATGCCAAAGTGCTGCTTTCTCTGGGTGAGATATTTGTCAAATTCTGATCTAATGTCAGGATTTCTAATTGTCAATGACATTTTGAATAATCACATAAATTAATTTCTCTGAACATGATCTCAATAGGTGTGAAGCTGCCGTTGTACAGCGGAGGTTGACTCATCACACACGTTCTAGGACAATGTTTTTCTATGAGTATTTCACCCTCGTGCACTTATTTGTCCTGTCAGTGTGACTGAGGCAATTTTACTGATTATTTTTCAATGGCATTTTATTTTGGTGCAAGGAGAATTTTCTATTGCAGGCCAGATACTTGAAGGTGTCTTTTGCAGTTTGCCTGGTTTTGTTCCATTGTTATTCCTGCAAGGCTAATAAAGGCAGGTAATATATTAATACTTATTATGTGAGGAATGGGAGTGATTGCAGTGTTGACAGTCCTGCTACAGCTGTTTTAGTTATGGCAAACACTTCTCACTACGGAGATTTCTGTGACTGTGTTTTCTCTAGTGTTTTATTTGTGAATAATTAATAAATGTCTTGGCTTGACTCTAGAATCCATTGAGCATAAATGAAAGGATAGGAAGAAGAACCTTTTTGTCCTCTGCCAAGACATCAATGGAAATTTTACCTAAGGAAATCAGTGGGAAAGTTGCCATGGGTTGCAAGTTGATGTAGTACCGAATATATCAGCATGGACCTGGGATTATGTCAGTTCCTGCTTTGACTTGCTGTAGGGTCAAGGGCTAATGACTTTCACTCAGGCCCTTGGTAACATTGAGGTGTCTTCCTTTCACCAGCAGGAAAGCAATGGAAGAAGAGCGCGGGGGCTCTAGGGACACCCATATGCCTGTTTGCAGTGCTTCTGTCTGTCACGGTCTTGGAAGACAGCGCCTAAGGGTTGCTTTTTTCAGAGAACAGTTTCTGCCTCCATGCAGACATGGAGTGGACAGGGAAGGGAATCTCTCCTGGCAGAGGGTTTGTGTCATTAAGCTAATTGGCTTGAATTTTTTGATGGCAGTTTTCAGAATTTTGGCACTGGTGATCAAAGATACTTATCACTTGGCCAATTGTAATGCCAGAACTTTGTATTATCATCCTGACCTGGGCCCCTTTGTTTACCGCTCCTGCTCCCTTTCTTCCCCATCTAGCAGCATGACAGGCACCAAGCTAGTTGATTGGTGGCACTGAAATCTCAGGACTCATCTCTTAATCTGGTACTTAGTGTGATGAATGTAAATGAGTGAGATGGGTCAGTCATACCCTTCTGAGATGTTGGGTGATTTTGACAGGCAACCTGGGAGTCAGGTAACTCTTGTTATGTCATTACTACCACAATAGAAGCTTTTCTCTCTTCAACAGGAATTTATGATTTTCCTAATTCGAATGCTATGTATGAGACATAAATATGTTATCTTGATCAGATAACAACCTACAGCGTGCATGCATTACCTCACCTGGATGGATGGATATTCACAGAATGGATGGATATTCACAGATTCCTTCATATCTGCATGTCAATTCTCGCTTGGGTAATGGGGGTTAAAATGGTGAAGTTCTTGAGCTGTTGCACGACTGTGACTTGTTTTTGTGAGATTGTAACTGCTGAGATGGGGGTGACACAAATCACACTTGCGGTGCAGCATCATTTAGCTTCTGCTAGAGCAGTTGCAGTGAAATCCAAATATTTTCTCCTTTGACCTTAGAAGTCAAGGTTTTATAATAACTACAGGTTATTTCTCATTCAGAATAAGGATTGGAATATTTTATTCCTAGTAGGTACATTATGTTCCCCATTTATTTGTAGCCTCTCAGCAGTGGTTTGGTGACTAAGTTCAACTCTAGATTCTTCTCTGGAAGGATCCCATCTAAATTAAAGATTAGTTGCCTGAGAGACCAAATAATGCAACTCAAAAAGCATTTTTGTATGCATTACACTACTTGCATGCTGCCTAATGTATGCCCAACTTTTTTCTACCGAAGACCCGGGTTCAGAAGTTTCTGGGTACTTCCTGCTTTTGCACTTGCATTTTACAATGGGAGTAGGATGTTTAATCTTATCTCAGGCCTCATATATTCGCTTGTTTCGTGTCTTGGCTCTAAGACAGGTAATGATTTTTCTCTCCTATTTCTATATTTTTGTGTTTATGATTTTTATAGACACCTTCAGTAGTAGTTTTATCTTCTTTTTTAAATGCTTGGATGAAGATTTTCAGTGCTGGGTACCATTGGAGCCAATGAAATTGGCAGCTCTGAAAAACCTCCATCCTTCTTCAATACATTAATCGGACTAGCTAGGTAAGAAGTGTTACTTCTTACTTACTAATGTTTGGATACATGAATAAGATACATGCCACTTTGCTTGGAAAAGGCACAGGTAGTTCTTGTCTTGAAGAACTTATGGTCAGCAGATAAAATGAAAAGGCATCAGAGTGATGTGGCTGAAGTGAGTTACAGATCAGTGGGAGAGCTGGGATAAAGATAAAAATTCTTTGAGCTCCATGGTCCTCTCCTTCCACTGTGCCAATCCACTTTTTCTGCAAGTAAATGTAGAATTGCAGAGTTTGGGATATTTCTTCCTTTTCTGCTCTTCTCTGTAAACCATTCTAGGTCATTCAAATGTGTTGCTGGGAAGGAGAAGAAACCTCCAGCAAATCAGCCTAACCTGCAGGAGCATCTCTGTAATGTGTTGACTCTGCCAGACAGTTGCCTCACCCCCACACACTGGCATTTTGAAGAGAAGAGATTCTATATCCCGGGTGCCAACAGCTGTCTCATTGCGCACTGATTCATTTGTCAGCAGTGACTCTGACTACTGGAGCACATTTGTGACCTATGAGCTGCCTTGTCAATGCATAAACACTGGCTGTTTAAATTGACAGGAGATAAGCAGCAAGTGTTTAACTTTCCAGCCCAGAGCGAGATTCCTCTCCATCGTGCCTCCAGCTGGGGCTGGAGGATCCTGAAAAAGGATATGCAAACAGTGTGTGCAAACAGAACATGCTCCAAAAACCCTAACCTGCTCTGAAATGCTTAGCTTTGTTTTATCTGATAGCATGAAGCACATGACAGATGTTGACAATTTACATGGCACGGAACCCCTGCAAGCGGTGATCCTGCCAGGTTCACCAGCTAAACAATATCTACAGAGGCATTGCAACAATTCCTCCCAAATACTGACTGCAAGCAAACTTTGTATCACTGGCAGCTGCAGGGTCATTTCACAGGTCTGTATGTAGGGGGCTGGGAAGTTCTGTCCCTCCTAAAAGCCAGGCTTATTACCATCTAATAACTCCCTGAAAATATGCTTCACAACATCCTATTTATTTTTGGATTTTACTCAAGTTCATTTTATTTGGTGAAAACTAACAATAGCTTTTTATTTCTATTTGTGTATCTTTACATCTTATCTGAGTGACGGAGGAGTCTGGGCTGTGCTGTCCTCACCCTGCCAAGAAACTCCAGTGCTACCAAGGTACAGTCACAAGAAGAAGACATAATGAAGAGGAGCATATGCAGGATGGATCTGTGTGCCTGGGGTGAAACATGAAACCAAACAGGGCATCAGCTGATGAAACCATCAATCCAGTTCACCAGCTGCTTCTGATCGGTGGTGACATAATGCAGATCACTATCACTGGCTATCAATGTGGAACTCCTTTGCAGAAGGATGCTGATGTGAAACAGCCCTGTAAGGGAAAAGGAATGCAAATTGTATGCAAATGCCTGATTTGGACCTGATGGGGCCTGATGAACATTGAACAAGGATTTTACAGACTGTGCTGTATGCCCAGTGCTGCAAAATGCAGTGTCATTCACCTCTCATTCGTATGCAGTGTTCTGCTCTGTGCTGTGCTCCTTGACCCTTTGTCTCTCAAATGAAGATCCAGCTTCTCTTCTGCTCATTCCAGGTGAAACCACCAGCCAAGGGAGATCTGCATCAGTGCTTTGTGTCTGCTGTCAGTCTCCACTGAGTGTACAGTCATTCCCGCAGCTCTGCTCTGCTCCTCCAGCAAGCTCTGGCAGCAGCATACAAGCTGTTGTTCTTGAATTCCTGTGCTGAGAGCCACCTGCTGCAGTGTCACTCACTGCAGGGCTGCTGCTCTTGGCCTTCAGTCTTCACTTTTTATGTGACCTGCTCTACTCAGACCTCACTGCACAGAGGCCAACTGGAAAATCATTGATTGGATGTCAAGGCATAACCCCCGTATCAGACATGACAATGTGGAACAACCCAAATACCCTGTGATACTCGGCCTACGTTTGGCAGTTCTGCTCTTTGGTTGCAGGTGTTTTACCAGCCATTGTCAGTCCACAGACTGGAATAGCCTGTACCTACATGTGTACTTTAACATGCTTATCTTGTCTTAAAGTAAAAATTTGGCTCAAAACAGAGTTAACAACATCAATATAGCAAAACCTTACAAAGTATTTAAGGGCTTGGTGGCATTCTGTCTCCAGCACAAATACTAAAAAACGTTTGGGAAGAAGGTCTGGATGGATGAAGTGCCGGCTCACCGGTGGGCTGCAAGGGCAGCGGGGAACAGGGAACTATTACAGTGTGGGCTGCACCTGGTGGGGTGCTCCATGGATCAGCACTGCACCCAGTGGGATGAAATAGTATTGACAGTGTTTCAAAACAAGTCTAAAATGACTACTAATAGAAAAATCAGAGATGATGCTGGTGTGACACCAAGCAGTGGTACCGGGCAGCTATTCAGAGCAATCTGGAATATCTGGACCTGCCTAGAAAAAAAAGACCGTTCCCTGTGGCTGGCCACATGGTCAAAAGCATGGTCAGCCCAGATGGCTGAAGTAGCTGCAGGTGCTTGGAGCAGGCTTGGGAAGGTCTGGTGGATTTTAAGTCATGCGGGGAGTCCTGTCTATCTCCTGGATGCTGGAGCATGCATAAAAGCAATGTCATGTAAATGCTGTTGAGATGGTAGGATGGCCTGGGTTCCTTCTCACAAGGTCCAACCAAGAAACCTTTGCTGAGATCACAGAATCACAGAATCATGGGGGTTAGAAGGGACCTCGAGAGATCATCAGGTCCAACCCCCCTGCCAAAGCAGGCTCCCTAGCTCATATTGCACAGATAGGCGTCCAGATGGGTCTTGAATATCTCCAGGGAAGGAGACTCCACCACCTCCCTGGGCAGCCTGTCCTGGTGCTCTGTCACCCTCACTGTGAAAAAATTCCTCTGCATGTTGGTGCAGAACTTCCTGTGCTCCACCTTGCAGCCATTGCCCCTTGTCCTGTCTCCACAGACCACTGAATAGGGGCTGGTATTTCCCTGCATCCCATACTTAAGATATTTATAAACATTAATAAGGTCCCCCCTTTAGGGGGGGACATCAGGAGCAGGGAGGATCCGCAGACAGACAGCATTTATTCACCATTTGGGTTGACTATCAGGGAAATGTGGAAGGGAGATGGTGTTGCTTTGGAGCACCTCTCTGCTGAGCAGGGACAAGGTTTTCAAACAGGATGGGGGACTGTTCTCTAAAGCACAGGCACTTGAGAAAGGATTATGGTGACACAGGGGTCCAGTCTCTGCCCCCTCTGAGACTTTGAGGAAAAATGCATTTTCTGCATGCATCAAGAGATTGGCAATAAGTTAGACTAGGCTGATGAGTTTATCTCTGCATGCATGGCATCGGATGACAACACTAAGGAGCTGGAAATGGTTCAAGGGAGGTATTCAGGTGACTAGAAGCATCTGTGCCAGGCTCTCCTGCTTTCCTTTTAGTTACTGGGGGTGCTTTTTTGGGAGTGATACATTGCACTCCAATGTGGGCTTTATAAAGGATGTGGAAAGGCTGCTGAAGACACAGAAAAGACCCCCCCCCTCCAGAAGGATGTAGTTCTTAGAGGAAACATTGAACTCTGTGAGCTTCAAAGGGTTTGGTTTGTTCAGACTGCCAGAAATAAAACTGAAACATCATTAGATTGTGACCTGGAAAACCTTGATGGGAAAAAAATATCAGTTAGATAATGGCTCGTTAAGCTCAGGGCAGAGGAAGGTATAATGAGATCCAGCAGTTGGATGCTGAAGACAGAATCTATGAGTGAGGGAAAATAATGCACTAATATTAATTTGGCACAGGTAGCTATAGAGGGGACAGTCAGGGAAGGAGACAGATCTCCATCTCCTGAGGCCTTCCAGAAACAGGTGGGCGCTTCTCTGTAAGACAGCTTTTAACTCTGGTGAAACACAGATTGTGAGGCATGAGGATGAACACAAGACTATTGTGCTGTAACTGTGGCAGTGCTGGTGAGGTGAGGGACCCTGCTGTTCCCTGAGGGGCTTAAACTCTGGATCAATGAGCAAGAGGATTAGGAACTCATTTCATCTTGAAGCAGTCATTGATTGTCTTTTGAAACTCCCCAATGTAGACATGAGCATCAAGCAGAGGGACATGCAAACAGGCTGATTCGGTAGCCTGCCTGTCACTGCATGAGCTGGACTCCTACAGGAGTTACTGAAATGCAAAATCTAGTTATTAAATTAAATCAGTCCTACTAAGGTGTCAATAGGCAGACTGCTCTAGTTTTTCAAAAGGAAGATTACTGCTGAAGCTGCCATTTCCCAGTAAAAAGAGCCATCTTGTGCCAAGTATGCCTTTCACAGACACTCATCCAACAGATACCTGCTCATATTTGTGTGGGAGAGGCAGAAAATAGGGCAGCCTAATCACCGGCGGGCTAAAGTCATGGTCACCATACCACATTCTGCATTAACATATAAACCGGCTGTTCGCTGGGCCATGAATACATGTATTCAGCATGCAGCTGATGCAGATGATATTGACACAAACACTAATCCATTTTGTGGTGCCAGCTCTACCCTTGCCTGCTGTACCCATCCCTGTGACTCTGTGCTGAGCTCTGTGCCAGGCAAAGGTGGGGGCACTGCTGTGCCTATGCCTCGTGAGGGAGGTTTGCAGGGACTCACGGGAAGGATATGGGGCACTCCCGACTTTTGAGTCCTTACATTTACAGTCTCAGCTTCACCCCAGCGTTAATGTATCCTAGATGAATAAACTAGTTTCATCTTTATCCATTGGTTTCTCTGCAGTACCAAATCCAGCTAAGGACTTAAATTAATGGTAGAGACAAATCTGTGCACTCAGACCTTCATTTGATGTTTGCCTTAGTTTTCTCAGTGACAAGGTGTATGCAATAAGTGTAAGAAGCAAATATATAAATTTGTGGGGCCATAATGAACAAACTCTTTTGAAATGGTCTGATGTTCTCAAAAGAAAAGCTAAGCTTTTTGTTTATTTTTTAAAGAAATCCAGCCAAGACAATTGAGTGACCCAAGCCTCAAGTTTAGAAAATAAACTGCCAGTGTTACACTGAACTGGTCTGGATGCCAAGAGGCACTCTGCTCATCAGTTACACAGGGAATGAGCGATCTCACATGCTAATGCCCTCTCTCCATCAGTGTCCTACAAATGGAGTCATAACAGTGTCTCACAGTCTTGCTTGGATACTTGCAATTGTGTAAGAATCCCAGCAGAAATCCACACTAAATCCTCACCATTGCCACCTGAGTAGAGGGTGGTGCTGAACCTTATTATTTCCAAAGGAGTTCATATCAACTTTAAAGAACATGTTAAGAAGACAGAACAGTTCCTCAGTAATTACAGCTACACCAGCTTAATTTACAAACTCCTGTAAATCTGTTGACACATGGTAATAGTGGCATTTAATCATGGTTCTGATACCAGATTTCTATTGCTTTGGTACACTTGGTGCCTTTCTTTGCTAATTTTATCCTAGGCACCCTTCCCTTTTCAAAGACATGCAGTGGAGTTTATTTTTTTTTCTGACACTTGGCTGGAAATGTACCAAGATGCAGGTTTCATTCTCATGGGTGAGTGAAAGAGCTGTGTCAGAAGGTTTATATTTTCCAACAGCTTTGTGTTTTACTAAATGCTGAAGAAATGTAGTTTTTAGGAAATGCTTAGGGAAGAGGGAAAGACAATAAAAGAGAGGGGAGGAGAGGAGAAGAGAGGAGAGGAGAGCAGGAGGGAAGGGAAGGGAAGGGACGGGAAGGGAAGGGAAGGGAAGGGAAGGGAAGGGAAGGGAAGGGAAGGGAAGGGAAGGGAAGGGAAGGGAAGGGAAGGGAAGGGAAGGGAAGGGAAGGGAAGGGAAGGGAAGGGAAGGGAAGGGAAGGGAAGGGAAGGGAAGGGAAGGGAAGGTGTCCTGGTTTCAGCCAGGGGCTTCAGCCAGGAAGGGGTTAACCTGCTGGGCTCGGGACAAGTAACTCAAATTGACCAATAGGATCATTCCATGCCAGTTACATCATGCTGAGTATAAAAAGCAGGGGGTGTTGCAGTGTTGGCGCGCGAACAGCAGGGACCGGGAGGGAGCGTGCTCTCGGCTCAGGGCTTTGTTTACTTGCGGCGCGAGCTCGGGTCCTTTGTGTCGCGGCTGGGGTTGCGCAGGCTGCGGCGCGGTGTCCGTTACGGGGAGTGCGCGATCTGAACTGCTCATCTCGGCAAAAGGTTGTATTGTTCATTGTTATTTGTTCTTCCCCTGTTAGTTCCAGTAAAAATACCCTTATCCCAACCTGCGGGGATCTGGTGTTTTGGTTTTCCCTCCCCCGCTCCGGGGGAAATCTGAACGCGTGGTCCCCGGCTCCGGCGGAACCACAACATATTTTGGCGCCTGAACGTGGGACAATAAAGGTTGGGATAATGGTAGATCTGACTCTGACCCGGTTGCAATTACGGTAAAAGTTGTAAGGATGCTGTTTAAGATGCTGTGGGTATTATTTACAAAGGTGTGGTCCTGGCTGTGGAAAAAAAACCTCAGCAGGCTGTTTGCAGTCCTGGCAGGATGTTGTATCATCTCGGGGCTGCAGCTTCCCTGCCTGTTCCCATACTTTGCTCTAGTGTGCTTTATGACAATGGTTTATGATACAGTTATATTAGTGACTATGAGTTTAATCTGGAAAGTGTATGAGGTTTTGCTGCCCTGTCTAGTCCCTGGGCTGAGAGGGGCTGGTGGTGGTGGCCATTTTGGTGAGAGCACAGAGGGAGAGAACTACACTGTTTTTTTCCTTTCTGGGCTAAACATAACAGCTCTTATGAGAGTTTTTGAAAACTTTCACCATCACCTTGACATGCAAACTATGGCCACAGTGCTAGAAGTTCTTCTGCACTTGATCCTGCTTTCATCATATATTAAGAGCAGGTTTATGAATACTGCTCAAGAGGTTTCCCAAAGGCAGGATAACCACGAGGGGCAGGACAACCACGAGGGGCAGAACATAGGCCATTACCTAAGTACTTTCTCACCCCCGATGACTTGGAGCTTCACTCCTGAGCAGCTGCATGACTCTAATAAAATGGCTGCATTTCTGAAAAAAAGTTGTTGTAGGTTTCCCAGGGATGTGAAAAGCACTGCACTGTGCTGGGCTCTGGCCACTTGGGCTCAAACACTGCTTGATAGCAGACAGCGCTGTCAGCATTGTCCGTACTGTCAGGGGGGAGAGGAAGAAAACAGATTGTCAGATACTGCAGCAACCCCTGTAATTGGCACTGCAGCTGTGGCAACCCCTGTAATTGGCACTGCAGCTGCGGCAACCCCTGTAATTGGCACTGCAGCTGCGGCAACCCCCGTAATTGGCACTGCAGCTGCGGCAACCCCCGTAATTGGCACTGCAGCTACTGCAACCCCTGTAACTGGCACTGCAGCTACTGCAATCCCCACAGCAGACACCACTGATGATCAAAAGAAACAATCCCCACCAGTGTCTGTCGCCCCGGTACAAAAGAGGAAATACACAAAAAAATCAGTTCGTACAACAGCTGATGATGATGATCAACCGGGGCCATCAGGGGGATATCAAGATGAGGCAGAACCAGAGGTTGTCACCCGATCCCTGTCCCTGAGTGAGCTTCGTGAGGTTAGAAAGGATTTTAGCCGCCAACCTAGTGAGCCCATTGTCACCTGGTTGCTTCGGTGCTGGGATCATGGGGCTAATAGCTTGGAGTTAGATGGCAGGGAGGCCAAGCAGTTGGGATCCCTTGCCAGAGAAGGAGGCATTGATAAAGCCATTGGAAAAAGGTCAGGAATCCTCAGCCTCTGGAAACGGTTACTGTTAAGTGTGAAGGAAAGGTACCCCATAAAAGAATACATTACATGCCGTATGCCCAAGTGCAACAATATGGAAAGAGCTGTCCAGTACCTTAGAGAATTAGCTGTACGGGAGATAATCAGTTATGATTTGAACAATTCACAACTCCCTGCCGATCCTGATGAAGTCCCGTGCACCCCAGGCATGTGGCGAAAGGTTGTACAAAGTGTACCAGCAGGGCACGTCAATTCACTGGCAGCAATAGACTGGAGTGATACGGATCTACCAACTGTAGCCGATGTGTCTTATAGGCTCCGCAAATACCAAGACAATGTTTCCCTCTCTGTCATCGCAGCAGTAGAGAAACTGGTCCAGCGCCTTGACAACAATGTGTACAGCTCCCGACCCTTGCAGAGCAGTGTGGCAGCTTTTGGAAGAAGGCGTCCATCATCCCAAGAGGGAGAAAACCGAGGGTACTCACCACGAGGTAAACTGTGGTTTTACCTGGTTGACCAAGGGGAGGACATGAGGAAGTGGGATATGCAGCCCACTTCAGCCCTTCGAGCACGAGTAAACGAGCTGCAAGGTAAAACAATCGCATGTCGAGATTTCACCAGGAAGAACGCTGCACCAGTTACCACCGAACAGAACCCTCGACCAAGCAGAAGGCCTATCTACACTCCTGATATGTCTGATCCTCTTGAGGGAACCTCCAAGTCCTTCATGCACTCAATGAACGGCAAGTATGATCAGCAGCAATAGAGGGGCCCTGCCTTCAGCCAGGTGGAGGAGAGGGATAACAGGGTTTACTGGACGGTGTGGATTCGATGGCCTGGCACGTCAGACCCACAAGAGTACAAGGCTCTAGTGGATACTGGTGCCCAGTGTACTCTAATGCCGTCAAATTATAAAGGCACAGAACCTGTTTGCATTTCTGGAGTCACAGGGGGGTCCCAACAATTGACTGTACTAGAGGCTGAGGTAAGCCTGACTGGAAAGGACTGGGAGAAACACCCCATTGTGACTGGCCCAGAAGCTCCATGCATTTTAGGTATAGACTATCTCCGTAGAGGGTATTTCAAAGACCCAAAAGGGTACCGGTGGGCTTTTGGAATAGCTGCTGTGGAGACAGATGAAATTGAACAGTTGTGTAACTTGCCTGGACTCTCAGAGGATCCTTCTGTTGTGGGGTTGTTGAAAGTTGAAGAACAGCAAGTGCCAATTGCTACAACAACAGTACACAGACGACAGTACCGAACCAACCGAGATTCTCTGATCCCCATCCACAACCTGATTCGTCAACTGGAGAGTCAAGGAGTGATAAGCCGGACTCGCTCACCCTTTAACAGTCCCATATGGCCAGTGCGGAAGTCCAATGGAGAGTGGAGGCTGACAGTAGATTATCGTGGCCTAAATGAAGTCACTCCAGGTATGAGTGCTGCTGTGCCGGACATGCTGGAACTCCAATATGAATTGGAATCGAAAGCAGCCAAGTGGTACGCCACGATTGACATTGCCAATGCCTTCTTCTCAATCCCACTGGCGCCAGAGTGCAGGCCACAATTCGCTTTCACCTGGAGAGGTACACAATATACGTGGAATCGTCTGCCCCAGGGGTGGAAACACAGTCCCACCATCTGCCATGGACTAGTCCAGACCACTTTGGAAAAGGGTGAAGCACCAGAGCATTTACAGTACATTGACGACATCATTGTATGGGGCGACACAGCAGAAGAAGTGTTTAAGAAAGGAGAAAAGATAATTCAAATCCTCTTAAAGGCTGGCCTTGCCATAAAACAAAGTAAAGTCAAGGGTCCTGCACAAGAGATCCAGTTTTTAGGAATAAAATGGCAGGATGGACGTCGTCAGATCCCCATGGACATTATCAATAAAATAGCAGCCATGTCTCCACCAAACAATAAAAAGGAAACACAGGCTTTCTTGGGCGTTATAGGTTTTTGGCGAATGCATGTGCCAAACTACAGTTTTATTGTGAGCCCACTCTACCATGTGACCCGAAAGAAGAATGACTTCCAATGGGGCCCTGAGCAGCAGCAAGCCTTTGAGCAGATTAAACGTGAGATAGTCCACGCAGTAGCCCTTGGAACTGTCCGGACAGGGACAGATATTAAAAACGTGCTCTACACTGCAGCGGGGGAGAATGGCCCTACTTGGAGTCTCTGGCAGAAAGCACAAGGGGAGACTCGGGGTCGACCGCTGGGTTTTTGGAGTCGGGGCTACAAAGGATCAGAGGCCAATTACACTCCAACAGAAAAAGAAATATTGGCCGCCTATGAAGGAGTTCGAGCTGCTTCAGAGGTGATCGGAACTGAAGCCCAGCTCCTCCTGGCACCCCGACTGCCAGTGCTGGGCTGGATGTTCAAAGGGAAGGTCCCTTCTACGCATCACGCCACTGATGCTACATGGAGCAAGTGGGTTGCATTAATTACACAGCGAGCTCGAATAGGAAATCCCAATCGCCCCGGAATTGTGGAAGTAATCACAGACTGGCCAGAAGGCAAGGATTTTGGAATGTCACCAGAGGATGAGTAGGTAACACGTGCTGAAGAAGCCCCACCTTACAACACACTGCCAGAAAATGAGAAGCAATATGCTCTCTTCACCGATGGTTCCTGTCGCCTTGTGGGAAAGAATCGCATGTGGAAAGCTGCTGTATGGAGTCCAACAAGACGAGTAGCAGAAGCTACTGAAGGAAAAGGTGAATCAAGCCAGTTCGCTGAGGTTAAGGCTATTCAGTTAGCCCTGGACATTGCTGAAAGAGAGAAGTGGCCAATGCTCTATCTCTACACTGATTCATGGATGGTGGCCAATGCCCTGTGGGGGTGGCTGCAGCAATGGAAGAAGAACAACTGGCAGCGGAGAGGCAAACCCATATGGGCTGCTGATCTATGGCAAGACATTGCTGCTCGGGTAGAGAAGCTTGTCGTAAAGGTACGTCATGTTGATGCCCATGTACCTAAGAGTCGGGCCACAGAAGAACATCAAAACAACCATCAGGTGGATAAGGCTGCTAGGATTGGAGCAGCTCAGGTAGATCTAGACTGGCAACGTAAGGGTGAGCTATTCATAGCTCGATGGGCTCATGATACTTCAGGTCATCAGGGGAGAGATGCGACATATAGATGGGCACGCGATCGAGGGGTGGATTTGACCATGGATGCTATTGCACAAGTCATCCATGAATGTGAGACATGTGCTGTAATTTAAACAAGCCAAGCGGTTAAAACCCCTTTGGTATGGAGGGCGGTGGATGAAATATAAATATGGGGAGGCCTGGCAGATTGATTACATCACTCTCCCACAAACCCGCCAGGGAAAGCATTATGTACTTACAATGGTGGAGGCAACAACTGGCTGGCTAGAGACACACCCTGTGCCCCATGCTACTGCCCGGAATACAATCCTGGGCCTTGAAAGGCAAATCCTGTGGCGACATGGTACCCCTGAAAGAATTGAATCTGACAACGGGACTCACTTCCGGAACACCCTAATAGACACCTGGGCCAAAGAGCATGGCATTGAGTGGGTGTACCATATTCCGTACCATGCACCAGCTTCTGGGAAAATTGAGCGATATAATGGACTTTTAAAAGCTACATTGAAAGCAATGGGTGGTGGAACATTCAAGCATTGGGACACACACCTAGCCGAAGCCACCTGGTTAGTCAACTCCAGAGGATCTACCAATCGGGATGGCCCTGTCCAAACAAAGTTTCCACATACTGTAGAAGGAAATAGAGTCCCAGTAGTGCATCTGAAGAGCATACTGGGAAAGACAGTTTGGGTCATCCCTGCTTCGGGCAAAGGCAAACCCATATCTGGTGTTGTTTTTGCACAAGGACCTGGTTGTACCTGGTGGGTAATGCAGAGAGATGGAGAAGTGTGATGTGTACCTCAACGGGATTTGATTTTGGGGGAGAATAACCAATATAATTACTAAGTAGAAATTGTAGTATAATGACTGTAAAATAACTTGTTGTTGTATATTCATTACTGCCATAATTATAATTGTTATATGTTGTATAAAAGATTTTGTTGGTTTTGGTTATGACGTTAATGGCATGGAATGAGGGGTGGATGATGTCCTGGTTTCAGCCAGGGGCTTCAGCCAGGAAGGGGTTAACCTGCTGGGCTCGGGACAAGTAACTCAAATTGACCAATAGGATCATTCCATGCCAGTTACATCATGCCGAGTATAAAAAGCAGGGGGTGTTGCAGTGTTGGCGCGCGAACAGCAGGGACCGGGAGGGAGCGTGCTCTCGGCTCAGGGCTTTGTTTACTCGCGGCGCGAGCTCGGGTCCTTTGTGTCGCGGCTGGGGTTGCGCGGGCTGCGGCGCGGTGTCCGTTACGGGGAGTGCGCGATCTGAACTGCTCATCTCAGCAAAAGGTTGTATTGTTCATTGTTATTTGTTCTTCCCCTGTTAGTTCCAGTAAAAATACCCTTATCCCAACCTGCGGGGATCTGGTGTTTTGGTTTTCCCTCCCCCGCTCCGGGGGAAATCTGAACGCGTGGTCCCGAGCTCCGGTGAAACCACAACAGAAGGGAAGGGAAGGGAAGGGAAGGGAAGGGAAGGGAAGGGAAGGGAAGGGAAGGGAAGGGAAGGGAAGGGAAGGGAAGGGAAGGGAAGGGAAGGGAAGGGAAGGGAAGGGAAGGGAAGGGAAGGGAAGGGAAGGGAAGGGAAGGGAAGGGAAGGGAAGGAAAGGGAAGGGAAGGGAAGGGAAGGGAAGGGAAGGGAAGGGAAGGGAAGGGAAGGGAAGGGAAGGGAAGGGAAGAAGCCACTTTATTTCACAACTGATCAGGAATTTAGACTGCTCATAAAATGCAGAACCTAGGCTAAAAAAAATGTAGAATCCCTGTCCCCACCAATCCAGAAGGGAGTTCATAATTTTTAGATACTTTTGAGAATCTGGGCCTGAAATTCTGATTTGATAAATGAAAGAAATGAAAATTCAGACTTCCTTTTGCATCACAGTTTGCCCATGGGGGGAATCACCATATGAACTTCTGAGAGTAACAGTGGGCATGCAGATGTGGCAGCACTACATGAGAGCCTTAAGTCAACGACATCTTCAAATTAATCATCAATTTGCCTAAAATAGATCAAATTAAAATATTTAAAACCCAAGTCCTAAATATGATTGTTTAAAAAAACACCAAAAACACAGAGTTGCTGTCCCTCCTGCAAGCAACAACCCTTTTAGCAAGAAGAGTAATTAGATAAAATATTCATGGCCTTTCTGCCTATGATGAAGATACGACTTAGCTCAGAGAGCCCCCATAGCTCTGTTGAGGACATGGTTAATGCTGGGACTCAAACCAGTCGGCCTGATGTACGGGTCAGTTTGGCTCCTGGGGACGCAGAGCGAGCCCCAGCCCAAGGAGGGAGGCAGGAGCAGGGGTGGGTGGTTGGACACACAGCACAGCCTGACATTCAGGACTCCCTGGCTGCTCCCCTGGCCCCGCTCCAGACAAACCTGGCCCTGCCATGGTGTCGAGGGGTGCCTGGGTGCAGCTGTATGTCGGCATGGCTCCTGCACCCATCACCTCTGCCAGGAGTCAGAGATGCCCTTGGGCTGGAGCGGGGGTAGTGAAACCTTGCTGAGAGTAATAGGAACAATACAGAAAAAAACCTTGTGCACCTAAGAAATTAACTGCATGGTCTGAAATATTTTAAATACAAATAAATTCCACTTGGAGCTTTCCCTCACGTCTGCCAAGACAGCTATAAAATATTTTTTTATGTGAACCTTAGGAAGATGTGATGCTGTAAACCATTAAATCCAAATATTCTAATGTCTTTTCCCCCATGCCCAATACGAACACCTTATTAATCACGCTGCACTCACCGCAAGCTATTTCTACCTTGGTGTTTTTGTCCAGTCCCCTAAACTATAGCAATCCATCTACTACTTAAATTTCCTGTAATGGATTGCAAGGAGTCTGCTTTGCAGCATGCTGAGTGAGGGATCAGAAGAACTGGATTTTTTTCCTGCCTTTTCAATGTTTTCATGCATTATCTTTAGTGACTCATGTGCTTCAGTTTTTCCAGGTGTGCTTCAGTGGAAAATGAAAATAACCCACGTCCAGTATACACTTAGCCTCTCAGGAGAAATGGCAAGGTTCTGTTATTGTTCTGAACCAGATTTTCTGCAGTGGAAGATCCACTTAGAGCTGTTCCTGTTCCCTCTATCCTCTGGGCAGGAAGTCTCTTCTCAGACTACTAACGGCTTGCTGTTTTTTTCTTATAGAAAACCAATAAACAGCCAAACAAACAAAGGGCCATCATCATCAATGTTGTTCATATTACATGTTCAAATGCCAGAGGAAATATATAGACTCTCATATGAAAACTAGTCTATAATCTAATATAAATATATATTTTTTTCATTCCTTTCAGCATAGCCGTCGCAGAACTGCACTGAACAATGAATTTCAATGCCGGTGCTATAAAAGCGTCAGTCAGCATCTCTGTTGCTTCTGGGTCTGATGGTAATAGATTGGCTAAGAAATCTGGACACGTTCATTTTGCCAAGGGATCGTGTGCTGCTGGAGGTAATGCACATCAGATGAGATGTCACACTCTCCGAAGAAGTGCAGAGGCGTTAAGACAAGCCAAATTCTGGGCTGTTTATATTCTCCTTTACCAATCAGGATGTCAGGATGGGAACTGAATTTATAAATACTGGAACAGGTTTGTTGCATGACAGAAGCTCTTGGAGAAAAGAAAAAGATTAGACTTTTTGCCTTATTGTATCCCAAAGAAAATGGATTATCTTTGTTCACAGTTTAAATTAAATAAAAAATGTTTGGATGAGGAACTATAGAGAGATTGCAGAAAAAGAAGGGCTTCAAACATCACATGCTGAGGACCATTCTGTATGAGGGAGGGTTGCAAGGACGGAAGCAGAAAACAGCAGCTGGCCATGTTTTGTGCTGCACAGATTTCTGAATGGTTTGGAACAGCCCTGCAAAACTTTGCAAGTGTTTTCAGAAACAACTGTCTCCAATTAGCAGTAGTTCTTGGCTCATATTTGAAAGCTGGTTTTGGGTCAGTAGTAACTTCCCTGAAGGAGTGAGGGGAAAAAGAATCTGCTGGGGAATGAGTGAGAGCCAGAGACATTGCTGAGATTTCACTGCAGCTGCGGAGGCACTAGCAGAACAGGAAGGGAGGACCGTGGCTGGATGTTGTTTTGGGTTTAGCTGTGGAGAGCGTGTGTAACAGCCAGAAGATACAGTCTAATGTGCATCTCTTTAGCTTTTTGCCTTTCAATCCTTTTGCTTACCACGATTTGACTAATCCTTTAAATATATTTTGTGTTCATTTCTCAAATAACCAGCAGACATATGGTGCTAATGAGAACTAGAGAGGGTTTGTTTTTTTAATGAACAAGAGCAGCTGGTAAGCAGAACATAAAATTAAAAATGGAGGGGAAAAAATAAGCCCAGGGGGGATAGATATGGTTATTAATCACAGCAGAATTCCTCAACTCTCTCCTCTGATGAGAAGAATCAGGTGGAGTGAGACACCAGTGACCTTGAGATAAGGATGTCCCAGCCTGTTGCACTAGGTGAAAAACAAATGACTGGAACATGCGGCTCTGTCAAGGCTCTCTCCAGCAGTAGAGCTGCTCTGCCCTGTCCCCACACAGGCAGACTCGCTGGCAGCAGCCCCTCCAGCTGCCCAAGCATCCCTCACTACACGGTCCTTCAGTCGGGGGCAGGGAGCAGAAGCCTGAGCCACCCATGCGAGCACAACCTGTGGCAGGGCAGCTGGGCTCAGACCAGCAGTGACACGTCTGAGAGGAAAATATTCAGAAAGAGGAGAAAATTGCTCCAGTACATCCAGGGGTAAATCTGCCATTTCTGAGTGGTGCTGTATTGCTGGGAGGGTTTGTGGCAGATGCTCACAGCTTTCTTTAAATGGAACCCACTTCATTTTCTGCTATTTAAATACGTCGTCCTAACCAACCGAGAAAGTAAGGGAGCTTACTCAGGGTGTGCTGGCTGAGAGGCTGGAAAGGCAGCCCCTTTCCTAACACAAGCTGCCATTCTGCCCAGTAGCCTGGTTTCTGCTGCACTACAATGCTATTTTTTAAAATTAAGCCTATTTCATTTAATGACTTGATGCAGACAGAGCCCAGGTAATGGCTTTACTGATAACTTACTTTCACCATAGAACACATACTTTTCAAGACTGCTGTGAATCAATCTGCCCCTTCCACTCAACGGATCTCATCTGCAGTGCATTAAAACCTGTTCCTGTCAGAAACCTCCTGCTTATAGTTACTGTCAGCCTGTATTCAAGGTAGCTCATACCTCATAGCACCTCAGTCAGGACTGAGGTTACTACAGACATTCTCCATCCTGCACTGCAGGGACCACCAGGTTTTCGGGGACCCTGAGCACCTTTGGCTGAATTGGCTTGCAGCTGTGGTTTTCCCCATCTATCAGACCCTGCACTTTGCCAGAGGAACGTGTTTTGTTCATAGGTGCAGCTGACTATTATGGCAAGTCAGGTTCTCCTCTGATCTTTCCACATGTCTGCCATAAAAAAGAAATTATCTGGCCTAGGTTTAGATGTCCATATGTGAGCCAGTCTGTAATTTCTCCTGTAGTCCAAGGACCTGTTCACTGGAACAGATTGCCCAGAGAGGTGGTGGAGGCCCCATCCCTGGAGATATTCAGTGTCAGGCTTGATGAAGCTCTGAGCAACCTGATCTATTTAAAGGTGTCCCTGCTTACTGCAGGGGGGTTGGACTAGATGACCTTTAAAGGTCCCTTCTACCCCAATGCGTCCTATGATTCTATGACAGAGAAAGAAGCTGTAACTAGTCTCCTGCTGATACAGACATAATGTCTCTGGACAGGTTAGTAGCTTCAGAAGCCTTTCCCTTTGGCCACATCAAAGACAAAGGACAGTCCCAAACCTCCATGTCCTTACTAGAGTACCCTTTGATCCCAGTAAGGGGATCTGTGGTGCAGAAATAGGATTGCAGTACCACTTCCCTGCTCCTCTAAGGAGCTAAGGACTGGAGCAGGCTAAGGACATTTAGCAACACTGGTGGCACTTTCAGAATACAGTATTGGTCCTTTCAGTGCTGGGAATGATGGGAAAGGACAAGCATAGTCCAGTGTATCCTTTAGCTAACGTTTATTTGAAAGGATACAGTTCTCATCTACTGATACCCACTTCACGATGTAAACCAATGCTCAGGAAAAGAGGCGGCTGCAATGTGTGTTCTGGATCTGAACTGAAACACTGGTGTAGACACACATAAAGAGCATTTAACAGGTTGCAGTGTGAATGCTACCCATTGACTGCACAGTTATTACGCTGAGGGATGAAACAACCTCTTTTCCAAAAAGCATCTTCTTCAACAAATTCCTAATCCCTCCAACTTTGTCCTGTTCATGCCCTGATTTCCAGAGTCAAACAGATGCTACAGTAAAGTGACCGCTCTGAGCAGGAGGCTGTGTCACGCCTTTTCCTCCTTGAACAGTGTAGGCACCTTTTATTCCTTTGAGGTTTACTGAAGGTTGCTTTTTTTTAATTATTGAGTAAACCATACATTGTTATAGCTACCAGGGCAGCAGACCAGTCACTGTAACAAAGGATGGTGATTTCTTTACAAGGTGAGCCTGTAAGAATCTAGCTATATGGGAGAAGGCCCTTGTTTGAACACATTATCTGCACCAGTAGCAGGGAGAATCCTCACAGCTGAATGACACTAAGTGGCTTTTTCTGTTTAGTGAAATAAAAAAAAAAAAAAAAAAATCTGTCTAGATGAGCTGGATGAGTAATGGAAAAGCTTGAACCCTCTAGGGACACCCTCACTGTCTTGCAGGTTTGGGCTCCTTTTGCATCTGGAAAAGGAAAAATTGAAAAGATAACAGTGGGAACTGATTGCTGGTGCTAACAGTGGTGAAGAATGAGTGCAGCTGTGTTGGGTTTTGCCCCCTGCGCCGTAACAACCTTTCTGGGAACAAAGAGATACTGTGTGCTGCAGGATTTAATGGAAAAGGGGTTGTGTGAAACTTCAGGGGCATAGCTGAACATGCTGGGTTCAGAGAGAGAAGGGAGTTGCTCCAAATCTGTTTGCTTCTTATGTCAACCTGGAAAGCTTTCAGTAGGCATAAGCATCAGGCATGCTGTGGCAGCCCAGCTTTGTGGAGAGAAAATGCTCTCTGGCTGCATCCTCAGCACCAGCAGGAAATGGTCCCTCAGCACACAGTCACATTGGGGCTGAAAAGGGCTATTTGAGCTGTCGGTGCTGAGATTCCCACTAGCCCATTGTGGGGGATGCAGATTTTCAAGATCTGGCTGAGGAGGCTCTATCTTATTCACGGCTCTGTTAAGATTATAGTGGTATTTTTTGCTACATACTATGCTGGGAGAGAAAGTTCCCTTGGTGCGCCTGAATACCGCACAGCGTAAGGCAACATGGTGCCCCCTTTGGACCCCCATCAATCTCTCAGCAGGGAGAAAAAAGCTCATGTAAAAGGGATGTTTACACTGATGTTATTCAAATGAGCAATGTACAAATAAAATGATATTTAGGCATTGCCTGTGCTTCTTAATATATTTCTTCAGGCAGAATTACCCACAATGGTGCTTAAGCCTCGTTGGGAGGTCCATAGCTCTTGGCAGTGTTTTCTTGCCTGCTTGCTAAGTTTGAGCAGAAAAAAAGTATTCCTTACTGTACTGGCATAGGTCACAGATTTGCTGAGGCCCAGATGTGAAACATTTGTCTGAAGAAAAGCCAGGAGGAAGAAGAGACCTGAAAACCAACCAAAACACTCCAAGGGAGAGAGGCATTTGCAATTATAGAGAGTTCATCCCTCTCCTTTAAATTTTTTTGCAACTTGTTACAAAATTCAGTATTTGTAAGAATAAAAGCGGTATTGAAGAGCTGCTGGGTAACATGTTTGTACAGAACAGAAATATTCTATTCTAGGGCCAAAAATCAATACTCAGAGGGGACTGAATAGCTCAAGCTATGGGTGAGCATATGGAGGCTGCTATGAAGAGCTTAGCACTTTGAAATTCACCCAGATCGGTCAAAATGGAAACTAATTTCCAACTAATGCCTTTTCTGATGTCATTAGTTAGAACCTGTCAAGTTAATATGACCTCTGTTTCCAATTTCAAGACAGCAAATGCTTCTACTTCCTGTTTACTGAGTGTTTGTCACTGGGGCAAAAAAGCCATGCCAGCTATTAGACTAATAAAATAAAAAAACCCTAGCCATGGAAATAAGAAATAGTTCCTCCGAGGCAGGACCATTGTGTTGTGATGGCAGAAATGGGAAGGAAATGTGCACATCTGTGGATTACACACTGAGGAACAGTGTCAAGTGTGGTCAAACTTACAAAAGCTTTTGTGAGCGCAGGGTTTGGTCTGCTCTGTGTGAGGGTCAAAGAAGCAATGAGAGGTGTCACAAAGCACAGCCAGGAAAGAGGTTGTCTACTTTGCTTTTGTGTCCACTTCGGTGGGGGGATCCAGGAAATGTCTTTGGCCTCGCCACTTGAGCAAAGGACAGTGTAGGTGTTGAGTGCAGGTGACTGATTTGATTGATTACGGGGTAGAAATGCAGGAGAATAATAATGGAAAAGGGGGTTTTAAGGAAATTTGATGATTCCAGAAGACCTGATTAAAAACCCCAGTGCTGCTGATCACGGACCTACTCCATTACGCTCATTGCTCCAGTGTAGCCAGTGGTTGAGCTCTTCGAATAAAAACCCCATCACTGAACTCAGATTGTAAATTTGATGACAATTGTGATATATCAGCCACTGATAGTGTCAGCATATGCTGGAGCCAGGGGATTTCACCTAAGTCTAATTGGGGGCTGACAGGTGGTAAGCAGATCTGTCTTTGCCTGCTGGATAAAAGCTCCTTTCTGTCCTGCTGCAACATGATTAATTCATCCCCCAAAATAATGCCTTCTGCTCAGAAGGTTGGGAGGAAATCCTTAGATTTCCACAGTCAGCTGTGTTACTGCCTGGGCAAGTTAGAATGTGAGACAGAGCAGAATTACAGAAGTGACTCAGCTGAGGATGTTTTGGGAAAGGGGTCCGTTATAGAAGGGCTGGCTGGTGGTCAGCCCCCATGGCCTGCAGTACCACTGGGACCAGGAATAGTGGAAGATCCCTCTATGGGTTGCCCAGCTCCAGAGGGAAGATGTCCATGCCAGGTACAGCTGAGCTCACAGGCAATGGGTAAGGTCACTGGCATGTCCTGGTTTGAGCCGGGTGACCATGTCATTAGTCTTTGTGAGGCACATGTACTGCAGAACACAGAAGCCTGTGAGACTGTACAAGGCCTCATTAGAGTGTTTTCCTTCTGTGCAGACTCAGGCTGGTACTTTCAGATACAATTAATGATTTTTCTGCATTGGGTCACTTGGTTTCTCTATAGATAAATTAGTACAAACATATTAAGCTCTTTTTGCTTGTCCCACTCAGGAGAATACCATAACCAGACACATCCAGGGTCTATAAAGATTTAGAGATACTGGTTCCTCTTTCTCTTTGCCTGCTGAGAAGCTGTTCACATTTCCATGGGGCTCTCCTTGCCTCAAGCCTGACCTAACGAGACAGGGGGCAGCCTATCCTCTAGCTGTTACTTGCGCCTTTCTGTGAGTCTTTCTCATTCCCTTTTGCACAGGGGAACTTCAGATCTTAGTGACCTACTTTCAGCTCTGTTTATCCGCAACAGATGAGAAGTGGCCTATACCCCTTGTGCTCCTGTGCTTCAGTGGCTGAGATGAAGCTCTGCACACGCACTGAAGTGCAACGGGCTGTGTGCCTCCAGAGACCCCCTCAGCTGGCTCACAGCTTCCCCTGTCCTCCCTGTGTGCTCCCAGCAGGAGATGACACTGCAGCCATTGCAGCACAGTCCTCCAGCATAGCACAGCCTGCACAGGACGCAGCTTGGATCAGCTGGCTGTGTTAGTTTCTTTCCTGAGTGCTGAGTAAAAAATATCTTCCTGTCTTTGCAAGCTGACTGTATGTGCTGTAGATCATATTCATCACACTCTCGTCTGTATTACCTGCATTAATCTAGTACAGCGTGGGATGAAAATGTGCCCCTGAGACTAAGCATGTACGTAACTTTAACTACCAGCTGCCAATGTGGATACAAAGTTATCTCTTCAAACTGTGCAGAAAACCCTGTGGATAGTGACTTTAAGTAGCTATCTGGTATGCAATGCAGGCATTACATTTGTGTTAGTGTGTTGATACATCCTTATATTTCTCAACAAGGCAAATTAGAGCAATGATACAAAATTTTGTCTTGAGAGCCTGAGGATTTTTTATGGTTCTGGGAACCAGCATTAAGACAGCCTATAGAATGGGGTGTAAATATTATAATGATGAGTTATTCCTGCCTGCTTCCTAAGAAGCAGCAGACATCACTGGTAGAAGCCAGCATATTCCATATGGATTACTTGTATTACATTTCAACAGCTGCTGCATGTACTGATTGTTTTTAGTTCAGAGGGACCAAAGGCAATGGTACAAATACTTGAAGGCAATTACAAGCTCTGGAAACAAGGGCGTGTTGCCTGGAAAGAATACAGGGATGCTGTTTGGACTTGCAGAGATAGGATCAGGAAAGCCAAGGCGCAGATGGAACTGAACTTGGCAAGGGATGTTAAAAACAACAAGAAGGGATTTTACAGGTACATTGGCCAGAAGAGACAGGCCAAAGAGAACGTACCTCCCTTGGTAAATGAGAAAGGAGAACTGGCTGCAACTGATGAGGAGAAGGCTGAGGTACTGAATGTGTCCTTTGCCTCAGTCTTCTCTGGCAGCCAGGATTCTCATAATCCTCAGGTCCCAGACCCTTGCATCCCTGGACCTCTAGGTGGGAACTGGGGGAGTAAATCCCCTCCCCCCCCACTGTAAGGGCAGAGCAAGTCTGAGACAGCCTCATGAGACTGAACGTCTACAAGTCTATGGGGCTGGATGACATGCATCCCAGAGTCCTGAAGGAGCTGGCTGATGTGGTTGCTGAGCCGCTCTCCATCATATTTGAAAAGTCGTGGCTGTCAGGAGAGGTCCCTGGGGACTGGAAAAAAGGTCACGTCACTCCCATTTACAAGGAAGTGAGCAAGGAAGACCCAGGGAATTACAGGCTGGTGAGCCTCACCTCTGTGCCTGGGAAGATCATGGAACACATGAGGGATGAGTGTGGGATCCGGGACAGCCAGCACAGCTTCACCAAAGGAAGGTTGTGCCTTACCAATCTGGTGACTTTCTATGATGGAGTGACAGCATCGGTAGATAAAGGAAGGGAACCGATGTCATCTACCTGGACTTGTGCAAGACATTTGACACAGTCCCCCACCACATCCTTAACTCTAAATTAGAGGGATGTGGATTTGATGGGTGGACCATCCAGTGGATAAGTAACTGGTTGACAGACCGTAGCCAAAGGGTGGTGGTCAATGGGTCTATGTCCAGGTGGAGGCAGGTGACAAGTGGTGTCCCCCAGGGGTCTGTCTTGGGAGCAGTTCTCTTTAACAGCTTTATCAGTGACACTGATGATGGAATTGAGTGCACCCCCAGCAAGTTTGCAGATGACACCAAGCTGAGTGGTGTGGTTGACACCCTAGAAGGAAAGGAATCTTGACAGGCTGGAAAGGTGGGCCCAGGTGAACCTTATGAGGTTCAACACTGCCAAGTGTCAGGTGTTGCACTTGGGCCAGAAGAATCCCAGACATAGATACAGACTGGGAGAAGAGCTTCTTGAGAGTAGCCCTGCTGAGAAGGACCTGGGTGTCATGGTGGATGAGAAACTTAACATGAGCCAGCAGTGTGCTCTTGCAGCTCGCAAGGCCAATGGCATCCTGGGCTCCATCAGAAGAGGGGTGGCCAGCAGGGTCAGGGAGGTGATTGTCCCTCTCTACTCTGCCCTCGTGAGGCCCCACCTGGAGTACTGTGTCCAGATCTGGGGCCCCCAATACAAGAAAGATGTAGAACTGTTGGAGAGGGTTCAGAGGAGGGCCACAAAGATGACAGAGGGCTGGAGCACCTGCCCTACAAAGAGAGCCTGAGGGAGCTGGGCTTGTTCAGCCTGGAGAAGAGAAGGCTGCGAGGGGACCTCATTGCAGCCTTCCAGTACCTGAAGGGAGCATGTAAACAGGAGGGGATTCAACTTTTTTAAAGGGTAGACAATGGCAGGACAAGGGGGAATGGATTAAAACTGAAGGAAGGAACGTTTAAATTAGATATTAGGGGGGAGTTTTTTACAGAGAGAGTGGTGAGGTCCTGGAACAGGCTGCCCAGAGAGGTGGTGGATGCCCCATCCTTGGAGGTGTTCAAGGCCAGGTTGGATGGGGCCCTGGGCAACCTTGTGTAGATCCAGGCCTGGAGGTTGGTAGCCTTGCCTGTGGCAGGGGGGTTGGAGCTCTATTAATCTTGGAGTCCCTTCCAACCCATGTCATTCTATGAGTCTATGAAGGAAGACTTGCATTTTGTACATGGCAGCCATGGCTAATCATCTCCTCAGCTTGCTCCTTTGTCTTGCTCTTGCTGTGAAGACACCCTTGTGGGATCTCCCTTTCTATCTTTTTTCCCTCCTTTTTTCTGCCACCACTTTTGATGTCACTGAGCATGTGAAATAAACCCTGAAGCACTTGTGTCAGAGTTTAGCTGTGTGGCACCCCACTCTGTGCTACAGGGGCCTACAAGGATGTATTCCCTGTGTCCTTCAAATTGCTGGGCAGATGGTGTGTGTTGCCAGAGTCATTGTGGTATAACTCTGGGTCTGCACAACCCTTCCTCCACCCCAGCCCCAAGAGGGAGTGGCATAATTTTGTCTGTGGCACCACAGCCTTTACGAAGAAAGAGAGCTGGGATGGGGGAGGACTGCAGCCACCATGCCAAGCACCATGCCATGTCACATTTTTTGGGCACCACCCTACTAGCGCTGTGGTCAACCAATCTACTCTGATTAGCCATTGGGTATCCCAAATGACCTACTATAACACACCCCACAGAAAGGACATTTCCGCATGAAGCTGAACAAGCAAATATAGAACTTAATATTCCTCAGGAGCCCTCTTTCCCCAAGTAAACACCTGCTTGGTTCCTTCTATTCTTGTTTTTTGAGGCATATTTAAACACAAAAATAATTAGGTCTGGGCCTCCTGAGATGTCCTCCTGCAAAGCTGCTGTGTCACGGACACAGATAGTTTCAGTGGCTGTGGCTATGTTTAGGCTTCCAGGATGCTGAACGTTGGCATCTGCTTGGGTTGCGTCCCACCTCCCAGCCTGGGTAAGGGACAGGTAAGCACAGCCGTGTCCTGTTTTTTCTACAGAGAAAGCCTGGTGACAACAGCAGCCCACAATGCTGCGAGCTCTTTGCTCACACAGGAAGCAACTGGTGATTATCACCTTACATACATTTAATAACATATACATTTAGCATTTAATAACATATGCATTTAGCATTACTTGCAGTTCATTAGGCATTACTGACCTCCTGTGTACCACAGGTCCCATCACCCTGCTTTGCACCTAGCAGCTTGTGCTTAATCACAGCAAGATTTGTATTTTGCCAGAAATAATATTACAAAAAGTCATTCAATCTTCATGTGTAACCACAGAAGGGGAGAGAACATTCCTGGGTTGTTTGTTCTGTTGGTTAACCATCTCTATTTTAATAATGGTATGCTTTATTTCTAATTTAAATGCATCTGACTTCAGTTTCTAGCTGCTGCATCTCATTTTACTCTCTGCAAGATGAAGAAGGCATGTGGTACTGAACATTTTCTTTGTGGCAGGTCACCCTCCAGCCTCTTCTTTGATACAGGAACCACAATGAGTGTTTTCAGCCTGTTGAGGTATCCTCCCTAGCCCTCAAATAATGTTAATTAATCTTTTTAAAACAATCTCTGATTTATTTGTTTGTTTGTTTGTTTGTTTGTTTTTTTGTCAGATCCACGGGTTGAGCAAATTATTCCAGTAGCAATTTCTGCAAACAGAAATGAGCTGAGCTCTAACCGCTGCCTGCTTCCCTGCACTGCTGCTGCCATCCAGAGCGAGCCCTCACCGCTCTCCAGCTTGTCCACTCTGACCCCCACATCCCCTGTGTTTCAGAAAGCATGAAGATTAGATCTCTTGCTCCTAGATATTGACCTTTATGCTCGACTGCTCTCAACACTAAATTTTGTATTTTACATGATATATAACCAGATATATAACTCAACAGCAAGGCCTCAACATTCAGGTTTACCCTCATTCTGTGCTACAGAGGCTCCTCTTTGTAAATTTTCTTCTCCAATTTGTTAATTTTAATTCTCTAAATCTGCTCTTGCAATTGGGAGGACAGCATCACCAAGAGGCATGAAAAGTGGTTGTTCGGCAGCCTCAATGCCATCCCAAGGACTTGGGTACTCCCCTGGACAAGAGAGGATTCAGTCCAAACTCATCCAGCCCAAGGAAGGCTCATATTTGTGTCTTTGCTTCTCTGGGCGAAGCTTAAAAATGAGGTGTGATGCTGTGTCACGTACCCAGCAAAAAGGTGACACCCTGAGAGCCAAAGTCTGTTTTGGAAGGTGCATCTCAAGCATCCCAATAATGAGGCAACAGACTTAAATATTTCAGACCATTGTTTTTTGCAAAGAAAACATGGATTATCTAAACCCCTATTGTAGGTGCTTTAGATGCTTCTCCTCATTCCCTGCAGAGGAGTCTTAGGAGGGTAGTCCAGGTTAGTAACCTGAGCAAGCAGCCAGATGTGCTATTTCAGCCCTTTCATGCAGCTGCAGTCAGGATTCCCAGTTTAACACTCGGTTCCTCCTGTAATAAAAAGAAGAAAAGAAGACTAAGGGGAGACCTAATTGGTGTTTACAATTATCTTAAGCATGGGACGCAGGGGAATTAGCCAGCTCCTTTTTAGTGGTTAGTGGAGACAGGACAAGGGGCAATGGCTGCAAATTGGAGCACAGGAAGTTTTGCACCAACATGTGGAAAAGCTTTTTCAGAGTGAGGGTGACAGAGCCCTGTGACAGGCTGCCCAGGGAGGTGGTGGAGTCTCCTTCTCTGGAGATATTCAAGACCTGTCTGGACGCCTATCTGTGCAATATGAGCTAGGGAGCTGCTTTGGCAGGGGGGTTGGACACGATGAGCTCTCGAGGTCCCTCCCTTTCAACCCCTACAATTCTGTGATTCTGTGATAAAGATCTGGTAATGTTTCCCCACTGCAAAGTTGTGTTGAAGGATCTGAGATGTGCAGGTGAGTGCCAATTGTTTCTTAAACAGCATTTACTTCATAGCTAGAGAACTTTTCAGCAACAATAGTATATTATGGCTAAATCCCCACAAAATTGAAAGTATCTTCTCACTTAATAGAATCATTAGTGATAATAAATCCTTAATTAATGGTAAATATAATTGCAAATGGAACACTAAATTCTCCTCTCTTACATATCTGGGGAGTAAAATGGTAGTTTAATGCTGTGAACAAAACCAATTTGGTCCATAGTTATTTTAGCTTGGGTTTGAAATCTCTTCTTTGATTTTTGTTAGTTATTTCTTTGAGAGACAGGTAACTTCTCCAAAGGTGAAAATGGCAGGACACATGAATGAGCAAATAGTGGCCAATGGCACGCAGAATTCAAGAGTTCATGCATTAATGTATAATAGCCATTGTGCACACTGGTATGTCTCATAAACACCTTTGGATAGAACTGCTAAGGCAGGTCACAGCAAACTCTGACAGCTGATCCATTTGTGTTGTGTGCTTTTTGCTTAAAAGAGTTGGAATTGTATCATTTGATTGCATAACACAACAGAGCCCTGAAGTTTAGGATGCTGGACTGTATTTTAGGAAAAATGAAACAAAGAGAATTTCTAGATCATAGGACATAAATGCAGCAGATTTCAGCTGTGGATGTAAATTTTTTCTCCTAATGACCAGCTGTTAAGAGAGGTTCAAGAAGAATATCTGTCCTTTGAATGTCAGCCAACATTTGATTTCCTTGGGCTTATAGTTCTATGGAAATTAATTTTTAATCAAGACAGTATCAATGCGTGAAATGCTGGTTCCCTATCTCTCTTTTAAAAGCATTTTCTAGTGCTCACATTTCTGACCTAGCCAAGGTCCTCTCAATGAAAAGCTAAAAAGAATCTGTATTGAATTAATTAGATAGAAGCAGCCTGTAATGAGCACCCCAGAACCGTGATGTACACTGGGACTGGTTATCAAAGCCAGGTGGATGTGTTAGGTGAATGTGTGTCTGTTGTTAATGGGATTGCTTACAGGGATTTGACTGTCCTGAACTGAGAAACTATTTTATTTCAGGCATTACAAGTTTTGTATGAGAAGGATTTCCAGTTCTTTCCGTGATAGCTTAATGGAGTGTGTCGCTTGTAAAGCTGTATTATTTTGCCCATCGGGAGCAAAAAAAAAACAAGAAGAAAAAAGAACATATCCTTGATAATTTTCTTGACCTTCCAAACAGTACAACTACACATTTAATGACCTGTAGAATAGTGCCATGTCAAAAAACCAGTCACTGACACCTAAAATTTATAAGAATGCTTCTAACAGAAAAGTAGAACAGAAAGTTCCAGGTTTTATTTTGCATGTCTTGTAGTTCTAAAATATCAATCGCACCATGTATGGACTGTCTGGCTCTTCACTCCTTACAATTTCCCAAGTGCATACAGGGGCTGATCTAAATAAAAAAGTGATTCCAAATGGAAGAGTTATTTGCCTTTAGCATTGCTTTTCTTTCTCAAAAATGAAAAAAAAAAGTCAAAATTCTCATTAACATTAAGACAATACTTCTGCTTATCTCTTGTTATCTAGAAGAGAAATTCTTCAGCCATTTGCTACTGAAAGCCAGAAGAGCAGTATGTGCCACAGGATGCATATCGCTATTTCTGCCATGTTAGTAGGACCAGATGTACCTTTGGTCTGATCTAGTGTGTAATTTCTTGTATTTTTATGTAATCTAAAGATGCACAGAACAGAACAAGAATCGCAGGGGATTTTATTGTAGTTCTGCAGACTAAGAAGTATCTCCCAGCTCTTATGTCTTTGTACCCTACAATGCAGTATGCATAAGAAATTGCTATAGCATACTTTTAAAGAACATAACTGTATATACCATTTATACATCATATGAAAATAAGAAAATACATACTTGAACAAGAATTTTGCTTTTTATATCCGTTAGCCACTATTCACCATTCTCCTCCCACTGTGTCATGCAGAGAGCACAGCTGGCATCACCTGACCTCAGTGGTCAATCACACAGTCAAAAAATCCATGGGCACACATCACAGATGACCAGCCAGCTAAAAATGACTCGGAAGTAATGGATTATATGGATTGCTTTACAAAATTGCTAACCGAGATAAGGGCCATTCATTTACTTATTGGTGATGAAAAATCAGCTGGGGATTCTTGTGTTTTAAAATCATTGTGCCTGGGGAAAGCTTCCTCAGCTGCAGCATTTGGGTCACAGCAGACTGGATCCATAATATCTTTAGTTTTTCCTAATTTGATTACATTGTGGCTCATTTGCTCTTTTTAGCTTCTCTTCCCCGAATAGTTCTTTGCCTCTCTCCTACTCCTGAGATGAAGGTTTGCAGCCCAGCAGCCCCAGACCACCTGTACTGAATCTGTCTCTCCAGATTGCCAGCAGTTTGAATACATTCTTTTTTCAAAGACATTCCACCACGAGCACTCTGAATTTACAATTTTCTCTCCAGGGACAGGCATGTAAGAGCAAACTGTGCCCAGGCTTTGTAAGATCTTTCAGAAAAACAGTCCCTCTTTCAACCCAGAGTTGTACAGATTGAGACTCAGCTATAAAACACCTGTAGACAATTGAATGCCTCGTTTCCCTCTTCATTCGTGAGTCCTCCAGGGAACATGGCCCACTTCTGCCCATGGTTTCTCCTTCAACTCACGCATGTGTCTCCTGTAGTCCATCTCCTGCCTCCTTAGCTGTTTCCAAGTGAAAATGACTGAATTTCTGCAAAAGCAGATCCGTCAGTGCTTTTCCCTGGCTGAAGCCCCCACACATTACCATTTGTTGAGGACTTCTATAATTTCCCTCATTGAAGGACCAGCTCCCAGTGAGTCAGTGAATACCTAGTGACAAGTCCACTTAATGTAATTATGCCCAGAAGCCTTTTTTTGACTAAGGAAATGAATCTTACATGGGCAATATACAAATTTCACTGACCCTTTTCTGCTGGTCCTAGCTGGGTGCAATCACTTCTCCTGTCATCTTCTTCTTTGGTACATGCCAGGTTAATTTGTTGTGGAGGTATCACTTTGCTTCTGTATACTGAGTGAATACCAGTTTCTTTACTAGATGAGCATACTTCTCCCATGCTTCAAGCCTCAGCTTTGGGAAGCTGCTAAATAAATAAGTATATAAATAATTTTTAAAACCCACATGGAAAACAAAGCAGGATAGGAATGGGAAGCATTCCCCAGCAATCTCAGCTTTTTCCAAACCACACAGGCTTTCTTGTCTTTCTTTTTTTCCCCAAGTCAGCTGCTGGAACTATTTCAGACAGATGGCCCAGTAACCTTTGATATTCCCTACAGATCTTTCCTTGTCATAGAGGATCCAAAAGCAGTACTTTCAAAGAAATCAGAAACCTTGTTTTCTGCAAAAGCTCACTTCTTGATCTTCTCCAAGGGAAATGAGTATAGCTTCTATTCCAGGCATAGCAAAGAGCAGCCACTGTGACTAGAAGGTACCAGATAAAAGAAACTTATTTTCTGTACCAACTAATTTTATTTCTATATCAGTATATTTATAAATTCTCCTTTGTTAGTATCTGCACAATGTAAAAAGTGAGTAAAGGGTATATAAGATGTATCTTATTCTTGTCATATTCAACTCTGGGAAAAGTGCGTGTGAGATCATGGTTCACTCAATAAAAGATGAACAAGAGTCTTGGATTACCTCAGATATCTGCCACTGGATATCAGCTTATCAGCTTTGGACAACTTCCTTCTTTTCTTGTCTTTGGACAACTTTTATACAACTTCCTTCTTGCAGCAAGTGCTCTGAGACTGTCAATAAGCACAAAGTGGCCAGGACCTCAGCTACACATCTCTTCTCAAGAATGGTCTCTGGTGTGATGCCTTAACTCCAAATGTTGTGTGGAAGCATCGGTTCATGGAGCCAGCTACAAAATCAACACTTCCTCTTGATGATGAATTAAGGGGACCATATGTGGATTGTTTCTCTTTCATTTCTCTTTTAGGACCTGTAACTTCTTTTATCATTAGCAAGAAATTGTGAAACAAAAGTCTCAAACTTTAAGTGTTAGATTTGCCAAGATTTTCAAGAGACTGACAATACAATGCACCTGGGTATTTTTTAGCATCTTCCTTTAATCTTGGCTGCGATGAAAACATTCCTACTCTGGAAAGGAGAATAAAATCAAACACAAATTGAAAATGGAAGGAAATAAGACCTGGGACATTAATAAAAGGATAATTTTTAAAAGTGATGTGTGGACATTGAATGACATAGGAAAACATATGTAACTTAGGCCTAAAAAATGGAAATTCCTTTCCATATTTAAAAGAATATTTTATTTCAAAATATGCATTTGGTAAATATACTACATTGTTTCAAAAATGAAATTTTGCCTATTATGAATGGAATCCTGTCTGCACCAGCTGCTGTACAAATATGTGTAAAAAGATGCTATGTATACTTGGACACCTGCAGTCTGAAGAATACCCATGACAAAAGCTTTAGGGACCAGATAGCCCTTGAAGAAGCATGAATTGGTGTTGGCACAAATAACAGTGAAACTTGTAGAGAAGAAAGCTATCCAGGACATGTATTTTGTATGGCTTTCTCTAAGACTTGTGTGTGTGTGTGTCTGTAAAGTCAAGAGAAGCTGGGTAGTTTGGACTTCAGACATGTTTCTGGATTCCTTTTATTAATGCATGCTTGCAAAATCAAAGACTCCATGGGCCACTGCTAGAAATATCAAGATCCATCAGTTGAGTTTGAAAGACTTTCTGGCCTCACCAGCAAGACAGTCACATTTATTCCCTTTTATGACCAGTTAGCATTGTGTGGAAGTGGGAAAGAGATGTGGCTTTTTATGAAGACAGGTTGATGCATGTTAAAGAATTATTTCAGTTTCAGGCGTGTTCTCACAATGGTTGTGTTTTCAGTGAAAACTTACATGCAGATATTGGACAGCAATTAACATAAAGAAATTATATCCATAAAAGTGATCATCACCCCATGCTCTGCACTTGTGAGGCTGCACCTTGAATACTGTTTGGGGCCCCTCACTACAAGAAGGAAATTGAGGTGCTGGACTGTGACCAAAGAAGAGCAACAAAGATGGTGAAGGGTCTGCAGAACAAGTCTTATGTGGAGTAGCTGAGGGAACAGGGTGTGTTTAGCTTGGAGAAAAAGAAAGCTGAGGGGAGATCTTATCACTCTCTCCAACTGCCTGGAAGGAGGTTGTGGTGAGGTGGGTGTTGGTTTCTTCTCTCAAGTAACAAGTGATAGGAAAAGATTCAATGGCCTCAAGTAGTGCCAGGGGAGGTTTAGATTGGATATTAGGAAAAAAAATATTCACTGAAAGAGCTGTCAATCATTGCAACAACTTTCCCAGGGAAGTGGTTGAGTCACCATTCCTGGAGGTATTTAAAATATGCACTGATGTGACACTTAAGGACATGATTAATTGGTGGACTTCGCAGTGCTAGGTTAATGATTGGACTTGATGATCATAAAGGTCTTTTCCAATGAAAATGATTCTATGATTCTATCTACACTGAGGCAACTCAAATGGCTTCCTGATCCAGACCAGGCCAAGTGCTTGAAAAAGGATAAGCTCTTTACTTCCACATTGCACACATCTGCATCATGTGTTGGAGAAGTCCCACCCATCTGTCTACAGAGCCCTGGGAAAACTGATTGACTACCTGTAAAGAGAATTGATTGAAAACAATTACTCGTGGAGTTATAGAACACAAAAGTTTGAGAGTGCCTGTCCCACAAAATGTTAGAGGTGGAGAGCATTTTAAAGTGATTATGGAATCTCTAATGGTGAATTAATCAGCGTATGACTCTTTCCCTCATAAAGAGTAGTACGTGAGTGGGAAATTATTTATAACAGGCAGAATAGACTAGATGTTATCAGTCTGACTGTCATTCTGTTCAATTTGGGGAAACTTACTGGTCCCTAAGGAAAGACAAATCACATTCCTTGACTCAGTCTGTGCTGGTAAGGGGTGGTATGTTCAGATTATTTTGAACACGTGTTCTATTGGATAGATAGCAGGGAGATGGAAACATCTCTTTATTAGCTTGCCACTTCCTGAAGTAGGTATTGGTAGAAACTGTGCTGAACTTTTCTAAAATAGGAAACAAAGAGCAAATAACTGTGAGAGAGAACTTTCTTATCCTCTCCGTGAGTAGCTACAAGCTACCTTTCCACTGGGTTATCAGTTCTTGCTCCTTTTATGTGTGACCTTTGTAACAATAAAGGTCAAGATCAGTACCTTTGGGTTGAACTACTTGGCTTCATGTATGAAAAAGGGTAAAGAAGAAAAGACTGAATTAAAAGTCCCCATTTAGTGCTATAAACCAGAATGAAATTTTGTATCTCTACTAATGTTTGCCCTTTAGTTTTTGATACTCTTTAGATTTATGGTGGAGTGCTGAATGAAAATTGTAAATGGCACATAGATACTGGAAAATGGAAATGTAGGAAAAAATCTGACTAGTAATCGGGTCTGTTGAGTTGTCTTTTGACTCAACTTGGAAACATGATGTTTGACCTTTCATCAAGGAGAGTGGCCCCTTCCTTTTATTCCAGCTTTCTGTACAGAACTGAAAAAAGTGTTTAAAAGAGTCTTTTCATATTAAAAGGGTGTTCTAAAGTGCACAAAGGGTCTCAGTTTTGTTCTGGCTAAAAATGTAGCATTATCCTGTGGGAAATATCATCCAAATAATTCATATGTTTAAAACCTATCAGTCATCTTGTTCTCATTACTAAAGGCAAATAAACACAAGCACACTTAATCAGTTCTTCCCAATAATATATAGGATAGGTCAGAGAGAAGTTGCTAATCTATTCTGTTTTGATTTTTGATTGTAACTTTTTCTCTTCTTCTTTTGCATGTAATCTAACAACTGTAGACAGGGATATCTAACAGTGATATTTTTATTGGACAGCAAAAATTGGGTGGAATTCATCTGATCAAAACTTCACTTCTACAGGACAGGAATCTACACTTCAGTCTGAGGAATAGATTATCTGTGCTCCCAAGGGAGAAGAATGGACAGCAGTTTTATACACTTTGATTGCAACTGAGCACAACAGATGTTTAGCACCATTGGAGATACCCTAAGCAAACTTTCCTGGCCTCCAGGTGCCAGTTCAGCAGGACATGTGTCCCACAGGTCCTACAACACATATGCCAGACCCATGTGGGTGTCTTGGCTATCTTGGCACATCTAAAATGGTAGTTGGATTCTATGTTTAGGCCTTTATCTCATTTTATTCTAGTGACAGTGTGCAGTGAATATGTAGAAACAGACACTTTCAGTAAGGACAATCTTCAGTGTGATCACCCTTGATTTCCATAAGAAGTCCAAACACATGGAGTTTCTTTCTTGTCATTTAGCCACCTTTTAAAACAGTGACTCTTTCTCCTGGCTAGACCTGGTAACATCTGCTGGTCTTGATACTGAAATAAAAATCTGGTTGGTCTTACTGAGATAGAACCTGTTATTCTGAGTAGGAGCTGTGAGCTGTATTGGATTGTGGACAGCCAGTAAAGTGGAACAGATTGTTAAAGTGATGTGGAAAGGTACCTGGGAGAGATGGAGAAGCCAACTTTATTAATGAGAAAAAGTAGTAGAGAACCAGGTGCCATGGGCCAGAGAAGAGTGACGCAAGCCAAATGTCTAAACATGGGTACAGCAATGGCACAGGGCATTGATACAGGACATCTTTAGTTTGATTTCCCTAAGGGACTCAGTTTCTCAAGATATTTCAGACTTTGTTGTAATATATCATGACTGTAGATATCACTAGAACTGCCTCCTGTATAAAATTCAGCAGCACTCAGATCAAAGAACAAAGAATGACTTATGCAGTCACTTTCTGCATAGATCCTTCGGTTTGGTGGGGGAGACAGAAGGGGTCTACCCAAGAGGGATACAATCTGCCTTTTCCCTTTTGCAGGAGACTGCTTTAACTAACAGATTATAAACACAGTTGCAAAAATTACTTTCCATCCCTCCCTGCAGATGTGCACCTCTCTATAGGAAAGCACTGAAACTTAATTGGATCAAAACCTTGGAGCACGAACGTAAGGGCAGATCTGTTGTTATATATCTGGATCATTAAGGTAGGGAGGTGTCCTGAGTTATGGGGTTTTTGCATTAAGTTGTGCAATTTACCCAGTAACTGGGTGAATGCATAATAATGTAAAGATCAGCACTCACATCCCTCCAGTGCTAGGTAAACTCCCATGAAGCTTTGTAATCATGGAAATAAAATATAGAAATGAAATTCAAATATATCAGGTAGGAACAGGGTGTCCTGATATGACAAGGATGGCCATGGCTTTGAGTGAGGAGCCTGGGCTCAAGGCTTCTTTCTGTTTGAGCCAAAACACAGTTGCAGTGAAAGTCAACCACATCCTTGGGACAGAAAGGAAGTGTCAGAACTAGGGGAGGACTTTTCTCATCTGTCCTGGTGAAGCTCTTTCAGTGTATGTCAGTGCTTAAAAGCTTCCGGGGAAACAACAAAGAAGAATATCCAAATGTCTAAGTTTCATACATAGGGCACTCAGACTGGAGAAAAGAGAACTTTTATTCGCCCTGAATTCCAAGGCAAATGTCTATATACAAGACAGAACATCCCATAACATCTGTAGTCGAACATCCCATAATATCTGTCATCAGAAAGCTGATTCTCAGTGCAGCTGTTTCTCAGAATTCATGAAGGAAGAAGTCTGGTGCTAATCACAGACAAGGAAAAAAGAATTTGATCAGTTATGTGGAATTCAGATAATTATACCCCAAACTTTGTGTGTATTCTACTTTCCAAAAGTCCTGAAATGTGAAGGTGTTTGTGAAAGTAATGGGACTGTAGAAGAGTTGTGTTTTTTTCTTTTTTGGGAAAGAAAAAAACCAACCAAAAAAAAACCCACTGCAAAACCCCTTCAACTAGTGCTCAGTTACTAGCACACTAGCACACTCCTGAAAACCTTAAATGTTTACTTTTAAAAATGCCATTTCTGAAATACTGACATTTCAAAAGCATTTAACACCTTTTTTGGGGGGGGGAGGAAAGAAGGGTAGATAAGTGCAAATAAAATTCCACCCCACCCCCAGTTTGCATATAATTCCATGTTGATGAAACCACAAAACTGTAATTTTGTTACCTACTTACAGTCCTCCTCCTTCCTCCCTACCACCCCACCCCCCCAAGTTATAGAATTGCACAAACTTACAGATAACATTAGAAGATGATAATCAGGAATGCCAAAATAGAGCTAAAATAAACGTGGGACTTGCAAGTTTGCAATTGTGCTTAACGGGCTCCTCTTATTTCCCTTCAGGTTTTCTTTTGTGAGTTTCTTTACAAAGATCTTGTCTTTGCTGGGACCAAGTTGACCAATGGCTCTTCAGATCCCCTAAGAGCAGCCCCAGCACTTAAGCTAATGGAGAATTTTCATTATCTCTCTTTCTCAAAATACCATGGTGATGAGCACTGGGGAAACGACTATTAATCATTTGTCAGCAGCCGCAGCAACAGTATTGAATTTTTTTTCCCAGGCATTTAACCATATGAGGACAAGAACGCCAAAGTTCAGACTTCACCTGGACAGACTGCTTGGTCTTTTATATCCTTTCTCCCACAAAGGTCTTGGGTGGTCGATGCTCTGACAGAGTGGAATGTGCTTTGGGGACTCACAGGTGGTGGTTGTGCCTGCGTGCAAGGTGGGTTAGGAGTGAACGATATTGATGCAGGTATGAGGATGGTGCTGGGGAACTACAATGACAGTGACCTCTGCTTTCCAGGGGAAGGCAGGAGGACATCTAGATGGTGGAGAAAAAAGGGATGAATTGCTTGGGAGACCATTAGCCATGCAAATCCTAAGCAGAGGGCTAAACTCTCTTCAAAAAGAGAGTGTTAGAAAAAGGCAATTTGAATACCAGAGGAACACAGTGATAAAGGCTGATGTTGATGTGGTATTTCTTAGCAAATGTTAAAGAAGTATGGGAGAGGGGGGAGAAAAGCAAACATCTGAGAAAAATGAACAATTGTATCCTACAACAGTTATCCCTACGGATAGGGCTGGCACCCCTACAACCTCACCCAAATCCCTGCCTGGACTCCATCTCCCATGTACCAACGCAGTCTCTCCCCTTGCTCATGGGAATAGCAGAGTTCCTTGTGATTTGTGACTTCCCTGGTCTACCCATATTTACTATATTGGCAAATATCCCTGAGCTAGTGATATTTTTCATTATATTTTCTACCATGGAACCATCAGAAACATTAATAAATGACATATTTCTTGAGTGACTTGATTTTCATCAAACATCTATCAAACCTGCACTGAGAAGATTGAGGGAGAGCTCCACTGAGTACAGACACATTGTCTATCCAGACCGCAGAATTGGTAGGAACAGGGAATTTCTGCAGTGGTGGTTCTCTGAGTTGAGGAGAAGTAAGCATGCCCAAACTGTTCTCCTAAGGTATTTTTCGCCATTAGGAGCATCAAGCTAAGACATTCTTGAAAATGACCTCTTGGTGCAGAAGTCATAGTTTCCTATGGGCAGAGTAGCAACATTTTTAGTAGTAGCTCATACTGTAATTTCACAGTGATGCTTTTCTGCTCATGTTTTCTTGGGGGTCTGCAGAGCTGTAAACATCTGACTGGGATATATCTGAGTGGGATGCAACACATCTCGTGTTTGCTGAGAAGTGTCACTGTGACACTGTCAGTAAAAAATACTGTTCTGAGAAAGTTAAGAGGTCATCTGCTCCATCCTCCTGCCCAGTGCACATATATCTGTGCCTAATCCTGCCTGGCTGCTGGATTTCCAGTGTATCTTGAAAAATCCTCTCTGATCAAGACCCCAGAGTCTCCCTACACTCCCATTCCAGTCCTTCACTAGAGTTAGGCATTTGCTACTTTGCCTCAGCAGTGGTTCTGCCCATTCTCCCATCTGTCCCAGCTATGGTGGAGCAGCCCTCGGTGCTGACACACAGTGCTGGGTCTCCAGCCATAGCTCCCTGACCAGTTGCGGCTTTTAAACCACAGTTACAAGAGTCCTGATCTTCCTCTCTGAACAAAACAGTTGTCCAAGTGAGCTACTTAGCTGTCACGAGCTCTGTCACCTCATTCGAGCACGGATGACTAAGGAAGGAGCAAGGCAAATTTTATATATAATGAGAACATATTTATACCCTAATGTAGGCATGAGCTCACTGTGATTTCCAGCCCGTGAGTGGCCACCCAGGTTGGGTCAAGGTACACTAGTACTGTTATTAATCGTGGTGTTTTGTCTCTTCTGCATTTGCATGGGAATGATCTGTAGGTTTAATGACAGACCCCCCCTCTCTCCCACAGACTGAGCTTACCCTGTTGCAGACCTGACTAACACAAGGCTTCTGTTACCTTTTCCTTTTTTCTCAGCTGCTTGTCTTTAAACTTAATCCTTGCTGCAAACCATTCACTTATTCTAAATTAGCAGTAAATTCATTTATATGCAGACATTATAAATCACCTTTTACAGCATTTTATTAGTCAAAATATGATTAATTAGGTTTGAGTTCTTTTATTTCACATAGCTTAAATACTTATGAACTAAAATTTAAATAATTACAGCCTTCTCAGAATATTTTTAAAAAAGATCTATAAAATATAAAGTTGAATTGTCAATGCCTCATTTAGCACGCTGCAAAGAAGAAAAAGGACGAAATTAAAATATTTTGTACTGGAGGTTTAGAATTGAAAGGAGAGGCCTAGAATTCCAATCACTAATTAGGTTCACATTTAACACAAATAAAACATGCAGGTTGTAAGAAAATTTGACAAAAAAAAAAGCCTACAAAGAGCCATACTTTTTGTGCTATAATTATATTGGTATTTTTATATTATTATAGTTATTATCTTGTCAATACCCATGACAAAAAACCATGATTAAATCCTCTGAAGTTGATAGTGGTTGCATAGGTCTGTGTGTAAAAATGTGAAAAGTTGTAAAAATATTGAGCTGGGTTCTGACTTCACATAGTCCCAAATCCTTCAACCACTTAACTGTAGCTACTGCAGCACAAATTTCACCTTGTGGCTGTGAAAAATTCAAGAGAGGTCAACTTGAGAAGGACCTCATTCAAGTCATGCATGGCTACTTACCCTTCAGCTCACAGGACTTTCACTGAAGTCACCTGCCAAGAGCAGTCAGGCAAATTATTGGTTGCAAATCCAAAGCCTGATATAAATAGTGAATACTGTACCACTGTAAGGACGTTGGCTTGGCTTACAGCCCTCCGCCCACTGACTGTGAGCAATGTGTCTCCTGAGAGATTCTTCAGCGTTGCTCTTGGATTCAGGAAATGAACAAGAGAGAATGAGGCTGGAAGAGCAAAGTCTGATATTGTTCAACCTACCTTGCTTGCAAAATGTGTGCCACCATGGGCAGGTGAAGCATAGGGAGTGCAGAGAAACCTAGTCATAATCTGTGTGGTTCCCACAGAGGTCTTCCAAGGTTACTTTGATTCAGCTGGGGTGAGAGCTGAGCCCAGTCTGTCTTAAGCGTTGCTATTCAACTGTCTCCATCATTCTTGTTGTTAGTGCAGGAATGTTTAATTTACTGAAGAGGATAAAATTGATTCTGAGGCAAGGCACATCACCATTTTTCAGAATGGACTAACAGTAATTCTTGGCAAATACACCTGGATTTTCCTAGAAAGGCCATTTTTCTATCCACGTTTAGATGGCAGTATTAAAGTTCCTATTGAGAACATCATCATGCATTTACAAAGATGCAATGACATGAATTAAGGATGAAGAATACTTTAACTCCATTAGCTGGATAGTGTTGATCAATTACTTCAACTGAATTTAAAGGCTAACTGGAGCCTGGAGATTAATTTGGAAGTGGTCTATGTATTCTATTTTCAGGTACCTTTATGCATTTTAAGTGTGAATAAACATAGGCCAATCAAGAGGGAAAGCAGTAGCTTGAGGAAGACAACTCCTTATGCTATTATAATATTAGCATTATGTTTTCAGAATGAGGTGTGCAAACCTGGTGGGATTTAATTAAAAAGTTTGTGCCTTCAGGTCAATCCATGTTTTATTTCCAGAAGAATTTCTACAGTAGGTGTTGGAGCTTTCAGTCTTGGGAAACCCAGAACAAATTCTCTTTGGCCAAGTAGTGTGCTTAGAGACATCATTCCTGTTTTTGCAGAAGCAGTAAACAGCAAATCAGGGTGTAAGATATTTTGCAGTCATACATGGTTAGCATTTGCTAGATACTTTGAAATCCACTTTGAAATCCACAGGACCTGCTGTCTAGTCCAGTTTCATTAATCTCAAACAGATCATCTTCTGTTGTACCACCACTGTGGTCTGTGCTGTCTTTGCTCCTCTCTCCATGCACCTCCAGCCCCAAGACTTGTTTTATATAATGTTATCGCAAGCTGACTTAGCTGCTGATCAGTTCCCCCACTGGTACCAAAGCTCATGACAGCCACAGCCCTGTGGCACCATTAGAGGCTCCAGATCCAACAGAGGAGGCATGTCCCTCTTGTTGTCATCCATGTTTTGCTTATATGTGAGCACAAAAGTCAGACAAACAGTAGGTGTTTGGACACTTAAAACATCCAGAGACCAAAGAAAGGTGCTGCTATGCTTTAACCCCAGCTGCCAGCTCAGCACCATGCAGCCATTTGCTCACTCCTCACAGTGGTATGGGGAAGAGATCTGGAAGAGGAAAAGTGAGAAAATTTGTGGTTTGAGATAAGGACAGATTAATAGGTACAGCAAAAGCCATGTGAGCAAGCAAAGTAAACCAATGAAGTAATTCACCACTTCCCATGGGCAGGCAGGTGTTTTCAGCCATCTCCAGGAAAAGAGGACTGTGTCACATCTAACCGTGACTTGGGAAGACAAACACCATCACTCCAAATGCTCTTATCCCCCTTACCCTGCCTCCCCCCAGTCCTTCTCTTCCCCCAGCCCCTTATAAGCTGAACATGAACATCATATGGTATGAAAAATCCCTTTAATCAGTTGGGGTCAGCTATCCCAGCTGTGTTCCCCTACACATTCCTTGTGAACTCCCAGCCTACACACTGGTGGGGTAAGTGAGAAGCAGAAAAAGCCTTGGCTCCGTGTAAGCCCTGCTCAGCAGTAACAAAAACCCACCTCTATATAACAAAAACATCTCCATATTATCAACACTGTTGTCAGCACAAATCCAAAACACAGCCCCATACCAGCTATTATGAAGAATATCGATTCTAACCTAGCCAAGACCAGCACAGGGTCTGCACTGGTCCATGGCTGTGGGCTCCATAAAAGAAACGTTAGACTGAGAGGTGGATGCTGGGGCTCAGATGGCTGGTGCCGCGATGACCCTCACAAAACACATTTTCCTATCTCAAGGCCTCCTGCAAGGGATCTCTGCCAAATTCATTAGCAGCAAAAGAGTTCTGATGTTGCTTTGTTTCACTGAGTTCATCAATACTTTGGTGACAGGGGGGGCTTCCCCTCTCCTTTCAGACTGCGGCAGGCAGAGCTCTCCTCTCCTTCCATCCCCTTGCAAGGCTCTCTGCCCTGGTAGGCAGAAGGGAGGAGCCTGGTGTGATTGCAGGAGCTGGGGGGGTGGGTATGATTTCAGGATTTTAGGCAGGCAGCAGAGAGTCTGAGATGGGAAGGGGTGAGGGGGGGGGAAACAAGCATGGAGGTGTCTAAGGAGTTCTGTCTGTGAAGAGGAACTTCAAAAGAGAAGGGAAAAGTGAACACCTGGAAGGGAAAACCACGCTGGAGAGAAGATTTCATCGATTTTTGCCCAGGGAAGAATTCCCTCAGCACAGAGTGGAAGTGGAGCAAGCACAATGAGCAGCTCATGCGCGGTGGCCAGTGGGGCTGACCTAGCCTGCGGCAGGAGGGTGATGACCTGCCAGTCAGCTCCAATTTGGTCTCGTGCTCTGTCAAATGGTATTTTAAATGTTTAGAACAAGCCAGTGACTCATTGCAGGTTACCTGGGGGCTTTTCACACTCGACTGTATACTGCATGGGGAAGAGCTCTGCTTTCACCTGGCATACCCTTTCTTAAAAGCATGGCATTAGCCTAACGTGCAGTTGTGACCTGCAGGATGTCTCTCTCAATATTTATACATTTGCCCTCCTTAGCTCATTGCCAGTGTAGTTTGCTGATTGCTGGTGGTGGCTTGTTAGCCTTTTCTTTAGTAATTCTGTGACAAAACCCAGATATGGGCAAAAGCTGCCATGCAGAAAGCAGCCAAGTACAAAGGGGGAAACAATGGCATGTCTTCCTGGTGGCAGGGAGTTTCACTGTGGTTCATCAGGCTGCTGCTCAGCTCACAGCAAAACCAAGATCAATTTGTTTTAGGTGTTTGTTTCATTGTTGGTATTCTGTGCTCCATCAGTTGCAAAGGCAGGGGATGCTCACCCAGAGACAAACAGATGATGGCAGTTTACAGTGTGCCAGATGGGGGGGTGGGATTCAATACACAGTGAAACTGCTTAACTAGAAAGGTCACCAAACAACACAGTGTCTACATTTACCATACAATCATGGTCCATGAGATCTCTGCCAGCAACAAATATCCCCAAGCATGACATCACATGCATTTTGGATCACAACTTCACCCAAGGAGGTCCCGTTTTACACCTGAGCATTTCTTGGAGACCAGAAAATGTGCTGTCTGCCTGACTGAGGCATGGGGGAAAACCCAGCAGGGTTTTGGCACATGTGAACAGTACCTTCTGTTTCTCAGCTGGCTAGCAAAAATTAAATTTTTTTAATTAAAAATTTTTAAAAGTTAAAAATTACCATTCACCTTTAAAAGACTGTAAAACTCTGGCAAAATACATAATTTTTTACACTGTAAGCCTATAATGTAAAAGTCCATCTGACTTCCTTCTAAGTGGAAGTATAATGGGCTTGATTTGCTCTTCACACAAGCATTGTACAAGCCCACTGTAACAGAGAGATTGCCCCAGATGACACTTGTGGAAAGGTGAGACATCTGTGCCCAAGGGGTTGGAGTTAATGGGCTGCCGTCATCTGAAGTGTGCAGAAGACAGATCTCCTTGGTATGCTCCAGCAGTAATGACATGACTTCCCCGGTATGGACCAGTTCTTAAGTTGTTAACCATTATGGCTCCATGATAGTGACCTTCTGTGCTCTCACTGGGTCTTACTTCAGCAGCTCTCCAGCCTAGGAATATATGGTGGGGCTGTTTCTCTCCTTTTCTGCAGCTTCACGAGGGTTCCTGTGTGTGTGAAGGGAAATACATGGCAGGAAGGTTAACATAAGCCAAGGATAAGCTCTGTACCCTGATGAAGCACCTCATCTCAGCTGCTGGCATCTACCTGTGCGACAGGGAAAGGAGCAATCTTTTTTCCTTTCTTTGTCTGCTGGTCCTTTGCTTGCATCTTTATCCGATATTATCTGGTACAAACCTGTGTCACTAGGAAAAAAAAGTTAATGGTCTTTCACAGCTTATGGGAAAACGTGGAACCACCTGGGAGAAGGGGAAGAGGACAAGACACTGAGGAATGACTTGGTTTAACAGTTTGTGGTAGAGGTCACAGGGCTGGCGGCTATCCCAGCGTCAACTGGCTGTCCCCAGAGTCACCAGTACACACACCACAGTGAGAGTCTGGCTGAGCTCAGCTCCTGGTGACTATCTATCCTCCTTCCCACCTACCATGGGTAGCTGTGGTAGTTTGACCCTAGCTGGAGGCCAGATTCCCACCAAAGTCGCTCTGTCACTCCCCTTTTCAGCTGGACAGGGGAGAAAATATATATTGAGAGGCTTAGGAGTCGAGATAAGGACAGAGAGAGATCATTCCACAATTAGTGTCATGGGCACAACAGACTCAACACAGAATAAAGGAAAGAAAAGTCTGTAATTTATGACACTGCACTGCACACCCAGTGACACCAGAGTCGGGTAATGAGAAGTGCGACCAGATATTAAAGCACCTCCCCACCCCTCCCTTCTTACCAGACTTCACTTTAGTCAGGATTTCGCTCCCTTCTTCCCCCCAACATTGTGGCATGGGGGTAGCAGAGACTGGGGAATTGGGGGTTTCCATTAGGTTCCTCATGAGATGTTTTCCTTCTTAGCTGGGGGGGGACATTCCTCGCACCCTTCCCCTGCTGCAGCGTGGGGTCCCACCCACAGGAGACAGTCCTCCATGAACTTCTCCAATGTGAGTCCTTTCCAACAGGGCTTCAGCTCTTCACCAGCTGCCCCAGCGTGGGTCACTTCCATGGGGTGCAGTCATAAATCATAGAATGTCTCTCAGTCTCTCAGGCCCAGACTGCTCCAGCCTGGTACCCCATGGAGTCGCAAGGTCCCCCCAGCAAATGTGCTCTGGCAAGGATCTCTCTCTTGCACATCTCCGTGTCTCTGTCTCTCTCCACGGACTGCAGGTGCTGGCAGGGGCTTGCTCCAACACAGGTCACAATGTCTTCTGTATGTCACCACCTCCTCTAGCATGGAGCCTCTCCACAGGTTGTAGGTGGGTTCTTGGTCTTTGCCATGGACTGCGGGGGGTTTCTCCCCCCACTCCACCATGGGTTTCTCCACAAGTTGCAGGGGAATGTTTCTCTCTGGCCCCTGGGGTGCCTCCACCCCCACTTCCCTGGCCTTGGTGTCTGCACTGTTTCTTATACCTTCTCACTCCCTTCTCCGGTGGCAAAAAGCAGCTGCTTGTTGTTTTTTTCTCCTAAATGTGATTCCCAGAGGTGCTGTGACCATCGCTGTTGGGCTTGGCCTTGGTCAGCAATGACTCCAGCCTTGACCCAGCTGGTGTTTGCTCTGTGGGGCCTGCAGAGAGCTTCTGGCTGCTTCGTGCAGAAGCCACCCCTGCAGCACCCCTTCTCCACCAGAACCCAGCCATGCAAAACTACAACAGTAGCTGTGAGGGGCAGTGCCAGCAATGCGATCTGGACATCTCAGACTCCTTGAGAGATCTTTTTTACTACAGGAAGGAACGTGTGCTGTGTTGTTTCAAAGCACTTAAAATCAGCTGAAGGCAGCAAAAAAGCTTCTCCTGGTAGCTGGCTGAGACAACCTGACCTTTCTAAAATAAGTTCTGCGGACCTCGGGCAGGCAAGGCTGAATGGTGCTAATCATAGAATCATAGAATGGCAAGGGTTGGAAAGGACCTCAAGGATCATAAAGCTCCAACCCCCCTGTCACAGGCAGGGCCACCAACCTCAGGCCTGGATCTACACAAGGTGGCCCAGGGCCCCATCCAACCTGGCCTTGAACACTTCCAGGGATGGGGCATCCACCACCTCTCTGGGCAGCCTGTTCCAGGACCTCACCACTCTTTCTGTAAAAAACTTCCCCCTAATATTCAATCTAAACCTTCCCTCCTTCACCTTTAAACCATTCCCCCTTGTCCTGCCATTATCTTCCCTTTTAAAAAGTTGATTCTCCTTCTGTTTGTATGCTCCCTTCAGGTACTGGCAGGATGCAATGAGGTCCCCCCGCAGCCTTCTCTTCTCTAGGCTGAACAAGCCCAGCTCCCTCAGCCTCTCCTTGTAGGGCAGGTGCTCCAGCTCTCTAATCATCCTTGTGGCCCTCCTCTGAACCCTCTCCAACAGTTCTACATCCTTCTTGTGTTGGGGGCTCCAGATCTGGACACAGTAATGATATTTTGCTCCAGAGATTCTGCTTCCCACCATTTATTATCTAATGACAAAGTCGCCTCGGATCAGTTACCAATCGGCTTTAAATGATGGGTAGTGTTGTCATTACCAAGTGGAAAGATTTGGACTAGTTTTTTTCCCCAACAGTGGTTAGAACTAGGAGCAGTGCTGATGTCTGAGTAGCTGGCACTTCAGTAAGGACAAATGGTAGCCAAGCATGGGAGCACCCTGGCAGCTTTCCCTTTTGTAGCATTTGTCAGCCTCTGCATTTGCATCTCACTGTTAAGATGCAACACCTACCAATGGTCATAATATTTTTCAGTATTTGGTGTTCTTAAAAATTGTCACTTTTTCACTTATGTAGAGATTTTAAATAGGATCATGTCCCAAATCTTATCCTCTCTCAAAATCTCACAATAATTTGGTGCATTTGTAGTGTCTACATTAAACTCATTATAGGTGAATTATGGAGCCTTGGGTAGTTGTATTTGCATGGATCTATAACATCTTCTCGGATATTATAATAATCTTTCAGATTCTACTTTAGTATCTGACTGCAGTAAATATAATTTTATATTACCTAATAAACATACTTAACACAACCAATTTGGTAGAGGGGACAAAAATCTGGTCTGTGATCTGCAGTAAGAATCCACAGGGAGTTCTCACTGCTCCAATGAGGGCTGCATATAGTAATGAAGAGAAGGATGTTGTCTTTGCATATTGGTTCAGGTAGGATGATCATATTAATTACAGCTATCTATGATATAAACATTTACAAAGAAATAAGTCACCCTAGGTTCCTTTCAGAGGTGATTGAGAGAAGTTGGTATTTTCAAGAAGTGATTCACTTGACCTATTTGTGGCCATCTATTTTAGGATTAAATGATTCCCTTCTCCTCCCCAGAAGAGCCTATTTCTGTGCATTGACTGTAAAGAGCAGTGAAGGTACTAGTTGAAAGGTAAATGCCTACGTTGCGGGTTTATGTTTTCAGCTAAAAGAATCTGTGGTTGTTTAGATTTTATCTTTACTTATTATTGGCTCAGATCCTCACATTATAGTAATGAGTGGTTTTGGGACAATATGCTCACACCAAGGACTGCTCTGTTTCTGCCCATTTAATATCTACCTTCTGTATCTTCATTTTCTGTTTCTCTTTCCTCTTCCCTTTCTATGTCTCTTCCTTTTCTCTGCAGAAATTGCCAGTCCTTATTTATTTTCTGAAATTGTTTTCAATAAAATAACTAATTAAAGTCTTCAAAATATTCTTAAGACTTCGAAAGGACTGTTCCTGTAGGAGTAATGAGAAGCAGGGCAGTTTATACTCTCAGAACTCCTGTGTCAGTAAGGTTTCAAGGTTATCTTCACAGCCAGGAGGGAGGGAAATACAAAAGCTTAAACTGTTTAGAGCCTCAATGAGTCCTGTGTATCGCACTAAGCGTGCTGCATTCAGACAAATGTATTTCAGGCAAGAGCTGCTTGGTGTGTTTGGTGGATAACAAGGACAAGTGTTGGGTCCTGCACTGGCAGAGGAATAACCCTGTGCACCATTATGCCTTAGGGGTTGATCTGCTGGGAAGCAACACTTCAGAGAAGGAACTGGGAGTCCTGGTGGACTGTAAATTCAGCATAAGCCAGCAATGTGCCCTCATGGCCAAGAGGGCCAATAGTATCCTGAGGTGCATTAAGAAGAGTGTGGCTAGCAGGTCAAGGGAGGTTATCCTCCCCCTCCACTCTGCCCTGGTGAGGCCACATCTGGAGTTCTGTGTCCAGTTCTGGGCTCACAGTTCAAGAAAGATAGGGAACTACTGGAGAGAATCCACTGGAGGGTATGAGGATCTTCAGTGGACTGGAGCACCTCCCTTATGAGGAAAGGCTGAGGGAGCTGGGTCTGTTTAGCCTGGAGAAGAAAAGACTGATCAATGCTTATAAATATCTAAAGGATGGATGTAAAGCGCATGGGGCTATACTCTTCTGTTGGTCCTCAGCAACAGGAAATGGGGCAATTGCACAAACACAGAAGGCTCCATCTGAACGTGGGAAAAAAACTTCTTCACTGTGAGGGTGACAGAGCCCTGGGACAGGCTGTGCAGAGATTATAGAGTCTTCTCTAGAGATATTGAAAACCCACTTGGATGCAGCCCTGTGAAACCTGCTTTAGGAGATTGGCTTTAGCAGGGGGGTTGAACTAGATGGTCTCCAGAGGTCCCTTCCAACTCTGAGTGTTCTGTGCTTCTCTGATAATGTCAGTATTCTCAGTTGTAGAGCATCCCATTTTACTCTTACATTTTTACAGCTGCCATAGTTCAGCTATGTTTCTTCACTTTCCCTTTGTTGATCTGACTGATGAGGTGCTCCAGCCCTCTGATTATATTTGATGCCTTCCTCTGCACTTGGTCCAACAGATGTCCTTTTTGTAATGCTCTCACTATAGAATCCTATAAACATGAAGGCTGTGGTACATTTGTGGGCAACCCTCCTGGGAGAGGCATACAATGCACAGGATATGAAATTACCTGATAACCACAAAGGTGCAGAAAAATTGCTGAGCAGGGATGGGCAAAAAATCCTGATGTTTTTTTCTACCTCCCCTAGAGTCACAGTGATATCCCCTCCTCTCTGCTACACTAATCCTGGCTGTGTGAACCATCCAGCAGGACATCAGGGGTCTGCAGCACCTATAAGGGTGCTGGGTGGGTCGCTGGAAGCTGCTGAATGTTGGGGCAGGCATAAGTGGGCTTGCATCCCAGAACCCTTCTACAAGCAGGGAACCCTACCTCTCCTGCTGAGACCTGGCTCCAAACTGTATCCCCAGCCCTGGCCTGTGGTGCTGAGATGAAGACTGGTCCTCCCTGACATTTTGGGAGTGGGATCTCCATCTCCAGGGCTGAGAAAAGAATATTGCTACCTCTGACCTTTTTCTTGTGAGCATAGTTGGCTTGTTGCCCTTCTCATTTCCATCAAGATTATACAAAACCTGCATAGCATTAAGATGTTTATCACCTCACCTTTTAAAATCCTGGTATTTTCATGTTTATAGTTCAGCTGTTCCCAGCAGAGCCTGATTTTTTCTTATGTTAGTCATCTTCATTTTCTTACTCAGAAAAAAAGCACTCCTAAAGTCCAGTCCTCTAAAATAATAAAATTCTATTATAAGTGTTGTCTTCAATGTAGAGTTTTATGCGTGCATAATGCACATTGCCCTCTCATTATCAGTGAAAGAACCCAAAGGATTTCAGAAGAAGAAACAAAGAGCACAAGTCTTGAGGCCCTTTCCAAGTCCTCTTTTTAAGTAAAAGAAAATTAAGGAAGAGTATAAGAGTTGTAATGTTGATCAAAGTTTGCCCATCTCTTTCCCACAATTTGCTACCAAAGTTGAGCTTTATGCTGCTAAAGTTATTAATGTGGAATTATATATAGCTACACAGCTTCCAGTGAGGCCCTTAAAAGATGATGGATTGTTTACAGGAAGTATAGATTTCCCTGAAGTGACTTCTTGTTTAATGTGAACTCAGAATCTAGCATCTTCCAATAAAGTCCAAAGAAGACATGGGAAGTTAACTCAAGATTGAAAAGTTTTAACTGGCAGAATTTTCTCCATTGATAAAGAATGTATCTATACCTGGAACCTTTACCTGTCCATTCCTAATTTGCCCCGTGTAATATCCAATCTGCCTCTCTGTCCTAACACTTATATTTCTATTCTAACAAAGCTGAAACATCACTCAGTACAGAGACCCCTCACAAGACCTTTTACAGTAGTTAAAACCCAATTACCCTTCTCTTCCTGGGTATGTCTCAAGTGTTCAGATTATGATTAAATTGCTTTGCTTGATAATATCAGGCATGCTTGCCTTCCTAATAAGTGAATAAGATATTTTGCTTCTGTTTTATATATCTCTCCATTTATACAAGTCTGCTTGGATTGAAATGTTATTGTTTTAGACATTTAATGTGATAGAAGTTCACGTTTTTGTAAATAAGGGGGAGCAAAACAGAACAGAAGAGGATGGGAAAAAATGAGAGAAAAAAGAATTTTGAAACTTAAAATGTTTCAGAATTACTGGTAGCAATGGGAAGGAGCTGGGGGGTGTGTGGTATTTACCTCAGACTATAGCACAGAGCTTCTGTTACTTATTCTTGGATTTCTTTTAAAAAGTTGCTTACTTAGGAACTTAGTTGTATTAGTTTTAGAACAACTCAAGCTATTGATTTTCATACAAATGGCAATAAAATCAGTGTTTCAAATTCACGTCTCTATAATTAGTCTTTATGTGATTCTGCTTTTATCTCTTTCATTTTCAAGTCTTCTTGGCATTAAGCACTTTTCATAGAATGATATAATCCTGAATGGTTTGGGCTAGAAGGGACGTCAAAGATCATTGAGTTCCAAACCCCCTGCCATGGGCAGGGACACCCTCCACTAGCCCCAGGTTGCCCAAAGCCCCATCTGACCTGGCCTTGAACACTGACAGAGAGGAGGCAGCCACAGCTTCTATGGGCAGCCTGTGCCAGGCCCTCACCGCCCTCACTGGGAAGAATTTCTTCCTAATGTCTATTCTAAACCTACCCTCCTTCATTTAAAACCCACTGTCCTATCACTACACTCCCTGATAAACAGTCCTTCTCCCAGCTTTCCTGTAGGTCCCTTCAGGGATTGGAAGGCTGCAATAAAGTCTCCCCAGAGCTTTCTCTTCTCCTGGCTGAACACGCCCAACTCTCTCAGCCTGTCTTCACAGGAGAGCTGTTCCAGCCCTCTGATGATTTTTGTGACCTCTTCTAAACTCAATCCATGTCTTTCTTGTACTGGGGACCCCGCAGCTAGATGCAGTACTCCAGGTGGGGTCTCACGAGAGCTGAGTGGAGGGACAGAATCACCTCCTTTGACCTGCTAGTCACACTGGTTGGCTTTCTGGGCTGCCAGTGTGCATTGCTGAGTGCTTCTTAATACTTCAGTGGAAAGCAAAAATTACTTTCTGCTATATGAGGAACTGCATAGATTAATACTCTAATGGCGAGAACTTTTTCCTGCTTTCCACCTGCATCTCAAACTTCGGGGAAGTGTTCAGCAGTTGAGGCAGTATGACTGTTCTCAGTGTTGACCTGCTTCTTTCTGCTGCAATGCATTCGCATTGCATCGCATTTGTATCCAACCAGCAAAGCAATTGCTTTTAAATGGTTTTGACACCTTGTTCATGTTGAGTCATGTAAAGCATTAAACTATTGTCAGTGGATGGAAAACATGACACTGTTTGAAGACAAATCACGTGCACGAAGGAAAAACAGCGTGGTCAATTTGAGGTGATTCAACAGGCATGCATTTCACTTCATGTTAAAACAGGGGCATCATATTTTACAGAAGCTTTGTATTGTGCACAGATTAGTACTAAAAATAGTTCAAAACAACTATGGTAGCTCTTCCAACTTTTTGGAATTGAATTCTCATTGCTTTACAGAATGTATTTTTCACTTCTGTAGTTTAGCTTTGGCTGAATCACATCATTGAAGAAAGAAGTGAAAAACTGTTTCATGGAAACCTTTACTGGTGACTTGAACTGCAGGGTTCACTCTCAGCAAACCAGGCACTCAGCTGCCTGAATTGCAGAGACCTACCTTGTCTTTTTAAGAGAAATATTTTTAAAAAATCTGTTTTACCTATAAGCTTTAATTGCAGAATGTTAAATACCACCCTCTTAAGACTTAGTTCCATTGTTTCGGGCTCTTAATGGTACTTTTCTGTAAAAATGCATTGCACATCTGTTTTATTTATCTAAAGAGACCATTTGAAAAAAAAAATATTCCTTTAGTGGCAAATGTTGTTTGTTGGTTGCTAAAATTTGTTTTTGCATTGCTACAAGCAGTTGAAATCCTATTACAGCAGTGTGTACCTTGCCTGTGGATTTCTTTTTTTTTCCTTGTAAAAGATTTTGAGACTGATTCACACAGACCCCAATTCAGCAAATTCCTGAGGGCTTCCTGCAAGGTGCTGAATAACCCAGCCAGTATCAACCACGATAGAAACTACCAGATGTGGCCCATGGTGCTTCTACATCCACTGTGAAATTGTGGTTGATTGTTCGAGCTTACTCACATTACAGAGATTTGCTCTGAAATTGCTTGCAAATCGCCTTGAGAAGTTTGGAATGAAACATGCTACAAAAGTGAAATACTGATGTTATAGTCAACACACTGCAGCCCCTCCCAGATGCGTGATTCCCTCATGGTAACCTGCCTTTGTTGGATCTTTTTGCATAAAATACGTCGATATGAAAGAGATCTTGAGAATCAATTAGGAGGTTTTCAATAGAGGAAGGGATTAGGCTTTTTTCCCCCTGTATTTTCTTTTTCTCTATGTTTGTTCGAACCCTCTCGGCCCAATAGAATATTTTAGACAAAATGTGAAGCGGAAAGTACTTTTCTTTCTAGATAGATAGATGGATAATTTCACATATATATGTTTCCAGTTGTGTTAACATTACGAAATGCATTTAAATACTCTCAGTGCACAGTTTTCCCATTAGTATTCACACTACCATCTGTGCAGCAATACTACTCTGGGAACCAATGATCTGTCTTGCAAAGAACACAAGAAAATTTGTGATGGGAAATTATAGTATCCTGATGCTGTGTGACATCAGCAGTGACAGTGAGTAGCACAAGTGCTCACATTTGAAAGTGGTATTCCTTCACCGAAACAAAATGACAGGAACTAAATTACAAGAAAATAATTTACCTTGGTATTTACCTGTAGCCCTTTTCTAAGGAGCTATGTGAAACTGAAGAACGAGGTAAAAAGAGCAATTATATTTTCAAGGACTGGAAACCTTGAAGAAGAATAGAAGGAACAGAAAGGTGGATATTGAACTGATGCTAAAACTTAAGTCACTGTATTTTGCAACTCTTGCAAAAATTTATCTAGAATATTAGGATTCTTTTTAAATAAAGAGTCACAACATCATCAGGTTAGATAGCTCAACATCTGGCAAGGTTCCTGAACACTACTAGGTATTTAAAACCTCTGTGCACTACTAAGCAGAGACTGAAGTTCACTTTGAAGATATATCTAGTGGAAGAGGCCAGGACAGTTATAGCAGCATTGTAAGGCGCTATGTACATAACATTTTTCTGTTTGCAGAATGTGCTTTCACAACAGTATCATTTGTCATCTCTGGAAGAAATGGAGTAGATTTTATTACAATAGATTTTATCTAGAAGATCAATAGGATCTTTCATTTGGACAATATTCTATGTTCAGGGAAAAATATCCTGTAGGTAAATATTGTAGGTATTTTTAATTGGTCAGGTACTATCTTAATGGTTTCTTATTATGTACATCCATAGGTATGAGCACATTCTCGCTCTCTTTCTCCTCTTCCTCTTTATTCCTTTCTGTTCTTCACATGAACAAGGCATTGCAGGCAGTTAATCAATGAATCCCTTATAGAATGGAAAGGAACTTCCAAGAAAAAGTGTTCCCATTCATTACATGATATGAGGCCTCACTTTTAAACAAGTCTGGGTAAAATATTGTGGAATTTCCTGTCAGTAAGATTTAAAAAAAAAAAGGTAATCTAATCAGACAAGATGCCAGCATGCCAGTGTGAAGTTAATCTTAGACCAGTTGTTAAGAGTACATTAATGACATTGATTTACATTTTTTGAATTCCAAATTGGAAAACATCTTGTAGAAAGTGTTGATGTGTGAAGAGATGAACTGTAATAGAAGCGTAACATCTGTGGCAAGGCCCAGTGTACAAGCATGGCTGCATGCTGGTTGTCTCCCAGATCTGTGCAGCACTGCTTGCCTTGGCAAACTACTCCTCCAGCAGGTCAGGTTCAAACCTGGTCAAACCTTGTCAGTACTCTGTGACTACCCTAATTTTCCCAGGACTTAACTGTTAACTCCTTCCCTTTGCTTCTAGAGCTGCTGTGGTTTCCTGGCCCATCCCCAGTCCAGTGAGCACCACAACACTACCTAGAACCTATTATTTGTTGTGTGAGAGACCACCAAGGGGAATTCCTACAAGGAAGCCAGAGCACTGGGACATGAAGGGCATCCTGCCTTGTGGACATTAGCTCTGCCTTCCCTCAGGAGATGAGGCAGACCTAGCAGCCATTTCAGAAAATGCAAAGGCCCTGTTTTAATTCAGCCTCTGTCCAAGGCACAAGAAACTCTTTAAGTTCTTCCTGCCTTGGGTTCTTGTGGTATATGAAGAGTGCAGAGAGCTGATATGTAAGCATAGAAATGTGTCTGGTTAAAATTTCCTCTAAAATTCAGGGGGTTCTTAAAAGCAAATTGGCTTTAATCTCATAGATAGCTACCGCTATATTTCCTTTGGATTAGCCTGATGGATGACATCCTTATCCTTACAAAAACTGCTTATAGCGGGATGTCTATCTGGGATAAATATGGTTGCAAGACTGAAAATAAACTGGCTTCTGTAGGGAGCTGTTCTGTAACTAGTGTCTTAACTAAGCTGCAGAGTGTTGGGGTGAGGTAGCTCTAGAAGGCGTAAGATATTCATCAGCATCTTCTTGTTTTGGTTGGAACTTGATGGCCCTTGAGATCCTTTTGAACCCAAACCATTCTACAATTCTGTAATTTCTATCTTTTTGTGTGTGTGATACAGTGATGATGCCAGTATAACTTATCTCCTTTGACAGCCTTGACATCTTGTTTTGATCCTTCTTTGGCAAGCTGGTATAGTGAAATTTCTGAAATTACAAATGGATCTAGTGTTGGCCATTCATGTTTCAAGTCAATTGATTCTGAATAAAGTTGTCTTGAAGTTGGATTAGGCAACAAGGAATTCCTGATTCTGCTATTGATCTACTGTGCAGTGAGAGACTTGTAATATCAGTCACTGATGTTTTGCTTTTCTCATCCATAAGGACAAGAGTCTTAGAAGTGTGCTGAGCATTAAGACCCAGATTCTGCTACCTTCATTATGTAATATCTCATCTCGTGGTGCAGAAATAGATTCATCGCTCCTTCAGTAATACACGGTGGAGCATGATGGGCTAAACCATAACCTGATAACTAGAACACAAACTGGCCAATGCGAATCTGCTGCATCTTGTGCATCAACTTCATTTCTGAGTAGCTGAAACATAAAATTGATCTGTTCTTTAAGCCAATCGTAATTCAACAGATCATTAATGACAAATGGCAGAATGCCCCAGCCATCCTTTCAGGCAATACTCCAGATGGAAGTCATTGGATAAAGAACAGGAAGGTTTGGCAGAATGTGAAAAAAGAATAAATTTGCTACACATCACTCATTTTGCCTGACTGCAATAAAGTAATTGTAATAGAATGTTGTCACAGGATAATGGTCTCCTGCTGCTTTAGAAATGCTTTGCAAAACAGATGTTTACTTTCTCTGTGGGAGGCATTGAACCCGGGATGACAATCTTTTCTATTAAAGAAAAATTAAGTACTTACAGGTTCAGCACTACTGTAAAAAGATCATTGTATAAAAACATCCAATGTAATGGGTGAAATGATATGAAATATATACCTGATATATGTGACAAATCCCTGAGTGGGATTAATTCAAATAGTTTCTTCTGGCAGCTCTTTGTCTACCATGTTCTCAACGCAGACAGGGTAATGCAGTGGACTATGATGAAGTTGTTTTTGTTATTTTTGTCTTCCAAGGCTCTGCAAACTGCAGAAAAACAGCATTTGTAAATAAAAATAATAACACCAAACCTCCAGTATATAATGTCTGATGAACAGTGCTTATTTAATAGCAGGGAGATTAAAATCATTAATAAATAATGACAAAGTTACATATTTTAATTAATGGAAATGGAAGACCCTGCATTTTTTGTCAGGGCTTAGTTCAGTATTGTGAGTTTTGCTCTCTAGAACCAAGACATAAACTTGAGAAATGATAAATATTTAGAAAACATTTGTGCATTTCAAAATGATGCAGAGCAATTATGCATTAAAGATTATAAAAGAATTTAAAATATCCATATTTTCATCTGAACTATCTGCAATATGTGTGGGACATATACACAGCACCCTGTTGTATTATGACAGGGAAGTTACACGGGCACTGTTTTGGTGAACCTTACACATTTTAAAGGTACTGCTGCCATTCATCCAGTAATGTGCCAACTGCAAATTTGGGCTGATGAGACATGTATAAAAGAAGAACATTTGTTGTTCTTTTCTGTGCTGTAACTGTCTATGTCTATGCGCTGTCAAAGGCATTTGACTGTTAGATGAAGGAACTCTCTGTGGTATTTAGCTTTTGCCAAGGTTGCATCTGGATCAGGAGGAATAAAATTAAAATAATAACCAGGGACTGAATGACTTGTTGGCCTCACCAGACTCACCTCCAGTACCTGCATCATCTTCTATCGTCCACTGTCCATTTCTATTTAGCTCAAGACTGTGATGGTGTTTGGTACCTTTCCAGCTGGTCCCTCTATCCAATTCCATGTCTTTTACATCATGAATCCCAAACAGACTTGCAGTATGCAGACTATCAACATCTTTGTAACCAGACCAGGCAGGGATCAGGTTTGCTTCCACAAAGTATTAAAGGTTGTAGCTGAGAACAGCCAGTGAGTAGAGACACTGACACTACTGAAAGCACTGCTTCAGCTGGAACAATAGAAGACTTGAAGCACTAATTGCTAGATAGTGAACTTCACTATCTAGATGCTGAAGCAAAATGTCTTTTGCATTCTTGAGAAGAGCTGTTTTGGTATGTGAGTGCATTCAGTTAGAATCATCCTGACCTCGGGAACAGTTGCAGAAGCAAAGAATTTCCCTCCCCATTTCAGGGTCACCGCATTAAAGACATAAAAGGAATACAGCCATGAGCGGCATGAAGGAAGTACTTTTTAATGCTGCAAGGGTAGCTCAAGAGTGCTATCAAACACTAATGATAACTTGCTTTGGGAAGTGCTACTTTAAACTAAGAAGAAGAGGAAACTCAAGACTTAAAAAGTGTCAGTTTTGTCATCTTGAAACCGTTTTTCCCTAGTGGTGAATAAAATGCAAATATGCCCACAAGCAAGTTGCTTACCCTGCAGCTGAAGTGCTGCACATGGAACCAGCTGACACTTCGGTATTTTAGCAGTTTAGACTTATAAATATGTATTTGCATTTCCAACGCTAAACTATGTGGCTCTTACCCAGTTGTCACTGTCACTGCATCCGCCAGGAAACCAGCGTAAGTTTGCTTCACTGAGGACTGTATGATGTGGTCCATGAGACGGATGTAAGTTTCATGGAATCTGAAGCACGCAAACAATGTTTACATCTCAACACAGAGTACCCTGTGGTAGGAACAGTGTTTAGCATCAAAGGACATCTTCCAGACCCCTTAATTCCTGAATGTCCTCAAAGGGAGGAGCTTGGCCTGAAGGCAGGGAGGGGCTTGTGCAGCAGGTCTCAGAGATTCTGTTAAAATGAGGATTTATTTAGAGGGAAGAAGGAGAAGGCAAAGTAACTGTCTGATCTCTTTGTACTTGGGTGCCGATGAATGTTATTCCCTAGAGGATGAAAGACAGGGGAGGACAATGGATCTGGAGGTTTATGGGTGAGTTAACTTTCAAGGCAAGTCACATCTGATTCCTCTCCAAGGGCTGCTGAGGGCACCACCAGGACTGCAGAAAGAGTTTCTGCATCCCAAGTGTAACATTTAATAAGGCAACAGAAGGTAGCATGGGCCACTCCAGCTTGAAGCCCCAGAAATCTAAAAAGCATGCAAGACAAAAGGAGTTTCATTGTTTCTATGACTCCACATATTTCTATAGGTTAAAAAACCCCAAAGGAAACAAAACGCAGGGTGACCCAAGAGACACGGGGATGATGACACTGAAAGCAATGCCCTGGCTGGGCAGTGGTGCCTTATTTTGAAGCAGCATACTTAACCACAGACCTGTGCCCCTTCTGAAAGCAGACACACGGTTTGTACTGCCTAGGGCTATGCTCAAAAGATCCTGCATACATGTGGAAATCTTTCCAGTCTCTCCAGTGAGTTCTTGTTTAGGCTGCACTCAGACATTTAACAGGGTAAAGTTGTAAAACATATGTCATAATACAGGGGAAAGACAGAGTAAAAACTATCTTAAAATCATTGCCTTTTAAAATAAGTTTTGCTTGAACAAAGATAAAGTAATGACAAGCTGTCTTCCTTGATGGCAGGAGGAACCACTACAGCTGAGATCACATTTCCTCGGAGCCTTTTTGCTGAGAAGGACTATGTGGGGTTACTGCTATCGCAGCGGAGCTCTCAGGGTGGCTGTAAACTGACTGCATGGGCAGGGAAAGTTGGGAAGGAGACACTTTGCACTGTCTTCAAGGGTGACGTCCTGTATCCGAGTTCCCCTGCTTTGCGTCCTTCACTCCACTCCTATCTCCTTTTACAGGTCTGGGTTGCTTACAGGGGAACGGATTCTGTTTCTTCCTTTCTGTTTTGGGCAGTGCTAGTGGGAGCAGCGTTCATGCAAAGATGAGAAGAACTTTTGCCTCTGGAAGCTGATGGCGGCACGTAGCCTTCCCAGCTCTTTCAAGGGATCTCTTCCCCGAGCTCCTGCTTCCCGACTGCCGTTCACAAAAGTTCGCTGGCGGTACCAACTGGCAGGGTGATGAGGACCGACTTCCTCCCCTGCAGCGCTCCCCGGCCGCGGCGGCCTCGGGCTCGTCCGGCGCCGGGCGCGGGGAGCTGTCCAGCACGGCGGCGGGCCGGGGAGCGGCGGCGGCGGCGCGGGTGGGGGCTGCCGCGCCGGCAGGGCCCCGGGGCGACTCCAGCCCCTGAGCTGGCAGCGCCGCTGCCCGCGGAGCCGTGCGCGGATATCGGCCCGCTTCCCCGCTCCCCCCTTCGCCGGGCTCCAAAGAGCGGGGAGGAGAGCGGAGCGCGCTGCCCGCCCTGCCGGCGGCTCCGGCCGTCGGCCCGCCCCGCCGGTGCTACCGGCCGACGGGGGCCGCGTGGGGCGGTGGCAGCATCCTCCCTGCGCGGGGGAGCGCGGCCAGGCGGCGGCTGCGGGCCGCGGCGAGCGGGGCTGAGCGCCACAGGCGGCGAGCTGGGCGGGGGGAGGCGGGAGGAGGAGGAGGAGGGGGCAAGGGCTCCAAAGAACACGTGATTCCCGCGGAGCGGCGAGGGAGCCGGGGGAGGGGAGAGCGAGGGCGGGCGGCCGAGGCAGAGGAGGGCAGCCGCCGCCGCTTTAAAGCCTCCCGGCGCGGCGCCGCTCAGCACCCGCGCTCCCCTCGGCCGGGCGCGGCGAAGCGCGGAGCCGAGCAGCGGCGCCGAGAGCCGCGGGCTGCGCCAGCCCCGGCGCGGCGCCTCCGCCGCCTCCCGCCCAGGGGCACCCGCGGCCATGCGAGGCGGCCGCCCCCGCGGCCGTGCGGCTCGGCGCTGCCCGCCGCGGCTGCCCGCCGCCCCGCGCTGAGCCCAGCCGCCGCCGCCGCCCCGCGGCACCATGTCCCGGCGCAAGATCTCCTCGGAGTCCTTCAGCTCGCTGGGCTCGGACTGCCCGGAGACCAGCCCCGAGGAGGAGGGCGAGTGTCCCCTGTCCCGCCTCTGCTGGAACGGCAGCCGCAGCCCCCCTGGCCCCGCCGACACCCCCTTCGCCGCTGCCGCCGCCGCCGCCGCTGCCGCCGCGGCCAGCTCCGGGGCGCGCCGCGCTCCGCGCCGCCGGCGGGTCAACCTGGACTCGCTGGGCGAGAGCATCCGCCGCCTGACGGCCCCCGCGGTGAGTGCCCCGCGCACGCGGAGCGCCGCGCCCGGCCTCGGCCCTCCCGCGCCGCGTAGACCCCGGGGTCGGGTCTGTGTCGGGAAGGAGACGGTGGTGCCTGCGCCTCCCCGGCCCCCCTCCCGGCCGTACCCCTGGGGCCGCCGGATCCCCCTGCCCCGCCGTGCCCGCGCCGGCTGCGGGCTGCCAGCCCCGCAAACCTGCGGGAGTGCGGGTCTCGGCAGCCCGGCGCTGGAAATGGGTCGGGAGGCGCGAATACGCGCAGCTGCCGGTTTAGCTGGCTTCATCATTCCCTGTCTGAATTAAAAGAAAATCGTGAAGTGCTTATCGCTGCTGGCGCTGGCTACACCGTTCTCTATAGAAAGTTACATCCGTGTGATGCGTTGCATGCGCCTTCTGCCTTCACCACAGAGAAGCTGGGAACTTCTTACATTTATCGGGCTTTTCCAGACTGAACAAGGTTTAAAAAAAAAAAGTTTCAGCCTTGTGTTCAGAAATGTTTGAGCAACAGATTTCCCTGTACCTCCCCATGCTTCCTGGGAGATCAGGTTCTGTAAATCCACGACTTAGTGATTACCTGGATAGCTGCGCCCGCGGCAGAGAGTCGATGAAACATTGTGCACGCTGAAATAAGGAGTGAATTTCAGTAGAACCCCTAACTCAGGCTGACAGGGCTTTGTGAGACTGAAATCAGTGTCTCAGGAGTTCAGGTAGATTCACCTACAACGGAAGGTTCTTCTCCAGCCTCCTGTGCTGCGCCCCTGCGAGTACCTCAGTGACCAGCACTAAATTTCCCTTGTAAAGTTTCAGCTGCAGCTGAATGCTTGTCTGGTCTCTGAGATATTTTGACGTGTTAAGGTATAAAACGCTAATTGCAACAAGTAGTCTTAATCTGTAAGGGGACTATATCTGCTCCTGTGGCGTGTGAGCATCTTTCTGCATATTGTTATTCAGATTTGGAAATTACTTAGGAGTCTCATCACCCTCAGGTGTCAGTCTGCTTTGGTTTTAATACCCTCTTATTCCGTGCAGTGTATCTTGAGCTGGCTAGTGAGGAGTAGGTGAGCTGTTTGACGGGAGAAGTTAGCAGTGTAGTGCAGTGCAGAGTTTACAGTCGTCCAGCTTCGGTTAAGACTTTTCTTTCCCATTGGATTTTTTCCTCTCCACTGGGAATCTGGTCTTGTAATGCTGATATTAATAGATGTTATCTCAGGTGACCTATCTGGTTTTAGTAAAAAGAAAAAAAAAAAAAGGTAGCTATTTAATTTTAGAATAATATGACAGTATAATTAGAGCATGTGTTACCCAAAATATTTGAAGAATTCTGAAGTAGCTCAGCGCGGTATTTTTAGGTAACCTTAGTATTTGTATTTTGCCAGCTTTGACTGTTACCTCTTGTACTGAGTGGCTATAAAAGACAATTACAGTTTTACAGCTCTGATGAATTGTGAAATTTCTTTTCAAAATAAACAAATCCTTTGAATTAAGAGATGAGGAAAACTTTGGTAGACTCTATAGTCCTTTTTCCTCCCTGCTTACAGAGAAATTTCATTTAAGAATGCAAGTATTTCACCCAGCCAGGTTCTGATGTCCCAAAAAACAGCCTCCATAGTTTCCTTGGGAAATAATTATAGCAACAGTTATTGTGGGAGAACTCTGTCCTTTTAAAATTTTAATGTGTGATACATATTGCTTAAAATTTCCCTTTTTATCTTGCCATTGTATGTAGTGTTTCACTCCCATCTTACACATTTTGGTGTAAATTAATGTGATTAAAAAGTCACGTCTTTAATGTCATGGTATAGGAAAAGAATCACGTCCCCTGTCTTGTCATTTTTCACTCTGAGAAATCACTGTTCGGGTGCATTGTTATTTTGGTGCGTTCTTTTCTTGCTGAGAATCTGTTCTGTGGTACTGAATATGCACCTTCTTGCAACAAGTCGTTACCATATGTCTAACACTTTGAATCTGATTATTTTTGCACATCTGCTAATATAATACAGGAATAACTTTAATTAGAAGTAAAAAAAAAAACCCCAACTTTGTCTATATTGTAAGTCTCAAATGAGACTTATTCCCACAATTTGTAAAATTAAAAGGCAAGTCTGAAGGATGCATTGACATATGTTCTCTCTGAACAAAAAGCTTTAATGCTTTTACTACAGATGTAGATTCATCTTCATTCCATGATACTATAGATGCAGGTCTCTGTTAAGTATATAAACATATATTTATGTACGCTGTGTGGGAATGTACATACTATACAAATTGCCTGCAATAGCTTGATGTTTTCCTTTGCAGCATGACCACAGCAGCAATTCGTCCCTATCCCAGTGCTGGACACTTTCAAAGTTAAGGATGCTACAGGTTCCTGCTGTTTATACTTACCCTTAATTTTGCGCTCTCCTTTGGAGCTGGTGAGGGATGAGATACCGAGTGAAATGGTTTGTGCTTTTACTGAGGAGAAATTCTGCCTGTGTGTTTCATGCTGCTGTGGCATGCAGAAAGCTCTCCGGGGTGATGCTGTTTCAATGTGGCAGAAGCAGGGGCTACTGAAAGCTTCTCTGGGGATGTTAGGAGCCTTGAGCTGAGCAGGAGGGAGCAATCAAGAGCTCGGTCCATGTGGCAAGGCAGCAAAAAGGCTCTGCAGGCAGGCTAGGTCTTTTGAGTGGCAGCACAAAAATGTGTGTATCTCCTCTGCAATGTTTTAATGAGTTAGTACAATTGTACTGCCAATGGAAAGAGATTCTGTAGAGCAAAACTCAGTAATGAAGTGTTTGAGGTATCTTGTATTAAAATACAGTGACAAGAATTTGCTGCGTTTTGTGTCACTCATAATCTTGGTCCCAAGTTTAGCTGATTTTGACTTTGCACAAATGTTACTTTTTGTGGAATTGTGGAATAAAAAGTGAACCTTCCTTGGTTGCAGTGTTTATTGCAACTCTTTATTGCTCCGGGAGAACAGCTTCTAGCACTTTCCAGCACACGTGATTTTCCAACTTTGCTCTTAACATTTTTAGAGATTTTTTCCCGCAGTTGTTATACTAGAGGATGTAGAGGGATCTGCTCCTCAACCAGCACAGGGTCATTTTATGTTCCTATTGGTTCCTAAAGGTTTCCTGACATGCCTGGTTGTCTGAAGGATGGATGCTGCACATCTGGAACTTGTTTACCCAAACATTCTCTTTTTAACAGCGAGAACTAGGAGCATGATAGTGCTCACCTCCACCAAAACCAGCTGCATATTTTGAGGAAAAGTATGTGGTGATAAGGAAGATGAGCAGACCTCCATATGCACCCTACTGTTGGCATTCGTGAGTAGGGTGGACTGGGGAAGGTCAGGGAAGCGGGGTACACCCGGCTGGGAGGCAGAGCAGTGGCCAAAGGGAGGCAGCCTTTTGTCACAGCTGCTCTCAGCAATGACCATCACTTCGGGCTGCAGCTCTGTTGCCCCCCTGAAGGACTACGTAGGAGCACTGACAGCAGGAGGGGTGAGGCTCTCCCAGCCACAGCCAGGTGCCTCAGCCCAAGGGGTTGGGGGAACCATGTCCCACCGGGGCTGTGCTCAGCACCTGAGTGATGTTTTGTGGGGCCAAACTTGGCTGCACACACTCAGCTCTTGTGTGTGATAAATTCTGGGTGCTGCACACACTCAGCTCTTGTGACTCACGAGATCATGGCCACCAGTGCTCCATGCTTATCCCCCCATGTCTGGCTCTGCCCTCTCACAGCCTTTCATCCCTGTGATGTTCTCACAAAGCTGAGCCTGTAACTGTGTAGGCAGCTCCTATCCACCCTAACATGTTTCTAAATCATGTTCCTGACTGGGTGCAGATGTCCCTTCTGTCCTCCTTCATCTGAACCACCGTCAAAGGCTCTTTGGTTACGTGCTCTATCAGAGAAATTTGGAGCTGGATCCAGCTTATATCAGAACAAGCAGGTGCCCTTCTCACTGGGCTGGGCTCAGTTTTTTGAGGATAAATAATAAAATGCTGAGAACCTAGTTGGGGTGTTGATTTATGACCCAGATTTTAAGAAACCAACTGCAATAATTACATATACGTCACATGAGTTTAATTATGTATTTTTCTTTTTTTCCTAGCTTTGTTGTTATGTTCCATTCTAAAGGATGAATTTTACACCCAAAATGACGTAAATTTAGATTAATTATAACTGGACATGATGATACTGTATGCTATTCATTAGCAACGTAAATTTTTCTGCCTTCAAGAGCTCTGCTATATGGGAATGATATCCTGGCACCTGTGGACAGTTTACTTTTTAGAAATGCAACTTAGTGTCTTACCGAATTTCAGTTCCTTGCAGCAATTTTCACATTTGCCCCAGTTCTATCTTGAATTGTATCCAATCCCACGCTGAAAATAGAACTGAAATCAGAAAAAAAAAAAAAATTTGTCAGTGATTTGAAAAGTCAAATACTCTGCTCCCATCTAAGGGACATGGACTACCAGGAAGGAGCTGAGAGTGATGGGGCATACATTCAGAGACTGTGTACCCCCAAGCACTGTGCTGATCTTTCTGGAAAGAGAATTACAGCATGACACAGTGTGAAACTGACTTACATTCCTGTTTGATTTTATTTTCTGAATGGTCTGTGTAATGCATCTCTTGAACTATAAGCCTTATTAAGTGAAAATAGCTTCTGATATACTTTTCTGTTCATTCAGAATTATTCCTGCTATTCTTTCAAGACCCATTTGAAGACACATTAAAGTACGAACATTTTTTCCTATTTAAGTTGGGAAGCTGCTACTGGCTGCTGCCAAATAGTTTGAATTTAAGAACTGCCTTTTAGAATGCTCCCTGACAGTGGGAGAAAAGTGAACCGAAGACAGTCATTTAAGCTAGTGTGTAGGCTATTACTTATGTCACAGAACCGCTGTACCTTTAAATCACTTAATTGCAAATGAATCCTCCAGTGAGTGGAAATGGAGCTTTGGTGAAGTTCATAGTTGCAGTATAGCAGCTCAAATCGAACCTGGCTCTATCACAAATCTCTACCACTTACTCTCAAGGAATAATTACTCTTTTTAGTAGCAATAACAGGGTGTTGCCACTAGCAGAAGAGGTAACAGATTGATTTTTGCATGACATTTTAAAAAAATTATTTCATGCACTTTCTGAGCTCCTTATTACTCATATTAACCTATTGTGGAATAATTACTGGAGGTGACTTAAAAATTAGAACTTAATTGTAGTAGTTCAGTACTGAATGTGACCAGATTTATGGTTCAGAATTGGGACTCTAAATCCTAGCCACCCCCAGACCCTCTGATGTCTGAGGACAAGCTGGAACATGAGGACATTTATTTTCTGCCAAATTTCTTTACCCGTTTAACATGACACCTATCAGTTATGTCTAAGCTGTACTGTTGTAGGAATAACTATTGCCTATATTTCTGAATAAAGTAAGGTCATGTCAAATGGTATTCATGTTACCAATGTGATGAGCTTATTCATTTAATAGCTCAGGCTGGGTGAGCGTTATGTGAGGAACATCCTTCTCAGGAATGAAACCGTGAAGGAAAAAAAAAGGCATGAGAATGGTGAAGAAAGGCACATCCTGTGAGAAACTTCTAATTTCCAATTCCAACAGGCAAACAGGATTATTGTTTTTTAAAGTATAATAAAATCAGGCTTTTGCCCAGTATCTTTCAACATAACAGAGAAAAGCCATTCATACACAAGGTCACCCGAGAAGTCTGCAGCTGGTCAATCTGCTATTTCATGGTGTGGAACAAAGCTGTGATGTCCTCAACAGGAACGTTCTGGAAAACATTATCAGTATGAGCATCATGGTGGGTTTTGTTTGTTTGCCTTGTTTGGTATTTTAACATCTCATACAAGGGAACTTTACCATCAGCACATAAAATATTAAAAAAATCAGCTTAGCTGCACCTGAGGGCCTGCAGCACTGTACTGACCTCGGTGACATTTTATTTGGGGTGAGTTTGAATATTTGACATCTGGAGCTTAGCCTGACCATAGTAATCGTTATTTTTTAAAAGTTTGTGTAGTTCCAGGCCGAAACCTTGACTTCCCTTCAGTGCTTGGAAAAAAACATGTCTGGGAAACATTCATAGGTTGCAGGTGTCTTTGCTGCCTGGGAGCAGGGAGCATCTCCCTGCTGGGGAACTGGGCTGCCTGCAGGCAGACCTGAACTGCTGGCCAGCAACCCAGAGCATGGCAGCACCACTGTTAATCCCACAACGCCAATTGTTTCTCACTTCTCTGCCTCTCCCGGGGACAAAGTGTCCAGATGCAAATAATAAAGACATAAAGTAGAAGGGAACATTGTGAACATCAATAGATATGCCCCAAAGTAGCAGTGCGCAGTCATGGCTACATCAAAATGAGGGTGAATGTCCTCTATTTGTAACAGCTTCAGCAGAGACAGTTGCTGTGTCACAGCGCAAAATTTACAATGTAACACAGAGAAAAGCCCTCTCTTTCTTCCTACCTCTTGTGCTAATGTTAAAGGCTGTTACAAAATGCTTTGAGTAAAAGAAACTCTTCCATCTCATACGCAAATTCTTTCTAAATGCTCTAAACTCTCAAACTAAGTTTCAAAATGAAGACAAAAAAAAAAATCTGTGGTTTGTCTATAGGTCTCAAAGGGATAAGCATCGTTGCAGCTCTGAATGTGAAATTAGGCCCAGTTATTCTGAAGAAATTGGTTTTTTTCTATTGCAGCAGCAGAAATTCTTTGAGAAGGTGTCGTGGATGGAGAGATAAGAGAGATGCACTTCAGTCTTAAGAGAGAGGCAACAATATGTTTATTGACACAAAACAAAGGCTTTAATGGTGTTTGATAATAAATGGGACAGTGATTAAGCTTTGATGGTAAGGTAATCTTGATAGTGCATAGAGAACAGGGTCAGATGAAGCTGTCAGGGAGACCATCCCATTGAGTCACGAGGTTCAGAAAGGATCCCCTTGCTTTCTAAACTCCTTCTCAGAGAGGAGCCTAGGTGTGACTGGATCCAGCCTTAGTTCCATACTTGGCCAACGGTTTATGTCTAAAGGATTATATATACAATCAATCCTTTATACGTCTTAGCTAGGAGCACAAAGTTTAATGCAGACATCACGACCATCACCAATGGTTATTGATTAATCCAAGTTTACAAGAAAAAGTCAGGCAAAGGTGGGGGGAGCAGGGGAAGCATACCATCACAGAAGAGCTGACATGTAAAGCCTTTTGTTTCCTATCTGTCTGCTAGAGCAGCACTGATGATTTTATGTAGTAGATGTGAGTTGCATTAAAAGATGAACAGGTAGCATTAGTGGTAGATCTTCTGTTATATTCTCATCTACTGAATATGTTTTTTTCAGCAGCACAGAACAGATCTTCTATCCATTCCAGACATGGTTGAGATTCAGAAATGAACAAAATGATCCCAGCCAGTATTATAATGGATAGCACCCTCAGATATTTATCCTTCACTGTCAAGGAGTTAGACTGTATGTTCTAATAGGCAATTTCCACCCGTAATGTCTGTGATTCTTCTAGTTGAAAGGCAGCTGGGGACGCAGGAGTTATAATTTCTAATTATTATTTAGGTCTGTTTAATTTCTTCAGCCTGTTTGCATTGTTACTGCCATGAAATAGTATGGGGTAGAATTCTTAGTCTCAATGTTATGTATTAAATGATGGCATTTTCTCTGATGTGCAGAAGTATTTCTCTGTGAAGAGTACTCCAATTTGCATGGACTGAGGAGCGGCATGGTCTCAGGTTTAGATGCCAGCTGGTATTGAGCTTTGTTCCCATCCAGATCGTTGTGGGCTGTCGTAGTAGAGCTTGGTTTCCCTCCAGCTGTCAGTCATCCTATTCTGGATCCCCAAACAGTACCCCCCCCCAACCAGGGATTCTGCATCTTCCTTTTTTGATACAAAATCTAGTGCTAGTGACAGAAGTCTGCAAGCTACTGATAGTTTTATCTAAAGCAGAAACCTCTGGAATCAGAAAGCTATTTTTCATAAAGAAAAAAACCCCATTTTTAGCTTGTACAGTCACAGAAAAATAAAATAACAGGAGTGCACCCTAAATGCTCATACACTGGACAGTAAAAAGACTTTTTTCCTGATTATGTTATCAAAAGCATTATTAAACCCCCAAAGATTATTTTCTTTTTTAATTTTCAGATGTTTATTGCTGGGGCTCTGCTGCTCCATTTCTGATTTATGTCTGTGCCCTTTCATTCCTTTCTTCAGCTATTGGGAGGAGGACAGGGAGGGATCCTGACTGTGCAGGACACACAAGGACCTGCTAGGGACCCTTCCTCCTTCCTGCATCATCAGAAAATTGTAGGATGGCAAAGGAGCCTTCCTTTTCTTTTTCAATTCTGCTTTTTCCTAGTTGCAGCAATTTCAATGCTTATCTCCTCACTCCTGGCATTTGGAAATGTTGATAAATGATTGTTTTCAGCTGGAGACTTGATTTTATTTTTTTTTACGGCCTCTTCACCATCATTATTTTGGTGACCAGAAGGACAGGGGAAGAACAGTTTTCCACTGCTTTCATGATCATGGGGTAAATATTAAAAAAGCCCCAGACTTGATGTGAAAATTACTATTTTGCCATTTATTTCCTTCCGGGTTGGTCAGGTGCACATCTACTCATGTGTGCTTAGAGACCTGTAATCACCTATGCACAAAGACTTGACTAAAATTGGTTCTGAAAAACAAACATACAAAAAACCCCTCTTTCATTAATGAACAATCACCAGCAGTGAAGCCAGCAATTAAAGTCTGATGAGTTAGTGATTGAACAACTACAAATTTGAAGCATATAAAACTTTCACCATCAAAGTGCTGATTTGGCTGAGGTCTCTGGTAGCTTGCCTCCCCTGGATGCCAAAGTGTGGATTCCTTTAGGAAGGACTTTGCAGCTCCTCAGGGCGTGAGAGTCTGAAGGAGCCCCCTGACCTGAAAGACTTCCTCGAAGAAATTCTGATAGAAGCAAAGTGGTTTCTAGCTGAGCCTATTATGCTCTTCAATGCTTCAACTTTCATGTTTAAAATTTTAAGCACTCAAGTTTTTGAGAGCATGACTGCTGAAGCACTTCTGAGGCTCAGCTAGGAGCCACTTAGCTTCTACAAGGAAAAATCTTTGAAACCTCCTTAGGGTTAAGCAGAAACTATCTGTGTACCTGGCTGCTCTCTTGGCTTGGAACCCCCGTGTTCCATACAGTCCCTTTCTTCTCTAATTCTGGTTATCTTGGGATGCAAAAGGAACAGGAATTTAAAAATGCATTTATGTAAATTCAGACTGAGTTGCCTGGGATACTGTGTGCAGTTCTGCAACCTCAGGGCGGGGTTCATCTGTCCTTACTTAAACATTTAAAAGATGTCTAAGTCTGCAGCAATCACTCAACATCTTTTCTAGACAAAAGAAAGAAATGGGTATTTCTAGAGCCTGACTCCTCAGGCATGTATTAGATGCCAACTGTAGGATGAAATGAGTCACTCTGGGTCCCTACAGTTGGGCAGAAGAGCCCTACCATTTGTTTCCAAAGGTGTTGCAATAAAATGAAAAACATTTCAGAGGCAGCAGAAAATGGCTAAGGAATAGGCTAAAGTATCTTTCCTCTGAGAAAGCTTACATTTGGTTGCCTTAGGAAAGACATTTATAACAAGGGATGCAATTAAAGTGGACATCCCTTTGTCTTCAAAACTGGAGGCAGTGAGGTTAAAAGAATTGAAAACTAAGCTCAAATAAAGAAAAAAAATGTACAGGATGTTTAAACTGGAATTCTCAAAGGAAGTTGTCTAAGTTAAAAAACATGGAATACTTCAAGATCATTTACACAAATATCTTCATAAAGATTTTCTGCAGTTAGTCATACAAGCATTTTAGAAGAGCTTTTATTCCTCTAGCTTCAGGTCTTGAACCAGTTTGGCACTGCTGGAGATTTGGGTGAGACCTAGCAAGAAGGGCAGATTTCTTAACAAGTGTATCCTGCAAACAGTGTTGGCTGGCAGAGCTGTCATGGCAGGGCTACCATGGTCAGGGGCCCTGCCTGCTGCTGGGCAATGGTAGTGGGCTTAGGTTGCAGCATTGAGTTGCCAGGTGGAAGAGTGGTGGGAGATGGTGAGCAGGCTATACACATCAGGGAGGTCTTTCCAGAGGCCCTACTGAGCCAAGAACCTGTAAAATCAACCCTCCCAAGATGCTGGAGTACAAATAAATGGAACCACAACCTCACACATCAGGAGAGCAGATTATGGCCTCTTCATACATCTTATTGGCAGGATGCAATGGGCAACTAGCTTGTAGAGCAAACAGGTACAAGTCATGGACCTTTGACACTCTCCTCAAAACACAACGACAGTTCATTATGATGTGAAGAAGGTTGAGAAAGATTGGAAGTAGTATAGTATGGATGAACAAATGACTTGCAGAGCTCAAATGCAAAAAAAGATGTCTACAGAAGCTGGAAGCAGGTATAGGATGTCCTGGAGGGATATTGAGGCATCAACCTGAGTATGCAAGGATGGAGGCAGGAAAGCATTCCAGTCCTGGCAATCAGGGGAAGTACTTGATGAATAAAAAAAGGCCAGTGTCACGCCCAGAATGAAGGACAAAGAGGATCCAGGGAACTGCAGAGCAATCAGCCTCACCTCAGTAACTGGGAAGGTTATGGAGCAATTCCTTTTGGAAATCTTTTCTTAGCACAAAAAAAGAGAACAACATGGGGATTTGGAACAGCCAGGCCAAATTGTACCTCTTTATTCCCTTTTAACACTCTTTACACAGAGAATTGTGCCTGACCAACCTGATTGATTTCTGTAACAAGACAACTGTCTCAATGGATGAAGGGATGTTGTCTACCTTGACTTTAGGAAAGTCTTTGAGATCCAGGCTTTTCACAGGGCTGCACAGTAGAAGTGTGAGAGGCAAGAAAATTAGGAGATGGGAAATTTCCAATTACTATAAAAAAAAAAAAAAGTCATGAGGGTGTTAAAATACTGGCACAGGTCACAGGTTACCCAGAGAGGTGGTGGGACTGACATCCTTGGATATACTCAGAAATCACCTGGAAAAAGATGGGATCAACCAGTTGCTACTCAAATTGTGACATGATTCTGTGATTCCGCCTTTTTTACAATTTACCCTGACACGTTAGGGTTAGACATTGCATGATGTCTGGATTCAGAATTAATTCAGGGAAGTCCTGTGGCCTCTGCCATACAAGAGATCAGTTTAAATACCTTCAGGGTCCCCTTCTACCTTGTACTTCATCATTCCAGATGGAGCTTGGATATGGTCTGGTACTGCAATTCTTGGATTAATTTATGATTAACAATAGCAATACTGGCATGTCTTAATTTGGGTTGCCCTTGGAAACATGAACTGATGTGACTATTTGTTTTGTAATGCATACTGAATATTAGTAAGTCGTTACAATAAAAATGAGTGTATGATTTTAAGTAATAGCTTCTATTCTACATTTATAATAAATCTTTCATTTTAAGTGGTCATGAAACTTTAAAACCTCCCCAGTAAATAAATGCCACTGGGTACCTGCATGACATAGATATACAGTGCAGTAGAAGAGATGCATTGTTATAGAAAATTTTTATCTCCCTGAATGGCAGGAGGTGCTTCTTGGAGAAGCTACTAGAAGGTTTAGCTATCTTCTTTCTATCCAGATTTTCTACTGGATGCAGAAAAATGATGGAAGTGTTTTCCTGCCCTTTTTCATAGGCAATACATAGTCAGCAGCAGAAGTGGTGCACCCAACTACCCTTATAGGTAGCTATAAACTGATATCATCCCTCTTCTCCCTGCTTTGTTTGTTGTGGCTGTAGTTACAGAATTACATCTACAACAAAATGACATTCCCCAGTGCTGAAAACCAGCAATCTGCAGAGGTGAACACGGTGGCTTTTAACCCTGCACAGTGACATGATGCTCTAACTCTTGTCAGAAATGAAAAAAGACTTTGTGACTCCTCAGGTCAGTTTTTGCACTGGGTATGAGCACGTCACGTAGAGCTCTGTTTATGGCCAATGCTTTAATAATAAATACTATTTTTGGTCCGTATTTTATTTCTAAGATTTGATAGGAGATGCCAGTGAGAAGGGATATGAGTTGATGGGATTGTATAAAGTTGTCTGACAACAGCCAGGCAGATCATTTACCTTTCAGAAGAGACAGTTAACAGATGGGCTTTTTAATTTTATTTTTTAAATTCAGTACTGCAGGAGAAGGGAGGTCTATTGTTGAAATAAGCTCAGGACTTTGAGGTTGCTTGTACGGCCAAATCTTTAGCTATTCAAAAGGATTTTTCACTGGATAAGGAGCACAATCTGTGTGTCAGGCATGAGAAACCCATGGAGGGTTGCTCAGGTGTTCTAAGCTGTGAAACACCCTGAGAAGACAAGAAGCTCTTTTCCTTCATCTCTGCTGTGGTAGCAGGCATTGCTCTGCCTTCCATACGCTTGCGGTAAAACCACTTTGGGAGAACAAGAAGGGAGATTTAATTTCAGAGTCAGACTTTTCTACCATTTCCTGTTTCGTGTCAGAGTTGGTGCTGGTGGAGTACTCATGTTCTGGGTGTAGGGAGTGAGGCTGAGGGAAATACTCTGTGGCAGTGGGAGATAGCAGCTCTCTGGACCTCTTTGCTTAAAGCCATTGTGCTTTGCTTGGTTGCTAGAGTGGGAAAATAAATCTTTTCTGTATGTGAAGAATGGATTTTTTCTGCCTGCTGAGCACAGAAAGCTTCTGAATCTCTGTGAGAACATGCCATGAAATACATTTGTAGCCCATCAGGCCTAAGGACTTCAACCCCTGCTGTACAACTGAGAAGGGGATGCTTTTTTTGATCGTTTCATTGATTGTGTTTTGCAAGAGAACACCTAACTTTTAATGCCTTTTAGCACAGGGAACTTCACTCCCACAGAGAAGTGAAGTAATCTCTGACAGAATTAACCAATCCCCTCCCCTCTTTCAAGATATACATCTAGTTGAGCTTATGTTTGTTAAGTACATGCATTTCTACACATTTGAATTCAAAAGGGTAGACACATTCTTACAATTTGGTATTAAGGAAGAAACTTTGGCACTTGCACAAGCCTAGTGCAGCTTGGTGTACAGTCTTCCATTCTTGTCATCATTGAAACAGATACCTCCTTCTGCAAAGTCATGGGCAATAGTATGAAAAAACTCAGCTCTTGAACTGCTGGATCAGTACAGCAGGAAGCAAAATCTGAGACTTTCAAAGATGGGTTAAGAACGAAATTCCTCCAATTAAGGGACATTTAAACTATTAATTTCTAAAACAATTTCACATATTTTTCAAAAGGTAGGGAAATACCAAATATCTTAAAAATCGAGTGCCTACTGCTGCAAGTCTGATCAAAATATCCCTGTGCACCTCTGATGCAGAAGAAAGGCTTATAAATTCCAGTTGTGTACCTTTGCCTGACCCCTGGCACCAGGACAGAATGGACAGGTGAAAAAAAAATCAGATTTGGCACAAACCAGTCATTTTGGAAGAATGATGTTTTGCTGTAAGTGATTTGGAAGATTCCAGAGAGAATGACATAGATTTCACATGTGCTTTACTTACCCAAATTCTCTCATGAATTAGTTCAGAATAACAGGGATAGCAGCAGCAGCAGTGGTAGTAGTAAGGAAAATAAACATACAAAAGTACATGTGTATTTTGATGAACACTGTACTAGTAATAACACAAATCAGAACATATATACATATATGTAGTTTGGTGAACACCTATTATGACAAAATTGCATAGAAACGTTTGCAGCATGTCATGAATTTCTTTTTTATGAATTTGAGTTTCCTGATAATTTAAAAGACAACTGGAGAGTCATAGCTCATCAGGAAAGTCAGCCAAAATTGCCTTTATAATATTCTTTAGTACAAAATGCTCTAGGGAGCATACAAAGTTAAAAAACCTAATGCCTTTCCCTGGTGATACTTTCATCATAAAATAATAGCATTTTCTTGCAACTATTTAAAATTAATTCTTTGAAAATACTGAGGTAGCTGATGGGTGATAGTTTTTGAGAGCAAATCGTGAAGTGGCTCCTTTGTTATGCACAACAAGTCTTGTAAGCAGTATTAATTATATCACATTGTACAATGTCTTCCTGTTTAAACAGTGAGGTAAGGTAGAATGAATTAACAGTATTTAATATCTATTGCTATGATGGGTACCTAGCAGGTAGAAGATGAAGAGGAGTAAAACTGGAGAAAAGTCATGTATTAAAAGATAATGTTGATCAAACTGCACTGTAGTTCTCTAAGCTTATGAGTTTTTTATTATTCTTTCATAGCCTCAGACCATTCGGCAAACTCTTCAAAGGACACTGCAGTATTTTGAGCATCAAGTTATCGGGTAAGTGTTAATGTGAAGTAGTGCATGGCAATGTTTTCCTCTGTGTTTCCCTAGCCACAACCCTGTTTGACAAGTTTTAAAATTTTTCTCACAAATTCCTAGAGATTTTTGGGAGTAACTATACATACCGTGGACATTAATGATAAACTGCTGTCTAATCCTGCTTCCATGCAATCCCATCAGAGCATGACTGTCGCATTAACAGGGATGCTTCCTGTATAAGGGGAATAGTGAATCTTTTTGTAAAAGTGTATAATCTATTCCAAAGTGCTTTTCACAGAGCTAGCTGAGAATGCTGGTAAAGCTATTTGTGCTGCGACCTGATCAAAATCCTGCATCACTGCTTGTTACATATATGCATCGTTACATACCTGTAGGTTTTTGCAGAATCAGAGCTGAAAGCCACCTCCTTGGAGTTCACTCAGAAAATTAATAGATGATTGAGAAGTAAAATGAAAGTAACAGCAACTATCATCATGAAAACCTAAGACATTCTCCCATTGATTAAAATAATCTTTTTTTAACCTTTTCCTTACCTGCACAAATATCTTCCCTACCTGCTGAATACTTGTCATGTTTAACTTCTTTTCCTAACAGAGTCATAATACAATGACTGCATGTCTACAGCCATTAAAAGACTGTGCCATATGACAGATGAAACATGCTGTCCTCTGAATTTAATGACACAGATATAAGGGAAATTTTTTTCAAGCTACATTGAGGGTCTTTTTAGAATTTATGACATAGTTTCAAAGCTTGGTGCACTGGAAGGAATGGTCTTTGCCTGTTTCTCAATGCTTGGTTAAAATTGCTTGATGGGTGATATCTGCAGTGTTCACAGTCTGGCTGGTACCCAAAGGCAGTGAGGGAGCCGGTCTCGTCCGGTGGTTGTGAGATGTGCTGCGGGGCAGGCAGTGGGAAGAAGCCTTCTGGCTGCTAATTTTTTCAGTTGCTGAAAAAATTGCTTGAAGTCTCACTGCAGTAGACTTCAGAGGATGAGACTGTGCCTTGAGGAAAGCATGTGTGAAATAACAATGTGGCTTTTTATTTATGGCTACACGTGGCTTAGATGTAAATTTTTAAATGGACAAAGTTTAAAACCAGGACACTCTGAAAACCTCTAATTCCTGTGATTTATGATAAGATTTTGGTTAAGTTTTTTGAATATCATATGATGAGTTGGTTAAAAAAGCATCTGTCTTTATTGGATGTCCTATATTTGTTTTGCCCCATGATCTGTGGTGGGTTGACCTTGTCCAGCTGTCAACTGTCCTTGTCCCCCCAACCCACTCTCTTGCTCCCCTTCAACAGGACAGGGAGGAAAAGAAGATGAACAAAGCTTGAGGTAAAGACACTCTTGACAACTCTACCTCCTCTTGCCCCAAGCAGCAAAAGGGAATGGGGATGAGGGTTGTGGTCAACTCCTCTCTGCTGCTCCTTCCTCATAGAATTGTAGAATCATAAACTATCCTGAGTTGGAAGGGACCCATAAGGATCATCAGCTCCAACTCCTGGCTCCACACAGGGTCAGCCAAGTCAGAGCATCATCCAGATGCTTTTTGAGCTCAGGCAAGCTCGGTGCTGTGACTACTTCCCTTGGGACCCTGCTCCAGTGCTCGACCACCCTCTCAGTAAAGAACCTCTTCTTGATATCTAGCATAAACCTCCCCTGTCACAGCTTAATACTGTTCCCTTGGGTTCTATCACTGGTCATCAAAGAGAGGAGATTGGCACCTGCCCTTTCGCTCTCCCTCATAAGGAAGCCATAGACTGCAATGAGGCTCATGCTTTTACCTGCTCTTCGTGGGCTTACTTCAGGGCTTCCACTCCTGCTCCTGCATGGGGTCCTACACAGGCTTCAGGGTGGATATCTGCTCCACTGTTGTCCTCACTGCAGAGCACCCCAGACCCTGGGGTTTCCTTCTCCCAGACTATCCTGCTCTCCTCAATATGCTTTACATGACATGGAGAACTGGTTCCCAATTGGGGAGTAGTATGATGTGTGCCTCTGAATCCTTTCTGGCCCTTTCCCACAGGTGCTGGCAGCCCAGGAAAAAAAAACAGGAAGGCAAAAAGCCTTCCATTTCCAGGCTTCATTTGGGAAAAGCCACATTCCCATTTGAGGTGATTTTGCAGACATTAACCAGATGAAGAGTCTAATCCTTGAAAGTGCTATTCATGATTCATGAAGTATAAACAAAGTATGAAAGCATAACAAACCTGTTAATAAAATACTCATTAGAAAAGCTTTTCTCTGTGCACTGAGCTAAATCGATTGTGTATTTTTCAAGTGCATTATCACTGCAGCAATGTTTTATTCACTTACATTCCCTCTTGTGTCCTTATTATCACCTGCGCAAAGCTTTGTTTTAAACTTAGTTTGAGCTTCTCTTCTGTTTCTGTTGAATTAAGGAAGAACAATCCAACAAAGCTAAATCAAATAGAATAATTTAGAAAGTATCTGCTTTCTTGATGGCCAGAGCATAGCTGTGTCTTTCATCAGTGGTGGGATTCTTTTTAGTTTTTCTTTAACAGGCTATAACACAAACTTTATCCTTGATCATAGAGTGAGTTTCAGTTTGATATCCTTCTTTCTGCTGGGATCTTTTCAGAAGATAATACACAGAGAAAGCTAGGTTTTACACTTGCAGTGCTAACGTAATGTGCTGTGGAAGAGTAATTCTTCTTCAAAAACATCTTTCTTGGAGTTTAGTGTACAGCTTTGTTATAGTCAACACCCCTGTGGGGATGATGTCTGAGACACTCTTCCCTTGTGCTTCAGCCCTTGGTACTGTTTTTCTCTTATGTCTTCATTCTCATTACAGACAATATTCCAGGTTCCAGTATAATACTTGAGATACCCTGGATACTAATGCAGTGTCATCTGTGTTTGATAGTGCACAAATGGAAAAGAGGTGATGGAGTGGAGAAGAGGGAACAGACAAGGGAGGCTCAAGGCATCTTTTACTGCCACTTCTGAAAGACATTTGTCAACCTTACATTTGTATAAGGGTGTGCTATAACTTTTACCTTTTTTTTTTTTAACCATAGTTACAGGGATGCAGAGAAGAACTTTCACAATATATCAACCAGATGCTCCTACACAGATTGCTCTGGCAATGAAGAAACTGAAGATGTCTCAGGAATTCTCCAGTGTACAGCTAATGTACTTGGTATGTATTTTTTCAAGGGGATTTGTTTCCTTTGTTTGGAAGACAAGTTTACTGACCATCCTAATACTGAACCACAGAACTTTTATTCCAACAAAAGAAATTTGGATGTAGGGAGCTGCAGTACAGTGTTACTACAACTGGCTCCTTTCCCATGTGCATTTTGTGCCTTTGAGAAAGTCTAGACTCATTTTTTAGTGGAGTAAGTGGTGTTGTGTTGTGCAATACCTGGGTTGATGTCAGTGAGTAAAGAAATTTCAAAGGTTGTGAGTCCAAATGGACCGGCAGTTGTGCAGGCCTTGGTCTTGGAATTATCCCAAGTGGGTTTTTTAGGGGTTCTGTGGAACAATAAATGCCTTTATCATCTGTGGGCCTGGTGGATAGAGAGTCTCGTAGATAGAGGGCCTGAGAAACACAGAGCAGGGTGTACCTGAGGCATGAAATATTCTGGAAACTTATGTTCATATTGAAGAATGCTTGTTGCAATAAACTTTTAGAGATATTGCATGTCAAGATGATGTCATCCATCCCTAAAGTGCAATTGTCTTACTAGGTGTCAGAGTTGGATAGCTGGCTATTTGCAACCATTTGTATGATTTATGTAGTTTATTCTCTCCATGTCGTTGGTAAGCTTTACTGCTTTTCAGTCAGACCTGTGTTGCTGATGCAAATCTATCATAAAAGGCAGAAAGAAACAACAATACAAAGGTGCAGATCTTGACACTAAATTTTTGAGTGGGGTTGTTTTAGCTGTTTCATTTCCATGAAACAGATCATCTTCCATTTTTTAGATTACCCTTCACAGATTGAGCTTTAAGAACAAGGCAACTAAGCAGGAAAAGTAGTAACTGCTTTTAAAGATAACTGTTGCAACGCAGTGATTCCTGAGTTATTTGTGGCAGTTGTTTATAGTGTAGCAAAGCTGATGTTACACAGCTCTGCTTTCAGGACCATAACAGCTGACAATATATCTTTAAGTAAGTTCTAAGATATGAAGAGTTCTCATATATTAATTTTATGCAAATATGACATCTACTAGCAACAAAGCAAGGTCATGTTGGTTGATGTGAGTTTATCAGTGTGATTTGTCTTTGGGGGCAATCCTGAGTCCAAGTAACTGCAGATGTTGTACTTCCAGCACAGGGGCTGAGCTGTGGTAGGTGTCTGTGTGCCCCACTGCTGTCTAGTGTCTGCTGTGCAGCTGCGTCATTTGGCATCTGTTTGATGTAAGCCTGCAAACTGAGAGGTATTGCAGTTGTTTCCCTGTGGGAAAGGCCCTCAGGGGTGGCCATCAGGTGGCCTTAGGGGTGCATGGGCTAGCAGGGAGCCCTGGCTGTAAAGGTGGTCAGTGACAGCCTGGACTGTATGAACAGAGGCAGAGATAGAGACTTAAGGGACTCATTATCCTCCTCTACTCAGTACTTGTCTCACCACATCTGGATTACTGAATCCAATGCTGGAAGCCCAAAACCATAGAGAAGTTGATAAACTGGAAGGAGTTCAGATGAGACCACTAAGATGATGCGGGCTGGAGCACCTGCCCTGTGAGGAGAGACTGGGGGAACTGCTCAGCCTGGCGCAGAGATGACATATCTGGGGCTGCATTTCCTGTAATGTTTAAAACGTCCTCCATTGGAGGTCTCAGTAGACTGACAACGTTGGAGTGGAAGGCACAAAAGATGGCATTCTGGTTCATAGTAAGCTTTCTTTGGGTTGGTAATATAAAGGACAGATCTGCACCATTTTAATGGGATTATGCTCCCAGAGATATTGTTTTTTCAAGAGGAGGCACAACACTGAAATCTGACATTGTATGATAATTAAACATGTGATTTACCTTCCATGCCAGTGGAATATGGTAAGCTGATATTCTGCCTGCATTGTGGTCTGGACCATTGTATCCCACTGACTTAAAATCCTTCTGGAGGCATCTGCATTGCATGCCTGTCTTTTCTGTCTCAAACTGTTTAACAGACTTGGTATGCTCCGTGAAACAGCTAACGTGTTCTAGTTGAGACATGACTGTTTACCTGACATTCAAAATACTTTGTTTGGATGTCAAGTGCCTTATTCTGCAAGATGCTAGGCCTGGTTAGGAAGGCCTTTGCCTGCTGCTGGAAAGAGTGGTACTTGACACTTTCCACATTTAGTCATGAAGGGAATGTAGAGCAAATTCTACTGTAAATATGGCCACTATTAGTTACCCAATACCTTGTTTGCATTTTTAAAATCTGGAATGCCAACTCTCAGAAACAAATGCTATGAGTGCTAAGGCAGGTCTCATGCAAAGTAAAAACTTCATATTATCAAGTACGTATTAATATAAAAACCCTAATTACAAATTCAGTACCTATTCCACCAAAGTATGTGTTCTAAGAAATAGTTATAAATACTTCTTCATCTTCAGAGTGATTTTAATTCAATATGGTAGTCCTGGTCCCTTAGCATGGCTGAATAATGTACAGCCTGTCTTCTCAGTGGTATCCTGTGTCTCAGGGGCTGATCATACTGTTGAGATCACAGTGTCGGGGTAATGTCTAAATGTTACTTACTTGGGGAATTATAAAAGTGGGTTTTGTTAAAAAAATATGTTTGCAGTGACTTACTCTTGGAAAAGCTCATCTTTCAAAGACTGAACTTCAGTTCATAGCAAAATGTTATGTGTGCAAAACACTGAGATAAATGCAGGTCTTCTTTCCTTCTGATCTGGGATAGGAACTTAAGAGAATCAGCAGTAAAACGAGCTTCTTCATTTTAATTTTAGCTTTTATCACAACAGGTAAATAATGAATGTAGGCTGTGTAACTAATTCTCACATGTGCATTTATTTTTCTGCTCGACGAAGGATTACTGACAGCTCCTTCTATGCAAGAAGGATGTAACCACTGGGGTGTGTACCTAGAGCAACTGGCATTGCTGAGACTGGAGACAAGAATGAATCTGACTATGAGAGAGGATAGAGAAACTGTGGAACTAAATCTGTCTCCCACTTTATTTATATTGAGTGGTAACCAGGACTTGTCTAGGGTGGGAAGAAAGTGTTTTCTTATAGGTGCTTGGAAGCAACCTCCTGTTCTCTTAACCTTATATAATGCCAACATGATTCACCTCTCCTGACCCTCTAACTGCCTCTAAAATAGTAATTTGGCATTCCCTATTCATCAGAAGACAGCAAGTGCTGAGATCATTTGTAAGCTTGGAAGATTGTGAGCAGATGCTTCACACTGTGGTCCTAGTGCTTACACTGCTCACAGCAAAGTGCTGACCGCAATCTGTACACTCAGCTCAATGCATGCGATATATCATGTATGAATACTCAAATTCGGAAGGACCCGATTCTCCTCATCTCCTCTCTGAGATGCTCCTGCTTCAAGTCTAGACATCACTAGAGCTCTTCTTGCTTTAGTCTGCTGTAACTAAGGGAGCCACATCCACCATCCTCATATGCTGTAAAACATGTTTGATTCCAATCAGTGGCATGGCTTTCCTCTGCAATGACAGAGGCTATTTACTTTAGCTTTGTTTCCTTTTCAGAATAGTCCAGACAGCATTATGGTGGACTTTGCTTTCTTTAATTGGTGTATGCACACTTTTGCAGTGCCCTTTGGAATTATAAAATCCTAAGGAAAAACAAGAGACAATGTATTGGAAGTTGGGAAAAAGACAAGAGAAATCTGAGCTTCTAAAGGGAGCCTTTATAAAGTTCCTAGTTGGAAATGAGGTATTTCAAAGAGTAAGCATTGGCATGTTTTATCTGTTTACACACACAATGCTTTCAGCTGTCTTGCTAAGTAGTGTTCAGAGCAGATTCCTCTTGCTAGTTTGAACTGATTTTAGAAATATAGATAAGAAAAAGCTTCCAATGATGAGCTATATTAAAAGTGGATGACTACCACATATCTTTATTAGGTGACTGTACATCTATACTGAGGTATGTTAGAGAGAAAGATTGTATCTGAAGAGATGTCTTATTTGACCTTGGACAAATTTTTATTCTTTCTGTGCCTCAATTTCCCATCTGTGTAAAGGAGATAGCAGTTGGGGCTTTTTTGATCATTAAAACCATATGTCAGTGCTGTTCAGATTTTATCCTTCTTAAAGCAAAGTAATTTTCATACCATTTGTAAATTCAGCATTTTGATCAATGACAGCCAAATCTTGTTTGGGAGTGCTTTTGTCACTGTAATTTAAAATAACTCAATTCCAAGTAAGATTAGAGTGTTCGTTTTGACTTAATTGCATCTAGTAAGAATAAAGCAGAAGACTTGCAGGTAGTTCCAAATTAAAACTTTGGCAACAGGAAAATAAAGATGAAAACATTTTTTAATTGTTAGTCTGTAATTCTTACTGTAAGGAATTTATTTTGAGACACAAAGCCCTCATGACCTGACTGTTGTTTATCTTTTGGGCAGATATTCCAAGCATGTCTCTCCTACTGAACTTTACGAAGTAATGGTGAAATTTTCTAACCCCACTGTGTACTTCTGATCTATTGAATGATGTTTCACACATCCCAAATGCACAGACTAAGTAAAAATCATACAGCCTTCACTTCATGTCCCCCAAATACTCTTTTCAAACACTGCACAAAATTAATGTAGCCTACGTGGATGTGTGAACTATTTTTCATTCTTACTTCAGTCCTTCAAAAAAAAAAAAGAAAGAAAAAAAAGCAGCGAGTCACCAGTATTTCCTTTGGAGCCTCTTTGCATCTTGCTGAGGAACTCTGTAAACTGCCATAGCTTTGATAGTAAAACTAATGAAAAGTAACTTAAATTCTTAAATGCCTATAAAAAATCTGTTGTGCGAAATGTTGAGAGCAGGAGCAGATGTTCATACCCAATCTTTAATGACACTGAAGAAATGCTGTCTTTGAAAGCCTCATCTAAATTGTACGTAGTGCAGCAGCATGCAATGCACACTGCATCAGTAGCACTTGCAACACCTTGGGTGCACAGCCTGAAGTTACAAATGCACTTGTATCAGAGAACTGTTTAGGCAAGGAGGCCTGGAGAAACAGTAGCACCAATTTGACTTTCCATTGCTTAAGACATAGAAAGATGTCCACTTGCATTTGCTTTATTCAAGAAATTGATTTATACAACAGAACTCCTTATCATCTGTTATAAAAGTGTGGTTTCCAAAACTCTAACAACAATGACCTCGTTTTCCTTAAAAAATGCACAGCATACTTCAGTGGTTGCTGAGTCAGCTCCACATGTGCACTTAAATGTATTGCAAGAATTTATCCTCTTAGGCATTCGTAACTTACAGGTTAATAATAATGATCATCCTCTTGATATTTTACTTCTGAGAGCTTCATTTTACATGTGAGAGTGGTGTGAAAGCATTGCTTCTCTGTCATTTCTGCATAAATATCTTTCTGGGCATCTTCCATTTGGAGGATGACACCAGTGAGGATTCCTGAATCCTCTGGTGATAAGTTATGTAGAGTCTCAGCCCAAAGCCTGGTCCCGTCAGGGAGATAAATCCTGTTTCTGAATTCAGCCTCCTGAAGACACTGAGGAGGAGGTGGAATCCATCGCTGGTGTTGGGGTTTAGAGAGTTCTTGCTCTGGGTCTAATTTGCTTGTCACCAACAAAGAAGATATGTGCTGTAAGCTGGTTTATATAGAGCAGTTTATACCTAAACATATCTTGCAGGGCTGTTTAGTGCGAAGGGCATAACACTTTGTTCTTTGTGTATTTGTCGAGTTTCCCTTATGAGACTAAGAAAATCTCAGCTCTTACCCAGATTCTATAGTTAAAGAGGAATAAATCTGGGATCATTCTGGTAACTATTAAATAACAGCATATCATTGCTGAGAAATACAACATTTGAAGAGGCAGAAGATATGTTGAAAAGGAAATGCCAGTGCAGATCTTAGCCTCATGTGAGATTAGACCAGGTGATGTAATTGGGAAAGATGGACAAGGGTTTGACACACTGCTTGACAGGTGTCTGAAAACTGTAAATGCTTATATATTTAAAGTACATAAATTACTATTACCTTCCTTTTCCTTTGGGCTAAGAACTGCAGATAGTCATTAGAATGCAACTAATTTAGGAGACATGGCCTGATTTATAATTAAAGTTGTTGGTTTACAAATGTCATAAAAGGAAATGTTACATGGCCCAGAGGACTGGTGATACTAATGGATTTTAATAATACTTGGAACTCTCTCCTGGGGGGAGGTCTAAGCTATACACACAGGACTCCTATTATTTCGCAGATGTTACAGTGCATTGGCAATACAAAAGTAATCTAAACAGAAATCACATATTTCACGTGATTTCAAAACTGAGATGTATGCATCTGAATTAAAAAAGGACAAATGTTTATACCAAATGGCCTTAGACGGCCCACTCTTCTCAAATTAGAACTATTTATTGATAGAAAGCAGATGAAACACAAGTAGATAGTGAACAGTTTGAACTTACGTACAGTAACATCTTGTAGAAGTCTATTTATAAAGTAGAAGACATTTTGTGCATGATTCATTGAATAAATGTAGGTGTTTGCCATTATTTTAGGTGCTGTGGAGTATCTTGTGCGGCCTCTGTCAAACCTTCAGAAATGTCTAGGTCTCCCTGAAGTTCCATATCCTGTCAGTTATAAATATCTGTAAATTCTTTTGTAGATGTCTTGGATGTCCTATAAAGATTCAAGTAGCATTTGACCTCTATATTTAGTCAGCTGAATTGAGCCCTTTATATATTTAAGGAATTATGAGAGGTGATTTTGCATTTAATGGGGAAAGTTGTATTTCATCAGTTTTATTCTTTCCAAGAAACAAAGTTCATCTCCCATGTCAATTCAAAGGCATATATGCTTATTTTAATGCAAAAGCAAATTAAAACCCACTCTGTCCATATTGTTTGATATCTAAAGTTAACATGAAACGAACTGCATCTTCCTTATCTCTAGGAATCATCAGCCTAGTGATAGCAGTTTTCATTCAAATAAACCCTGTGAAAATCTAGGAAGTGATCTTGCCAAGATGTGGTGGTGGATACGAAATAATGATAGTCTTGCTTCAGACAGTTTGGCTTTGCCTGTAGAATTGGCTGCTGCTGAAAGTGCAGTAGGGGGAAAAAAATAACATTTCCTGTTCTTAATAGCTCAGCTGATCTTCTGGTGTCAGTAGTTTGGAGCAGAATCTTTTACACATATCTGAGCACAGGTGGTCAGGTCCTCATCAGGAGGCGGTAATTACAATGATATTTCTAAGCATCATTTGTCAGAGGACACCATCACTTCAAGAAGGAAAGAAAACACCTCATTAAAATTGGATAAAACAAGTATTACAGGTGAACAAGTGTGAGGAATTCTTTTTAACAATAAATATAATTTTTCTTTTATGAAATCTTGAGAGACAGGTAGATCCTGCATGCCACTGCAAGAGAAGTGTAAGGCAAATTTTACAGCTGTACCAAAACTATTTGTAAAGGCATAAAATGATGTTCTTGCATTGTCATTGTTTAACCCCGGCCAGCAGCTCAGCACCACTCAGCTACTTGCTCACTCCCCTCCAGCAGGATGGGGGAGAGAACTGGAAGACTAAAAGTGAGAAAACTCATGGGGTGACGTAAGGACAGTTTAATAGTTAAGGCAAAAGCTGTGTGTGCAAGCAAAGCAAACCAAGGAATTCATTCCCCCCCTTCTCATGGGCAGGCAGGTGTTCAGCCATCTCCAGGAAAGCAGGGCTCCATCACTTATAACAGTGACTTGTGAATATCCCTTTGGTCAGTCCAAACTGTCCCCTCCCAACTCCTTGAGCACCCCCAGCTTACTCACTGGTGGGGTGGGTGAGAAGCAGAAAAGGCCTTGGCTGTGTGTAAGCCCTGCTTAGAAGTAACAAAACCGACCTCTATATAACAAAAACATCTCCACATTATCAACACTGTTTTCAGCACAAATCCAAAACACAGCACCATACTAGCTATCATGAAGACAATTAACTCTATCCCAACCAAAACCAGCACATGCTTTTATGTAAAACCACTAAAAAAGGTACTATCTAAATTCCCAGGATGGTATAAATTCACCATCATAATGAAATAATGAATAATAATCCTTTATATAATAACTTGATCCTTTCCTAGCCTCACTTAGAAGCCAAGTGATTCATCTAAGTTACCATCAGCATTAGCCTGCACACATCAAAATCTTTTTTATTGAGAGAATAAATATTGCTTTCCCTACCATCTTGAATTAGGCTTTGGAATTCTGAACTGCCACCTGCTTTCTGTCTGAAAGACTTTTTAAGGAAAAGATCATATTCACATTTAAAATGTACTAATCCAAAAACATATAAGAGATATTTTTTATAATCAAAGGTGGCAAATTCTGCTTCCATCTACAGTATGCAGTCTGGAATTGCATATGGAATTGTCCCATCCTCTCAATGTTTGACATTTACAGAATATTAATAGGTATCCCAGAAAAAAAGTTGTTTTTCTATTTCAAAGGAATCAGATGCTTCCACTCTGCAACCATTGTATCCATGATTTCAGGAAGAACTGAATAGTTTGTAACTGCTTCTGCCTGCTCTGCAAGCTAATGAATTACTCTGATGTTTTCACCACATCATTCATCTTCTATTTCTTTCTGAAAAGCCTATGATTTGTGATTTTCTTTATGGGAACAGATTCCTATCCAATATGTCCACTTAGTGATGTACAAAATACTTAGAAATACTGTGTTAGTTCCTTGATGTTTTGTACTGGATTCGCTATTATACAGGAACTGCTGAAAAGAAAATGAAGAACATTTTACTAGCGTACTATTATAGGATGAAGTCATCTATTTCTGCTCTAGTTTAGTGAAATACTTAATTTTTACTTGAGCCTATGCTTAAAGGTTTTGGTAATTTTAGATCTGGCTCAGAAGTATAAGATCTCTTCCTTAAATATCTTTGAGACCCATTTTCAAAGGATAATAATAGGCCTTATATAGTACTTTTTTTGTAGACCCCAAAGTGCTCTGTAGTGGAGGCCCATAGCAATAATATCATTTTATGCTTGCTTTGCATCAGTTTCCTTCTGTGGTGTGCATATTTAATTTTTCTCCAGCATAAGATAAATAAAAATGGCATTGAAAGAAAAACAAGAAAAAGAAACCACTAAGGAAAAAACTTACTGGAGTTAAGACATGTGATTTATCCTCTCAAAGTGGATTTTTACGAGCACAGCAGATCACTTTCCAAGAAGAACGCGAATTGAGACTGATAAAGTCTTGGAGTTTCATTCAGTATGTTAGTAGAATAGCAGAAGCTCAAAAATCCAGGTAAATAGCAGCAGCTCAAAATAACAAATGCCATCATTGGGGCAGCAGCAGAGTATGGGGATGAATTTTGGTTTATTTTGTATGAGTAATTGGTCAAGTGTGAAACTAAAGGATGACTTTTTTAACCTACTAATTGCAAACTATTTTCCCTTAGGAAGTGTCATCTGTGGTTGTCAGGTCTCTCAGCTATCCCATGAGGCGATATGGGGCAGTATGGGAGAGCAGTGATCTCCACGTTTGGAAGTGCTGGGCTTGCAAATAGATTTTTTTTCTGGGCAGCTGAATGAACATTTTGATTAGAAATCCATAGTGAAAAAGAAAGAATGGAATGGCCTCACGTTGCACCAGGGGAGGTTTAGATTTGAGATTACAAAATCTTTTTTCACTGAAAGGGATGTTAGTCATTGGAACAGGCTGCTCAAGGAAGTGGTTGAGGCACCAACACAGAGAGGTATTTAAAAGATGTGGTGCTTAGCGACATGGTTTAGTGTTGGACTTGACAGTACTAGGTTAACCATTGGACTCGATGGTCTTAAAGGTCTTTTCCAACCTAAACAATTCTATGATTCAGTGAAATGCCAGCTTTTCAGAAAGAAATAGCAACACATTGATTTTGATGAATGGAAGTTTAGTGACATTCAGTGCCATCTTTGATTTGAATTATTCCACTGCAAATTCAAAATGAAAACAAAATGAAAACTGCAGAGAAATAATTTTATCTGAGATTGAAAAGATTAGACTGTTTATGCAGATGTATAATTAAAAATTATAAACAAGATTATTTTGAAGATTTTACTTGTTTTTTCTGAAAATAAAAGAAAAAACCAAAGGAAATACTACTTTGGAATCGGAAATCATACCAAATGTAATTTTGAGCGATAATAATTAACCTGTGGTAGTCTCAAAATGTAAAATATGTACTATACAGACAATGAACTCCGGGAACTTTTGTAACAAGCGGGTTTTTCCATATCATAGAATCATAGAATCCCAGAATGGTTTGCGTTGGAAAGGACTTCAAGGGTCATCCCTGGGACCTCCAATCCCCCTGCTATGGGCTGTGACACCTTCCACTAGACCAGGTTGGCCAAAGCTCCATCCAACCTGGCCTTGAACACTGTCAGGGAGGGAGCAGTCACAGCTTCTCTGGGCACCCTGTGCAAGGGTCTCAGCACCCTCACAGGGAAGAATTTCTTCCTAATATCTAACCTAAACCTGCCCTCTTTCAGCTTGAAGCCACTGCCCCTTGTCCTGTCACTACACTCCCTGATGAACAGTCCTTCTCCCACTTTCCTGTAGACCCCTTCACTTACTGGAAGGCTGTGATAAGTTCTCCCCGGAGTCTTCTCTTCTCCAGCCCAACTCTCAGCCTGTCTCCACAGTAGACATGCTCCAGCCCTCTGATGATCATCTTTGTAGCCCTCATAGAAAATAAAAATGTAATAAATCAATCTCCTGATCGGGTACCTCCATTCATTTCAGTAAATAAGGTAAACATTTCCTGTAACACTTAGGAAGGTGTTTCCTCAAAAACATGTTTTTTCATGATTTTCCATCAGATTTATACTTTTTCTGTAACATCTGATACCAGTCACTGTTGAGACAACATTTCAGAGTAGCTGAATAACAAACTCATGTTGTCTGACATTTTCTCTCCTTGTAGTGATGATGATCATTTCTATTCTATCTTGAAATCTAGACAGATACAAATACAGAGATAGGGGTATGGAGAAACTATATTAAAAAGATTGGGATCATTTATATCATAGTTAATGAAAAGATTATGATGAAATATATACAGTTATAATGGTAGGTAAATATCTGCTTCTCTTCAATGTTTGTTTCAGTAGGAGAGGCAGGAATAAATAAAAATAACAGATTAAGTATTTTGTGCAACTTCATACATACACATCACTGGAATAAAGAGCTCTGTAGAAATATAGAAAAAAGTGGTTTCTGTGTGCTTGTATAATAGGAATTTAAATGAAGATTTTTCATTTAAAGTAAAATTGTAATGCTTCAAGCAAAACTTGATGTCTTATTGGTGAGGCTTAGGAAGAAACTTCCCCAAAAGATGTTATATTTGCTTGTTTTAGAAGGCTGTTTGAGTTTTTGTCTGATTTCCTCAGTACCTCATAGTGTCTATTATTGGAGAGAAAATTCCCGACTAAGACAGACCAGCAGTTTGGTTGAGCTTGGGCATATCCATTTTTCTATTCTGAGCTAATCTAATTTCTCTGCTGGTACTGTGTGTAACTCAATTCAAAGCTAAACTGTTTTTGAAAGTAGTGGCACATCCTTGAGCCAGGTCATTGGCCTGAATTTCATAGCATAATTCGCGTTACTTGGAGTCAGTACATTGTGTCCAAATTGAACAGCCAGTACTCCAGGGTAAAGGACAAGACCAGTCTAAGACAATCAGCAAAACCTTAGGTCCATTAATGATAATTAGACAAGGCTTACATATGTAGCAGTAGTATAAACAAGTAGTCCATTCTGCATACCTCATTTTCAGTTAGTGGTGCCAGGCCAACTGACTGTTTTACTGTAATTTTATAATGCATATTACAGCTAATTCACATATTCCATCATTTTGGGCAGCTTTGTGGGATGTCATGTAGTTCTGTAACAATAGTTGGTCATTAGCATGAATAGCCCAGAGGTTTCTGATAGCACCCCGTTCCCCTCCTTTCAGGGCTGCTGCAATCCTAAAGCCTTGCGTGCCCCTGCTAAACTGCTCTCTTTTACCCACAGACTTCTAAAGCTCTTTGCAGTTTGCTCTATGGAACATGAGATCTAAAAATATGTGTACATGTTTGCATATATATATATGGATGTGATAATTTCCGAGCTCCTTGCCATTAATAACCAGTTATGGCAATGGTATTGGTATGGGGTGGAATTTAATTATCTTTGGGTTTTAATGAGTGGAAGATACTACAATACTATGTTATGCAGACGTAGTGGTAATGAGTCAGGAATTGGCACGCTGTCCTCTGAGTCAGGATATCAGGGGGCATTGTGTACCAGAGGTACTTTCTTTTGGCTTAGCTGCAGATCTGACCATCTGTGGTCATAAAAGATCCTGGGAATATTTTTGTAATAACCTCGTTGATTATGAGTAATGGCATTTGAACAAACTTTCCCAAATTATTACTATTACTTCTTTTATAAAATATGCTGTGTCTTGCTGTTGTGCTGTCCTGTTTATTTATGTAATTCTATGCATTTTCATCAGCTCTTAATCACATTGAAGGTCCAAACAAAACTATAATTGCAGATAGTTTGCAAAGCTGTGGAGCATTCAGATCCCTTGTGAATACTGATTGCTATACCTAAGCCTGTGGGCACAGGCAGTTCAGATGCTGCCCTGAGATGATCAAAGGTTACTTTCTGTGAACAACAGATGAATGACTTCTGTCACCCATTACACCTCTTGGGCATGAAAGTCACTAGTCACACTGTTCTTCCAAAGTTAACAAACAATCTAAACAAACAATGAGTAGTAGTTGGGTGATCCACTGGGATCTTATAGATTATAAAACATGTTCAATGCATATTAAAATAAAGGGCCTGCAGTGCCCTTAGGAAATAAGCATTTGCCCTTCCTTTCTGATAGAATTCAAGATGAAGTTTTAAAGTGTTTAACTGTTTCACTGAAATCGGATCGATTTCAGGACACTGAAGGAACTATGTTGTTTATTCCTATATTTATTTCCTTTGAAAACTCTTTCTGTATATTTGTAATTCATACACATTTGATTCATGCTTCTTTTTCTTCTGTTTCAGCTCAGGAGAACATAAATATATCTGATAAATGTTGTAACTCTAGTATGCAATATGGGGATTATATACATATGAGACTTAAATGCTTAAAAAAATCTCAATTTGGGGTTTTTTTGGTTTTTTGTTTGTTTGGTTTGGTTATTGTTTTGTTATCTTTAAAATGGTAGATAACAAAATGGAGTAAGATTTGATACACATTTGTGCCTGGGGACTTCCATTACCCATATTTTTTTCTTCCCTTCAGCAATAGCAACCCTTTGAATTCCTGTGATGGAGACTTGAAGTGACATTGTGAGATATGACAGAGCTGTCCCATCTACTAGCATTTTAGATCGCTCTAAGAGGCAGGGTTTTTTAAAGATTGGTGAGTGTAGAAGCCTAAAATAGAAAGGCTTTGCTCTCCTTTGCAGCAACAAAAAAAGAAGCAATTATTCCTTTCTATCTTCTTGCAGTGCCCAATAGCTATAATGAGGAAAACATTTTGTTTGAAAAAAACCCCAAAACCCACAGCCCCGTCCTTACGTTGCTTATCAAAAGCCCGACTTTGAGCCCCATTATTTTTTTATTCATGTTGGTAAGATCTGGATCCCTTGCAGAGGTGGTGAACAGAGAAGCTGTGAGAGTGGAAGCTTCTCTTGTGTCCAGGTGTGTGGTGGTAGGGGTGCATCTGTGGCTGGGTGCATTTGCAGGGGAATTATAATGTATTCTGGGTTTGGTCAAGGGCAGAGGAGACAGGGAGGTGTAAACCCCACAAGTAGCTGCCTGGGACAGTGAGCTGAAAATATGAGATTTAAAATGACAGGCTAAAAAGGTTTCTAGAATGAAGCCATGTGTTTCAGGCATCCAAGGATTCTTTCTAACCGCCAAGGGAAACAGAAGAGTAGGTGTCGAGTGAAAAAGCCTCTCTCACTGACTTGGAAAGATACCAGGCAAAAAGAGAACAAAAGGAAAATGTGACACAGTAGCAATACTATGTTGTTGATATCTTGTTGTCCTATAGGTCTGAAGTTTGAAGAAATGCAAGAAAAGTTTGGGGAGGAATTCTTCAACATCTGCTTTGATGAGAATGAGAGAGTTCTTCGAGCTGTGGGTGGGACCCTTCAAGACTTCTTCAATGGCTTTGATGCTTTGCTGGAGCATATTAGAACTTCATTTGGAAGACAGGCCACCCTGGAATCTCCTTCTTTCCTATGCAAAGAGCTCCCTGAAGGCAATCTCATGCTTCATTACTTTCACCCACATCAGATTGTGGGATTTGCAATGGTGGGAATGATAAAGGCAGCAGCAAAGAAGATTTACCGATTGGAAGTGGAAGTAGAACAGGTCACTAATGACAAGTTGTGTTCAGAGGGGACGAACCCAGGTAACTGCAGCTGTCTGACCTTCCTTATCAAAGAGCACGAAAATGCAAATATCACAAAAGCACTTCCATCTGGAACTTCCCAGTCCCCCTTAGACCTGAGGATTAGCATCAGCACCTTCTGCAGAGCTTTCCCCTTTCATCTGATGTTTGATCCAAACATGCTGGTTCTCCAGCTTGGAGAAGGTCTTAGGAAGCAACTCAGATGTGACACTCATAAAACTCTGAAATTCCAAGACTGCTTTGACATAGTTTCTCCTAAAATCAGTGCCACGTTTGAACGAGTCCTCCTGAGATTATCTACTCCCTTTGTCATTCGGACCAAACCTGAGGATTCTGGCTCTGAAAATAAAGATAAGGTAAGAGCGCTAATTTGAAAGGGGATGTGTGTATATGTCTGTGATGGGAAAGGATTATTTATTCAGAGAGAAGCAGCTCAAGTCCTGTGGACTCTGCAAAACTCACTTTCCAGGGGCTAAGCAATATTTCCCAGCCAAATGAATATTTTCCTAAATTATTTGTGTTGTTGTAACAAATCATGATATCCCCACTCAGAGAATTCCACGCTGTGGAGTTGAATAGCAGTTTAAATCAAAAGGGTGAGGAATTTTTAAAAATGCCTAATATCTAATCCTTAGTTTCACTCCAGCTATATTATGATAACAATAACAGTCAATAAGCCATTTACTAGGGAATAGCTTTTAGTGTGTTTTCTGAAAGACTCTTATGGCAGGGTTCACACTGCCACTTTATTATATCCTATTTCCCTATTTTGAAACACTGCTTTCCTCTGTGTTCCTTATCTCTCACTCTGCACTCAAAAGAGTGGTAAGTAGTACCAAGTATCATGCAAGTTTTAATACTTTCCAGTCACTGAAATAGGCACTTGTCCTCTCACATTGCCTCTTACCTCAGTGTTTTAGAAGAGAGCTACCTTAGCTAGCGAGCTGCGTGTTGGGTTCGGTGCATCCCAAGTAACTTAGGTGAGAACATGTCTTCTGGAGTGGACCCTCACAAAGGTTGGATGGAGTTTGTCTCACTGCATATCCTTGAACTATGGGAAAGCTTTTTGGTGTGAAGTTGGGTTTTTGCATCAAAGCTTTTTGAATCAAAGTACTTACATTTAATGCTTACATTGAAAGGCCATGGGTGTCTTGGAAATGCTACTGCCCTAAATAAAGGGATTACCGATTTTCAGGGGTTTTAAGAGAGAGCAACCAGGAACAGTCAATCTAAATCACACTGGATACTTAGACACCTAAGTTTTGCCTAGGGGTGCCACATTTACAGTTTAGGTGGTCTAGATTTAGCTTGAGGAACTCCACTTCTGTCTTGCTACCTACACTGGGCCAGAGATTCAGAAAGAGTCCTATGGTAACTCCATATCAAGTTCTGGGTTCTTTTCAAAATTGAGCCACTTCTGACAGCAGCAATGTGTCTAGCTCATCTTTGGCACTGCTCTTTGGCAACAGTAAACATGTTTATGCTGCATTTTCCCCATGAAACAACATGTTCCCCCATGAGAAGCAAACTAGTGCTTCTCATTTTGTATGAATTTATGTAATTAAACCTATTTAAAACTAAAAGGGAGTTTATTTTTTTCAAAATCTGTCCTCAAAATGACCCTAGTCTTTAATTGTCCAAAGGAAAACTTGTGTGAAGAGTTAGAGGTGTTGGCTCTCAGCTACCTTTTAGCGTAGTCATTTCTCCTTTGAAAAGGGCTTGTGCCATGCTCCTTCCTCCCTCAAAGCCTGCACACCCCTCTCAGACACCTTCTCCTACCCTGGGACAGAGTCACAGGCCTTCAACCATCTTCTGCTCTTCATGAATCTACCATAAATCACTCTGAAGAGGAAGAAGATTTGGAGGGAGGGGGCTTTTAAAGCTCCCCCCCCTCATTCTAATTACAAGTTAAACAAAACATTCTCTTGCCTTATGCTTGTGGCTTGCTCATAGAGGAGGTGGCAGGGAGTGGAGCTTGCTGGAGGCAGGTTTTAGCAGCCAGCTTGGGAAACAACTCTGGTTTCTGTGCAGCTTTGACAGCATCCTTTCACCAGTGCTGTGGTTTGTACTGTGTGTCATTAGAGATGTGTAATGAAGTGAATCAGCAGTTGGCCCAGCTGCCACTCGGTAGAGTGACCTTCTTTGTCTTAAAGTCATGTATAAGTCAGACTCTGAGCAAGAAGTGTCATCTCTAGCACCACAGTATCAATTCAGGTTTTCTCGAGAAGCAGTTAAAGGGAATGGCAGTAAAGGAAATGCTTTGTATGCCAGCAGGTAGGAGGAAAAACCTGTCTTGGACAGTAAGGTGTAAATGACAGAGAAAAGGGTGATAGCAAAGTGCAAGGGGCTCAAAGTAAATGCTGTGCCACAGGGATGGGAATTAGTCTGTGAATGTCATTTTAGCTTGAGGAATTGTCTGTCTTCTGCCTCACCTGTTTTACAAGTACTTTCAAAAAGTTTCTGTTTGTGAGTAGTTCCGCAATTAAATGAAGCTCAGCATGTGATGCTTTTTGCTAAATATTCCCTTTTATTCCAAAATGAAAGGTTGGTTGCACAGATTCAGAGGTTATGGTTGTCCTGCTCGCAGAGATTTTGAGAGGAGTGACACAGAAATGCTGTTATCCTGTGCTCAAGTCCTTAATTTTCTCCTGGATAAACAAACCACACCGAGCATTGGGAACTGCATGCTGTGTTACTTTCCCAGAGCTGATGTCACTCATATAGCTCCTTTTGGAATTCTTTTCAATTTGTCAACACTCTTTTGGAAGCTGAGTATTGGGCAGGTAGATCAGTGCTGTACGTGTGACCCCACTTCCAAGTCAGCAGTAGCTCACTTGGGCATTTCCCTGTTTCTCTGTCACACACCTCTATTCAGCCGATACTGGAATTGTGTCCCACTTACAAATCTCTATCTTTTTTAGAAAACTATAACTGTGTGATAATCCCAACACTTTTCAGACTCGGTTACTTTAATGTCAGATGAAGGGATGTGACTGGGACAGCTCTGTTGTTCAAATGTCCCAGTGGTTCCTCAAGAAGAAAAAAGTGCTTTAGAAGGTTTCATGATGAACAGAGGGCCTTTCAGCCTCTCTTCAAAGCACTTTTATCTTCATTTAAATACATAAATCAGACCTTGTTTCAGGTTTGCAGTGCGAAAGAATAACAAAGTAGTTTTCATTTACTCCTGACACTAAATCTGTGTTCAGATGAAATTAAGTCACAAATTCTGATCTTTCCCTAACTCAGCACCCAGAAGACAAAGGAACCCCACCCCTCACCCCATCCCAACTTTCAGGGTGCTCAGAGCTTGTCCCATTTATGCAAAGGATCATTTGTGTGTTTTTATTTATTGGGATTTAAATCACTGGAATAACCTGTTTGATTTTATAATACCGTCCTGAATTTCTGACATAAGGTACATGAGGTCTGGGTGATTGGTAGCACTTCCTGCAGAGATGTGTGCACACCTTTGCAGAAGCACAGCCTCATGCATCAATGCATCACTATCTCAGCAAAGTTCTGTTCATTTTTATACATCACCAGCTGTTCCTTGAAGCTCTGAGCATTTACAGAATCCCACTGCTGTAGGGACCAAACAGAACAAAGAACGCCTCATCTGAACAGCAAGGACTGTATAGTATTAATCCCAATTGTCAAACCCATTTGTACTCCTGGGTCATAATTCTAATGTTTTGATGTTTGCTTGATTGATATTTCAGCCTCTGTTACACAGTAGACACATATAGACAGAAGAAGTGTTTATTCTCCATGTTTGGAGACATTCATAACCTGCCTGGATGCTGTCCTGTGCAGCCTGCTCTAGGTAATCCTGCTCTGGCATGATCTCCAGAGATCCCTTCCAACCTCAATCATTCTGTGATTCTGTGTGTGATTTTGCAAAATAGTAAGCAATTCTGTAAGTGTATTAGATCAGCGGTCTCAGTGACCTTATCTGAACTTATAAAAAGCTTGCAATTAAACACACTTGTAAATTTGTGGAGAATAAGAACCAAATCATACAAACTAATCCAGAATAAGAGGATATGATGGTTTACTTCCATCCTTTCTTCCCTCATGCCTTCCATTTTATTGCCTGATGTGATCAAGTTATCCACACTTTTACCATTTCCTTTTGTATATACTGTTTGTTTTCACGGAGCTCCTCAGTGGAATTACTTGCTTCTGCTCCCTCAGTGACTTTGCCTTTCTCAAGCAGCCTGGTAACTTCACCCTTACCTTAAGGGTGAGACCATGCATAAATCTTTCCTTCAGTTGCCACTGAGGACACTTTTCAAGTTGTCATTGAAAGTGTGTCATAGGAATTTTCCACTTAGTCTTTTTTTTGCAAAGAACAAGACAAAATGCAGCAGATAACTCAGTGGTAAAGTGAGTGCAGATAGGCAGCCCTCCCACCATTTCTTGCCCAGACAAGATCTGTAAGGTCTTGGTAGGTTCTTCCTAAGTATGGTAATTTTCTGACTATACTAATGAACAAGGCTGCCTGTGACATGATGTAATTCCTAGAATTATAGAATGTATTAGGTTGGAAGGGACCTTTAAAGGTCATCTAGTCCACCCTCTCTGCAGTAAGCGGGGACATCTTCACTAGCTCAGGTTGCTGAGAGCCCCATCGAGCCTGACCTTGAATATCTCCAGGGATGCGGCCTCCACCACGTCTCTGGGCAACCTGTTCCAATGATCTACCACTCTCATATTGAAGAACTTTCTTCTAATATCCAACCTAAATCGCCCCTTTTCAAGCTTAAAACCATTGCCCCTTGTCCCACTGCTACATGCCCTTGTGAGCAGTTCTTCACCAGCTTTCTTATAGGCACTTCTCAGGTACTAGAAGGCTTCTCCAAGCTGAACAAGCCCAACTCTCTCAGCCTGTCTTCACAGGAGAGGTGCTCCAGCCCTTTCATCATCTTCATGTCCCTTCTCTGGACCTGTTCTAACAGGTCCATGTCCTTTTTATGTTGGGGACCCCAGAACTGAACACAGTCCAACAGGTCCACATCCTTCTTGTGTTGAGGGCTTCAATGCTAGACACAGTATTCCAGGTGAGGTCTCCCCAGAGCAGAGTAGAGGGGTAGAATCACCTCTCTTGATCTGCTGGCCACACTTCTTTTGATGCAGCCCAGGATGTGGCTGGCGTTCTGGGCTGCAGATGTACATTGGTGGCTCATGCTTCCTTGACGGTATAGTGAGATGGCTGGAGCTGCTTCACTTTTTGTGTATGAGAATACAAGGGCTGACTCTTCTGGTTTTCCTCTCCTGGCTAATATCCTCCCCTCATGCCACTCCTGTGCCATCAGTGCTGGACAGATGGAGAGGAGATGGGGCTGCCCTCATGGGGACCCACCATGTCCCTGGGGCCTTGATCCAGACCCAGTCTTCTCATTAACAGGATGAGCCCTGCCAGCAGTGGTTTGTGGGGGCCTTTCTGGAACTGTGACTTGGCATGTAGTTAGCAAGAAATGTGAAAGTGAATCAGGAAATAAATTATTTGGTTTCTTGCCATATACTGTATTTTTCTTGTACTACTGCTCTCCTGTTCAGACCAGCAACCCTCCTTTGAAATGAATCAGGATACTCACTGGCCTTTGACCTACAAAGACTTTAATTCAGAGAATCTGTCTAAGAATAAAGCTGGCGCACAAAATTTCCTCACTGAAGATGGCCAAAATTTTTGTCTTGGCATGTATTCTCTTTGAAGGTGCCATTTTATTAAAATAACAACTTCCCAGGGATTTGGCAAAATTTACCCTTATTGTGTTAAAATGTGTTTAATAACTTTTGATTCAAAATCTGTTTCATTAGGAAAAGATTTTTACATTTATAATACAGCAACATAATAAATATGAAACATTAGGTTTGATGAAAGGAATCCTCTGAAAATTTTATATTTCAGGAAGTTCCAAATACCATATATAATTCAAATTTTCAAGAAACACCAACTCTGTAATGATAAAACATCCAGCAAAATGGTAGCGCCAGCTTTTTATAGCTCTACTTACTGCACGCTGGCTGAGCCAGCACCTCAGCTGTTGTCAGTGGGGAGGAGAGATTTGTGGTAGATGAGCTAGACTGCACCAGCAGGAATTTGTCCCAGTGCACTGATTTAGATAAATGAATAAATAAATAAAAATAAACCAGAGCCAATATTTTAAAAGTGTATCTGGAAACTTAGATTCTAAAGTGATTCCAGGCATTTAGTAAATGACCAGATTTTTAAAAATGTTGAGTAATAAAAAACTGTTTGTTTTAAAATGTAGGGTGATTCAATGGAAGTTAGTGGGAATTTTCCCTGTTCATCTCTGTTGTTTTGGAAAACTATGGAATTATTCTTTTTAGTCCTACTTCCATGGTATGAGAAAGTACTGTCCGTAGTTTAAATATTTCTTTTCAATTGCTCAGCTGTGTATTTACCATGTATTATCAGATCAGAAGTTCATCCAGTCCAGCCCACTAACTCTTGCAGTGACCAAAAGATAATGTTTAATGAAAAAATACAAGAAAAAGCTGAAGCCTGTAGTATAGTAGCACCCTCACAGCTTTTAGCTATCCCAGGATGAAAGCGCATCCTCTTGCAGTGGCATCTAGGCTTTGACACCTGATAACCTTCACAAGAACACTCCTCTGCAATTCCTCTAGCAGCTTTTGAATCCAAGGAAGTTTACACAGTCAGCTTCTGTAGTATCCTGTGTTTGCAAGGTACAGCATTTACTAGAAACTGTCAAGATGAGACCTGCTCTGGAGGCCACTTTCAGCCAGGTGTGTGGGACATCATCCGCAGAGTGGTGCAACTAGAGAGCAAGTTCGCTTGCCCATTACTTCTGCAGAACACTTTCCCATTGTGTTGGTGATCATTAGAAACTATATACAAGTAATGCATTTGAAATCTTGGAAACACATTGTCCACTTCTTTATATTAAGAGTCTTTTATTTATCTACAACTTTTTATTTTTATTCTGGGCCAACTGCGTGAAAACAAGCAGCCCTGACCCTGGCAGACCAATTTAACACTCACTACACGCTATCTTGGAGTGTTTTGCTTTTGCTCTGTAACTCTGTTTTTCCTCTTCTCCTAATAAAATTCAAATGAAGTGGCCTGAAAGTCATTACAGCATGAGGGACATCTGTCACTTATGATCTAGGAATTCCAATTTTTCCCAGAGCTGATTTATTCACATTCAGTTGGCCTTTGACACTAAGCTGTCATGGCTTTGCAGGCTTCTGGAGTTCTCAGAATCAAATTCTGTCTTCAGTTTCTTCTAATGCTAATATTCCACCCATTTGCTTGTCAAAATGTGTTTGGACTTTGACGTTTTTCAAGATGAATTGGATTGGCTGGCTTGACTGCTTCTACAGGCTGTGATAGGTTATAAGAAACAATAGGTGACATGACTTTCTTATCTCACTAATGGTTGTGTGTTGGAGAACTTGAGTAGTGCTGTGAAAGTGGGCCAGAAATTTTAATATTTCTTCTCTAAGCCAGGTCAATGAAAATATAATTTAAAAATCATTTTCTGTGATAGGGCCTAAGAAGTGGTGCAACAATCTAAAAATAAATACTCCCTTCTCTTTTCTATTATCTGAAAAGCAAAGAAGCTGTTTGGAAATGATTTTTTTGAGTCAAGTAGCTATTAAAATAATTTGACTGAATGGTGAACTCTCCCCTGTTATGATTTGTGTAATTTTTTTATGATAAGGAAGCTGCTTGCACATAAAAATGTCCATCTTTCTCTGTTTGAAAGCTTTTGAATAGGTTTCTAAATTACACTATGTCACAACCAGAACAGAAAAGCGCATTTCATTAATTTATTCATTATATAATTAGAATACCGAGACAAGTCAGTTTGATTTTCAGGAATGCATTTTTTTCTACATCTCTCTTCTAATGATTAAAATGAAGTATTGGTTATTAACAATACATTTTTATTCTTTTCCTCATTTGCTTATGTGAGTTCTTGAGTGACTCTGCTTTTTCTGGCATCACAGTTCTCCAATTTGAATAGGCGCAGGGTTAAAAAAGCTCTGTTTTCCTTGGGATGGTTGTACTAAAGTCACAATGCTCAGCCACTCTCTACCTTCCTAAGCAAAGCTAAAGCTTCTTTTCTGTCTGAAGAGATTGAAGTGGGTTTAGGAAGGAGGAGAAAAGTCCGAATGTCTCCCTGACAGTTGAGTGGCATTTGTGCATGAGCTCCCACAAGCACGTTGGTGGGAACTCAGAGGGTGTGGGCACTCTCAGGTGTGCCTCTGAGCAACATGAAGTTTATTGCTCTGAGGGACAGCAAATGCAAGGCCTGGCACTACCTGTGTTGTCAGCTTTCAGTAGTGTGGTCACTTCTACTCAGAAAATGCCAGAACATTCTGCTAATCCCGCTCCTGAAATATGCTCCTTGCCTGAGAGGAAGCATGAGTTATGACAATCTGCTTGCTGAGAGGCCCTGCATGGCCAAAGAGCCCAGGGAGTGAAAAGAAGGCTTTCCACTTTTTCCCGCCACTTCAAATTTTATCTGGAATCCTCAAATTAGGACCACTTGACTCCCTTCCTATTTGGTTTTTAGTACAGCTTAGTAGTTTTGGACTGGTTTTCAACTACTTGGTTTGTGTCCTCCAATGCTGTCTCATAAATACGTAGTGTTCGAGTTTGTATTGTAGTTGACAACATGGATTGATTCTAAATACATTAATTTACTCATGCTCACCATGCATGCATCTCGTCCTGAATTCTGCATGCTTTATTTACACAGAGGCAAAGCTCTGAAGTTCTGAAATTCTCCATTAAATAGTAACTGATGTTTAACTGGGCGATTGATCCCAGAAGAACAGACAGCTGACAGCAAATTATTTTGCCTGCGATTTGTACCTGCTTTTGACCCCTTTTATATTCTGGCAATGTAGCTGAATTAGACATCATCCATTTTGGAGGTTGTAAGACTCTAGTCAAAAGGATTACTACTATGAAGTAACACCTAGCTCATTTTGCATGTTGCCTCACTAGGAATAATTACTAGTTATATGAAAGAGTAAAGAAATAGTGATTTGCAAAAGTTAAGACATACAAAAGTGACCTGCAAAAGCCAGGTGTTGATTTGCTAGTACATAGGTGCAGGGTTTCTATTATCTTTGAGCAGCAATGGATGCAGAGTGGGAAATAGTACAATGTGAGTAAGTTTGACTAGATGACACTCTACTGACTTGTAGTCTTGCCAACAATGTCCAAATTTACTCTGCTCTTTTCTCCAGAGTCTTCTGAGGGCAGATCACCTACTGCCAGGCAGGTGGTCCATGCCAGCAGTTCTAATCATTGTTTTAGCGTATGTTTTGCAGTGATGAAAGGCTGAGGAGCCAGGAGTACTCGATCAGGAAGGATGAGTCTTTCCTTTGCAGCTCTTCACATGAGAGTCATCATTCAAGCATACAGCCCAGCCGGGCAGATTGTGGTTGGATAACTGTGGATTTGCTATTCTGAGAATACCCCTTCATCATATGTGGGCTTTTAGGACGTGCTAAGACAGGAGCTATCTCAGTAACCAACATGTTAGATGTAGGATTTGCACAAACTGTAAAAGCACTGCTTAGAGGCAACACAGGAATGTGTCTGGGTTCTTCTACCTGTGCTAAAACATCACAGGGAACAAAAATAATCCAGAGTTTTGTAGTGTGTTTGTCTCACTTGTGATTTTTTTGAATATGCCTTTTATAACTATATATATTCACATTCTCTCCTATGATACATTCCTTTTTAAAAACCATACGTAACACCCCCTTTTTAACATCACAATTAAAGAAAGTTAAATGAGTTAACTCATAAAATATATTATTTGTTCCTGAAGATTAAGAAGATTAAGGGGAGACCTAATTGGTGTTTACAATTATCTTAAGCATGCGATGCAGGGGGAATCAGCCAGCCCCTTTTCAGTGGTCTGTGGAGACAGGACAAGGGGCAATGGCTGCAAGTTGGAGCACAGGAAGTTCCGCACCAACATGCGGAAAAGCTTTTTCACAGTGAGGGTGACAGAGCCCTGGGACAGGCTGCCCAGGGAGGTGGTGGAGTCTCCTTCTCTGGAGATATTCAAGACCCATCTGGACGCCTATCTGTGCAATATGAGCTAGGGAGCTGCTTTGGCAGGGGGGTTGGACCGGATGATCTCTCGAGATCCCTTCCAACCCCTATGATTCTCTGATTCTGTCACTAATCTTTGGCTTTTACAAGTGAGGACTTAGAGTGAGCATCTGAAAAGAGAATTAAATGTTCTTTTTCCACAAACCCAGGACAGGCATGTATAATACTCCTAACACATAATTTTCCTCCCATATTTTTTCAAAAGAGAATAAACTTGTTCTCTGCAGATTGCAAACAAATAATAAACATTTGGTACTTTGACACTTCATAAAGAGGTAAACATTTTAAAATTCAGTCCTAGATGAACACAAATTTAAATATTACTTTGAACATTTTGACCAATATAGATTTTATCTGCCTTGTGAGTTTTATATTTTTATGATACTTCTTATTTTATTTCTTTCCTCCTAAGAACTGGAATTGAACCTTGTGTTCACACTGTGCAGCAATTTTTTCTGTAATGATTCTCTCTAGCGTGGGATGATTAGCTGAGTTAGTCCTACTAGAGTCCTACTCTATCAGAACTATAAACATAGTTGATTTTCATTTTCACATCACCTTCTTTTTTCTTTGAAAACTTAGAAATTCAGTCTTTTTTGCCCTGTGCCTGGAAGGAGTACTATGAACTGCTATTGTGAGAGCTGGCAGACATGCTTGCCAAACCCCTTTCCATCATCTGCCTGCAGTCCTGGCTGACTGTGGGAAGTTCCACTTGTCTGGAGGCTGGCAGATGTTACACCTATTTACAGGAATGGTCGGAGGGAGGATGACCTGTACTGTGCTTGGGAGAATTTGAAGAGTGACTTAAGTTTTCAAGCAAATTGCTAATATATCCATTTTTCAATCAGGTATTTCAATGGGATTTACAAACTGGAATAACTTCAGAGCTTCAGTTGTGGCTGAGGAAGGAAGGGACAATATGTCTATAACAAAACAAACACATTCATGCCTGATAGCTTGAGGAACTGGAAAACTGGGCAGGCTAATTTCTTCTTTGTTCTGTGAGTGATGGGGGTAGGCTTCTGGGCACGTCCTGCTGGTTTGGCTCTGTTTAAGAAAGGATGATGGTTGACATTGCGACACAGGCCCCGGAATAGGCATGAGGTGTGAATCAGGGGATTCAATTATAACCCCTCTTTCCACTGACACCAAGGATCTTTGTTGATTGAATCCATCTTTTAGCCCTTCCACCAGAAAGAGTGTTGGATGATCTGCATGACTTTGCTTAGAAACAGATATTAAAACTGATCCTATATGATAGAGCACAGACTGATTTCTTGTATTAATAGAAAACTTTCATGGAGAAAGTCCAATGATTCTAAATTAATTCTATCTAAAATCTCTTACTTAAAAATAAAATAATTGCTGTAATTTTTTGTAAAACCTGTGATGCTTTCTGCTTTCTTACCTCCAAGGGAATGTCTGAATGGATTAACAGGGCCTAGGGATCATTTTCGGCTGTGCTTGCTGTGGCTCAGACGTCTTTGCAGTGCAGGCTTTTGGATGACTCCCCTGTGAAAGGACTTTCGGCCTACATAGACGTTGCACCTGGCAAAAGTCAGGCTAAGGGAATGAAAAGATTCCCAATTCTCAGAGTTCTGTTATGCCAGTAGAGGACAGCTACCCGGAAAAGAACAGAAGAGGCTGTGTTTACTTCAGCTCCAGCAAAACTCAAGGGAAAAATACTGGTGCTTGGCAAATATTAAAGGAGATACTTCATATTGAAAGGACTTTGATTTTTCAGCTTCATTGAACTGTATTTAGTGTTTCATATTATGGAAAAATATGCTATAAAAGAACTGACTGCCACAAGCATGTCAGTGCTGTACAGACAGTCAGTGTTGTTCATTTTCATGAACACGGAAGCATGGAACGTATCATTAAAAGGGCATCAACTTTTCCCACTCAACTCAGTGGACTGCTGATTCCGGTTATTTCCTCTTTGCTCAGGAAGGCTTCAAATTCACTTACGGGATAACTTCTGTTCTGTGTCTTGAACATTCAGTTTCTGGCATTTGTTCCTGGGAATATGGGAATAAAATAGCTGAGAATATTTTCTGTCAGCCAAAAATGCAGAAATATCTGAGAGGTTTCCTAGCTATGTTCAGCAGTATCACAGGGTCCAGAAAGGATTTTGAAGCCATTTTGGGTGATGGGGAACTCCGCAGAGAGTTCTGGGGACATGGGAATAACACTGACAAATCCATAAACAGTATTTAAAAATAGCTGACTTATTTGCTCTGATTCTTTTTTTCCCATAGTGTCATATAATCATATTTGAGGTCATTGAATGTGATGAACCCACTAAGATACTATACACGACTAGCAGGACTTGAAGGACCATCCTAGCTGCCCACTGGTGGCACTGTCCAGAAATCCCCAGGTTTTTTAGTAGAATATTCTGTGAAACAACTGTAATAATACCCCCCCGCCCCTCTTTCATTGTGTGAGTATCAGCATAGTGAAGTGTGCCTGAGATTATAATAAGCAGAGAGAAGTGCCAGCAGATGTGGTCAGGATCTCCTGACCCCTAACTGATAACATAAATCAAGTTAAAATTCTAAATTAGGCATATCATCCTGATACTCTGGGACCAAAACCTTGTATCTTTGCTCAGGATAAGTAACACATTTTGATTTCTCTTACTGGTTATCATCAGCCCAATTACAATAGGTTTACTTTGGGAGAAGGGTACTTATTTTGAGTAAGGAGAGCAAAATAAAGTTTCATTGGACATCAGATGCAGAAAATAATTTTGGTGACTGTTCCTACAAATGTTTTGAGCATGAAACTCATTTGGTAACAGAAACTGTCCATATGGCATGTTCAGGGAATTGGAATTTTATTTCTAAATAGGAGGCATTAACTTTGTCAATACTGTTTTATATTATTTTAGTTTAAAATTGTGACAATCACCAAAAAATACCTTTTTTTCCCAGAAAAAAATTCCTATTTCTCTAAAAAATTAATTTACCATTCAACAAACTGTGACTTAAAAAATTATATAAGCTTTATCTTTTTGTATGTGTTAATATGATTGACATTTGAAGTCTCCTTTCTGTAGTCACTGTAGAGGTAAAGACCATAGTACCTATTGTTGGGAATGTCCACAAAATTTCTGATCAAATAATAATAAGTGGCTGGCACACTGTTTTCTACTTATGCCAAGTACAGCTCTACAAAATTAGGAGGTGAAAGAACTGATTGACCACCCCCTCAAAGTGTTTATTTCTGGGTTTGTTTTCAACTACATGCAGTTATTTGTAGGTCAGTCAGTAGGCTCCTTCCAGTGGCAGATCTTACAGTGAAATTGCCCTTGGCAGATTGCAGTAACTACTTGGTCAGGATGCAAATTCTCTGTAAGGTCAAAGAGAATTTGATCAAAGTAGCTTACTTAAGAAAACAGGGCAGATCCCAGGTTTTGTCTAAAGATGTTTTAATCAAAACAGATAGAGTGAAATTTATGTTAATATTATCTTAATGCAGGTCTCATTTTACAAAATCACAGTATACAGGGAATTAACCTGCAATCTGCTAAGGGAGGCAATGCCTGTGTGAGGAGTCTAAGATGAAATTACAGTATCTTGCAGAAAGCTTAATGTTTTGTTGGGTTTTGTTTGGGGGTTTTACTTATTTTTTCCCCCTTTTATTTTAGTGGTACAGTTAATAATATCCCCTACAAAATGGCCTGTCACCAAAAGCTCTTGGTATTGGAAGAACGTGTCTACATGAGAATAGTCTTGCTGGGTGAACCTCTGAAGGACACATTAGCCTGTTGCTCCTGTGTCTGAACTTTGTATTGGCAGGACTGGGCAGAAATGTAGTGGGCACAAAGATACTCTGAAATACACTGTGGGGTATTTTGCTGAAAATTGCCTGAAATTCTCCCAGAGCTGGTTAAGAGCTAATGACCTGACAGAAGCATTGCTGTCTCCAGACTGGCTGGGCTGGAGAAGGGATGTTGTTGATCTGGTTTTTCAGCTGACAGCTCGATTTCAGAGCTTGGGCTTCTTTGGTATCACAGCTGAGTGAGACCACTGCTGCAGGCCTAAGTCTTGCAGCAGTGCTGTTGCTTTTTGAAATTGTTAGATAAATGCTTTTGTTTGGTTCAGCCAGTCCTAACCTTGTTGCCACTGAACATCACTGAGGCAAATCAGTCATAATCTGTATTAGCAAACAGCTAACATTGCTTTCTCTCAAAAGAAAGGGCTGTGATGCAGAATAAATACGTGTTTTTAAATCGTGTTATAAGTGAACTGTATACATTCCTAAATGAACTGACTTCATGAAAGCAAACAGTACATCTAGGTTGTCCTCTGAAAGGACGCTGTGCCCTTTCACATATTTTCACACTCTCCTCTCCTGCATGAACACATCTATAAACCAGGGCCCTGACTCTTGTCTGCTCTCTATATCTGATCTGCTGCAACCCTGTTCCTAGGTACACAGCTGGAGAGTAGAGGCCACATCATGTTATCACTGACTGTGTGTGGACTAGTGAACTGAGCACTGCCAGGAAACATTTGGAGGGTCTGCAAAGCAGTTATTTGTACTCTTAAATGGTGAGATGTTCCTTGGAATGATTTTGGCTAGTACCACTTCATAATCTCCCAAACATTTCCTGGCCCAGAGTTAAGAGTTTCCTGGGGGGAATCTATATAACCACTCACTTTGGGAGGGTGAAAGAGGTCAGTTATGTGGACCCACACCAATCCTTGTCTGTTGATTACCACTGCAGAGGACAGTCCTAGATGTTTTTTTACAGAGCTCAGAGTACAGGAGTTCCTGCAGAAACAGGGTATGGTCACTCCGGAAAACTATGATCTGTAGCCCCCACTGTGCTCCTGCAGATGCAGTAGGTAACCTGCCCTTGTGCAGGCAGGGAAGCCTTTGCTACTGCGACTCCCCTCAGGTGTGTTGCCCTGTGCCCTGACTCTGCACCTGCTGGGGATAACTGATACAGTGAGGTACCGCCTCTCTTAGGCATCACTTCTGGCTACCACACCAGGTGACACTTGTTCTTGCTGCATTTCATATGTTAATCCTTTTCTTCCCAAAGCATCCCACCTTGCTGCCTGTGCTGCAGCTAGGTAGAGCTGGCTTTCATCCAGACTTACAGATGTGTGTTATGCTGTTTAGTACCATTTTCCTATCAGAGTACTATGCTTTTTCCTATCAAAACCAGTTTTAAAAGCACATAAAAAGTTGTAGGTTTTTTTGGTGGGTTGTTTTGGTTTTTTTTTTTTGGTGGGCTCTTGTGTTTAGGATCCAACACCTGATGACTTTTCTCTAAGTCAGCAAGGAAACACCATTAAATTATTTGTGACATTCTCCAGGATTCGATTTGATCAATTAGTCTCTGGAAATCTGTACAATGTAAACACTATCTAAGATAAGGTTTTCAGTTTGAAAATGTGGTCTGAAGGAGAGATCTTTAATGAGAATGCAGGAGTTTGCAATGTTATGTGGGAGAGGCCGAAATGATCTCCAGTTAAGGTATCTTTCCTATTTGCCTTTGTTATTTATACTTAAGGATTGCCCCAAAGGGTCTATAGTTCTTGTCTGTATGTAGATATATATGGCATAACATCTCTGCATCAGATTTGTCAGTTTCTAAGCAGATATGTACTATGTAGGAAATAATACAAGAACATTCTAATATATCATGGTCGACGACAGATACATGTTCAGTTTGCAGATTAAGGCCAGTTTGCTATGATTCTATATAAAACATAGCTGATTATGATTAAATTTATGACATATGCTCTGCTACTCGCTTATCTTGTTTTAATAAATGCCAATGTCTGTCCTTTCCTAGTAAGTTCTACCTGATTTTGTCCATGAGAGAAAGCTCCAGAACTTATGCCTAAGCCACCTTGCTCACTCCTGGTGCTTACCTTTATACTGAGGCCCATAAGATGTAGGTCCTCTGGGCTTGCAGTTTAATGCCATTATCAAGGATGTGACAGAAAGGCAAGGAACATAAGCACAAGCTTCTCTCAAAACAAGGACAGGCATTCTGATAATAGCTTAATGACTGCTGGATGTTTTAGAACAAAATATTCTGGGACATGTTCCTCTCTCTTTGTTGGACCACCTCCTAATCCTTTATTTGTAACTGCCTTCAGTTTATCTGTGTTTCATGAGCAGTTTGGAGCAGGGGGGAGTCCTCCTCCCTTTCTCTGTGTGCAAGGCTTTCTTGTGCAGTGGGGTTCTCCTTGAACAATTCACAGCTGTGGTTCTTTGGGGTGTCCAGGTCCTTGCCTAGTGAACTCACTGAGAAGCCTCAACCCTTTCACTGTGTTAGTCCTGATATTTAAAGCAGTTGTGGCAGCGAGTCATGGAAATTAATGGACACAGCACTACAAATTTTTACCCCCGTGAATAGTCTTCACAGTTGCATATACTCAGGAGACTTCTTTAAGCAGATGGATGCATGGGTGTTTTCCTACTTATAGGGTACTTTTCGGAAAGGAGACTTCATTGTAACACTTTTCCTGGCTATGTGATATTCAAACATGTCAGAAAAGCTTGCTGCCAGATTAGAGATGGCCTTATGCTTCCCTCTGTTAATTGCCTTCTAAGGTATATTATACAGCAATGTTAGTGGTTGCTGTTCAAACAGAGCTTTCACACATGACTGGGGAAGCAGAAGGATAACATGCAGAGGAAAAACAGATTCCATTTTCTAAGAAGCTGAAGAGTTATTAATATTTTTAGGGTATCTGCGTGTGTGTTTGTGAATTGTGTCTGCTGAAGTGAGGACTGTGCAGATGATCAGTATTCCATAACATGTTATGGAATTAAAAAAACCAACAGTTTCTGATCTCTGCATAGATTAAAATGCATTAGGCTTACTTCTTTCAAAGAAGTGCTGTATGAATAATAATAATAAAAAAAAAAAGCCTTGAGAGTTTAAGCTTAACAGATATTTCCCTGTGTAATTCTTCAAGCATTTGTATTTGTAGGTAGTAATTTACCTGAAGGTGTCTGGTGCTTTTCCACTTGAGTTAGAGAAAATGAACAGAAATAAGGCATTCTGCTGAGCAGGACTGATATCCCACAGCAGGTTATAAAGGACTTGAGTAAACTTGTCTTCCCTTTAGCAAAAGTAAGACTGAGAAATTACTTTAATTTGTAGGTTTATTCTCGTTGAAGAAAGTATCGGTAAATGATATTTGTCAATCTGCTACTGCAGATCTGTGAGAAGAACCTAATAATGTAACTCTGTTCTTGTTCATGAAAATGATCTAGAATTAAAATAACCTCTCCTGGAGGAGTGGGAGGGGAAGATTTGTATTAAACTGGGATCAGAAATATCCTAAAAATTTACCTGAGTGTCGTAGTTACTGGGACTCATTTACTGTGAATATGTTTATTACAGATTTGTTGTTGTAAACCACTGGCATTTGGAAAGAGCTACAAAGCTATGGGGAACAAGTGAGGTCCTATATAGACAGACAAGAGGCTGTGATTGCCAGAGAGAATCTTGTACTTGACATGGCACTTGCACAAGAGCTTGGTGCACCGATGTTTAACTGACACTGTTCTTTCCTGGAAGAGAAGCCCACTAAATTCAGCAGGTTTGTGCAAATTACTATAAAGGAGGCAGGATTTTAGCTAAGGTGAAAACAGGCAAAAAATTAATTTCTTCAAGTAACCTATTGCTAGAATGACAGAAGCACTGTACTGTAAAACTAAAATCCAACTGGAATTCAGAAAGTCTGATATTCTGTTATCTTGCATTTTGTTGAAGAATAGTTATATGGTAGCCTTTCTTATCTTCTTTGCACAGGAGTCTGAAAAGGTGAAGATCTATCAGAAATATCTCTTTACTTATGCAATGTAGTGCTGTTGGTAATCCACCAATGTACTTACTTTTAAGAGTACCAGCTTTCTTGATTTTCTTATTTATTTCTTATTGAAGGGTTTTAATTTTCTACTTTAAAATTTTCTGCTAAGTAATTAGGAACACATGAATAAAGGCACATATTTTGATTTTACTCTGCTAATGTTTGGAAATGGAGAATTTATGTACTTTTTATTAATAATATTAATCATATCATATTTTAAGATAATATCTAAAATATGTCATATGGCCATGTATATTTTTAGAAAAGCATATCTGCAATCAGTGTTTATACTGTGCTCTTTATGTAATCATATGTAATCATAATGGGAACATCACAACACTGCACCTTCTGTAGATACTCTGATAATACACAGCCAAACTGCACATTGGACAGTAGGACCACGTAGACAGTTGTTTACATATGCTTGTATGATGGAAAGCACTAATAAATGAAAAATAAACATAGATTTTAGAAGTTCTCATTGCAGGGATGTGCAGTGTGCCTGTGTCCTGGTAGATAATGGCAAAATTTTGCTTTTGAATTGTTTGCCTGTCAGTGTCAAATGAAATGTTATTGGGGTTGGATCAAGTTTATGTGTTTGACCATTTCAAATACCCAATGAGAACAAAATGTTTTCTTTGTTTTGGTATGAAATTATTGGATAAATAGAACATCACATGATAAATCATGCTATGTGTTGACTTGTGGCCAAGCCAGCAGTCCCAATGTCATTTTCACAGTGAAAACCATTTATAGTTTGTTTTCTGATCCAATCAACAAATACCTTGAACTGAATCCATCTGCTGGGACAGTAGGAAGCCCTTCCAATAAAAAGGCCTTAACAATATCTAAGAAAATTGCATCATATTAAATCCAGTAAGATTTATATTGAAAACGAAAAAAAAATCTGTAAAACTTAATGACATACAAGTATCAGACACACCCCCTGCCAGTGCTAAAACTAGGAAGCACAAGTGTAAAGCTGTAACACATAGAGAAGCGCTGCAGCCAAAGACAGGCATGGAAATGGCAGAATACATTTCGAACAGTCAGTGTAGCGGTGGCAGCTGTCCAGAAACATTCTTTAGCACTGAATCTGTCAAAAGAAAAAGCAATAGAAAAAACCTCCCAAAAATGTATTATAAAATTGTATATAATAGTTTTGAAATCTGAAGCAGAAACAGACTCTGTATTTTGCATTTGCAGGTTTGTCTGCTAGAGCAAGCCTTTAAAGCCAGCAATGGCACCTGAAATCGCGGTCAGTGTAGCAGTGTCTGGTGCTGTGGATTTGCTCTAGGCTGAGGCATTGAATGTGTGGAGGGGAGATACACATGTGCCTTTTTTTTTTTGTCCTCTTTGACTAGTTAATTATTCACTGTCTCAGTTTACATATATTTACCTTTTTTTGCAGTATAAAACTATGTCTTTACCCATACTGAGCTTGTCTGGATCTTGCCATTCTCTTACAATATATTTTTTCATGGGTATGAAGATGGTGATGAAACAGAAGTAACTTCTTGCTCATGGATTAAGGTAGCTCACTTTTCAGCTTGAGCTGAGGTTGCAAAGGGTGTTGGCTAATTCCAGCTCCTTCTAGGCTTTAAGGGAAGGGACCTGCTTCAGTACAGCCCCTATCAGCTCCTCCTCAGGTCAATCTGTATTGTTCTCACAGTGGAATCTTGGAGGCACAAAACCAAACGTTGCTTCTAGCTATTACCAAGGTAAGTCTGAAGTGTTGGAACTGAAGTCTCTCCTTTAATTCTTTGTTCAGGTTGAGTTGCTTTAATGAAAAAAAGAGTATTTGTGAATGATAATTAATGACTGCATAGAGCATCAACCATTTCAGACAGAGTATAAAGGAACAAATGGAATTTAACATAGAACTCTGATTTTCATATCAGGAAAAGAAAAAAAAGAAACTTAATATGGGCTTTATATTGTTCGAGGCAGGATCTTCTCTGTTACACAGCACAACAAAGTACAAGTCTCATTAATCAGCTTCCTAAGTGCACAAAAGCATTAAAATAATAAACGTGATGGCTGAAATGATATTTCTACAGAAATCAAGGAAGGCATCATCCATAGACTTTGGTTTTTGGAATTTCCATTCTCAATCAAAATTTATAAATACTAGCAACACAAGCTGTTTCTTTACTGCTGGTATCAGGAAGTAGAACTCTGGGGTGCTGGGTGAAGTGTCTCTCACCAGGATATGCCTGTAAGAGGAGAGCTACTCCTCTGAAGACACCTATTCTGATTTCATTTTACCACATGCACTTGAATCTGTTTCAGAAGACGTTTTATGACTCCTTCATGCCCTCATCTCAGGAGTGCGGTGGTTTGACCATGGCTGCTTCTTGCAGAAGCTACCCCTGCAGCCCCTCCTCCTCCACCAGAACCCAGCCACACAGAGCTACAGCACAGGAGCTCTACAGCCTGGCACCATTTAAAATATGTCTCATTTTGCCTGCACATCCCTTCATGTTTTCAGGGTGCTGCTTTGCTCTTAGTGTCAGTTGGTGTGGTAAATATTTTCCCTCTCATCTTTCCAGGAGGTAAAACACTCAGCAACTTTTCCATGGAAATCTTTATGATTTAAATGGTATTTAATGTTTCGGTACTGTCACTATATTTCTCTTTTTAAGATAAAAAACCAGCTCTTTTGAAAACTCAGAACTCTTCAGATCTGGAGTTTTAGTCTAGAGTCTGTAGAAGAGTCAAGACAGATGGGACACATTAGAGGCATCAGCTACTTTACAGAACAGCTCTGTCTAGTAAAATAGGCACTAGTGCCATTTGTACTTAACAAAGAATTAAGTTGGAAAGAGCAAATTAGTTGCTTACGGGTATGAGGTGAATAATTAACATTTCTAAATGATTGTAGTACTACATTCTGTTCATTTCTTCATCATTTTGTCTATACTCAACTATTTTAGTACCTTTATGTAGTCTATTACACCAGTATGCAATTTAGTCTTTCTCCAATGTTCTAGGTATTTTTATTTCCTCTTTTATCCTCTGTAACAAGTATTTCTGTTTTTTCAGTACTTCTGACTTTGTTAAAATGAATTTTTTTTATTTTGTGTTGCCGGTTTTTCATCATAATCCCAGTAACTGCATATTTTTAGGACCCTAAAGGATCTAATTTCCTTTGATCACAGGCTTTTTCCTAAAATGGTCATGTGCCATTTAGAATTGGTTAGATTTTGTTTTGCCACCCATTTGCCTATTTGCAAGACTTTCCCAATAGTTTACTCCCTTGATGGCTGGAGACTTTCTCTAATTTCCTGTTTAAGTATATTAGTTGTTAGCTTGTGAGCATTTATCATTGTGCAGAAAGTGTTGAAGGTACTCCTAAACCACAGTAATCCTGATGGTTCAGGAACTCTTTTACAAGATACAGAATGTGAATGGCCATGCCCTAGGCAGAGGAAGATTTCATTAATGTAAAAGACTGTCAGATGACATCTGAGACCAACAGGAATGATTTTTTTTCCCTTCCCCTTCTGTTTAATCATAGCTTAGCCTATACTGTTTTAATATCACAACCCATTAAGCCTGTTGAAAGCTCAAAGCTTTGAGATGACATACACAAACGCTGAGGTTAAATGCATGCGTTTGCCTTTCTGAGGCTTTGCTTTGAGTGTGTGACTGATTATGTTGTTTGTTTGTCTGATACCACTGTATTCTTTAAAAGCCATATTCCTCACAGAGGTTATTTTGTTAATAAGAATTAGCTTAAGCATTTTGCCCTCACATTTTAAGTCTGAGATTCAATGTAGCTCAGAAACAAAAAGATTTTGCTTGATTTGCTATATATATGTGCTGGAAATCCCAGCTTGGATTTTTGATATTATTATCCACAACATTTAGGGATCAGAATACACACTATTTCATAACCAGAGAGTAATGAAAATAAAACTTTGTGAATAAAACTATTTCCATATTTATAATCAGAAGAACAACTTTTTTGATTTTTTATTGATTTTTTTATACCAGAATGACTGCTTATTTCAGAGCAATTACTCTGGTATACGTAAAATGTACGTAATACTAAGGCCAAACCTTTAATATAGGTCCTACTGCTGTCTCAGAATATATGGCTGCCTGAAAGTCACATAACTTTTGTTTTGATGTTTCCAAGGAAACACAGCTTGCTTCCACTGCCCATTGCTTTCACCATGTATGGAAGATACATATTTTTTCTCACTGTGTAGCCCTCTGGATTGCTTTAAAATTTCCTTCTGCGATGACTGCATATTTCAATCTGCATCTGCATTGAATTGAACCACACTTTCATTCTCATCTTGATTTACCCATGTATCAGGCACCACACAGATTCAGCTGCCTTCCAGTCACTGTACATTGTTGCTGAGTTTACAGTTCAGGTTTTTATAACTTTTTTGGGGTTTTTTTTGTTGCTTTTTTGTTGCTGTTTTTTACTAAACGCTTCCATCACTCGGGTTCTTTTGCTCCTACACAATTCTGCAAAATGGTTCCTATGGTGACACTGCTCAATATCTTTCTGTATGACTTGGATTGCCCTCTGTCATGACATCCCATCCACACTGCTTTTATAATAAGGCTAAACCAACTTTTCTTGGTATATATTTATTTTACAGAGCTTTTTCAGTGCTGTTTTACAGACCATTTTCAGGATACTTTTACTTACATAATGTCTTGTTAAATAGCAGTATGCATGAATTTTCAATTCTTGTTTAGTTTCTGTTGCTCTGCCCATATTTCTTCACCTCTGTACAACTTGCATTCATAACCTCTCTCTGCCTGCAATGCCTGACATGTCTAATGCAAGGGGCACCCTCTAGAAGATGGCCATGCTCTTGATTTTAAAGCACTTCCAAGGCTTTTTCAAATTTGAATAAATGATTTCATGTTTGTGAGTGTTGCACTCATGCATATTTTTGTCTGCCTCTAGATTGTTGAATACAAGTATGCCATAGCCCTGTCAAGTATTACTGGCTACTTTGGTTTCTCCCATACAAAAGATAATCTTTGCTGCATTTATATCAATTTCAGATTTGCCATTTGATTTTCATCTGTTCTTTCAAAAGCAAAATATACTGTCAAGGTCTTTTTCTAGCCATGTTTCTTACATGATTTCTATTGAAGATTCATTATGGTGATAACAGCATTGCACATGTAGATCGTATTGACTCCTGCATAATAACTTTGGAATAGTTTAAGTGCAGCAGTTAATCAGTTGAGAGGAAGTTTTTCAGTTTGGGAGGCACTCATTGTACTCCACATTGGTGAGGCCACACTTGAATACTGTGTTAAGTTTTGGGCCCCTCACTACAGGAAGAAAATCGAGGTCCTGGAGTGTGTCCAGAGGAGGGCAACCAGGCTAGAGAAAGGGTTGGAGGGCAAACCTTATGAGGAGCAGTTGAGGGAACTGGGGTTGTTTAGGCTGGAGAAGAGGAGGCTGAGGGGAAACCTTATCACTGCATACCTGAAAGGAAGTTATAGGGAGTTGGGTGCTGGTCTCTTTGCCCAAGTGACAGGATGAGGGGCAATGGCCTCAAGCTGCACCAGGATCAGATTAGACATTTGGGAAAAGTTCGTTACTAAAATGGGTTATTGGGCATTGGAACAGGCTGCCCAGGGATGTGTTTGAGTCACTGACCCTGGATGTATTTAAAAGATGGGTAGATGAGGTGCTCAGGGATATGTTTTGGTAGAGAACAGGTATGATTGGACTCTATGATCTCAAAGGTCTTTTCCAACGTAGAGATTCTGTGATTCTGTTTTTTATGTTTGATGAAACCCGATACAGTAGATGAAATACAAAGATGGCTTTTAAAAGTAATGAGCAGATTATGCATTATAGAAATGAGTGATTAAATTATGATCTCGTTGGATGAAGAGGCTCTGCATGAATACTACTTTGAGAGTTTTGAACTGCTAGTGGCTTTCATAGATCAGTTGGAAGAGATGACTTATCTCACTATGCAATTAGTCACTTTTGCAGTGAATATTGGCTGATATTTCCTGTTATTTCTGGGGTTCAGGAGTGAGAATTTAGTCAAAAGATGCACGTTGTCTATATGTAACAGGTAAAATCTCAAAAAATAGAGGAGCTTTCAAAATTCTCAAAGATTGCTATTGATTTGATATTTTCAGCTGGATCTTTGCGTAAATAATGTCTAGTAACATAACTTCCTTGAAAACTGGAGTAAAAAACTTAGAATTTACATAGGTCCTTACTGCATCTTCAGCAATATTCTTAACAGTTCTTAATTTTTAACATCATACTGCTATTAAGTCTTGCAGATTTTTACCTATAAAGTTTACCAATAAATTACTCCATCAGGGAGAGCTTTTGTCTGTGATGTGATCAAAATTTGCAAGCTAGAGCACTGAATGGTTAACTGCCAGAGATATAAATAGTATTTATATATTATAAGGACAGTAGCTTGCTGATGAGCAAATTCATGATAACTGTGCTCCCTGAAAGTTAGAAATAGGCCTAAAAACACCTCCTCGGGAAGAGGTAGATTTTATCTCATCGTCATACTGATAAAACTGTTTCTGTTCTCATTTTGATTATTTTTGTCCAGAAAGGTAGGGAATGGTGGTACACAGTAAGTGATCCCTCACACTAAGTTCCTGTGTTTTCACCCAGTGGTGTGCGTAATCCTCTGGATCTGGAATTGCGGGGAAATGTCTGTTCAGCCCTGGGCTATAGCACACACAGGTCATATACATGCTGAAGCCTGCTCTCTGATAACACACTTTCAAAGCATATCTGCATTTGTTAATTTGGATGAGTTGACAGAATGTCATAACCACATGCCTGATTCAGATGCTAAATTTCTCTTATGTGCAACAGTACTAGAAATCATGAATGTAAGGTTCATTATCTCCTGTTTTCTGAGGAAATATTTGCTTAAACCATGGGGACTTTTAATTTACTTGGTGTGTTGGGTTTTTTTTAAGTGGCCCTAAACCATTTTGATGCAAATCCTCTCATGTCATTGCAGCCTGAGGGAGACACTGGAAATGGAAAATTTCAGCCCTAATGGGTCAAATATAATAAAGTTATGAGCAATGGAAAATGATTATCTGTTAATGGGAAATGTTTGTTACCTTCAGTAGTAAAAGACTTTTAATATTGCTTATCATGCAAACGGAACAACTTTTAGTCACAGTGGTTTTTAACTTTGTCAGGCTGTGAAGGGTAATGCAACTGAAATGCTTAGATGGTATTGGCTTGTGACACTGAAGTTCTTTACAGGTATAATTGATAAATTAGATTATGCCTGTTGCCATCTGCTTCAGTTGCATTTATGACAAAAGCACCTTCCCTGTGGTGTAAGGACACAGATAATATGTTGATAGCTCAATTAACTGCAAACATTCATACTTAAAATTCCTCAATTCTAAAAACAAAAAAAAAGGCACAATCAAAACAGCATATGGATGTATATTTAATATATTCAGTGGAATGACTCAATGCTCTGAAGATAACCAGCCCCATACCTGATTACCTGAGCCTGTGGTGGCTTTCTCAGTGCTTCTGACCTTACCTTGAAACATCTGTCTGGGATGGCAAAGATGGCTTAGAAGATGATACTGAGGAAAAAAGAAAATAAAAAATGAGGCCAAAGGTGATGACTCCATCCCTATTGCTTTCTTCTTGTAGCTTTGTTGGCTATAGGAAAGACCCAAGATCCAGAGGCAGTAAGTCTGTTGCCCAATACTAAGAGGTGTTATGGGCTACCTAGTGTGAGGTGGGATGCATGTCCTCTGGGCCTTTCTGAATTATACAGCTATCACACAGGTCTTTGGATGAGAGTTCTATATTTCTGACAGTCCTTTCCGACCCAAGGTTCCTGGTATTTCTCTTCTCCCAGTGAGGGTAATGCCAAAGGTTCCTTAAGTCTGTCTTCCAACTACTAAGAAGATGCCTGAGTTACTGGAATATGAAGATTACCAGACATTTGTATTTCCAGGTTACATTACCCATTTTTCAGGGGAATATAATGGTCTGAAGGACAAGAAGAAGTTTATTTCTGAATCATTTATCTGTACCGTATGACTGATTGATGTAATTCAAGGTCTTGTGTCTCTCTGTGACTGGTAGAATATAACTGGAGGCAGTTAAAAAGTGGAATGCACACTAACATGTTTGTTGGGAAACTTTTTTCCACCAAAGTGAGGTGTGAAGGATTAACTTCACATGTTTTCATTATCCATATAAAGGACTAAATGTTTTCTAACTCTGTATGAACCTTTTCAGTAGTTGAACAGGATTATTTTTAAGTGTTAAACAAAAAGAATATTCACTCTCCTGCTTTTAATTCTTTCTTCATGCACTGAATGTTGCCTTCCTCCTTCATTATGAGAGAGGATCATTAAATGTAGAAACTCAATACCTTTAAAGCCTATATTACAGATCCCCTCCAGCCTTTCTGGATGATTATAGCTATTAACTATAAACTTTGCCATCTCGGTATCACTGAGGGTTTTTTGTGGGGTTTTTAGATCATTAAGGGAAAAACAAACGCAATTCCTTTAAATATCCTCATCTTAACAACCTTCCTTTGAAAAACTGATCACTCTCTTCTCCATCCCTTCCCTTTTCCTACTTCTGAACTGACAGAGCATTATCTTATCCAGCAAAAGTCATCCCATTTTTTTCCAGTAGCTGCTCTTCCAACATGCCTTTCTCAGACTGTGCCTCTTTAATCAGAGCTTCTCAGCACCCTTTTTGTGAAGAAAATTACTACAAAGACATCATTTCACATCCCTGAAAGTGTCTTTGATCTCCTTGGTAAGGAGTTCTATATGTTTTACACCATGTGCTGGTGTGGTAGACCTATGAATTCCTTGGCCCTTCCACAAATAGAAGTGTGAGAGAATGAAGAAACACACCTGGGTGATTAGGAAAGCTGCCATCTGGTGTGGGCATACCAGGCTGTTGGTATGATGATGGCAAGAACCCTTATCAGGTATGAGCTCACCTGGGTCTCCTGTGTGGCTGCTGGAGGTGGAGCTGATGTGCAGCATGTGTTCAAAAAACTAACTGCTTCAAAAATAGCAATTCATAAGTGTAGGAAAATTAACTATATGATGTGATTGTCTCCAGCAGCAGGGAACTGGGCAAAATTATATGCCAGATCCTTAATGACCTGTGAAGCACACTAATGGAAGGGACTGAAAAGTGCACACAAAATGCCATGAGCATTTTACATCTTTTCTGCCACAGTGAAATACACAGTGAGAAGCAGACTCGGTTTAAGTCTGAGTCTTCATAAGAATGGAAAAAGCATATAAGACTGATGATGAATTGTAACTTCTGTTCTATAAAGAAATTTTAAAAACTTAGATAGATTGTGATTACTAAAAAAATAAACCTCTATGTGATCTGCAAAAATGACTCTGCTATGTCTCAATTTAATGCCTTGCTAAAGGGCTAAAATATTAAATGCTGAATACTGGTTGTATAATGGACTTTGTTATAATTCAGGAATCGCAGAGCTAGCTGGCTTTGAAATAATGCCAACTACTTTTACTACTTGCAACCACAGAACATGGTGTGACAAATTGATACTTGAGGTAAGGACCAAAACTTAAGTGTTGCATGCCAATGCAACAGCATTATCAGAAGCTGTTAAAAGCAAAGAACAAACTGGCATTTAATAGGACTAATACTCCTAAGCAGTTTAAATGGTTTTGAAAATCCTACCTGTAGTCTGTGTTGTAAAACAAATAGAAATCTGTGATCACACAAATGGATTGTTTTGTGAAGCGGTTTCATATTTGTGATAGATAATCAGCACTTGCTAATGGCAACTGACAACATGATTATTTGACAAACAGAAATCATGGAATCATAGAATATACTGAGTTGGAAGGGACCCATCAATGGTGCAGGGCCTGATTCTACAGTGCTGCAGATCACTGCCATTCAAACTGGGGAAGAGTGACATTCGGTATGTCAGGAGTGTGCTGCATTCATTTAATATATGAATGATGTAATTGCTTGAGTTTCTCGGCAAGGAAGAATTAAGGTCGTGACAATTTTGTATCTGGTTTTCAAGTGTTGTTTTAGGTATATGTGCTATCAGTATGGCATAAATTTAAGCTGGCATAGTTCTGGAGCCCTAAACTGCATACCAAAAAGGGTATGTTGTACAGATTGGCACACATGAAATTAGCTACCAAGATTATTAATGAATTTTATCTTACATACATATTGGATTGGAAACAGATGGAAGCATGAGAGATGACTGTGTCTACACTAGGAAGCATTGTGGAGTACTAGGAACAGACTTGAGTGCAAACCAGTGACTGTTGAGTACCTAAGTTATTTGTATTTCTGCGTATATCTGCATGTTTTACTATGGACAGGCTCTAGTCTGGTCCTGAGGGATGGAACATGGACCTCGGCGGGGTAACTCCTGGAGAGCAGTCTGTGTTCTAAGGGTGCTCTGCCAGGCTTTGCTTCTGAAGTCTGATCCCATCCAAATTAAAACACTATAATAGACATACCTCATCTGAATCTATTATTTTACTTAAACAATTAAACATTTCAATAATTTTGCTCTTAAGTATTGTGCTGTGGGCTGTATGGATCTTTCATTCTTTTCTGTGCAGGCTCCGATGTCAATGTGAAAAGGGCAGGAAGTGAGTTTGAATAAACCCTGATCTTTAAAGAACATCTGTTGAATCCTGAAAACAACTTGTCAGAATATCTGCAAATAAGAGAAACCTTAAATCTCAGATATATCTACAGCCATAGCAGTCTGGCTACAGGCTGAACATGCAGGCTTTTCAATCACCTTCTTAAGGCACATACATCTCCCCAGGAAAACAGGCACCCAGGTCTTAATCCAGTTGTCTACACTATGTCATCTGAGATGACTGAGATGCCCTAATGCACCAGAGAAGCCCTGAAAGGGCTGCAGGAAGTGTGAGAGAACTGTGGTCTTTTGAGCAGCAGGAGGAAGCCAAGAGTGATACCCCGGAGCACCACAAGTGCTATGAATACTGATGTGTCAGTCAGTGAATTTGATACCCATATTTTATGCTTTGTGGCACCATGATGATTAGATATATAAATCCTTATTTGTATGTAACACCAAAATTCATAGTTAGCAGTGCTGAAAATGGTGTGCTCCAATGTGAAATTAGATGGCACACTACCGTAACATAACACCTTGTGATGATGATGGTTCACAGTGCATATCAATGAGTTGGTATCAGGGATTTGTCATATTAATGACTGTTGAAGTGTCTGTTTTGTGTACGCCTTTTTTATCCTTTCTCGGTGGCCATTAGCTGGTAGATTTTTATTTATTTTTGTTAAAAAATGAAATCTATCCCTCACTTTTGTTTTCCCTTCACTAAGCTATAAGTTTGCAAAGTCTTCTTCACAGTTGCATAGTTTTTGTGCAAGATTCTGAGCCTCATCTACATCTTTTTCGGGATGTCAGTAGATTAATGCTTTAAAAAAAGGGTTTATTCCGTTATCAATTATATTTTAACACAATAGCATTAGTATTCTGTTTAAATAAGAGTACATATGTTCACTTTCTATGACATTTCATAATTCTACTAATAAGATACTGAGTGATGGCTTTTCAATGTTTGTCATGATCTAAAATTCAAGCATGAAATTCATTAAAATTAAACACTTCCTTGTTGATCTTTGGATACACTTTAGTGATAGAATAAGGCTGTACAAAGTTTTTTAAACATGCTGGATGTGTTTTCTAAGAATAGAACATCAATTCATTTGCTTCAGTTGGCTTTTCCTCAGTCTAGTATTGACTTTGGTGAAATATTACTACCCATCAGTAAACCAGTCAGTTTTAAGTGCAAGCTTGGCATATGCTTAAATGATTCTCTGAAAAGACATGAATTGTCAGGAATGCACCCAAACTCAAGGATTTGACCACAGCTAATGTTATTTCCTCTCCAAAGATACATTTGGTACAGAAAGGAGATTTGTTGACTCTTTCATCAACTGGACAGAAGTTGTTTAAATTAAGTCCTACAGAGTAGATAATATAATTTTTGTTACAAGTAGCACACGATTGGCTCAAATCGCTAGTTAATCTTTGTTATTAATGACAGAATCAAATAGTTTAGCATGTTTGGAAAATGTCAGCCTGGCATGTTTCATTTTCTGTAAAGAGCAAATAGAATGAGACACTTACTTGCGGAATACTTCAGTTCTGCAGCAAATACAAATACTTGTGACATTTAAAAAAAATATTTTTGCAATTATACCATTATAAAACCATATAAGTTTGATTATGAGTAGCAGGGGTCATAATGAGCCCTTATTATCTGTGGGAAAATCAGATTTGTTTTAGAGGATATAAGCTGAAATACATTTGTTAAATCTAACATAAATACACTGTTACCCAAGGTTTTTAATTTTCCTTTGTAACTGTCCAGTTTTTGATGAATTGTCTGAATAGTCATTAGCTCCTGAGAAATGAATGCTAAAACGAGGTGGGACTCAAATGGAAAAAGCAGTGACATGCTCTGTAGTCATTACAGATTGAGTCATATGAGGAATTAGCAGATCTATCAGCTGGACACACGTATCATTTATTGATTTTATTTTATTTACCTCACAGCCAGGGTCACGGTAACTGGTTCATTAGTGAATATAAAAAGAGCTTATCATTGCCAAAAACATGCAACGACCCAAATCTCTCTCTGTTGTGTTGTGCATTCCACGCTTGTGGTAGGTTTCCTCAGCTCCATGTGCTCCTGAGAGGTGACCCAGCAGCCGGAACAGGTTCCCTCACACCCTGCAGAGTCTGGTGTGGGAGCAGGCTGGCTGCCCACCAGGGAGATGGCAAAGTGGGGTCTGTCTGCCCTGACCTACTCTGAGCTGCTGAAGATGACTAAAAACCCCGGCCTGGTCAGAAAACAGGCAGAAGCAGCTAACTTTTAGGTCCCTCTCTTCTTGAAGGGGACTGAGAACAGACTAGGGAGAGTTGCCTGGGTTCTTGGTAAGATGTGATGGAGAGCAGTCCAAAATGAAACCTTCATTGCTGTGAAGCAATAGCAAATGCCTACTTCAAAGGAATTGTTGGAGATGCCTCATCTTTGTAGAAATGAGGGCGTAAATCAGGGCAAGAAGAGAAGCGCTGGAGCCCAAATAGGATTTAGAAAATAGAAATCTCTCTCAAAGCCACCTGGAGCACTTCTGGTAAACATTTGTAGGCACCTACAGTGTGTTTAGGGCCAGCGGGGAGATGCTCAGGGTCCTTACGTTTCCCTGACCACTGCACAAAGCCTTTCAGATTGCAATTTAGGACTTGTGCTGAAAGCTGTCCAAGTCCTGGTTTAGGTGTCTAAATCTTTTCTTTGGAGCTCGCTCTTGGTTCTGTCTGGCTAATCAACAATAATAATTGAGATAACAGCTTTAATGATTTTTGTATAGATCACTTCACAAGCTACATTTTACAGGTATATGTACATTGAAAACCAAGTTCCTGGATCAGTTCTGTGAATCATTAACACCAGAACAACTAAGGGATGTTACAATAAAATAAGAATGTGCATTTTAATATAGTTCATCCAGCCTGTACTATAAATGGCAGGATACTGAAGACATTCTCCATGCTGTCATGCATGTTAACTCTCTAATTTGGCTATTCAATTTGAACTACAAAATCAACAGTCTCTGGATTCTTAAACCTCTTGTCTAATGGAATAGATGGCTTCAGCATTGTCCTATGAGAAAAAGACATGCTAAAGGCTGTGCCAAATTAACTTCATTTCTTTAATTTAAGGGGCACACACTTGTGGCTGGATGAAAACTAGTATGAAATTGGACATGGCTGGCTAACAGTAATGATATAATTTCTCATTTTTGCTTTATACTGTCTGCTAAGTACAAATTTACCTTCAGAGTTCAGCCAAGAGGAAAAATATCGACAATATTACCATGCAGCAGAAAATATATTTGTGGTTCTTTAGCAGTTCCTTTTCTTCATTAGTAGTTTTTAAGAGAGACTTATTTTTAAAGAAAATTAATAGTTCCTTTTTATGGCTGAAGAGATTATATTTTTTAATTTTCCTTTGAACATTTATAATTTTTAATAGCTGCTTTTTTTTCCCCTCAGACAACGTGACAGTAATTGCTAGATTAAAAAGAGAACAGTTTGATCGAGCCTTAATGCTGGCTTGATCCTATTTCCATTGAAATCAGAGAGACTTCTTCAGCAAGAAGAGTGTTGGAATTTGCTTCATGATTGTTTCTCTTCTCCTGCCAAATCCTCTTTCAGTCTTCCAAGACAGCAAAGAGTTCTGCCTTCAATCACAGTGTTGTAAATCTGGTCTAAGTGCTTTAACTCAGTGGCCTTATTTTTGTATAGATCAGTAAAATGAGAGAAGGATTTATTTAGTTGTATTCGTGCTTCTTGTTAGTGAGGCAATGTACTATATAATTACCCCTATCAATAACTATTAACTTCTTTATCAGTCTATGTGTGGAAAGAGATGGAATATATAATAGTTTCTAATAGATATGCTGGAAAAATAAAGACGTTTTTATTTGGCCGAGGCTTTTCATCCAGTATCCTGAAATTCAAAAATAGCAACAAAATGACATGTATTACTATCCATTACCTGGACTTTTTTTTGCTTAACTGTCCTAGATGTTGTGACTACTGACAGAATTGTAACTGTTTCAAGGGTTGGATCCTAAAGGAAGAAGCACACAAGGTGCTCTTTATTATTTATAGCACTCAAAAGGTGCTATAGATAGAAGATCTAGAAACACATAATGTGAACCTTAAGACAATTCATGGTTAATGGAGGTGAAAAATCTGAAGATAACAGATTGAAGAAAAGCAAAAATCTGAGAAAAATCATGTGCTTGCAGTTGTACTGAGTGGGAGCTTTTATCTTGAAAAAGTTGTAGTAGAAATAACAAATGTTCTCTGCTATAGTTATAGGAAAACTGAAAAGGAGAGGGTCTTTTGTAGACAGAGGGGAAACATAACAAAATCTTGGAAGGACCCTTTATATTGTTTATCTTTGTGGAAAAACAATTTTGAATGGGTGCTGTGATAATCTGGGAGCTCTCAAGCAATCTGAGTTATTACATTTTAGTGCCAAGAACTTACTTGGCATGGATTTTTATATGACCTTTGACATATTTATTTTTGCAGTTTTTCCGAACAAGAAGGGACCATGCTTAGACTGAGCTTAGGGATCTGGAATATATTCAAACAGTAAAAGTGGGAAAAAGATAATTTTGTTCTCATATACTCTGATTTGCAAAATAGCTCAAGGTGGCACTGATTTATGTGCTTGGCTTCTGTGTATATATATAGTTCAGGTATCAGTTTTTCACCTGTATACATGTTTTCCAAGAATTCATCAATACAAATTAAGCATGTATCTCCTGTCTGACATGCTATTTGTGAGGCAAGATCCATTAAACCTTGTAATTTAGAGATTATAACACTTTCAGGAAGTTTAAATTATTCTTCTTTACAAAAGGAATACAGAATTTAATTCTGATGTGAGCATGCCATTTCAAACCACCTTGGTTCTCATTAGGGTTCAGATAATCTAATGTTAGATTCATTACCATCTAAAATTATTGTAATCTGCTGCCTTTTGTTTTGATTCAAAGTCCATAATTGTGCCACATGATGTCAGTAATTACTGAGGCTGCTTTAGGAAGAAACACAAAGATATGGCAAGAAAAGATGATCAAGCCAAGTTTAGATTAATTCTATGGTTGTACATGTGCGTCAGAAACTACATTTTAGTAGTGTGTCTGTTTACACTTGATATTGCGTAGGTTCCAGAAAAGGAGGAATTCCGCTGGAAGATTAGGGAAACAAATTAAATATAGTCTTGAATCATCCAAGATTGAAAGGCAAGGACTCCTAGCCACATGAGGATGAAGATTCTATTGTATTTAATCTTTTTTTACTCTGCTTTCTTTTAAAGAAAATATATGCTTTTCTCTTTGTAGAACTTGCTCCTATTTCATGCAAAACAGAATAAAGCAAGCACTCATACCTACTGAAAATTAATAAATGTTACTGGCTCCAAATTTTATTATAGATTATAGAATTTAAATCACAAAAAATATTTACTCTTTCTAAATAGTAATTAGAAAAAAATCCATTTTATTAATTTTGTCTTTGTAAATAAATAAAGCAGTTGTTCCACTCTAAGAGGAAGGATGAAGTCAATTTAATTTCCAGTCCTTGCTTTCATGTACGGTATTATAAACATTTCACTAATGAAATGAGATTCTACCAAGAGTATGAAAGTGAAATTCACATCTAGAAGAGTTTACATTACATCACAAGTTGATCCATCCACAACTGAAATGTGGCAAAAAAATTCCCCAATTTTTCCTTTTGGCTTTTGCATTAAGAAAGGTAAAAAACTAAAACATCAAGCTTGATGGCAGTTAATAGGCAATTTGCAGAAGCAGCTGTAAAGTGCTACCTTATTACACTGCTGCACACTTGGATTATTGAAGTGGACATTATTTTAAATCTGTATTACTGAAAATGAGAACATGATGTTTCCTGAAATCAGTAGCCAAAGTTTAAGTGGAAAGCCAGAGTTAAGAAGGAAAAAAAGGAAGAAAAAAAAAATCATGTTAAAAACAAATGTCGAGAGATTACAGTAAATGGACTAGGGTTACTACTTTTATTTAGTCTTACATCATTAGCTTTAAGCATTGCTGTTTATTGTGAATGATATGAAAGAAGGAAAGAAGAATCAAAGCAGGCTGGAGGCATGACGACTGAACAGTGTTAGAAAAGCAAGCTCCCTTTCCAAGTTAAAGATGTTTTTGCCAGATTATACGGGCAGCAGATTGTTGTTGATTACGAGTATAACGAGAGAAGATATTTGGAAATTGGCCTCAGACCACTTGAAGACTTCAGTAACCACGGAGAGATATGAAAACAGATACTCTGCAGGCATTAGGAAACCACTAATGCTACAAGCCAGAGTAAAAACTCTTTACTCCCACTGTTGAATAAAAACTAACAGGAGTAATGCCATCTTAAAGTTCTCCATCTGGTTCTATAAGAAAGGGAAAGCAATTAGTGGCTAAATCAGAACTAGATTACAGAACACCTAAAGTTAGCTGCATTGAAGCAAACCTGAGAACCTCTCACAGTAAAGCTGCTTAACTGGGAGAGAAGTTCTGGTTTTGCTGTCTCAGAGCTCCCGGAGTAACACTGTCATCAGCATCCCTTAGTGAGGTATTTGGCTTTCTAGCTATGTCATTTGTAAGTCCTGATCTCTTCCTCCTCACCTCAAGCAGCAGCTTTTTAGATCTCCTCAAGGTAGCTGTCCAAAAGAGGAAAAAAACAAACCCCACAACAACCCCCCAAAAATTGCCTCCGAAAGAGCTCCATAAAACCAAGCACTTCTCCTTACCCAGAAAATAAATACATCAGTAGCCCTAAAGACTTAGGCTGGGGTGTCTGGCATTGGTCAATAGCAGACAGAGGACAGGGGCATAGAAGGACATTGGGTTAGTCTAATACAGCAAACATAGTGCTGTAACTGTAATTCTATCACAGTGCCAGTACAGAAGTACATTATCAACCTCTTTTAAAAAATAACACGTTGTTATTTTTTTTCAAAGTTGATATATTTATCAACTATTATATATGATATAATATTGTATGATATTGTATTTCTATGTTTCTATTATTATATTATTTTATATTCTTATATATAGATATTATATTTATATGCTTCCAAAGTTGATATATTAATAAACATAGGAACATCATTATTTCTGTGTCAGGAATTCAGCCTGGCTTGTCAGAAAGTTTGTAAAGCTGAGAGAGCTTGCCAGGGACAGGCTGTTCCTGGAATTGGCTGTTTAATGAGTAACAGCACAGCAGCATCAGCATGAGAAAGTGTGGCAGGTAACATTTGCTGGTCTAACTAAGAAAAATGTGGTCTGATGTTACCTCTGTAGGTGTACAGCGGTCAGAATGAAGAAGAGGGGAAAATCAGTTTGATGCTCCATCACCTATCCAAAGCAAACACAAGAGTTTCTGTTAGCGGCATACTGTTAGCAGTATGCTGGTTAGGTCTGATAAAGAAAATCCAGTGGAAAGGTATGCCCAGAATTAATTTGAGATGAATTTTGATAAGTCTGCTGTGCTGCATCAGGAAAGAGATATTTCTGTTCTTCTTTTCCCAGACATCACAATCTAGACTTAGTTAAAGTATTTACAACTTGAACATAATTACAATTTGATAGTATCATTATATCTGAAAATACAGTTTTTCTTAGGCTGCTTGTAATAAGAGATAGACCATTCCAGTAACACAAACTTACCACCTTTTTTTGACTATCATTGCTGAAGAGGAAACTGTTGCTGTTAATTACAGCTCAGGTTATCGTGCCCTACAGAGACAATATGATCTTTTAATTACCTACCTTTATAAGAAATAATCAAAACTTCAAAATCCTTAACCTAAGAGAATTCTGACATTTCAAAATTTATTTTCTAAAATATTGTACACAATATACATTTTAGAATATAGTATTTGTCTTTCAATAGGATTTTAAGTGTTTGTTTCAATAAAGCCATTCATTGAAATTTTATCTGGTATACTCCTGATGTAATTTAAGGGGCTTGAATTTGAGTCTATACTTATATATTTTTTTATCCTTTTGGTTTAATTAATGTATAGTCATGAAATATTTTCCTCAAATCATTATTTCCTGCCACAAAAAGATATTTTGCCAGGGTATTTTTGACCAGCTACAGTCAAGGTAATCTCTAAGTATTAAGGGTACATCTGCAAGCCTTATCTCAGAGGGGACTGTATTTGAGGGTGACTAAAGAGCTTGCTAAAGTTGGCATTGTTGGAACTGTGTGGCTACAACAGCTTTGAATATGAGACTCTCACTAAATAAGAAAAAAAGAAAGTGATGCTTAAAATATATTTCTCAGATACGTTGCCAAAGTTCAACTTTCACTTGAGAAGAATTTATTTGTAGGTTGTTTTACTAATTAACTTTCAACATTAGAGTTATTTCTGGAAGATTTATTTTGTTACAAACTAAAATATTTGGAACAATCTTGTAACTCTAAAATTTTGCGTTTCTTGTGCAATCTGATTTTGATACAAAATCAGGAATTTTAACTTGTGTAACAAGAACGTCCTGATACAACAGTTAAAAGTTGAGGCAGCGATGCTTTTGTCACCTTGTGTGAATTCTAGACAATCCTCCTGACTTTGGTCAATGTTCAAATAGCATATAATTTCATAGCATAGACAAGAAGCTACAGTGGAGTTACCTGCAGAGAAAAGTTGGCTGTTCAGTCATTTATTTACCTACGTCAGGATTTTCACTCTGGGATTTAAAGGTAATCTGTGGTCATTTAACATATTTTAGTTGGGTTATTGTGTGTGAAATACAAAGGTGGTTTAGATTGCCTGAGGGGCCTCCAGCCAAAGCAGAAGGGAGAGAGAGATTTCAGTTTTCCAGCTTTTCACAAATCACTAATACATCAAAATGAGTTTTGGTAAACAATGCCTTATTTTCTTGCCTGTTGAGCAAAGGGTGTTATTTCCTTTCACAAACATGTGTGGGAAGAAATTGGGGAAAATGGCTAGTTACACTGTTTAGCTATGAGTGACAAATCACAAATGTCATCGGCGAGTTGTTTATGCCAGACTGTTTCCATCTCTTACAGCGCACTGACATAATGTATACCTGTAGCATGTGTTGCTATAACCTAGATTTCTGTTTCCTCCCATAAAAGGTGAATGTAGTTTGATTATTTGAGAAATGAGGGATCTTCCACTCGTTTCCCAGCCTCTGCTGTAGAGAGTGCTGCTGTCAGAAACAGCCTCCCCATTAACTTCCTACGACTTCAGATTTGGCCTTTTCATTGCTACAGCTCAGGAGCATCCCTCCTGGAGAGCTGTGCATTTTTAAAGCAGTTGGAAAACTTCTTTAAACAAAAGGTAACATACTGTCTTGTGAGAGAATTTGTGTCTTAAGTCAGAAATAGGCAGCCATCAGTCGGCTTTTCTGTGCCAATTCCTCTTACCTGAAGTTGGGTAATCATCTTCATTTTCTCTCATTTCCTTGGTGAATACAAGAACAGTTTCTCCTTTTAAAGAAATCAACTGATCTGTGAATAATTCCATTGATTTAAATCAAAAGACTGTTGCAGTGTGATTAAGAACTGCTAAATTTTACCGTCCCTTTCTGTGGTGATTGTTCTTCTAATGGAATACTGTGCAAGAATAGATTATTTGGGAGAATTGGTTTATTTTTACTTATTTTAACTTTATAAATAAATCATATGATCAAGCATGAGAAACCAAAGTCCCATGCTCTGTATTCCCAGCACATCAATCAGCTCCATTTTGAGGGTGAGAGTTTTATTTCAGAGAAATTTATTTCTCATCACCTTGATAATGCAGCAACATTTAATATTCCTTAAAAGTCCTCTATGTGTTCTTAATATTTCAGTAATAGATTATAAAAAACCATGAAATAACAAAAAGTTAAGCATTCTAAAGAACACCATGTCTAACCAAATACTACAAACTGTATTTAGAAATTAGGGAAAGATTTCTGGTTTTTCTGTTAGTTTGAGTGCTATGAGACATAAATGGGTAGTACTGAGAGGAGAGGATGGGATTTCAGTGCACATGGGTGCTGTACCACTAGCAATATCTGGCGTTGATGCAAAAATCATTTAAGGCAAAACTGTGTATTCCCAGCCTCAACATTGGGCTCATTACTTGTTGAATATACATAGATCGTGACATGTGCTGAAGGAGGTGAGTATTTATGAGTGTGTATGTGTGTGTAAATGAAAAACCACAACAGAGTCACACATGAATCAATGACATGCCATGTAAAAATCCCAAATAAATAATGGGAAATGCAGTACAACCAATGAATACATATGTGCCAGAGGAAATAGGTCCTTCAGATGCTTAATAAAACTTAGCTTTTTGTTGAATCATTGCCACAGAAGGCTGCAGATTTCCAGGTAAAAACTGGAGAAACTAAGGTAAACTAAATTCCAGCAAGGGAGTCTGTTTTATTTTAGGCTTTTCTCGTGGGGCCTTTTTCATGAGAAGATTTAGGCAGAGTCCTTTTTCTTTCAGGAGCTGTTGAAGGAAGAGTGTGAAGAAGTGCCTGCTCCTGTAACAGGGATCAGGCAGGGTCCTTAATAACCCCATCAGGGACCATAAGATGAGGGGACCGCTCGCAAGGGAAGCTTGCTGATGATACCACAAGACACACACTGCTTGATTACAGCTGAGGGCAGCTTTAGGGTGCTGTATTTCTACCAAACACCCTTGGACATGGTGCTGGTTTCAAACAGTGTGTTGACGAGAGGGAGGGGAGGCTCATTAGCCCCATCCATTTGCAGCAACAGCATCTTATCTAGCTTGGGTATGTCTGGAAAACTTTTCTTAAGGTGCCTTCCTGGCTAATCTATGCCATGTAACTACCCACTGCCTTAGCAAAGATAGCAAGGTCGGTATTTGCATAAATTAGAAGTCGGTCCTGTCAATTTGTATAGAGACAGCTTTTCATTAGCTCCACTCGGTCTCTCAGCCTGTCATCGGTAATCTGGCCCTGATCCAAAAGCCAGGCAGCTGTGCTGGCATCATGCTGTGCTCCAGCAAATATTTTCTGCTTCTCAGCAGGGTGCTCCAGCCCAGGCAGGGCACTTGTGGTTCTGAGGCTGGGCTGGTTCATGGTCTGCTACTCACATTTAAGTACTGAGCAGTTCTGCAAGCCTCTGTTGAGGCATCCACGCACAGAAGTCTTCAAGCTGGGTGGGGAGCTTCCTAGGGCAGGAGTTCTCAATATTTTTACATCAATCTCTTCCTTTGTTCTTTGCTGTAACAGCCCACTTCTGTCTGAGCTCACACTTGCCCCATACCTTTGTGTGTGAAAGACCAACCTTCCTCAAGGCTTTGGTGGCCCTCAGGAAGCAACACTGAGCATCCAAGACCTTGGGGACAACTTTCTGTTTCTCTGTTGCTATCTGCCTGGGTCATAGAAGCAACGTTATTTAACTGATTTCTTCAATTTGTGCTAGAATAATCAAGGCAACAGAGAGAGACCGTGTTTTGATTTAAAAATATTACCTTCCACCTAATTCTTTTAATTTCCTTTGTTACCATTTTAAGGAAAAATGAACTAATTACAGAAACTAAACCGATATTTTAATGCATGCAGAAATGTGAACATTCCATGCGTCTGGCTGTGCCTCCTCACACACTCTATGTCCTGTTTAGAATTATGTTAAAGGCATTTTAATGGTTTTATTTGCTCTTCATTTCTTGTTGGGTGGTAAAATAAACACATTGTGGATTTTGTGAAAAATTACACCCTCAGCCTGAGGCTGCTAAACCAGGTCACTGCATTCTTCCCAAATTCAGATCTTTAAGACAGCCTGCAAGAGACTCCACATGAAGATTGTCTTTTACTGGAACATGTCGAATATGGTAGCTAATAGAAAATTATGGGTGAAAGGTCTTCTAATGCTGTAATGTATTGTGTTGAACATGCTGAAAGAAATTCAACATTTGAAGAAAAATGCAGAAAATTTAATTTTACAACTCTGGTATAGTTCTCATTAAAACCAGCTGGATATATTTACAGTTACTTTGGTGAGAGGTAGAGTGGCTCTTTCTAATTATATCTAACTTAAGAATGATTGGACTGGGAAAAGAAGAAATTTCTTCTCCTGGTGTTCTGAAAATTTATACTGCACCAAGAGATCGAATTGATTAATCTCAATATCAAATTCTAATGATAGAGTCTTTTATCAAGGCTGCAAAAGTACTTGATATATGGGGTAATAAAGAAAGAAACAAAGAAAAAATACCAACAGAGGACTCCACATCTAATCAGTTCCTTGGTGTGGTGCTGGCAGGAATTTGGAGCAGATTTATATGCTTAAGATGAAATAGGGAAAGAGTGGAATATATAAGTCCTAAAGCAGAAAAATGTCTGCAAGCTAGTTAGTGAATGGGCTAAGAGATCTTTTAATCACAGGAATTTCAAGGTACCTAGGTTGGCAATGAAATGTCACATCTACTAATGGTTGCTATATATATATATCTGTTCTGCACAGATCAAAGGGGAAAGCTGCTTCTGCTGCTCATTGCCTGATGTTCTTATGAATAAATATATCTTCTTGTTTAACCATTTCATTGCATTTTGATAAAAACGATTTCCACAAAGAGACAGACTAACCTGGATCATAGAATCATAGAATGGCAAGGATTGGAAAGGACCCCAAGGATCATAGAGATCCAACCCCCCTGCCACAGGCAGGGCCACCAACCTCAGGCCTGGATCTACACAAGGTTGCCCAGGGCCCCATCCAACTCTGGGCAGCCTGTTCCAGGACCTCACCACCCTTTCTGTAAAAAACTTCCCCCTAATATCCAATCTAAACCTCCCCTCCTTTAGCTTTAAACCATTCCCCCTTGTCCTGCCATTATCTGCCCTTCTAAAAAGTTGATTCCCCTTCTATCTGTATGCTCCCTTCAGGTACTGGAAGGCTGCAATAAGGTCCCCGCGCAGCCTTCTCTTCTCCAGGCTGAACAAGCCCAGCTCCCTCAGCCTCTCTTTGTAGGGCAGGTGCTCCAGCCCTCTGTCATCTTTGTGGCCCTCCTCTGAACCCTCTCCAACAGTTCCATGTCTTTCTTGTATTGGGGGCCCCAGCTCTGGACACAGTACTCCAGGTGGGGCCTCACGAGGGCAGAGTAGAGAGGGACAATCACCTCCCTGACCCTGCTGGCCACCCCTCTGCTGATGGAGCCCAGGATACCATTGGCCTTGCGAGCTGCAAGAGCCACTGCTGGCTCATGTTAAGTTTCTCATCCACGGTGACACCCAGGTCCTTCTCAGCAGGGCTACTCTCAAGAAGAGAGATGTCTGGGATTCTTCCGGCCCAAGTGCAACACCTTACACTTGGCAGTGTTGAACCTCATTAGGTTCACCTGGGCCCATCTTTCCAGCCTGTCAAGATCCCTCTGGATGACTTCCTTTCCTTCTAGGGTGTCGACCACACCACTCAGCTTGGTGTCATCCCCAAACTTGCTGAGGGTGCACTCAATTCCATCATGGATGTCATTGATAAAGCTGTTAAAGAGAACCGGTCCCAAGACAGACCCCTGGGGGACACCACTTGTCACCAGCCTCCAACTGGACATAGACCCATTGACCACCACCCTTTTGCTATGTTCTGTTAACCAGTTTCTTATCCACTGGATAGTACACACATCAAATCCACATCTCTCCAGTTTAGAGATAAGGAGTTGGTGGGGGACTGTGTCAAAGTGGCTCTGGGAAAGAAAAATATTTAGCAAGTAATATGGGAGAATGACCAAGAATCCTTTCTGCTAGCAGGTCATCTCAGGCAGCTGGAATGGATCATGTTCCACCAAGAAGCTTTTTCTAGGAGCTGAATACTGGTGGAAAGGTGAGGTGCAGGACTGATTTGTGTACCTGCACAAATCTTATGGTGAAAAGAGTAGAAAGTAATGCAAGCGGTGACAATACTGTGGAAAATGGGAGCCTTTCCATTGCTTTCAGTCTACTGGCATGTTCTTCCATAACCTAGTTTGGTTGACATTGCTAGAAATAAAAATATATCTCTTTAACAAACTGACAGATAATACTTGTCCATTCTCTACAGGCATGAAAGAATTAGAGTTTTGATCACATGAATTAATGTAGCATTTATTTTTAACCAGATAGATAGTCTTGGTGATCAATCCTGTGTCATTATCCTGAGTGTTAGAGTGAGGAATGTTGCTGTGTAAGCTCAGGAGGAAAGCAGAGGTGCAGTGTGTTGTGTTCCTACAGCATATAGCAAAGAAGGGCCTGGTTCCAAGTAGGGTGTCCAGAGGAGTTCCAGTGCTTGATAGTTTTTTTTCCCCTCTTATGACTGCATACTGCTGTTTGGCAGCTGCACCACAAAAAAAACCCAAACCAAACCCAGGGTGAATTTTAAGCTATAGAAAGGATTTTGCTCATCCTGTAGTGTCTTTCAATCAGCCACTACTGCTGTTGTATAATTCAACTGTTCTTAAAATTTTTGTTAAATAGTTTAAAACAGACTGAAAGGTATTCAATGCTGGGTTTGTGCTGTAAATAAAAGGTAAAAATAAAATTATTTTTGTATTAAAACAGCAAAATTTTGTAATTAAAGGCCATCTTAAATTATTCGTATTAATTTATATTAGACTTCTAAAAAAATTTCCCTGCAGATACTTTGACTTCATAGAAAATTCAGTGTAGTGGAATGTACTGAGCATTAACTTTTGCACTGGGTGCTAGTAATCACACTACTTTAAAGATTCTTTATTCCTGCTGCCCCCACCCCACCAAAAGCAAAATATGAGGCTCATAACTTTGCTATGAGATTTTCTTTTCACTAAGAGTTACACACAGAAGAAGTATTTGGAAGTCAAGGGATAACTATTATAAATGATCTAATAAAAGATAATACATGTGAAGTTTCTTAAAATATAAACAGAGAGAATATTAAATATGAGAAGTTTCCCTTACACTTTTATTGATTTATTGTTATCAAACCGTGGTGGGGTCCTAGGTACAAAAAATGCATTTTGCTTTTGTTGAAATGCAAAATTAATACAAGTGTGTGACTTGGGGACCTCCTGTTTGGAGTATGTTTTTTCTACCACCATTCTCACAGCTCCTGTCAAGCAGCGAAGCTTCTGGTTTTCATGAGGTTTTTAAAAAGGCTCTTGGCTGACTCAAAGTTACATGAAAAAATGGTGAAATATTCCATAAGCTGGAATCATCCCAAAATCTGCAGTTTCACAGAGCAGTTAATCCTCCTGTCTCTTGAATCACTCTTTCAAACTTCATGTCAAGAATATATATCTCACTGAGAAGCTGCATGGGGCTCCTCCAGTCCATAACTTCAGGTGCTGTGTACTGGTCTGAGAGCAGAAATCCCAGTTTCTAAACCCCACCATCCAGGCCAGTTCCACACGATTAACAGAAGCATTAGAGAGAAAGATCTTAGGCAAACCAAATGTGAATTTCCCCAAAAATTGTTTTCTCTGCTTTGCTCCTGACCAAATACATTTTTTTAACCCCATTGCTGTAAATTTCTAACTCTGCCTTGTTGGATAAAGGTGGATAGCTGCTGGCTTTTAATGAAGTACTAGAGTGACGTATTATTGATACCTAAAAATCTACCACTCTAATCAAAGCGTGTGTGACCTAAAAGCAGTCTTAAGAAATTAAATACACTTTGTGGTGAAAAGCAAAGCATAGAATCACAGAATAGCTTGAGTTGGAAGGGATGCATAGGAATCATCGAGTCTAACTCCCTGCTTCTCACAGGACAACCTAAAACCAAACCACATGATTAAGAGTGTCATCCAGATGCTCCTTGAATGCTGATGGGTGTTTTAGGAAAAATCTTTCCTGGCGCGCTGTCAGGATATGTGGGGCCAAGGAGCCATGTGTGTCCCCAGGGTGGATGGGCAGGTCCTGCCACTCAGGGCCCATCCCAACTGCCCAGGGCAGGAGTGGGGCAGCCACAGGCAGCCCCAGTTCTGGGCATTGGCACCTCCCTGGGGCTGGATACCACCAAGACAAGGCTGGACCTTGGGCCTGCTTGTGGGCCCATCTCAGTACTCCTGATGGCTGGGTAGGAGAGGGTGTGAGAGCTGGAGACTGGTCCTGCGGCAGCATCCCTGGGGCAGGGACTGACAGCGCCAGGGTGCTGACATGGGGTCCTGGGCCCTGGGAAGGATGGAGGGAGCCTCAAGGAACTGGTCGGGGCAGTCAGGCCAATGGTGCCTTCAGGACCCTGACAGGTCATTTTAAGTTTATGAAGTTATTTATTAATTAAAAAAAGAATCCAATTTTATCTCAATGTGTGACTTTAAAAGGCATTTTGAAATGATCTTGGAATCACTGATGAGTTTCTTCCTCTTGTATAGCAACTGCCTTTTGTTCCTTCATGCCAGGCAGCATGGCACCAAACACCCTGTCAGACTGCTCTACCTGTCAGCCTTGTTGAGTTCACCCACTCTGCCTTCCATGAGGGAAACTGATTCAGGCACACTTAGCATTGAGTTATAGCTCTTCGCTACCTTGTGAAGGAAGGGTTTCCTTGAAGGAAAATTTTTCTCATAATTTTAATGCCTCAGAGCTGGGTTTATCTTAGACTAATCCAAGGAGCAGTCTGGAGTACCATCTTAAAAACATTTTCTGTGTCTTGATGCAAGAAAGGAGAAATTGTAAATTGTTGTTATCTTTTCAGATGTAATCCACTGTTTCCTTTAGTTTATCTAGTGGCTTTGACAAAGTAATGTGGAAAGTATAGAGCCATGTCCTTTACCTTCCCCTTTCACATTTACCTGTAGATGGCTTGATGCTTTGATTTGCTGAGTGTACCTAGGCTTCATGTGGAGAAGGTCCTATCTAATCCTAATTTTTTTGCCACACTCTTTTGCTATCAATAAGTTTCTCTGGAGACTCTGCAATGGAAGGATTTTAATGGTTCCCTCATTATCCCTCCCACTCTCTCTCTCTTTTACATTATAGAACGTGAATGTGTTCACACTCAAGCTTTGGATTTCCTGAAGGTGGTTTCCCTGCAATGTTCGTGCATTCATGTAATATGTTGGCGAGGGATCTACAACATACAAAAAATATTAGATTTGCTCTCTTTGGTTTGGAGACTGTTGCACATTATGCAACACCCCAGAGATTTCTATAAATAACCATAAATTTGTAACAGTCACTTTGCTGCTGTGTGGAATAACATTCTTTTGACAATGCATTGAGCTGGAAATCCAAATTTATAAGCAAATTCTGAGAGTTATACTTTTGCGAGAACCCGAGCACATTCTGAGTTGTGCTGAGGAAATGCTGACTAGTTTATTCAGTTACATTAGACATCAGCTGAAAAAAATGTGGGGGTTGTTTTTTCATTTCTGTGGAGATGGTAGATATTTCTCCTAGCTTTTTCAGTAAAACATAGGTGTAGTGGAAGCTGGTGTTTTATTGTGATTTTTTGTGTTGAATTTAGATGCTTTTTCTTCTGTCTACAGATATGAGAGTGATTCAAGGCTTCATGTGGATATTATTTTTTCTTACTTGCATGCACCTTTCTCCAAAGTTAATTCTGCTGACTGTGGCTCTGATTTACCCCACTCTACAAGGGGATTTTGGAGAGGTAGTAATTGCAGTTCCTTTTTTTAAGGTCAGAGTTGTGTGTTCTGCCTGTGTTGCTGGTCAGCCAACTACAGAAAAGAGTTACCTTTATCCGTCTATCAGGTTTCTGTTATCTAACTGAATTGATATTTGGAGCATTTAAGATAGAAAACTCTCATACCAATAGAGGACTTGTACTTCCCTCGGTATACTTATATAATGGGTTTTAGGTGTCTTTAAATACACAGGAATAACTTTATTGCTATGAAGTATGTTTATTCTGATCGGGGATAGCCTCACCAGTGTGGACAACTATGTCCAGGCCTTGTGCTCCCTTCACAATGGCAAAATGTAGGTATTTCTACACATTGGTCACACGTAGATCACTTAAATTTTATTCTAGAAGCCCCTGTTTCTGTGTTGCCTGTAAAAAAGTATGGCATGACTAGTTTAGTTATAAACTGAGTGAAGCAAAGAATTCCAGACTATCCACTGTCCTCACCACTTGATGTTTCCATTCTCATTGTCCTTATGAATATAAGAATATAGAGTCATAGAATGTTTAGGGTTTCTGTGGTTTTCCCCATGAGACTATTTTTTTCCAAGTTGAGCCTTTTACTTCTTTTTCATTTCACAGTCACAGAGGCTGAGGTTGGAACAGACCTCTGCAGGTCATTTGGGTTAATCCCCTGCTTAGGCAGGCCACCTAGATCCATTTGTCCAGAACCATGTCCAGTCAGCTTTTGAGTATCTCCAGTGATGGAGATTCCATAACCACCCTGGACTACTTGTACCAGTGCTTGGTCACCCTCAGTTCAAAAAAAAAAAAAAAAAAAGCAAAAATACCCCTATTTCCTGATGTTCAGAGAGAACTTCCTGAGTGTTAGTTTGTCCTGTCACTGGCCACCACTGAAAAGAGTTCCATCATCTATGCACCTTCCCTTCAGGGAATATACATGTATGAGGTGACCCTGAGCATTCTCTTCTCCCCACTTTCTCAGCTTCTCCTCATAAAAGAGATACCCCAGTCCCTTGACCATCTTTGTGGCCCTTTGCTTGATACTCTCCATCATGTCCATGTCTCTCTTTTACTGGGGAGCCTAGCAGTGGACACAGAACTCCAGATGTGGCCTCACCAGTGTTGGGAAGAGAAGGATCACCTTCTTCGACCTGCTACCGCACTTCTCAGTGGTACCCAGAGTACTGTTAGCCTTTGATGGAAGGGCCCATTGCTGGCTCATGTTCAACTTGGTGTACATGAGGATCCCCAGGTCCTTTTTTGCAAAGCTTTTACAACTGGGTTTGTAGAACTGTCGGAGTTCTTTGCATCAGTTCTTAGTGTATTTGAAGAATTTCATATCCACACCCTGAGATGTTTCTTCTTTGGGTAAATAATTTTTTTTCCAAATATTTATGTAGGTCATATTGTCTAGACCTTTCCTTACATTCATTGCTTTTCACCAGGCTGTCTCCAATTAATCCACCTATTTACATACTAAACAGAAACAGATTTGCACATCTGGATCCTGAACACTGGTGATCAGAGCAGAAGGATTACTTCCTGTGTTTTGCAAGCTATACTGTTGTTTACATAGTCCTGTATAGTGTTTTCTTTCTTAATGACAGCATGACTTGTTGGATTACGTTCATCTGCTCCCCTCTGTAGGCTCTGGGCCATCATTTTAGGAACTGTTAGCCTGCCTGTAGTTTTACATTTGATTATTTCTGCCTAAGCATATTCATTGCTCTGGTTTTGAATCCTGTTTTTAGGCCATTTCTCCAGTTTAAGATATATATATATTTAAATTCCAGTCACTTCATCATACTTGCAGCCCTTCTTTTACATTTGTCACCTGGAAACACTACAAGCAGAGACATTGTTTCTCATTTCTTTCTGAAAGTGTCTTGTTGCCTTGTCCATTGCTCACAAAATCCCCTAAACCCCTACTCACTCAAATACTTTGGAATATATTTCTGTAAATGTTCCTGAGACACTGCCATGCATCCCACATCACATTCACAGAAGCAAATTTGGCTGTTTTAAAATTCAGGCTAGCAGCTGGCTCATATTTCTAAAAGTCACCCTACAGTCTCAGTGTGCTATGATGCTTTTCTTAATGTTGTTTTCTTTGTACCTTGAAGTGATGATGGTGTCCAGGTCTACTTGTCATAAACTGATTTTACTCCAATCTTCCCAGTCCTCTAAACATTATGGACCTATGAAAGAAGCAGCTTTGTTTATTCTCACTGAACTTGTTCATTGTGTGAAGTGAAGCATGCATGTGTAGCTGTTTACGAAAATGTGGCCTAGCACTGTGAGTATCCTAACCTACTCCCAGTAAAATTCCTTAAAAAAAACCCAAAAAAACAAGCTATAATCACAGTTTAGAGGGATTGTGTACCGATGAATGTCAAAGTAGCAGCTCCATTAAAATTTGTAGATGGCAGAGGCTGAAGAATGATGAAGGCCTAATGATGAAGAAAATTATTCTTTAAATATTGTTCCTCAAAAAAACCCATCTCACATTTCTCTTCATATTTTCTGGAAAATGTGCACCTCTACTCTCAGTCACTATTCCAAAACACCTGTCTGTGTGCAGAGAAATATTGTCTTCCATCAATGCAAAGAGGCTTCTCCCCATGCTTTTCCTTAAAGACGAGGCAAGGGAGTTGGCATTTGATTCCTAAGCCTTTGATCCGTACTTAATCCTAGGGTGGCATGCATCCAGCGCATGCAGAGCGCTGGATATTGTGTACCTAATGAAGTAGCTGCTGGTGCGCAGCACAGTAGGAGGCTCTGTCATGTTCTCAAACAGCAGCTTTAGAGTCTGCTGGTGTTCCCTGGATGCATCTTTGGGGAGGTGAAGCTGAAAGAGTTCCTGAGGAGTGAGGCCTCTTCTGTTTGCTCCCCGTTCTTTGCAGGTTTGCAATGAAGGAAAAATTTGGTGAGAAGTTTGGGGGTTTTTTCATCCTAGAGCTACTTGGGCTGCACCATCATTTCACAGAAATGTAATCCTGTAAAATATAACGTGATTGCTCATTTCAAAGTGTTTTCTTAAACCATTGTAGATCAGAATAATGTCCTTTGAAAACAGAGGAATTACTCTGATTTTATTCAGTGAGAATATAAATAAGGAGACAGAAAACCAATGAAATGTAGCAGTAATAAAATACAACTGATGACAGAAGTATTTCAATCTTTTTTTGCTTTCAAGAAAGATAGATGATGTAATCCTGATTGTTTGTAGGCTTATGGTCCAGGTCTGCGGAGATGCCCAGAAGTGAGACTTGCTATGGCAAGCTTCAGGCAAATCTGACGTCCCTTTTCATTTATTTATACTGTAAGACACAGAGAAGGATATGAGAGAGAAGAGTCCAAAGAAAAGAGATGGAGGTTGTGCTAGATGACAGTTATAGACAAAAGTCCTCTAGAAAGAGTCTGAGTCATCTCAGAAACTTCTTTGGAAAGAAAAGGGCTTTGCAAGAACTGAGAAGAGTGATGCGGCCTTTTCTCTAATGTTGTGCTTTACAAAACCTGAGTTTCTCCCCAGGCAGGCTGGAGCAGCTTTGCTTCTGCTGTCCAGTTCCCTGATTTGGCAAGAGGATGAGGAAAACTGGCAGGCCAGTTTCTAAAAAAAAACACCCCCTCAGTCATCTAAAGAGAGCAGGACATCAAAATTGCTCATGTAACGTGAAAGGAGAGGAAACATCAACAATTCCTGTTAAGCAGAGCAAATTATAGTAATATTCAGTGGATAAAGCTGAAGACACTGAACCTTTGACACTTTTAGGAAACTAAGCAGTTGTGTAGGGAGAATATCTTTGCAAAAGATTCTAAAAATGCTCTAGAAACCCTCAACCCTGTTGCAGCAGGGGCTCAGCTTACTTGGGCAGAGGAACAGGTTATTACTAGTTAGGCATTTTACAGGATTGTCTGTGTCTTCCATTGCTTCTCACACATAAATCTTGAAGTGTGTTACAGTGTGGTCAATATCATTGTTCCTGCTGTGCTGAAAGGCCAAATAACCACTCAGGATGGATAATTTGCCTGGGGTTGCTTAGAAGCAGAGCAGAGGACTCCTGAGTGCCTGTTTAGTATGTTATTCTCTCACTCAGTGTTTCCTGAGAAGAATCCACCAGGGAAAGGTTGGCACAATATAGTCACACAGACAGAGATCACATCAAAGAGTTTAACACCTCAAATTGACAGAAGCGAAGCAGGAGCACAGAGGGGTGTGTTAATTTTCTTCTAGTCTCACAGCAGGTTAACAGGAGAAACAGGGCTCCCAGCCAGGTGCCTTGCCTTGCTGACAAGCAGCCCACCCCCAGGCCAGGCTGGCTCAGCCAAGGTCTGCGGTCACACTCTCCCCTCCTGAGGTGACACCCTATTTTCACCTGGGGGTAGAAGAGAGAAGTGATAATACGGGGTGCATTTATTTTGCACACTGGTGGAGTTCTACGAGCACAAAACAGAAAAAGCTCTCTGGCAGAGGGGAACAAAGAAGGGGATTTGGAATTGACATGCTATGTATTTCACATTGGGCAATTTGTACTTCAGAGTTAAAATAATTTTTCATGTGTCCTTTGAAAGTGTGTGGCTGCATGCATGAAGAAAGCATCTATTTCCCTCCCCTGTTCTGAGCAGGGAGATGTATGTTTTAAAAATTAAAAAGAACAATTAGTCTTGGAGCATTAAATCTGCCATCTGGGTAACTGATTAGCTTTGTCACAGAAATGGCTCTCCCAGAATAAAGCTGAGGAAACAAGCTTAGAAATGTAAACAGTAGGTGTGTGGGAATATGAATTAGGAAAAATGATGATTTTAATTACTTTAACTTACTTTCATTTGCTGAGTTTCCAGTCTAACATTAGAAGTTAGATCTGTCAGCTTGCTGGTAGGTGGGGTGTGGAAGCAGATGGGCATGAGGATGGACAGGCTCAATCCCTGTCTTGACAGAAGGATCTGTAATGACAGTATATTTTCTGATGTAAGAAATCCGCAACAGTAAAAGGAGCTTCCCAACTTCTCCCCCCAGACATGGATAGTGTGCCATGCAGGAATAGCTGTCAGCATAGCAGGAGCATCCAGGCCTCTGGACAGTTAAATCACATAATGATTACAGGTACCTCTGATGCTCCAGTTGAGGTTTTCCTAATTTTCTTGGGAGGATTATGGATTGCAGGAGGCTTAAATGATAAATTGAATCAGGTGAGAGTGAGGAAATGCCTATACGATGAACAAAAGGTTGTCTGGAGGAGATGTCTTTATTTCAGTGGCTTATGTAGAGTAACACAATACAGATGTGAGGCATTATGGTGCCTAACACTGTGCTTTCACAGAATCACAAGGTTGGAAAAGACCTTTAAGATCAAGTCCAACCATTCCCGTCCTATGCTTAAGCATATCCCTAAGTACCTCATCTACCCTTTTTTTAAACACATCCAGTGATGGTGACTCAACCACCTCCCTGGGCAGCCTGTTCCAGGTCCAAACAACTCACAAAGTTTGTGTTTTGTGCCTGCTTTGACTGTGAGGTCTTTGGGTTAAGGACTGTGGGTTTTTTTAGATCACCTAACACAGTATTTCCCTGGTCTTCGTGCAGTCCCAGAATGCAGACATTATCTATGATTGTTTTCATGGCAGAGGCTATGGCAGGCTGTATGTACAAAGAGATCCAGTTTTTTCAAATTAATTATTTTCTACTTAAACGAAATGTGTTCATCTTATTTTTCTGTTTGGTTTTGTTTTTTAAATACTACTGTCAGGTGAGAAATGTCCCTTCACAATATTTTGGCAGTATTTTGTGACCCAGGTAAGTTAGTAAAGATCAGAATATATGTAGCCCCAAATATCAAATACTACATCACAGTTGGTTTTCATTGTCCAATCTGTTCATTGTTTCAATCTGGTAGTTTTGTGCTTGACAGCCACTGTGTAGCAAAAGGTAACAAGCCAGGGTCTCAATGGTATCAAGTACTGGAGAGCACTCAAAACAACTAGCTGTTTAACAGGCAAATGTGAAATCAATAAGCCAGTGTGACAAGCCACATGCTGCTTCTTTCCTATCATTCCTTCTTCTTATCTGGAAATACAAAGTACACGAATCTCTATCACCAAGAAATCTGCAGACTCTAACAGAATGTCAGCCTCCAACTCTGCTGCATGTATGAGAAATCAGAGATGGAATAGGAGCACTGGTACACTATTCCCATGCCATTCATTACTTTATGAAGTTTTTTTCATGCCTATTCTTATTTGAGTCCTCTGTAACATGGCCACATTTGACTTAGCTGTTTTGCTGAAAAAGATTGAAAGATACTTCACCATTTCACTAACCTGCTTTCAGGTAGATGTCATTTCCCTTTAATTTTGTGTTTATTATAATTTATAGCTAAGTAGCAGACCAGGGGCTACTCTGAATTTGCTTTTGAGGCCAGGTACATTGCAGGAGCAAAATTTAGAAGCATTATTTACATGCCATTCGAAGAAATACATGTTATTGCGGTTGCTTTCTTATTAAATTGGGTTGAAATAGAATCCAACATCTGATTTGGGAATACTTTTGTGTCTGTATAGTAAATAGGCTATTTTCTGACTCTCTTTGCTGAGTAGACTGTGTGAGTCTTGTTAATTGAACAGGTGAGTGTAAGAGGCTTCTGTATAAAAGGCTTGTTGTGGTTTAACCCCAGCTGCTCATTCACCCCTCCTGCACTCAGGGCATGGGGAGGAGAAATAAAGAAAACTGGTGGGATTAGATAAAGACAGTTTAATAGGATAACAAAGGAAGAGAATAAAAATAACAATAACAACAGTAATACAAATTGCACAAATGTGATTGCTCCCCTCTCACAAGAGGAAAATAAAGCAATACAATGCCTGATCTGTTTCCGACCAGTGAATCTGCCTCCTGGATCACTTCCCCACTTATATATGTAGCATGATGTGGTATGGTATGGAATATTCCTCTGGCCAGCCTGGGTCAGCTGTCTTGGTCGTGCTCTCCCAGTTTCTTTTGCACCTGCAGGGTGTGAGAAGCTGAGAAGTCCTTGACTTAGTGTAGACACTACAGATACCTGTCAGCAACTAAAAATACCAGTGTGTTATCAACATTATTGCCATGATGAATTAAAATCAGAGCACTGTACTGGCTACTAGAAAGAAAATTAACTCCATCTCAGACAAAACTAGAGACTAATATAATAAATTAATATATGCATTCAACTGTTTTTCCAGGCAGAAGTCTCATCACAATGTCTTCCAGTCTACAGAATGAATGAGCACAAGACTATGCAGAAATTAAAAGGACAATGTTCAGTAAAAAGTTAGCTCTATCTCAGCTGAAACCAGGATGAGGATACAATTTATATTTTTCATTTTAACTAAAGAGGAAAGATGGGCAAAGCAGAATGAAATCCACATCTTCAGCTGATTTTTCATTTTCTAAACTCTATTTTTATTTTGCAGGTGATGGAAATTAAAGGACAAATGATTCATGTGCCAGAATCAAATTCAATTTTGTTTCTGGGTTCCCCCTGTGTGGACAAGCTGGATGAACTGATGGGCCGAGGTCTCCATCTTTCAGACATACCTATCCATGACGCTACTCGTGATGTCATATTGGTTGGGGAGCAAGCAAAGGCACAGGATGGCTTGAAAAAACGGATGGATAAGTTGAAGGCAACGCTAGAATGCACACACCAAGCCCTGGAAGAAGAGAAAAAGAAAACAGTAGATCTTCTTATTTCTATTTTCCCTGAAGAGGTGGCTCAGCAGTTGTGGCAGGGGCAGCAGGTTCAGGCTAGGAAGTTTGATGATGTCACCATGCTCTTCTCAGACATTGTTGGCTTCACTGCCATCTGTGCGCAGTGCACACCCATGCAGGTCATCAGCATGCTGAATGAGCTCTACACGCGATTTGACCATCAGTGTGGATTCCTGGACATCTACAAGGTAATAGTTCTGAGTTAGGAAAATTGAAACTAAGAAAAAAATCCCAATAGCCATCTTCCTAAATTACAGACTTCTCCTATAAAACTGGAAGGGCAATCTTTTTGTTTTGGATGAAAAAGATACATTTGAAATATGCCAACTGAAAATCAAATACTTTGATGATGCTGAGCTGTCATCATGGTTCCCTCATGGGAATACATGCCTCATATTCCCATTTTCCCATAGGAGCATATACCTCCTGGTTATATCTTGGTTTCCTTTAGGTGACACATCAGCCACAGTGTGATAAGGGTGATGAAGTGCTCAGTTATGATTGCAGCCTAAGCTGCAGCTCTTGGAAGGCACACAAATGTTTGAATGGTTTAGGGTTTAGGCACTTATCGTCCCCGAAGGAATTAAAATTTTCCATAAACAGCAGAACATTCACTAGAAAAATAGTGCTGTAAGAGATTAAACTTCCTGAAAACCAGGAAGAGGATATCAGATGTCAAGTCATCTTGTAAATGAGTTCTAGTACATGGAGGGGGTGGGTCATGGCACTGAGGTGTCATGCCTCTTCACTGCTCTCCAGAAATGAAGTCAAGCGTTGGTCCTGTTAAAGACTTCATCACCTTCGCTCCTCTTTAGTGGATTTGTTGTCCAGTGTGTATTTGAGAAAAAAAAAGAGCAGGGGTAGAAATTAATAATGCAGTTAAGATTTTATCTGTGCAATTATCCTGTGAAATCTACAGTGAATGTGTTTTGTATATGGAATACCTTGAATTTTGTGATAGGAAAAGCAGAGCAAATTTCTTTTTACTACTGAATGCACTAAAGGAAAAAATGTAGTTGTGAAATTAGATACTGACTTAGTTTTCTGTCTGAGTTTTCAAACTGCTTCAGAGAGTATTTGCTGACAGGCTATAGAGAAAACCTCTTCCTTCACAACAGTGCTGCCCCTTTCTACCTCTAGTATGCTTTAAAAGGCATCCAAAAATAGTAATTACTCATGTAAAGTTACAATACGTACCACAGATAGAATTGAACATGTTGGTAGAACAGCATGGCTGAGTAAAAGATCACACTGTAAATAAGTTTTGAGCTCTTGGGCTAGGGGAAATGCTCAGAAGCCAAAGGCCATGTTGGGAGAGGACTACGATGGAAGGTGCCAACACTCATTTGAAAACTCAGAGTGATATAGTCAAAAAAGATTCAAAGTTTGATCTCAGTTTGTATTTATCTGATCTCACTGCACTGAAACTTGAGCCAACTCTGAGGGTGGGACTCAAAGAACTTCTGACCTATAGTCAAGACTGCTATCTAGTGACCCTGTTTCACAGGCTGATCTGGTGTATGAGTGTAGTTAGTGTTTTCCCAGATGATTAATTTTAGGTAACTCTTTTGAGGCATTTAGGACATTCTGAGTTGAAAATTGTGGTTGCATGGGAATAAGAAATTATGTAAAACACAATGACCTGTTTAGAAGGAAGGTTGGCTGAGTCCTGTGAGAACATTAAGGAGAAATATTTATACATGGATCATGAATCCTATATAATTTAGAACATGGCTTACTGCTTTGTGCCACTTTAACCAGAGACGTGTTACTGTATGGAAATGGTGTCCTGACCAGTAAAATAAGATGATGGCTGCTGAGATAGACAAGGTAAGATTTATACATTCAGAAAAGGAATAAACTTAATACCCCCATGTCATTCAATGAGCAGAAGAATAAGAAAAAAACTATTTTTCTATGGAAGGATGTCTTACATCTCTAACACCCTTCCTCCACTGTTACTTGCATAATATAGCCAGTTCTTTCATGGATCCTTTCATCTTTGCTCTTCCTCCATCTCCCTATTCCCTCACACCCCTGGAGGCTCCCTACATGTCCCCTGCTCTCCACACCCTACCCCCACCCCCCTCCCACAGTGAGCAAGGCAATACTGTAGCTATTTTGGAGCATCATGTACCTTTTTTCCTCCCTGCAAATCTTTTTTACATTTGTGGGGTTTTTTTTAAATCAGAAGTCTAAAAACCTTACTGTTGGGGAAAGTGAAACTGACTCAGTTGAGCTTTGTAGAAAGACAAAACTCAAGCAATGAACCCCTTTTTTTCCCTTAGAGAATCAGGCTTAAAATAAAATCACAATTATTTTGAGAAAGCATTTGCATTTTAAAATAAAAATAGCTTGTGTGTTTATATCTCTTTTATTTGTTTCAGAATACTTTCTGGAAACTAAGTTTATTGTCAGGCAGTGAATTTTAGATATATGTAAAAAAGCCTACCCACAGCCCTTTGTACCCACAGCCTACCACTTAAGGCTACAGAAATTTATCATGTGAGATATATATACATGAAACAGATACATTTTAAAATTTGCTTGTTTTTAAGTAACATGGCATGAAAAATTTGCAAAGATTGTTTGGTGAGTACTTCTGCATATCAAATTCACTGTTTTGTAAACTGAAAATTAAGCAAAATTCATTCATTAAATTCTATGCTGTAAATCGTTCACCCATCTTTATTGTTCTAGTATTTTGAATTCAGAACCTCGGTGCTTCTAATCTTGGACTCAGACAATCAATGTAATATTTTCAATTGTCTCATACTATTCATTCAGGGATGTTTACGGAGAAATATGGACAGAAAGAAGAACAAAGATCCTCACATTTAACAAGTCAGATATAGAGGGCAAGTATAATGAGCTGTTGGATACAGAAAAGAAATTCTTGGAGAAGGCTGAAGGGGGTTGAATTAGACTTTGAAATTTCTTGGAAACAGAAGTGACTAGCTGTAACTGCTGAGGAAGGGAAAGGATATCCAGCGGATGGATGCATATTTAAGAATGACACAGGCAGATGATGGCCTCAGAAAATGAACTTTCCAGGAGCATTTTGAATGGATAGCAAAGCTGGACAAATTACATTTGTCCAGGCTGAGGGAGAACATTGCAGTAATTGAGATGCATGGTGATGCAAGCCTGGGTGACAGTTACAGCCACCTGGAAGAATCTGTGTTTTAGAGAGTGAAACTTTAGAAAGAACCTGCTTACATATAGCCTTGATGAGAAGATCAAAAGGGACGCTCTTGGGGTAATGATAAAAGGTAGAGGATGTGAGAGAACTGAGGCCTGGCAATGCATTTGGAAAGTGGTGCTTCTGCCTGAACTAATTAAATTTGGTTTGGAATTGAGGAAAATGAGAAAAAGATGTGGTCTAGCAGGGAGTGCAAATCAAAGCAATGTAGATGCAGATGCTTGGTAAGTTACTGTCTGTGGACATGCAAGTAGAAACATGGACTCTAGGAGCTGAAGTAATGGAAGAGAGGGCATCTCAGTAAATTTTGAAAGCAGTTGCTTTGGGTAAATTATATAGCTGTTGGCCTGACTGGTTGTGTCTTTGTTTTGACCTAATTTTCTCTGTATGTTCCTCCTGTTCATGAGCCAAGTACTGCTCCAGTTAAACTATCTCTTTATCAAATAAACTATGTAGATATGCTGCAGCTATGTTTTCTGGTATTTAAATTTTAACTGTACAGACTGAAATCTTCCCTGCTTAAGATTTCTGCAGTTTCTGTTTCTCCTGACAAATAATATGTCTTTGACATAGGATCATTTCAAATATTTTTTCTTGGTGAGTCCTTCTGCCAGTGTAGTCCAGCTTTCTCAGCTCTTTTGCCCTCAGTTTCCTTTCTGAAGCAAGCCCATTTCCCTCCCTCGCCATTTATCTACAGTGTGGAGTAGAAACAACACCTAACCTGGCTGTTTTTTTGGCCATGCATGCACTAGCTGGGTGGGTAAGCCAAATAGAGCAGAACCAGGGCTACTCTTGAAGGTGTTAATTTCTTTGTCCTTTTCAACAGTAAACTCTTGTCAGCTGCCAAAATTTCATTGCTATACATCTTTGTTGTCAAAATTTTAATTGAAAGTTTGCTGAATATTTGTTGAATAAAACAATATAATTCCACGGGTTAATTTTAGAGTTAGAATTCACAACTTTTTATGTGATTTTTCATTTTCTCTTTGGGTTCATTATTTGGCTAAACTGTCATCCTCTCTTTCTCTGAGCAATGCCACATACATGTCTCAAAGTCCTTTACCAGCCTCCTTGGGGTACTCTTTGGCTATTATTCCTGGCAACATTATTTCACTTACTTTACACTGAATTATTTTATTTTTTTCTGAATGATATGGTTAGTATGTCAGATCTTCATTATCTGATTTATACACCAAACTCTGGCTATGGCCTTAATTTTTGCTTGTTGTAGAGACTTGAGATTTAAAAAAAAGAGTGAAAAGTCTGGACTGCTCTGCAATCATTTGAGACTAATACTCACTGGTGCTTAAAAATATCATTTACATTGAGGCTGTGATATAATGCTTTGAGGAACATAATTTTTAAGTCACGTTTTTAAAAACCACAGCTTTACATTTTTACACTGGTACTTTACAATGCAGAAAACAGTATTCATTTTACAGAAAATAACAGTACTTTCTCAGTGCTGTGACTATCCCTTCTTGAGAACTGCTATTTGTACATATTTGTATATATGTTTTTAAGCTTCCTATCAGTGCTATAATGACTAAAGAATACCGGAGTGACAGGAGTAACGAGCTTCAGACTGTTCACAGGTTTTGCAGGCTTTATGTTTCTTAAGTAAAAAACTTCTAGTCTCTGAGTTTCCCTGTAAAATCTGTGCCCACTATTTTTGTTTTCATCACTTCTGCAGCTTTCAGCTTTTAGGTTCAATGCAACTGCGTACCATTTTTTGAGAAGGTTTCAGATTGGGAGGGGTGGCTGACACGCAGGAACATTGCGCTGCCAACCAGTGAGACGTGGACAGGCTGGAGAGCTGGGCAGGGACAAACCAGATGAAATTCAACAAAAGCAAGTGTAAAGTCTTGCACCTGGGGAGGACCAACCATTTGTATCAGTACAGGCTGGGGGATGACCTGCTGGAGAAGAGCTCAGTGGAGAAGGACCTGGGGGTCCTGGTTGGACCATGAGCCAGCAGTGTGCCCTGGTGGCTAAGAGAGCCAATGGGATTCTGGGGCGCATCCGGAGGAGTGTGGCCAGCAGGTCAAAGGAGGTGATCCGCCTGCTCTACTCTGCCCTGGTCAGGCCCCACCAGGAGTGTTGTGTCCAGTTCTGGGCTCCTTGGTTTAGAGCTACGAAGATGATTAGGGGCCTGGAGCATCTCCCCTATGAGGAGAGGCTGAGTAAGTTGGGACTCTTCAGCCTTGAGAAGAGAAGTCTAAGGGGGGACCTAATTTAAGTCTATAAATATCTTAAGCAGGGGATGCAGGGGGAATCAGCCAGCCCCATTTCAATGGTCTGTGGAGACAGGACAAGGGGCAATGGCTGCAAGTTAGAACACAGGAAGTGCTGCACCAACATGCGGAAAAGCTTTTTCACAGTGAGGGTGACAGAGCCCTGGGACAAGCTGCCCAGGGAGGTGGTGGAGTCTCCTTCCCTGGAGATATTCAAGACCCGTCTGGACACCTATCTGAGTGATATGTCCTAGGGAGCCTGCTTTGGCAGGCGTGTTGGACCTGATGATCTCTTGAGGTCCCTTCCAACCCCTACAATTCTATTATTATATGATTCTATGATTCTTTTAGCTTCAGTTTAGGCATCTGAAGAATGAAGATTAGTATGAAATGCAATTAAAATATATAAATGACAGCAATAGTCTTATATGAACGATATTATAGGCATAGAATAATGTATCTTTTACAGATTAATAGTTGCAGTTTTGGGGATTACTAGTGTTCTAGTAGGTGTTGCTTTTTCCTGGTAAAGTCAGTGGGTTTTGAAAATGTAACAAAAGAAAATGGGTAATATAAGAAAACATTTCCTTGCCCAGAAGCTCTCTCTCCATGGTGCTACCCAGCTTTGTAGAACTGTGCTTCAGCATGCCACTCTGTTCAGGTCCCGCCACAGAGGGCATCCTGAACCTTCTTCCTTTTCTTGCTCTGAGCAGGCTCCAGCATTAACTTTCTCCTTGAATTCTCTGGCTGTGCATGGATGTAGTTGCTGGCACAGAGGCTTGTCTCACTTCAGTATAAAGTCAGCGCAAAGCTGGTAAACCTTTCTTTTTGGGAACTCAAAATTTTCTTGGGTTGAGCTTTAAAAAAAAAGAAACACAAAAGATTCCTTGGATTTTCCCTGCAGACCTGGCATATCTCAAGAGATCCAGGATAATTTAAGACTATCCATTGCTTTTAGCGTTTTTTTTCGTCAGGTTTGTGGAGGATTTACACTTTCTGTCTTTAGGGAGATGTGCAAATGAAGTAGACATGCAGGCTCCAGAAGAGTTATTCTTTGCTTTATAAACATACAGACCTGCACAAAGCACTAAAACATCTGTGCATGTTCTGCTTTAGGCAGTTCATCACCCAAGAATCCTCTAAAGAGTTTAAGACTTTTGCTTCTGTATATAATTTCTTCTTCAGGAATACCATTCTTTTATATATTTCCTTCTCTTTTTCTCCTTTGTCCCTCTTACTTTTTTTTTACCTGAAAAGTGCACATTTGTTTATAGGTGTCCTGGTCCATGTCTCTCAAGCTGCTTGGGAGGCTGAGAGCCTGTGTCCAACTTGCAGGTACCAGGAGTGCTTCCCAACTTGTCAGTTTGTGTGTGAACCTTGACCATACCCTGATTTTTCAGTTGTACAGGATCCAGAAGTGTAACCTCCTTTGGGGCTGCCTGCTCCATATTGAGGAACAAGGCCAAACATAGCAGCTAGACAGGAGCTGTGGCTAAGAGCACGACCTGTTGCAGCATATAGGTTGCCCTGGTGCTATGCTTTGTAAAATCAATCATTAATAATTAAAATCTTTGTTATGTTTTGTCAAGTTTTCCCACCTTCTAAATTCTAGTCCCTCTAAGGAACTGGAGAAAATTGATTTTACTTTCCACCTATAGCCTAGGCTATTTCGATTTAAACAGTCTAGTATTGTATCAGATCTTAACGATGCATGGCACATCTGTGACAATGTATGTCTGGCCCTTCATAAACCTGAGCATGACAAGATGCAGCATTTTCATTCACGCAAACAGCATTCATAATTGTACCTTAATTTCTTAAAAGACTTGAATGGATATGGAGGATACTTAGGAAAGTTAAGAGAAACTAGCTAATGTATGAATTTCAAGACAGATAAAGCTTATGTAACCCCGAGGAAGATGTTATTGTTCAGTAGTAGTTTTAATACTGGGGATACCTACAGCAAATTAAGACCACTCTTACATCTGGAGAAGGACAGTCACATTAAACTGAGATGTGTGACTAAAGTTACGCATGATTATTTTAATATTTGATTATTTTTCTAAGCAGTTCTTTAATTCGACGTGGCAACTACCTCACATAAGGCAGAATGCCATCCAGGACATTTTCTATTCATTAGACATATCTGGTATGAGTTTTGCAATTTCATACTTGCCTACAGAAGAGAGAAATCATTTATGCACTATGATGTTTGTATTGTGACAGCTGTGTGCAAATGATGCTGACATCATGTAAACCATAAGTCTTCTACCATGTGTCTATTTTAACAAGTGAAAAAACCCCTTTTAAGATACTAGATAATAAGTCTACATAGCAAGTACTATTTGTCTCTCTTTCTTTTGTAAAGAAAACAGCACTCTGAAATAATATGTAGATGAAAGACTTCCTCTGTATGTTGTATAGTGAAAGATTTATGCTTAAGACTGCTAAGTAGGTGCTATAGAAAGAGTTTGAATACATCTCTTCCTGAAAAATGCTCCTGAACTTGCCAGCATGTAGCATCATTAAACTTACTAAAAATAAAATGCCCTCAGGCCTAGTAAGAGCAATTGCTTTATAATTAGTCTCTCGGGAAAGGAGCTGGGAATCGTAGTAAGACATTTCTTTTTAAAAATGAGCTTTACCAGTTGAACAGATTTCTGAAATTCATAGGTGGACACTTGGTATCCATTCCTGCTCAGGTGGGAAGGGTTTTCTGTGTACTGAACTATTTCCAAAAGCAGAATGCAGTGTCATAAAAGCACTACAGGATTACCTTGGAACTCAGGCACAAAGTTTCACTGTTCAGGAGTTAATTTTGAAAAGTTGCGAGACAGAAGCTAGAAGAACCAAACACTAAGGTAGATACTGACTGAAGATTCTTGGGTCCATTTCACAGTGTTATTCTCAAATCCCATCTTAGAAACCATTAAAACCTTTAAAAAACCCAGGGTTTTTTTAAATATCCCAGACACTTTGTGAATGTATAAATAATATTGTATCCAAAATAAAGAATTAATTAGTAGTAAAAACCCTCAGACCTAACTATTTTAAGCTGACAGATGTTGTTAAGCTTCACAGCTTTGCACAATTCAACAGTCTTTCAAAGCTTTTCTGCCAAATCTGTGCAGTGGAAAAATGTACAATGTACTTTAAATGCAAACAGAATTAGGCTTTTATTTCTATTCACACAACATCAAGGAAACAAATGGGTTTTGATTAATTTGAAAAAGGTCATTATTCACTCTTTGTTACATAGACAGAAACATAGATCTATCTAGAAGCTACCTCAGGATCAAGTATACTTAGGCTACACTCAGAGGAAGCTTTTCTGAACTGGACTTGCACGACCTCCAGAGAAAGAGCACACACACTTCACCTCTCAGTGGAATAACCTTTCTAGTTTCTCTCCAGCATGTTCCTTTGACATTTCTTAGAATCTGTATTTTAGATTGACTTGGTCAAGTCTTTCTACCGTAGGCTGCCCAAAAATACTTCATGTCTGCCCTTCCTCCCACTTTGATTAATAACATAATAAACTGTGATTAATAACATCCCTGACCTGCATGCCAAAATGTGCATGTCAAGATACAGGGTTTTTCAAGCTGAAGAGAACCTTGCGGTTGTGCTGACAAACAGCATCTTAGCACAGGCAGTCGGCACACTCATGCAATCTTTTTCTGTTTTGGCATGCTTTATGGGAGCAGGACCATGCCCCCTGTAGTGCACATTCAAAGGCAAGGGATGAGTCATACATGAGAAGGTAACACCTCGCCTAGAGTCTTCTGAGAGATTCACAAAGTAAGCCTTCACAGTCTCTAGCCATCATGGCCTATACAAACCACATAAACCTCACTGTCATCCATTTCTCATTAAAAAAACATGCTGATGACAGCACAAGAGGGGGATCTCCTTTATCAAATAATCTGGGCACTGAAGAAGACAAATAAGCAAAGATAGATATTTGGGTCCTGCTGTAGTAAGTGGGTAAAAAATGAGGCTTCCAATTCAGGATGGAATACGTCATGCCTTGGAAGTTCATTTTTCTTTTCAGCAAGAATAGAAAGAGTATAGATGAGTAGCTTAAATGAGAGTTTTAATTTTTATGTGACTGACACTGGGTAGTGCAAGTCCCATCCTGAATGGCAATTTAGTAAGGTTATTACTGATTTGCAGAGATATATTTAAAGGACTTGGGTAGAAGGACAAACAGGAGATGTCAATGACATCTTGAGGTATCAGATAAAGGTTATCAAATAAATTGCTTCCTTAGATGAGTGCTGAGATTGCTGACTTAAAATAAAACTAAAATGGAGAGGATCTCCCTCTTCAGTCTTTTTCCTGTGCCAGAAGGTAGCCTGTTTGCTGCTGAACTAGAACTCATGGACAATGAAGCCCAAATGATAAGTCTGAAACACCACTTTCCCATATAGCATGGCCTTTTCCTAATTTTCCTGCAGTACAACTTAGGGCAGAGAACAGATGAAAGAAGAGCCCACTGGGAGATACTAATAACTTCAAAGGTTTCTCGTAGACTTAAACTTGTGAGGATTTCGTCTTAAGGGTGAATTTTGCTGTATTCCTTTAGAGGGAAGATGCTTCAGCTTTCATAAAAGAAATACATGATGTTAAAGTACTGTGCCGTTCAGTCTTGCAGATGGAATGAAATATGGGTAAACAGAATAATGACAATTTTTGGAAGGCGTAGGTCTTTACTGCAGTACATGAGAACACTTCCCAGCTTCCAGTTACAGGTGCATTCCCATCCTGAATCCGGGCTTCATGCTCAGACAAGACTTTAAAAAAACACCTCCTTGTATATTTATATGTTCCCATGGAAATGCAACCTATGTGTGCAGAAAACAAAGATGCGGTAAATCTGGGCTGAGGAGTACATAGAGAATTAATCTAAGAGATGGGCACGGACATGCCCTGACTTTGCTCTTCACAGAATCACAGAATCACAGAATCTTAGGGGTTGGAAGGGACCTCAAGAGATCATCGGGTCCAACTCCCTGCCAAAGCAGGCTCCCTAGCTCATATTGCACAGATAGGTGTCCAGATGGGTCTTGAATATCTCCAGAGAAGGAGACTCCACCACCTCCCTGGGCAGCCTATTCCAGTGCTCTTTAAGGAACTATTTCCAGGTCTTCAAAACAAAATTAATATAGTAGAATTGATTTTGTTGTTAATGCAGTAAATGTTGTTCTGATCCTGGATTAATCTCAGAGTGGAAATGAGACTGACATATGAAGTGTAGAAAGGTTCTCCACTGGTTCATCTGTCCATCCAGAGATCAGTTTTCCTGAAGGACTGTTTGATTTCCCAGAACTTGCCCTGTACTACTTGTAAAATTCACCTGCCTTCTAAAATTCGGTCTGCTCTTCTGCCTTTTTGTGTCATCTTGTTAATTCTTTCTCTTCTATAGTTTTGAGACAGAGGTGAAACTAAATTATTTCTAACACAGAACTAGTGATCTAGACTATGCTCACAGTAAAAAGAGAAAGCATTCTTTTACAGGGCGAGTGTGAATCTCTTTAGTGTAAGATTCATCTTTACCTGAAGAAAATTCTTAGCATGGGTCAGATGATTGCTGGAGTTCCAATTTCAGTTCACAAACGAGAAAGAGATTGTGAGTGACTAACTCAGATTTAGATCACTGCATTACAAATGTCTCTGGGTGGAGGAGCTGAATCTCACCTTATTAACTTGCAGCCTGTGTGCTTGAAATACTGTTTCTTCCCTGCTTCTACCATCTTCTTTTCACCTGCTTAATTTTTACAGTTATTTAATCATGTTATATAGTTTACTGCCATGTTATTTTGTTTAATGCACAGTGCACTTTAAGTATGATGAAGTTTCATTACCTTTTAAAATTCTCTTACAATCAGCATCAAACCAAGTTACTCTTTCCTAATTTCATTGCTTTCTGTTATATTGGCACTGGAATAACTCTGATTAACATCAAGTATGAGTATTGTGCTATCTCTTGATAGGCTCCATTAGAATATTTAGATTGATTCAAAGCTTGACTTTCCATGACTTTTGCAAATGGATATGTTGATCTTTGTCCTAAGAACTATGCATTGCTCACTCTCATTGAAACAGTCAGTAACATTGGATTGAATGCAAGAGGCAATGGAGTATTCAAGGCTCCTTGACATTAGTGCTGATTCTGTTCATTTCTGGCTGAGACATACTAACAACATTTCATCAACCAAAGAGACTGAGGTAGTAATTCTACTGACAATCATTAGAGAAAGATAAAGAAAGGCTGACATTCTGGCAGATGCTTATCTGCTGGGCAATCACCAGGGAAACTGTAGTACTGCAACTCCAACAATACAGCTCTGTACCTCAAATGAAGAGTAAATTTAGTTATAATAAAATACACAGAAGGACTTTTTTTTTTCAAAATTTGTTTCTCTCCCCTCCTCTCCTCTTCCCTCTCCAAGCTTTCCTTGGGCAGCTTAAATATTACATCATGAAAAGTTCAGAATGTGTGGATAAGTTTCAGCTGTAATTTTTCCAGTGTAATTTGTGTGTAGCAGATTTTTCTTCTTGCAATGAAAAGATACAGTATTAAAGTGAAAAATCAGTGGCTGCAGTATAACCTCAATTATCTAAATGTCAGGGAAGATACTGAAATTTCAGATAATTATCAATATAGTTAATAGATATATTGAAGGATAGGGTGTTCCATATAGTTAAATTTGGATTACAGCAGAAACTGCCATAATTAGTGCCTTATAATGGTCAATGTTTGACGGTACTGAACATGGGTACTTGGAGAAGTACATGAACTACATATGAAGTGCCAGATATATATGACAGACTTCTTCCTGGAATTTTCATTTTCATGCGTTAAGATACAAGGATTATGTTCTTTATCACTGTATTTGCTGAAGCACCTATTAAAATCCTTGGCCTGCAGAACTGTTCAGTTGTTGGTTATAAAACTTGCAAAATTATTTTTATCTGAGTAAGATTTTGTGGTCAAGAAGTTTCACAGGCTTTCCGCTTTCCTTTTCCATAAAGATGCTGATTTCATGTTTTCTCTTGCCTCCCCACCCTGCACTGCTGTGAAATTTGTCTCCAGGAAGATTTCCCACAGGCACTGAAAGCTGTTCTTAGGTCTCCCCAAAGGTATCTCTGCTCCAGGCTGAACAAGCCTCAACCTCTCCTCAGAGGGTAGGTCGTCTAGCTCCCACCATCTTGGTGCCCCCCACTGAGTTGAATTCAGTTTATCAATCTCTGCATAGTACTGAGGGCCCCAAAACTAGACACAGTCTCTAGGCGTGGTTTATGACTGCTAATTAGGAGATAACCATTTTCTCCAATTTCTGTTCATACAGTCCAGAATATTATTTGCCATCTTTGCTCCCAGAACTCGCTTCTGGCTCATGTGCCACTTGCTGCCCACCAGGACCTCCTAGGGTCTTTCCCACAGACCTCTTCTTCAGGAGGTTGGTGCCAGGCTGTGTCAGTTCAGGGGAAATTCCTTCCCAGGGACAGGACTTTGCACATGTCATTGTTGAGTTTCATCAGTTTCCTGACAGACAATTTGTCCCATCTGCCCATGTCCCTCAGGATGGCAGCCCTGCATTAAAGCAAATGGACCATTACCCCAGTTGGTGTCAACTGCAGGCTTGATGAGAGTGCAAATATTATTGTTATCAGGAAAAGAAGCACTTTTCTTTTCCCCCCCAAAAAGGCACATATATTTACTAAGTGGAATTCTAGATAGTTTTGTTACATATAATATTTTGAAAGGAGTTACCGAACCAGTACACATTGCATGCACTTAAAACAATATGTCTATATTTGGATAGGAGAGGGGAAACCTGCGTAGGGAACAGGTGAAAGGAGAGGCAGATATTTTTGGATGGAGAATAACACACTTCTCTGCAAGGAAGAAAACCACACCCAAAACAGATAGGTTACTTTTCTCTGAGAAAAGGTAAGTGAAGAAAGTGGAGAGCATTGAACTGTGACTTAGCTAAGTCATTACCCATTTTCCTGCTGTTTATTGCTATTTTTTTCTCTCAAGCTCTTTAAGAGGAAACTGATATCATTGCAACTGCTGTTTGTTATTATTTCAGTATTATAAAATGAAACTTTATAGAATATCTCCCAGCAGTAGCAGAGTTTCAGGTTATTGACAGATTTCTCGTAAGTGATAAGGAACAGTTTAGTAATAAGCTTCTCTTCAGCTAAATATAGCATATACACTTTATACTGTCGCTGTAAACAGGGTGTGGAGTGTAGAGGAATGTTTAATATTCTAAGTTTTCCTGCCAATTTAAAATTACAATGATTATGAACACATACTTACTTAAGCATAAATAAATAGTTCTGGTGATTAAAATAACAGAATCATCTGAGACCACAAGCAGTATTTGATGCATTGGGAAACTCAATTGAATTTGAAGAAATATCTGAGACTTTTTGAAAAAAGGATAAGAAGTGAAGACATGGAAAAGGCTTGTCTACGTTTAGTTACTCTGTTAGAACCTGACATACTCTGAAGTTGAATTGTGACCCACAATCAAAGATCAGAGAAGACACAAAAACTGCTGGAGGAACTCTTACACCAGTCTTTCTTCTCATTCCCTCTAATGGACCAAGAGGAAGTGGGGAAAATGGGCATGCCCTTGCCCCAGTCTCTCTTGGTGGCCATTTCTCTGAGTTCATTCCTGTTACTGTGATTTGACGTGAGTGGATTGGTCCTGTTCAAAGAAGTACAAGGATTAAATGAGTGTAAAGATTAAACCTAGATTACTTTTTTTTATACCATCTAGTGAGGTATAGCCTGTATTACCCACCAGAACTGGTGTAAATATTTTCCAAGTTTGAAAGTCTACACATGTGGTACAGTTCTATAGATAATCTATATATGTTAATCAAATAAACCAAGTAATCTCTGATCAGCATAATACACATTTTTCCTGATACGGGTAACATTGGTAAGTTTTCTGAAGTGTTCCATTTTTCAGCTAGGATGGAATTAATTTTCACAAGGACCTGGGAGGGGACACAACCAGGACAGCTGACCCAAACTAGCCAAAGGAGAATTCCATACCATGATGCCATGCACAGTGTATAAAGGGGAAGCTGGCTGTGGAGGGGGAGTGGCTGCTCCAGGCAGACTGGGAATCTTTTTCCAGGTGGTTAGCAAATTGCATTGCATATCACCTGTTTTGTATATTTTTTTATTAGCATTGGTATTATTTTCCATTTCCTTTGCTGTCCTAGTCAACTGTCCTTATCTAAACCCATGAATTTAAACTTTTTCTTCTAGTTCTCCCCATCCCACTGTAGAGGGGAAAAAGGGTAAGTGAGCAGCTGCGTGGTGCTTAGCTGCTGACTGAGGCTAAACCACAACATCAAGGAGGAACATCTTTGAGCAAAAGATGATTACACAATGTTTACCCATTTACGTTCCAAAGTAATCCTGCAGTCACTCAATTACCTGTGTATAACATCAAGGTACCAGGGAATGTCCTGCAGTTCTTCATCCTGAATTGCACTGTAATTTTTTTCCCATGCCTTGTGAAAAAAAAATAAAAATCTGTTTTTTTCTGTGTATGTACGTATCAGGAAGGTGCTGAAGGATGAATGTCCCTTATGGGTTTGGCTTGGTGTGGTGGTTCAGCCCCAACCAGTGACAGCACCACACACTGCTTGCTCACTCCCACAGAAGAAACAGACAGAGCCTCCATGGGATGGGATGGGATAGGATAAGGACAGTTTACTGACAAAATCACTGTGAAAGGGGAACAATAACAGCCCACAGCGAATGTCACTTACACACAGTACTTTACTGACCCAACAGTAACACAGAGTACTGCACAACATCAGGACCAACGTGATGCCCCAGCCAAACTGACAGCTCTGGAGGCATCCAGGACAACCCCTCCCTGACCAGCCCATTTTATGGCGGAGTGATGTCAGGTGATGTGGGAGATAGCCCAGGCTAACTCAGCTCACCTGGGCTGGCTGCTTGGTGAGGTTAACTCTGGCCTGGCCAGAACCAGGGCACTGGGGAAAGGCTATATGAGCAGTTAATTTTATCTCATTGGGACAGTCAACTCTAAAATCACTAATGCGACCTGCATTAAGGGTTTTATTTTTTGATTACCCTTTCAGGTAGAGAAAATACTTTTAGCTGTGTTTATAGTGAAGACAATCCAACTTTTTACTTCCACTTTATTTTTTTATTTTGCAAAAGAGTGTTGAGCTGTCTATGTAGACAGAAGCATATATTATTTTAGAAGGGACAAGTACGAAATATTATAACCCTCAGGAGCGAGCTAATAAATACCTACACAGCCCTGTGGGTATTTTAGACATGGGTGCACAAGTACCTTTCTGAGGAAGGTGAAGGATCTACAAGGAATATGCTGTTAAGGGTAGATTTTTTTTCCTGATAACAATTTTTGAGTTTTCAGACCCATATTTTGTATACATTTAGTTTTAGTTGCAAGTAATTAACCCTTCTTGATAGAAGTATAATTTAACCCCTCAAAAAAAAGGAGAAAGTGCACACAGACATACAAGTCTTAAATGGAAAAAAAGTAGTAATGACTACTTCACTGTAATAGTTATAACACATACTGTTAGGATTTTACAGAAAACTTTTGAGAGAGACAGGACTAAAATTAGAGCAAATTCTCCCACCAGTTACTTCTTTCATTAATATTTCTGATTGCTGTAGGGATTTCAGATTAGAATTTCCAGAAGAGTGACCCCCATGTTTACATTTTTATGCTTATTTGCAAGCTGTGATTCGAAAAAGGTGCTAGTGAGATTCCTTAGACATCCGATATCTATGGAGGACTAAGAGGAGCTGGGTGCTCCTCTGGAGGTTGATTACTATACATCATAATCTTGAAGAGCATCAGATAGATCCGAGTGCTGCTATTTTTAACCATCTTGAGTAGAGCCTTCCTTTTCTCTTAATCCTATTGACATTTCCTTGAATATTTATGTAGTAAGTTGTTTTCTAGTGGGCGCAGTGATTTCAGGATCTGCCTAGCAGGTAGTTTAGGGTCAACTATAAGCAGTGCTTTTTTTAGTTCTGGTTCAATTTTTGCCTCCCAACTGAGACAAGATAAATCCCTTTTTTTTTCCCATGCATGTGTGACTCATTGATGGACATAGCCTGAAATTCTGAAGTGTGGTGCATCATTCTCATTGCAGTTTCTATTTTAATGTCCTCATATAATTTTATGAAGTTCAGCAAGGTCAACTGTAAAGTCCTGCTCCTGGGTCAGGGTAATCCCCAATATTAATAGGGGATGAATGAATTGAGAACATCCCTGCAGAGAAAGACTTGGGGATACTGGTGGAGAAAAAATCAGACATAAGCCAACAACTTGTACCTGAAACCCAGAAAGCCAGTTGTATCCTGGGCTGCATCAAAAGAAATTTGGTCAACAGATCAAGGGAGGTTTATTCTGCCCCTCTACTGTGCTCTTGTGAAACCCCACCTGGAGTACTGCATCCAGCTCTGGGGTCCCCAGTCCAAGAAAGACACGGTGCTAATGGAGGGAGCCCAGAGGAGGGCTATGAAGATGATTAGAGGGCTGGAGCACCTCTGTGCTATAAGAGAGTTGGGCTCGTTCAGCCTGGAGAAGAGAAGGCTCTGGGGAGACTTTATTGCAGCCTTCCAGTACCTAAAGGGTCCTACAGGAAAGATGGAGAATGACTGTTGACAAGCGCATGGATTGATAGGATAAGTGTTAATGACCTTAAATTGAAGGAGGGGAGATTTAGATTAGGCATTAGGAAGAAATTCTTCCCCATGAGGGAGGTGAGGCACTGGCACAGGCTGCCCAGAGAAGCTGTGGCTGTCCCTTCCCTCTCAATGTTCCGGGCTGGGCTGGATGGGTCTTTAGGCAACCTGGGCTAGTGGAGGGTGTCCCTGCCCATGGCTGGGGGGTTGGAACTAGGTCTTTAATGTCCCTTCCAACCCAAACCATTTATTGATTCTGTGATTCCATGAGATAACCAAATGAAAGTTTCATGAACAACCTGAATTATGATAATTCTCAGAGTTTTTTTAAAAAGGTGTTGGGTAAATTATTGGAATTGGGTAGATTACTGGAAAATTTTTCAAATATGGTTTTAAAGGAGGACTGAAGCAAGGTTGAAGTTTGATGGAGATCAGCATGGAAATTTCAGGTAAAATTGTTAGTTGGGGAAAATCTTAGTAGTGACTGAAAAGAGGGTCACAGAATGGTTAATCATTAAACTACATTATTCAGTAGTCAAAGAATCACAGAATTGTAGGGGTTGGAAGGGACCTTGTGAGATCATCGGGTCCAACCCCCCTGCCAAAGCAGGCTCCCTACCTCATACTGCACAGATAGGTGTCCAGACGAGTCTTGAATATCTCCAGAGAGGGAGCCTCCACCACCTCCCTGGGCAGCCTATTCCAGTGCTCTGTCACCCTCACTGTGAAAAAGTTCTTCCACATGTTGGTGCAGAACTTCCTGTGCTCCAACTTGCAGCCATTGCCCCTTGTCCTGTCTCCACAGATTTCCACAGATTTGACCATTTCCTCCTGCACCCCATACTTCAGATATTTATAAACGTTAATTAGGTCCCCCCTCAGTCTTCTTTTCTCCAGGCTGAACAGCCCCAGCTTGCTCATCCTTTCTTCTTAGGGTAGATGTTCCAGGCCCTTAATCATCTTCGTAGCCCTTCTCTGGACTCTCTCAAGGAGATCCCTGTCTTTTTTATAGTCATTGCATCCTGTCTCAATTACCAGTTAAGTGTCAACAGTTCTGGTTATTCCCCTGGTTCCCCAGTATCGCCATCAGAGGAACTTGATAAGGCCAAGCACTTTAGTGAGTATCCTACAATGGCATTAATGTAATCTTTATTTTCAGAGTAAGATTAATATCAGGCAGCTTCAGTCACATTTTTCTTGTATTACACAGGTATGTACAATGCAACTCTTCTGATGCTATTTATTCCATGAGTGCAATCTAGCTGTTAAATTAGTTTACATAGCTATAGAAATTTCCAAAGGGGAAGGTGCTATTAAAATACCGAGGCTTGCCTGAATGTATAACAACAGTATAATGGACAGTATATGGTTCTGTATCTGTACTTGCTGGCAGTGGTGTAATGCAACTAACTTTAGTGTAAAAGTCATTCTGAAATTAAATTGTTCAACAAAGAGCAGAATTTGTACTTCATTTTGACCTCAGAGACTCCACTCTTTTTGTAGTAACCCCTTCATTTCTATTCAGACTGGTTATGTACATCCACAGTGTGCAGTTATTTGGATTTCTGCTTATTCTTCTTTCTGACTTAGATAATGTTTTACCATCTATTTCATACCCATCCAGAGTGTCTGTAACTTCTGATACTTTTTCTCACTATGCTCATGTAATTTCTTTCCTGCTTTCTGTAATTTTCACCAGCCATTGCCCATCCATTTGTCTTTCAGAAGATGACCTCCTAGACTACAGCTAGTCTCTGCTTCTTGTGGACAGAGATCCTGAAACATGGCTTGTGTAAAAAAGCAGATAGACAGCAGAATTACCTACTCCTACATGTTTTTTCTGTATACACTTCCAAAGGTGACAAGGGATCTCTAAGAGCTGTCTCAGCTCTTGCCTCATGAGAAACCCTCAGCTTCTTATACAAATCCTCCTGCACAATCAGCAGGAAAAGCCACCATGCCAAACTTGGCAATGGGCTTCTAGCAGCTTTTAGAAGTTTGATGCTAGGCAGTATTTTCCCCACCATTGTTACAGATTCATGCTCTGGGTACGTTTTCACGTAACGCTAACTTTTTGAGACGCTATTCAGAATTTTGTTTCTCGGGACTGCAAATGAATTGTGAATGTCCAGGTCTACTAATACTAGTAGAAACCCTGCAGAGAGAAGAATCAGATGTATTTATTCTGTGAATAAATCCTTGCTAAGTACATGCTTTCTTCTCACCCTCATCTTTGCTGAAGCCTTTTTCTGGCATTCCTGTAGTGGTGTGGGTCGGGCAAAAGCTGGATTAGTTATGTAGGAAAAAACAAACTAATGGTTGAGGGCTGAGTTGGTGTGGGTATGTGTTAACAGACACTGTACAGAGCATGTTGCAGACTGCAAAACACAATGCTGTCAATAAAGCTGCAGAAGTTGAGGGCTTCAGCATTTCTCAACCTGCCTTTATCCAGAGCCAGAGGGCTATTGTAATTTCTTTTGCTCCTGCTCTCTCCTGAGGGATAACTTTCTATAAAGAAAATCAAGGATAAGAGAGAGGTAAGGCCTCTCTGAAGAGGCCAGAGGGATCAGTCTGCTGAATTTGATGCCTGAAGGTAGGGGATTCACAGTCAACTAGCCTGCATAGTAGAGAGAGGCAAGAATCCTTACTTGAAAATAACAGACAGATGCAAGTCTGTAGCAATGCCACCTATTTGTAAATTCTCCCTACACCACGAAAAGCTCCCTACTAATGAGAAGTTACAGACTCTTCACTGGTTTTTATGGCAATGTTTTGCTTTTTCTAACTCTCTTCCTTATACACATTTTAACAGAGCAAATAATAGTTATGAATTATAATAATATCACACTATTCTTACCCAACAGTCAGCTCAGCCAGGATAGTGTCAAACAATGCTGCAAACATTTTCGTTAGGTAAATTGAGTTTCCTGCATTACTGATACAGAAGAATGTTGTTGTATCTCAGCTGACAGCATGCACTCTAGATGTAATCTTCTTTGGTTATAATGGTGATGAACCACTATGCAATCACACGTCAGGTTTTGACTGCACCTGTTTGCAAACTCAGGTAATTATGCTCCGTTGTCTAATTGCTTATTTTATGGATGTTTTGCTCACATGTTTTTAAGCACTGCTATTTGATTGCAGATAACTTACGGTAGGGATCTCTTCTCATTATCATACTTTAATATTTGATTTTTCTGATTGCTGCAGGTGGAAACAATAGGTGATGCATACTGCGTTGCAGCAGGGCTCCATAAGAAAAGCCTTAGTCATGCTAAAGCCATTGCCCTGATGGCATTGAAGATGATGGAGCTTTCAGAAGAGGTTCTAACTCCAGATGGGAGCCCGATTAAGGTAACTTGTTTGCTCTTTATTCTCAGCTAATCAGTGGTATGTGATCCTGATTAATTCCGTTCGGTCAGTAGAAATCTGTTTATTGTTAGGAGAATTTAAATTCGCATCAATACATCACAGGCTTTTTTATGGATGTATATTTCACTGATGCCCATGAACAATTGTGTAAGATATGCTTTACTTTAGCAAGCACAGTAGACCACACAGACTAGTTGTCACTTTGTTGTATGCATTGAATGCCTCTGTGGCTGGAAGGGAATTAGATGCATGCCTGGAGCCTTTCTTGTAATTCAAATTAGTGTGAGAAGATGACAGTTCACATGACCCAAGAATGTCCTATTCTACATGTCAAAGCACAGTAGGTGATGGCAATTGGGAAACTCACCTCAAAAATAGGTTCCTGATCTGAAGTTCAGCTCTAGTGTAGGGACACTCTGTGTTCCGTGACTTTAAAGGGCTACATGCCTCTTTTCAAAATAGTTTTTGACCTGTATGAAACAAGAATGTATAGACTTGTTGCTCTTTCTTCGTGTTAACGTGCTTCCTTCCCACACAATTCCAGTTCCTTCTAAGTTGCTACAGGAGGTAGAAGGAGATGGAAAATCACATGCGCCATTTTAAGACCCCACAGCTGTTTTGCTTCTCTGGGTCTTGTACCAACCTTGTAGCTGCTGGAGTTTGGAATTGGTAATGTTTAGGTAGAAGTTGTAGTAGATTCAGCAGGGAAGCAAAAACATGACACCACATGTGCCTTTCTTTTCCAAGGGTCAGATTACACATGGTTTTCATTATGTGTACACACTCCTGTTTCTGGTTAAATTCTTGTTCCCATAATAGAAACCTTTTGTTTTCAAAGCAAATGGGGGATTATGTAGAACAATTATTCAGCACTGTCTAAAGCTTGTAACAAAAGCCATATGTAGCTAGATGAGAAGGGTGGACAGACTTCCCATGGGATGATTTACCTCATGGATGAAATGCACTTTGTAGATTGCAATTCTTCAAGTCTGTTAAAAGTCTGTCCCCTTCAAAAAAAAAAGAGAAAATAAATACTTTTTTTGAAGGTTTAAACTAGACAGAAAGGAGGTAAAATAAAAAAAAAAATTCAGGGATGTTGCTGTGACGCTCCTTGAGCAACAAAATGGTATACTTCTGAGTTCCAACGCTTCTCTACGTATTAGTTAGATCATATCTTAAAATATATTACTTCACCTCTTTGTGTACAGTGAATCAAGAGAGATTTAATCCAAATTAATTGTTCTGCCCAGAAAGGACAATATGGATGCAAGGCAATGAAGTTAGAAATTCCATGAAATATAGCAACATGATATTAAAATAAAATTATCTTGATTTCTGGATTATTTTTATATTTATTTTTATTTTTATATATCAGTACTACTGATTATTATGTTTTTAATATAAATAATGAGTATATATTTGATTATTGAAAAATGCCCCATATATTAAAAGAATAACTTTCTGATAAAATATTTTGGACTGTGGATGTTGAAGAAATTTTTCTTAAAGCTTCATGTGGACATTCATTGAACACAGAATAAGAATTACAAGACAAGATGTTTGTGGAAGACATAGAATTTTCAGTTTTCATATAAGACTCTTTCAAACAGGTATACATTTATTTATATTAAAATAGATTTTGTAGATTGTTTGATTGTTTTTCTCTTTTTCCAATGACTATAGCTGATTAATACATTCTAGCTACACTATCACATGTTGGGAAAGCTGTCTTCTAGATCCTCTCCACTTTCCACTTTCTTTTGAGTGATTTGTTGCAATTGTAGGGAAATTTTGAGGGTGTAGGATTTACTCCGAGTGTTTTCATTACCACTGTCATTATTGTTCAGAAAATTCCTCATGATTTCAGTGGGTCCATAAGAAAATCTGTAAAAGAAAGACCATAAAGACATTCCAGAGTAAAAACCTTGCATAGAGTAAAATGCTAGGAATAATCAAATCCATGTTGGTTGTGATAAGCACCATCGAGTCTAGTTGGAGGCCTGCATCTAATGGTAGGCCCCAAGTGTCAGTTCTTGGTCCAGTCTTATTCAACATATTCATCAATAACCTGAATGAAGGAACAGAGTGTACCCTCAGCAAGCTTGATGATGATACTAAACTTAGAGGAGTCTGACAGACCATAGGGCTGCATTGCCATTCAGTGAGATCTGGACAGACCAGAGAGTTGGGCAGAGAGTAACGCAATGAAACGAAAGTCAGCAAGGGCAAGTATAGGGTCATGCACCTAGGGAGGAATAACCCCAGGCACCAGTATACGTTACGGTTTGACCTACTGGGAAGCAGCACTGCAGAGAAGGACCTGAGAGTTGCTCATTGATATCAAGTTATCCATGCCATGAGCCAGCAATGTGCCTTCATGGCCAAGAAGGCAAATGGTATCCTGGGGTGCATTAAGAAAAGTGTGGCCAGCGGGTCAAGGGAGGGTCTCCTGCCCCTCTACGCTGCTCTGATGAGACCACATCTGGAGTTCTGTGTCCAGTTCTGGGCTCACAGTTCAAGAAAGGCAGGGAACTACTGGACACAGTCTAGTGTGGGGCTGCCAGGACAATGAGGGGACTGGATCATCTCTTGTATGAGGAGAGGCTGAGAGAGCTGGATCTGTTTAGCCTGGAGAAGACAAGACTGAGAGGGGATCCTATCAAGGCTTATAAATATCTAAAGGGTGGATGTCAAGAGGATGGGGCCAGCTCAGTGATGCACAGTGACAGGAATAGGGGCAATGGGGACACAGGAAGTTCCATCTCAATGTGACGAAAAACTCCTTCACTGTGAACGAGACAGAGCCCTGGGACAGGCTTCCCAGAGAGGTTGTGGAGTCTCCATCTCTGGAGATGTTCAAAACCTGCCTGGAGGTGATCCTGTGAAACCTGCTTTAGGTGAACCTGCCCTAGACCCTCTGCTAGGCAGGGGGACTAGATGATCTCCAGAGGTTTCTTCTAATCCCTACTGCTCTGTGTTTCTCTGTAAATATTTTTAAAAAGAGCTAATAAACCTCCTTTAGAATGTAGAAGAAAAAAGTTATTTCAGTACTTAAACTGAAAGTAGAGGTACTGAGAAGCTCCTCCATTGGTTTTAATTGTCCTGTTTTCAGTTTAGGTGTAATAGATTTCAGAGCAGGATGGATGGTGATATCAACTAATCATAGAATCCTAGAATGCTTTGGGTTGGAAGGGACCTCAAAGATCATATTTTTCCAATCCCCCTTCCATGGGCAGGGGCACCCCCTACTACCCACCAGACCAGGTTGCTCAAATTCCCATCGAACCTGGCCTTGAACACTGTCAGGGAGGCGGGTGCCACAACTTCTCTGGACATCCCATTCCAGTGCCTCACCACCCTCACTGGAAATAATTTCTTGCTTGTATCTAACCTAAATCTACTCTTTTTTATTTTAAACCCTTTACCTCTTTGTTGTGGTTCCGCCGGAGCCGGGGACCACGCATTCAGATTCCCCCGGAGTGGGGGGGGGGGAAAAACCAAAACCAGAGCCCCGCAGGCTGGGATAAGGGTATTTTTACTGGAAATAACAGGGGAAGAACAAATAACAATGAACAATACAACCTTTTGCTGAGATGAGCAGTTCAGATCGCGCACTCCCCGTAACGGACACCGCGCCGCAGCCCGCGCAAACCCCAGCCGCAACACAAAGGACCGGAGCTCGCGCCGCGAGTAAACAAAGCCCCGAGCCGAGAGCATGCTCGCTCCCGGTCCCTGCTGTTCGCGCGCCAACACTGCAACACCCCCTGCTTTTTATACTCGGCATGATGTAACTGGCATGGAATGATCCTATTGGTCAATTTGAGTTACTTGTCCCGAGCCCAGCAGGTTAGCCCCTTCCTGGCTGAAGCCCCTGGCTGAAACCAGGACACTCTTGTCCTGTCACTCCATGCCCTTGCAAACCATCCCCCTACACCATTCCTGTAGGTCCCTTTAGGTACTGGCAGGCTGCCCTGGATCCTTCTCTTCTCCAGGCTGAACAAGCCTAACTCTCTCAGCTTGTCTTCATAGCACAGAGGTGCTCCAGCCCTCTAACCATCTTCATAGCTCTCCTCTGGGCTCCCTCTAACAGCTCCATGTCCTTCTTATGGTGAGGGCCCCAGAGCTGAACACAGTACTCCAGATGAGGTCTCATGAGAGCAGAATAGATGGGCAGAATCACCTTCCCTGACCTGCTGATCATGCTGGTTTTGATGCAGTCCAAGATACAGGTGGCTTTCTCGGCTGCAAGTGCACATGGCCAGATTGTGTTGAGTTTCTCATAAGCCAACAACCCAAAGTCCTTCTCCTTGGGCAAGGAGAAGTAATCTCATCTCCCATTTGTCAAAAGCTATAGAATGTACATAACCTGCTAAGTCCTGTTTAAAAAAACTTCTGTCATAGAAAGATTTGATTTTAGACTTATTCAAGTTACGATTACTCTCACATGGGTGTCTACCATGTAAAACTGTTGAAAAAAAAACTTTTGGAGAATTCTACTTTTATTTGTTTAGGTGTGTGCTCTAGGATGAGATGAATCATGTCCTAAAAATGTATATTTTCTCAGTTCTCTGTATGGGAAGTCTATAGATTTAGCTTGGATGTAGATGTCTACACTGTCAACTTCTACACTCTGTCAGATGAATCCTCCTACAAATACCAATGAACGCATAGTTTTTCCTACTGATTATATCAATGATCATCACAGTTAAAAGCATATGTATTATTTACAAATTGAGTTGGCATGACTTTACCTTCCAGTCAATGTTGAATTGTCTGGAGTGATCTCTTTTTGTTAGCTGCCAGTTTTTCACTTAAAATTACTTGAAAGTGCCCATTGAGCCACTATTTTTAATTTTTTTTGTAATTCCCATTAACAAATGCCCTGTGTGCATAATAATATCTTAAAGCTGCATCACGGGTAATTCAGACTGGATATTAGGAAAAAGTGGTCTATCACTGGAACAAGCTCTCCAGGAACGTGGTCATGGCCCAAAGCCTGTCAGTGTTCAGGTGTCTAGACAATTACCCTAAATATATTGTTTAACTTTTAGGTTGCCCTGTGTGAAGCCAGGAGTTGGAGTCGATGATCCTCGTGGGTCCCTTCCAACTCAGGATTTTATGGTTTTATAATTTACCTAAAGTTTAAGGAACCCCTAAGTATGTGTAGCAGTTACTATGGACTCAGCTCAGAACCATTAAAAAGAATCTTACTGTATGACACATTTTACAATTAAAGCTGACCATTAAAATATTTAAATATTTATTAACATCAGATACAACATACACAATGTAAGCTGCAAAACATTTATCAGTGGTTCAACTTCTAAACAGTGCATTAAATTGTACTATAATGTGTTTACTTTGAGCTGGTCCTCTTGATACAGATGACAAAAGAAGTGCAATGTTTGACTACATTTTGACCTAAATTCTTATCCTTGATTCATGTTACCAAGCACAAGTCACTTGAGTCCTTGCCAAGTGCGTTGATAATAGAATGCTGACATAGCTTTTCTTTTCTTGTATTGAAAAACCTACATCAGTATTTGTATATTTGAAGAGAACTTGAAACCACAGGGCAGTTTCCTTATGCCTAACTTTTGATATCTTTGACTGATTTTATGTGTTACTATGACTAAACTCCAACTTTGTTCTTCAGGATAGTCTAGTAACTATTTTGAAATAAGCAAGCAGTTACTTCACTAAGTCCAAGACAGTTGGTCAAAACTTAATTCCTAAAAATAAGGGACCTTCTGATCTCAGGAGTAAATAACAATGTCCTGTTTTCTCCTGCCCCAAAACTGGCTAATAATAAAAATAGGAAGAAATTATTCCAACCACTTTATATAATACATGATAGCATAGTTATTTGAAGTTTGATTTCTGTTAATAGGCTAACAATTACAGCACAGTTACTCTTTTCCAGTAGAATAAAACAGTCGCCTTGGTGTTTGCAGGCGATTTCTTTTTCAGACGCATATAACTTTTTTAAGCTCTCTGAGGTCATCACTGGAAACCATGATCTCAGAAGTTATTCCCCAGGTTTGTGGGGTGTGACTGATAATGATGCGCACTTAAGAGGCTAATTACTTAAGGGGTGTCATTTTTACAGACAGAATCATTATGAATCTGTTTGGGTTTTCCTGCTTGCAGAGATCGCAGCTCTGGGGAAACCTAACTGCAGTTAGTGCTTTATATTTGATGATTACTCAATTAGGTATGGCTGACTTTATGGTTTGTGCAATTGTATATATCTTCTAAATTGCCTTGATAAATATATTTCATTGTCATTTCAGGACTGAATTCACCAGAATGCAAACATTTAACTTTTGTGCTGCTTGAAGCGTTCATCCCTGTGATAGCAGTGAATATCTTTTTGAATGACCCTAACAGCGTCTCAGATATAGCCCCACGTACTTAGGAAGAGAAAGTTGTATGAACGAATGAAAAAATAGCATGTCACATAGGTGGGAATTTGTGATAAGATTTTCACTTATTAAGTGAAATGAAGTTTGTTATCTGGGTACACAATTATCATTTGATAGTATTCATTGCAGTGACCACAAAAATACCTTGTTTGTACAGCCAGGTGCACTGTATGAAAAATATACCTCTGAGAGCAAGGCTTGTGTGGCTGGTGAGCAGTGATGGACCTCAGGATGGTGACAAGTTGTATGAAGCAGGTTTGCTTCATATCCAGGTGATGTTTCCACACCCTGAGTCAGAGCTTGTAGCGTGCTGATGAGAGAGCACCATGGTGTGCAGCTGACACATACTCAGGCATTTGACACTTCCAGCAGAGCCAAAGGCAGCAGAAATGAGTAAGCTGAATGGAGATCCTGAGCCTGCACTCCTTACACCTGTATGAATAGCCTGTGATGTGCAAGGTAATGAAAAAACTGTTTTGCAGAAAGAGAGAGCGCAGCTATATTACAGCAGCCTCCAGAAATCCTATCATCAGTGTTGTAACGCAGTCTGCTCTTTTCAAAAGAAATATTTGTAACAGAAAATGGGCTGATCATTCTCCTGTGAGTGATGGACAAGGCTTCAGGATTCTGTATGATTTTTTTTAAACTCAATTCTATTTGAGGCAAAATCCCATTACTTTAGCGTGAGCTAAGGCCTTAATACAAAAGAAGGTCTTTTGGCTTAGGCACTGCATGTAGAATTGGATGTATATTTATATTCAGCAAAACACTTTTTAGTCCAGAAGCACTTGTTTGATTTAGGTTCGGTATGACTAATTATACATAGTGCTCTATGACTTCAGTTTGAAAATATTGATTTCAAATTGCCTCCTACATTTAAGTGAGTGTTACTTGAATTTGGGATATGCTTCATATTTTACTACTTTTTTTTTTTACAATAAAATGGAAGTACATTAATTTTAATAGCTAGATATAATCCTGTAAGAAGAATTCTTCAGAGCATTGACCTTTAGAGATAAAGGTTGCAACGCAAATCTCATTTGATGTGTTAAAACCCATAGGATATTATCAGTAGCATCACTTTTTATCATGCTTCAAATCTTGCCTAATTAATTAATGTGCCGTGTGTATCCCAAGTAAACAGAAAGGTTTATTTTTAAAAGGGTTTCTCTCACAGAGCATACCTAGTTTTGACTAATGAGATTCCCAAGAGGTTATTCTCTAAGACTATCTGCTTATTTTTATAGCGTATGATGGTGGCCATAATAGGGTTGAGAAGAGATACAGAACTGGGAACACATAGAGGAAAAGTAAATGATTTACATGAAGCTGCTGAAATTAAGTACAGGTGTTTCTGTATAAAGCACAAAGATTGGACCCTACCACAGTAATTCAGAATGTTTTAAAATATGTTACTGTGCAGCAGAAAAATGCTGTGCTGTCTTTCAAATGTTACCATCACATCAGAACTGGGCTTGCAAATGCTGTAATCACAAACCACAGCAAATACATACCCTCACCTTTGTTTATTTGCTCATGCTAATGAGTAGTTCAAGCAATAATCTAACTAGGGTAGTGTGCAGAAAAAAATCTAGCTGATGCTGGCTTCAGTTGGGTTAGATAGGACTTTGTATTTGCAAGGTGCATAGTCTGGTCTTTAGTTCAGCTGTTTCTTATTACCATGATAGAGCACTTGATGCATTTGCAGCTTCTAATTGTCAGATCTGCGCTACTGAATCTATTTTCTTGTTGGATATGTAAGTGTGTAGTCTGGTATTGGCAATATCAACACATCTATAAGACAAGGAAGAACAGCATGGTAGAGGGACCTTTTAGAATTGTAGATTTGTTTAGGCTGGAAAAGGCCTTTAACATTGAGTCCAACCCTTACCCTAGCACTGCCAAGTCCACCACTAAACCATGTCCCTAAACATCACAACTATTCGTGTATTTAAAACACCTCCAGGAAAGGTGATTCAACGACTTCCCTAGGCAGCCCGTTCCAGTGCTGGACAACCCTTTTGGTGAAGAGCTTTTTCCCAATATCCACTCTAAATCTCCCTCGCACAATGTGAGGCCATTTCCTCTTGTCGTATCACTTGTTACTCAGGAGAAGAAACCAACACCCACCTTGTCACAACCTCCTTTCAGGTAGTTGTAAAGACTGCTAAGGTCTCCCTGCAGCCTCCTTTTCTCCAGGCTAAACACCCCCAGTTCACATAGTAATTGAGGTGTGACCTCACCAGTGAAGAGTTCAGGGGGATGGGCACACTATTTCTGATACAAGCCAGAATGATATTGATCTTCTTGGCCACCTGGACTCATCTTCAGCTGGCTATCGACCAAAACCCCCAGATCTTTTTCTGCCAGGCAGCTTTCCAGCCACCCCTCCCTAGGCCTGTAGTGTTGCCTTGGATTGCTGTAACCAAAGAGCAGGACCCAGCGCTGAACCTTGTTGAACCTCACACACAGTTGGCTTCAGCACACTGATCCAACCTTTCCAGATCCCCTCATGTGGAGGGTAGGATTAACCCCATCTAATTTCAAAAACTGACATTGTGGGCAGCTACATCTAAAATCTGTAGCTCCTCTAAATGGGGAGAGTAAAGCTATTTTAATTTCTATTCATCTGACATGCTTTCAGTATCTACTTCATAATGAAATATTTGAATGAATATTTGTCAGGTAGGTCATCCCTCAAGGTTTCCCAGGCTAATGAGCTCTCAGAAGGATGGACAATAACACTGGAAGGAGCTGGACACATGTTCAAATCTTTGTTCGGTCACAGCCTCTCCATTTGAATTTTGGATATTATGCAGACTTTCTATACTTCAACTTCTCATATACATAATGTAGGTGACAAGTTATACAAGTAGAACCATTTCTGTAGCATATCTAAGCTGTGTGACTTTACAGTCATGCAGCTGCATTAGTTTTGCTTTTTGTGGTCTATTTAAATACCTGTGGTCATGATGATGAACAATGAAAGCCTGAGTTTGATAAAGCTCTAATCTCTGCCTGCCAAATGTTAAATTTTAGTAAGCATGAACTGTGCCCCAAAGGATACAGAAGAGACAAAATGGCTTTGCCTCATTTTCCCAGTGAGAGTAACACTCTTCTAAATAACATGGAAACGTGGAATGTATTTTAGTGTGCGTGGCATCTTCTGATGGACTATTAAGTGTTCCACTTTGCATTACAGTTATGACACTTGGGCCAAGAACACCAGTAGAGTGAAAGTGACAGCATTTGCTTGAATGTATAGGGGTTTTTAGTTTCTAAATGAAGCGGCCGTTCCCAAACATACAATGAGGAAGAGTAGTTGAGCAAATGTTGTCTGTGTAATCCTTTCAGAGTTTCCTGTCTCGCTTTTAATTTAGATTGTAGTGTGCTAGTTTTATAACAATTTCCTGGTCCTCACCAAATGTGTATCTTTACGTAAGCAGTAAAAGGTTGTCTGTTTGTTTTAAATTGTGAATGGCTGACTGCTGATGCAGGCGTTCTCATCAGCCCTGTGTGAAAAGCTGCTGCGTTATGACAATGCTGCTTGCTCCATCTGTTGTCTCCTAGCAACTTCTCCTTGTACCTAATGTCTACATCAGACTCTGGAAGGTATATAATATCCTATTTCAGGGTGGATAACTTCATGTTTGAAGTTTCCTTGTGTGAAAAGTCAGAAACAGTTCTGCAAAACTTCTTCCACTGAGAGATTTTTTTTCCTAAAAATGACCAAGGAGCTTGTACAAGAGTTCTTAATTTGGTAGGTTTACCAACATTAGGGTAGCACGAGTCCTTTGGGGAGCATTCAGAGCAGCACATCTTGGGAAGTTTAGTACTTTTTCTGGAGACCGTTCCTGGGAGATGGTGAGCCAAAATCAGCCCTACTGATGGTTCCCTGGACATGAAGAGAGGTGTAACACCTCAGTTTGGCCAAGCCCTCAGCCCTCCAGTCATTTTCATGGAAGTGCTACCTTTTGTCTCATTTTAATAATTATTGATTGCTTTCAAAAATCAAAACCACACCCATTATTTTTAACTTATATTCTTTTGAAGGGACTTTGTCATATTTATTTATATATTACACCCATTATATCACAGTGCTACTGCATATGTGTTGGAATAACAAGGTTAAGTGGGGTTTAATATGAGTTGTGGGTGCACACCAGTAGCTTTGTGGAAGAGGTCTGTCTGAAAATTAGATTGAAAATTAGTCCACTGAAGAAGGGAGTTTCTCAAAGAGTTTGTTATTCTTTCAGGTGACATGTATTTCTTGTTTCAATCAGGTGCTTAGGTAAATTCTGCAGTAGATGGTAAAGGTAGTTTTTCAAAGCTACCAGGGCTTGATTCTGCTCAAGGTAAGTGTCAGGCTGCTATGCATGCAATCGTAGGGCACAGAGGCATAATATCAGTGTCAGTAACCCAGAGTAAACCCAAATTGAGTTAATTAATCAGTCTCTAAAGATACTCTGTTTCTGACTGCTGGGAGAAAGAGACCTGAAAGATGAACAGAGAGTTATTTAATAACATGGTGATCACTGAGAAGAGGTTTTGTCTTTGCACTTTGGCCATTCTTCTCTCATGCCATGATTTCTCTGATATTATTGTCCTGTAAGATGCATGAGTGCCTTTCTGTCTGTCCTTGTCCCCATGGCAAAGATAAAGTGTACTTATAGAAGCCAGGGCACCTTGTGGACTATTTATTGTTTATTAGTTCGTAGTGACTACTACATGCTCATAACTCTTTGTGAGTCACTCACAGTATTTAGATTTAATGGAGTATAGAAATGCCTCTGTAATTCTGTCATGTGTCTTGATCCCTAAGACAGACAAAATCTTACTATGGTGACTGCACCTTGTTTATAACTTTGTCCTAATGCCTCACAGTGAGCAGATACTTTTATTCCTTCTCCAGGTGACATGTACACACAGAGAGAAAACCAGTGAGGATTTCAAGATTTAGATTCCCACATGGAATTTGTGGCCACAGGATGCACAGCTGGATTGTGGGGTTAGGTTTAGGGTCATGGTGTGACATCTCTCACTGGCCTGATTCTCACGGTTCAGCAATCATTCCAGACACAAACGCCTCCAAGTAATAATCCAGATGTCTGGCTAGCAGTAGAGCTGGTTGGGAATTTTCCATGGAAAACACTTTTTGGATGAGAACACTGAATGATCAAATCCAAAAACTTCCATAGAACTGACTTCTCACATTTTCATCAGGCAGATTTACCAGATCTTGGTAAATTTCTAAATTTTCTGAAGAAAAACTTGCTACAGCATGGTAAATAGATTAGTGGCTAGAACAATCATGTGAAATAAAAAAAAATTTTAAACAGATTAAATTGTTGAAATTTTGCCCTTTATGGAAAACAAACAAACACACAAGCCAAACCAATCCTGCATTCTTGGTTATCTAGGATGGAGGATATCCGATGATACTGTTTTGCCCCTGGCTTGGGTTGGGGCACTTTTTGCTGCCAAAACCTTCATATTCTGTTTTTGACCATTACAGTCAGTGGAGAACTTAGATGCTGAAGCTGAAATTTTCTATTGTCATTACTTTTATTACCTCTTTATTTATATATGAAGAAAGCAATAAGAACAAAAAAACAGTGACACAACCCAACAGGTGAATAATTTTGTGGTGTACACAGGCATCTCAGGAGGTTGACATTGTCACATCTTTACAAAGGGAACAAACAACAAAAATCCTAGGAAAGGGACAATTCCATGTGTATAGTAACGTTACATATTTATATATTTAAAAAAAGTAAAACTATCCATGAATATTTAAAGCATTGGCCTAGGGAACCCAGGGTGGCTAAGTGCTGACTTTTATTTCTCCTATGTTCTAAATAACTGTTTTCTTTTTCCCTCAGTGTGTTTCCCTGTCATATAAAAATTAAAAGTCAGCTTTCTGCTATCAACTACAAGACTACTTTTCTTATCTCCTGAGATGGAGCAGAGAAAACATTACACAAAACCTAAATGAAAGCAGTGATATGAGATAATACACAAACCTACAAGGACTTGCAGGAGATAAACAGTAATAGACCGAGAAGCAGGCACAGATTTTGAATAAAAATTGTGCTTTATTGGCTTTTATGCAGCCCAACCACGTAAGTGTGAACAGAAAATGCTGCTAGGTTTGAATTGCCACCTCACCAATTTAAGAGGCAAAGGTGATCCCAGTGGCCTCTGAGGAGGACATAGAGGGAAAAGTGCCTTGCCCTTTTGCAGCTGTAGAGATGGTTGTTACCTGAGCATCTGTGTTTCCAGCTGCTGAGATGCTGTCAGGCAGCCACCGCCCTGTTCTTCATTGCTACAGCATCTGCCTCTTCTTTCAGTGACCAAGCTGTCTGCATCTGCTTTTTGGTCTGCCTGCTTTAAAAAGTCAAGGGCTAATATCTTGTCCCTTTAATCTTATTTTGTGGGGAGGATTATGCTTACTCCAGGAAAGAGCCACACTGTCACAAAGCTTTTTCATGGTGCAAAGAAGAGCAGCTCAGTAGTCTTTATCTTTTCTGATTTCATGGTGCAAAGAAGAGCAGCTCAGTAGTCTTTATCTTTTCTGACCCTGGATTGCCAGCAGAGCCTTGCACAGAGTCCTTGTGGGTTGTCTCATGGACAATGGTTTCTTTCTCAGCCCCACTGGGTGATTCTGCAGATATGTTGACCTCTATGCAGTTCTGGTCCCATTCTCTGGCATCCACAGTTTTGGGAGTTTTATAAACAGCTGCCAGCATCTCCTCTGCAAGATTAAGAAGAAGAAACTGTAGTTGTTAATGGGAATTCTCTGCTCTTCTTCCTCCATTTCCTCCAACAGGCACACTTCTGAGAAGAAAAATAAAAGTCTTAAGCATCAGTTAAAAAAACTCTGTCACATAACTGTTGTTATTATTTTGTGCTAAACAGTGTGTCATTGCACTGTGCTATATTTGAGTGAACAGATCAGATGGGGGGTGGATGCTAGAGGATTATACTTGACCTTCTGTTCAAAGCTGACAAGTTCAGCAACATCGTTCAACTGTTTCAGAGTAGTTTAGTTCCCTAAGGAAGAATGTATTTCCTGTCATAAATAAATCCATAAACTAAATGTTTCATGGTACTTGAGCTTCCTTTCATATGAGACATGGAGTATTTTGGAAAAAATGCCAATCCATCAAAGGAACTTGCAACAGCTTATTTTCAAATTATCTTCCTTGAATTTAAACTAGGGTAAAAGTTCTTCAGTGTAAGTAGTCATCTTCAGTGACTTCATATTGAATAACCTGAACTTCTATTTTTAAAAAAAAACAGCCTCTATATTTTGGTGTATTTCATACTTGGGGCTTGTTTTTGCTTTAATATTTTAAGAAGAAAGGAGAAGCAAACACATAAGTTTTGATGGCGAATAAGTGAAAACAAGGCACAAAAAATCTAAGGTTATTTAGTTAATTGAAGGGTTCTTTGGTTTCTTCCTAGTATGTGACTTATTTGATTAGGTCAATAAAAAGAAAGGGGAAATTAGTTTAAACAAAACTAGATTAGGATGTAATGGGATTTCTCCCACCTGGCAGAATTTGAGAGGGCACAAGTGATTATTATCCAGAAGGAAGACCTGAGTTTTGTCTGGGCTTGAATCTTTGTTACAGGAAAAAGAATGAACCCAAGGAAGATGGGGAGTGATGTATTTCTAAGATCTGTTTTCCTTCCTGCAAATTCTCCACACCAGCAAACACAATGGTCTGGATAATTTCTTACTGGGATATAGCTTTCCTAGAGTAAGCAAGATAATTCTTGACATTTAGGTAAATATTTTGATACTGGTTAAAGCCCCCACCATTATCTTAAAATCTAGAATGACCAAAAAGCTGATTATAACAAAACTTATCAAAAGTCATAGAATCATAGAACAGCTTAAGTTGGAAGGGAGCAAAAAAGGTCAGCTGTTCAAACCTTTCATAGGAGAGGAAGGCCAGATGAGATTGTCTAGCTCCCTGTCCAATCACATCTTGAAAACCTGCAGCAGTGGGGACTCTCTCGTATCCCTGGGGAGATTGTTCCAGTGATTAATTGTTCTCTACTGTAAGAAATATATTTCTTACATTCAGATAAAATGTTTCCCACTACAAAATTTACCTGTTGCCCCATTTTGTCTCCATGTGGCTTCTTGTGAAGAGAGAGTGTCTGTCCTCTCTTGTGAAGAGAGAGCCTCTGTCCTCTTTGTAGCTGCCCTTTCAGTACTGCAACACTTTGATGAGCTCCCCAGAGCCTTCTCTCCTCCAGGGAGAAAAGACGTAACTCCTTCATCCTGTCCTCATAGACAAGGTCTCCAGAACTTTCATAATCTTTTTGGCCCTCCTTTTGACTTTCTCCAGTTTCTCCATGTCTTTCTTGAACAGTGTGGTCAGCACTGAACACAGTGCTTTAGGTGTGTCCTGAAAAGCACTGAGTAGAGTGGGATGGTCACGTCTGTCTCTCTGCTAGATGCAGCCCAGGATCTGAGTTGTCATCACTGGTGCAGCAGCACACTGGTGACCTCGGGGCAACTGCTGGTCCACTGGGACCCGAAGCCAGCAAGGCTGCTCCCCAGTCACACAGCTCCTAGCCTGTACTGGGCTCTTGGGCTATTCTGACCCAGGTAATATGATATGTTTCTAGTCTTAAAGTTTGATGTTCACCTGGGAGATGTAACATCTTCTTTACAAAAGAATATAATTTGAGTTTTCTGTGGAAGCAGCGACTCCTCTTACATTAATTTGAATGGAAATGGAGAAGTTAAACCCTTATGTGCCTTTTTCAGTCATCTTTCTGTAAAATACCTGTCTTCTTTCTGTTACAGCTTACTTTGTAGTAGGTCCATCTGTGTTACATTTAGAAAATAGATGAAAAAAAGTAATAGATAACTGTGTCAGAAGAACAAGAATTCTAAAATTAGAGAGATTTTTAACTACCATTCTGTTCTAAAGTTCTTTGGGAAAGGAACTAAATGTTATTGTTACTACTTTACTACTGTTATTTCTCCAGGATGGTCCTTTAGGAATCACCCTGTAGCCACAAAAAACCATTTTGCAGAATTAAGGGTTATCATTTTTATTGGGAGCATCAATGTGTTTTACTTACAAGAAGCAGTTACTGAACCTTACCTTCAAGAAGTCTTTTCTGATTTTTGATGAATCTATGGCAGCACAGAAAACATGAAAGGACACAACTATTTCCCTGTTATTCCAGAAAATGTGTCTGTGTTTTTCTGGAAAAAAAGCCATACTCAAGGTGGCCTGATTGTCAGAAATTAATTGAGCTTTTTAATCTGAAAATAAGGCATCTGTGGGACATCTCAATTAGGATAATTAAGATCACTACTCACCCCAGACTTTAAAGTAGGTAGTATATTCAAAATGTTGTTTCTGTGCTCTCTGATTGTAGGAGTTTGATCTTTTGTTCATTGGTGATTTCTGTTTGCATCTTGCATTTGTCTCTGTCTTTTTCAGTCTCCAGAGCTGGTTGTAACTGGCTATTGCACTTTCTTTCCAATATTATGAAAACGTTGTTTCATAACACACTGCTTCTACTTAGAAAAGAAGATCATTATTCAGATGTCTTTTTTACCAAAACTCCTACTAATCTAATCAAAACCACTATAAGGCTTATAGTTAATGGAAACTTTTCAAACTTGGTTAGCTAACTCTACATTTATGCATTCAAATGTTTTGGCAGCTGAGCTCAAGTCCTTTCACTTGAGTAGAAAATCTTTTGCTTTTAGCTACCTTTGTTCAGCCTTTGATTTCCTGAGGTGAAACTGCCATTTCTGACTACCAGGTTGTAGGCACTGGGGGGGACATACATAGGAATATTGAACAGTTTCATCTCTCTGATACAAGTATATCTCTCTTCAAGAATTTGCTCAGAGTGGTACAGCTGCACCATCGTGTAAAACAGAGTCTGCTTCTGGGGCATTAACATCACTGTGAACAGCAACTGCTCAGCAGTTTTCTGGATTTCCCTTTTTATATATTTTATTTTCATGGGATGAATTTTCTGAAGAATGGAGGCCTCTGAAGGTCTATAGTATGTGAGAACTGGATCTACCTTGATTGTGTTGAATTAAAAAGTGAAGGAGCCCTAAATTGGTCTGGTTTTGACTTTCTAGAAAACTGTATCTATCTGGCCTTACTGAAGTTAATACTAACAACTATTCACCTTAGAAAATTACTTAATAGCCAAGTTCACATCCCACACACCATTATATTTAGGTTCAAGTAATAATAAGAAAAACTGAATCATCAGAATGAACTGGAATAATTCCTTAAATGCATATAAATATTTTATATGTAGATGCCTCTGTGTGTGTATACACATGTATGTTTTTATGGAAGGCCAGATTCAGCAAACCCATGTGTGACCTATCTGCATACACAAAACTGATTTACAGCCTTGCAGACTATTGCTATGACTGAAGATAAGAATGATTACTGAACAAAAATGTTGCCATTTTTTAACAGTTCAGGTGTTAAAAGATAATTATAAAATAAGTTCAAAATAGTGGAACTACTTTTTTTGAAAGAAGAACCAATAATATAAGTGTTCAAGAGAATGCAAGTCCAGGTAGTTAGTGATTTTATTTTTTAACCCAGATTTTGCAATAATTGCAATTTCAGCTTTAAAGCCTCTGGGAACCTAAGAAATCCATACAGTTTCTGTAAATACATCGATGGATATTTTCTAAGGATGTGACTTTGAATTATTAGTTTATATACACCAAGACAACATGAAATTATCTCCTAAGATAATGACTGAGTCTTTTCCTTTTCCCATATAAACTCTCAAACAATTCATTTAATATCAACACATATTAGTTTTAACAAGGAGAAAGAATTGTAAGCCCTGAAATTTTGTGGTGGGATGAAGACAGTCCCATTATTTCTGACTCTAGAATAGCAGTCTCCATTTCACTGGACTATCTGTGAATTAAGAACTTTCTCAAAGGCACAAATTAAAAGATGGTAATGTGGAGTTCAGACTTAGAGGGGTTTTAATTTCTGTATGTGTTTCCCACAAAAAAAACCTTCCAGGTCTTCGGAAGCTATTTGATATTCAAATTTACAGACTCCTTTTTCTTAAACTTTCAAGAAGAACAAAGCATGGTTATGTTCTGTTTGGTACTGTCTGAAACCTTTTCTCTACAGTAATTAGAATAAAGTTTTCACAGGCATCATTGAGTCCTTCATTTAACCCCATTTGTCTCCAGGGTGCTATCCCTTGAACATTGGGTTCTGCCTTAAGCGTTACATTGCTTTCAAGGCCACAATACTGGACTAGATGGTCATTTGGTGTGATTCAGTACAGTTGTTCTTACATTCTTATCTAATTTATTGCCTGTTCCTAGGCAAAGACATCTGCAGCTAAATGTCAACTTTTTTCTGAAGGAATGGTGCATTTAATAGCTAGGATAGCTTAGATAACAAAAACAACAGAAGAGAGTGAAAAATCCTGTCTGCTATGACTGAGGTCATGGTTTCTATTTCAGTCTGGTTACTCTACAACGTTTTATGGTTGCTTATATGCTGCCATTTCCTCCCCAGTGGACCCATAGGGAGCTTGTGAAGTTGGTAATTATAAACATATTGAGGAGACTGTAACATTCTTCTTCTGTTCTCAGAGTTTTCATTATTTGTGAGCATTTGCCAAAGAATTTTTAGTCTTTTTGTTTTTCATGAGCTCTTCCTTGATTTTTGCCATTAGTTGCATTGTGTGTGTTGGGTTCCTAAATTATGTGACATTCTTGCTCCCTGGACAGAGGAAAAACTTTTACTGTGTGAGAATGGATGACAAATCACTAAATAATAAAACCTACTCTTGTTCACACACGAAGGCTATTGTTTACAGCTGAGGATAATTTTATGAAGATCTGTTCCAAATGGATACAGTAAGATTTTTTTGTCTGATTGCTCAGGACTAGAAAGAAATGAACAGCCATTCAGAATCAACATGATTGCATGCAAATGTATCTTCTGCAGAATGGGGAAAGGTTAGTCTCATAGCAGAACTGTCTTTCCAGTTATGCCTACACAGACTGATGGAGCCATGCTGTACAAACTATGAACTATAGGACAGTGCAGAGCTTCCAGTTTTGGTGAAGCTCATCATGTCATCCTGGATACTGATAGTGTAGGGCTCAGCTTACCTATGCTTAGTATAGGGTTGTGCCAGTTCTGTAAGTAGAGTCATCTGAGATTTAGGGCTTTTTTCTTTGGTTTTGGTGAAATGTTTTGCATATATGAAAACACAGATTAATTTAAGCCAAGACTTATGGAATGAATTAGTTTTAGTGATCTTTTAATGGAACAATAGAACAATGATCTTTTAATAGCATTTCCATGGTTTAAGGATGGCATTTCTGGAAAGGTAAAAAGGCTTTAAGACTAGCCAGTGGTTAAGTGTAGCAAACCAAGCTCAGGCTCCATGGATTACATTAGGCAAAGGTGAATGTCCAACACTCCAGATGAGCATAATGGCTTTTCTTAAGCCTACCAGAGGTTTCTTATTTCATATTTTGAAGGACATCAGATTTGCTTCACAGAAAATATGCTTAGAAATGGCGATTTATACAGAATGGAATATTTTTCCTGCTAACCCTAATGACAAGCATCATCATTGCACAGCCCACATACCAGTAATATTAAAATGAAATCTAAGCTCTAAACAGTGCTTTGCAAGATGAATGAAAAGGTGGGGTTGGTTTGGGTTTTTTTTCCAAAAAAGTAGAAAGTGAACAAAAATGCATGTTTTAGAACATTTTCTATGTTTAGTGGACATCTGAACTCCCCCAAATTACTTTGTAAATGCCTCTGTTTGAAGCTATGACTGAATTTCAACACTTTACTACTTTCAGTTTGGTCTTCTGAAGACAGGAAAACAATACGGAATGCTGACAGCTTCCTAAAAATTCTTCTCTGTACTCTCCTCTCTCTTCCCCAAAAAAGGAAACGGAGAAAACTTGCAGAGGTGATTGTACACCTCTGAACAGCAAATCTCTGTGCATAAGACCCAAACAGGAGGTTCACGGGATGTAAAAAACCACTGAAATTTGTGGAAATTTCTCTGTGAGAGGGCTGTAATACTGGTTTTTCTGATGCTTTCTTCCCAGGTATATCAGCAAAGAGCAAATCTTTAACTCATCAGGACATGGGGGTTGCACAGGCATAAAAATAGTTTATTTTGCCATCTAGATAATTTTAATTAATTCTTTTTTCAGATATTTCTAAGTCCATCCCCTGATGTGTCTTGTACAGTCATAGTATTGGAATTTTACTTTTAAGGCATTTTCAGTAAGCAAGATTCTCATTTACTCCACATGATTATGCCAGGCATATCAGTTATTTGGTTTGGTAGTTACAGCATTTAAAATCCCCATGGATTAATATGGATAAACAGGCATTGTCATCCTTCCCAAGAGTCCTGTGTTTTATCTTGTGTGTTGCCTGCAACTAGTACAACCCCTTTTCCCTTCCCCATAGCTGTTCTTAAAGCCAGGCATTCTCACCATCCCACGGCATACTGCCTACTCACCAGCTTGCATTGCCCTCTGCTGTGCCTTTGACCCAAATACTTTCTTAGGCAGCCTTTGAGTCAGTGAGAGTTCATTAAAAAGATTCAAACACTGTTCTAAGTGCAATCCAGGAGATCTGTGACAGTTTGCTGTCAGCTATTGGTGTCAGTACTGGGCTAACTGGGTGGAAATGCAGTCATCTTATTCATGTCATTTGATGGTACTTTGTGTTTTAAACTGTCAGACTGGAGTGAGATGATGGTAGAAACACCACTTGTGACCTCCACAGAAATAGCACATCATGGACAATGTTACTTATAGAAGTGATTTTTGGGGAGTTTGCAGATGTCTTCATGCTAAGGAGAAGTGGTTACGTTCCTATGAAAAATATTTTAAAATCCACTATGTGAAAATTCTCTAATGAATTAGTTTGTTTAGATAAAATCAAGGATATGTGGAGGGGGAGCAGGAACTACTCCTACTGAGTTGGAGGACAGTTTTGTCATTGCCATGGCCTTGCAGACAGAATGGCAGACCAAGGAGAAAGGAGCTGCATCCAAGTAAGCTGTCATTAATTACTGCCTGAGTGTCACAACTAAAGCTTCTCTTCAGTTCAATAAACAGCTGATGAACCCACCCCACTGCATGGATTTGAAAAAATATAGCAAAGAAAGAAGATCAGAAATATGATGGCAATTAAAGAAGACAAATAGTGGAGTTAACCTGTTCCAGGATTACACCAGTTAGTTTGAGCACCTATAAAGTCTGGTGAGGGCATGACAGGACATGGGGCTTGGCAGAAGTTCATATATCTTTCAACTCAGAAGACCCAGAGTGACAACTGGTTTGAAGCAAGGAAGGTGTCACTCTGCACTTGTCATGTTCTGACAAGTGTTGACAACTGCCAGGGTTTGAATCCGGACAGTAGTTCTCATGGCCCCTTGGGCACACCCAAGTGTTGTTCTTCTGTGGCTATATTGGGTCAAATCTGAACAACCTCATTTTAGCATAGTGTGGAGTCTGTATGCCACACTGAAACTTACAGTGCAGGTAATAGCTTCAAAGATATTTCAAATAGAAAAATAACCTTTCTTGGTTTGGAAAAAAATAGACAAAGAACTTGTGTTTGCTTGGCGACCATTCCTCATAACTAATATGGAAGTCTACTTCATTGCTAACAGGTTCTTCATACACTGGCATAATTTTTTAAAATGTCTACATACTTTTAGAGGTACACTCTTCTATGACTTAGACATTAATGAAATGAACACTTTAAAGGACAAGATTTGCTTTCCATTGCTCAAAACTGCATGTAAACTTAAGATGTGTGAATTTGGATGGTTGCTGATGTGAAGAAAACCCATGCTTATAGAATCAATTGACTTCAGAGGAAGAGGAAATGAATTTCCATAGAATCATAGAAGCCTAGAATAGTTTGGGTTGGAAGGGATGTTAAAGACCATCCCTGGGACCTCCAATCCCCATTCCATGGTCAGGGACACCCTCCACTAGCCCAGGTTTCACAAAGCCCCATCCAACCTGGCCTTGAACACTGACAGAGAGGGGGCAGACACAGCTTCTCTGGGCAGCCTGTGCCAGGGCCTCACCATCCTCACAGGGAAGAATTTCTTCCTAATATCTAATCTATATCTACCCTCTTTCAGTTTAAACCCATTACCCCTTACTAATCTATGCAGTTCTTCCTCAGCTTTCCTGTAGGCCCCTCTTTAAGGTCCTGTGAAGCTACTCCAAGGTCTACTCAGAGCCATCGCTTCTCCAGGTTGAATAACCTCAACTCCCATAGCCTGTCTTCACAGGAGAGATGCTCCAGCCCTCTAATAATCTTCTTGACTCTCCTCTGGAACTTCTCCAAGACGTCCATGTCCTTCTCATGGCAAAGTGCTGGGTCCTGCACTTTGGTCATAACAACCCCAGGCAATGCTACATGCTTGGGGCATGGTGGCTTTTTTAGCCATAGAGAGAAAAAGGATCAGGTGACACTCACCTGAACATGAGCCAGCAGTGTGCTCAGGTGGCCAACAAGGCCAATGGCATACTGGCTTATATCAGGAATAGTGTAGCCAGCAGAACAAGGGAGGTGATCATTCCTCTGTACTCATCTCTTGAGGCCACACCTCAAATAATGTGTTCAGTTTTGGGCCACTCACTACAAGACACTGAGCCCCTGAAGCTTGTCCAGAGAAGGGCTGCGAAGCTGGTGGAGGGTCTGGACTTGAACAGAAGTCCTTTGAGAAGCAGCTGAGGGAACTGGGAGTGGTCTGAAGAAGAGGAGGCTCGGGGGAGACTTTATTGCTCTCTACAGCTACCTGAAAGGAGCTTGTTGTGAGCTGGGGGTCAGCCTCTTCTCACAGGTAGCTAGTGATAGGACAAGAGGGAATGGCTGCAAGTTGTGCTGGGGGAGGTTCAGGTTAGGAATTGAGAGAAAAATCTTCTCAGAAAGAGTGGTTGGGCATTGGAATGGGTTACCCTGAGAGGTAGTGGAGTCACCATCCCTCAGGGTGTTCAAGGAAAGGGTGGATGAGGTACTTAGGGGCATAGTTTAGTGAGTAATATAGGTGGTAGGGGTACATTTGGACTGGATGATCTTGGAGGTCTTTTCCAACCTTGATTCTACGATTCTTGTGCTGGGGACCCAACAGCTAGATGCAGTACTCCAGGTGGGGTCTCGCCAGAACAGAGTAGAGGGACAGAATCAGCTCCCTCAGCCTGCTGGTGAAGGAGGTGATTCATTACTCTGCATTACTGCCTCACCTCTCCTGGGTGAAGGATGCTATTCATTACTCTTCCTACATTTTTACAGTGGGAAATGGTGTCTGTGGAACACGTAGTCAGAAAATTATTCATCTTTCTCATGGGGATTATGAAAAGTGCATTAGGATTTTCTGACTTTGCTTACAAACCAAGATCAATTTCTAAGGAAGACTAAATGAAGAAAAATTGCTGTGAGTTCTTAGACACAGTCCACTGTAATAGCTGCTTTATAATGAGGCTTGAGACACACCGTAATAGTCTATTGTTGTAAGTATCTTTTGTACGCACACTGCCTACCTTTTATGAAGTAATTGGAATTTAACATGCTACATCTTTGAAATGTATGAAGCCAAACCATTAATGTGGGAAGCTTCTGGGATTAAACAGTTTTGCAATGAGATATCTTAAATGTGTTTTGACTAATTTCATTCAAGGTTCATCTGCAGCCTTTTCATATGTGAATCTCTTAATTTTATGGCCTTACCACTCTAATTAAAGATGTCATTGTTTTCATTTTACCTTTCAGTCCTGAACATTTATAATACAGCCATAACATTTTTACTTAGTAATTAATGTATTGCTATAAAATGTCAGTTGTTGATTAGAATTTTAGAAAGTAAATTTTTAAATGCATGATCACAGGTTTGGCTGGCTAATGTTAGGTATTTGGTTTTGCTCTTTTGCCCCTGTCACTGATGATTAATAGGTATGGCTGCTCATCATGTAGATCAGTGCAACAGAAAAGTAGATTGATGGAGTTTGTGGTGAGGCCCTTATATCTACACTTAGTGCATCAATTACTTTCAAGTGTTGCTTGTGCTAGGTGCAGAGTGCTACCTTTTTATATAATTATATTCAAGGAGCTAAAATAGATTCTCAAAGTTCTTTTAGAAGTCTTTAAAAAATGCTAAGCCATAGTTCAGGCCAGGTTTTTGGATGAAGTTTAAATGAAATTCTAAATATAATGTGAACTGAGTTACACCTAATTTTAAACTGAAGTTCAAATTTCTGTTTCTTTATGTGATTTCAGGATTTTAAAAATTGTTCTACCCCATCTGTTATTAAGGATGACAGGAAGACAGACTTTTCCGCAGTCATTTGAAGCCCTCAGGTGTATCACCAGCTTCTAATTAGTTGTCCTTAAATGCAGTATGATGTTAGAGTTAAAAAAGGCATACATGTATTGAGGTGTCCTGTCCATCTTCCCAACAACATCCTTACAATGTATTTACAAATGTGTTTCTAGTGCCTTAAAGAAAAAAACCTGTATGATATAGCTTAGCCCACTTGCCTCGGGAATCTATCACTGCCTTTAATATAGTCTGTTTAGGCCTAGGAAAGCTGGATGTTCATCTATGTCTTCATTTCCATTTTATTATTTCTAGTTATGTCCCCATCTGCCATATCTTCCTCTTTGACTTTAACACCTTGTATATATTTGTAGATGATTATCATGTTCTCTCTATTGAATAATGCTTAGCAAATCTGTGAATATTTATGGGCTTGGTGTTGTGTTGTTTGGGGTTTTTTTTAGTTTTTCTCCTTAAACAAATCCTTTCAAGGATCTGAACAGATTGTTGATCTTTTCAGAAATCACTCCTCTTGACATTACCTAGGTTTTAAATTAATATTCTTGGTGCCGTTGAACTAGAATTCTGTAGGAAGGAGCTATTTAGAGTGTCATATGATGTTCCTAGCCCCAAATTACTTTTTTTATGTGACCAGATTGCATGTTAACTCAAGTTCATTTTGGTTTTCACTCATGAGACCTTACACAGAATTTTCCAGTTTTCTCTCTTAAATTATGTATTTTTAGTTTGAGGTATATTTCTAGATGAATTCTGGTTTTGTGATCAGTTAACTTCAAATGTGTGTTCTTTACTGCAGATAATTAATGAACACAGTAAATAAAATTCAGCATAATTTATTTTTGTTTACTAGGCACAAGTACAAGCAAGATGAAGTTCAGGCGTACTTCATGTACTTTATTTCATTTATCCACTTAATTTCTACTCAAGTTAAATACAAATAACAATGATTAAATTGACATGATTTAATCTTCACAAAACCACAGCCAGTCTCTGAAATATCTAATGGTTTCTTTCTCTCCAACTGCTTTCCCTTAATTTATTAAGGCTAGAACATCAACCTTGAAGCAGTAATTTCAAGAACAGTTTTGTTTTTTTCTCCTGTGGATAATTATAGCTTTATTAGCTTTCCAGTGTAATTTCTATGGATTATTTATTTTTAAAAGAAGTATTATTTTATTAGTTAATGCTAGTAGCTTACTTGTTTGCTTGTCTTGGCTGCATTGTCTTGGCAGATGACCTACTAAATAATTACTGTCTTCCAAAAAGTCCACATTAATGTCAGAAACTTTAATGTTCATTTTAACAAACCCATTGATATAAAGATCACTTTCCACTCATCCTTTTTTCCTCTCTTTCCTGCTATGGTGATAGGACTTTATTTCAGGTGATTTGAATAGTTGTTGCTTCTTTCTGCTTTGAGTAGAGAGATCCAGGAAGATATTCGGGAAAAGAGGAAAAAATATGATCTTTGGAAGAAGGGGCAGATGTCTTGGGACGACTATAGGAATGTAGTGAGATCATGTAGGGAGAAAGTCAGAAGGGCTAAAGCTGAACTGTAACTCAGACTGGCCAGTTCTGTAAAAGATAATAAAAAGTCCTTCTATAGATATATTAACAGTAAAAGGAGGGTCAAGGAGAACCTCCACCCCTTATTGGATGCAGAGGGAACATTAGTGACAAGGGATGAGGACAAGGCTGAGGTCCTTAATTCCTTCTTTACCTCAGTCTTTAATAGTAAAGATGGATATTCCCTGAGTACTCATCCTCAGGAACTGGCTGACAGGGAGGGGAAGATTAACAAAGTTCCCATGGTTCAGGAGGAAATGATTAGTGACCTACTTGGCCAGTTAGATACCCACAAGTCAGTGGGGCCAGATGGGATTCACCTGAGGGTGCTGAGAGAGCTGTCAGATGTGCTTGCCAAACCCCTTTCCATCATCTATCAGCAATCCTGGCAGACTGGGGAAGTTCCACTCGACTGGAGGCTGGCAGATGTTACACCCATACATAAGAAGGGCCGGAAGGACAATCAAGGAAACTACAGGCCTGTCAGTCTGACCTCAGTCCCGGGGAAGATCATGGAGAGGGTCATCTTGGGAGCTATCATGCAGCACATGTGTGATGTCCTAGCCAGCATGGGTTTAGAAAAGGTAGATCCTGTCAAACTAACCTGATCACCTTCTATGATAAGGTGATCCGCCTAATGGACAAGGGGAAGGCTTCAGCAAAGCATTTGACACAGTTTCTCACAGCATTCTGACTGAGAAACTGGCTGCCACTGGCCTGGACAGGTAGACCCTCTGCTGGGTTAAACTGGCTGGATGGCGAGTCCCAAAAGGTGGTGGTAAACAGAACAAAATCCCGCTGGAGGCTGATAACAAGTGGCATCCCCCAGGGCTCAGTCCTGGGTCCAGTTTTGTTCAACATCTTTATCAATTACCTCAATGAAGGGATTGAATGCTCCCTCAGTAAGTTTGCAGATGACACCAAACTAGGAGGAAGTGTTGATCTACCTGAGGGTAGGGAGGCTCTTCAGAGGGATCTGAACAGACTGGACCAATGGGCTGAGACCAATGGGATGAAGTTTAACAAGGCCAAGTGTAGAGTGCTGCACATGGGACATAACAACCCCATGCAGTGCTACAGGCTTGGGGGAGACTGGCTGGAGAGCTGTCAGGCAGAGAAGGATGAGTCAGCAGTGTGCCCTGGTGGCCAAGAAGGCCAAAGGCATCTTGGCTTCTATCAAAAACAGTGTGGCCAGTAGGTCTAGGGAAGTAATTGTGCCCCTGTACTGGGCGTTGGTGAGGCCACAGCTCGATTACTGTGTCCAGCTCTGGGCTCCTCACCATAGGAAGGACATTGAGGTCCTATTGCGTGTCCAGAGAAGGACAACCAGGCTGGTGAAGGGGCTGGAGGGCAAATCATATGAGGAGCGGCTGAGGGAGCTGGGGCTGTTTAGCTTGGAGAAGAAGAGGCTGAGGGGAGACCTTATCACCACCTCCAACTACCTGAAGGGAGGTTGTGGAAAGGTGAGTGATGGTCTCTTCAGTCAGGTGACTGGAGATAGGACAAGGGGAAATGGCCTCAAGCTGTGCCAGGGAAAGTATAGATTAGACATTGGAAAAAAATTTTTACTGAAAGAGTTGTTAGGGCCGGGAACAGGCTTCCCAAGGTTGAGGGCTGAGTCACCTTCCCTGGATGTGTTTAAAAAAAAGGGTAGAGGAGGTACTTAGGGATATGGTTTAGCTTAGGATGGGATTGGTTGGACTTGATCTTAAAAGGTCTTTTCCAACCTTGTGATTCTGTGATTCTGTGATTCTACTTTTCTCACATTTACTTGATTATATATCATCTGACAAAAATTGAATTATTTTTAAAGACAAGTATGTATAATTTTTATTAGCAACTTGAGAGGAGGATTGTTGAGTTGGTTTTGGGAGAAGTATTTGCATATTTTATTCCTGTTTATATTCATATATAACACCAGTTATATATATATATGTACATATAGGTAGAGTATGACAAAGATAGGGCACCAGAGAATAAAGGGACATGAAAACATGACCTTTATGCATTTGGGAGGAAAGCAGTTAAGAATGGGACTAAACAGTAAAGGAGGTGTCAGTAGCAAAGTTTGAACCAAGAGAGATGGCTTTGGGTGAAGTAGTTGACTGGAAAAGTTCTGCATAAAGCACAATGAGAAATTAGCAACAGCAGGAAGAAGCAACTAACAGTAGTGCTGGGTAAGCAAAATCCAGGGCTAGGCATCTGTGTTTTTCAGTTGCCAAAGTCCTTTAATTAGCAGCATTAAAGTTTGACTGGTCAGCAGTGACAAACATTGAAGTTACAGATATGCCATGCTATCATCTGCTACTGCATCCACAACTAAATTAATATTTAATTTGTCTACTGATTTTCAAAAGAATATGCAAGGATAATCGAGGCTTAAAGTCTTCTTTCTTCTTCTTTTTTTTTTTTTAGTCTTTCTCATACAAATAAAAGCACAAACCTGCCTGTATTTGTGTGTATATGTTATATGTTTTTGTGTATTATAGAAAATTAAATTAGTTGATAAAAACTTGTGAAGATGGGCAGAGGTCATCTTGACTAAGTCGATTAACATGTTGGAATTTTTATAATTGCAAAATGCATAATATATATAAAGGAATTACTATATGTATTATGACTGATTTTCTGCAGAATGCACAAACTAAAATCAGATGCATGTACTCCCATGCTTTGTTCTTTGCCATTGTGTCTCTGAGGGGTCGATGAATATGAGACACAAAGGGAGAGATCACTGAATGAAGTGAAGGAAAGTCATTAGACAGAACATTGAAGTCTTTCCTTCCCATAAGTGATTCACCTTCATCTGAGATCAATTTGTCTCCATCTGTTTGGATTTTACATGCTGAAGTCTCTTGACATCATCAGGTCTTCATTTGCTAACTGCTTTGAAAATAAGATTGCAATTCTTCTAGTCATGAAAACCCTGGAACATTAAAATCTATCCTAAATATTGTTCTTAAAATTGCAGTGAAGTTAAAAATTTTATCTGAAGTAGTTGAAACAAACAGTAAAAGTTTCTTATTTCCATTCATGGCACATCTGACATTCAATAATTATCAAACATTGTTTATAGATTTGCAATTTAAATTTAGGAATAGAAAATGTTAAATTTTACATGAGTTACAGACTTTATTTTTCATTGATTCCATTAACCATTTTATTTACTTTTTTCTTTTTCAACCTAGACTTCTAGTGAAGGTAACAGAGATGTACAGAATACTCTGAGTTCTGACACCTTCTTTTGTTATACCTGCTTTGTGTTGTCAAGAAATTTTGATTGACTTGCTGAAGTGCTGGCTATGCATGAATCATGAGAGTCTGTGAATGCTTTGCTAAAATCCTCAGCTCAGTGCAAAATAGCACCCTTTCTTTTCATGCTGCTTCTCTTTGTTGTATGAAATAGGTTTGGGGTTGGTTTTTTTCAAGGTAGTGGATTTGCCTGTCTGAAGGACTTAAAAAATCATTGTACGTAAATGTGTGTTTTGGTTTCACTGAGGAAGAAATTAATTTTCCCTTCATAAATCTGAAGCTCTATGATGGTGAAATACAAGTCAATATGGAGTGTAAATAAACCCCTTCCCAACTATAGTCAAGGTTAAGTCTTGACTCTTGTGTTTGTAGGGTCTATACCTCTCAGACCCTCTTTTCTCTTTGTATCAATTGCCTTTGCACATTAGACTAATCGTTACCTGCCAGTTCTGGAGACCTGGTACAGGCTTAGGAGGATGGTAGTTTCTATAAAAATCATTGCCTTCATCTAGCTCTTACATTGTCTTGTGCTAAGTCTATAGAAATTGAAGTTCTTAAAAATGAACTGATGAACAAGCAAAGTAACGTAGCATTGTTATTGTTTTAGAAATGAGTGAGATGTGTAAGGCAAATCTAATACTGGGAGCTGTTCTAACATTGGAACATATATAGTATAAAATATCTGTACACCCCAGCTGTCATATGGAAATTTTCTGTAGTTTACAAGCTATTTTATCCTTTATTTAAGCATGAGAAAGAGTGAACATGTTGGACATTCAGTATGCACATCTCTATGATGATGGCAGTGCCCTAGGTTTCTTCACAAGGAAGCAAACTGGATTTTAGTTATTACAACTTGCAACACCTTATGCAGAGCTCCAGATCTTTTCAGCCTTCATCTTTCCCTGTGGTTGTTGCTTCATTTACTATATTTCAAGAAAGGGCATGTTGACTCATTTCAGGTGTTTGTTTATATTTCATTATATATATATATTTTGGTAGGTTCATAGGTGCTAAAGGAACTACTGTCTCCACTTTTCCCAACCTGTGAACACTCATGTTTGCAAAGCCTGGCCTGTTGATTTTTTTTTTTTTGTCATGTCAGCTATATCCATATGGAGGAAGGGATTAACCAATTTATTATCTTGACTAATTTTTGCCTTGGTGATTATTGCAAGAAGCTGTTCCCAAAGCAGATCGACATTAATTTAATCTATGCAGAAAAGCATGTACTATGATCAAAAGATGAAGCATGACTTTTTCATTGAAATGTTATTTAAATTTACAATTTCAAAGATTGCAGGCTAGATTTGAAGATCATGATGTTAAAATATCTGAAGAAATTTCTGCTGTTCTACACATAGAATGATCTTTTGACGGGGTCCTACCCGTCAACAACTGTTTCTTTGATCATTTATGTACAAGAGTGTATCTCATTTTAAGCAAAGATGAAAACATATCTAGTTTGCTAATGTGAGGGTCGGATTGATCTCACCTAACTTTAGCTGTGTGTGCATGTGGTGTTCGGGCTAAACTTAGCATTAACTGTCCTCTGTTCCACCAAGAGAGTTAGACACCTTCAGGAGTGATTGATCCAGCCCTTCCTAGGTGCCAATTTTGGAATGTGAAGATTGAAACCTTGAGGTTATTTTCCTATTTAAATGATCTGTCTAACTTCTTGGTGGCTGAAATTAGGTGAAATATACCTCAAGTAACTAAATGAGCAAAAGTATTGAAGACTTTTTCTTAAGGTTAAAACCCTCATGCCCAACTTTTGTTTTTTTAGCATGCAGGGGTTTTTTTTGTTCTCTTCAATATTTTGAGTATGTGTCATTTATCCTTGTTAAAATATCACCCAATCCATTCAGTACGTGTCATATGATGGCACTGTGAGACAAAGATGTCCTCCTACACTAAGGATCAAGCAGAACTTTCTGATGAATTTTTTTCTTTTTTGGGTCTCAGTGGAGAGGAGGCTGGGAAAAATTCTCCACTCTTCTGTGGGCTTGCTTGAATGATTAGCTCTTTTTTTCAGTTCTGAACACAGAGATTCACATAGTAATTAAATTCCTGCTATGGAAATTACTATTCCAAGAAAACAATTAAAAATATTTTTATTGAATGCTATGTCGGCAATTAAATGCAGCATTTTATTGATGAGGGAGAGGCTGCTTATGAAGAAGCACATTAATATTAATGTCTCTTCTTTGGAATTTCCTGGTAATGATTTAAGACTTATTCTGCTGTTAAGCAACTATAGAAATTCTTTTTACACAGTTTATATCTCTCTCACCCCCAGTACATCATTTCAGGTAAGAAATTTTCTTACAGATGGCCCACATTTGCTTCTAGCTTAGAACCCAAGCAATGCCATGGTGAATTCATGTGCCTCAGGACCGAATTTTGCCCTGAAACTTTTCTTTGGCACTAGAAATAATGAACCCCCAAAAGTCTTTGGTTTTGATTGTTGTTTCAACTAAGTCTACTTCATACTGCTGCTGAAGACTCATAGGGGTATAATTTTTCATCATGGAGTGTGAAATATAGAATCATGAAATAAAGGAAGTTGCAGGGAACCCCTGGAGGTTATCTAATCCAACGAGTATTCAGAGCAAGGCTAGCTTAGCTCATAGTGGAAGTACTGAAGTAGAAAGGGAAAACTAATTTCATCCTTCAAGTCTGGGACTTCAATGTAGAAATGTTTCATAGTTCTTGTCCCACATTCAGTACAAATGAGAGTGTGCCGAGACCATAGACCAGGGATGTTCATACATAATGTTCATCACATTGGTTATAATTTAATTGCATGTCTTTTACAAATATGAGTAACTCAGCATGAGCTGTCAGTGTGTGCTCTCAGCCCAAAAGGCCAACTGGATCCTGGGCTGCATCAAGAGAAGTGTGGCCAGCAGGTCGAGGGAAGTGATTCTGCCCCTCTGCTCTGCTCTGCTCTTGTGAGACCCCACTGTACTGCATCCAGTTCTGGGGTCCTCAACATAAAAAGGACATCAAGCTGTTGCAGTGGGTCCAGAGGAGGAACAGGAAGATGATCAGAGAGCTGGATCGCCTTCCCTACAATGACAAGCTGAGAGAGTTGGGCTTGTTCAGCTTGGAGACGAGAAGGCTCTGGGGGGACTTTATAGCTGACTTCCAGTACCTGAAGGGTCTTATACGAAAGCCGGGGAGGGACTTAGAAGGGCATGTAATGATAGGATAAGGAGTAATGGCTATAAACTGAAGGAGGGTAGATTTAGACTGGTATAAGGAGGAAATCTTTCACTATGAAAGTGGTGAGACACTGGCTCAGGTTTCCAGAGAAGCTGTGGCTGCCCCCTCCCTGTCAGTGTTCAAGGCCAGGTTGGATGGGGCTTTGGGCAACCTGGTCTAGTAAAAGGTGTCCCTGCCCATGGCAGGGAGGTTGGAACTAGATGGTCTCAAAGGTCCCTTCCAACCCAAACCTGTCTGTGATTCTATGAAAACCACACAATTGCTTTACCCAATGACAATTTAAAATGGAATAATTGATCCCAAGGAATTCAATCTTTGTTAGTTTATTATTGTATTTTTCATTGGCTTTGTATAATTTTCTGTCCCTTTTGCTTTGGATAGGTTGAACAATTCTAAATGTATGAATAAGAAATCTAGGAATTTCTCAGAAAAAAATCTAAGTGTTCATTTCTCAAAATGTTGTTCAAGTATAGGGGAAATATATCCCATAGTTTAGTTCTATAGAACACCTTGTGAAATTCAAAGTGATCTAAATTTTCCTCTGAGCAGGTCTGTTCCTTGGCAACAATTCTGTAGTGAGCTGTACTGTCATATGTCCCTTTCCAGAAAGACACTGTGATATTTATAAATCTATCTAAGAATACAGATAACCCACACACTAAAGCATATGTCAGGGCATAGCTGTCAGTCCTGTCAACTAGCAGTTCTTTGAAGGAGCAGAAAGGCACATTGACTAACCAGTGTGTAGCCCTGATTTTGGAGCTCTGAGCTTTGTAGAGTCTACTTGGCATTAATACATTTTACAAATAAATGTCTCTGTGTAAGGCACATGTTGAGATTCAGAGATAGGACTGTTGTAGAAGCTGCTAGGAAATATTTGAATAGATAACACCTTACTGAATTTGGCACATTTTGTTTGAAAGGATCTGGCAGTGCATCACAGACTAATAGATAAGATAGTCTGTGAGGGGTGACTTTCTCCTTTCTGTAGGGGACTGCAATGGCAGAAGGGAGAAGGTCCTTACTGAAACATGGAGTATCACTCTGTATGGTAGGGCAGAGTGTGCTTTAGTTGTCTGAGAAATGGTAGTGTACAGATATCTACATACATTTTTGAAACTGATGTTGAAAGTCCAGATCCAGCTGAACGCTTCCTATTATGCTTAAATGCTTTGGTGAATTGGGTATCTGTGTCCCTAAAATATTTCCATACAGCTACGTCTTGTGTCAGCAGTGAGCTCAGGACCAAGTCTTCAGCAGCTGCCAGTCAGTCACATTATTAAGGCTTGAAATGTTCTTGCTGGCTGAGGGGGGGATTACTTCTGCCTGTGGTTGCTTTCTAAACTGTGTCACCTAGTTCCCAGCCTGCCCTTGCTTCTTCAGCTCAGGGTCTTTGTAAGGCAAGCAGTTCTGTGAAAATGAATTTTCAGTCCTTCTGGATGCAATTAACCTGTGAGGCAATCTGAGTCTTCTCTTTTTATCATGAGAGCATGTTTTTCAGAGTGTGGCAACTGTTTATTAAGGTCCTTCTTTGTGTGTGTGTTGTGAGAAGAATGTGTACACTCCCATTAAATATTCTCATAGTTCATATTTGAGGAGGAGCTGTGAACAAGAAACACCTTTCTTCTACAAAAAAGGATTGCTTTTGGCTCAGGAAATCCCTAAACTAAAAATTACTGAATGTGGAGAGATAATTTCAGAAATGAGCATTTTTGCCTTGTGCTTATCCAAAGACAGGTTACAAGTACCTCTGGTTTGAATTGGGAAGTGTGCTTGCATGTTATAACATCAAGGGCTCTTTACTGGCAGACAGAAAGAAAGGTATCTAAAGACTCATTTTCCTACTCTGCCTATCAGTACTGTCCAGAAAGACACTTTTCACCTCAGAAATCATGTCATGCATTTCTTCATGCTGTCACCTATCGGGACAGATGTCTCTGATGTCTCTCTTTTGAATTAAGGACAGGTTATGCTTTTTTGAAATAGATTCTTAAGCCCTCAACCAAGATTACAGATACCTTTGCACAGCACCTTGTACATAAGAAGCTTGAAGAGTGATTAGAAAACCAGTTAATTTTCATTGCAAGGAATCATTAGAGTAAGGAATCATTACAGTTTGACACATTATTTTGTGGTCAAATTAATATAGAAAGCATTTTTAAGCCTTGTAATGCACTGTGTCAGTTTTGACTGAAGGGAAATATGAGTTTTTAATGTGTTCTCTTGGTTATCAACGTGCAGACATATATTGGTCAAAATCCTAAATTTGCAGAGGTTTTATAAAATGTTCTTGAGGAGACAATTACTTCTTACACTGTAGAATGGTGTCTTTTTGGCTACACATGGCTTGGATGGGTTTACTCTTCGCTGAGTGAAAAACTGTGTAGCCAGGCCCAAAGAGTTGTGGTGAATGGAATTAAATCCAGTTGGCAGCAGGTCACAAGTGGTGTTCCCCAGGGCTTAGTGCTTGGGCATACCTTTGTCAATTATTTGGATGAGGAGATCAAGTGCACCTTCAGGAATTTGCACATGAAACCAAGCTGGACAGGAGTGGTGATCTGCTTAAGGGTGGTAGGAAAGCTCTACAGAGGGATCTGGACAGGCTGGGTCAATTGGTCAAGGCCAACTGTATGAGGTTCAATAAGGTTCAGTGCTGGGTCCTGCACTTGGGTCTGGGTGGACATCAGAAAAAAGATGAAAGTCTATGAGCTTTGGAACAAGGGGCAGGTGTCTTGGGTGGACTACAGGGATGAAGTAAGGTCATGTAGAGAGAAAATCAGGAGGGCTAAAGCCCAACTAGAACTCAGATTGGTCAATTCTGGGTAAGACAATAAAAATCTTTCTACAGATACAATCAACAGTAAAAGGAGGGCCAATGACAGTTTTCAGCCCTTACTGGATGCAAGGGGAACATTATGGACAAAGGATGAGGACAAGGATGAAGTACTTAATTCCTTCTTTGCCTCAGTCTTCAATAATAAGGTGAGATGTTCCCTAGATATTCAGCCTCACAGCCAGAAGGCAGAGAGAGAGAAAAGAACAAAACTCCCATGATCCAGCAGGAAATGGTTAGAGACCTTCTAGGCCAATTAGACATTCACGAGTCTATGGGGCTGGATGGGTTCCACCCGAGGGTATCGAGGGAGCTGATGGACATGCTTGCCAAGCCCCTTTCCATCATTTACCAGCAATCCAGGTAGACTGAGGAAGTTTCACTTGACTGGAGGCTGGCAGATACTACACCCATATATAAGAAGGGTCGGAAGGAGAATTCAGGAAACTGCAGGCCTGCCAGTCTGACCTCAGTACCAGGGAAGATCATGGAATGGGTCATCTTCAGTGCTATCATAAAGCACATGCACAACAACTGAGTGGTCAGGCCCAGTGAACATGTGTTTACAAAAGGCAGGTTCTGCCAAACTAACCTGATCACCTTCTATGACGTGGTGACTTGCTTAGTGGATGAGGGAAAGGCTGTGCATGTAGTGTACCTTGACTTCAGCAAAGCCTTTGACACCATTTCTCACAGCGTTCTGCTTGATAAACTGGCTAACACTGGCCTGGACGAGCATACCTTCAGCTGGGTAAAAATCTGTCTGGATGTCTGGGCCCAAAGACTTGTGGCAAATGGAGCTAAATCCAGTTGGAGGCTGGTCACAAGTGGTGTTTCCCAGGGCTCAGTCCTGGGTCCGGTCCTGTTTGATATCTTTATCAGTGACCTGGATGAAGTAATAGAATGTTCCCTCAGTAAGTTTCCAGACAACACTGAGCTGTGACAAAGTGTCAAACTGCTTGAGGGTAGGGACAGAGTGATCTTTAGAGCGATCTGGACAGGCTGGATTGATGGGTTGAGGCCAATGGGATGAGATTCAACAAGGCCAAGTGTGGAGTCCTGCTCTTGGGACATAACAACCCTGTGCAGTGTTTCAGGCTTGGGGAATAGTGGCTAGAAAGCTACCTGGTGGAGAAGAACCTGGGAGTGTTGGGCTGAATATGAGCCAGCAGTGTGACCAAGTGACCAAGAAGGCTAATGGCATCTTGGCTTGTATCAGAAATAGTGTGGCCAGTTGGTCTAGAGAGGTGATTGTGCCCCTGAACTCAGCATTAATGAGGCTGCACCTTGAATACTGTGTCCAGTTCCGGTCTACTGACCATAAGAAGGACATTGAAGTCCTCAAGCAAGTCCAGAGAAGGGCAACCAGGCTGGTGAAGGGGCTGGAGAGCAAAAATTACAAGGAGCATCTGAGGGAGCTGGGGATGTTTAGCCTGGAGAAGAGGAGGCTGAGGGGGGACCTTATCACCACATACAATTACCTGAATGGAGGTTGTAGAGTGATAGGTGTTCTCTTCAGCCAAGTGACAGGTGATAGGATGAGGGGGAATGGCCTCAAACTGCACCAGGGCAGGTTCAGGTTAGAGATTAGGAAAAAATTCTTCACCAAAAGGGTTATCAGGCACTGCAACAGGCTGCCCAGGGAGGTGATTGAATCACCAACCCTAGATCTATTTAGAAGACAGGTAGATGAGGTGCTCAGGGATATGGTTTAGTAGAGGACAGGTATAGTTGGACTCGATGAACTCAAAAATCTTTTCCAACCTAGTGATTCTGTGATTCTGCAATAGTAGGACTCGATGTTAACGGACTTTTCCAACCAAAATGATTCTATGATCCTTTCTCTCCAATTGCATTTTAAAGGCAGGGGTTTTTTTTCCTCAAATTATGTGGGGAAATGAGATGGAAAGGAGAATGTAATTTTTGAGAGGATTTCAAAAGAGAAAAAAATCAAGAGCTTTGAACAGAAAGTAAATTACTTGATTTGCTTATTGGGAACATACTGATTAACACTATTAAAGAATAAATTAGAAATGATGAAATTTACTTCAGGCATGCCATTGCATTCCTTTAATCTATAAAATATTTGTGCTTCTTCACCATAAAGAGGAGTCTAGATGGTCTGTGAATTTTCCATGTTGCATTTACCTTCATCTCACTTTAAACAGGCTTTGTTATGATAGAGGAGTACTGTTTTCAGTATGGTGCCTAAGAAGGTTTGGGGACTGTTGGAAGAGATGGAAATTGCATAGCAGGTAAAAACCAAACCAGACAAAACAGAAAAAAGAAAACACGAAACAGCTACAACAAAACCCCCGAAACCCAAACTCACCATAAAAACCCCAAAACCAAACAACCCAAAACAAAAGAAAAAAACACAACCCAGCCCTTTTACCTATAAAGAATGAAAAACCACGCTTTGGGAATGAGGAACTTTTAAGGGGTAACTCAATACATCAGAAATGCACATTAAAAGAATATTAATTTCAGGAAACAAAAAAAGGTTTTACGTTTATCATTCCTATACCTGTTTGTTCTTAAGTGTTCTCTATGTCCAGTCTGGACTACTAGTTCTCATTCTTCTGACATGTTTCCCCATCAGACACCAGAGCTCCTTATTTTCCTTATAAACCTTCTTTATCTATCACTATCATGCAAACCCACTATCCTTCCCGTCACTTAGGAATTAGCCTTTTCTGCTCCTTGTGCCTTATCCTTTAGGAAATATCCAAATGCTGCTACATTTTCTTTATAATTTTTGGAAGCTTCTTTTTCTTTCCACATATCTGTCTTTTCTCTTGTCCTCATCAATCAATGCAGGCTGCTTTTCTTTTACACCTCTGACACTCACATTAGCTTTTATCCACCTCACTATTACCACAGCTGCTGCAAAGATCACATTAATTAATCTTTATTCTCCCTGTCATTTTCCACTCTAAATCTTCCATTGTTTCCAGTTGAAGTTGCTGTTCTTTATCTAAAAAGCTTCTTAAAGGTCTCTTGCTCTTTTTCACACTTGTTCATGTTTCATTCCTCATTGAGCTTTCTAATATTCTGCTCTAGAAAAGCCTTTTGTCTTTGTCCATCTCTTCCCTGTGTGGAGGTCTCAAATTTTCTGGTTGTTTCGTGTTCAAGTTTTTTTTTTTCTATATTCTTGGGTTTTTCTTCCCATGGTTGTCTAATCTTTGAGAAATTTCCAAACAGCTGTCTTTCTACTTGCATGTATAATGCCTCTGAACTTTTAATCTGTTATATAGTGCCCTTTTATCATTAGCCAAGTAAATAAGGACAGATAAAGGAGCAGTGAGCATAGATGAAGTACATACATTTTATTAAAAATGCTCAATTTAATTATGAGAGTTAAGAACATAAATGAGTAAATAGGATTATGATAGACAAATAATGCATTCTAGTTTTGCCACCTAATTTGCATTTAATATGTAATTAATAATCTTTAATAGTAACTGTTCTGGGAAACCACCAATAAGGGCTGCATATACAATATAGATGGAGAATTATAAGGGTACATGTATGGCTGTTATTGTTGTAAATCAAGTTCTCTAGGCAGGTTTTCTTTTGCTGCAAAGTTAATGTGAGAGGCTAACGTGCCTTAGTAAATGTCTTATTGCTAATAATTTGATCACACATTTTCTTCTTTCTCAAAAAGGCTTTCATTAAAAGCCCTAAACTGTTGACACAACACTTTCAAACTCAGTGAGTAAAAAGCTGCAATCACTTCTCTGCAGATGAAATTAAATCTTGAAAAGACATGTTTATGAAATGCATATTTCACTAAAAAGTAATATATGACCAATATAATGCTTATTCTTGATATGACACACGAAGGCATACTTTATAGCAATAGCAGCAGTGTTGTAGGCTTTTTCTTGTAGAGAACCATGTAATGAAGCATAAGCAGAGCTTTATTGCAAGCCATTCTTGGTGTAATTTTGTCTTGCATCAGGCATTTCTCTGTACAGCTTAATGAGAAAATGTGCATTAACTTTCTTGCTCCCGATGAAAACTTCCATTTATAGTGCTCTCATCGGTAGCTCTGTGTAGTTTAACCTGTGTTTGTGAACATCTTTTTCATTTCAATTTTTTAAGATATCGAAGATACTGCAGAACACAAATTGTTACGTACTCAGCCAAACCAAGGTTGTTTAAAATCTCTTTAGATACACACTACATTGAATAGAAAAGCTGTTTCCTTTCTTCTTCTGTCTCATCCCTTTTGAAAGTCAAGCAGTTTACAGAAGACCTAGCCTATGGCCTCCCAAATGAAATTTTAGATGTCCATTAATATTTGCTCTTAGTCTCAGTTTTTCCAAGAAAATTGGCTTGGCTTTAGCTTCATTCACCTAACCTTGTGAAGAAAAATATTTGTCATGAAGGGGTGTTAGATCAGCTTGTATTTTTTTCAGCAAATGTGACAGTATAACATCTGAAACTGTTTTCCCTGGCACATGCAGAACATTAGCAACTACAAAGGCTGTTTCTCCAGTGTCTTTTTGAGAAAATATCTTTAAAGCACTTACTGTGTGATTGAGTTTTGCGTTCTTCAAGAAAGCCTAAACTTTTGCTACTGGGTATTTGGAAATCCTGATTGTTTTGGAAATCCTTTGGAAGTCATCTGTCACTGAAGCACTGAATGATACAAAAGTATGTGGATGCATACAAGGACCTTAAAGAGTGAAAGGAGAAAGACAGTGAACAACTTTAGCTTTCGCTGCATATATTGCAAAAGTAAATTTTATTTTCTTAGTACATTTTTTGCTGCTGGATTTTCCTTCCACTCTAATGTATGCTCTCATTCCACTTTTCAGCAACAAAACTAGTGCTTTTCCTTGTTGTTTCAATCTAGTCTTCTGCTGTGATTGAATGTACCCTAGAAGAGGTCGCAGCAAGTGGTTTATTTGTCATTCTTAAATAAATGTGCAGAGTAGTATCAGAACAAATAAGTAGTATTAGCTCTGTTCTTAAAAATGTGTGTAAAATAGGTAATGCTTTTCCCATCTCACAAAACCAAGACATTGTAAATAAGAAGTTCTTTATTATTTATTGAAAGCTGACAGCATGTTTGCTTTTGTATGAACAAGACTTTCTGCCCATAATCTTTTGCTGAAGGCAGGAACCGACTTCATTAATATGGAGAAGGGCTGTTTGCTCACTTTTTGAGTGCAGGAGCACTTTTTTTTTCCCCACTGGAAATAAAAAATTGTGTTTAAACGTATGTTGTGGCAAAATGAGGAAATCTTCATGCCCCAGAATATTACCAAATTAACATGGGTATGATTGGTTTGCACAGATGGTCATAAAAAAAAAAAGTTGTGGGTGCTTCCCAGTCTGATAGGATAGAGTTTTTGAAGGATTTCAGTAGCTGCCTTCCAAAGTGTTTGAAAGCTCAATTAAACATGAATGCTATTTATTCACAGATTCTTAAAAATTACTTTTGCATTTGTGTTTTGAGTAAATCTGAATTGTATTATTGAAAAAAAGGGCATTGACAGAAAAAAACACAGTAGTTGCCATTTGTTCTTTTCATGTTATCTCATATTTTACAGAAATCTAGTTGCTATAGGTAAGAGTATCCTCACAATATATAAATATTTTCAAATTTTAATGTTACAAAGTTAACAAGACAAAAATACTCTTGTTTGTCAGAATGAAGAATTGTTTGCTAAAATGTATATGGAATAAAACTGATTTTTCACTCTGAAATAAACTTGAATGGTCACTCTAAGCTGTACAGATCAATGTAATCATCACATCTCTTGACAGTCACAGGGGATAACCTGACTATTCTTTTTTTTTTTTTTTTTTTCTTTTTAATTTTCTGGGATTTATTTATTTTTCTGGTGGATACAATTATTTTTACAATCATTGGTGCCTTAGTCTTCAGCATCTTCACCATTGCAATGTCTCTAAGTCTGACAAAATGAGAAAGACCTTAGACCTTGAGGAGTTTGAAACAAAAAATACAGAGATGAAAGTACCATATTCATTCACTTCGCTACTCCTTCTGCCTGTCTGAGAAAATTTGAGTCTTACTTTAAAGCCTGTTAGAAATGGTGGCAAAAATAACCATCTTTAATGTATCTATTTGTGTAATTGGAAGTCTGATACTGCAGTAACTCTTGGCCATTCAATTCTGTTTGTGATTCCTGTTTTGACTGTCATAGTCTCCAGTAAATGTGCACAGAAGAATAACAGTTATAGTAAAAAGATAACAATGCTCTTATTGTTCTTTTTTTAACTGCATCTGATTCAAACTACTGGGATGGGAGAACCTGTTTTCTTCCACTTCATTCTTCCTTCTTTGATTTTTATTTCTTTGAAAGGGCTGCTGTGACTGGCTTGTGAATAAGTGCTAATGACATTCCTGTGGGCAGCACAAGAGAGATGAACTGACATGAATCTCGTGTTTTTTCCAGATGAGGATAGGCATTCACTCAGGATCAGTGCTGGCCGGCGTTGTTGGTGTAAGAATGCCACGCTATTGTCTCTTTGGGAACAATGTCACCCTTGCAAGCAAGTTTGAGTCAGGAAGTCACCCACGCCGCATCAATGTCAGTCCAACCACATACCAGTAAGTCTTAGCCTTTTCCTACCATTTGATTTCAGGCTATATTGAGTTCAATCTTGTAATATGCTCTGTCCTCAACACATGAACTTCAACAGAAAACAGAGCATCAGGACAACTGGAAAAAGGTGTTGCACTGGGCTGTCAGTTTCTTTTTTGCTATCAGAATGTAAAAGAAGTCAGGCAGTGGAGGCAATCAAGCAGAACAGGAAGGCCAACTATTTCTGCTGAAAATGTGTAGCAGAAGTAGGATACGTCTCCCATAGCACCATAATTTTATGCATTATTACAGCTTTAGGGCAAGGAGTTAGGTTCAGTTCATGGAACACAGTTCATGGAGACGAGCACATTCTCATTGGCTCAGAAGTAAGTCTTTAATTTTGTCAGCAAGGAAGAAATTATGCAAATAGAGGGAAGGCTTGATTAAATCTGGTTAGGAGGAATTGCTTCTAAATAAAAAAGGTGTTCTCTATTGTTTAAATTTGACAGCTTGACTATTAGAATTTCTGCTGCTTGGATTGCTACTGATGTATTCACTGTTTTGGCAGGAGATCTCAATCTTCCTCTTTTTCCAACATTCTGTATCTGAACTTATTTCTTGAAGTACTGTTTTGCTCAGGTTTTGAGACTGTTTCTCTGTGGTAAATCTGAACATAATTCCTCAAACAATACTGCTTTTCTTTATTTTTTTCTTATACAGAACTATTAACCTTAATATTTATTTTTCCCTGTAGCTATCTATGTAGGTCAGAGTTTTAAATGGAATTTATTCCTTCACAAATTGAAGCATCTGATATGTTAAAATATAAATCAGTCAGAAATTAAAATTTAAAAGTAATTATAACTAGTGAATGAAATGACATAAATCTAAAGAGCCCATTCACTCGAGATCAGGTTTACAGAATGGAACAAGTGTAGCTAATTAAGCAAGAGGCAGAAACACTGAATAGACTTTTGATGATAAAGTGCACAGAAACAGGTTCATACAATTGCCTGAGAAAAACAGACCCTACTTACTATTTGATGTAGAAATCTGTTCATCTAAGTAAAAAGAAGTGAAATATATAGGAGATTGCTGTTTGGAACTTGGTGTCACTTGAAAAGAAATTGTCCTTGGGACCTTCCAGGTACAGTATTATAGTAGCTTTGGTTCCTGGTCCTCCACTGTGGGATAGGAGAAACCCTCTAAGATATTGTTCTGAAAAGTGAACACAAGACTGTTTGTTAATTGTGTCCTGGTTTTGAAAACTAATGCAGTAGCAGGGCCTATGGTGTAAATTTTAGGGAAATTGAGGTGATTCTGGCAAAATGTGACCAAGGCCCCGTGACGTGCATCTGAACTTCTTGTACAGGAACAGTTCTTACAAGAGGATGTCCTCCAACCTGAGAAAGTCTTTGAGATATTCTGAAAGTGCAGTCCATACTTTTTCAGATAAGAGATCTTTGCAATTCATAAATCTGGTTAAGGGGTGTGATTCCATTCAGGGCCATGGTGTTGCTCAAGTTTACTTCTCTGACAGTAGAAATTGGTGAGTTAGATAACTTAAATTTGTTTTAAGGAAAAACACAGTTAGAAGCTGTGGAAGAACTGTTCACAAGGGCATGTAGCAGTAGGACAAGGGCTAATTATTTTAAATTAGAAAAGGGGAGATTTAGGTTGGACATTTAGAAAAAATTCTTCAATATGAGGGTGGTAGATCAATGGAACAAGTTGCCTAGAAAGATAGTGGAGGCCAATTCCCTGGAGATATTCAAGCCCAGGCTTGATGGGGCTCTGAGTGACCTGATCTATTGAAGATGTCCCTGCTTACTCCAAGGAGGTTGAACTAGATGACCCCTAAAGGTCCCTTCCAACCTTACACATTCTATGATTCTATGATTCTAAATAGTGAAAATTTCTGGGGAAATGATGCACAAAACTATGTTCTTAGACCATTTTTTGGCATGCTAAAGCCAGTTACTTCCAGTGTGACAGTTCTGTTGGTTTTGGTTATGAGATTTTTATGGCCTCTTTTCTGTGAGACAATAAATCTGTGGTTGATTTATATTTTCTTTCCATCACATTGCTAGTAAGAATTCTGTTCTGAAAGCCTAGTATATGGATTTTGCTAAAAATACATGCTTCTACATTGCCCTTTATCTGAAGTCATCGTAGCACAGAGATGGTGGCTCCTGTTTGTGTCTCACCTCTACTTTACTGACCTTGGTCATACTATGTGATAAAAAGTCAAATGTCTGTAACCTGGGTTTGGAGAGCATTCTTACCAAGATATAGCTAGCATAATCCCCCTGCTTAACTTCCATATTGTGTCAAAAAAATTGAGAACAATTTTTTTCTCTTCTGTTTCATCAAAAAAATCAATGGTTTTAAACTGAAAAAGGGTAGATTTAGGTTAGATTTTAGGAAGAAATTTTTCATTCTGAGAGCAGAGGCCCTGGCACAGGTTGACCTGAGAAGCTGTGGCTGCCCCCTCTCTGACAGTGTTAACGGCCAGATTGGATGGGGCTTTGGGCAATCTAGTCTAGTGGAGGCTATACCTGCCCATGTCAGGGGGATGGAACTATATGGGCTTTGAGGTTTCTTAAGTATATAATTTTCTATGTACAAATAAAATGATTCATTGCAAACTGAAATGTCTGTATATTTGATCCTAGATTATATCAAATTATTCAAATTGATCATGCTATGGTGAATTGTAAAATGGTTGGGGTTGGAAGAGACCTTAAAGATGGTGTAGTTTACTCAGTTAATATATTTATTATCTAAGATGCAGTGTGTTCCAAATTAGAGAATTCTGCAATCAGTATGAAAATAAAAGAATTTTCAATTAATTAAAAGTATTGCATTTATCATTATGTGTCTGTGTCTACCGTACACCCCGATGAAAATTCTGGTTTGTGCTTACAAAGCATGACTGGAAATATGTCTCATACTTGCCAGCTTTCATTTTACAGTACAGATGATGCATTATAAAGCACCATCCATCAGCATTCAAATTACAATCACACTTCAGAATGCCTATTATTGGTTTCAGATGCTTCCCTGCAAGCCCATAATCTGCCTATGTAAGAATCAGAGTCTAAAATTATACATGTAAGACGTAGTGTTGCCTAGCAGCAGCAGTGAACCTGGGGCAGCCTTGCTCCCGTTACACCTGCCTGGGCAGAGCTCTGCAGTGAGAAACAGCACCTTTTACAAAGGTGGCCTTTGATTGTGTTGGGGATAAAGCTCACTTCTGTTCAAAATATCTTGTTTTATTGACTCAGAAAGGTCTTTTGACTGAAGGGTTACAGAGCCACATTTGGTTTGAATCACTGAGCAGCATAAAATGAAAGCACTGGAACAGCACTGTAAAACTTCCAGTGAAACATGTGGAAACTGGAGGGGGGTGAGTAGAGGATCCCAGACTGTCCTTATTTAAACCTATGGACAGGAAGGAATAGGAGAATAACACATTCTCTGCTCCTCTAGTAAATTGGCAAATTCAACTCTGGGTTTATTCAATTCATCTACATTATCCTGAATTTAATAAAATTACCCTATTTTCCATACTCAGGGAGGAAGCACAGTGAGATTGATGAGATTCTTCTTCAGCACAGAAGAGACATTAAATATTTTTAATTATTTGTTTCAACCTTGAATAATGATGTTTATCAGATATTAATATAATATACCTACATTCATCCTGTTTCCCTAATAGTATTACCATGTAATGCCTTGGGATCTCTAAGCAGTTATCAAAAGCAGGTAAACATAATTGTTTCTATTTGTCAAGTAACTGTTTAAAAATTCATTCTTTTTCCTCTTCTTTCCACCTCTGGTCTTTTCCAGCACATATTTCCCTTGTGGAGAAGGTGCTTCTGGCATCAAGTGTTGGGTACAGATACTTTCCTTTATCACATGCTGGGCAGTACATCTGTGACCCTGCGTTTAGGCCAAGATGCCTGTATTCCACATCCTTATCTGATTTAGGAGAAAGAGCAATCAAGTGTACCTCCTTATTGAGCTGGGTGAGGTCACTGATGGTTCACCTGCCTAAATTGTCTCTTAGCCTTTAAAATTTATTAAAACCTGCAGAATTTGAATAGGTTTTTAACAGTAATCTCATAGACTATTGTATGGAAGAAGTTTAGTTTTAGGTCGTTAGGAAGGATTTATATGCATTTCTCTTAATCGGGGTTTTAAATTAAAACTACACATTTCTATAACTCCTTTTGGATTTTTATTTTACTTTTTGGACAAGGGAAACTACAACATTAATTGAATTCTTTTTCCTAGAGATTATATTTATATTTTTCTATCTCATATGGACAAACAAATTTATTTTCTCTCTAAGGGCCTTTTCAGATTATTTTAAACTTTTATTTCTTTGCTAGATAGGCAATTTAGTTATGGACAAAAAGGGAGCACAGCTTATACATGGACACAAAAAATTACTTTTAGTCTAATTCAAGTATTAGAAGTCTAGTCAAAATGCACTGGTTTATTATTAGTTTTCTGTTCCCAGTGTCACCTACCTTCATAAAGCCGCAACTTCATAGTTGCTGTGATTTATGATTGCTATCCTGGGGCCTCTGCAGTCCTATCATGCTTGTGCTTCATGACACCACATTTTAATTCCAGGTCCAATGGTAGTTCACTCTACTCATCAATTAGTTAGCGGTATATGTTACATTTCAGTTTCACAGAGATGAATTTAAAACGTATTTAGGCAATAGGCATCTGACTCCTAGACAGCTGCTAAAACTACAAAAAGCTCAAGCCCAGACAAATCCAGACAAGTCCTGAGGCCAGCACTATTAGATCAATGCAAAGCCTGGGGCCTTTTACTAGTGGTGGCTCAGTCCTGTTCACTGAGCCTAACTCTAATGTCCCAAACAGATCAGAGACCTGGTTTTCATCCTGCTTAGGTGGGTGAGGACTAAAGGTATTAAAGATCAGCAATAGATATTCACCATGCTGAGCTGCGTGTGATATATATTGCATTAAAAAATCATGGCTGGTCCACTGATAATCTTACTACAATCTATCTATATGAAAGAAAACCACCAAAACATGAACTTCCATAGTTAAAAAATAGTAAAGTACAATGTGAAATGAATTAGATCCAGACATCGTAATTTTTTCAGTCTCCTGGTCTTTCTAACATGTACAGAAATTGAGGGAGAAATTCAAAGACACTAAACTTTAGGAGCAACTGATTTTTAGCATTACAGTAGCAAATTCATATCTTTATACAGTGTATTTTATGAGACTCTTACCAATATTTCTAATGAGTGCCGTAAAAGTTTTTCATCTGAATTCATGCAGAAACCAATGAGCTGGCATATATTATCAGACCAGGTACCGAGCAGCCAAAGTGACCAACCCTTGTTGCCACTAAGGAAGGGCTCAGCAAGCCAGCCAGAGACACTCTTTTGATACCCTATGTGGGAAGCCATTAGTTAAATTTTCCTAATTGTACCAATTAATAGGTGTCTGTGAACAAGGTTATCTACAGTTTTTACAGTTCTTTAACAGACCGTTTTCTTTTGTTGATAGCTATCCCTGTGAAGGTTAACATTTAAGGAAGATTAACTTTGCCACTTTCCTTGGTGCATACATTATTTAGGAAGGCAGTGTATATTCTCCTTTATTGTAGTGCATTGTATTTCTTTTAGAAATATTTTTAAAATTTTGGTCTATACAGAACAACTTTCCTAAAAGAAGGTTAAACTGAAGTTCAGCTGAGTGGGTGGGTATTTTAATTCTCATTCAGCAAATTGCCAAACCCTATCATAATATGGGGAAATTCATTATACAGAGGTTAAAATGTACATATATATGCAAAACCAAAGCTGAATAAATATTTGACTGTTGCTAATACCTTACTTGAATATTAGATTCCTGTTCATAGCTTATTGAAGCAGCAAATACTATAATTAGTTTTGTATCTAATTAGATGTGGACATGTTTGAAGGTGATTATATAATGCATGCTTTATATACATATATCAGTTTGTGACACTTACCTTAGGAACTGTAATGCAAAGTATATTTACCAAACATTTTGGAAGGCCTGAGGCAGACAGAGGTGAGAAATCCATGCAGGTAGCTGGAGATGCTGTACTTTTTCTCTGTAGGCTGATACTCCTGAACTGCTCTTGTGGTCAAGGGAGATCCAGTGGCAAGCTTGGCAAGAAAGAGGAGAAGCCTGGCCAAGGATGTGCTACACTCTCACAGTGAAGCTTTTCCTGATACTGAGATGGAACTTTCTGTGTTCCCTTTAGTACCTGTTGCCCCTTGTCCTGTCTCTGGGCTCCACTGGAAAGAGAATGGCCCCATCCTCTTTACACCACCCTTTAGATATTTATAAGCATTGATGACATCCCCTCACTTTTATTCTCCAGACTAACCAGACCCAGCTCTCTCAGCCTTTCCTCATATGAGAGATGCTACAGTCCCCTCATCATCTTTGTAGCCTCCCACTGGACTCTCTCCAGTAGTTCCCTGTCTGCCATGAACTGGGGAGCCCAGAACTGTACACAGAACTCCAGATGTGGCCTCTTCAGGGTCATGTAGAGAGGGAGGAGGCCCCTTGACCTGCTGGCCATACTTTTCTTAATGCACCCCAGCATACCATTGGCCTTCTGGGTCACAAGGGCTCACTGTAGGCTCATGGAGAGCTAGTTATCCATTGGGACTCCCAGGTCCTTCTCTGCAGAGTTGCTTCCCTTCAGGTGAACCCCTAACTTGTTCTTGGGGTTATTCCTCCTTACACTTGCCCTTGTTACACTCACCCCTTACAACGTGTTGACTCTGGAGGGCTTTGGATTGACTACGTGGTCTGAAGGTGGCTTTTAAGACAAATCTGGTATAAGCATTGAGAGAAAAAACAGGTCCCTGTGCAGTATGGTGAGGCTCCTGCAGCCGAACAAACATGATGGCATTAAGTTTGCTGGGATGTTGCAAACTGTGCTAGCCATGTCCAGCAAGCACTAGTCACAGCAGTGGAGAAGAGGTTTCAAAGCTTTCCAGACACTGTGTCCTCTGAAGTCCTCATGGTGGAACTCAAAGTGTAGAGAACACACTGAAGCTAGGTGAGTGTTTCCTCAGCACTGCTGCTTTTCAAAGCAGCTAGAATTGAGTTTGCACATGTGGTAACCATTTATTCCTAAAGCTGTGGAAATAAATTTCTCAATGAAGACTGTCTTTTGTATTTGTGGAGGAGCTGCTCTTTCGTATTTCCAAAGCTACTACTCCAGGCTATTGTATGTCTGCTCCTCTCATGATCTTATTCCCCTCTTTGGACAGATCCTTCAGTCTGCATTGTGTCTTGTTTGGGAAGGAATGGAGTAGGTTATCCCACTTTTCAGAAAAAAAAAAAAAAAAAAGTAAAATATTTGCAGTTGCACTTCCTGCTGAGCCTGATGGCAAACACAGGTGCTTTTTTTTTGTGTAAGTATTAATGAATCTTCACAGCATCCAGTGATAGGTACAAAGGTCTGAGAGATAAAGAGGTGAAATTTATTTCCATGCATGGAGAAGGTAAGACTCTGGTGGAAAGCATGCACTCAGCATAGAGGGCCTTGCAACAAATAATTCTGAGGTAACAAACCTTCATTAGTTCATTTTCTGGACATAGGAACTCACTGATGAAGATGTGACTGGTTTCGGCCAAAATAGTTTTAAATATAGTTACTCTGTCATTTCAAAAAATATCTACAGCTTTAAAAAACTTCTTCAAGGTTCCCACTAAGTATGATCCCAATTTTCATTCACACACAGACTTACTGGCCTTGAAAAGCTTGTTTCCACTAGAAAATATCTATGTTTTCTGTTTCCATAGTAATTTTTTTTTTTTTCCTGAAATCAGCAGCACTTCCACCAGGGAAGAGACAGAACAAGAATTAAACAGTTCTGGAAGATTTCAGGATAGAGGGGGAAGCTGTCAAAGCTGACCAACTAAAAAATCAGTGTTTAATAAATTCTTTGTCCCCTGAAACATCAAGAAGACAAGCTGAGGGCAGACTTAGTTCCAGGCAATTTATATTAATGCTTGAGTACCCTGAACCTCACAATTTTAGGATATTTGAACCTGGGAATGACCCACTAGAAAAATATCCTTCACCATAGTGCTTTTAAGGGAAATACAGAGACATGATGCAAGAAATACAGCTGAGAGAAATAATTTCAGACTAGTTGTTATATGCCTTTTCATCAAATCACAGAATGGTTTGGGTTAGAGGAGACCTCAAAGCCCACCTAGTTCTAACCTCCTGCCTTGGGCAGGGACACCCTCCACTAGACCAGGTTGCCCAAAGCCCCATCAACCTGGCCTTGAACATTGCCACAAGGGGGACATCCACAGCTTCTCTGCCCAGCCTGTGCCAGTGCATCACTGCTCTCAGAGCGAAAAATTTCTTCCTAAAATCTAACCTAAATCTGCCCTTTTTCAGCTTAAGGCTTTTACCTCTTTTCCTATCACTGTGTGCCCTTGTCAACAGTTCCTCTCCAGTAGGCCCCCTTCGGGAATAAGATCTCTCCGGAGCTTTCTCTTCTCCAGATGGAACAAGTCAAACTCTCTCAGCCTGTCTTCATAGCAGAGGTGCTCTGATAATCTTCATGGCCCTCCTCTAGACTCACTTCCAACAGTTCCATGTCTTTCCTGTACTGGGAACCCCAGAGCTGGATGCAGTACTCCAGGTGGGGTCTCACACGTGCAGAGTAGAGGGGCAGAATTACCTGCCTCTACCTGCTGGTCACACTGCTTCTGATATAGTCCAGCATACAGTTGGTTTCTGGGCTAGGTGCACCTAAGCCTCAGCCTTGCCCTTGCTGAGGATCTGTACTATTCGTTCTGCTGCTTGGCAGAAGTATCTTTGGGGGTTTTTTTGTTTTACCTAAGAAGAGGAAAAAACATTAAAAGGACTATACATAGGGGTGTGGCCATCAGTTGCCACTGTTTTCTTCTTAACATCATGAATGGCCTAAATATAGGAGGGAAAGTTCTTGCAGAAGAATGTCCTCACTGGCAAGTACTGAGGATTAGCAGATAAATATTTCTTCAGTGTATACACAAAGCTGTAAGAAATCAGAGGCAATTTCTGAACCATGATCTCATTCTCAGCCTGGGAAACCAAGTGTCAGGACTAATATATTTAAGGAAACTGAAGAACCTGTTCTTGAGGAGAATGCTAACAAGATGACATTTTTGTCCTGAATAAAGGCTTTCTAACAATATTATTACAAGAACCAGCAAATATACATATATATACATATTTTAAAGTAGAAACTAAAATAAGTAGGATAGAATATGATCATAAGTAGCTGCCATTAGCATATGGTAAATAAGGCTTCCTGTCATGCTTGCTTGGGAGCTGAAATGTTATCCCACTAAAGGTCAGCTAGACAATTGCTGAGTGTGAGAAGCTGATTAAAGCAGGGATGAATCCTTCCTCACAGGGATGTGAAGTCTATCACAAGACATTAGCAGAGGAATTTCCAAAGGACAATAGGTTAGTCATCCATCTCTCCTGGCATTTTTGATACTTTCAGAGCATTTAATTACAACCAAGTTGCCATAAAACAATTCATAAAAAAGGTGAAAATAAGTCTTTTAATTAATATCTTTCACTAATTTATTATGAGAAAAATAGTGTGAAATAGCAACTAAACTCAGGCCTGACCCAAACCAAAGAAAAATATGTTTTTACAGTTTCAGACTTGTATAACTGTCATTATAATTAGATAATGTGAGACTTTGAGAAAGAAACCATTGATTTTTAGCTAGATGCTCACCAGGGGCTCCATAGTGAATAGTCATTTTGGGTAATAATGACTGCAATGAAAACTTTCAGATTTAGCTCAGAAAGTTCTAAGACTTCAATTGTTGCTTGCAGAAAAATAGTTTGGGAAGCAGTAAAGAGTTATTTCAGTGTATTAAGCATGTAGCTTTAAAATGCAAAATATTTATCTCAAGCACTGCAGAGATTAAATGAGAGAAGCTTCTCTGTAGAATCCTCTGCAAACTCTCATACAATTTAGAAAAGATTACAGTATTTTGATCATGAAATTGACCGTCTGGAAAATAGATTATGACATTAAAACCACATGCTGAACAAAGACCACTACAGAAGTTCAAAGGCAAAAGCATTGTTGGATTTATAACCAACTGATTATTTAAATGCTGTTAAGAAAATGCCTTTATATTTCAATGAGTTCACACAGACTGTCTCAGCCAAAACCCCTGAAAAATATCCAGTAAAGGAAGTGCCATTACATGTGCTGAGAATCTTGGAAAAATCTCTGACAGCCAGATTCCTCCATTGATTTACTTCCCAGAAATCAGCTTTAGAGACATTAAATAAATGATCTATTACAAAATCCACTGAAGCTAATAAAGTTCATCCCACTGATGTTTTTGAGCTTCAAATAAGGCCTACAGGGAAAACAGTAAGTATCATGGGAGGGGGGAAGATAAAAACTGCTTTTATATATCCAACTGTGCTTGAAATTTACCATTACCTCAAAACTTTTCAACGCTGCAAGGGACTAAGTACCCCTAACTTTATTTACTGGAAACAGAAAAGAAAACGTGTAGTTATTTTCTTTATTTTACAAGTCAAATTATTTTCAGGGGAGGCTTTTGATAAAGAGGCCCTAAACTTTCAGGTGTGGTCAGGGAGAGATTTCTCTACTGCAGAGGAAGATGGCAAATGGCAAAAAGCAATAGTCAGGTCTGTGATCTTGTACCACTTGTGTGGGTATGCCTGATGGTTTCATGTGATGGTTTCATTGCTCCCATGAACCTGTATCCTTTTTCAACCCCTACCAGGTGGCCCATATCAATCCCATGGGTACTTTTGATGAACAATGTCAGATTTTATTCTGTTTTTTGTTGAAGCTGGATTTGCTGTATTTGAATCTAATTTATGAAATTCAATACTGCTGAGTATGAGAAGAGCACAAACTGACCACCCTGCTTCTACCTGTGAGTCTCAGGCACTGTCACCTCCATACTTACTGTCCAGCAGGAGATCTAGTGGTACTCATCACTCTTGAAATGTTCGTTTCCATACAGCCTGTCAGACTGATATGTTATGGATAATGATCACTATGAATTTGTTTCCCTTTCTGGTACATGACATTCTGAATGTTGACTCAGATTTTCAGAGAATGTGTTTATTTGGGCCATGTTCTCAGCTGATCACAGTCAACACTGCTAAATTAATATGTATCAGCTAAGAATCCTGGTTTAGGATTTTTTTAGATTTTACATACTACTTAAAACTCATAATTTTACTGGGGACCACATAGTATCAATCTCTTCCGAAGAGATGTTTCTGGACTGTGTTTTGCAGGGATTTTATATCCCCATTTTGTTGTTTTTGTTTTCTTTTCCCTAGACTTTTGAAAAAGGAAGAAAACTTTATTTTTATCCCTCGTTCCCGTGAAGAGCTTCCAGAAAACTTTCCAAAGGAAATTCCTGGGATCTGTTACTTCCTAGAGGTCAGAAGTGGCCAGAAGCCGCCAAAACCCTCCGTCACATCTGCCAGAGTGAGAAAGGTTTCTTACAACATTGGCACCATGTTCCTCCGGGAGACTAGCCTATGAGGCCCGCTGCAGATCAAAGACTCGTCATAAAAGCACAAGCCCAGAACTGGGTCATGACAGGGGAGTTGGAGGTTCTTTCTATTTCACTGCCTTGTTCTGAACAAGCAGTAAAAGCTCCAAGTAATGTCAGGCAATAATAATTTTAAAAGGTGGGTGTCTGCTGTCGGTAAACAAAGTGGAGATAGGGAAAAAAAATTGAACAATATACTTCCACTTCCAGAGGAATTTCTTTCATAAACTTGAGTCTGGCCCCTTTATGACAAACAAAACCAAACAAAACAAAGAAAAACACCACAAAAAACCCACCCAACTCTCGAATTAGAGGTTGGTTTTGTTTTGTGCAGAAAGGATGAATTGTTCTCTGTAGATTTGCACCAGCTAAGCAGAATTGAGAGTCAGTTCTGATTATGCATTCCTACATTTAATGTGTTCTTCAGTAAGGTAATGATGTTTTTTAACTTTATGAACAAACATTTCATACATATACTGTAGACCTGTTGTAACCTTCCTGGCAGGAGGAATTATAATTCAATACAAATGTTGTAGGAATTTTACCTATTTTTATACATATTTCACTTTCTGGATAATTACATTCCACATACTGTAAGCTGAGTGAGCTTAGATAGCTTTTCAGAAGAAGCTACTGTATATTTCATACATTCTACCTATCAAACCTTGTTGTTATACAAGTGGGAAGAAGTAATTTTTTGACTTTTTTGGCAACAAAAATATTGATATTTTACAGTAAAAAACACTTTGGTAAATCTCTTTACCTGATGTTTATTCTAAAGCTTTAGAGGAGCATTGTCTTGCTTATATAAAATAATGTTCAGTATTTGTCCTACAGTGCTGTATGTCCAGTCCTTCCAGGACAATGTAAACAAAGTGTACAAGATCAATATGTTGACAAACATATAGTTCTGTTCAGTGGGGCTTGTGTACAACTAAATTATTAGCCAAACTGATTTTTGGTAGAAGTCCTGGACTTAAAAAAAAAATAATAAAAATTATCTTGTGAAAACTTATTCTGACAAATTCCAGAAGAAACTGGAAGTTATCTGGATAATGGTGTTCCACATTTTTCAATGGGACTTGTGTTCCTACTCCAGTTTGATTATTGAAAATCCTGTCTGTTATTAATGATGCTCATCTGGAAATTTCCTCTGTTGCTGAATTGGCTGAAAGGTTCCCTGCTTTATCTAATATAGACCCAAAAAATACTGATCATGGGAAGACAACATGTTTCCCGGTTTAATTCAGAAGGCAGTTCAAGATTTAGATGAGTCCATGTCAACATTTTTTAAATAAAAGGCCAACTCTTTGCTGTTGAAAATTAATACAGCTTTATTGTTTTTGATGAGTCCAGTTGAAACAAGAGGTGGACCTGTCCCTTAAAAAGTAAATTTTCAAGCATTTTTTATTTCTTAGATTTCCCTTTTCAAAAATAATAGCAGTCAGTTTTCCTCTGCAAGTGTACCTCCTTTAGGGTTGTACCAAAGTGAGATGATGTTCCGCTCTTGCAGATTGTTAGTTAACACTTGTTCAGTGATTACAAAGTGGCTTAGCTTTACATGGGCCTGATCAAAGCTCACTGAAATCAAGATCAGACTCTCAACAGCACCAGGATGTGTGAGAAGCTTTGTGTTTCTATAATCCAGACCAGAATATAGACTTTACTTATGGATTAAGTAGTCATAATTTGAGGCACCTTTTGAAAATGAATAAATAGCTTTCACCATACATGCAGTTAGATCCAGATATTATCCAGTTAGATCTTACTGTGGTGGTATAAAGTGCTGTATTTCTCGCTTTTGACCAGTAGCTCATGTTAGAGTGGGAACAAGTCAGTGTGACACCGATAGTCTGTGCTGAACATGTTTCAGGCTTCCTTTCAATTAAATCTTTCTGTATGAGAAAACATTATCTTGAACCTTTTCAGACTTCAGCCTGGAGAGGACACCTAAACTTACTGTGCAGGTGTGAGGGTTTTTTCCTTGCCTGAAGAGGGTAGCTAGAATCATAGAACTGCTATGGTTGGAAAAGGCATTTAGGATCATCAAGTCCAACTGTTAACCTAGTGCTGCCAAGTTCAACCACTAAACCATATCCCTAAGCACAACATCTACACATCTTTGAAATACATCCAGGGATGGTGACTCAACTGCTTCCCTGGGAAGCCTGTGAGTAACAGTGATTAACAACTCTTTCAGTGAAGAAATGTTTCCTATTTTACAGGAATGCCCAGAAACTTACATATATAGATTTTTTTTCCCTTGCTTTCTAGAGGAACACTGATGTTAAAGATCTCTTTTACTAATATTGAAGCATCCTGGGAATTGGCAGAGTTAATTTTTATTCTTAAATGCATTTGTGGCAATATTTTCTATCTGAAAAAATGACTTAACAAAATTGAGCCTGAGGTTGCAGAATCTCTATCCAAACTATAGACCTGAGAATATTCTGCATAGTATGACAAGCTTTAGCCTATACACATTAGTTTGCACATAAACAGGATGCAGCATGCATTTTTTTCCTGGGAACACCAGTGAGACATGCAAGAATCATAAATGGAACAAAATTCATTTTTCATGACTGGAAGAGGAACACTCCTTCCTAGCCAATAAAGCTGTGGTCTTGATGTCAGTGCCTAGTGCCCTAGAGAGTAATTTTTTCAAATAGCTGTCAATAGATTGAGATTTCATTTTGACTTCACATCCTCACTGTTCAGTAGGTGCTGATGTTAGAGTACCAATCTCTCTGGCCAAATGCTTTTCCTCTTCTCACCACCCATAGTCCTCTCTGAGGAGAATAAATATAGAGGTTCGGATCAAAAACTTGTACCTCAATAACCTCTCACAGTTGCCAGTAAGAAATGTCTAGGTTAATTCTGTGGCTCATCTTGGTAGATCTATGGAAGCCTTTTCATAAGAAGTGATGGGTAAATGCTAATTCTACTAGCAAATTGGAGAAGCAAGCTGAAAAAATTCATATTACTGTCCTTATCCTCTCAAGTGACTGTTTATTCTTTAAGGAAATTCATAATCTCAGACATCAGGGCAAAACTAAAAAAAATTTGTGTCAGCATCACCATGGAGACAATGACAGTGTTTGCAAATAAATCATCTAGCTCACTAAATTAGAGTAGATTTATGGTATAAGAATATCCATTTTCTGCTTTTTATAAGCTTGTGTAAAGGTAATGTATCCAGAACTTCAGCAATGATGATAACTATTGTACTGTTTCTGTGTTATGAGAAGATTAGTTCATAAAAAAGAGTGGGATTTCTAGGGACATTTTTCTGTCTTAGTGTGAGAAAAGTGTAAAACAAATACTCAGCACTCTTTAACTTAGTTAACAGTATCTGCTGCCTTTAGTAGTAGGTTGAAAGTTTATTTCATTGGACTTCTTTATGAAGTGATATGAAATTTACTATCAAGATTGATGCTATGAATTCAATTAGATGGCTGTTAGACTCAACATTTCTTCAACAATATTTCCTTTAAGAGATAAGGAAAACTTTCTCATTTGCATCACATTATCTTCATAAATAAAAAGATTCTCAGAGTTTTCATACCTTGGGATGATGAGGTAGAAAGGTTAAAGTACTGAAATGGATGCAGAAATCACACACTATAGTTGGAATTTTCTTCTAATATTTTTCTTTCTGTAATACAGATGAGCTTTTGTCCCTCTACGAAAGAATTTACATACCTGTTTCTTCACATAGCTGCAGGTAGCAACATCTGCTGTCTCGAGTTCCTGTACAAAACAAATCCTCTCTGAGGAGAGGGGAGAGATCTACCACATGTTGCCTGTATAGTGCAAAGGAAGAATGATGTAAGAACCCTAGCTGGGGTCACCAGTCTCTTTGTTGTGAACTTGTTCTGTGCAGTTTTCCTCTTCTCCAGGCTCAGAGGGACCAGAGACCATGAATTAACCACAGAGGCAGATCCAGTGGTCAACTTCCTGTGTAAGAGCCATGAGACCTAAGTAAGCAGCCGCAACAGTCCTTCCCTCAGAGCACTTTTTCCAGATTTTGTGTCAGATTTTTCCAGCTGCTTGAAGCTCCCTATGACACAGTCTCTTCTGATGATGCAGTGCATAGAAGTTAGGAACTTAGAAGGAAATAGTGATGGAGGTGGTGGAGTGGTGGATAAATTTTGTTCTACATCACTCTGTTAGTACCTGCCAAAGTGCAGTGTTCTTTCAGGATCCCATAGAGTATTTGGGGTTTAATTCCAAAGAACCAAAAGTAGTTCTAACTGTGGTTGTGGTTTTGGCTTCGCTTCTCATTCCCACATCCAGTTTCAGATTTGAGTCTGTTTTGAAAGGCATTTTAGAGCCTGGAAACATGCCTCTACGAACGGAAAACCAAAGCTTTTAAAACCTTGGAAATCTATGGGAATTGCCTATTCTGAAGAAGAAACCCTTGTGGTTGAGTCATTAGCAGGTCCGACTGAGGTTCGTGTGTGTATGTATGCCATTTTACGATGCTATCTCCTCCTGTGCTTACAGTGTTCTCTGCTAAGCCCAGCAGAGGTGTATAGGTGTATAACCACCTTTTCTCTGTTTCCCACTAATGTCCCTCTTTCATTTTTTTCTCTATAAATGAAGTGGTGCAGAACCATGACATCCTGCATGCACTTAGAGGTATTACAGCACTGCACTGAAGCTTAAATTCTGGTAACCACTGTATATTTCCTCATCTGAATAGATGCTTCTCCCAGACAACTTTAAAATTGAGGGGAAAAAATATCACACAAAACTGCTGTGTTGAATTACAAATTCTGGGCCAAGTTTAACTTCTGGACAGCTTTCAGATTCATCAGATGCTAATGCAGACTCAGAGTTTCTGCCTTCATTTTTGGTTTCTGATGATCTTTTGCAAAATTATACATGTGAAATATTGGAAATAGCAATATGCTTAAATTAGCAATGAAACAAGAAGCATAAAAAAGCTTGTCAAACTCAGTAACGGTTCCCTTCCTTCAAGGTAATACATTATTCATAGCACTCTACTGGGACTGAGGGTGGTAGCAACAGTAGAGATGCATTGAAGACGCTGAGTGTGCAGGAGGCTCAACAGGCAGGAGTTCATGGGCTGCTACTACAGTTTATAATTCCATCCCCTTCATGCTATTTCATGCTATTTCAGGCATCTCCTCTTCAAAAGACATCCACTTTCCTTCCTTTAGCACCCTTTGCGTGACATAGATAATGTAGTAATTCTTACTATTGTTCTTATTAGTATCTTTAGTTGTCATTGCTGCTTGTATCTAAAGAATGATTGGGATTGAAGGCCTGATCTTACTTTTCTTTGCAGCAAAGACAAAACTGCTACAGTGATGTGGCAGGCACTCCATCCATAGAAAGGGAGAAGACTATAGTGCAAATGGCCACTGGTCAATTTGGGTGAAGTCAATACCTTAAAAGTTCATTGCATGTTTTTAATTTCCCAAGTGCTACATTTATCGCTGCAGCTAGGAGTTACTCCTTAACAATGTTATGAATTTGCAATGCATGAGCAGCCTTACAACAAAAATCTGTAAACTGTTCAACCTTATATACATGGCCATGAATCATGTACAAAGCAAGCAAACCAGTGAAACTGGGAATGTACCAATTCAGTCATAGGCAACAGATCACTCACCTCTGCAAATGCTTAGTCGCTCCTGTGCCTTAGAAAAGGCTGACCTCGGGTTATATGTGGTCCAGGTTAGTATCACGGTGTCACTGTAGCAACAAATGGCCTCTGAGAAACAGTGTGAGACATCTCAGCCTGCTTCCCTGTGGGTTGGGGGTCACATTACAGAGGCCAGTTCAGTAAGTGATGCAAAGTGGCAACTTTGCTAGCAGCCTTAACAAAAGGTCAGTGGAGCCAGATGTTAAACCAGCTGTTTGCTCCTGGGAGTTTAGTTTCCAAAGGCAGAGTGAGGCTGAATGTGTTTGATTTTGGACAAGTAGAGAATGTATGGGATAAATGTCTTCCCTGCTTTATGGCTAGAGAATAAAAGGGTGTTAGGAGAGACATGCCAGCTGCCTCGGCTACACCAGCGCTTGCTTCTGCATTCAGCTCTCTGGACCACTTCAGTTTTAGCATTGCAAGAATCAGGTTTCCTCTGAAGACTGGGGGACAGGTAAATGCTTCAGCCACTTCTGATCCAGACACAATGTGAGGCTGCCTAAATCCCTGAGTGTGCTCCCCTTTCTCAGTGACCACAGATGGCAAATTTAGACTAGACATCTTTTCTTTAAGATAGCCAAGATAAGTGAGATTGATCCCACTGAATTAAGGCCTTTCCAGCTCAAGTGCTGTCTCTTAAATCTTTCAGTTTGTGCTGCTTTTCAGAGTGTTGCATTAGCCAAGATAAATTGAATCAGGATCTGTGGTAGAAGGATAGATAAGCATATTCCAGGATAAATAGAGGTTTGATATGGTAGCCATGGTGACTGTCAAGAACAGGGACTACTGCAATTCTGGAACTCTCTTCCTTCTGATGTCTGAACCTTTTACATGTGTATCAGCCCTGCCCAGTCACAGCTCCTGGATGCCATTAGGACTGTGGTTTAGAAAAGCTTTTGAGCTTTGAGCTCTTATCCCAATTTTGCAAAATCTCTATGCCATCTTCACCTGAACTATATGCCAGAATGCCTATGTAGTCCTTGTAGAATGGTCATAAAATGTACTAAACCGTGTAGTAAGGATGGTAATAAAATGTATAAGACGTATAATATCTAAACAGCCAAGAGAAATTGCCATGTTATCATTAACATACATTTTTTGCACTTTTTTGAATTTGTAGGCCCAAAATTAACTTCCAATTAGCAAAGTCTCACATTGAGCTACTTGTTTTCTAGATAATTATTCCCTAGCAATACTCTCTAATGACTCCTCTTGAAGCAATAAGTAAAGCCATGCTAATATTTTCTGTGTAGATTCTTGTACAACACCTACCACATTAACAAACTGCCTTTTAGAAGAACATTAAATGACTGGATAGCATTCTGTCATGTACAGTTTGTCCTTCCATCCTCTTCCCTAAAGGAGAATATATAGTGGAATCATGTCATTTTGTGAGGCGTTGTTTTTCTGATAAGTTTTATAGAAATATTTGTTGCTAATTACTTAAATAAAGATGAGCAAAATCAGAACTCTACACCATGATTAGAAAAGTTTCAGCTGTAAACAGATTAATTTGAAGACTGCCCACTGAGTAATACTGGTCTCCCATCCTCAGAACAACAGTAACTGTAATATAAGATATACCCAGGAATGATAAAAATGAGCAATAAACCAAGCAAGTATTTATAAGATTGGTAACTTCTGCTTTATACACAACAGTAAATAGATGCTAAAACTGATTAATACCCAGAGAGCAGGAATACTGTTTAATCCATTTTGGTGTTTGTTTATTACCAATATGCCTCTAAGGTTTTTTTTTTTCCTTCCTTAACGAGCGTGGGACATACTGTTAAATTGATGTAAGAGTTTCTGCGCTTATTGTAGAAGAACACAGTTAGGAATAAGAAACTATGAAGGAAAGGTTTGGGGCTTTTTTAAGTGAGTCATGTTTGAGAGAACAGGTCATGTGGAAAAAAGAAAAGAGATGTGGACATGTGTATTTATTTTAGACGTTTCTGTGGCATTTCTGATTTGTTAAAATAATTCTGAAACTGCACATGTAAAGCACTGCTACCTGGTCCAGGTTATTTGCATTTACTGAAAAGGCGGAGGCAAAATTTTCAAAGTCACAAGGACATACTTCTCAATCGCATTTTCTCTGTTTAAGCACAACCACTTTCTGAGGGTTGAACCTAACTTTTCTGAATGATCCTGAGGTTCTGAATGCCTGAAAAGATTTTGAAAATGTGGCTTGAAAAATCCATATAACTTATGTTCCTTTGAAATGTCTTTTATAATGGTGTATGAAAGCAAATTCCAAATATATACAACCAGAAACATAGGTGCATTTTCATAATGCTAACCTGTGCTAGTTGATAAAATGTGAAATTGTTTATAGTCTGTGCAGCTTTCTACACCTATTTTGAAGTTGATGCTCCCAAATGAGCTGCAGTGAGCACATGAATGCTCTGGTCTTCAGTGAGGCTGAGCTCATTACCCACCTTTATAAGGTTCTGCACAGCCAACTCTAGCCAATTTAGCTCATCTACTGAGGAAGTGACAAGCTGAGTCTAAGATTTACTTTCTCATTACATCTCTAAGTCAAGACCCACTTACTCGGCAGTAAGTGCATTAAAAATGTGCATTCCTCTCCAGAAACAGCTCACAGGTCCTGCAAAGTGTATAGGTAAGAAACCAACAGAGAGAAAGCATCTGAAGAAATTGAAGTATGTGTGTGGGAGAGAGTTACTGTGCATATATATGCTGCTGATTCTCAGCTTTCATGTATTTGGAAATTCGATGACCCTGGGAGTGTTCTGGGTATTGATGCAAAATGCAGTAATGTACTGTACATAGTGCAATTCTCAAGGCATTATGATGAGTTTTAGAGTCCATTATACTCACAGTTTTAGTGGAATTACATGAGAAGTGCACTATTTTAGGAGGAGGAAAAGGTGCTCTGTATTTTAAATTGTAGTTGACTCTCTAGTTGCAGAGAAAAATTGTGGAGGGAAAGTCTAAAAATTATAAATGCAAATTGCAATGAAGAATGTCCATGTATCATATAACTTTTCTGGATGTAGGACTCAGAATTCCTCTATGAGTTTTGATACTGAATGCAAAACTCGAAATGAGGTACTTTGCCAACTGGTAGAAATTCAGAAGAAATTTAAAAGAGTACTTTTTAAAAAGTATGGAGGGATGTGGTATTTAAATGTTAACACTTTAAAAAGTGGAAGATCTTCTGCTTTGTAAGTAAATATTGTTTAGAAATGCCTAAACTGAAAGAAAGCCTGGAAGACTGTTGTATCATAACAAGATACAAAGTCTTTGATCTAATCTACAGTTCACACCCTTGCTTTGGAAACAATTCTATACAAGGAGTTTTCAAAAGCGCATTTGACCAACAGTTGTTTATAGTCAATTTCTCCAAGAACCTTCTGCAAAAATGCCAAACAGGTCATGTTAGGTAAGGTCTACATTTAACTCAGTTGGTTTGGAGTGTATTGGCAGATACACTGAATCCCAGATCGAGGGTCTAAAATACACTTCCTAACATGTTGGCATGTTCTACTGAAGTCTAAAGAAAGCCCAGTCTAGACACAATTCCCATCCCAATACATGGCATTTATGTTGCCTTTCTACAGAATCAGCAATTCACTAAGTTGCAGCCATTAATGCCTTTGATGATGGAATATTGCTTGTTAATCTTATGTCTCACTCTGCCCAAGTTGCACTGGGACCCATTATGCTCTACAGCACCAATGGGTTTGGCAATTGTTGTAAGATTGGGTGAAATTCAGCTAACCTAAATGTAGGTATTTAAAAATCATGCCTGTTATGAACTAGTCAAGCGAGATCCCTCTACAGTCAATGCAGACATCCTGGCATCTCAATTAAAGATTGTTCCTGGTTAAAGCATTCAGGATGAGATAAATCACTGCCTCTCTCCCTAATGACTATGTGGAGGTGGAGGACTAGTTCAGATCAGCTACCATACTGTAGGTGAGATGAATTCCACTGCTGCTAAGAATGGGAGGATGTGATAGGATAGAACAGTTGAGTATACATGGAGGGAAACACATCAGGGCCAGTGGCGAGGCTGGAACTAGGGATTCAAAGGGCTATGGGGATAAAATTATTAATATTTAACATGAGAGGTCTGGCAAAGAGATTTATCCTAACTAAGAGCACATTCCTTATGACTAAAAGCTGCCAATCTCTGATATTTTTTCCAACTCCCTACTTCTGACCTAAGATAATACTGGTGTGCCGTTCCTATAGTCCTCTCTGCCAAGAGCTGTCTCTCCATATTGCCATGTTATTTACTGTTTGACTCTTTCTAAGAACAGTGACAGCTACTTAAGGAGTCCATTCTTCCCATCCATCCCTCCCAGGGATGAATACCTGTTTTGGTTTTGATTGGGTCTTTTTTTTCCTGAGACATTCTGTGGGTTGGTCTCTGCAGTTACTTGGGAAGAGAAAAGGGGAGCAGAGAGGAGATGCTGGCCAAATGTATTCTCACTATGAGCATAGTTACTAAAGCTTCTGTCTGACCTGTCCTAAATTGTGCTTGAGTTGCTACACAGATTCTCTGACAGGGTCTTGGGTCAGACTGTGAGCCAGAAGCAAGTGGGAAGGACCAGTGCTGACACTCGGCTACACCGCTCCCACACTTCTCTCTGATGTTTACACTTGCCATTCTGATCCTTAGACATCTGTGGCAATTTTGACCACAGTCCTGGTTAGGGAGGCCGTGGGAAAGTTCTTCTTGGGAAGAGGAAACAGTATGCAGGCCTCAGCACTGTGAACTGTCACTCTCTCCAGAGGAAAGGAATTAAAATAGTATTGTCTTCAAGAGCTGAGAAAATTTGCAGATTTTCCATGTACAGTAAACAGTTTCTATAATTACCAGGAAAACAAAACAGAGAGACAAAGCATTGCAGCAGAGCCATCCCATCTCACACATACTGCTGTGATAATGAAATCCAAACCCTGTGGAATTGCAGGCACATTATTCTCACTTGCTTTAAAGGTCAGCTAAGAAGCTAATTTCTCAAATGGGCTCATAGCTCTGAGACAATGTAACACTAGTCGTTTCTTACAACAAATTGCAGTTGTCAGAGAAACTGGATTAGTAGCTCATGGAGCTAAAAATAGACATTATGAGCTTGCCAGAGAAGGATGAATTCAGTACCAGAGGTGAAAGTATATCAAAATATCATAATGTCTGTAGAAAAAGAAACAAAAGAATGCTCAACTCAAAGCAAGTTACCCATAAAAAGATATTAAAAATAATCTGAATCAACAACTGGAAGAATGACAGGGTTTAGTCTTGCTCCTGTTTTATTCACCTTCCAGATCCACCTTGCAATTGCAGCTTTATCAGCTAAATCAGTCTGGCCAGAGTCCTTTCAAAATCCCATACCTCTGGTTAGGCAGTGAAAGGCATTACATTAAAGCTGTTATTTGAATACTGACAGGAGTAATCTTTGGCTTTAGACTTTTATCTTCTGGGGGGGAGGGAAGTAATTTATTGCTAAACTTATTCAACTGAAAAATAAAAACTAAACTCCTAAAGCCCAAATCTAATCAGAGAGCTATAGTGAAAGAAAATTTCCAAACCTAAGGACACCTTTTTCCTTAGCAGAGCAATGCTACCATACTGTAGGAGCAGCAGTCCACTACAGATAGGGAGCCTCAACCTCTCTGGTCAATGTGAAAAGTTCTACCAGATATAGGTTGGGTTTCAACTGAAGCCAGGCCTGGCAGTAGCTGAAGCAGTTTGTACTATGACCTAAGAGAGTCTTCTTTCATTCAGATTCAGAAGCAGACTGATGAATAGCTCAGGAATGATCTTCACTCCTTGCTTCAGAAATTCGTTCTGTAGTATCTGACTTTTCTGCACTCATTTTATAAAAACTCTGCATTTTAGACGTGAGGCATTGACAAGGATAGGGTACAAATGATAGCTTACATCAGAGAATCAAACCACTGTGAAAAATATCGGTCAAGGATTTGCGTTCATTGTCCTTTACACATTTTATAAGCCACAGCCTTTTTTGCAGATTCTGTCCTTGCAGAATCCTTTGGTAATCCTTGTAAGAGAGGTTGAGAGTGATCTAAATTTTGGGATTTAATTAGCATCAATACTTTTGTCTGGCATTGACTATGTACCATTATTACCATGCAGGGTTAAGTTTCAGTTGTGAAATAGAAATATCAGGATAAGCAGCACCAGCACTAACCTGCATTGCACATCCTACAGATCATGACACATTTCATGGTATACTTTGTATTTTATAGAACATAATATGATTGGTTAAATATGTAGAAAACCAGTTAGGAATAAAAATATACAAAATAGGTGGACACTGTTGTGTCTGATAGCTATCTTGAGATATTATGGGTATATTACCACCTACTCCTGGGATGGTTCTGAAACAAATAACACATCTTAGGCATCCATCCTTGCTTTGGTGAGAGGCATGGTCATCATTATCCCTTTAGTTGTTAAAATTTAGTTCAAATAGCACTTGATTTGATTTTAAATTTCCCCAGGTCACTACATTCCTGCAGTTCCTCTTTGCAGGATTCCGTAGTGTTTTGAAGAGGCTATGTGGAGTCTGTGCCATCCACTAGTGCAACACACAAATGTTAAGCTGTTTCAGACCATCCTGGAGACTCCAAACAATGTTTCACAGCCGCTAACAATCCAGGTATTCTCTTTGCCATTTTGTTCTGCTCCTGTGGCCAACTTGAGAGAAGGAACTGAGTGCTACAAAACAAACAAACAAACAAACCAACCAACAAAAACTTCTGGTGGATTATGTTTATTTCAGTGGGATAAATTAATGATTAGGAAAAACTTTGGCAAAACAAACTAATGCTGCTGGTTTGAACTTTGCAGCCTGAGCCCATCAAGTCACACAGTACAGTCTTTTCCCAAATGCTCTGAGAAGAAATTAAACTTTGCATGCAGTATCTTGCCTAGAAAAACTGATAAGAATTTTCCAATTGTTTGTCACTGGGATCCTGACTTTCCCATCTAATTGAAAAGCCATGAAATTCATGACACTGTGAATGGAAATGTCTCAAAGTCCTGATATGTTTAAACTTTTCTTCTAGGAACTTTTTGTAATTCTCAAACTGGTGATTTAACTGGCCATCTATTCAGGCTCATCTTCATTTCCTCTGTAGGTAACTGTAGAGGATGATTAATCGCTGATGCCTTAGACTTGTATCTTTCAGCTTTTCCCTTTGATTTCAGTATTGCCAAAGTAAAATCTGGGGGCTTATTCCTGTCTAAGATGGTCACAAAGAGCTCCCATAATGGGGCCAGGCATATGTGAAGCTGACTTGTAGGTCTGAGTAACAAGCTCCAATTATTGGAGGAAGATGGATGTTCACCTGAGTTCATGATGCTCAGTTTAAGGAGTGGGAATTTTTAGTGAGAGTCGTGAGCCATGTATCAGTGGTCTGTCATTTACTGAGAGTGCAACGAAGGGAAGGAGCAGGTCAGTGCTGTGCAGTTTTAATCTCAGGTTTATGAATGCAGAGAGTCTCATTCCAAACTTCTCTGTTTGGCAAGCTGGATAAAAATGTTTGGTACTGCTAAATTGCAAAGATTGGCCACCTTGAAGCCTGCACTCCTGTGGGAATGGACCAGTCTCCCCTGGGTGCAAGGGCTTTTTGTGCAATTCAGTAATACTGTTTTAGTGTGTCCTACAAAGCTACTCTGAAGAGACTTGGACTTCAATTGTACAAGCATTCTGCACTAAGTAACAGGGTTACAACCTTGCACTATCAACAAAGGTTGCTTAGCATTAAAATATGTTGGATGTTATTGAGTATTACTAGAGCTCTGTCAGTGTTTGGAGCACTGTGATGTTTATGAGCTGAAGCAGTTTGTATAAAATTTGTTACAGTTAAAAACATAATCTAATTAATGACAGTATTTGCATTTTAGTAATATGCAGAGGAGGTGAGGTGGTGTCCCTAGACATTTCTGTCAACTTAATGGTTTAGAGATTAATTTTAGCACTATGTAAATCTGAACATTATTTTAAAAGATCAGCCTGCAATCTATCTGGGTAGCGATGTGGCAGGTTAGAGTTTTACTGTGAGCTAGCATGGGCAGAGAATCTTTGCAAAGTATATAAACTGAGATCTTCCCACACTGAACCCTAGGGAGTAATTGCAAAGTTGAGTCTGGTTACTTCCCCTAGCTGTTCAGCAAAAGAATCCACCTGCCAACAGAAGCGGAGTCCATACAGACTGCCATGTGCTGCATTTCAGTTTTTTACTTGGGATTCATTTGGCACTCTTAGTGGTCTAGAAGTTACAGTAAGTACCTCTGGTGCAAAATTACCATTTTGATTATGATTGCTTCCCCAAACCAACTGAATTTATTACTAACCAAAGACTTATCTACTTGAAAACAAAACAGTAAAGTTCGGTTCTGTCATTTATGTCTTTGACGCAAGCGGTTGAAGTGCATAATATACGTATGTACTAACCAGGCTGTGTTGTGTCATTGAGCAAGATTTATTCAAGGCTGCAGCACCACTATAACACAGCAGAATTCAGTATTAATCCCTCTATGGGAGCGTAAGTCTATGTAATAAATTGATGTGCCATATATGTAGGCCATGGGAAAATTGTGTGTGCAGTGAACTACATACGGTCTTAAAAGCTTTAACATTTGTACTGCTCTTCCAGAATGTATATCCTGATAGCTGTGACCCTATGAGCTTCTGGAAAAAAAAACCCAACAAAAAACCAACCCAAACCCTAATCTAAAGTTTATTCTTCTTGTTTAAAAATCACTGTTTTGTGAGTTACTGTTTACACAGGCCTCCATACAGCAAGGAGTCTTTCTTCATGTGTTGCTGGGTAATGAAAAAGCAGATGTTATCTGTAATCTTGCAGGCTAGAGAGATCAGTGAATGCCTGTCCTGAATCTTCCCCTGATAAACTGCTGCTTTTTTTTTTCCCTAGCAAAAGCACAGTGCCAATAGCTGGGCCTTCTTTAGAAGAAACAAACTGTTGGTTATATGGCCTCGTTCTGTTGATACTTCTAGATTTTTCTCTTTCTGCCTCCTTTTGAGGAGGTTTTGCTGATCTGATTTCTGCACAGTGTAACTGAGGGTGGTTTGCCTTTTTTACCCTTCCTTTTCAGGAAACCACTGAAGGCCTCAAACAAGAAGAAGAAACTTTGCAAACCACATGCAGGCATGTCATTAACAGCAGAAGGATACAACAGACTTCTAAGAGTAGTCCAAATTAGCTTTTAATGACATGCCTGCACTGTGTTGTGATTTCACATCTTGCTTTCATAGTGTGACCTGCTATAATGGTGTTTGCTACAATGAGGTCCTTTTAGTTTGTCCTTACAAATTTTACTTGTTTGTTGCCATATTAGAAACATAAGATACACTCTATAAGAAAAGCAATATACAATATACTATACATCTATTTCAATGCCTCTAGTTTTAGGCTGGTATTCATATAAGTGTTTATAATCAAAAATACAGGTTTTATTGTTTTTCACAGGACTAAGCAAAGAAGTTTTGCCTTGTCTAAATACTAACAGTTGTCTAAATGTAACATTGCTATTCAACACTCTTTTTTCATGCTTCCAGTTAGCTTGTGTCAGTCTCCATCCTACTCGGAGTCCCCATTAATGTATTTGAAAGGATTTGAATGAGCTATTTTAGTGCATGACCTTTGCACAGTACCTGATTCATAAAGAGAAATAGATCCAAAATCTCATCTATAAATTGTTAGTGATCAGCAAAACAACAAAACCTCTTAGAAGTACAGCTGAGTAAGTTCTGAAGATCTTGCATTGCTTATTCAGTTTCTCAGTTTCTGGAGTCATTATAACAGACAGTTTTGATGAAGCTTTTACCATGGACACTGGCACCAGCCTTCATCAAAGATTGTTCTAATTTCTACTTCTCATTTTATCTGGAAGTTTACTGTAATGGAGAAATTATCTGGATTTAAAACCAACAAAAATCATACAGTTTTCCATTAAGTCAGTTCTTACCTTATTTGACCTAGTCCTTTGGTATGTAGCTCACATTAATTATTTTTTGTCATATTAGTTACACAATATCCAGAAAAATTGTTAACCCAGAGAAACTCCACTGAAGAACATTTTGTTCCTAATTGTGACAATCATACTTCTGTTACATATTCCAGAACTAAGTCACTGAAGAGGTGATCAAGGAGGACAGAATATTAAGACAAATATAGAAATTTTACACACACGAAATGTGTGCACTTTGTTAAAAAATAATGCAATAGGGAAGTTCTTTTTTTTTTCTTCTCATTAAAATTTGCCAATACGTGCAACAGTTGCTCATAAAATCTTATTTCTTCCCTCACATAGTCTGGTTGGAAGTCAGTAGATATTCAAATCAAAAAGGTTACATTGTCAGAAATGTAGCTAATTCACTGTGTTTCATTGACTGAGCTTACTTTACTAAGCACTTCAGTAACAGAGTAAGAAAGTACCGGTTCAGATTCACTGCCAGGTGCTCAAGGTACCATCCACACTGTATTTATTCTTATTCTTTCATCCTTTAAAATGGAAAAAAAAAAAAAAAAAAAAAAAGTTTAAATCTGTGTCTTTGCCTTACTTGAGTTCTCACAGGGCTGCATCTGGTAGTATGCTGCAAACTTGCTTTCCCATGCTACCACATCAGAAGAGTCGGTACTTCATTATTTTTGTGATACTTTTTTTCTGTCTGTTTGCCTGAAATTTTCTGACATCTCTTTAACCATGTCCATAGCTCTGATTGGGCTACCCGATGTCTGGGACTCTTGGATTAAAGGCCACACTAAACATGTGCAGAGCAATTCTGTACCTTGGGTGGGAAGAGTTTTTCATGGGTATGTTTGGCTTACTGCTAGGGGCATGTGCACAGGACTCACCTCATGCTCTGGAGTTTACGTGTGTAGTCTCTACACATGCTCAGCTAGTGCAGTCACATGGTCATGCATTTCAGTCTGGAAAATACTAAGGAAAGCCATGGAAATTGCAGCAGTTGGAATTTCAGATGTTGGCAGCCAGTACCTGATTGGTACCATCTACTCTGTTGTTTCAAGAAAACTTTCTGGAATGATAAGATGGAAGGAAAAAAGAAAGGGAGGGGAAATGTAAGGTAGAGCTCATTTTTCAACTTCATGTTCTCTTAAACCTCAGTGTTTGCCATTACCACATGTGGAACTAATGCAATTCAAAGACAGTGGTCAACACTGATCGTGCATCTCATAGGGGTCATTTCTGAGTTTCCACAGGTAAATTTTATACTATGTAGCTATAATACTGCCAGGGGCAGGACATGATTGTCCTTTGTAATAACCAATATTTAAAGATTTGTTGCTGAAATGGTCAATACCCAAATACCCTGTTGAGACTTGGCAAGTAGGGTTCCCTTTCCAGTAAAGTTTTGTGGTAGGAACTTGGAATGTTCCTGTGAATCAGGAGTGATCTGTGGAGGTTCTAGGCCTTCACAGATAAGGCAGCACAGTCAAAACCGTGATCAGTACTGCCATGCCAGGAACATGGTGTTCTGAACAACTGCAGACCTCCTACCTCCTGATAATCCTTGCAAAGCAAAACCAGATGACTCCCATTATGGCTAAAAGGAGCCTTTGGGCCACAAGTCTGCAAAGAGCATTGAAACCATATCCCGCACTCCTTGCTGTACAAAACTGTCAGTGCTCTGGTTTTGCAGGTGTTATATTTGCTGGATAACAGTCTGTAAACAGAATCCTAGTCTGGCATAGCTGATGGGTAACATATTCCATGTGGGAAGAAGACAGCGCCTTCTCCTGACCTGCACTTGGACTTAAAGCTAAGTTACATGGGCCATCTGGCCACAGTCCTGTGTGTGCTGAAGTGAACCAGTGACATAAAGGACACGGGGCCTCGTGCAAAGTGTGCTTCGGTCAGGCCTCCTGCAAACATTGCAAGTAAGGGTGGCAGGACTGTGGCCATACCTCATCGGGTGGTCATAGATGGGAGTTGCACACCCAGTATCTAATGCAGCATTTCAGATACCTGACTTATTTTTCCATACATTCTACACACATTCCTACATGTTTTATGAATCAGGTCTGTGATCAATGTTTTGAACAATTTGTTTGCTGCGGTTTCATGGGGTTACTATCTCTTCAGTTTGCAATGTAAATAATATTGTACATCTGCTATTTTATGATACAAATGCCATGTGAATTGCTTATTTTTAAAATGTTACAGCTCTGTTATGGTTTATTTACAATGTCATCTTACAGTATTGGTTTATTATATAATGTATCTATATGGCATGAATTAAATTGCTTATATTTTACAATGTCAAATATTTTATTTTTGTTTTCTAAAATGACTACATTTCATCCTATGCAGTTTCATAAATGTTCCTTAAGTGGCTCATTATGTCTGGAAATATTGCTTCCTCTCCAGTAGTGCAGGCATTAAGAACCAGTATTCCTGATTAAAACCATCAGATATATCATCTAGCAGTTTCAGGTTAGAAATATATGTACAAATATGTAAGCATTTCTAGTTAACCAGAACACCTAGTGTATCTTCCTTGCTTTTCATGTAATGATACATTTTAATCACTTTGTATACTTTTTATTTGTATTTATTTGTGAGTCATACACAGTGTAAATAACATGTTTCATTATGCAAGATTTCTAGGTATTCAAGATTACAAAAAAAGGTGAATTTGTTTATGAAAAGAAGTTGACAGTAGATTGGAATGACATAAAGTGGTGATGACTATGTCCTATTTATACTGTTCATTTCCAAATTGTCTGTTAAAGAAAAAACATTTCATTTGCCCTTTAATGTCCAACCGGTTATTTAGAGTATATTTACATCAATAAATCATGCAAAAGTCTATTAAAAGTCATGATGAATCATTGACATTTTTTCTTTCTCTGTTGACAGCTTACCTATGGATAGTAGAATTAAAATATACTAAACCCCATTTCACTAGATACAATCCAAAAAGTCAGTTAAGAGATTTGTGGAAAAGAACCTCTTCTCACTCCTAGCTCTGAAACCTCACCTTATGCCACAAGTCCAAATGTATTGCTAAAAGATAAAACAGTAAAATATGTTATAACAGAATTCTAGATGCTTAAATATGTGGTGAGTATCTCCCTTGATGTGTAAGCTTTGGTTTTCATGGTCATTGCCATGCAAATGGTACTGTATGATACTACGAAGCACTGATTTCCTCCAGTGATTGTTCAGTAGAACAGCAGTGCAGAACCAGATTTCAGTCCTGGAGAAGAGAGTTTGAAAACAAGTGACACTACAATGGAATTGCTCACTGCTACGAACACAAGAACAAAGGAAGCTGGCTTGCTGTACATCATCAGCCTTACAAATGCTGTGTGTGTTGCCCATTTTTTCATTCCGTCTTCATCTTCTCTGTATCCCCAACTGAGAACATGACTCATTCTGCTCTGCTATTTTTTACAGAAGACCATTAGCTAGAATTGGTTGCAATATTTTTCCGTGGAATTTGTTTCTGGGAGAAAATGGAATTGCAATTAATTCAAAATGTTGGCAGGGGAGTTTGATTCTGACATTTAAGTCTTGAATGCGTTTGGCTTTTATGTGGCTGAAATTAAAGCTAAGGAAGGGCTAACCTATCCTAAAATTTCAAGGATTTTTGCCCTTGCCGCAGGTGGCTTTAAGACTGGTGAATATTTTTCAACAAAAAGACTGATTATTTGCTTATTCCTGTCTTGTAAATTAGTCCAGAAAATTATTCTGGAATGCTTAGGTGGGAATTTTAATAGCTCTGGTATGTGGGAGTCAGCTCTTATCACAGTAGATCTGGGAATACTGCATGTCAACCAGGAAATTCTAATCAAGACAATTCTCAGAGTCTTTCGTCTGGGAGAGTTACCCTTCTGTTAGAATAAAACCATGTTATATGGTCTCACTTTGACCATTTATATGGCTGTGTGAATATAAAGAATGCCTTCAGTTTAACAACCATATGTAGTCCAGATAATTCCAACACAGAGGACACAATAGGAATAAAAAAGGGCACAGACAAGGGCAAGAAAAGTTATGAAAGCTGTTGCATACCTTCCAAAAATTAAATAGGCAAGAATTGCCCAGGTTTGAAAAGACATGACTATGATGAAGATCTTTGAATACTATGGTGAAAGGGGAGAGAAAACTATTCTGTGCTTCTTAAAATGCCAGAATTAGAGAGCATTTAATGAGGTTACAGGCAGCAGATTGAAAACAAGTAATGCAAGAGAAAGTCTTTTTTTTCATAGACTGTGTAATCAAATTGTGGCTCTCAGTGCCAACAAAACATTTCAGAGACTGAAATAGAAGCAATTAGAAAAGCTGATGGAGGGTAGATTCATCGGTTGATTTTGAACATGTTGAACTGCATGTTCTTGTCATCTCCTGAAGCCACTAATCCTTTTGTTGCAGGAGTCTGGGGGAATGTGCCAGTCAGAGGTCTTGTAATGCTTTTTTATGTTCTGCCTTGTGTGACATTCCCTGTAGATACTGTGGCAGACAAGTTATTGGGTAGATGGACCCTTCAAGAAAAAGTCTGATTTTAGATTCATAAATGGGAGACACTGGAAGAAGAGGGTCCAGGATGATCTGCAGGCTGAGGGAAGAACGGGAGGAAGGGAATTTGAAAGCCAACAGAACCAGGAGGAGATACTGTAATATACTGAAAACAGTGTCAAGAACAATGCAGGGAGGGGGAAAGAGGCAGGCTGTCTTCTGGGAGCAGGCATGCAAGTGAGGACTGAAAAGGATATTGGCTGGAACAGGAAAGGATATCTGGTGATTTTTCATTGGGGAAAAAAAAATCAAAAAGTGGATTTCTGCTGAAATGTCTCAGCACAAAGAAGTTTCATGTGACCTTTCACAGGATTCTTCCTTAATTCTTGGGGAAAAAAAAAGAGAACATGTGTACCAAGGAAATGAAGAGCCCACAATGGGTCGAGGTTAGCGGTGCAAGAAAGACTTGGGGGTCTTTCATCATCCTGATGGGGAAAACACTGCTGTGTGTTGACTCTACCTAGTACCTGGAGCACAGACATTGTGTGATTAAGTCTGAGATGTTGTTATTAACAGCCTTAAGCGAAAAGGATTGTTTAAGTGTTCTTACATCCAATTCCCCCGCCCTTATATCTGTACAGAGGCAGAGAAAATTAGATAATAGAACTGAATAAAGGAGCTATTCCTGTAGGTCTACACAAACTATTTTCTCCACTCTGTATATATGAGCATATCACATACTTTAATTCTCTTTTACTAGCCTCCTAAGATGTAGACATGTGTGAGAAACACAGGCTAAGTGGAACAGAAACTGAAGTTGAGGATCATTCTGATTCAGTATTTTCATTAAAGATCTTAGTCCAGAGGAGAAGAAATTATATCAGTTGATGGCACAAAACTGGGAGATGTTATCAGCACAGCAAGAGCCAAATTAAATTAGGGAAGAATGGAATGGCCTTTCAGACCATACAAAATAGAAACAGGATGAAAGGATAAGTAATGTGTGCCAGGATTAATTGCAGGTATTCCTATAATAACTGGAAGCTCATAATTTAGAAATGACAGAAGAAAAAGAGATGGAAGAGTACTGATTGAGAAGCATATGATTATAACCACTATCATCATATGAGAAAATCAAATGTAACCACAACAGAGGTGTTTCTGAAAGATAGAGGAAAACACAAATGCCATTGCATAATGTCTTTGTGGGATTGTATCTGGAATACTGTGTGTAATTCTGATTATTTGCCTTCAGGAAATCAAGTGCATTCCTGTGGCTGACAGCAAGGTAAATGTAATTATTTAATTGACCCGCTTCTTTTCCAGTGGAACATGCATCTTTTAAAAAGGATATATTTAAAACTTTTTAAGCATGCCTGATGTAATAGTATGTCTTTAAGTAGAGAATATATCACCATCAAAAATGTTCCAAGCACCCACAATTGCTTGCTGCTCTGTTAAGGAGGCAGAGGTAGATGCAGCTTAAGAAGGTAGCCAAGAGATAGGAAAGGCTGAGTTGCCACCTAGTGTATCTCTTGACAGATTCTCTCTACCTTTTTCTGTGGTACTAGAATCAACCTTCCACCGTCCATCACCTACACTCCTGGCTCTTCTTTAATGTGTGAAAAAGAAAGATAAACATCAGTATTTGTGTGAGGGATCTTGGTTCAGTTTCCTAAATACAGACCTCTGCATTTGAGATGCCCTAGTTCACTTTGCTTGGCCTCTAGCTCCTAAGTGGCCAAAAGGTCCAATACACCTGTAGATCCTGGGCCATACTTATCAATGCCAGATCGCTCTCTTAGATGCCTTGAAATAACACTGTATTCAGGTAACTGAATTAATTATGTCCTGCTGAGGTTATAATTGATTTCCCAGATAAAATACATGTCACTGTTGGAGGGAAAACTAGCTGACCAGACTAGAAGAAGTCCTTTTTTTATGATAAAGTAAACTTCTATGCATGGTCCAGAGAAATATTAAACGACATTTTAGTAATATAGCTAATACAGTAATTTGAGTACTTTTACTAGCAAGTAAAACAGAAATGTGATTTGTTTTATTTCATTTGACCCTCAAAATGTGTCTTCTGAGTACATGGAAATAGGCATAATGCTATATACTTTGCATTTTTTTCTCCCATCTCTGTTATTTCTGCTAATAGTAGTCCCTTGCTTTGAGTGTCTCTTCTTGTATAGCATGCCTTATTGTAATTACTTTCAGAAAATCAATATAATGGTGATGGTGAAAGAACAAAGACTACTTGTAATTCAGTTTCCTGTCTGGAGCTGTCAGAGAACACAGGGGTGTTCAGAAGCCCTTGCAGTGGTATGAGAAGCCAAGCACCATGCTCTACAACGAAAATGACTCTTGATTCTCTTACAGATAATTTTCATTTCCCTGTGATTGGCAGCATGTCGCCAGTCAGGTCCAAGTTTCATCAACCTTAGGTGGTCCCTTCGCAGTGACACAAGCCTGACAATGTGTCAGGCAAGAACTAGACCTGTTGTCACACACCAACCATTACAGGGCAGGTCATACAGATAGTTACAGATAGTATCTATTTGTGTCCAATACACCTGTAAATTCTTCTTTGTTTTAGGACGGAATATTACATCTTTCTTTTCTTTTTCTTTCCTTTCAGATACATGCCTTGGGGAATACTAAGGTGAATAATGAGTCATGACAAATTGTTTAGCTCTATTTCTCACCTTTTTTTCTTGAGTGCTGCATGCATTTGCAGTTTCTGACCCATCTGGTCTGAAGACACCAGAATGTTTGAAAAGTTGATTTGATTTTCCATTTACATTACTAAGCACTGTATTATCAGAGTACCAGCAAGACATCTTGTGCTAGATATCCCAGACTCTCATAAAATCCTCCCCTAAATGGACTCAGAGCTCCAGCTCTCTCTACCACACAGTAACATTCAAAAATGGTCAATGCATTGGAAAAATGCTCTGAAATTTCACATTGCTTCTTGTCCAACAACAGAAACATTACCATCTGAGGTGAGCAAGCCCGGTTTGGAGTAGGAGCCATACCTTCTTCTCACATTAACACCTTTATAGATCACAGGCTGATCCTCCCTTCAATATTCTGAGTCGCTTCCATTGTTACAAACTTGGGGTCATGGAGCAGTATTTGTAGAGGGTGTTTCATAAGAACTTTGATTATTGCACCTGGCTATTCTGACGAACAAGAGACTTCTCATTAAGATATTTGACCATGTGCTCAAACCTACAACTGCCATGCTTTGGATAACGCTTGTATTTTTACAGGCTTTTTACAAAAACAACCTTTGTTTTTGTAAGCATATTATCAAACCGAGCTGTTTTTTTCTCTTATTCTGTATTATTTCAACAAAGTTATTTCCCAACGAGTTATTATTACAAGTGGTAAACATACAGTAAGTTCTCCATCAAAGAGTTTTAGGTCTTCAATTATAAACTTCAGTATACCAAAGCCATAGGCAATATAAATACTAAATATCTCCATTTCACAGGAATTTAGAAAACACTGGGATGGCTGAAGTCTTTGAGAAGCCTACTCAGTCAATCCTGGCTATGCAATGCAAACATACAAATGTGTCAACTTTACATTTGTGTGAGTGTATGTGTTGTATAACATACAAGGCTTGCTCTGTCGTTGATTTTTCTGTGTACAAAGCAGTACACAGCTGAGAAGTCATGTCTTCCAACAGTAATGTATGAAATTAAGCTTAAGCTATAATCTAAAGCTGAGCTCAAACTGAAGCGAGCACAAATCCACTTGAACTAGCAGCCCAGAAAAAGATGGAAGATGGAAGAAGATGGAATATATGTTAAGGCTAGGTCAGATTTCCTAGAAGAAGTGGGGAGATGCTGCTGTTACTTGTAGAAAACTGTTCAGATATCTATTATCAGGAGGTGATGAACTTCTGTTTAAATCATGAAAGAATAATATCGCAGCCCATTTTATAAATCTGCTGCTGAAAACCCATCAATAGCAGCAATAGTAATCTTGAATTCCAGGGTAAACAGGAGTTTAAAATTAGCTTGAGCTTTGGAAACTGTAGTTTATAAGGAGAAAAGAATTATCTTTTGATGTTGTCTGTGCTGGCATTCAAGGGAGGAAGACATTTTTTTCTGCCAGTAGAGAGGAGATTATTGATGGGAAAAGAAAGAATTATTTGTTGCTTTAGGCTCAGATTTATTTTATGTTGGAGCCACACAAAATTCTTCTCTATCTCAGAAAAAGCCACAAATTTCCCAGATACTCTAGAAAATCAAGACCTAATCAATTTTAATTGTATATAGCAGTTCACTACCTTCAGGAAGTGTAATATAGATTAAATGTGAAACTTGGCTGGGTGTTTGCTGTGCGCTCCAGGTCAAAAGGAGCCCGTGCAAATGTCAGCTATATAACTAATCTGTGACACTGGAGGTGTGTGGTAAATCAATGTTGCCTTAATTATAGTTTCTTGAGGCAAATACATAGTAGTCATAGAAGGATGGCATATTTAGCTTTAGCTTAATTTACGAAAGCTTAACTCGTTCATTAATAAATTCATTGTCTGCAAATCATTCAAGAAAAAAGAACTCAAGATTTTCCCATACCTCTAATCTAGCAAGGAAATTCCTGGTGGAGACTGCAGAGCGGGCAGTCTAGTTGACCCACGAGTCAACTATTGCAGAGACTTGGAGATCGTGTTATTAGGGTCTGCATCCCCATACAGTGCCCAGCAGCCTCAACCAGGTGGAGGACACAGGGATAAGTGCTGCCAGTTTGCAAAGGGCCATCTCCCCTTCTTGTGCCAGAGTGCATCTTTCATAATCACACAGCCCATCAAAGTAGTGAAGGAACTTCAGTGGCTTCACAATGTAATTTGGAAGTAGAGAAAGAAACTCTTTGCATCACTTGAAGCATTTTTCTGACCATGAGTGATATGTTGATATGGGGCAGACACTGCTGCTACAGCCATGATAGTGCCCAAAGCCAGCCAGATGAGGCAGCACCACCAGGAGAAGGGTGAAGAACCCCTGAGCTGCCTTCCCAGGGCCTCTAAACAACAAATATAGCAGATATACTGTGATCTCAGGAAGGTTTCAGCACTGACACTTATGTGAAGGGTGATGTGAGGGCAGACAGTTGCAAAGCAGCTCGAGTGGCTTCTTTCAGCCAAATCTTCACAACATACTCATAATATGAACTGTGTCATGTTGCCTTTTCTGAAATAGGTGATGCCAAGTCTCTTCTGGCTTTGCAGCATTTTGTAACACTGTTTGACCAATATCCCCATCCTTGAAAGTGTCACAATTTCTTTGCAGAACAAAGCCGGCAAGAGAAAATGCTTGGTGAATCCTAAAATGACCAGCTAATCCCCAACAAGAGTCTTCATTAGTGGCCACACATGGTGTTTGACAGCTGGTGGGTGGCTTCCCTGCACATTACGGTACACTTATGTGAGAGGGACAGGCTGCTCTGTGTGGCACAGTGGGCCATCAGTAATATGCAAGGGTGAAGGAGCAATCAGTGACAAGGAAGCTAAATCCCCTATGCACTGACACAGCCAAATGGTGTGGGTATAACTTCATCCCAGAGAGCGGGTGGGCAGTGGACCGTGGTGGCCCCCACTCCTGCACACAAAGGGTACTGAGACCCATCAGTGCTTCATCTCACCATTCTATTTTGATGCCTCCTCCTGGGCATCTCTGGACAGGGTACCAGTTTACATGAACCTTCAGGCTGTCCCAGCAAAGCTCCTTGGTTGTGCCTGGAGAGCCAAGCTGAGACCCGAGTGTCACAGACCCTGTCGAGGCTTGGAAGGACCCAGAGGACCCACCTGACGTCTCATACCAACAGCACAGGTGAGCAGTGTAGGAGCAGAGGCAATGCCAAGGCTTGCAGCTCCTCACAGGTACAAAAAAAGGAATTTGAAATAAACACTAAGCTAAAGCTAAAACTTCTTTTATTTTTTCTCTTTTTTTCAAGACACACTTCTCATGCTGCCATCCCTGCTCTCTAATGAATGTTTAATGGTACAGTATTTGTTTTACTAAAGAGGATTCAAGCAGCTACTACTCAGCGGCCCTTGCAAAATATGAGTGGATTTCACTACTATTCACACGTGTGTAGTGCAAGTTCTTCTGTATAGCCTCTGCTGCTCATTGGTGTAGGCAGCTCAGCTCACTGCTCCGGGATGACTCCTCTGCCTGGACGATCTCGCATTTTCTCCCTTAGATAAATAGTTAATGCCATGAAAATGCAATCCTTCTCTAAGCCATGGGTCATAATTTTCAGTGTCACTCTGTACAGTCAGTATCTTAATTCCTTAATTAGGCTCTGACGCAGTCAATTTTGAAAAATACAGGATCTCGCTCAGAAGTGAATAGATGAGCCAAATGAGTCACTGATTTCCATTCAGGAGTGCTTGTGGATTCCTCCTCCCTCCCAATGCCCCTCAAGTAGATGGTGTGGTGTAAATGGAGAAAAGGACCTGGAAGAAAAGTCTGAAAACGACCTGGAAGAAAAGGAGAAATGCAGTGGTAGAGAAATGCAATAAGAAGTAAATATTTATGTAAAGGCTAGGGAAAAAAAAAAAGCTGGGAAAAAAAAAAAAGAGGAGGTAAGGATCCAATTAACCAAGGCTAAAGCATATCGAACTGTTCAGAACTATTTAACAGCCTTTATTGCAGAGGTTAGGAAATCAAGCAGGTGACAAGGAGACGTACAGGCAGTAAATGAGGAGCAGCTTGTTCCACAGCCATGTCAGACTGAAAAAAAGCTACAGGAAGGATGACATAAAGATGGGGAAAGTTGTCCTAGTGAAAAGAAATTGGTGCTTTTATCTTCTGTGCAGATTCATTGATTTTTCATGCAACTTGATTTGCCATTTCCCGCAGAAAAATACTGTTCATAATGTAAGGGTTTTTTTCCTGTGCATGGTCCTGATTGGGCTGAGCTGAATTTTCTTCAAATTTCTCAGTAGAAACTTCCACCAGGTGTATACATGATTTTTACTATTATTTAAATATTGACTTATTCAATATTTACTGAGCAATCAGACCAAGACATTGCTTGGGCTTTATTTTTTTTAAATGGCTCATGGCTGTAGATTTTTTGTTTGACACATTTGGTGGCCATTTCTTCTACAAAGAAAGCTTTCCATAGCTCATTCATTTTCAAAATGGTGAAAACGAGGAATGCTCAGAGAAAAATAAAAAAAGGGATGCAGGGAAAGTACTTGGATGAAGTGAAAAAAGAACTAGAGAATGAGTTTCAATGGATGTAGCTTCAGCCAGTGAAAAATAAGAGTAATATACCATGAGACCCAAGGGATAATAGAGGAAAATAGAGCAGTGAGGAGCAAAACATATCAGTATGTGAAGCGAAAATAAGGACAGCAGAACTCTCAACACAACCGACTGCTCTCAAAATGGTATTGCATGTTAGATCTAAAGGCTTTGCAAGTGGTCTGGGGAATCTGATGCAGCACCTCATGAAATCTTGCCCCAGAAGCATAATGGCAAAATATATTCGGCACATAAGGGCCAAAATACAAACTCACTTGGTGACATAGAGTAAGAGATGTTAGAAGTTTTAGTGCTTTGGAAACAGACACACTTTTCCCTCTGGCTTTGCCTGTAGACCAGCAGGGATGTTACAGATAGTGGGAACTGTACAGGGGCCCTTTGTATTTCCTTATCCTGCCTGCTGACTGCCTGTGCACTGGCGAGGTGGCTGCAGCAGTAGGTGATGTGAACACAGCCCAAAGACATCACGAGCTTTCACATCTTCATTGATTCTTTCACCAGAAGAAGCCATATCACACAGTGATCTTCATAACTGTACAAAAACCCTTGTCTGACAATTTTTCATCACGACCACATTCCTCTTCTCAGTAGAAAACACCTTACATAAAGCAAGCCAGGCTTGGTTTAATGCTATTGGCATGGAGCTCTGCAGGATAGATTCCATTTTTTCTAGAAAAGGCCCTCAAAAAGAGAAACCTCATCCAAAATGTATAGTCCAGCTGGGCAATTTCTGCATTAGCTTGACTGCAAGATGACCCTGGATATTTGAAAAAAACCCCAAAACCAAAACCTAAACCTAAACCAACAAAAAACCAAAACAAACCAAAACCAAACAAAACAAAATAAAGCCAACGTGGGGAACGGCACTCAGATCTGCTACGTGTAAAATTGTAACATTTAATTGTCCTTCGGTGCAGCACTGAAGCAAACCCAGGCGGAAGCTCTGGTAGGGAAATGATGTTTCAGGCTTTTTATTGCAAAAAACTAAAACAATAAATAATGGAATATTAAAACCATGTACCAGGAACTATTACATTATCAGGTTTAATAACTTTCCTCAGATATTACTTTGTTATAATTCATAAAATGAGCATGACCACATCAGCAGTGTGGGTGACTACTGTGTTGGTGAGATATAATGATTGCGGTGCACATTTGCTGTCGCCATGGACTCACAGATAATAAACATAATTGCCTCCAGTGTTCCAGACAGTGCTTCTCCTCACATAAATTATTTTGCAATAGCATGACCTATCCCCAGGCGGCATGCTGGGCTGCTATTGTATGTAGTGATCCTTTTTCATCACAGTATTAGTTGCACTGTATCCAAGCTGTAGAGCTGTTGAATGCAGCTCCTAGAAGATTTCAGCCATTTATTGAATTCCAAAGAAGGAAAGATTAATTTCTTACCAGAGCCTCAAGAGCAACCCTTGAGGCTTTGTCTTGGTAATGTTGTGCAATGTTTTCCATATACCACGTTGCTTAGGCATGCTTATAGAATCTGATTTACACTTCTAGGTTTACACACATATCTGATTTACACTTCCACCCCCTCTCCAGGGACAGTCTAGACAGCTTTACAGGACTGATAGACAGGAGAGTATCTCAAAGGCTGCATTTTTCTGTCCAAAACTGCTCAGATGTTTGACACGCTTTAGCAATAGCCCTGAATCTGGGGGAGTAAGCTCGGTTCTTTCAGATGGCAAGAGTCCTTGGAGAAATAGCACATACTCAGCTGGAAGCTGAAGAACATGGTCTTGCACACAGTGCATAACATCAGCAACCTGTTGGGCAAATGTCAGCTTAGCTCACCTCTGGGGTCACAGCTGCTTTTTGGACCGCCTTTTCTTCCCTTCTTCCCAGCTTCAGACCTTCCTCCCCTAGCACCACCAGCAATATCATTGTCCAGAGCTGAGATGGACAGATGCACCCTTATATTCACTCTGGGGCAAAGCCTATTTCTAGCAGCATCATCCTTATTTCTGATAATGGAAAGGTAACAGCATGTATCTGACTCAATATATTTACACCTCCCTCTTTGGAGGGACTGCAAGGCTGCCTTGTTCAGGCTCTGTGAGCGACTGATCTGTCTCCTTTTGGTCTCCACTCTGACAGCCACCTATTTCCTATCAGTGTCACTGGGTCTGCAGCAGGACTTTCTAGCCAGTGGCATGAGACATGGAGAGAACTTGTCTTCCATGTCTGGGTGTTGACTGCCTTCCTGAAGAACTGTTTCCAGGTGTCTTGATCGGATCCGGTCAGGAAGGTTTGCATGTAACCCATGCTTTTCCTCCCTGGGCACCAACTCTGTGCAGTACCAACCTGAGCAGAGAAAATAGACATCACACATACCCTTGAAGGACTTCTAAGAAGAGCCCTTTGCTTCAAACTCCAAACCCATCACAGGGCATGCTCATAGTTTGTGCTTCTCTAGTGAATTAAATTCTTTATACTTCTCTTATCTCTTGTGAGGTTTTATACAGTTGATTTTTGCTCTGTGATTCTTTTAGCATTATTATAAGAGTATAAAGCCTCTCAGCAGGCGCAAAAAAGAAATCTCTGCTGGCATAAACAGCCCAGGTCCCGTCAGTTCAGCCTGTGAAATGTCTGGCTGCATGTTTCTTTGAATGGTCTGTCTTCACTGTTTAAATTGATAAGCAGAATCCCAGTTCTTCAGAAATTATGCAGGTGTGAAATTATGCATGAGCTGTAGAACAAACGAAACAAGGCAAATAAAAAGTAGAGGGGGAATAAGTAGTAGTTTACAGTACAGGGAAATAAATGGCATTTTAAATTATTATGAAAACTGTGAGATATTTATTTGATTTTTCCTTTGCATCAGCATAAGCAAATGGATACTCTCTGACCAGGAGCAACAGGCTCAAGATGGAGTCATGCTTTTTTGCATTTTATCATAACAGGAAAATTAAAAAATAAACCTGAATACAGCCTGAGACATCAAAGCATACTGAGGGGACCAAAGACTGTTGTAATACTGAAATGTGAAATTTGTCCTCTAACTAGTGTAATTTAGTAAATGGTGTCTGACAAAAGACTCAGATACCAATCTCAGTCATTCCTTTGAATTCCCGCCTACCAAATACATGTACTGTGACAGGAGCTACAGGATTTAATTTGTAAGTCTGTTGTAAAAATGAAATTGGAGTTTGTCCTGTAGTTACAACCATGATTGGAGCAGGGATTTGCCACTCATACCCTGGTGTAGTCCAGGAACTCCCAGGCCAGTCTCTGCATCAATGAGACATGGGACTGGTTTGGTTCAGTGGACTGATGTGCAACAGAGTGCTTGACTGATCTGCTGCTGGCTTCACTGAGTCATTTGACCACCTGTCAGCTGGGATGGCCAGGCAGGAAAGTCCTTGGTGCATACTTCTATAGGAAAAGCTGCTATGTAGTTAAAGAACATCAGTAGGAATAGATCTTCATTCCTTGTGAAGAAGTGGTAGGATCACAGCCAGGCTGGACATAGGTATCCCCGTGACTACAGTTTCAGGTGTCTCACCTGATCCAGCTGAAGATGCTGCTGCAGTGATGCTTAAAGATCCTCATCGCCAGACAGACAGCAGTTGGTCATCCTGTCTGAGAGATTCAATTTCCCTTTTGGGTATTAACCTATGTGGAGATTTCAATAAATTAGCTCATCTAACAAACATTTTCTGTCAGTGTCTGCACCTCTATGACAGAAGCCTCATCTTCACATGTAGAAAACTAATAAAATCTATATGGTGGAGCCCTAGAAATAACCAGTACCTTTTAGGGATTTAATAATCATCTTAAAGTAATTAATTTTAAAATCCTTAGTAAATAATAGTCTATGCTTTCCCTCCTCGCAAGTTTTGAAGAAATTCTGTAGAGTTTTACAGCACAGATTTAGTTCCCTGTTAAGTCTAACAATGATACAGCCTCCATAATTTCTTCTCACATTAAACTTCATAGTGTCTCCTCAGGCAGTTGAGATGAAATCTATACGCTGCCATTCTTTCAGTTCTCAAGAAAGTCCTACTATTTTTAAGTATATCACCACACCAGCTGAAGAAAGGTTAGAGGTCTGACCATAAAGAATAAAATGAGTTTGTATGAAAATAATACAGTAGATGTTAGCAGTTGTGTCACAGATATATGTTGGTTTAGATTATGTCTGTATTAGTAGCCATAAACATTGGCATACTGCACGCAAGTCTTAAATTCTTACCAGCTGGAACAATGCTAAAAGAAGAGGCATATTAGGTTTCAAAATACACCATCATATAGAATCTCAGAATCATAGAATACCCTGAGCTGGAAGGGACCCACAAAGATCATCAGGTCCAACTCCTGCCTCCACAGAAGGCCAGCCAAGTCAGAGCATGGGACTGAGGGTACCATCCAGATGTTTCTTGAGCTCAGTCAAGCTTGGTACTGTGACCGCTTCCCTGGGGAGCCTGTTCCAGTGCCCGACCATCCACTCAGATAATAGCTATCAGACAGATAACTGGCATGGAATCAACTGTGAAAACTAATGTATATGATATATTTGCATGATTTTAATGTACAGCCAGACATAATAGATATGAGGAGAGTTTAAAGGGTTTCTGGTGAAAAAGGGTTCACAAAAGCCCATAGTGCTGTGATTCCATTTCCTCTCTGTGTTAGTCCAGGTTAGTCCAGCTCCTGAGGAGTGTCTTTGAGGAGCTTCAGTGAACTTTAATATCTTAGGAAAGAAGACATTCAAAGCTTTATTTAACTAATGAGTTTGCTCTCAGCTTTCTGCCATTCCCCATAGCTTCTTATGGCCTGATGAGAAATAAGAGGTCTATTGCCAACTCAGCCTTATAGTTACAGGGTCATCATTGCATTTCAGCTGCATCAGAGGCCTTCTCAACCAAAAAGCCACTTCCTGTAATAAAATGTTAAAACCAAATGTTATTATTTATCCAAACAATGTACACTACTTCCTTCCCGAGCTTCCTTCCTAACTTAATCCAATGAGCTCAAACACTGTGGATGATCAGTGTCCTGCAAGTGCAATTTTTACAGCAGCCTGAGTAAGAGCGTTCCAGAAATGCAGAGCTTTCCTAGCATGGCTGGGCACCAAATATGTGATTGTTCCCAAATAGCCCAAGGCAAACCTATGAGCATGTCTGAATCAATGGTGCTGGTCTTTGGCATCATAATCATCTAAAAGCTTTTAATAGTCAGAACTGACTTTACTTCTTATTCTTTCTTTTCTTTTTTTTTTTTTTTTGAACAGTAGGGGTTGGAAAAATCACCTAGTCCAACTCCCCTGCTAAGACAGCATCACCTAGAGCAGGTTGCACAGGGTTGTGTCCAGGCTCACTCCCCAACACCACCAAGTGGCTACTTCTGTTCTCAGAGATGTCCTCACTTCTTCACTGCAAACATCAAGACACCTACAAATAGACCTTCCTTATTTCTTTGGGCTTACTGAATGTGATGTTATGGACCATCACTGCTATTAAGAGCTTTCTGAAAATGGAATAACATCACAGTCAACTCAGTGCAGGACCAGCTGTGAGAAGGACTTTGTGCAAAGCTGCATGAAGCTGTGGTTTTACTCTTTGTTTAGGTTGCTGGGGGCTATGCAACAGGCTTGCTGACATTTCAAAGAATCACAGAACCTCTATGAAGGGATTGGAAGGGACCTCCAGAGACCATCTAGTCCAACTGCCCTGCTAAAACAGCATCACCTACAGCAGGTTGCACAGGATCAAATCCAGGTAGGTTTTGAATATCGCCAGAGAAGGAGACTCCACGACCTCTCTGGGCAGCCTGTCCTAGTGCTGTGTCATCCTCACAGTGAAGTTTTTCCTCATATTGAGATGTAAATTCCTGTGTTCCAGTTTGTGCCCATTGCCTCTTGTCCTGTCACTGGGCACCACTAAGAGTCTGTCTCTATTCTCTTAAATCCACCATTTAGATATTTATAAGCATTGATCAGATCCCCTTCCAGTCTTTCCTTCTCCAGGCTAAACAGACCCAGCTCTCTCAGCCTTTCTTCATATGAATAATAATACCCAGTATTGACCCCTTGGGTGTACTATTAGTTATTGGCCTCCAACTAAACTTCATGCCACTGAAGAACACCCTCTGGACCCAGCAGTTCAACCAGTTTTCATTCCACTTCATTCTTTGCTTACTCAGTCCATCAACTGCTTCATTGCCAGTATCTTATGAGACATAGTGTCAAAGGGCTTTCTGAAGTCCAGGTAGACTATATCCACTTTATATCCTTTTATCTATCAAGCCAGTCATTTAATCTTAGAAATGTATCAATCTGGTCAAGCATTAATTCCCCATCATGAAGCCATGCTGAGTCCTGGCAGCTAAAACAGCCAAGAAGTGCCTGGGCTGTGTGAACAGGGGCAGAAGGAGAGATTGAGGACAGTAGTTATCCCCTTCTACTCAATACTTGTTAGATGACATCCAGATTGCTGTATCCAGTGTTGGGTCCCCCAATACAAGACAGAAACAGAGTTCAGAGGAGGCCACTGAGATAGTGGGACTAGAGCACTCATCCTATAAGGAAAGTCTGTGAGAGCTGGGTTTGTTCAGTCTGGAGTAGAGATGACTGGGGGAGACCTGAAAGCAGCCCCCAGCGTATCATGGGGAGATCACTGAGGAATCAGAGCAAGGGTCTTCACAGTGGTGCAGAGTGGGAGGCTGACCGCCAATAGTCATAAGGTGAAACAGGAGAGCGTCAGACTGGATCTGAGGAGACATACCTTCCCTGCAAGGACAGTCAGAGCTGGGACCCCAAGAAAGGATGGGTAGTCTCCATCTTTGGAGGTTTTTAAGACAAGCTGGATGAAGCTGTGAGCAACTTGGTCTAACCTCAGAGCTGACCTGCTATGAGCAGAGGTTGAACCAGAAACCAGGTTCCTCTCAACCTGAATCATCCTGTGATCCTACGGCCCTCTAAGAACTATGGTTAACCTCAGCACAGCTGCTTTCTGTCTCCAAGGAATCCTTTTTTCATTCCTTCACTTTTCAACCTCTTCTTCTTACATCCCCCTTACCATAACCCAGTGTTGCACTGCTTTTCCCATTTGGGTACTCTGAGTCACATCTGCTTGACCAAGCATTAACGAAATTGGAGTGCAGTTAAGGTTGAGCTGAAACCTGAGTTTTATCAATACACCAAAGGACTCTTTTTTTTTTTTTCCCACAGTGAGGACAGACATAGAAGTTTGTAGGGCTTCATGTTCATACAAATACATTTACCTGTGGGAGGGGAATGACTCATCTCTGGATTTTGAAAATGGAAGTGATGACTGGATTGTTTTTTGGAGCTAAGCTTTTACACCATCTGCAATGCTGTCATGTTACTGTGAACAGACCCAAAATGCAGTCAGAACATCAATGTAAAATGGACTTATGTGAGAAATTCCATTGGACATCCTGTGGGAATTTTACTAATACCAGTGAGAAATGCACTTCATATGAAAAAGAAAGAATCCTGGTACTGTGGACCTTCTACCTATTCCTTGATGTAGAGACTGGGTTTAGCCCTGAAAATTGAAGCTTTATCTTCTTTCTGGCATTCTTCCGGGCATTAATCATGTAATCATTCAAATTTTATTCAACCTTGCAGAATCCTTGACCTCAATTTTGTCTCTATCAGTGTACTTGCTGCACAGTCTAATTATCTGCTGTAGGGAATGGATATTATCAGTTTCTATTCTGCCATCTTTTGGGTTTGTTAGCATATCTTCTTGTTCTTGCATTGCAAGAGAAAGTAAACAGAAGTTTCCCATCTACCTTTTCCATCACATTCCTTTATTTAGTTATTTCTCATCTCCTCTTATTAATCTCCTTTCTAAAGGAAAACAGTTCCACTCTTTTCAATCTCCTTTAAAATGTTTTTCTGTGTTCTTAATAATTATGCCCTTGTCTTGAGCCCTCTATAATTCTGTGTAATTTTTCTAAAAAAAAGGTGGTTGGTATTGTAAAACTAGCAACATGATAGCATTACTTTTGCAATATTCTTCCCCATTCCATTTTTTTAGGCAGTCTGACATATCATTTGCTTTCTTCCATCACTGTGATGCATTAAGTAGAGGTTCCAGTGATCCATCTATAATGATATGCAACTTCTTTTCCTTAGGTGCTAAAGCCAACAGGCTTGTTGAAGGATAAGTCGGGTTTTAGGTTTTTTATTTTCCAACTTTACATTTCACTTGTCCTTCTATTGTCTGTTCTGTGTTCTAAAGTTTTTTCTCCTATTTTCATGGTCCGAAAAACCTAAATAACTGTAGAATTTAAGCTTTTGTGGACAGATGCTGTATGTAGACTTTTGCCAGTTCTCTTGAATCATGCTTGTTCTGTGATAATGCTTTTTTCCTATGCTGAGTGAGACGTCAATTTTGGTTTTCTTGTGCTGGCAGTATTACATTCCTCCTAAAGTAAAAGGACCTACCAACTTCCTCCATTTTCTATTTCCATTGATTCACCCACAAATAATACAACTCACAGATGGAGAACAGAACAAAGGAAAGGATCAAAATGGATTTCCAGCTCTTTCCCTTGCATTTTCAGATTACTCTGTAGACGACATTAATTCAGTAGTTGTCTGTAAAAACATCTGTTCTCCATTCTTTCTCCCATTACCACCACACAAGATACCAGCAAATACTGAATTTAACTTTGTAAAGCTTTTTAAAGTTTGGAATTTTACCTGTAACGTAAATAAAAATTCTGAAAAACATTCAAATACTGAGCAGCCCTGATCAAAGGAATTAATCACTTCAAAGTACAACTTACAAAGTGAAAAATTTTTTTTCTTTAATTCATAGCTTTAATCACTGAAAAACGAAACAGGAGCTCACCTGTTAGTTGTGGAGGGTTCCTGTTCTCTACAATAATAACATAGGAAAAGTTTTACTGAGAAACTTCCTTTTCTTCCTTCTCCCATCTCATAGATCAAAACACCCATGAAGAGCAAAAAATGAATAGAAATGTGTCAGCGTAATTTCTTCATAATGGAACTAGCTCATTGCTGAAAGGAGGGCAGTGGCATTAATGCAGCCTCAAACTTGAAGTAGGACATAGGACCTAATAACAGAACATCATGCTGCTGTGACGCTACCAATTCTTGCATCTAAGTTTGTGTGTATAGGTTTTACTTCTAAAAGATATTGTGTGGCACATCACCACAAAACTTGAGTCCAAAATCTCTAGCCTTTATCTAGTAGTCAGTGTTTAATTTGTGAAGACCGATTAAAATATTTTTCTTAGTAGAATAACACTATGGTGCATTCCTGGAAGAAGCCAGAGGCCTTCACTGTATTTGTGTTGTGTTCTTGTGGCATTCAGTTTTTAACTATACTCGTCAACTAAACTAATATTTTTTCCTCCTTTCTACTGCTTGCTGTATGCAGCTCTTCCCTGAATTGGGTATGACTGTGCCAGTTACACCCGTATTGCTTATTCTGGTTCTGGAACCAAAAGACTCTCTGCTAGTACAAAGCTAAGCTGTGACTGTCTAACCTCAGATCCTCAACACAGTGACTTAACAGTGAAAAACAATCCCAAGCTTTACACAGAGAGACCTTTAGAGAACTTGGTTTCAAACTGATTGCCTGAATGACCAGTGCTGGCGGATTGTATGGATGAGCATACACTATGGGCCTAAAGACACTAAAGTGTCTTTTGCCTTCCTTGTCTTCCCACACTTGTCCTTAATGAGTAGACTTTTCTAATCAGGATTTATTAGGCAAAATAATGCTTGACCATACTGTTCCTCCAAGAAGCAGGAGACTGTCCATCAAATCTCAGTGTTGCTCTTGGTGAAGTATTCTGATACTAATGAGTGTACTAATTCAAAACGTTTAATTCAGATATATATTATAAATGCATTCTAGGAAAAAGATATGTTGTAAAACATCCAGAGGTCACAACCCTAACAAGCTATCAACACTTCTAGGTGCTCACCAAGCCTGCCTGGCATCTTCTGGAGTGAGGTTGTGTAACACTTTTCATCCCCACCCACCTTTCTATTACTCCTCTAAAAACCTGTATTGCATTTCTGTGGCAAGGTCTTGGTAATGGGGGGAGGGGAGGTGGGGGGTGGGCATGCATGCCTCTGTGAGAAGACACCAAGGGCTGTTCTCATAATGGGCAGACCCAGTTCCATTTGGCTCTGACAGACACCATGGGCAAAGCTGAGCCCATCAACAGCACTGTTTTCATCTCTGTGATAATATTTTTAAGAAAGGGTAAAAAGTGCTGCTCAGGAGCTATGAGAGACAGGAGTGAGAAAAATGCGAGAGAAACACTTCTACAGACACAAGGTCAGTGAAGAATGAGGAGGAGGTGCTGCAGGCACTGGAGCAAAGATTCCCCTGCAGCCTGTGGAAAAGACCCTGGTGAAGCAGCTTGTCCTGGTATAGCTCATGAAGCTCATGAAACAGATACCCCATGCCAGATCAGGTGTTTTGCCCTGAAGGAAGCTGCACTCCATGGAAAGTCCATGGTGGAATAGTCAGCTCCCAGAGGACTGCATTCCTTGGAGAAGACCAATGCTGGAGAAGTTTTTGAAGAACTGTAACTTCTGGGAAGGAACCATACTACTGAAACAGGGAAACAGCATGAGGGGGAAGGAGTGGTAGAGATGTGGTATTGTGAACTGGTCGCAACCCCCATCCCTCATCCCCCTGTGGCACTCAGAGGGAGGAGGCGGAACAGTCAGGAATGAAGTTGAACCTGAGCAGAAGATGGGGATAGAGGGAAGGTGGTTTTGTTTATGCTTTTATGTCTCACTATTCTACTGTTATTAATTTGCAATAAATTAAATTATTCTCCTCAAGATTTGTTTTGCCTACGAAAGTAAGGGATGTCCCTGTCTTTATCTCTACCTACAAGTTTTTTCATCTATTTTCTATTAGTGAGCTGTTGGATGGGGATCTTGGCAGGCAGCCCCTCTCTGTAACCTCAGCAAACCTGATATCTACCAAATGTATACTTGACAATTAGAAAACATTTTTAACAATATACATGGTCTCCAGTTAATTTAGTGATTATATTTGAAGGTAAAATCATTGTTCATAACCCCTTCCACAGATTAAGGCAAAATATTCCATATATTGCACTTTCAGTCTGAGTACCCAAGGCCAACATTTCTTGTCATGGATGGAGGTAAGAGGCAAGAGGATGTAAGAGGGCTGCAGGAGGTAAGAGACCTTTATTATTTGCTATGATGAAGCATCATGTGCAGCTGTGCAACAATTTCTGTTTCAAAATTGTGTCTGACCCAGAAGTTGCCAACCCACCGAAACAGCAGAAGCAGTGGGACTGGATAACTGGGATCATTAGGCAGTCTGAAAGAAATTAAACTTTCAGGGATCCTGAGTGTGACTTTCTAAATGCAAAAATGATAGAAAAATTTTTCTTTACTCGCTCAGGCAGATGAATTCCTGCTGAAATTGGCTGCTCCTACTAGATTGACCTGATGATGCTCAGTTTAGTATTTTTAACACCTTCTAAAAGTACCTTTAAAAAACCACCTTTTTTTTTTTTTTGAGTTTTTTTTAACAATAATCAGACTATTTAAATGCTCCAGACACTGCAGAGGTCAGAAATCTGGGAGTGTTAACTGAAGAAGGCTGGGAAGTGTCTTTTCTTTGCCCTCATTTATGTAGACAAACTGAAAGATTTGAAAGCGCACTTTAATTAACAGATAAACCTGTGCATGGAGAGTTCATCCTTCTATAAAGAAGAGAAGCTCTATTTCTTCTGCCTTAAAATGGCATTAACCAGCAATTTAGTATCCAAAGTTTTGAAAGCCCTGGCTTCCTCTGCTGCCCTTTTTTTCTCATGCTCATTTCTTCAAAGCCTCCCAAAAGCCACATAGCAGCCTGGCAGAATCAATTTTCCACCAAGAGAACCTGATATTAGATTAGACCAGACACAAACACGAGTGGTAAAGTGGAGGAAATCAAATCACAGAGATTTGTTTGAGAAAGAGGCAGCGCACGGTGTGAAGGGCAGGCAGCTAGCAGAACAAAAACAGCATGGAGACTGAAAACAAAACCTGTAAGGCATGCAGAAGCTGTGATTGCTGCTGAAGCAGCCATGTTGTACTGGTACTGAAAGAAGGAGATTAAAAAGGAAGAAATCAGTGAAGGCAGGTGGCAGTAGGCAGCAAACAGGAAAATCACTTCCTGTGCTATAAGTTGCTGAGGGTAAGTATACATAGAGTGAACTGAAAGCAAGTCCAGGGAAAGAAGGAAAGAGCTTAGATTAGTTTCTTAGAAAATATGTCTTTCTAAGTGTGACATTAAACAGTGTAGATGATACATGAACTGCCCTGCAATGGCTGTTTGTATTGAAAAAATTGGTGTGTAGATTTTATCGGATTGTCACTAGAAAATAACTTCTTTTCTTTTGCTTGCTTTGCATAAATTAGATCCCAGCTTTTGAGCCATGGAAAGCAAAACGCTGATTAATATCATACTTGCTCTGAGAGGAACAAGCATCCTATCATATTGGTTAAGAAGCAGGAAACTATTTGAATGTATAATTATAATAGGGATAAAGTCTTGAGATAATGGAAAAGTGCAACTGAATTTTGTCCACCCTATGTAAACTTCAAAACAATTAGAAAAATTATTTTCCCCTTTACGCCACCCAGAGACCTGTTTGTTGCACAGAGATATCCCTCATAGTATCTTTCCTCACTCTCAGGAATAATTTAGTTTTTTCATAATGGAGCCCAAAAGTCACTCTGGCTGTGATGGAAAGTATTTGGGGGTATGTAGAGATGACTTCAGCTAACGAAGAATATAGAAACTCCACACAATTTTCCTATTTGGAAGAGACATCTGGCTTTAGATCTGTACATACTAAGTTTCCAACATGCCTACACTTATGACCATCTGTTGGGTGGCACTGTGCCCATTGTCAGACACATGATACAACTTTCAAGGAGGAACACGCGCCAGCCAAAGTGAAGCTGGCAAGGAAAGCCTTCACATCAGAAGACAGTCTTTACAAGAAGCTGTGTTGATTAGCACTACACACCTTTGCAAGATGCTACTTCTGTGATCTATTGCTACTTCTGTGATCTATCAAGACTCTTTTCCATGGGTAACAGGTAGAGGCTGACAAAAGTTACTGTGGGACTATTTGGTACCTCTCTACAATGCTTTCTGATGATGCCTTCTGAAATAGTTTCTCTCTGGTGCTCCACTACACCCTATTTTGTTTGGACACCTTGTAAACAACAAGGATTATGGTGAAAAACTGTTTGGCTGGAAGAAAGTTGCAACCCACTTCGTTATAATTCTTTGTTCTCAGGCTACTTCATAGAGTCCCAGACTGATTTGGGTTGGAAGGGACCTCAAAGACTATCTAGCTCCAACCCCCTGCCATGGGCAGGGACACCTGGGAGTGCTCTTGTGATTTTTGGTTCTGGGCTCAGGACAAGGGGCAATGGCTGCAAGTTAGAGCATAGGAAGTTCCGCACCAACATGTGGAGGAACTTTTTCACAGTGAGGGTGACAGAGCCCTGCAACAGGCTGCCCAGGGGGGTTGTGGAGTCTCCATCTCTGGAGATATTCAAGACTCGTCTGGATGCCTATCTGTGCAGTATGAGCTGTGGAGTCTGCTTTATCGGGGGGTTGGACCTGATGATCTCTCAAGATCCCTTCTAACCCATATGATTCTGTGATTCTGCAATCTTCTAAGGTGGGTCTGTGCTTTTGCAATGCATTGTAGAAATGAAACATGAAATAAAGTCTTAAATTTAGTCAAGTGGCAAGTTAAATTGGAGGAGGCTAGCAGTCTAGTTATTGACTGGGACACCCTCCACTAGACCAGGCTGCCCAAAGCCCCATCCAACCTGGCCTTGAACACTGCCAGGGATGGGGCAGGCACACCTTCTCTGGGCAACCTGTGCCAGTGCTTTGCCAGCCTCACAGGGAAGAATTTCTTCCTTACATCTAATATAAATATATATCTCTCTTTCAGTTTAAAGCCATTACCCCTTGTCCTATCACTACATACCCTTGTAAAAAGTCCCTTTCCAGCTTTTTCTCCCTACCAAACAAGCAATCAATGGGGATGATTGCAGCATGAATTAGAAGTAACTGTTTCTTACATATGGAAAGGCAACCTGATTGCCTAAAACTTGGAAAAAACAACTAATGAGTCATACTTTAGGAAACATTTGAGTTGGCTACCAGAGACAGAGCTGCCTCCTATATACCTCACACACAGGAGACATGAGTTGCACACTTGGGAGGTTCCAGGCTGATGATTTATTGGAAGGAAATGCCAGCTGACTGGACCCTGAGGTTACACCAGAATAATGTATGTGCATTGTTTTGAAAATGGAAACTCCATGTTGGGGAAAGCACATTGGAAGAGACAGGTCTGGCTACATTAGCTCAGAAAACGGCTTTTCTTTAATAATTAGGTGTTATTGATTTGTTTATTTTTGCTCTGAAAGTTGGGTGATGATATTTACTTTACTTCCACTGGAAAAGCTGTGGGGAAAAAAATTTTAAAATATATATGGTAACTAGAGTAAACCTTTTTATGGCTGCATGACAAGAAGGCTATGGATTTAGTAAAAATGGAAGTGATGACACTAAAAGGTTTTTCTTGCTAAGACTAAATTTCCCAATAGCTCACTAACATGAAGCTCTAGCATCTTACCCACCCAGGTTTGGACTTCTGAGTGCTTATCCCAGTGGTTTGAAACTTATGAATCTGCTGAAGACTTTTCTCTTTGGACTCTCAGGATTTTCTGTTTCTGTCATGTTTGTTCTGTCATGTTCTGTCATGTTTGAAATTGTGTGAAAATTCCTGAATTATATTAGTTCTTCCATTATTGGGAGGAACATAGTCATATAAATGTAAGAAAAATACCCTTTTAATTGAGTTTTCATTCTAACACTTATGCTTTCAATGTAGTTGTGCTTGATGGGGATTTCTTCCAAAGTATTTCTGCTGAATTTCAAAATAGAGTAACTTTTAATCCAGAAGTATCACTCAGGAGGTCAAAATATTTCTGTGATTCTCTTTGATTCTGATTTGATGTGTGAACTCATGAAAGAAACAACTTTCTGAGAGTAATTTCTTTACTCCGATGTGGCAAGCCATAAACTCCCACAGCCTGGTTTATTTCTGAGCAGAGTGACTTCCGCCATCATATCAACTTTCAAGCCTTTAGTATGCAAGCTGGACCTTCATCTCACTGTATTCTTATTAAAAACAGAAAACTTAAATAAATCGTTTGATGCTTCACTCCGGACTTGTTGCAAAGCTGAGTTAAAAAAACTTATTAAAAATATAATAGTATCATACTTTTTTTTAATTATCAGTGAAATCTTGCTTCCCAGATGAGTGGCTCCCTCACCTATTTACCTACCTACCTACCTACCTACCCACCTACCTCTCTTATCTATGTCAAAAAATGTCAGCAACAATCTTCTCAAACTTCTTAATATACCTGTTTGAACAAGAGAGAAAACTGTATTCTGATTAGTGAAAACAATTTGTCAAAATTCAACTTGATACGCCAAGAGTTAAAAACTGGCTGGATGGATGGTCCCAAAGGGTGGTTGTAAATGGATCTAAATCCAGCTGGAGGCCAGTTATGAGTGGCGTCCCCCAGGTCTCAGTCCTGGGTCCAGTTTTGTTCAACATCTTTATCAATGACCTCAATGAAGGGATTGAATGCTCCCTCAGTAGGTTTGCAGATGACACCAAACTAGGAGGAAGTGTTGATCTGCCTGTGGGTAGGGAGGCTCTTCAGAGGGATCTGAACACACTGGACCAATGGGCTGAGACCAATGGGATAAAGTTTAACAAGGCCAAGTGTAGAGTGCTGCACATGTGACATAACAACCCCATGCAGTGCTACAGGCTTGGGAGAGACTGGCTGTAGAGCTGTCAGGCAGAGAAGGACCTGGAAGTGTTGGTTGACTGCAGGCTGAATATGAGTCAGCAGTGTGCCTAGGTGGCCAGGAAGGCCAATGGCATCTTGGCTTGTATCAAAAACAGTGTGGCCAGTAGGTCTAGGGAAGTAATTGTGCCCCTGTACTGGGCACTGGTGAGGCCACACCTCAAGTACTGTGTCCAGTTCTGGGCTCCTCACCGTAAGAAGGACATTGAGGTCCTATTGCGTGTCCAGAGAAGGGCAACCAGGCTGGAGAAGGAGTTGGAGGGAAAATCTGATGAGTAGCGGCTGAGGTAGCTGGGGCTGTTTAGCTTGGAGAAGCGAAGGCTGAGGGGAGACCTTATCACCACCTCCAACTACCTGAAGGGAGGTGATAGAGAGGTGGGCAATGGTCTCTTCAGCCAAATAACAGGAGATAGGACAAGGGGAAATGGCAAGAACGTGTGCCAGGACAGGTTCAGATCAGATATTACAAAAAATTTCTTTACTGAAAGAGTTGTCAGGGCCTGGAACAGGCTGCCCAGGCATATGGTTGATTCACTTTCCCTGGATGTGTTTAAAAAAGGGTAGATGAGGTACTTAGGGATATGGTTTAGCTTAGGACAGGGATGGTTGGACTGGATGATCTTAAAGATCTTTTCCAGCCTTGTGATTCTGAGATCCTTTCCTTCAAATAACAATTCCAACTTTAGTATTCATTTTGACATGATTACCATAATGTTGTAGTTGTGATGTACTGTGTTCACTATCATGTGATATCCCATCATCTGATTTTATTCACATACCTGGTTAGGTATCTCTCAGTGATGAAGCCAGATGACCAGCATATCTTTTGATGAAGCTGGTCCTGACTCAGGTAGCAGCCAGCTTGTGATGGGCCAGGGAAAGGCTGACACAGCCTCATGTTTTCATACCTGTCCTAAATACCACACTCATATATTCTACTTTTTGACAAAATAATATTCTCAATTGCTCACATCTGGTTAATTTGCAGTCCCTACTGGAGCACTAACCCTTTTAGGGAGAGAGGAAAAAAAAAAAAGTCACAAGCTTCCACAATGAACAATCCACTATGAATTTATAATTAAAATTATGAAACTAATCAAAAAGTTTTTTCAGTTATTTACTGATTGTTTCAGCTAGTTCCTCAAACAAACTTGAAAGAAATTCACAGCAGTCTTTGCGTTACAATTAAGAAAGGAGACACTCCTCAGCATAGCAAAAATGGATTGTTCTGTATTGCTTTAGTTGCTTTTCTGAAGTGCTCTGAAGCTGCACTGGAATTGCATGTGCCTTTTTCATCTGGTTTACACATATGCCTTTTCTGAGATCTAATCAAACTATACTGTCAGTCAAACCTGTGGCTAATCAGCAAAATTATGCCAGTTAATATCATCTTGTGGTATTGACAGCTTCATGTCAGGTCCTGGTTAGGAGACGTGTACAAAAATAGATAAAATTGGAGAATTAAAATAAATCCAAACAACACAGAGAAAGATGCCCCTTCACTCCCCCTCATCAGGAAGCCATAGACCGCCATGAGGTCTCCCCTCAGCATCTTCCAGGCCATACAAACCTAGGGACTTCAGCCTCTCCTTGTAAGACTTCCACTTCAGACCATCCTCACTGCCTTCCTCTAGACACTCTCCAGTAGTTTTGTATCCTTATGTACTGTGGTGCCCAAAACTGCACCCATTAGTCAAGGAGAGGCCACATCAGTGCAGCGTAGAGTGGGATACTCACCTCCTTGGACCATCTGGCAATGTCGTGCTTGTGGCACCCCGGGATACAGTTGGCCCTCCTGGCTGCCTGGGCTCACTGCTGGCTCATGTTGAACTTGCTGTTGATCAAGACCCCTAAATCCCTCTCAGCATGGATGAGAGTTAGGCAGGTGTTCAGCCATCTCCAGGAAAGCACGGCTCCATCACATGTAACAGTGACCTGGAAAGTCCCGCACTGTGACTCTGAATGGGATTTCCTTCTTCTTACTCCAGGTTTATACGCTGAGCATGACAGTCATATGCTATGGAATATCCCTTTGGTCAGCTGGGGTCAGCTGTTCCAGCTGTGTTCCCTTCCAACTCCTTGTGCACCCCCAGCATGCTTGCTGGTGGGTTGTGATAAGAAGCAGAAGAGGCCTTGGCTCTGTGTAAGCACTGCTCAGCAAGAACAGAAACATCTGTCTGTTGCAAACACCTTTTTCAGCATAAATCCAAAAATTAACTCTACTCCAACCAAAACCACCACATTGTCCACTCCTTATTCCATAACATTTATGTGATGCTCTGTTACCACACTACCCAATACAACCTTAATAAACCCATCATACTTTCCACCTTTTCCAGGTGGTTCCTGCTATAATAATTCCTATAACATGCAAATCAGATCATGGGCTACAACAATTTAAAGGTATTTCTATTACAATGGCTACAACATCAGGTTTACCACTGCAATAAACTCCTCCCCTTGTTCCTAGCCCGGCTAGCTCAGTCAGCAGAGCATGAGACTATTAATCTTCAGGTTTTTGTCTTTGAGCCCCATGTTTGATGTCTTTTCATTTTGCCACGAGTCCTTACTCATGACCGTAATGAATTGGAGATGGGATTTTTTTATTTGATTTTAAAATTTTTAGATTTTTTTTTTAAATGAGGAATTTAGCTATGTTCTCATTTACCTCTGGATTTAAAGGTAGAATTCAGATAAAGGTTCAGACATCTACAGATACGTGACACAATTCCAGTCAATCTGGGAGCCATTTTAGAAAAGTTATTAAAACAACTTAGAATATTCTAGTTTTGCTATGTTCACGGGCTGCTTCCTCTCTAATTATAATGCAAAGTCCGCTATTAACACCTTTAACCTCTGAGCCAGGAATCTAACCTCTTATTATAATCAAGGGAGATCTAATCAAGTCAGCTAATGGAGTATAGAGATCTATTTACCTGACTAAATGTAGGCGTTTGTTTTTAGAGGAGAGAAATAGCTTTCCAGAGTCCATATCTCTATGGGACAGATCTCCACAGGGTTTCATCAAAGGTTAAATTTCTGGCTTTCATTCAGACTCCTAAATTTAGGCACCTAAATCTTCAGATAAAATGCATTCTCAGTCCCTGAATTTGGTAACCCAGAACTTGTCCGATATTTACTTATGGAAGAGACATGCTGACATAAAATAGTCTAAAAATCAATTTTCCCAGCAGTATACACGATTTTCTCTTAGTATAAGAGGTTATGTGGACATCAGAGTCCAAGGCAAAGAATGGAAGCTGCTGCGCTCAGCAATGTTTGGATATATTACAGAAGAATCCCAGTCTCAGACATCTAGCACTTACACAAACTACTGCTGTAAGTAAACCTGTATATATGAAAAAAAAATGAAGAGTCAACTAAAGCTTAAGAGGGGAGCAGATTTTAAATGTTTCTTTCATACTTTCCAAATGTTATTGATTCATTGCACTTTTATTTATCTAAGCAGTCTTCTCTCTTCTGACTTTTTAAACATGTCAAGATGCACAATCTCCTTCCACAAGTGAAAAAAATCATCTTGCTTGCCCATTTATTTTCATCCTTTATGCCTACCAGTTGTAGAACATTCGATCCCTTCTTTTTCTATTTTTCTTTTTAGCCTCATTCTTACTGGTCTGTCCCTTTGTCATTTTTCTCCTGATCTGAGCACAGGGCTCATTTTGCTTCTCCCAAAAGCAGAAGCCTATCAGTTTCAATGTAAACTTCTATTTCTTAAAGGCAAACTTTGCATACAGGTTTGAGTTCCCCTCTCAGATCTGTGATTCATAGAATCATAGAATCACAGAATCATAGAATCATAGAATCATAGAATGGCAAGGGTTGGAAGGGACCCCAAGGATCATAGTGTTCCAACCCCCCTGCCACAGGCATGGAGACCAACCTCAGGCCTGGATCTTGTGTAGAAGGGGACCAGAGACCCATCCAACCTGGCCTTGAACACCTCTGGGGATAGGGCACCCACCACCTCCCTGCGCAGCCTGTTCCAGCACCTCACCACTCTCTCTGTAAAGAACTTCCCCCAGTATCTAATCTAAACCTTCCCTCCTTCAGCTTTAAACCATCCCCCCTTGTCCTGCCATTATCTACCCTTTAAAAAGTTGATTCCCCTCCTGTTTCTCTGCTCCCTTCAGGTACTGGAAGGCTGCAATGTGGTCCCCCCGCAGCCTTGTCTTCTCAAGGCTGAACAAGCCTAGTTCCCTCAGCCTCTCATTGTAAGGAAGGAACTTCAGCCCTCTAATCATCTTCGTGGCCCTCCTCTGAACCCTCTCCAAAAGTTCTAAATCTTTCTTGTATTACGGGCCCCAGATCCGGACACTACTCCAGATGGGGCCTCGTGAGGGCAGAGTAGAGAGGGACAATTACCTTCACAGAATCACAGAATCACAAGATTGAAAAAGACCTTTAAGATCATCAAGTCCAACCATTCCCATCCTATGCTAAACCATATCCCTAAGTACCTCATGTACCCTTTTTAAACACATCCAGGGAAGGTGACTCAACCCCCTCCCTGGGCAGCCTGTTCCAGGCCCTGAAGACTCTTTAAATAAAAAATTTTTTTCTGATATCTGATCTGAACCGGCCCTGGTACAGCTTCTTGCCATTTCCCCCTGTCCTATCACCTGTCATCTGGCTGAAGAGACCATTGCCCACCTCTCTACCACCTCCTGTCAGGTAGTTGTAAGCAGTGATAAGGTCCTCCAGATTAAACATGCTCAGCTCCGTCAGCTGCTCCTCATATGATTTTCCCTCCCGCCCCTTCTCCAGCCTGGTTGCCCTTTTCTGGACTCATTCAAGAACCTCAATGTCCTTCTTATGGTGAGGAGCCCAGAACTGGACACAGTACTTGAGGTGCGGCCTCACCAACACTGAGTACAGGGGCACAATCACCTCCCCAGACCTACTGGCCACATTATTTTTGATACAAGCCAAGATGCTATAGGCCTTCCTGTCCTTGCTGGCTACCCCTCTTCTGATGGAGCCCATAAGAAGTTTCTCATCCACCAGAAGCTCCTGGTCCTTCTCAGCAGGGCTACTCTCAAGGAGCTATTCTCCCAGTCTGTACATATGTCTGGGATTCTTTCGGCCCAAGTGCAACACACTTCACAGTGTTGAACCTCATTAGGTTCACTTGGGCCCACCTTTCCAGCCTGTCAAGATCCCTCTGGATGGCTTCCTTTCCTTCTAAGGTGTCAACCACACCACTCAGCTTGGTGTCATCTGCAAACTTGCTGAGGGTGCACTCAATTCCATCATCAATGTAATTTGATAAAGATGTTAAAGAGAACTGGTCCCAAGACAGACCCCTGGGAGACACCGCTTGTCACCGGCCTCCACCTGGACATAGACCCATTGACCACCACCCTTTGGCTACGTTCTGTCAACCAGTTTCTTATCCACTGGATGGTCCACCCATCAAATCCACATCTCTCCAGTTTTGAGATAAGGATGTGGTGGGAGACTGTGTCAAAGGCCTTGCACAATTCCAGGTACATGACATCAGTTGCCTTCCCTTTATCTACTGATGCTGTCACTCCATCATAGAAAGTCACCAGATTGGTAAGGCATGACCTTCCTTTGGTGGATCCGTGCTGGCTGCCCTGGGTCCCACACTCATCCCTCATGTGCTCTAACATGTCATCCAGGAGGATCTGTTCTATGACCTTCCCAGGCACAGAGGCACAGATCACCAGCCTGTGATTCTCTGGGTCTTCCTTGCTCCCTTTCTTATCAATGGGAGTGACGTGACCCTTTTTCCAGTCACCAGGGACCTTGCCTGACAGCCATGACTTTTCAAATATGATGGAGGGTGGCTCAGCAACATATTAATCTACATTTATTGCTTTTTATAAATAAAAGAAGAAATTTCTACTATTTTAAAGAAACAATATATGCAGAAAAGCAATACAGTTTTTTTCCTAGGCTGTCACGTTGTGTTTTCAAATCCCTATTGTAGCTGTTGTTTTTTTATTGGATCGCAGTGTAATTGTTCCTCACTGGCACAGTGAAATGTGAAAGTATAATCAATCTGCTGACATTTCATTTTTGGCTGTTTATTAACTACTAATGTGAAAAGTTGGTAATATGATGCAACATGTCTTTTACAGTTAAGGACAGTTAAACACATGACAACAAAAAAAAAGAATAAGTGCAACCTTGTAAAACTCTGAAGAGCACAATAATGGATATTATTACTCAAATGCCTGAGAAAGCGCATTATATTACACACCTGCAGAAATAACATTGTCAAATATGCTATTGGCGTTACACTGGAACATTTTCCTAGGTATTACATGAGTACATGATCAGATTTATCTATTTATTTTCCAAAGGGCTCAGTAAACTTTATCAGACGTGACTGGCTTGCTAAGTCCTTAGGAAATTATGACTCCCTGAGTTCAGCTTTTCGCTTAGCTGCATGTAACTAGTGAGCAGAATGGCTGCAACCCTGTGTCTTTCTCTAGCAGGAGTGGCTGAGGGGGGTGATATGCTGACCATCAGGCCAGACAAGTCTAGCTCATGGGCAGCTAACTTGTCTGCAAGGTCCCCAAGGTAAATCTAAATTAAACAAATTTAGAAATTAAAAAGAAACAAAGGGGAAAACATTATTCCTGCTATCTATTCTAAAACTATGCTCTCTCAGTTTAACTGTAGAGAATACTTCCCTGAAAGCTCTCTGTTTTAAAGGAAAAATACTTTTTCTGAAACTGCTCATAACAGCATCCTCCTTTGTTTGAGTATTGCCTGTGGAATCAGTGCAACTTCTATCAACTGTGAGCAGAGCTGGTTTTAGATTTGACAACTACAAGCAGAGCTGGCAGTCAAGAAAAAAAACAGATGGAAATGTTATTGTGGTCTCAGTCTGGCAGTGGTCTTCATAGTGTGATGAACTTAATACTTATGCACACACCTAAGATGAGGTTTATGCCTCAGTATGTCCTTATAGCCAAGGATAATATAACATCCTTACTTAACACAGCTTTTGTTATCTTGGTGACTGCTTCAGCTTTAACTTGGATAAGTTATTTTCACACAAAATATTTCAGATTCACCCTTTCCTGATTATGTCACAATCATCTCTTTCAGAAAATGATAGAAAAATTGGTAGACCTTTTCATAGGAAAATTATACAAATGACCAATAGACCATGGTTTATAAGACAACTTTTGAAGCTTTTCTTAGCTAAACTATTTGTAAGTCTGCAGAGCACTTGTAGTCTGCTTGCTGTAAGTGGGAGAAGCTAAATTTCATTCTGCAAGACGTTATCTGGGAGTTAATATTTTAGACGTCAAGCTAGAGGGACACCATATTGCTCCTTGGACATGGCACTGTAATGTCAGTTGAGATACCAGTAAGAACTTGATATAAATGAGCTAGAGATTTGTCCCCTCCAAAGTCAATATGAACTTAAAGCAGCACCCTAATCTGCCTGCCACCTTGCTCTTTTTATTTAAATATGTGCACATCAGTCATACTGTAAGACAGATGTTGCTCTTCTACAGCTTTTCTTTCCCTTTCCCATCCACATAGTAGCTATGTCTGACTCTTGCAGAAACAATTCTGAATTTTAGGTGGAATAACACATTTATGTTAAAGGTACTTCCCATGCATCAGCAGTAGAAGAATAGACACGAGCTGTGACAGAAGCTGCATTAACTTACCAGTCAGATTTAGAGGGCAGAGTAACATTGGTGATGTCTGAAGAAGAAGTAGGTGGGGTCTCATGTTCTGAGAGCCTGGCCCTCATGGAGGACTTTAAACACCCCAATATCTGATGGAGGAAGAATACAGCAGTGCACAAGCAATGTAGGAAGTTTCTGGACAGTGTGAAATCAATGGGGAAATTTGAAGCAAGAGAACAAGTTGGAGAGGAATTTAGCAAAATTTGTCACTGGGACCTGATGGGATACACCAGAAAGTGTTGTGGGATCTGGCAAGAGGGTTGGGCTAAACGATCTTTCGAGGTCCCTTCCAACCCCTAACATTCAGTGATACTGTGATCTTTGAAAGGTTGTGGTGATCAGGTTTTTGGCAATCAGGCAGAAAGCAAATGCCGCTTCTACCTTCAAGAAAGGCAAGAAGCATCATCCAGGGAACTACAGATCGGTGAGCCTCACCTCAGTCCTGTAATAATCCTGGAAACTTTCCAAACATATGAAAGACAGGAAGGTAACTTGGAATAGTCAACATAGACACACAGCAGAAACTAGGCCTCAGCAACACAGTCACATCCTGTGGTGAAATGACTAACTTGGTGTTAGTGGAAAGCAGTGGATATTTGTCTTGACACTAGCAAGGCTTCTGACTGTTTCTCACAGACCAACGGTGTTCCCACTTAATGGTTCTCAGGCTAGGAAAAGATGTAACACTTCTCTCTCCTCTGATGAAGAGCAAAAGGGATAACAACAGAGTTCTATGCATCAGCACCTGTCAAATTAACTCAAGAAAGCATTCTGATCCCAAGTCAAATTGTTTTCCTTACTTTAAATTTACAGATGTGAGGGTCAGGAGTAGTCTGGATTTGCCTGCTCCGTTGAAAACTTATTCCCTTGAGAAAATGATTCGTTGCAGATTTCAGAGCCTAAATGTAGCCACCCATCTTTTTTAAGTCTTGGCTATGGATTAGGCTTTGACTTATGCTTAATTTTCCTTTCTTCCTTGTAGTATTTTAAAGCATATGGATGAAATTCTGCATCTTGATGAACATGTCATCCAAGCAACTCAGACACTTAAAATGTTAATCAGATGGTAGTCTTCTATATGAGAAGTAGGAATATGAAATTGTGAAACTCTTCGCTTCTTAGATGCTGCTAAGTATATGCAAAGTATTTTGATTTGATGAATTTCAACTTGCCACAACCAAGCATTGCATGAGAAAATATAAACAGATGTGTCACCTTGTTATAATTAGGAGTAAAATATCAAATGGGGGAGTTATTCTACTTTTATAGGGCTATAATTGAGAGCAGAGACTGATTATTAGGGCATTTGCTGTTAGGCTGAAGCCTGGCCAGTTACATTTCTGTTCCTGACTGTATGAGGTACTGTGTGGATCAGTACATGGAGCTACTGAAACTCACATATCAAAGATTATGTCTTATATTCATCTTTACCTGCTCTGTCTGCAGTATTCCCGGGTTCTCCGTCTTCCTAGAACTTCTGTGATGCTGTTTAGTTTGTCACATGCCTGATTTCTCTCTTGCTCCCCTCATCCCAATATCATTCCCTTACTACTGTGTTTCCTGTCCATTTTCTGTTTTCAAGGCAAGAAGCAACCATGTCCTCTAGCTAGGTTGGAATTATGAGTGCACTGAGTGTCCATATAGGACTCATGGCAGGTTGATCAGTTGTCTGTTACCTCTCAAAATGGATAAATATTGCATTCTGCTCTCTTCTTCCTCATCATGAACCATCTGTTGATTTTCACAAAACATCTCGGTGCTGAGTTCTCATGTGATGCCTCTCCCAGTTTAACTCTAGCTGAAATTAGCCGCAGGTTTAGAGGATACAAGTGGAGTGGGATAAGATGTTGGATTACCATGGTACAAGGGATGACATACAGATAGTTGCTATGAGTAGACAGAATAAGAAAAGAAGAGCATCAAAGAAACAAAAGGAAATTAGCATCTTATTTTTAATCCTAGCTACTGGAAATTGCTCTGAGCCCTGTCATTCAGCCAGTTCTTGATCCCCCCTCACTGTCCACTTATCCAACCCATAGTTCTTAAGCTTGCTTATGTGGATGGCATGAGAGATGGTGTCAAAAGCCTTGCTGAAGTCAAGGTGGAGATATTCTAAGTGTTCTCACAACTAACTGCAATGTGTAGTGGAGCACACAACCACCATGGAGTACAGTTTTAGTCAACTTTTTAAAAATGAAGTATTCAATATTTTCTTTCCCTCAGCTTCTCCAAGGCCTCCTGTTCAGGGAGGAGAATGACCAGCAGCATATGATGACTGAGACATGGAATGCTTGCAAGAACTTGATCTACAGGAGTTCATTTGACTCAATAGGTTGCATTCCAGGGTTCTGGGCAAGCTGATAAAGCCCTGGAAAGGCTGCTCTATATCATCTTTGAATTTTCATGGAGATGGCAGAAAGTTCCCCAAATATCAGAGGAAGGCAGATGTTGCATTCATATTCAGAATGGGCCAACAGATCACCCTTTGGCACTACAGGTTGGTCTACCTCACTTCAATCATCAGTGGGAAAATCATAGAGTGAGCCCTCCTGGAGAAGATTGCTGGACACATGGACGAAAAGATAGCTAGGAACAGTCAGCATGGATTTACTAAGGATAAATCATGTTTTACCAATCTGATTGCCCACTACAATGAGATGATTCTACGATCAGTGTATCACTATGTAAACACAAGACCGCAGCCTACTCTGCCAGCTGTAATAAAATCGAGGACAAATTATTTGGACAAATGTCAACTCACGTAAGGATGAGGCTGCTGAACAGCTTCTTGTCTATTAGAAGACACTTTTTGGAGCATATCCATATTTTTGAGAATAGGAACTGTATGCTGATACAGCTTGGATACCAAAATTTTTATTGCCAGAGGTAGAAAGCACTGAATACTGAGGTGATTATCAAATAATGCTAGGAGCAACAGATGAGGAGCAAATTGTCATAAGCTACACCCAGAAGATCTGCTTCTCTTCTATTCCCTCCTGACATACCCACAAAGTGTAGGCTCTCACCCTTTCAGGTAGGAGGCTTGGAAGCAGAGACAAAACTTCTTCTCTACTCATCCTCTCTCCTCTTCTTCCTCGTATAAATAAGCATGCTAACACCTAACCCCAGATAAATTACTTAGCTACATTTTCTATTCTCTGGTTAAGTCTTGTGATTGAGATACACATATAAACTGACAGCTTTCAAGATCCATTCCTTCAGGGAAACAGACAGAATGGTAAATTTTTTTTTTCATAAGCATGTTGGACTGACTTACATGTAATGTAGCTTGAAGCCTTAGCTCTTGAATGAAAGGACTGAGTTAAGCCTCTGATCTTTGCTTGTCACATTAAGTCCATGTGCTCATAAAAATGGGACTGACTTATTTGCTCTTAATTTAATTTGATTTTCCCCTTAGATCTTTTTAAAATATCCATTACTCCATTTTCATATTATTTCTAGTGGTACTGAATGTGACAGAAATTCTTCTGAAATTAAAACCTCTGCAGCAAATTTCTTTCCAACTGTAACTCTTTCATTGACAATGGACTAATTTGGTCCAACTTAAAAAAATTCTTTCATTAGTTATTCATGTTATATCTAAACTTACGTATACTTAAAATGCAATAAAAATAAAAACAGAACAGTGGAGAAAAACATTAACAGCTGAAGTAGAGAACAGTGCACTATCTGAAAGGCCAAATGAGTAGAAGCTCTGAGGCCAACCATGAATCACAGAATCACAGAATCACAAGGTTTGAAAAGACCTTTTAAGATCAAGTCCAACCAATCCCATCCAAAGCTAAACCATATCCCTAAGTACCTCCTCTACCCTTTTTTAAACACATCCAGGGAAGGTGACTCAACCACCTCCCGGGGTAGCCTGTTCCAGGCCTTAACAGCTCTTTCAGGAAAAATTTTTTTTCTAATGTCTAATCTAAACCTGCCCTGGTACAGCTTCTTCACATTTCCCCTTGTCCTATCTCCTGTTATTTGGCTGAAGAGACCATTGCCCACCTCTCTATCACCTCCCTTCAGGTAGTTGGAGGTGGTGATAAGGTCTCCCCTCAGCCTTCGCTTCTCCAAGCTAAACAGCCCCAGCTCCCTCAGCCGCTACTCATCAGATTTTCCCTCCAAATCCTTCTCCAGCCTGGTTGCCCTTCTCTGGACACGCAATAGGACCTCAATGTCCTTCTTATGGTGAGGAGCCCAGAACTGGACACAGTACTTGAGGTGTGGCCTCACCAGTGCCCAGTACAGGGGCACAATTACTTCCCTAGACCTACTGGCCACACTGTTTTTGATACAAGCCAAGATGCCATTGGCCTTCCTGGCCACCTAGGCACACTGCTGACTCATATTCAGCCTGCAGTCAACCAACACTTCCAGGTCCTTCTCTGCCTGACAACTCTCCAGCCAGTCTCCCCCAAGCCTGTAGCACTGCATGGGGTTGTTATGTCACATGTGCAGCACTCTACACTTGGCCTTGTTAAACTTTATCCCATTGGTCTCAGCCCATTGGTCCAGTCTGTTCAGATCCCTCTGAAGAGCCTCCCTACCCTCAGGCAGATCAACACTTCCTCCTAGTTTGGTGTCATCTGCAAACTTACTGAGGGAGCATTCAATCCCTTCATTGAGGTCGTTGATAAAGATGTTGAACAAAACTGGACCCAGGACTGAGGCCTGGGGGATGCCACTTGTGACCAGCCTCCAGCTAGATTTTGTTTTGTTTGCCACCACCTTTTGGGACTCGCCATCCAGCCAGTTTTTAACCCAGCAGAGGTTCCACCTGTCCAGGCCAGTGGCAGCCAGTTTCTCAATCAGAATGCTGTGAGAAACTGTGTCAAAGGCTTTACCGAAGTCCAGGTAGACCACATCCACAGCCTTCCCCATGTCCATTAAGTGGGTCACCTTGTCAGAGAAGGCGATCAGGTTTGTTTGACAGGATCTACCTTTTCTAAACCCATGTTGGCTAGGCCTGATCCCCTGGTGGTAACGCATATGCTGCATGATAGCTCCCAAGATGATCCTCTCTCTGATCTTCCCCGGGACTGAGGTCAGACTGACAGGCTTGTAGTTCTCCGGATCCTCCTTCCGGCCCTTCTTATGTATGGGTGCAACATCTGCCAGCCTCCAGTCGAGTGGAACCTCCCCAGTCTGCCAGGATTGCTGATAGATGATGGAAAGGGGCTTGGCAAGCACATCTGACAGCTATCTCAGCACCCTCGGGTGAATCCCATCTGTCTCCATTAACTTGTGGGTATCTAACTGGTCAAGTAGGTCGCTAATCATTTCCTCCTGAACCATGGGAATTTTGTTATTCTTCCCCTCCCTGACAGCCAGTTCCTGAGGATGAGAAGTCACATCACGTTTGTTTAATCTGTAGCCCTACAGCCTAGTAATACAATACTGCCACTGCTAGTAACAGGCCATGGGGTACATACTGAAAAATGCTTTGATTGAACTTGTTTTCATTTAATCACAACAGCAATTTTTCTAAGGATCATATTTTTTTACTGTAGTTTATCTGTTTATAATACAACTATAAATTATATATGGGTGGTAGTAGCAAGTTGACATTATGTGTAGAATGAAATATTTATGATTACGACAATAATGTGGTGTGGAGAAATTACAATCTGTAAAATAGCAGACACCTGGAAAAATGGGTTTGCAGGATGCAGTGGAGAAAATTGCAAACAGGAGATGATAAGAGATGTGGCATAGTCTTTGAATTAGAGAGTCCATGGCTCTAGTGTAATGGGGTATCTCAACAGTGGTTAATTAAAGAAATGTAAATGTAGAGCTAGCAAAACTGGATTTAGGGTTAATAAAGAAAAAGTGTATAAAATACATAAAATCAACTGTATAAAGTAAATTCACATGTAATTTGGTGTTATACAGCAATGATGAAAAAATAAAGTGTATGAATGTGTTAAAAATTCTACATAAAAGCCTCAAGTGGATCCTAGAGTGAAGAAAGCATCATGATTCATCCTGGTGAAGGACTTGGGATGCCAAAATCTTGCTGAAAACCCTAAACTCCCACCACACTGAAGCCATCAACCTACAAGTCAGAGGGCCAGTGGTAGCATGACCAGAGCACCAAGAAAAGGGGAGCTCTGTACGCATGTGAAACTATGTGGATAACAACTGCAACTGTGTTATTTCTGTTACTGAGACTTTTTCTTGTATAATAATAGTCCCTTTTTTCTTTTTAATTTCTAAAGGTTATCTTTTTTGTTGGAACTTGCAACCTATCTCTTGACTCGTTTATATTAAGACAGAACAGCTCATCTAAACTCTCATCTGCAAAAACAGTAGACTAGATTCAGTAGTCCCCAAAGTCTAAGATTGTTCATTGTTCTCCTTTTTTAAATTTAACATAATGTTATGAAAGGATCTTCTAAGTGATGATGATTCATATCACTCAAAGTCTTTTGTGGAGAAAGTGAGCTTTAGTAAAACTCAAAAAATCTCAGTATGGTGGTGCTGTGGGCTCTGAGGCAAACTGCAGGAAACAGAAAAGGTGTCCTTCCTCAGTCGTAATATCTACATTTGAGTTGCAAATGTTTAATTATTGCTTCAGTGCTGTTTTTAACCATTACAGTGCAGGCAAGGTGTATAATGCTAAACTAACTTCAGTGTTGCCACTGCACTGCCTTTGGGAGAACAGTTCAAAGTGAACTTTATCTAAATCTTAGCATGCTTCCAAATACAGACACATAAATCCTTCTTGGTATTCCTACCATCAATCCTTTCCTAACTACAGTGTATAAAAGCAGCTCTAAATCAAGTTGTCTGCAAAACCCTGATAGCTCAATGGCATCTAACTCTACGGCCACGTGTGAAATGACCCTGGATTGTTGTTTGCCTGACAGCCATGTAATAGTGCGAGGAAGGCAGGTGGCGTATGGACTGAGCACAGTAGGCCCAGAAAAACTTCAAGACAGTGATTGCTTCTGCCCACATTAAGAGGAAGTGCAGACACAAGGTTTATCTTCTGGTGTTTCTCAGAGAACACTGGATGTCTGGGCAAAGTTCCTGGCCCCACTGCATCCGAACATCACTGGACTTCGATATAAGCTGTGACTGAGAGTATACGCGTGTTCGAGTCACTGATTTTTCCTGTAGCTGCATAATAATAGTTAGGGCATAACATCTGCTGTGGGTTGTCAAAAATAGCCTTCAACTCCAGCAAAGATTCTTTGCTTTGATTTCAGGAAAGATGATCAGAGGTTGGGGGACACCAAAAGATTATTCTCTATCTCCCATCAGCAGGTGATGCCTGTCCCCTTCCCAGGAAGCAGAGCTTCAGTATGTGTAGCAGTTACTCTGGAAGACAAACATTGTAAAAAACTAATGCTCTCCCACTTCCTCCCCCTATCCCTTTGCTTTTATTGGTGAGCAGACATCACATGGTATGGAATATGCCTGTGATCAGCTGTCCTGGCTGTGTGCACTCCCAAGATTTTGTCCACTTCCAACCTACTACTGAGGGGGAGAAATGTTGGAGTGATAACCCTGCTGTGTTCCAGCACTGCTCAGCAGTAACCACAACTCTGGTGTGTTACCCACACCTTGCTGGCTGCTGATATATGGCACAATGCTATGGGGGGCTGCTGTAGGGAAAATTATCTCCACTTCAGCCAGATACAATATGCAGGTAAAATGAAAGAATAATTAGGACCTGAAGGAGCTTTTAATGAAGTCTGGGATTATGAAATTTCCCATAGACACTGAATATAAAATATGCTATGTCTGTCTTTGTTTGTTCATAGGAATAATTTGGAAGCATAGCCACTACAGGAGTTTATATATTAACGTGTCTGAAGGCATATTAGCAAACCCGCCTTCCCAGACATGAATTAGTACAATAGCAGAAAATGATGCTTGTCATATTGCTTGATAAGGTCAATAAATGCTGTATACATAAAAGGCATGAGGCATGCTTATCCATATAAATGAGATCAACAAGAACATCTTCCTGTTGAAATTCCCTGCACAATGTTACATTTAGTATTGATGAAATGTTGTCTGAAGCCAGGAAATCCTTAGGAAAGACGCGTGTAAAGCACTAACAACTTTCCTTCTTTAAAGTCTACAGCTAAACATGATCATGGACATCCATTTCAGTTAAAAATTTTAATTACAAGAATTAAGTATGTATAATATAATTTATGCAACAAATATAATAATACTCAAACAAGATTTATTCCTTCCATTTTTACTTGATTAAGGAGTGTAAACCTGTGCAGTGTCAAGCTCTCCTATTTATGTTCAAGAAATAGTACATAGGATCTATCATAAGAAATAAGAACCCACAGATGCAGCTCTTCCCTGAGCATAAAGTAATCTTGTAATGGGTTCTCACAGCTTGAAAAGTATTTATAAATTCTGTAAAATATTAATTCAGATTTTCTGGTGCTTTTCCTCAGGTTTTCACTCTGTCTGATAATCAGAATTTGGCAGAATTACATTGGAGAAAACAAACACACAGTGCTGCCAGGGGTGGGGTACTGAACTAAGCCAAGGATGTATTGTGAGGTGCTAAAGAGAGTATTATATTTTTCTTTTTCAAAGCACAAATAAACATCACTGAAAGCCCTGGGTGCCATATGCCAACAGCTGGGTATCTAAGGGTCCTGCTTTTCCACTGGGATAGAGTTAGTTTTCACAAGAAGCTTGGAGGAGACACAGTCAGGACAGGTGATCCAAGCTAGCCAGAGGACTAGTCCATACTGTATGCATTATGCCCAGCATATGAAGTGGGCTAGCTGGGGAGGAGCATGGCTTGGGGACAGGCTGAGTGTCTGGTAGGGTGAACAAATTACATTTTGAGAAGATAGCTCTCACAATCTTGGATAACCTAATGTTACAGCTCTCACAGTCTTGGATAAGCTGATGCTACCAAGGAAATGGGGTAAAAAAAAATAGCGCTGGGACAAACTTCATAGAAAACCTACTTATACCAGCTACTTCTGTTTTGATATGTTTTAGAGAAAACTTAATTTATTTATTCTATTTTGTATAGGACAATACTATAGTAGAATGCAGGTAGGAGACAGCAGGTTTTTTTTTAATACGTCAAAGGTACTATTTAATACAGAGGGATCAGTGGTGGAGATAGATACAGAAGGAAATTACTAATATGAACTTTATTAGGTAGTTAAAAATTTGTCCTTAAAAGAGATTATAAAGAAAAGTAGGATGGGAGAAAGGTCCAACTTGATACCTATTTCTTTATTACTAATAAGTGATTGCACAGGAGAAATAGAATTCTGTGACTATATATATTGTAGCGTTTATTCAAGGGATTATACCCTGGTCTTCTCTGGGATAACAAGCCCCTTATCTTTGCTCGATTCCTTTTCTTCAGTCCTGCCATTTTGCTTCTCTAATGTGCAATTTCTATCAAAACTCATGTGACAATCACTTGGACTGATTTACAGCAATATAATTTACACCACTTCTGAATGTTGACCTTACAGTTGACAATATAACAACCATTATTTTTGTTGCCATCAAAGACTGAAACAGGAATGTCCAGAGAAGAGCACGAGCCTCTGCAGAGGAAAGGGTAACTCCCCAGGCTATGTCTTAAGCGGATCAGTTCTGTGTGTGGAAGGGACACACGTCCTATGGATTGCATTGACCTAAGAAACTGTGTTGTGTATTATTTACTTAAGGGGGAGTTCCCTGTTCTCACTGACATCAGAGCAGCATCAGTAACATTAGCAGTGTTTGAAACCCTTCAGCAGACTGACATGGAGCTGCTGGTGTTTAACAACATGCGAAATACCTACTTGCAAAACATGGTTAATCACTCCTGACAGCACATTCACACTTGGATACACCATCAAGCTAACTATGGTGAAATGTTAATATGCTGGTGTCAGTGGGAAATGTATATGTGTCCTCAAAGGCTGTCTTTATAGACAGTCTGTCTAAAGGCTGTGTATGTCCTGCAGTGCTGTTCCCCCTCAGGCAACCGACCAAAGTGGCATGTATGAGTGCATCAAATCTGTTCTTCTGCCTGGTAGGGCATAACTAATTCTCACAGTGACATGGACGCCTGGATGTCATCAAAGTGCACAGTCATAGCTGGGAGCTCGGAAATGCTCCTCTTAGATTAGAGTTACCCTCTGGAGAGATGGGCCTATGTGAACTGGATGAAGTTCAACAAGGACAAGTGCAACATCCTGCACGTAGGTTGGCACAACCCCAAGCACAGCTACAGGCTGGATGGAGAATGGATTGAGAGTAACCCCGAGGAAAGGCCTTGGGGGTGCTGATCAAGCTCAGCATGAGCTGGCAATAAGTGCAAGAACCTCAAAAGGCCAACCATGTCCTGTGCTGCATCAAGAACAGCATGGCCAGCAGATTGAGGAGGGTGATTCTGCCCATCAACTCTGCATGTTGACCTTATGTTTGTCCATATAACAAACATTATTTTTGTGACACCCCACCTGGAGTACTGCATCCAGCTCTGGGGTCCCCAGTACAAGAAAGACATAGACTTGTTGGAGCAAGTCCAGAGGAGGGCCAGGAGGATGATCAGGGGTTGGAGCACCTCTCCTACAAAGCCAGTCCAAGAGAGCTGGGCTTGTTCAGCCTGGAGAAGACAAGGCTCCAGGGAGACCTAATTAAGGCCTACAAATACTTAAAGGGGTGCTAGGAGGAAAGTGGGAGAGAGATTGTTCACCAGGGAGTGTAGTGACAGGACAAGGAGCAATGACTTCAAGCTGAAACAGGGTATGTTTAGGTTATACGTTAGGAAGAAATTCTTTACTATGAGGGTGGTGAGACACTGTAACAGATTACCCAGAGAAGTTACGGAAGCTCCATCCCTGGAAGTATTAAAGCTAGGTTAGATGGGGCTTTGAGCAACCTGGTCTAGAGGAAGCTGTCCCTGTCTATGGGACTAGATGATCTTTGAGATACCTTCCATCCCAAAGCATTCTATCGATACAGGGGTTTTCTAACAAGATGCTTGCAAAGGGTAAAAGGGTGTTTCCTAACAAGATGCTTGGGGGAAAGCAGATAAGGAAAACAAAATGAATGAGAGCAAGGTTGTGACTGGTGACCCAAGCATCCCAAGGAAGGTAGCATCCAGGGATAATCATGCCCATCTGGAACAATCACAACTATGCATATGTCAGGGGAAGGAAGTGAAAAATTCAGCCTGATGAAGATTCTGAGCCTTCATCCTGAGACCCCCAACGACCACCATCAGGGGACAGTGTGCAGGTGCAATTGGGAGGAGTTTTGGACACGACTTCTTGGGACTAATTTTAATACAAAGCAGGACAGGTTATGCATATATATAGGTGTATTGGGAAATTACATTAATATGTAACATTCTACTGTATATAGTTAAGGTGAATCACTGTGTTTGGCGTGCACGTCTGTGGTAGCACAACCCCTTGTGCATCCAGCGCTGAGTAAACATACCTTCTTTATAACTCTTTGTGAGTTCTGAAGTCAGTTTCCGTGCATCACTATGATTCTATGATTGGAGAACCATGCCTAAAGGTAAAACTAGGATAAGTCTTTAAGAGTAAGCTTGTCCCCTTGGTTTTAATTTTCTTTCCCATTCCTGCCAAAAAGAGTACTCCTTCAAGCTCTTAAAGATTTTGGAAATTGTCAAAAGCCAATCTGAGGCTTGGAAGTAGTGTGACAAAATGGGAAGCATTTGGAGAATCAAACAGATTTGAGGACCCAAAGTCTGCAACACCACCACTCCTACTTGAGGTAGCCTAAGGGAGTTAATGTTCAGAAGATGATCAGAGATGATCAGACCACTTTCAAGAATTCATGGTGAGATAATTAAATGTGGATTGTATCTAAAACCAGATAACCAGATAATCAGTAATGTATTAAACCATGACTGAAAGCTAAAAAAGTATAGGTATATGTATAGGTAAGACACAATCATTCCTCTTTTGCTCTTCTTTTCCAGGGAAATACTGCTCACCAGTAACAGTCCATGCAGCTTTCTAGTCAGAGAAATATTCTTGAAGACAACAGAGTCTATTTTCAATTTTATAATCCAGTGATACAGTGAATAAACTCAAAAGCTCTAAGAAGTCAGATGCAAGAAAGCTGAATGTTAATAAGCTGCCTGAGCTGTTTTCTGTTTGTTTACTTTAATAAAAATTAGGAAGAAAAAAATCCCCAAAAACCAACTACCTGTATTGGTGAAGAATCAATAAAACGGCCAGACCCTGCAGGGAAATACTTGCTAGGTAAAAGAAAGTAGTGCACATTTCTGCTGGTTAGGAGGCTGCTCCTTATTCAGGGTTCATCAGAAGTTCCTAATAGGCATATCCCTTCTATTCTTATGGTTTCTTAGGTGACATAACTACTGTCACTTCTGGGAATCTATGTGTCATGCTTTTGAATACTTAGGTTAGAAGAGGTGGTGGTTTGGTGGTGCTGAAGAACAGGAAACAGGAACGGGCTGGGAAAACATAGGAAGAAAAATTTCCTCTATCCTACTTTATTGATCTTTTTGCTGCATATAGGTACAGCAAGATTGATCAGTGCCTAGCTTTTATGAGATTAGCATCTATGATAGATTTTGGTTTTCTTTCCAATACTTTCATTCACATTCAGTTTTCACATGTTCATGGAAAATTACCATTTCAGATGGAGTCTTGCTCCCTTTGGTCTTATTGTTATCTAAGGATTTAATAGATTTGGTTGACTTGACACAATCCTTGCTTTGAGTCCATTTTTGTATAAGGGCTTCTGATACTGCTTCTGTTGAAACTGTGCCATCAGCTGTAGGGAAAAAATCTATCATATTTGAACCATTGCAGTCTTCTGACGTAAGCAATGCTATTTCTTTCACATCCACTGTCACATGCCTGAAATATACTCTGATTCTTCTGCTAGCTGGAGCTACTGCCAAAGTAATGAAAGTAATGAAAAAATCTGACAAGCTTTTCAATAAACTACATCTTTTGTCTGGGGAATATGAAAAATGTCAGAAAGCATGAAGTTACAGAAAGTAAGTCTTATTGGTTACCTACTTTTTTGGTCAGTAATAACTAAGCAAATATGATAAACTCACTGAACTTTGAGTTGACATAATGCAAGTTCTAAAAAAATCTTAGTATCAAGAACCAGGTATTAAATTTTCAGAAATGTTAATGAGAAGGTGCCAAAAGAAAGACATATATGAAAAATTATTTTTTTTTAATTGAATGGAGGTTTTTTTCTAGTCAGGGTGTAGAAGGCCAAAGATAAAGTCTTGTGGTACTTGGCATTTTTACCAGTCATTTGGAAGTATGCATGATGCATAGAATCTTAGACGGCATAAAGTAATGAGAAGAGTCCAGACAGGGGGTAGTGGGCTGTGGAAAGCAATGAAACTCAAAGGGCTAATACATCATAGTGGAAAAACATTTGGAAGTGTGTCCCTAGTACCATGGTTTGGCAAGGGTAGAGGAAAGTCCTGTCTGCAAAGCTGGTTAGAAAGAAAATTTTCTGAAGGTATGTAGATCTGCTGGAAGGGCAACACAGTGGTGCCTAAGCAATCCAAGATCCTTCTGGTATGAATCTGGAAGCTGATTCCAAACTTATGGATAAGTATTTTTGGAATAATCATCATCAATTTACAGAAGGAAAATCATACCTGACCAACCTGATACCCTTCTGTAGCTCATCTGTAGACTGGTAGCTCATCACAGTGGGTATTTTTTATCATGACTTTAGCAAGGCTTTTGAGACTCATGTAGTATCTTCATAGACAAACTAATGAGTGAACACTAGATTAATGAACAGTGAGGTGGACTGAAAAAATGGCTGAACTGCCAGTTTCAAAAGCTTGTGGTCAGCAGTACAAAGCCCATCAGAAGACCAGGGGTCAACACTGTGAACAAAACTATATAACATCTCCATTAATAACCTGAATGGTGGGGCAAAGGACACCTTCAGCACAGATTGTACAAAACTGAGAGGAGTGTACCACACACCAGAAGGTTGTGCCACCATTCAGATGGACTTAACAGACAGGAGAAATGGCCTAATAGAAACCTTATGATTTTCAACAAAGGAAAAGGCAAAATCTGGCCTCTGGAGGAATAATCCAAGACAGTGGGACAGCCTGGGAGTTACTAGCTGGAAAGGAACTTTATAGAGAAGGTCATAGGAGTCCTGGTAGACAAAAAGTTGACCATGAGCTAGAAATATGCCTTCATGGTAAAGGCAGCCAACAGCCTCCTGAGCTTCATTACACCAAGAATTGCCAGCAGGTTGAAGAAGGTGGCACTTCCTTTCTTCTCAGCTCTGGTGAGACACATCTGGATCGCTGTATCCAGTGCTGGGCTCCCCCCAGTGCAAGAGATACATGGACATAATGGAGCTACCATGACAAGCTACTAAGATGTTTGGGGATTTTGAGCATCTATCATGAGGAGAAGCTGAATGAGCTGGTACTGTTCAGCCTGAAGGAGAGAAGACTCAGGTGGATACTGTCACTGTGACTAGATGACCTCCAGATTTCCCTTCAAAGCCCAGCTATTCAGTGATTCTCCGTGACTATGTTTACATATGGCATTGGCTATACAGAGCTATGTTTGTATACAGCATGGTACTCTATACAGCTGTGGAAATAGTTATGGTGTTTATATTTTGAGGGTATTGTAGAAGGCTATCCAGAATGTGTGTCCAGAAGGATGGGCATGTTATTAATTTCTCTGTGATGACCTGAATGTGACTACAGGTCTTTGCTATCCCATGCTCCTTCAAAGGATCCTAGATAAAGGAAATATGCCAGATGTCCCCATAACAAGAGTGGTATGTGGACGCTAGTCATATATAGATTTACAACACACAGATGGCTTCAGTGTCTGGATGTTGTTGTCTGGCGAGCTGTCAGTAGAAGGGATCCCAGCCAAATTCTGTCATTATTCCTCCTCTTCACTAGCCCAAGGAAGTGTTTCACAGTCAGGAATAGGCTGAGGGACAGCAAGTTCTGGCCTTGCCTGTGGATGCGGTGTTTTGCAATAAGAGATGCTGCAGAGGTACTCCATAGTTTCCAAAGATCTTACTGCATAGTGTTACCTTACCTAGAGGCCAAACCTGCCCAGTTTATATTACCAGAGCAGTAAAATAATGTTTATGTACAACAGCCTTTCCTCTTGCCTGCAATTTCCACACAAAGTCTTGATGGAGATTAAAGAAGCACCCTGCCTATTAGGAGCTCAGTCTTTCTGAGCCAGGAAGAAGGGACAGAAATACTGCTTTTCTAACAACTTATAGCTTATAGCTAACGACTGTGCCTTTTTGATGAGTTTTCTAGAGGTCACTCAGATGTACTCTATCAGCTTGTTTCTACCTTACTTTTAAAAAAAGCTTAAAAGCAGAATAACGTCCCCACCCCTTTTAAGTGAAATGTATACCTAGATGCTGACACAAGACAGGCTACAATTTTGGGAACTTCAGTGCCTTATGATACTGAGTGACATGGTGAAGAGATGCAGTCATTCATTGTCCTTCCATTTTTCTGGTCATGGCCTGTATTCTGAGGAGGGAAGAAGCTGGTCTAAGAACTGTTCTTTTGATGGCACACTGTCCCAGGACAGGGGAGAGCAGGGGAGTCCTTGAGAAGAGGAGAGTAGGATGTTTTTTTTGGTTGGTTGGTTTTGTTTGGGTTTTGTTTGGTTTGTTTTTTTTTTTATTACATCCAGGTTTGTAACAATTCTGTTACAACACTTACAAGAAAACATATGTATCTAGATTGAAATGCATAAACACAAGTGGCAACATTAATGCCTTCATGCCTATGTAAGGCTGGTTCCTTGTGAATTCAGATGGAACAATACCAACTTCTTAATCATAAGGAAGACTTTAAACCCCTGCTAAATCAGTGGTATAAAGTTATAGATGCACACATTGTATCTGTCAGCCTTGATTAATTGTTTTATACAAAAACTGACGTAGTGTCAGCCAAGAAGATATATCTGTGTGCACCCAAGATTTAAATTCAAGCCCTTGTGGGTACAGAGGAACTATCCGTACTCTCCTGGTATGGGAGAGGTAGCCAAAGTAGCAGTTTTACCAGGGAGAGCTAAGCTAGTAGACTTTGTGAGCATGGGGGTGCTCTGAGTAGATCTCAATGATCTGCTAGATTGGGATTGGATATTTGTGATCAGTATATCACAAATGGTGGATGACAGGTTGGCCAGGAGCCAGCAGTGTGCCCTGGTGCCCAAGAAGACAAATGGGATCCTGGGGTGCATTAAAAGGGGCATTGCCAGCAGGTCAAAGGAGGTGATCCTCCTTCTCTATTCTGCCCTGGTCAGGCCTCACCTGGAGTATTGTGTCCAGTACTGGGCTCCCCGGTACAAAAAAAAAGATAGGGATCTTCTGGAAAGAGCCCAGTGGAGGGCCTCAAAGATGATTAAGGACCTGGAGGTCCTTTCCTCCCTAGGAGGAAAGGCTGAATGAACTGGGGCTCTTCAGCCTTGAGAAAAGAAGACTGAGAAGGGATCTGATTAATGTTCAGAAATATCTGAAGTGTGGGAGACAAAGTGAAATGGCCAGCCTCTTTTCACTGGTCTGTGGGGACAGGACAAGGGGCAATGGCTTCAAGTTGGAGCATAGGAAGTTCCGCACCAACATGTGGAAGAACTTTTTCACAGTGAGGGTGACAGAGCAGAGCACAGGCTGCCCAGGGGGGCTTGTGGGTTCTCTTTCTCTGGAGATAGTCTAGACCTGTCTAGATGCTTACCTGTGCGGCCTGTTCTAGGAAACCTGCTTTGGCAGTAGGGTTGGGCTTGATGATCTCTGGAGGTCCCTATCAACCCCTACAGTTGTGTGATTCTGTGATATCACCAGCATGGTGACTCTTTTCACTACTTGTGCACAGCAGAAAAATAGACTACAGCTTATGCAGTTATCTTTGCAGTGGTTCAGCAGCAGCTGAGTGTTCCCACAGTCCAATTTCTCATACTCCATCTTAATGAGTGGTCTTTCTTCCATTATGCAGCATTTATACAGAATTAGTCTGGTACAGAAAAGTCAAGGTTTTTTTACAACTTCTTGTAGATTTCTAAATACACAGGAAACATAGGTTATGGATGAATTTCACGAATTCTTCTAAAATTATTAAATTAATAAAGGATATCCTCAGAAAGAGCAGCTTTTAAACCTTAAAAGGACATTCTCAGAAAAAGCAGCTTCTCTCCAAAGTTGGGGGACAGAAAAAACCCCTACCTACAGCTCTGCTTATGGAGAAATAGACCAAAAAAATCTAAACTGTAAAACTGCTAAGAATTCTTTTTAAAAGAACTTAAGTAAATTTTGTCTTATTAATCCCTTAAAAATTCTTAAAGTTTTCAGTGATTAAGCCAGCTCCAGACATGACATAATGTTTTATTTAGTTTCAGAATGTCATTTCTTAATTTTGTTGTAAAGGAGCATAATTTGGTGCACACTGCTTCAGAGGGTTAAATGACATTCCTGATTGTTTTTAATAAGTTTCAAATAATTTTTCCAGTATTGCACAGTAGAGAACAGTGATGCCAAAAAAGCATTCTTCATTTTAGATACTGTTTGCCTCTTGATGATAAACTTTTATTTTATCTGAAACACTTCAGAAAATAATTTCTTCACTCCCAAAATGTAAAAAAAATATAGAAAAGTTTCTGTACCCAGATCACAGTCTTCCTGTTGAAAATAGGAATTTTTCCCTGATAAACTAAGAGTCACTAAAAGGATGGAGATGTCTTTGTATCTTTCTGAAGACCACATGGCTTTAATTTTGAGAGATGTGTTTTTCTGTAACTCACTGGACAGTGACAGTGACATTTTTTTCAGGAACTCAACTCTTCACCACCTGGAAAGCACAAAAGATGTTCTTATGAAGAAGAAAGACAAATCTTAATCATGGCTTTTTTAAGGACTGGAACAGTTCATTGGATGTCTGGGACCTGACAGGTTGTAACATGTCTGACTTCTCCAACAATATATAAAATCACTTTCTGGACTGACAAAAGGTACCATTCCTGTCCTGATTTAATCATCATTATGTACATAGAGTTGCATTTTATTAACAGGGTGAGTACAGGGAAAGTTCCTACTCATTGTAAATGCTAGGAGATGTATCTAGTACCTGAATAATAGATTTATATCAATTTTATCATCAAATAATCTATAGAATGCTTCCACAGAGAAAGTAAAATATCTGTTTAAGAATACAATAACAATACAAAATCAGATCTCATAGAACATAGAACTTTTTTCATATGTAAATAAAGTTTCTTTAGCCTTTTTGATAGTCAGTCTTAAATTACATTGAAGTCAAGGAATAAAAACTCTTAGATCTTTTTGAGATGGAGACGAGTCAGAATAACTTCTAGAAGATAAACTAGTCCAAGAAACTACTCTGCCAATTTATTCTGCTAGTAGAACACGGAAAGTTCACACTATATTTTAACACAGAAAAGAGAAATATCAAATGCCCTAAAAGAGACTGTTAAGGAAATTGAATAGTCACGGAGTAGTAGAGTGCAGTCACAAATTGTACTCTCTTTATAGAGACAGACAAAAATAGAAATAGGTGGCAAATTGCCAAGATTGGTGACTGACAGAATAAAGCAGACAAAATTCAGCCTTGGAAAAGGACACATCACTGGACTGCAAACTGAAAAGTTCATGAAGATTATATGGTTCTGGATGAAGTGATTAATTGTAGCTATAAATACGTATATCATTATATACACACACATCCATACACATTTCTATATTTTAACTTCTTATCCATCACAGTAATCTGCAATTTTCATGGTTTTGTTGCCCTATCCAAAGATCAGTCATAATTCTAGATGCTGTTATTGTCTTGTTTCTGTTTCTCATTGCTCTAAAGTTCTTCAGCCTTCTAGTGAGAAGTCTCAGACCCATCTATAATTACTTCTATCCTGAATGCCAAGGCATGAGGGGACTATGACAACCATCCAAAATGAGCATACATATTTGTCTATCTTTTCTGCATGTTTATTAAGTAAGTATCATTGAAATAGTGTGTAATATTTTTTTTCAGAGTTCTCCACTGTCATTAACTGTAAATCCAGAACTTTGTATGATGTTGACTTTGTCCTTCATAGGATTTTAATGGCAATTAACATGAAAACAAAATGCACTGGGTATAGTCTTACTTGATGTAATTCCCATGAACATGCTGGAGCTACATGAAGAATCACTGTATGTTCGTCTGTCTTCTTAGAAACACATCAATACTTGTGTTGTGTTGTGTTTTGTTGTGCTGCGTTCTGTTCTGTTCTGTTCTGTCCTATTCTATCTATTCTTTTCCTTCATGGATCTCAGTGCAAATCTAATTGTTCTGTTCAAAAATGGCAGTTTGTACTGTTCAGGGAAATCTCAGTGGGATTGTGCCAGATATTTGAGGTAAGATCATAGCAAGAAGATATTTAAGGACCATCTTTCTGTGACCTAAATAACAGGCCTAGTAGGAAAAGTGTTAAGAGAATGATATAAAACAAGTACTTGCCCCTTGGAAGACAAATGCCATGGCCCTAACATTGAGACAATTTTGGTAATCCTTTCACTATTCCTATTTGCTGAGGTCACTCATCATCTACTTCAGCTACTTGTCTGTATGGCTTTACAAGTCAGCTTTTTTTCAGTTGAAGAGGAAAAAAGTATCTTTTAAAGTTACCAGAGCAACCGATTCTGAAATGCAGAACATTGTCTAGATAATACAGATAGTCTTTATTTATATTCTTTCTATTTTTATAAAACAATGTATCTTCCAAAATGTAGAACTATTTTCTCTCATTCATTATGTGCAATTTAAAATTAATTTTAACTAGCATAGAAAAAGAATACAAGAGAGATTGTTGGCACAACTAAAAGCAGAGTCCAGAATATCCAAACATATATTCTGTGGAAGGGGTAGGACTTCAATTTGCATTAATTAAACATACATCTATGACTGCCTTGTCTCATAGTCTTGATCACCCTCCTGGCTCACACTGCACGAATACTGCCTTTTTCAGCCCTGTGCCTCTTCCCAGCTCATCGCTTTTTGACGCACAGCTCCTCCACCAATGGACCCCTGCCCTTTCCCATGTTCCCTGTGTAATTCCTTGTCCCTCCACCATCTTAGGGTTCTTGTTCAAGTCCCAGGTTCTTGCCCCATACCTTTGCTCAGCCAGCTCTGAATGACTCCAAGCTAAATCTTCCCCATAGTCCTTTTCCTTTCCTCCTTCTCACTGAAACCTAACTTTGACCCTATTCCCACCTCACCCATTTACCTGAGCTGTTCTTGCCCCACAGCAGCTTTGGGTCTGAGAGGACAAAAATCTATCCTCCAACTGAATTTTTACCCAATTTCTTCCTTATCTCTCTGTTCATGGTCCCAGCTCCCCTTGCCTTCTGCATCTCTTTCCATTATTTCTAGTCTTCATGTCACTATCTACTTTCCTTCTTACTCCCAGCCTAGCTTTTATTTGTTCTGCTAGTTTTCTGGCCTAAGAAAGGAGACATCCTTCCCCTGAAATCTTTCCAGAGTTTTGGTGAGAAAGGGAAAGTGAAGATGTGTAGTCCATTAAAATCTGTTGGAGACGAAAACAGCTAAAGGAAACAAACCAACACATATGCTAAAAAGATGTTCAGTTTGCATATACTTGCTCAATAAAGTTTGAATTATAATTCTATTGAAAGGGAAAATGTCATAAAGGTCATAAAATGGAGCAGCTTATAACTTAAGAATTTGGAAATGTCAGGCATCAATTAACCATGTCTAAGTCTGGCTAGGATGAACAGACATCTTTGTCTAAAGCAATAGTTTGCAGTCTTGTGGTAAAAAAGTCCTAGGCAGTTGTCCTGGTCCTGGCCAGGCCATGGTCAACCTCTCCAAGCAGCCAGCCCAGGTGAGCTGAGTTAGCTGGGGCTGTTTTCCACACCACCTGACATCACTTCCCCATAAAAGCAACTGGTTGGGGAAGGGTAGGGGTTTAGTGTCTCTAGGACAATCTGAGTGAGGCTGGGGCACTGGGTTGGTTGGCTCTTTCATGAGGCAGCATTCTGTAATCCTCAGGTCGGTAAGGTACTCTGTGTTATCACGGGGTGTGAGTGTAAATGGCTGTTATTGTTCTATTTTCAAGGTGCTTTTGTCAGTAAATGGTCCTTATCCCAACCCATGGAAGATCTGTCTGTTTCTTCTCTGGGAGTGAGCGAGCCAGCCACTGGTTGGGGGTGAACCACTACAGCACTAAATGAGAGAAGACAGTGTATCTTATGACTGCTTTCTTTTTCTTAAATATGTATGAAGCTTTATTTTTTTCTTCAGTGAAATGTTGTTTCCTTTTCAGAAACTATGGAAAAGTGAAGCAAATTCATGGTATAATGGTAGAGCAACAGAGTGGTGGTGCGATGGCAACAGCAGGAAGCTCTAGCCACCAGTGCTAGAGGTCAGAACAGGAACCAGTGCACCAATGTCTCCTCAGTGCCTTAAGAAAGCAGTCTTTCCTCTAAAAACACTTTATTTGGATGACAAATGTGGGTATATTGCTATTTCTGGTCACACATCAGACAAGGCCTACTTGGGCATTCCTCTTCACAGTGTTAAAGCATTTCCAGGACTGTAGTCTGCCCCCTGATACACTCCAGAGCACAAGGAACAAAATACCTAACCAAAAGTCTTGACTTCTTCACTGACTGCAAGGCAGGTTAAATCTGGTCATGGGGCGGTGTCTTGATGAAGTGATAAACCGAAGAAGTGAGGAACAAATTTCATTGAGTTCCTTTTATCCCTGGGTACTCACACACATCACAGAGTCAGGGCATAGAAGATGCTTCTCTTTGTCAAACACACAGAATCCCATTTTCAGGACAAAAGAGATTTTTCTGAACAGTAAGGCGCAGGCATCAAAAGCAGAAGGAGGTGTGGCAGTAGGGAGATCAGCCCCCGAACACTGCTGTTCACTTGTGAGAACATATAAATCAGAATGATGGCTCTTGTTTTAGATCTGATCAGTGTTTTTGCCACTTGGCACCATGCTGAATGTCATCAGTTTTCATTTTTTTCTAAATAATTCCTCACTCCAGGCAGCAAATAGATGTCTCCAGCACAACTAAAGTATAGCATTAAATATTATAAAGTGCAAACTTGAATAGAAAATATTATCAGTTTTGGTGCCTTACACATTCTTCTGCCATATCTCTGGGTTTGAGTTTTTAAATTATAGGTGACTTTTGAACTTTCCTCTTCACATCCAGGCACAATAGAAAGTAATGCAAGCAAATTCTGTATGTTTTTGACAAGTCTAATGAAAGTTCTTGGAGGAAATGAGACTGGAATAACAGAGCAATAAGCATATAAATTATGTTGAGTACTAATCCTAATACTAATCCTAATACTAGGAAAAGTATTTTTGAGAGGATTCTGGAAAAATCTAGGTTGGAAGGGACTTCTGGCCATCTTCTAGTCCAGCCCCTTGGTCAGGACTAGCTTCAGAGTTAGATAATGTTGTTCAGGGCAAACTCATAAAGACATTGAACTTCTTGGAGCTCTCGGCAGGGTTTTGACAAGGGTGATATTTGTCCAATGCTTCAAGTAGAGAGAGAGAGCTGTTACTGTTGATTCTGGTGGTGCTGTGTGGCAAGTAAAGGAACATCCTAGAGGGAATAGGGATGTTGAGTAGGACTAGAGATACATCTTTAGTGTCTATACACTGGGAGAAGCCCTGAGTCAAAGGCTGCCTTCTTATCTGTGTGAAGTCACATACACATGTATAATTAGGACACTCTAGAAAAAGTGTCAAGGGACAATGTGAAATCAAAAGGCTGTTCAGGCAACACGCTACAGAAGAGGGTTGTCACAACAGCATCTGCTATAAAACTCAGGTGGTGTTTTCATAGTGATCCAAAGAAATATAACTGACCTAGGCATTATCTGTCGCCATGACATGGGGATATTCTAGAATGAGTGGAACAATTTCTGCAGCAGTCAGCCCTGATGTCCTAGCAGAGCTCACTACACTGTTGTTGCTGGGCTTGCTCAACAGCTTTTTCTGCACTAGAATCTGATTTTATCCCATCCTCACTCGGGATATTTTTCTCCAAGGTAGGATCTGGTCATTCATTAATATTTCATTTTATTCACATACCTATTCCCTTGAATTTCTTGCTTTTTTCCTCTTCTATAATTCCTGTCTTCAGATAATTTGGATGTAATCAAACTCAATTATGTCCATAGCCAAAGGGTTATTTCTTCAAGCTGATCCTTTCTGGCTCCACTTCAGATCTTATAAGGATTGCACATTCACCCACTCATCCACCATTAAAAAGGAGGCACCATGCTTTCAAACAACTTAGTTCCAGCAAACAAAACCCCCTCCATACATAAATTAACTTGAAACACATTAATTCAAGTACAGCAACTGGAAAATATTAGGGTATTTATGTATCACATTTTTTTACTCACCTTGGTGAGATCTCATCCTTTCACAGTGCACTAAAAGCAAAAAAAAAGGTTAGATGTTTGCTAGTACTGTTTTTGGTATTGAGGGCAGGAAGTAGAAATTAAAAATTACTAAACAATGTAATTGAATGATATAGCAATAATTCTGAATGATGCTAGAGTAATTCCTTGATGTAGAACAGGCACAAATTTAAAGGCAAGCTATAAATAGCACTGGACAGGTATAGGGGAGTAAATAATCTAATATAGCAGGTGTCTGAAAACTTCATATGCATACAACAGAGCAAGTAAAACAAAATGTGAAAACTATTCTAGGATTAATTCTCATGTTGAGATTTTCCAGAAGACATGAACAAAGGGAACAGGGAGAGAAAGTTATGTGCTTGGGTAGGTCTGAGGGATCCCCTTTTCACAGTAATAAAGGAAAGCAATAACTGGTGGTGTTATGCTGGTGATCCTGCTGTCTCTGCACAAAGAATTCAAGTTGGCTAAAAAAAAAAGATTAAATGAAAGAACTATTATGTAGTTACAATATTAACTTCTTCCTTCCATCTACTCTTAAGGATTTACTATCTCTGTTCCTAAAACCTTTGCCATTAAGTGAATTTTTGCGGCTGTCTTTAAAACTCCTCATAAGGAGAATATCCATATCCACACCCATATCCATCCATTTATATATGTATCTGACACATACATTTTCTGTAGCTTAAGTAGAATTACCCTCTGGAAATCTGTGAGGGTCATAGGGATTAGATTCTTTATAATGGCAGGGCCAGAGTACGCCTTGCATTTTAATTACTGCTGATAGAGTAACTCACTAAGAAAAAAACAAAACAACTCAGGCTTGCTATTTGGTTGTTCATTTTTTGTTGTGGTTTGGGTGTTTTTAATGACGCATTATTCACTAATTCAGCCTAAGGAAAGATTTTTTCTTTTATTTTTTAAATATTTCATTATGACTACTTGCTACTGGCTGATTGTGATTTGCTCTTTGAATTGAATAGAATTTCTGCTTACATTTGGTGGCTGGCATTTTTTAAAGATGAGTCTAATGCGTGAAAAATTGTGAATTACTTTCCAGTCTTCTCTCAGTGTAAATAATTTTCCATGCTAAGCTTCATGAAATGTTTAGTAGACATGTAAACATTTATAAATAAATCAATGGTCATCTGACCACTCAGAAAAAAATAATTATTTTCACACCATGAAAAGCCATTCACAGAACTCAGTTTGCTCAATTAACAGACTATTAGAACAACAGTGTTTGCATTGTCTGATTAGCTCCAAAACCAGAAAATAGAAATTTGCATTTTCCATCATCATCTTTCTTTCTTTCATAGATGCCAAGTCAATGGGTACCTTTTAAATTTCAATTTCACCTCCTGAAAAAAAAAAATGCAAGGAAAGAACATTTTGCAAGCTTGCTTTTTGGCAAGCAAATGCTATAAACCAGTGTTCTGTAGTTTTGCTCTGTTGTTAGAAATGTTTTGTCAAAATAGTACTTCAGTCAAATCTAAGGTTTTATTTTAAGGTAAGACTGAAATATTTAAGCAAACAAGTAGGCTGCTGTTCCAAGAAATGCATTTTCTGTTTTGTTGAGCTGTGCAACAGAATGAGTGTTACTCATTATCTCTGATTTATTCATTGCAGTTAGTTATTAGCCAGCTCTATTGAATTTCCTAGCAGGATGCCATTCTATTTTAAAGGCATATGTGTGTTATAGCAACCCTTAATTTATCGGTCTTTCACAATATAAAAGCCCTATTTGTTGTTGGTTAACAAAGCTGTAATCATGCTAAACTTTGTCATTTTATTGGCTTTCACTGAATGCCTGGTGAGTGACATCTTCAAGGCAATGTTGCCATTAACTTTATTACAGAATCAGAATGTCCTATAGCTTGGAATGGAATTATCAGATTTTAAGAGATGTCTTTCTATAATTTCACTTCTATGAACAAAGATAACTATAGCACTGATGCTTTTTGTGGTTTTGCAAATAAGATTGCTCTGCTGAAAATTCTGTGAATATCTGGATATTCAGAAGTACAAAACACTGTTTCTGGTGTTCTGAGGAACGAAATCTGTATCTGAGTTTTATCAAAAATTCTTGGTTTCCTACCACATTTCTTTTAATGTACTGCTGCTATAAACAACTTGTAGTGAATATCTTAAGAAAATACAGTTCTCAGTTAATCTCATTTAAAATATCCTTGGGATTTCCAAGGGCCAGAAAAGTAGATTAAATATTCTTTTACAGATCATATGAGATATTGCTTATTAAAACATAGATTAATTACTTCTCTGTTGATAAATTACTTCTGACACATGTAATTAAAGCAGAAGATTCAATCATTAACTTCAATCAGTGTGAAAGTACACTTAAAAGGAGCAAATTGTAATGCATAAAGGGTAATAGACTAATGATACACCACATTTTTTATATTTTAGAATATCTTTCACTGGAAAATGTTTATAAAAGTTAAATGTATATATGTGATTTTTAATAATTCTAAATCCATAAATTGCTAGAATAACATGAAAGAGGAAAAAATGTTTGCAACATAGATTATAAAAGCTTTGGAGGCAGAACTGGTTTATATTGTAATCATGGTATAGTACATATATGTAGCACTCATCTATAATTTCCTATAGATGCGAACAGACTGATATCTGACATTGTTAGTTATTGTAAAAACATGAAGAAAAAGGCAGTCAGAGGAAGTTTTGTGACATTAATACCTGAATCTCTGTGTGATTGCATCACATTGCAAGGGGAAAAATGCTGTACTTAGAGATGTGCTACAACTGGACAGAAATTTTTGCTCATGGGACAATGTAGAATTAGGGAATGTAGAATTAGGGAAAGTTATATTCTTCCTTTGTATGTATTCCCAGTTTCCAGCACAATTCAGGTAAAGGCTTCCTGAGTAAAAAATTGCATCTTTTCTTAATGAACTTTCAAGAATGTTTTCTCCCAGTTATGCCCCTAGTAACTTTTCCCAATCTAACTGAACAGGTAGCATCTCCAACAACCTATGACAGTGAGTGTAACACTTTCATTTCACACTCAGATTTAGATGGCTCATCTTTGGGAGAGACTTCTCCTGATCATCACTCTTCCCTTTATATTCAGTGGAGAGAAGGTGGTTCCTAAGTAGGAGGAACAGGCAGTTTGGTTTGTAGGTTTGTTAGGGGATGGGGTTGTGTGGTTTTTGTTTGGGTTTTTTGGTGTGGGTTTTTTTTCCCTGACAGACTAATTTATTTTAAGCCGCTTGCTTGAAAAAGTAAATAAAAATCTCATTTGTTGTGATGGAGAGAATATGACATAAAGGACTTGATGGAGAGAACATGAGACTTACATAGAATGAAAAAGCAGTCCCTCTCCTGCCCAGTGACCCTTGTCTGGATTTATCAACATACTCAGGAATCATAATAATTTTTATTTCCATTTCAGAGCAGAAGCACTTTGTTACAATTATTTACTTGCATGTACAGTTTGCCCAGGAGGTGGTCAGAGTTGGAAGTGCAGATTGAACATCTGGCTCAGAACAATAAATGAAGTAAGGGAGCAGGTTCCATAAGAGGAACTCTGTTAGATATCTTCTTACGGCATCTCAGATGCATCTTCTTTGTTGCAGGATACCACCTTTTCAAGGACTTTACAAATACTAAATCCAACCATCTGTGTTCAGCTCCCACCTAAAGATGAGATCCATAACCGGAATATAACCACTCAATGCACATTTTTTGGTTTAATCTGGACTAGGGCTAACATTCAGAATTTCCCTTGAGACAACAGCAGCTTTGGTCACATACACTTAGGCTGTGCTTCATAGCATACACCTCAGCCAATTTCTGCACATACATTACAATAACTACTGAGTCACTTTTAAAATCTTAAAGGGCGAATGAATGCTTTAATATGCTCATTTTTTATACCTAGCTTTGAATTCATCTAGGCTCAGTGCTTTGAAATAGCCACTGGAGTTAAAAGTAGTTCTTCCTCACTGTGGACCCTGGTGACTTCCACAGACCTTTCTGGAAATGGTCAAGCTCCATTCATGGCTGAGAATTTCTTTGTGATTAAACATGTTCCCTTTCAAGTTAGATTCCCAAAAACCTGTTTCTGAAGCCAGCAGGGATCCAATATTTGTACTTCATGGAAAAATATGAGGTATTTCTGTCAAAATAAAAACATTTATTTAGGTGTTTAATGACAACATCTGTTCAAGCAGGTCTGTAATATGGTATGTATCATACATACAAATGGACAGTTGAAGCGATACTGCATTCTTTTTATTGAAAAATCCTTCTTTATATAGAAAGAAAGTATGTTCATATGAATAAGAGGTTTTAAAATATTTAAATATAAAAGATACTGCTGCTGGTTTATTAGAAAAATCAGCAGCTAATCTTGAAGCATCTCATCTGAAATATCTGGACAGGATGCACTTGCAAACACGAGGTTTTCATTTCTAATTATAGTCTGCAGCCAGCCATAACAAGATTTAAGGAAAATATTGTAATGTAAGTAGACATTGCAGATAATTTTTAAGGCAACTACTGTAAACTCCAATTACCGTGTAACATGTAGTTGCTTTATATAATATAAGAAAACAAAAGATAATATACTTGAGAGAAACTGCATGAATGGAAACCAACTATACTCTTTTGAGAAAAACATTCAACTGAGAAGAAAAAAATAATGAAACCAGTGGCTGATGTACCAAATTAGTGGCACCTGAAAGAAGTCATTGACTATACCTCAGTGCCTTTCAAGATACTTTCGTAAAGTACTACTTTTCTTGTGAATTTTAAAATTTCATTTACCTACAGGAGACTGCAAAAATGTTCATGTTATGTTTAAATAGAACTTGGAAAAAAGTACAGTATCACAATACTGTTAGTGTAGAAACTTCAAATTTGAGCTACAGAGTAGTGGAAGAAGATTAACATTAAAATTTACCTTGAATATTAAGTTGAATGAAGATTCTATCCTGTTTTGAGTGAAGTAAATAATAACATTGCAGTTGACTTCCTTGTGGACAGGATCAGGCCCTGTCAGGCTAAGGATGATAAAATAATAGATCAGCAGCAGATGGTTGCAACAGACGATTGAGTAAGCACTATGCTTAATTTTTATGAGATTTTTAAAAAATGTACAAGTTGTCAAGATATTAAATCGGACTCAGATGAATTCTAACCTGCTATATTTTCATTATAGTATGTAGGGGTTTTTACTTGCTAAATTAGTCTCTATGACAATATTACACAACAGTAACATATGTACTCATTCAAATTCAGGAAAAAATAATGTTGCTAAGTGTAAGAGGAGTGCAACAGAATGAAAGAAAGGACAAAGATACTGTAGGAAGATCTAAAAAAATATATCCACTCTCCCTCTAGGACTCTACTCACACTGCAAAGGCATTTAGGTACCTATTCCCTGTGAAACTGGGGGAGTGCAGCTTCTAAAAATGGTGACGCACCTACATACCTCTGTGGATATGTCTCCAGCACACGGATGAGTAGGGTGTTACATATAAAACATAGCACTGAAAGATAATGGATGTTTTGACTGATGTTGTCACTACACATTACAGATGGTAACAATTGTATGCATCCCTATGGCTACTACAAAAGCAGCTAGGATTTCCCAGCTAGATGGGAGTGTAAAGCCCTCTGAGTGCAAAGCAGAGAGCCTGATCTGCTCTGGAGGCATGCAACTGCTCATTCAGCAGAAAAATAATCTGTGCATATGTATCTACCAGCCATCCCACAGCACCAGGCAGGTATTCCACAGTGGTTATGGATGGGCTGCAGGTACTCACACACCTTGGGGAGGGTGTCAGGGGCCTTCGCTTCCTTCTGAACAAGCCTAACAGTGTTTTGTTACTACAAACTCTGCCATAATGACTACTTAGGCTTGCATAAAAGCTGTGATTATACTATGTGAATAAAATAAGGCATTGTTCACCCTCTGCCTTAAGAACAGCTTGCACCACACAGCTAATACAGTACATCTAGCTAGAGCGGCCTCGCCAACTCTATCTTAGTGACTTTCAAAACCAATGCACACTTGTGGACTTTCCCTCACACTTCAGATTTTTACAAAATCAGTATTCAGTCCATTGTGGGGGAAAATCAGTTTGCATAGGCTAAACCCATGCAAGGGAGAATGCTAAAGATTTAGCTGTGCACATGGTCATATAAAATGCTTGAGCCCAAGGCCAAACTCTCTTCAGTTTACTTATAGAGACATAGCCAAAAATTTCATACATCTGTTCCAATATGTCAGGAAAGGGAGGAACTTTAGACATAGACACAAGTTGATCTAGGAAATCAAATTAGCTAGGAAAGACCCTCTTTTTTATAGTGTTACATTCATTTAACACCAGGCCTCCAAGAACAAAAAGACTTACCATCTTTATAATCTCTAGACAAAGCAAAACAGATATAAAAAAATATCATTGGACCAGAATTATGCTTTCTAAAAGCAAGGATGCAACCAAAGACTCTGAGTTGAATACCAGAGATAATGGATAAAATTCTGAGTCACATAAAAGGTTGGAGGATTCATTCATGGGCCACCCCAACAAAGAGGGGCAGGTCCACCTGGGTGCAGACTTCAGGATATCTTCCTTCTCTCTAGAATGTCCAGGTGAACAGATGACAAGTAATAAAATGCTTGTCCGCAGATGGGTCCCTTACCATAGAATCTTGGAATGGTTTGGGTTGGAAGGGTCCTCAAAGACCATCTAGTCCCAACCCCCTGCCATGGGCAGGGACACTGTCCAGTAGACCAGGTTGCCCAGAGCTTTATCTAACCTTTCAGGTTCTTGGTGCACAACAGCCATTCTTGTAACATGTTTTGGATATTTTGTTTTTCAGAACTGCTCCTACAGCCAATATGTTTGATGCCTGAAATCCTGGAAAATGAACTGGAAATCCTGAAAAATATACTGGGGACATCAGCAGTAATACTAGTCTGATGATTTAAGATGCTATAGTTTTCCCTGCCGTCCTAGTGCTAAGCAGTTATGTTTTCTGAGTTTGGTAGCAGCTAGATTACAACAGTTTTGGATCTAGGGATTGTTGTTCAACCAGATGTTTGCAATGTCTTTTGGGATCATCATGGTAAAATAATGAAGTATAATAATCAGCTATTATAAATAGCAATGGACTCAGACTCTGCACAGTATGTGCAGCATTCCCAGAAATCTGGCTTTGCATTTGCTAGGCAACAGCAGAACAAGTCTGAGAGTGGATCATCTCCCTCAAAGCTCTTGTAACAGTCCAAGTGCCCTGAAAGGTGATGGGAATCTTTCCAGTCACTTCAGAGAAAGTTGGACAGGAGCCAGATAGGGCAGAAGAGGATTCAGTTTTTTTCCTACTTAGTCTCATCCTGTGAAAGGTATATTGCAGGAAGGGATAAATCATCTGAGTAATTTTTCATATCAATTGCAAGTAAACAGAGCTGACATAGAAACTATCAGTTTACAATGGACAGCATTCCAGGAAAGAACGATAAGTTAAAAAAACAAGTTAAAGGAAACAATATTGTTTCCTGCACCAAGGAATCCAAGGCCATATCTAATTTTGTGGTAATTCAAGGATCTTCTCTGAAAAACACATCATTATCACCATAGAAATAATATTCCTGTGACATATATGGAGACTGATTTAGTCTAAAAGGACTGTGCACTTTGGACAGAAAAGCAAAAGCTTAAACTCCATAATCAGCATTAGCCAGTCACAACATGAAGACTTTAATATTGACTGGTGCTCCTGTGGGAGCTGTTATGACTCTTATGTTCCCTTGATAAATTCTGTTCTCCGAGATGTTTCCAGGGCTTGTGTACTTGTGCTTGTAGCTGCACTGATATCAAAGTCACATTCCTCAGCTCTAAAACCTCAAGAAATACATTGTGTTTTTTCATGAGATTTGTCTGGCTTTGCACTGGAGTGCCAAGGAAGAGGACATGACGTGGCCTTTAGCATACACCCTTATGCTCATGAGAACATCTTTTTAGTTGTCTGTTCGAGAAATGTATGACTTCTTTCAGGAAGCACATCTTGGTCAACAGAGACTGGCATAACCAATTTTCTTTGGCCACACATGAGAAAGAGACGTCTGAGTGATAGCATGCTGTGACCAGTGCTACTGCATCTTAAAATACATATTATGTGCATAAAGCACATAGTGGAATATATATGCCTTACTCTAACAAGGCAGTCTATCAACACTGGTACTAGCCTGCTTAGATATTTAAGACATCACCGCTACCTATTTTCCCTAAAATTCTTCCCCTCAAAGTCCTGTTCCCCCATCTGCTTGGAGACTTTGCTGTGCTGGGTTGATCTGTAAAAAGAGATCCTTATTTTTTTCCTTAGCCAGTCTGAAATTCACAAGCTGAGAACCCCTCACCCATGTCTCCTTAGGATCCCAATCTTTTACTTAGGTCATACTTAACATACTAATTAACCAACAACAGTGACCTTATTTGCCCACAAATTTAAGAATTACAGATCCTTCAGAGCTAGTAGAGAGCTCAATGGCTTCACTGATGAAGAACTAATGCCATGCCGCTGGGAGGGAGCAGTGCTGAGATTATATCTATTCTCAGTACTATGACTTTCTAGATATCCAAAAGGCTCGTGTGCCTTTCATCTACACCCTTGGTGCAGTGACTTTTGATATGCTCAGGGTCTTCCCTGGAAGTGTCATTGATGACCACCACTTCATAAATTGTCATGCTCTTCACAGCATCCCAGATATGGACATCTAGCAAGAAAAAGGTGCTCTGTGATAGCATATCTGGATGGTAGGTGAATGTATATATGTATCTGTTCTCCACAAAACGGAATCTCCAGCCTCTGTCACTTGTTGCTTCTTCTTAGTTCAGATGCTTGGTCCAAGTTATCAAATCTGAAGCTTCTCAAGGTGGAGCTGTTCCCCCCATCACCTCCCAGGGTGCTAAGTCTATCCTTGCAGATATCCTACATTAGGAACCTTCCTCTGTTGTCTCATGTCTCCAGCCCCTTCCATCGCTCTCATCCACTCCTCAGTCCAGTACAGGCACAGTCTGTCCCTCCTTGGAATGCAGGTTCAGTTTCTTGCCTCTGAAGGGTCTCTGTGCAGATTCCATTAATTCTCCTGGATGTGACTAAGCTTGCTGACCTCCTCTGGCAGCTCCTTCAGAAGGCAAGTCAGTCCTCAACCTGAGCACCCTTCCAGTAGGTAGGGCACCATTACTGTCAGCACTAAGAGTATCAGGTACGCCCTATAGCCTGGGTCTGGGGTGGCCATATCCTCCCTAATGAACTCCCCCTGATGCGCAATGGATAGCTTCTTTACTTTGTGATGTAGACCATGCTCTCTAACATGTCCATGATTGTTCAGTAGCTACTTGCTCTTCTAAGCACTTTTTAGGACACTGCATCCTGTTCTGTACAAGTTGCTCCCTCTGTTAGCTTGGCAACCATGTTCCTGAGGAGGTGAGTCCTCATGAAGTTCAACAGAGGGAAGTGACAAGAACTGCACCTGGGGAGGAATAACCTCAGGCACCAGAGAAAGCTGGTGAACTTTATCTGAAGCTATTATTATATCAGTTGAAGGAATATTTACTATTTAAAAGAAACAGCAAACAAACCGAAAAAATATTTGAAGAAATAAGTCAGTTTCAAGGCTGTTCATCGCATTAGATAGGATGCTCTGAAAAAACCCAAATGTCACATCAACATTCCTGATGATATCAAGCCCCCAAAAGACATTCTCATGATAGTTACTGAGCCACAGATAACAAAGTGAGTCAGAAACTTGAACTCCATCCAGAAATGAATGAGGGGAGGCGGGAGACTTGTCTAAATCAAAAATTAAGATAAGGGTTAGTTTTCTCCCATGAGCTCATTAAATTAGATCTTTTGGCTACAGCTCTATGACAGCAACTTGACAACTGGGAAAGAGAAAATTTCAGTACTTTTATCCTCAATATTGCCCTTGGCCTGTTACATTACTGGAGAAAGTAAGATCAGGTCACAGTTTTCTAATATATTTGACCCCCTAATTTAACCTCTCAAAATATTTTCCATTTCTTTCGATATTGTGATCGATGAATATGTTTTTGTTGGGGTTTTTTTCCTAGATGGTTTCAGATAGCTGTAAACATTGATGTATGTGAGGTTGTCTGCCCGGGAACCTCTTTCAAGGGTTCTCTGAAACTCAGACTAGTAACTACAACATAAAAGCTTTCTCTATAAGCCGCTTTTCAGTACAGGGTAGCCAAATGGGTTATATTCTCTGCCAGCTTCAAATGTTTACTTAACAGTTTGTTAAACCTGTAACTCTAAAATGTCACAATTAATTATATACATCACACTGTATTATTCCTACCAAAAGGGTGTTTCATCCTAATAATGTCTAGAATACTGAAAGAATTTTACACAAAAATTATCTATATTGCAGAAACGAAAAAGAATAACAGCAAATATAGTTACAGAGGATTGTGGAATTTGTCCTTTGGTACCTATTACTGATCTTTCATGTGTAATGGAAATTGTCACTATTCCCACTATCAAGTAGAGCTGTTACCTGAACAAAAATTACCGTTTTGTATGATACTGCTGAATGGCTAATGCCAAGTATTCAGGCTCTTTTCTCTCTGTATTTATCAATTAATTTCTCCATTTATTGTCCTGTGGATTCTTGTACTTCCCTTCTTTTCATGTTTTGAAGAAACCAGTTACTCTCTTTGACCTTAAACCCTCGAGCACTTCATCAGCACTTCTCTTGTTCTCTGCCAACTGATCTTCTCCAATTACAGCACTGATTACAGTTTTTCAAATGTCACAGTAAGAAGTAGCATTCAGGTGCAGCAAGACTGGCTGGCCAGCTAACCAAATGGGAGCTAAAAACTTCCCAAATGTACCTTACAAATGTCATGAGGCAACCTATTAAGTTAATCATATTTGAAATGCAATGATACTCTCTTATAGTTCAACACAATTATGTCTAAAGTATGTTAAGGGACAGAGAGCCTAGTCCTTCTGGATCATTTTTCCACATCCATACTTGTACAGTGTCAAGCACAGACAGTTCTCGATACCCCATTTGATGGATGCTGCCTAACAAAATAAAAGGACTGTATCTTTCATGAGGACGATTCAATCTCATAGTAGTGGAAAAAGAGTACACTTCTTTCTCAGAAGTACTTGGAATCTTGTCGATCCCTTCTTGATAGTTGTCTTTTATTTTAGATTAAGATAGAAATTCTTGGTCATGCAAGCTTGATTTTCCCTCTGCTTTTACTCTATTTGTATATACCTGATGACTTCCAAGACTACAAGCAAATGCTTATGAGATTCTGACTTCAGGAAGACAGTGAAAAATTATAAACACTATCTGGTTTGACTTCACAGACAGAAATGTTTCAGGTGCTAGAATTAGTGTCAAATCTAGACAGCTCCAGACTTCACTAGCATCTCCAAACAGAAGCAAAAAATTAAATCAGTGTAGCTTGGAGACAGCTGGCAACAAACATTGAGCGTCTGTGTTATCTTTGTATGCACAACTTCACCAGAAGTCAAATTAATTTAGAGTATCGACAGAATGTGGTAAATATCCTGACCTTCACATAAGAAGAGCAGTTCAAGGAAAGCTCTCTGGAGACCTCTTCACAGCTAGCGATAGAGGAACCACAAATCAGTCGTGCTGAGATTCAGCTCATTTAACTATCAGTGCCTGCAATGGAGATGCTGTCACGTGTGACAGCACGATAAACTTTTTGCACGGTTCATAGAGAGGAACTTGCATTTCGAAGACATAGGCCTTTCAGATATCTACTTAAAGAAGAGAGAAATTGAGCTCTAACTTTCCCTAACCATACTCACTGCTCCTCTGGCAGGTCCTGTTTAATATCTCCAGTCCTGTTTAATATCTTCATTGACGACCTTGATGAGGGAATAGCATCCACCCTCAGCAAGTATGCCGATGATACAAAACTGGGAGGAGTGGCTGACACGCAGGAACACTGCGCTGCCATTCAGCGAGATCTGGACAGGCTGGAGAGCTGGGCAGGGAGAAATCTAATGAAATTCAACAAAAGCAAGTGCAAAGTCTTGCACCTGGGGAGGAATAACCGACTGTATCAGTACAGGCTGGGGGATGACCTGTTGGAGAAGAGCTCTATGGAGAAGGACCTGGGGGTCCTGGTTGATGACAGGTTGGCTATGAGCCAGCAGTGTGCCCTGGTGGCCAAGAGAGCCAATGGCATCCTGGGATGCATCAGGAAGAGTGTGTCCAGCAGATCGAAGGAGGTGATCCTCCCCCTCTACTCTGCGTTGGTCAGGCCCCACCTGGAATACTGTGTCCAGTTCTGGGCTCCCTGGTATAGAAAAGACAGGGACCTTCTGGAGAGAGTCCAGAGAAGGGCGACAAAGATGATTAGGGGTCTGGAACATCTCCCCTATGAGGAAAGGCTGAGTGAGCTGGGTCTGTTCAGCCTGGAAAAAAGAAGACTTAGGGGGGACCTAATTAGTGTTTACAAGTATCTTAGACATGGGTGGCAGGGGGAATTGGCCAGCCCCTTTTCAGTGGTCAGTGGGGACAGGACTAGGGGCAATGGCTGTAAGCTGGAGCACAGGAAGTTCCGCACCAACATGCGGAAGAACTTTTTCACAGTGAGGGTGACGGAGCAGTGGAATAGGCTGCCCAGGGAGGTGGTGGAGTCTCCTTCTCTGGAGATATTCAAGTCTCGTCTGGACGCCTATCTATGTAATATGAGATAGGGAGCCTGCTTTGGCAGGGGGGTTGGACCCGAAGATCTCTTGAGGTCCCTTCCAACCCCTAAGATTCTGTGATTCTGTGATTCTGTGATTCTGTGATACTGGCAACTGGATAACATACTGTCAGCCTAGGATAAGAGAAACCTCCTCTGAAGCAGGCAATGCTAATCAGAGCTTGAATCCAACTTTCATTTGTATATTTTTGCAAAATGACAAAGATGTGGAAGGTGGGGCACTAAACCACAAATACGAACTTAGGAAGCTAAGAGTGGTTTCTGCTATTTAAAAGGCAAAGGATAAAAAATAAAACAGAGCAACAAAAAGGAAATCTGGAGGCCCGTCTGGAAGAAATAGGAGCTCCTGGGTAAACTCAAATGCAAAAAGGAAGGAGGCTGGAAACAAGGGCAAGTAGCCTGGGTGGAATGCAGGTGTCCCTCAGGGGTCAGTACTAGGACTATCACTATTGAACACCTTTGACAGAGACGTGAAAGTGATGACAGTGGCACAGCTTGCACAGAGAATCTGTGACTGCCCCCTCCTTGTCAGTGTTCAAGGCCAGGCTGGATGGGGCTTTGGGCTAGTGGACTGTGTCCTTGCTCATGGCAGGAGGATTGTACCTAGATGGTCTTTGAGGTCCCTTCAATCCCAAACCATTCTAGGATTCTATCATTTTATGATACACATTTAATAAAATTATGTTTTCTATATTTTGATGTGTCATGTTTTTTCTCCTTATTCTATTCCACTTAATTACTCTCTCTCTCCTTCATCATATGCGTATTAACTTCCTCAGCCACCATCTTGTCACCTACCTTTTTCCTAGAGTAGACTATTTTGACTAAGTTGGCTAACTGAGATGTTGAAGTTGGAGGAGATGAGAAGCAGTTTCGCTTTCCAGTTTCCCAATTTGAGCACCATTGTCAGTGGTACTCAGCAAACAAATGCAGTGGGAACTATACCATAGATAATTGTAAATAGTCTTAAATTAGGGATATAATATATAAAAGGCACTGCTGAAAAGAGTTTTCAGTGAGCTTCAGTTCTCCCAGTTATCACGGAATATGTTATTTTACTTTCTAAGCATGCACATCACTGGCAGTTAAGGCCGATCAGTAGTACAGCTGTGGTTAGCTCTCAAGACACTGTTTACTGAACATTGTCATTTTCATTTCTGCATTGTCTTTTGCTCATTCATTCTGTAAACTGGAAGACATTTTGATGAGCCTTCTGTCTGGAAAAACAGGTGAATGAATATTGCATCAATTTATTGTATTAGTCTCTAGCTTCATCTGAGATGGAGTTATTTTTTTCTAGTAGCCAGTATAGTGGTCTGATTTGAATTCAGTATGAGAATAATGTTGATAACACACAGATGTTTTAGTTGCTGCCAAGTAGTTGAAGTGTCTATACTAAGTCAAGGACTTTTCAGCTTCTCATGCCCTGCCAGGTGCACAAGAAGCTGTGAAATCACAACCAGGACAGCTGACCCAGCCTGGCCAGAGGGATATACCCTGACATAGAACATCATGCTCCAGATATAAATGGGGAGGCTAGCTGGGAGGCAGATTCGCTGTTCAGCAACAGCCTGGATGTCAGATTGTTTTATCTTCATTTCACATGTTGTGAGTAATTGCATTTGTGCATCACTTGTATCATTATTGTTATTACTATTATTATTATTCTTTTCCTTTGTTAACCTACTAAGATGTCTTAATCTCAACCCATGAGATTTTTTTTCCATTTTCCTCCTCATTCTGTTGTTGGGGGAGGGGATGAGCGAGGGCTGTGTGGTGCTTTGTAACCAACATAGGTAACAACAGTTAGAAATTTCTGATGGTGTTTCTCTTATTTATTCTATCCCTGCACACCAACTAGAACAGACATTAAGATCAGGAAACTGTTTTCATGGATAAATTATTTCACCTCCTAACTCATATGCCAGGTCAAGATAAAACCAGTAAAAGGAGCAGACTGCAAAAGTTTCTGAATAATTTTCATAAGGGTAACAGTGATCAAAATCAGGAGCAATGTATATCTTGGTTTAAGAATTTTCATTGCTCCAGATTTAAAGTAAAATTTTAAATAAACATGGGGATGTCTGCCAGCTCCACAAAGAAACACATAAGGCAAAACTGCTTTAGTAAATTATGTCAAACAATAGAATAGCGATCAATATACAAATGAAAAGAACAGAGAATATGGTGGTGATTTTTTTTTTAAATAGGCTGAAAGCAGGAAAAATTTGGAGAAATCCAAGAACAAATACCACTTTCACTGACTATGACACATACAGCAGCCTGGGCTAATGCGATTCTAAAGCATGCCTGATATAAATAAAATCTATTATTGTATTGAGAGAAGGTACTTTTCCTACAAAGCCTTGTGTAGGCTGTTCACTATATAGATGGATTCATCAACATTCATTTAATAAATTGACTAATTATGATGAGAAGTGTTTGGTGACCCTAACGAAGCTACCCATTTCTTTAGTCTGCTTTTCAGGCAAGCAGCTTGGAGTGAAGCAGAGGAAGAGTAGTTACAGATAATGGAAACAGACTGGAGTAACTAGGCAGAAGCATGGCTAAATAGCTTTTAAATGAGATTGGAAGAGCAGGAGGGAGGAGATGTGATAGAGGTCATCTCAGAGAGAGTGCATAGCAGAGTAGGGTGCAGAAATGAGCAGCTCTTGCAAGCAGAGATAAAGGTTTTAAAGATCTTCCTCCCTCACTGGAGATTAACTCTGAAAGTGCTGGTGTTACTTTCTTACAAAACACAATCTGCAATTATTCTTTCATTTTCCTCTCTCTTCCTGCCTTTCTACTCTCTATGAAGTTGTTTGCTTTTCACCTTTGGAAAGAAACAATATCTATAATTCTTGCTCAGTAGCCTAACAGCTCTTCATGGACACAGAAAACAGTAGATCCTATCACCAGCCAAGAAACAGTCGGTCTCTATAGGTGCAGTTTTGCCTTACCTTGATATATAGTAAGACCAATGAAAAAACTTTCCACAAGTTAAAGTCTGGGTCAGAAGTGGAAGAATCTCAATTCCAGTTCCTCAGATACCTGAGGATGTCTCATCAAGATGTAAAACCTCCTCTCCCTAGTCTTTCAGTGGGATTTGTCTTCCACTTTGGGAAGGGAGGAATATCTCTGTGGAGATTCCTGACACTTACTTAAAATTACAGAAGGAATTATACGCTCAGACCTTGGATATATTTAAAACCTGAGAGAGCATGGACCTGATCAATCTGCAATAAGTAATGATGTTTGAGCAGAAGATTGGACTAAATGAGCTCCAGAGGTCCCTTCCCACCTCAGTTGCTCTGTGATTCTGTGAATCTCAGAAAAAAACCCCAACATGTTGGGACAGATGACTGTGTTTTGAGTGACTGAAGTTAGATGAGGTGGGTCCAAGCCTTTGAGGTTACTCAAAGGAACTTGATGAGTAATACTGCCGAGGTTTGGGCTTGTGAACAGCAAAATAATTTAGTGAGTGATTCTTATCAAACTGTGACAGCAGTTACTGCCACAGTTTCCACTATTATTAAATCACAGAATCACAGAATTGTAGGGATTGGAAGGGACCTTGGGAGATCATCGGGTCCAACCCCTCTGCCAAAGCAGGCTCCCTAAGACATATTGCACAGGTAGGCATCCAGACACGTCTTGAATATCTCCAGAGAAGGAGACTCCACCACCTCCCTGGGCAGCCTATTCCAGTGCTCTGTCACCCTCACTGTGAAAAAGTTCTTCCACAGATTGGTGCGGAACTTCCTGTGCTCCAACTTGCAGCCATTGCTCCCTGTCCTGTCCTCACAGACCACTAAATCTCATGAGTTTTATAGCTGCTATTACTTGAAAGTAGAATTGGAGGTGGAAACCGTCTTAATCCTTTTATTCAAAACTAGATGTAATTTGTGTTTTGCACTAATTTTTAGGTAATTCTCTGGTGCAATGCTAACTGTATTATTGGTTTTAAATGGTCAGAATTTGGCAGCACTTCTCAGAACATAAATACCTAATATAAGAAAAAGAAACTAATGTCGAACACATTTTAGTTGTTTATTTTAAGCTTAACTAAAGCTTTTTTTAATCTTAGACTGCAGATCCCATGAATAACTGCTATGGGTTTTTTGTAGGACACAAGATGTTTGAGAACTGGTATTTGGTCCATGAGACACATGCACTCATGCTTGACTTTGAGCATTTGGACAGTAATCATGAAAGAACACTGCCATATTTAGTCCATGAGCAGGACCTCGTAAGAAAATATAGTATCTGAATGTCTGACAGCACAGACAAATGTGTTAGCATGGCAGATGCCATACTTACTGTTGCACTGCTTGATAATGTTCAATTCTAGCCCCGTACTAAAGGTATTACATGGTAATGGATGATTGTAAATGCTTGAAGAAAAATGTCACTGTGTTGCTTTCAGGGTAATTGCTAGAGAGCAAGGCTGATTTCTTTGAAATGTGGAGTCAGAGCTCTTTGATGAAAGGATTGAAGAGTTCATTTTTACCTCCAGTGTAGAGAAACTGGATGTTTACTCTTCATTTTCTGTGTGCTCTTTTTTCTCTAAAGGAATTACAATGTCTAAAACAGAAAATTCTGTCTGCAGAATTCGAAAGGGTAAGAAGACTCTTTGATAGCTTAAATATCCCTACATGTTTATAATTTCTCTTAGCACTCTCCTCTGAGGTAAAACAAAACCGTTTCCAGAAAGGTAGCTATTTCTCCTTTCTGTTTCAAAGCCAGCATTTCACCTAAACCCTGGCAGAACCTGTGTAAGGGTGAGATATTCACATAAGATTATTTTCAAAGGTGATGGAAATTTTGATACAGCTTTCGCAGCTTCAGCACAGAGGAGCTGGAACTGAAACGTTCAGAGACTGAATGAAAATCTTAGAGAAGTTTGAGAAGCCCAAAGAATAAATAAATAAACCAATTTTTTATTCACCTTCTGGCTACTTTGATTTAAAACTTTCATCTCTTACCTTGAAAGGCTAAGGTTTGCTTTTTGGAAGTGGAAAGAGAAAAGGTAAGGTAAGGCAAGGCAAGGCACGGCACTGGAAGAGGTGAAAATTGTCACATAGCATGAGAATAGCAGCAGCTGCTATTTGCATAAAAATGCAATCAGTTTTTAAACCAAAATAAACCCAAAAAACTTCACAGGTCATTTATAGCTGACTTTCAGATACGAACTCAGGGCCGAAGGCACTGTCATCTTCTTCGATGGTGTTTATAAGGCCTGACATAAATAGAAACCATGCTCAGGGAGTCTTTGGGTGTTGCCAGCTTTGACAAATCATGCTGGTTTTGGTGTCCTGTCAGACTTATCTGTAAAGCCTCCACAAGGTCCAAGATTTACTAGATTTTCTGTCCCATCGAGAAAGTTTTTTTACTTCTCACAGATTTATTCATGCTCGGAATCCTGAATCAAGTTTACCCAGGAAGTATTCACAGCTCCATCTCCCACTCATACTACTGAGGCTCAACACATCTTAAAGGCAGGTTGTGCAGAGTATCAAAACCTAATGGAGTTGAGGGCTATCAACACCCTACTAATGAAGGGTGCCCATCAGCATTGGGCCTTTGGAAGCAATTTCACCCAAGTTCTCCATGGCAAAGAACTGATGTGGCTATGCTGCACAAGTGTCTAGAGAAAAGTGAGACTGCACTGTGTGAAGATCTTCCTCTTCTGCTGTTAGTGGGGACACTTGTGACAGTTATGAGAAACACATTCACAGCAGGAGCTCATTTTTTTGTCTTAAGTAAAAGACTCTTCTCTCCTGGTTTTGTCACTCCTCACTGAGCACACTGGTTGGCAGTGACAATAAGCTAGGGTTCAGTTATTAGAGACTCAGCTATTTAAAGTGACTAAGGTCAAATTAACCAAATCATGGGAAATCAGTGCACCTGTCTACCTCTTCCATGAAACAAAGAATATTAGGCATAAAACTACTCACAGCATGCTGGTGAGAGACAGGGAACACATCCTGATCCCATGTGGACAATCAAGGAGACCTTCCTTTGACTCCGAATTCAGTTCCTAACAAGAAAAATTTCTGGAAAGAAAAAGGTATCTTCAAAGGATAGCACAAGGCAAGATCCTTTAACGGGGCCATGGTTGCCCCTCTGGAGAATGGCATTTCTGCTGTGAGCTATTAGACAAGATGTTTACAGACTTTGCCTGCCAGCATCTGAAATTCTTACTTGGCACTTCAGATTCATTTTACATAAAAACTGTAAATAGTATCTATAGCTACGTGTAGCAGAGCATCACCAGTATGACCACTTCTGATTCAGGGCCTTCCATTGCCAAGGGAGGAAGTATCTCCTTCCCAAAAATGGTCAGACACAGTGACAACAATACCCCTGAGTCTTTGACAGGTTTCTCTTTTTGAGTCTCTTCTCTGGGACTTGTACTTCTCTCATCAACCTCTGCATCTGTAAGCTGCTTTTAGCATGCAGCAGCTGCCTGCTTTCTTGAGTCTCTGAAGAGACTCCATTAAACAATAATTCTGCTACAGTCATGAAAAGAGTTTATTCTGATGCCTCAAAAAGTGTGTTTGGAAGCCATTTCTGGCACAAAAGCTTGACTTGAGTATCCCTCAAGAGAGACAAAACTTGGTTTTGAAAAAGGAGGATTTGGCTGTGAAGTGGACTCCAGGGACATTTCATCTTTTTTCCTCAAAACCTGCTCAATCTAGTCCTGCAAAAACTTTATTCAGTGAAAAATCCCCACGTTTCCTTTTTCCCACCCTCTTTGCCCTTTATCTGGGACTCAGGTTTCTGAAGTATAGCGATGGATGCAGATTACCTCACTGAAACGGTTTCTCCTAGTTGACATGGAAAGACATCAGCAGAAAATTCTGTAATTCACACATAATGGCTGCAAAAGAGTCAGAAAGAGTTGGATTTTCTCTACCTTGCATGACTTTGCATTAAACATCAGTTTGACCAAAAGTTCAAAAGGGGGATCCAGGTTACCAGGACACTAGAGGGATTGTGAGCAGAGCCCCATGTCTGAACAGTGACCAAAGCCAGACTGGGGACAACAGCTGACCAGAGCTTGGGTCTTGTTAGACCTCTAATGAGGGAGAACAGGCTGATGTGGTATATCTGTCTTGGATTTGTTCTTTGGGACTCATATTTATTGCTAGTTAGCCAGCTGCATCTGATATCCTGTCTGAGGAGGGTCAGAGTAACCACATAAAACATTTTCATTTGTTTCATCTAATTGGCAACTTAATGGTGTTTTGTCATGAGTCTGGGGCAACATGGTTCATTGTGTGGGAGTCCAGACAGATATAATGCATGTTATGTTCTGCCTGTGAGAGAAACCTTAGAAATTTGAGTAATTAATTCCCCTTTGAGATGAAGGGTAATTGGATAAGAGAATCTGTCATTAAGATAATCACTGCAGATCTGCTTCCCTTGGAATTTCTGCAGAATACCTTACAGACCCTTCTTGCTTGGCAGCTTCGGAGAACACAGTCTTGGATTTCTGATCCTTCCCATTCTCTGCACAGGGAGACCAAGCACTCAGGAGCCAGTAGTGTTCAGCCATGGTTGTAGATAGTTGGAATCCTGCAAAGCTGACAAATGTCTCTTGATTTGTCCCATAGTTCGGAAGGTTAACAGATGGGCTGAAAGATCTGATCCACAATTTTAAAAAATAATGGTCTTTAAATCTTAGGATGGGGTATTTTGGTCAATACCCGTGGAAAATGGTCTTAGGTTAGTATAACTGGTAGGAGCCAGCAAGTTCATGTGTGTCTGGTAAAGCAGAAGAGGAGTGAGATCGGGGAAAATCACTGATCTAGAACCAGAAGATGGGGCCCTACTTAGCTGAGGCAGCCAAGGGGAGAGCTTTGAGAAGATGCCTGGTGCCAAAGGAGCTCTACCACCACCATCTTCACCTGCTTTCATTAAACTATTCCTTGTATCTAATATGGTCTTTCATTTAAAAACTTTACCTCCTGTCCTATCACAACATGGTCTACAAAAAAGTTTTTCCCATGAGTAAGGGGGATGGCTCTATCCCCCAGGAATGCTTTTTGTTTTAGTATAAGGTTACACAGAGAGAATTTGGTGTATACAGAATTTCTAGAGAGGCAGCAGTAGGATCTTTCATGCAGTTGTGCTTTCAGCCCAGGAGGAAGGGAAACTGTTGGAAAGGAAAACTGCTAACAAATCTCTGAATAGCACAACAAAGAAGTGACTTCCAGGGCTTCTAGCTGTCTTTCTAACTCCACAACAGACAAAGTATTTCTAAGGAGTTTCCAAATTATTTCATCCACTTGCTGCTAAACATTTCAGAACAATGTATTAGTTATAGAAGAGACATAGTATAGGGGCTTCAGGTTTATTTTTCATTCTTTTGTAACCAAAGAGAAGACAAAGCCACAACATGCTCTTTTTTTTTTCTGTAGTATTGCATTTCTTGGGTATGTCCTAAAATGGCGTCCTTCTCTTACAGGCATCTTTTTGCTTTCATAAAGCATGAAAGATTCCTGTTGTCTCTGCATTGTGCCCCTAGAAGACTTCCTCACCTCTATTTAAAATGCTAAATCCACTAGAAGGGGCATCTATCTTAACCTAGTTTTGCCATAGTGAAAGTCCTTCCAGTTTCCTGGGATGGGGAGCATAATGCACCCCTCATAATCCAAGGGGAAATGTTGAAGGACTTGCTTCAGCACCTAGATATATGCAAGTCTATGGGGCCAGATGACATCCACCCAAGAGAACTGAGTGAGTTGTTAGAAGTGCTATTCAGGACACTTTCCATCATCTGTGAACAGTCCTGGCTGACTGAGGAGGTCCCAGTTGACTGGAGATTAGAGAATGTGATGCCCAGAAGGAGGACCTGGGGAACTGTAGGCCTGTTGGTCTGACCTCAGTGCCTGGGAAATCTATCATCCTCAGTGCCATTATGGGGCATGTGCAGGAAAAAGAAGTGATTGGGCCAAGTCAGCATGGGTTCATTAAAAGGCAGGTCCTGCTTGACCAATCAGATCTTCTATGATAGGATGGCGCACTTAGTGGATGAGGGTAAAGCTGCGGATGTTGTCTATCTGGATTTTAGAAAAACCTTTGACACCATTTCCTAACAGCATACTCCTAGAGAAACTGGCTGTTCATTGTCTGGACAGGTGTACTCTTTGCTGGGTAAAAAACTGACTGGATGACCAGGTCCATGTTAGTGAATTGAATTAAATCCAGCTGATGGCCAGTCACCAGTGGTGTTTGTCAGGGCTCTGTGCTGGGACCAGCTCTCTTTATTATCTTTATTAATGACCTGTCAAGGGGATCGAGTGCACTCTCAGTAAGTTTGCAGATGACACTATGTTAGGTGGGAGTGTCAATCTGCTTGATGGTAGAAAGGACCTACAGAGGGATCTGGACAGTTTGGATCAATGGGCCAAGGCCAATGGCATGAGGTTCAACAAAATCAAGTGCCAGGTCTTGCAGAGGGGTCATAATAACCCCAAGCAGTGCTACAGGCTTGAGGAAGAGTGGCTAGAAAGCTGTCTGGCAAAGAAGGACCTGAGGGTGTTGGTAGACAGCCAACTGCATATGAGCCAGCAATGTGTCCAGGTGACCAAGAAGGCCAATGGCATCCTGGCCTGTATTAAGAACAGTGTGGTGAGTAGGACTAGGGAAGTAATCATCCTGGTGTACTCAGCACTGGTGAGGCCCTTCCTTGAGTACTGCATTCAGTTTTGAGCTCCTCACTACAGAAAAGACACTGAGGTACAGAGAGTGCCCAAAGAAGGGCAGCTAGGCTGGTGAATAAATGCTTTGAGGAACCCTTGAGGGGACTGGGGTTGTTTAGTCTGGGGAAGTTGAGGGGAGACCTAATTGTTCTTTACAACTACCTGAAAGGAGGTTGTGGTTAAGTTACACCAGAGGAAGTTTAGGTTGGATATCAGGAAAATCTTCTTCACAGAGAGGGTTGTTAGGTACTGGAATGAGCTGCCCAGAGAAGTGATGGAGTCTCCATCCCTGGAGGTATTTAAAGGGCAGTTAGATGTGGTGCTGAAGGACATGGTTTAGTAGTAGATGACAGGTTAGCACAATGGTTGAACTTGACTATATATCAAGGGTCCCTCCCCACCAAGACAATTCTACAATTCTATGATTCTATAATTTGTTTTGACCTCTGTGGGAAAATACATTATTCATCCAGTTGCTTCCCTTTCCCTCTAACAACTCAATATTTCAGAGCAATGATCTGAGCTTCCTGAAAGGTTTTTGTTATGTACTAACTTTATCAGTCTTCCAATAACTTAAATTGTAAAAATAAAACCGTAAACTATACATAAGATGATAAAGTAGACAATTTTTGACTTACAGAATAGAGAAATAGCTTAGTGTGTACTGCAGCATGGGGTACTTCTAATGGACTAAAGATATTCGTACATAAGTGGCCCTTTAAATTCTGAGGTGTTGGAACCTGAACACCAAATTGTGACAATAGCTGTGAACGGACCTATTGTCACAGGCTGCACAAAGCTTTTTTCTGTTTCCTTTTGCTGTGCAGCGTATTAGAGTAGAAGCTTTGTATATGGCTTTCCACATCAGTGCTACAGGTTACTGCATCTCAGTGGGAGGGAACTGTGATGCATGCCTGTGTAGAGCTTGTAACGTGCTTTGGTTTAGAAAGCCCTGTGTTAACATAAAATACTATTGTTTCCCATCTCAGTACAAAATGTCCAAAAAATGGAAGAGGCTGCAAAAAATACCAATCCCCACAATATTCAACTCTCCTGACATCCATCATGTTAATGTAGAAAATCAGGAAAACAATAAAATAAACCAGAACTGAAAACATAGCTTGCTTGTAGAGCTTTAGCAGTAGTCATGGTCTGAGGTTTACCACATCCCCCAAGGCCAGAGAAAGATTGATCTATACAGTATAGTTAGAACGATTATTTGTCAAATCTGATTTCCGTAGTGGAGGTACCAGAACTAACATTTTCCTGGCAGATTATTCCATAGTTTGATACATCGTATTTTCCTGTTATTCAGATTCACTTTTCCTCTGCTCTGTTCCTCCACTTTGATATGTCTCAGGTGAGACTTCTCCATAATTCAAGAAAATTTTTATTCCTGATTTTCACCTGAAAATATTCTGCAAATTTGTCTTTAGTACAACATTTTTCCATATAAAAGCAACTTCAAGGAGGAAAAAAAAAAAGAATGAGCAGATCAGTTTCACTTTGTGTCAAACGCCAACAAATTCTGGGAAGCACATGTCCTAGTCAAGGTGCTTGCACCAAGAGCACCAGATTCAAAAGTTTCTAGGGAAAGCACTCTAGTATATATCAGCAAGTGTTATGTGAGTTATGAGAGGTTATACCTTTTGTGACTTGAATCTAAATCATCTGGGGCTTTCCAGTTCTAGACTTATGTGAATAACAGTGTAAGCTGCTGTACACTGAGTGCTTTCTAAGGTATGGCTCCCATGGCAGCAAGGATTGCCTTGCTAGTGGTCTCTGATGAAGCAGAGGGAGTGCTGATAAATTCTGCTACTGGCTCCAGGTATCTGAACAACTACATTTCTATTAGTGATTTCTTTATAGAAAAGACCAAAATGAGTCAGGAATAACCAATGGCCCCCTGTGGGCAGCCGAACACCCAGCTCCACACTGCACCTGAAAATTTCTTTCCTTCCCGACAGCTCACAGATGAGAAGACACTGTCCATGGTGCTGTGAGCAGAAGCTAACCAGAGCTATAACTCTTCCCTTACTCCTGACTATCAGGTCTCATTAAGCTCCCAGAAGTTCTGCCCCTCCCCAACAAAGCTGGGTGTCTTTCAGAGTCAGACTCACAGACTCCTACTCTGTTCCTTCCTACAACATACTAGAAAAATGTCTGGTGTTAGTGCATGAAACATTTTTTTCAGCCTTTTATGTCATATTATGTACTCAAATTCAGCAGGTGCCTGCACTGAGACCAGGTTAAAAGTAGCACAGCCAAAGGGAAGCTAGGAGCCTGACTTTTAAAATAAATTGCTTTATGTTTAATTTTTTGAAGATGAAAATAACACATGTGAGACACTGTATGACATATAGTGTTTTGAAACAAAATGTATTTAAAATTAGCTTTCAAAGAGTGGCCAAACAGACCCAGAATATATTAGAATGGAGCGCAAAATGTGATTAAAAGCAAATGACATGTGATAAATTGAATATACAAAATGAAACGAGATGCCATGATAAAATGGCAGCAATCGTATTATATGCAAAGGTGGCATGCCAAATTGGATATGATAAATACTGAACTGAGACTACAGCACTGAAACACTGACATCGCTCGGCAGATGACGAGAATGGCGTAAGCTGAGGAAAACGACACAGAGAAAACAGACATACTGAGATGAAGGCTTTGTATGCAATGGCACAAGTTTAACATGAAGGCCTATCAGGAAAACCATATGGGTAAAATATGAAGATACTGTTGAAAAAAAAATCTGGTCTGAAAGCTGTGTATCTACTTCAGACTTCCAAAAGAGTTTTGACTTTAAATCTTTTGAGAGGCAAAGTTTCAGACAGTACATGCAAAAGAAGACTGATCCTGATAAACTGAGACTATAATTTACTGGAAAAATTTGGTCCAGCCACATGCATTGAAGAACATTGAGCAATATGGTGGCAAGATATCACCTTACTCATTTGATTCTGATCAAAAGGCTTTTTGAAGTTGTTTTTCTACCTCTGTCAAGCATATATGAGAGTTTACCTGAGAAAAATGAACTGCATTAACAGCTACACAAATTGCAGAAGCAAAGCAAAAAAACCCTCTTGTGACTGCTTTGAGAAATTACAGTCTCGTAGTCATAAAAGAAATATTTCTCTTTCTACAAAAATTAGATGACGAAAGGTTAACACCTAGTGCTACCACAGCAAGCAGTGCAGCCTGTGCCATACTTGCATGCTTCCTTTATGTATGCACAGAACAGACATTTTCCTGTTTAAAAGATTTTAGAAACTTTCCCCTCCTCTGAAGTACATTACTGGTTGTAGTGCACAGACACATGGATACAGCCTTTGTGCTGACAGACCTGCAGTCCCAGGACAGCTCCTGGCCAAGGCTGACTATGCTGGACACCCACACATCTCTGGGTTTGTAGATTAGCCCCTCATCAATGAGGAACAAATAAAGATAAGGCATCAGAAGATAAAAGCTGTCAAAACTTAACTCTTCATAAAACAATTTCAACTACCAAGCACATTAACTGAAAGGATTTTTTCTTTTTTTTCTGTTTTTAAATTGCTTGAAACTGTCACAACAAGGGGACGTGTGATGTAGGGTAGGTTCTCTCTGCAGTAAAAGGGTGTTTTATCACAGAGGCCACAGGTACGATTACAACCAGTGCAGAGTCTACCCCGCGTTTTTTTAATTCTCAGGCCATAATGTTTTGAATTTCCTGCTGAGAAGGTTGTTAGGATGGTAATCCAAGACTTAATAAACTTTACTCCTACTTAGATATCAATCTCCTCAGTGCCTCTCCCCCTTTTATAACAACCATCGCTCCAGCTTTTGGTAACAATGCAGATCCATCAGCAAGAAAAAGTTACTAGCCCCAGCTTCCCTCGCTTGTGAAGCCACAGCCACCTCGGCAGAGCCGGCAGAATGAGCACATTACAATGCATGAGGCCAAGCCAATCTGCAGTGCATGGGAGAGGCGTAATCAGAGTTGCCTTCTCATTTTAATGCTTAATAAAAATAGATAATAAAACATTTGGAGTACTGTTGAAGCAAAATGCTAGTTAAAATGAACCTGATAATAAAAGGCTCAGTGGGCTTTCTTGAATCAAGTGCCAGCCTCAAGCAATCAAAAAGAATTTCCCAAGAGCTTGCTTAATAAAGGAATAAAAAGACACATTTACTTCACAGTGCTCATTCTCCACATCTTCTGTAGTTGTGTTTGTGCTTGGGACCCATAGTCATGCCTCCCAGCCCTTATGGTGTAATAATGTTCAATACAGCCTTCCCTTTCTCAGGGCAAGATGCTCATACACTATAGCTGCTTGAATTGTAAAGGCAGGAACCACCTCAGTTTCTCAGATGTCCAGAAGAAGCTTAATAAACCTTCTAGTTAAGCTGGAAGATAGACCTGAAAAGTGAACCTTATTTGTCTCAGTTTTAAGTGTCAGGAATGTCACCTATGGAGGGCAGCACACATTAATTGCAAAGGCAGGGCAATGAGTAGTTCAACATATGTAATCTCAGTGATGTGCATTTGAAGGACTATGAGAAACCTAGGGTATGAAAAAGTATATAAAAGGCATAAGTACTGCCTTTATTTTCTAGATCCCTTTAGCTGTCATAGAATCATAGAATCATAGCATGTGTAAGGTTGGAAGGGACCTTTAAAGGTCATCTAGTGCAAGCCCCCTGCAGTAAGCAGGGACATCTTCATTAGACCAGGTCTCTCAGAGCCCCATCAAGCCTGATCTTGAATATCTCCAGGGATGTGGCCTCCACTACCTCTCTGGGCAACCTGTTCCAGTGATCTACCACCCTCATATTGAAGAACATTTTGCTAATACCCAATCTAAATTTCCTCTTTTCAAGCTTAAAACCATTACCACTCATCCTATTGCTACATGCCCTTGTGAACAGTTCTTCCCCAGCTTTCTTATTGGCACTTTTCAGGTACTGGAAGGCTGCTGTAATGTCCCCTGGAACCTTCTCTTCTCCAACCTGAACAAGTCCAGCTCTCTCAGCCTGTCTTCATAGGAGAGGTGCTCCAGCCCTTTGATCATTTTTGTGTGCCTCCTCTGGATGTGCTCCAACAGCTCCTTGTCCTTCCTATGTTGAGGGCTCCAAAGCTGGACACAGTACTCCAGATGAGGTCTCATCAGAGCAGAGTAAGGGGCAGAATCACCTCTCTCGATCTTGGTGCAGCCCAGGATGCAGTTGGCCTTCTGGGCTGCAGTTACACATTGGTGGCTCATGTCCAACTTCTCATCCACAAGTACTTTCAAATCCTTTTCCTCAGGGCTGCTTTCAAGCACATCATCTCCTAACCTGTATGGATAACAGGGATTGTCCTGACCCAGGGGCAGGACCCTTCACTTGGCTTTGTTGAACCTCATGAGGTTCACCTGGGCCCACTTCTCTAGCTTGTCCATGTACAAGGATGGCATCCTGTCCCTCTGGCATGTTAACTGCACCACCCAGCTTGGTGTCACCAAAGAACTTGCTGAGAGTGCACTAAATACCACTGTCAATATAATTAATAAAGATATTAGACAACACACAGAACCTTGAGGAACTCCACTTGTCATCATTTTCCATCTGGACTTGAAGCCTTTGACTACCACCCTCAGGATGTGACCATCCAGCTGTCCCTCAGGTAACAAAACTGGGGGTCTATTGTACAATGTAAACAAGCTCTTTATCTAGTTATTTTATGGTATTCAATCATTCTGTGTTTGAAATCACATGCTTTCTGTGCTACCCTTTTCCCAGTGCCACCTGATTGGCAGTGATTAGTGGGTTCTGCCTGTAAATGGGAGGTGGAACAGACCATCAGCACAGGCCCACCAGTGATGAACTACCCTTCAGTCAAGTACTGTGCTTTGTCAGATATTGAATCCCTTCCAGCAGACACAGACTTGGGCATTAACCACACTATATATAGTAATTTTTTTTTTTCAATGAGGCAAAAGCTCTTTTAGGTTAAAAAAACAGTTAAAGTCCTAAAATCCTGATCTATATTCCATTGAAATAAATGGAAACACTCTCCTTGGCTTTAAAATGTATGATGGTCTGGGCTTTTCATTCATTTTTTCATTTCATATATAAAATAAGTCTAGTGACTCTTCTGTTTACCTGGATTACTGAAATGTATTAGATGTGACTATTGCAAGGAAAGGTGGCACAGTGTAAGTAAGGTAGCATGCTCAATAGCCCACAGGGTGGGCAGAGGAACCTCCTGCGTGAAACGCTTGCAGATCCCTGGCACTCCTACAGCCATGGTGATCTATCAGTTTAATTTACCTTTTGTTTTATTAATAAATGCACCATTTTTACTCATATAGCCTCTTCCTTTTTTTTAAAAAAGGCTTTTTCCACTGTATCTTTTTTCTCTGTCAATTGTCAGTAATAAATGGGTGAAGTCCATCTAGGATTGAAGATTATCAAAAGATTCTTTGAAGAAACCAAGGGAGGAAGAAAAGAAGGTGCATCTGTTTATGCATTCCAGTCTTGTGACAAAGTAAAATATTTAGCAGTTTGCTAATGAAGGTGGAAAACAGAATGTGTTCTGCAGAACAAAACAATCCTTTGAGAACCTACTCAATCAGATGAAGGTTAGCTGATGACACAGTCTCTGGTTTAAAATCCCAAACTACCTGCATGGAGGAAAAGATACAAAGAAGTTAAATATACTCCAGCAGAGAAAAGAACTGGGGAGGGTAGAAGATAAGCACCAAGTCCAAAAATAGCAGAAAAATAAGATTCACACATAAAGAAATGAGCTGTTCTAATTTAATACACTGTAGAAAATATTGTACCCAGTTTACAATGGTAAGCTTTGAATCAGTTTTCTGTAGATGTTTAGTAATCTAATACATTATGTTTAATAGCCTTACAGTATGAAACCATATAACAACATAATATACAGTATTATTCAGCTAGATTAAATTTAAATTGTAGAGCTAAACACAGTCAACATTTCTCCAATGGAATTAACTGAATAAATGTAAGTATGACAAATATGGATACAACTCACTGCCCTTAAGTGCCTTCTAGATTGGATCAAGGACAGAAACAGCCTATGTGTATGTGCTACTGACTTGAGTTCGGAACAAAATTTAGAAGCATTGAATTTATTTAGGCTAAAAGGCTACAAGAGCCTAGACCATACAAGCTTCACAGGCATGTTGTCTTTCCTTAGTAAACAGATTTTGAAGCTGGCAAGTAGGCAAGATTGAAGAAATCAGTAAAACCATTATCTCTATAAAGTTTGTCCAAGGAAACCTTACACATAGTTTTCCTAAATTATACTTTTGTTTAAAAAAGCCCCTTCCAGAAAAAAATTAACATCAACTATTAGAGTTCATAGATACAGTAGACTGAGAAGTGCCCTTTGCCAGCATTTCATAGTACCTGTCTATTGAGATTTGCACAAAACACCATCAATAAATGGTCCTTGAAAGTTGTCTGAAATTATTGTGACAAAATGCACATGGAAGTTATTTCATCAAATTAAACTCATTATGCCTAAAACATTCACAGAATCTCAGAATCACAGAATTCATGATTTGGAAAAGGCAATTGGCCAGTTCTGAACTTCTATGATCTCATCACCAGCTGGGTGGATGGAGGGAGAGCAGTGGATGTCATCTTCCTTGACTTCAGCAAGGCTTTCGATACTGTCTCCCATGACATCCTGATAGCAAAGCTGAGAGAGTATGGGATAGATGAGTGGACAGTGAGGTGAGTTGAGAATTGGCTGTCGGACTGAGCTCAGAGAGTTGTCATTGGTGGAGCAGAATCTGACTGGAGGCCTGTGACAAGTGGTGTTCCCCAGGGCTCAGTGTTGGGTCCAGTCCTGTTCGATATCTTCACCTTGATGAGGGAATAGCATTCACCCTCAGCAAGTACGTAGATGATACAAAGCTGGGAGGGGTGGCTGACACGCAGGAGCACTGCGCTGCCATCCAGCGAGACCTGGACAGGCTGGAGAGCTGGGCAGGGACAAACCAGATGAGATTCAACAAAAGCAAGTGTAAATTCTTGCACCTGGGGAGGAATAACCGCATGTATCAGTACAGGCTGGGGGTTGACCTGCTGGAGAAGAGCTCTGTGGAGAAGGACATGGGGGTCCTGGTTGATGATAGGTTGACTATGAGTCAACAGTGTGCACTGGTGGCTAAGGGATCCTGGGGTGCATCAGGAGGAGTGTGGCCAGCCGGTCGAAGGAGGTGATCCTCTCCCTCTACTCTGCCCTGGTCAGGCCCCACCTGGAGTATTGTGTCCAATTCTGGGCTCCCTGGTGTAAAAAGAACAGGGATCTCCTGGAGAGAGTCCAGAGAAGGACTATGAAGATAGTTAAGGGCCTGGAACATCTATCCTATGAGGAAAGGCTGAGAGAGCTGGGGCTGTTCAGCCTGGAGAAAAGAAGACTGAAGGGGGACCTAATTGGTGTTTATAAATTATCTTAAGTATGGGGTGCAGGGGGAATTGGCCAGACCCTTTTCAGTGGTCTGTGGAGACAGGACAATGGGCAATGGCTGTAAATTGGAGCACAGGAAGTTCCGCACCAACATGTGGAGGAACTTTTTCACAGTGAGGGTGACAGAGCCCTGGGACAGGCTGCCCAGCGAGGTGGTGGAGTCTCCTTCTCTGGAGATATTCAAGACCCATCTGGATGCCCATCTGTGCAGTATGAGCTAGGGAGCCTGCTTTGGCAGGGGCGTTGGACCCGATGATCTCTCGAGGTCCCTTCCAATCCCTACAACTCTGTGATTCTGTGATTCTGTATTGCGCCCTTGAAAACTGTATGTAGCTATTGGTCCCCTCTGCTGTTTCACCGCCCTCCCCAGGATGGGCAGGGACACCCTCCACTAGCCCAGGTTGCCCAAAGCCCCATCCAACCTGGCCTTGAACACTGACAGGGAGGGGGCAGCCACAGCTTCTCTGGGCAGCCTGTGCCAGTGCTTCACCACCCTCACAGGGAAGAGCTTCTTCCCAACATCTAATCTAATTCTACTCTCTTTCAATTTTAAAGCCATTACTCCTTGTCCTATGGCACTACTTGCCCTTGTAAACAGTCCCTCGCCACCTTTGCTGCAGCCCATTCAGGTACTGGAAGGCTGTAATAAGGTCTTCCTGGAGCCTTCTCTTCTTCAGACTGAACAAGCCCAGCTCTCTCCTCCTGTCTTCATAGCAGAGGTGTTCCAGCCCTCTGATCATCTCTGTGAACATCTTTCTTCTGGACTCACTCCAACAGCCCCATGTCTGTTTTGTACTGGTGACTCCAGAACTGGACATATTACTCCAGGTGGAGTCTCACCTTAGCAGACTTAGAGGAGCAGAATCACCTCCCATGCCCAGTTGGTCACAGTGGTTTTGATGCACCCCAGGATATAGTTCGCATGCATTAACGGCTCATGTTGAGCTTTACATCAATCGGCACCTTCAAGTCCTTCTCCTCAGGGCTACTCTCATTCCATTCTCTGCCCAGCCTGTAGTTGTGCTTGGTATTGCCTCGATCCATGTGCAGGACCTTGCACTTTGCCTTGTTGAACTTCATAGAGTTCACACAGGCCCATATCTCCAATCTGTCAAGGTCCCTCTGGATGGTATCCTTTCCCTCCAGTGTTTTGATCCCACCACACAGGTTGGTGTCATCAGAAAATTTGTTGAAATGCACTTGATCCCATTGTCTATGTCTCCAACAGAGATGTTCAACAGTGCCAGACCTAGTACTGACCCCTGAGGAACACCACTCATCACTGATGCCAATTTGGATATTGAGACATTGACCTCAATACTTTGAGTGTGACTGTCCAGTCAATTCTTATCCACTGAGTGGTACATCCATCAGACTTATGTGTCTTCAGTTTAGAAACTAGGATATGAAGCAGTTCATGTTCTGCATCATGACTGATTACGGTATATGTACTACTACGGTATGACCTCAACTAATCTGTGCTTCCCATTGTCCTGGTTACATTCAGTCCATGTGTTACTAAAGTATGTAATTTTTTGTTAAGAAGGAGCAGGCGTCTTAGCTCAATATGTTTAACACTCCTTAACAAAGCAAACAGAACAGGAAAGCTGAAACATGCAAATACCTCCTCTGCCTTTTCCTGATTAGCGTGTGTCAGAGGGGATGAATGCAGCACACAAGCAAGAGATGCTATTTAAGGAACACTTTTTAAAAAATTTTTAAATACATTATAGGTTGTTTGTTTATTAGAAATAATTCCCATGAATTATCCACACTCAGAGCCAGCTATTGCTACTTAATTATCATGCTATCAGTGCTGAACGAAGAGTGACTTGATGGAAAACAGAATCCTTCATACAATTTATCAGCCTGAAGAGCAATCCCAGATAATTAGAATCATAGTCTGCCACAGCATGCAGATGGTGCTCCAAAGGCAACTGTCTCGAATCAGTCCAATCTCTGTGGTTTTATCTTGGCAAGGGTGTTATTCAAAGCCATACAGGAAGGCCACCATGCTTCCATTTCTTATGAGCTTCTCTCGTCATAAATTGCTTTGCCTTGTCATTTTTTCTGAACATGGCATAAAATATGTTCAGGAAAGTAGGCTTAGATTCCATTATATCATATGTCAAATGAACAGAAACAAAGAAGACAAAGCCCACAGACTAATTGATAGGACTCAAAAAAACCCATTGATTTTCACACAATGAGGAGGCTACATTCATAATTATATAAAAAAAACCCAAACCGAAAACACAAGAAAAGCAAAATTAATGTTTCCATGGCAACTTTAACTTTGACTGTTTCCATGACTTTAAAGATGGTCTTTCATTCTTTTGCTCAGGCAATTCCTGTCTGACATTTGATTTTTCCTCCCACTTTAGTGTACAGTTGCAGTCCTCTACTTTCTGTTTAGTCATATTATTGAGTCAAATAAAGCTGGTGTTTACAAAATTGGACTGAAGGAAAGGTCAATGTTTTCATTTTCCACAAAGCAATAAAAGCAACCTTTTTAATATTATGAACATACCATTATTAATAATAATACCAATAAAAATAATAATAATAATGAAGTCTAGATTATTTTCTCTATTTTTTGAAGAATCTGGATCAATTTTCATCATCATGTGATGATAAAAAACTGGGAAGAGTGCTGACACATCAGAAGGCTGTGTGGCCTTTCAGCAAGACTGAAAAGTTCACCAGAGAGTAGTCTTACAAAATTCAACAAGGGCAAGTATAGGGTCCTGCACTGAGAGAGGAATATGCCCATGCACCAGTATAGGTTAGGGGCTGACCTGTTGTGATGCAGCACTGTGGAGAAGGACCTGGGAGTCCTCGTGGATGACAAGTTCTCCATGGGCCAGCAGTGTGTCCTTGTGGCCAAGAAGGCCAGTTGTATTCTGGGGTGCATCAAGGAGAATGCGGCCAGCAGGTTGAGATAGGTTATCCTCACCATCTACTCTGCCCTGGTGAGGCCACATCTGGAGTTCTGTGTCCAGTTCTGGGCTTCCAGAAGACAATGAAAGACTGGGCTTCCAAAGACAATGAAATACTGGAGAGAGTCCAGAGGAGGGCTACAAGAATGATTAGGGGATTGGAGCATCTCTTATAAGAGGAAAGGCTGAGAGGGCTGGGTCTGGTTAGTCTGGAGAAGAGAAGACTGACAGGGGATCTGATCAATGCTTATAAATATCTAAAGGGTGAATTTCAAAAGGAAGGGGCCAGACTTTTCTCAGTGGTGCTCAGTGACAGGACAAGGGGCAACAGACACGAACTGGAACACAGGAAGTTCCATCTGAACATGAGGAAAAACTTCACTGTAAGGGAGACAGAGCCCTGGGACAGGCTGCCCAGAGACGTTGTGGAGTCTTCTTCTCTGGAGATGTTCAAAACCCACCTGAATTTGATCCTGTGCAACCTGCTGTAGGTGATGCTGCTTTAGCAGGGCAGTCGGACTAGATGGTCTCTGGAGGTCCCTTCCAATCCTTTCATAGAGGTTCTGTGATTCTTAGAAATGTCAGCAAGACTCTTTCTTGCATAGCCCCCAGCAACCTAAACCAAGAGTTAAAACAAGAGTAAAAGCCCTTCTCACAGCTGGTCCTGCACTGAGTTGACTGTGATGTTACTCCATTTTCAGAAGGCTCTTAATAGCAGTGATGGTCCATAACATCACATCCAGTAAGCCCAAAGAAATAAGGAAGGTCTATCTGTAGGTGTCTTGATGTTTGCAGTGAAGAAGTGAGGACATCTCTGAGAACAGAAGTAGCCACTTGGTGCTGGTGAGGAGTGAGTCATAAACAAAATAGTGAAAGGGGATGCCTTCTTATCCCCTTGTGACAGCCCCTGGGTCCCTGCACAGCCATCGATGCTAAGTTCAGACCTTTCCTATCTGTACCTCCTCATGACCAAGGGCAGCGCAGACTTCTGTCTGGCTTCAAGAGACAACATTGGCAAATTTGATTGCTTGTTGTAAAGGCAAAGGTATGTTCCCCACGAATCAAATCCAGCCCTGTTGCAATACAGCTCACTTCAGAGAAGCTTCCTTTCAGGACTGCAGCTAAATCAAACAAAGAAAAATGGAATAAAAAAAGATAAAGAAACAAAATTTTGTATTTTTTATTGCAACCTTAGGGAAAAAGGCTGTCATGTTTGTACAAACATTCTATTGCATGCACAACACAGGCACTGCTTGACTCTGTTTTTCTTTTTTTTTATTCTTTAATAAAGTATTATCTCAAACATGCATATATATTGGCATAATTTGGGGTTGCCATGGCAATGCTGCTATACCAGAAATAAATGCAGTGTGCAAGTATAATGTAATTATAACCAGCATTGAGATTCAAAAGGAAATATTTCTGAGACAGTTTTAAGTCAATACAATGCAAGTATCTTATTTGTATGCATTTGTAGAGACCTTATTTTCAGAACAGAGCCTTAAGCAGAAAGGGCACTACTGAAGGATCACTGAAGTCAGTTGGATTCTTGCTGTTGATTTTAGTATTTTTTAGATGTGTACATTCATTTTGCTTTGTCCCTGTGCCTGGCAAAAACAAAGAAAATCTATTCCTTCCAGAATTTGCACTTGTGTTCTTATTTTCAGGATTTGGACAATGAATATCTGGCTGGATGTGGGTGAAGGACGCCTTCTCACAACCAGGATCTAAGTTCCCATCTTGCAAATAATGGATGTATCTTCACCTATACTACAGTGTTAATAAAAAGTGAGATATATGGGAAGGAGGAGAGGGATGAAGATGAAATGATTTGCAGGGTACTCAATGATGGCTTTGAAAGAACAATAAAAAATACAGATGAAGAGTGGGTGTGGGTAAATTGTGGCACACCATCCACAAAACGTCACAAGACAGGGGTGAGGATTGATAGCTAATATGCACTAAGGCAATAGGTCTCATGTAATAGAATTTAATTTAAAACTATATCATGATTTTGCAGGAAGGGGACTGCCTCAAGATGCTTGAATTGTTTGAATAAACAGTATTAAAAGTCTGGCCATACATAACACAACTTCAAGAAAGAGAGTTGTTTCATTTTTTACAGTAAGTCAGTCCCTAGGTCCTATTTCTTCTGAGATGTCTCTGAGCATCAACAGTGCTTCAGAAGTCAGCATCTAAAATCCTTTCCATTCCTTTACAAAGGACATAAGGACATTTTTCCTCCTGGAGAAAGCCTACCATCTGAAACCTTTATCAAAGCTGAGGAAGAACTCTGTATTCAACTTTAAATTTAACTACTTTTTTCAGAAAAAAAAATCATATTTCTTTTTTTACTTCTTTCAGTAAAAAGAAAAATCAGGCTATTTGCATACTTTAGTTGCAAATTTACATCTGGGAATATGTGTGAATTTCATTTATATATTACCTTAACTCTAGATTTCCTGCACTCAGAATTCCAATTTCTGGGATAGCTCTGTTATTTAAATAGCAGCTTTGAGTTACTGTTACATCCTAAAATAAGACTCGGTGCTCTTGGCCTTCATTATAACTTTTGATTTGCTAATATATCCTGTTCTATTTTCTACCTGTGGCTGTACAAATAGAGGAAGTGTTGCAGATCACAGGATCCCAGCCAGGTCTGGTCCACCAAGTACAGCTGCTCTTCCTCTGCTATAGATCCATATGGAATGGTAATAGGTTCTGAAATCCACTTAAGAGGAGCTGGGTTCTGCCTGTCACTCTGTGCAGGAGCAGAATACAACCAGCAGGGTGAAGGGGGTGTGATTTGCCTTTTCTTCCTGACTAACTGCCAAACCAAAAGGGGTGAGGGATCAATCCCAAGGCTCTGTCTCCCTTTGTGGCAGGTTTATCTCCTGTGAATGAGGCGGTGGCCCACAAAGGAGTCAGAAAGTGAATCATCAGGCCTTGGGGACAGTGGAGGATTCAGGGCTCAGACCCTGGCTATGTGACAACCTCAGGGAAGCAAATTCCTCATTTTCATAGATGCAAGAAAAGCCTGGGAAAGGTAAGACCTATTTGACTCCATAAGGAAAATAAGTAGCCTACATTTGTCATTTATTAATACCATGTAGTTTCTGTAACAATTGCACTATTTTTAATGCTTTCTTTTTTTTTTTTTAATTGAGTAGCTGATTAAAACAAATCTCAGCAGAAAGCTTTCAAATGGATAGCCAATGCTAACACAGGAGGCACTGACCATCAAGGTTTCCCCAAACATCCTCTGTCACATTGCACACTCCAAGCCCTTAAACAGTGACAAGGAAGCAGAGAGCCTTTCCCTTTTAAATCAGGTTATGTTTTTACATATATATATATATATATATATGTTTATGTGTGTGACTTTTATAAACATGTATTTTAAATACATGTATTTACAATACACATATTTCTAAACTATAATAAATAAAATTATTAAATATTAAATAGCAGCAGTCTTAAAAAGCATAGATGAAGCTAAATAAGAAAGACTTTGTGTTGACAGAAAGGAAAGGGGAAAAGAACATATTATGTGAGTGCATTATAATTTATAGGTAATTCTAATACATCAAATGGCAGAGTTATCCAGGCTGGTGTATCCAGAACAATCACTCAATGAGAGAGGTTTCCTGACAATAAGTGGATGGGGTTTTTCATTCAGAAGTTGATTTTAATGGATATGATATAGCTAAAAGGCTGCACAGCATTTTGAAAAATGAGGGCTGGTTATAAATTGTGCACTTTGCAGACAGATGATTCTGCCAAACACAGCATGTCTGTTTTTCAAGGGGCAAGAGAAACTGAGTGGGGTGAAACATTAACTGGCAGAGCAGAGATAGACCTCTTACCAGAGCTCACTTTTGAGGAAAGGGTGAAAAAGGAGGAAATTAAAAAGCTTTCAGACACCTTGCCATGAAACATATGGAACTGAGATATAAAATTGTTTATCCTTACACAGTACATTGCTATTTAGGGATGACTGAGAAACCAGAAGTACTGGGGACTTCCACTCTGAAACAACCTGAGGAGGAAAATGGAGTTGTAGAAAAGAAATTGCACTACTAATACGGCTCTAGAACTAGACTCCTGAAACAGAGCAACCAATCAATTTCTTTATAAAAAGCAATTAAAATATGACTGAACTGTTCTCATAGATCAGTTCTGAGCAGAGGACTTCAGACTTCACTACGTTATTTTCTATATAATTTATTTGAAAGTAAAACTACTGGAACAGTTACAGAAATTTTCATAGCTTCTTCTTAGTGTATCTACAATAGCATGTAATTGAGTAAAAGAACCCAATACAGAGAAAAAAAGCCTTACTGGCTTGAAAGTATGTACCAGTAACTTCAGGTAAAAGACGGGCATGAAGCAACTAGTAATTTTCTTAAAATAATATTTATTTTAATGAAGAATTTAACATATTAAAGTGTGTGGATTCACAGTGAGCAACTAGGGGAATTTAATTATATCACCTGAAGTTACGGCAAGGAAAATAAATTGTAAAGTATTATAGGATCTGTCTTTAAGAAGTAGTTTAGTCTAATTAGGTGCCATGAGCACTAAAGTCTGAAACAAATTTTAGTTATACAGCTATTTCAAATGTCACTGAAGTCTAAATTAAGGATAAATTAAAGAAAGCTTGAAAGGTCCAAGCACTGCTTCCTCCACACTGCTTGGCAGTCTTTTGGATGCTCTTTCAGTACCACACCTTTGGCTGTGCTTCTGCTCTCCTCTTAAAAAATTAGTCCAACCAGGCCTATTATACTCTAAATGGAATGGAACAGTTTATTTTTACTCCTCAATTCTGAGACCAGAAGTGGTTGTTCTAAATACCTTATCTGGTTTCTCTCATATGTAATCCATGTATGTATATTTTTCCCAGAAGCCAAATTAAAGAATTGTGTGTTCTTTTCAAGATACCTAATCTAATTTTAAAGACTCCCGTGCAATGGAAAACATATCTCTTCACTATATAATCTCTCCAATAGAAAATTAACTTTATTCCTAGAAAATTACATCTGATATCAAGGTTGAATGTGTATGACTTCAGCTTTAAGACGTTGGATCTTGTTATTCCTTTGCATGTCAGAAAAAAAAGTGAAAGAGAAAGAAAGAGGGTAAGAGGGGAAGAGGGAGATAGATAGAAAGGGAGAAAGAGAGAAGAAAAGATAAAGAAAAGAGAAAAGAAAAGCTAACACCACTGTCAGTTACCTTTTAATACAATAAAATAATTTCTTACCCTTCTTGTAACTAACTGGTGTAATATGTGGAAACCTTAATGGAGCTGTAGCTTTAGAATACCAAGTACTTGGTCACTTTGTGATCTACCCCATCCTTTTCAGATAGGTGATTCCAGAACTGAAGGGAGCACTGCAGTAGTGATCTTTCTTCCCCATGTAATGAATAGACCTACACAGCTATTAGACAGCATGGAATGGACCTATTCCCTTTCTTGACCTGAGCAGAAAATGAGTCCCTGCAGATTAATTTCTGCTGTCTTAACTTTTTGACATTGATCTGCATCACAGAGAGCAACCAAAGGGCTTTAGTTATCAAGCAGGAAAAAACGAAAGTGACTGAGCCCACTTACAAATATCTTAATGGGCAAAAAGGGACAAAGGGTTGCGAGGGTTTCAGTCGAGTCCATATAACCATAATGAGATTGAAAAAGTCAGTGATGTAGATAATGCTTTTAGAGTGGAAATGAGGTACACATCTTTAATAGGGAAGATAACTAACCACTGGAACCACTACTTAGAAATGCAGTGGATTCTCTAGTGGATATTAATTACTCAAAGTCATTAAACAATGGAGTAACTCTTCCTTGTGAATAACAGGCATAAATAGGAACTGCTTTATAAAAAGATCCCAAAACCACAATACTCCTTTCTGATCTTCAAAATCATAAATCAGGGGAAAAGGATGACTGATAAGTCCTACCCACCAGGAACTAGGCATCAATTTTCTGATGAGTTAGCAATTAATAATGTAGAATTTATCTGTTCCTTGTGGGAAATCACAAAGAAAATATGAACTAACAATATATATGAAGACATTGCCCATAAAAGCATATTACATGCAGAAAACCTGCTGCCTGTATCAGGTAGGCAGCCTAAATTCTGCTAGTGGGGGGCTGAGAAACTTCTGTCATCATTAAGGAATCACCGATCACATTCTAATTGCTGCCATTCATTGTGAGACACCAGATGAAAACAGACTATAGAAATCAAGTGAGAAAGGATCGTGGGACTGAGGAGTAATATCAAGTGGCTTTAGCCATGTAACTTGCCCTGTGTGTCTCTCCACTGAATCTGCTTCATGCCATGACTGACAGCTTCAGAAACGTGGAGCTAGTGAAGCATGAAGACTTGGACAGCTTTTGGGCACAAAGCGAAATTCTACTGAAGCATCCTTCTTAATGGCACTGAGCAGCTCCAAGAAGGGCTGAAGATGCTCCCAAAAGCCTCTTTTGGTATAGCTGGTGGTTTTTAGCTCTAAATTTCACTATAGCCTGGAGACTACAAAGCTACATAACATCCTGGCTGTAAACCTGGAGGAATGAGTTAAAATAAAATGGAGTTTATTCTCTTCCTCTGGAGAAGTGAAGAAATGGGAACTCGCTTTCTGGAAGTTCACACTGACATTGTAAAGTAGTAACATTAACAATACGAACAAAAGGCATAAATTTATTATGGAGTTACACGGGTTAGGTTTTCTTGCCTTTAGAGTGAGGAGAAATATTTGGAATTTGTCTCAACAGTCTGCTTAAGAGCCTAAAACCAGAATCTTAAAAATATAAAATATATAATTTTTTTAAACTCTCTCATCTTTGTTTTGTTGGGTTTGTGTTTTGGGGTTGTTTTTTTTTTCTTTCTTGGGACTCAGAATTTTCAGCTGCTCAAGGTTGAGTTTTTTCAGAATTGAGGCAAACACAAGTAGGTTTCATCCTCTTTCTGAAAAACCACCAGGTGCTTGATGAATCCTCTAGGCATGAAATATGGCAGCTCAGTGGGTGGCTAGAACTGATTTATTTTTGCTTTTAAAATGGCATAAACTTGATTTCACTATAAATAAAAGCCAGCTAATGTAGCATTTCAATTGAGCAAAGCAAAGAGCAAGTCAGGATGAGATGATTCTTATCCCACTAATGAGGGCATTTGGAAGATGAACCAGAAATAAAAGTACACTTTGTATACAGAGTTAAGTCTAGCAAGCCTACTGTGATCTTGAGAAGTAAGGAACAGCGGTTTCAAAGCTACGCGTGGAGCATACAGACGGCAAGTACAGCAACTCCCTCAAGGGTTTCCTCTGTGGCTGTGGGAGTGGGATACTTGGGTAGTGAAGGTGAGGTTATTTCTGCACTGCTCTCCTACATGACTTTCATCTTTTCTGAGTCCAGAAAGAGAGGACTCCTACTTGCCCATGTACTATGTATATAGCCCACTGTCTCCAATGAGACAGTCACAGTAGTTTTGTGCTGCTCATGTCCTCTGTTATCCTCCAGCATGGGAGACATTACATTTGCTGAAGTTGCTGAGTGAGGGGGCAATCCCCATGCAAAACCCAGATGTGTCCTGAGGGCTCATTGGAGGGCACATGTAGGTCGATACTATAGGCCTAACTATATAGGTCTAACTATAGGCCAGTCAACCTCACTTCTGTCCCTGGAAAGGTGATGGAACAGCTTGTTCTGGATGCCATCTCCAAGCAACTGGAAGAGAAGAAGGTCATGAGGAGTAGTCAGCATGGATTCACTAAGGGAAGATTGTGCTCGACCAATCTCATAACCTACGATGTTATCACCAGCTGGGTGGATGGAGGGAGAGCAGTAGATGTCATCTTCCTTGACTTCAGCAAGGCTTTCGATACTGTCTCCCATGACATCCTGATAGAAAATCTGAGAGAGCATGGGATAGATGAGTGGACAGTGAGGTGAGTCGAGAACTGGCTGTCGGACCGAGCCCAGAGGGTTGTAATCAGTGGAGCAGAGCTGGACTGGAGGCCTCTGACTAGTGGTGTTCCCCAGGGCTCAGTGTTGGGTCCAGTCCTGTTTGATATCTTCATTGACAACCTTGATGAGGGAATAGCATCCACCCTCAGGAAGTGCCGATGATACAAAGCTGGGAGGGGTGTCTGACATGCAGGAACACTGCGCTGCCATCCAGCGAGACCTGGACAGGCTGGAGAGCTGGGCAGGGACAAACCAGATGAGATTCAACAAAAGCAAGTGTAAAGTCTTGCATCTGGGGAGGAGCAACCGCATGTATCAGTACAGGCTGGGAGTTGACCTGCTGGAGAAGCACTCTGTGGAGAAGGACATGGGGGTCCTGGTTGAAAATAGGTTGGCTATGAGCCAGCAGCGTGCACTGGTGGCTAAGAGAGACAATGGGACCCTGGGGTGCATCAGGAGGAGTGTGGCCAGCAGGTCAAAGGAGGTGATCCTCTCCCTCTACTCTGCCCTGGTCAGGCCCCACCTGGAGTGTTGTGTCCAGTTCTGGGCTCCCTGGTATAAAAAGGACAGGGATCTCCTGGAGAGAGTCCAAAGAAGGGCTATGAAGATGATGAAGGGCCTGGAACATCTATCTTATGAGGAAAGGCTGAGAGAGCTGGGGCTGTTCAGCCTGGAGAAAAGAAGACTGAGGGGGGACCTAATTAATGTTTATAAATATCTGAAGTATGGGGTGCAGGGGGAATTGGCCAGCCCCATTTCAGTGGTCTGTGGGGATAGGACAAGGGGCAATGGCTGCAAATTGGAGCACAGGAAGTTCCACACCAACATGTGGAGGAACTTTATCTTAGTGAGGGTGACAGAGCACTGGAACAGGCTTCCCAGGGAGGTGGTGGAGTCTCCATCTCTGGAGATATTCAAGACCCATCTGGACGCCTATCTGTGCAGTATGAGCTAGGGAGCCTGCTATTATGTTGCTGCAAAGGTGTCCAGATTCTTGTCCTATCACTCAGTTCTTTGTGATGCTTTTTGATGTACTATTCTTTCTCCATATTTTCAGATTAGGACCTTCATTTTTGATTTTTTTTCCTCCTCTTCTATCCTCGTACATCCTAAGCTTTGTGCTGGAGCAATCACTTAGTTCAATCAAGGTTTTGCCATATCAACCTTCCTTCTCACCTCCTTAAGCATGTATTAATAGTGTGTTACAATGCATACAAGTCAGATTCTTTATTACATAAAGGGCTTTCTCCCTAGTTTCTGGGCTGACAGCTATCACACCAAGTTATTTTAGAGCCTGCATAGCATAGAATATGTGAGGCTTTGAATGATTTTCCCTTCAGGCCTCCAGATATACACAGTGGTGATACAGGGGAAAAGGGATTTACTTTGAATTTTTATTGTTTTGAGTAACAGAACACTGGGACATGGTAAGAAAGAGGACTTTTAGTCAGGAAGATTAAATGTGAGACTCTGAAGTAAAATCCTTGCCTCCCAATTTAGAGCAAATGAGCATTTTCATCTTTTCTCACACTCTGGAGGAGTTTTTTGTAAACACCAGTAAAAATGCCTCATTATCCTCCTCCAAATCTCTTCATCAAATCTTTCCTGCCCTAATGCCAGGAAAAAAAGCTTATAATGGTACAACTGCTGCAGCAATGATTTTACTGCCACTCACACTGATTGATGTTGTGTCACTGGTACCTTGCACTCTCCATCTGCCACTTTCAATCTGTCTCTTGTCTTGGATAGTAAAATCTTGGAAAACAGAACTTTACTTTTATTCTTTGGCTAGGTCCCTGCATCTCCTACAATGCCCATTCTAAGAAGGAGAAGAAAGAGAAGAAAATATAAAGACATTAGGGCCTTTGTATTGGGTCAATCCAATGATCCATCTGAGAAAGCTTCCTGCTCCAACAGCTGGTAGCAGAGCTAGAGTTGGCATCCAGGTTTGAGTAATTTGATGCTTTGGGGCTTCCTAATATGGAGGTTTTTATTTTTGTTTTCAATAACCCTGGACTATGACATTTCCCAAGCTAAACTTGTGGTGTTCACATTACCCTGTGAAAATCAGTTCCACAGCTTAATTAGGCCTTCTGTGACACAACACTTCTTTTGTTCATTTTATACTCCCTGTTGAACAACTTCAGTCATTGCCTACTTTGAAAATCTCTGGTAGCAACAAGATAAGTGGCAGTGTCATCTAAGCAAGTTGTTGTATCTGCAGTGTATCCTACTGGCCCAGAGAGCTGCACTGACTAGAACCCCACTAATTTTGGTGGAAATCTGTGAAAATACATGGCCCAGTGAGGCAAGATGTGGTATGAGTTCATCTTTTAAAAATGCGGAGAAAACCTTTGCTTGTTTTTTAAATAACATGGTGATGATTTAAAGAAAAAAATGAATGCTTTTCTCTTGTGACTAAGAAAAATTAACTTACCCTTTTTTACTAAGAATTTGAGAGTTTTGTGGGGATTGAAACTCAGATAAAGATGATGCTATAAAAGACTAAAGATTAAATACAATTTGTCGTTTAGGAGTGGGTCTTTTTCAGACAGCTTAGTGAAGTGGAATTCACATAAAATAAAAATGTCATTGTGGTTGTACATCTTAAGACAGATTTTAGGAATATGTTACAGTGGTATTGCTGAATAGTACATTTAAGTTTACATTCACCAATGACTTTCATCAACCATGATCATTAGGTCAAACATCAAAGTTCCTTTCAAATCTGCTTTATGGTGTAACTGATGAAATTTTCAGTCCAGATTACAGGATCCCAAGTGTCACCTGTCACTAATCACTATTAAGGGGTATTTCACCGGTTACAGGAGCGAGCCTTTTCCTATCAGAGTACTCCTGCATGTTGCTATCTAAACCCATGAAAAAAGTCTGTACAAAGAAACCTTTTATAGTGTTTCTGAAGTAATGGTCTATGAAAGAATAGCCCCACATTTCACGTTCTTAGAATGTTTTTCTTCCCACTGGGTTATGTCTCAGGAAGTGTTCCTGTCTTAATTATGATTCTGATAATACTTTTTCTAGGGGAAAACTATGATGAAAACTCTGATGAATGACAAACCCAATTTCATTGCATTGCAGTCATATAACCTGACTTTATGGAAAATATTTCAGGCTCCAAAAATCCTTTTTCTGGTGGTATTCTTTCCCCAGACTGGTGACTTCCTGTTTGTGCTCCAAATTTTCATTTGTTAATGTAATATGAAGTAAAAATAATTAATTAAACTGTGATATATTGTACTATTTACACATCACCAGCCGGTACCCGTGCCATTCACCTCAGCCCCATCATCCCCATGCACACTTGGGTGTTGGCAACCTCTCGCACATAGGCACACGTCCAGCCTGGTGTTTTGGGGAAGGCAGAGGCTGATGGGGCTGAGCATTGGAGCTCTCAAAGTTCTAGTTGCTCAGAGTGTCAGGAACTGACTGAAAGAACAATCTGAACATACAGTTTGAATATCAACACTGATTTGTGATCCTCTGGAAGAGACGGACTATTCTCTCAAATGAGCGTGGAAAGACAGAACTTGATAAGGCAACAGGGTTCTAAGATCCCCCGAGCTTGTCTGAGGAATGTCTCAAAGCAAGATGCAAAACCTCTGGAGCAAAACTCTGAAAGCTTAACTACTTCAGTGGCAGTAGGGCAAACTGACTTCAAAAACACTGAAAGAGGGAGCTTTATGGAAGCAGAAACATGCTCCTGTTTCGTCTAGAGGATATGGGATAAACAGATCGACAGCATCTACACAGAACTTAGAGGGCCACAGTGCCTGGAATGAGAACTTTTGCTTCATTAACTGTAAAATGAATATCCCTCAATATGCTGATGAGCTAAAAGGAGCGCATGATAAACATATATGACCTTTTTCTACCCAAATCATTCTACACATCATTTGGGAGGGGTGAAACGTGAGATGAAACTACCCTGGGAGGGTTGCACTGATTTTTGTAAACACAAAAAGGGGAAGATGAGTGTACCTGGGGGGAAGAAAATCTGAAGTGATCCTGCAAACCAGAGACACACCCCATTGGATAAATCAACTCTGGAACCTGGACTGGTGATCAATCTCTCAATTTCTTTCTTTCTCAGTTTCTCTCTTCCCTCTCCTTTCTCTCTCCCTCTGCCTCTTTTCCCTTCTTCCTTTCCCACTCTTTTAAGTCTAATTGGTAAATAACCCAATTATTTACCAATGAGCCTAGCTATAGACTAAAATTCTTTGTTTACCTACAGATTTAAATGTTGTCTCACTTAATTCCAATGAAGGGAATCAGTGAATGAGTCACTTGTCCCTCCTTTTTGGTCTGGGATGTGACAGGGGTGCAGGGACCTTCAATGCCAAGACAAAATACATCTGTATGTGTCAATAATTTTAAAATGTTCCATATCTGAGTATGTGTTGAAATGACTTCACTGGGAGAACTGGACACTGTTTTAAGCTCTGACTTCCTCTGAACTCCTGTTTCTGTTACTGAGATCAGGCAGTTTAGCAGAGATATATTAGTCTTAAGTACTGTCCCAAGAAGTATCTGGGGCCTTGTGTTCCTTTTCTTGATGAGCACATTCAGAAGCATTCCTAGCGGTGAGAATACCTGCAGCCATATTCTTTTGAAAAGCCCCCAGAACTAAAGCAAAAATCATTGGCCTGCCCAGAGGAATCCCAGACCCCTAGGCAGCATCTTTGTTTAAATCTTGTCTAGCAGAAATTTATAGCTGTGCAGTGTTTGGTTTACTCTTCTACCCAGAACAGTGGATATTCCAGATGATTAAACATTATCATAGAATCATAGAATGTATTGGGTTGGATGGGACCTTTAAAAAAGCTCATCTAGTCCAACCTGCCCTGCAATGAGGGTGCCCAAAACAAAAGCAACATACCCTCTATGAACGTGGGATCTAATAGCAATTTGCTTGTCAAATGTTGTGCTTTGAGATCTGACTCTATAGCCAGATTCTAGCTCAATTAATATTTAATAATTTATGCAGTATGAAACAGCTTAAGTGCAAGCAAGAGAGTGTAGCTGAGGGGATATTTATTTGCTCTTGGTAGACATGTGAATTAGTTCTGCCAGTGCTCTGAGACAGCAGATTGTGAGCAAAGTCTGATTCAAAAGTTTTCCATCCATCCTGCATTTTACTTCTTCACAGTCAAGAACAATATGCACAGAGAAAGAACTAGGTAGAGGGAATTAAAAAATAAGAATTAAGGCTTAATAGGTGCATTGGGAAAAACACTGACAATATATCTGTGTAGAAAAAAATCAAAGACTGCAGAAGAATAAGACAAATTTGCAGAAGGTTGTTGAAAAACAAAAGACTAACTAGACATACTGGAATTTAAAACATTGAAAACACTGGGGGGTTTTTTTGAAGTTGCTTAAGAGGAGTGTATCTAGATGTAATAAAAGGAATTGGTGGAATTAAAATGCGAACTAATTTTCAGGAAAACAATACCTGACTGCAGGAAGGTATCAAAAACCCCTTGTGAGTCTCAGTTTCTGTTACAGTGAAAAAATAATAGAGACTTTTGTTGTTCTATGAATCAAAGTGGAACAAGTCTGATTTCAAGTCTTGTTGTAAACAACAGAAATTCTGTTTTCTCACCAAAAGTTTCCCATTGTTTTGAGGAAAAGTTTACTTTTTACCATCAGTTAAGCTAAGTTTGGATGGACATCCACGTGAAACATAACTTACTTGGAAAAAAATAAAAAGGAAAATGTATATGAAATATTTAATTAAAAATTATTTTCTTAAAATAAAGTCTTAAAAGATACAAGTTCTACAGTGAAGAAGTACTCATTTTGGTGCATACAAATGAGGTTTTTATTTATGCTCTTTATCTATTCAGTTACCAAAGACTATTACAACTCTTAATTTCAGCCAGATCATCTTCAGACATCTAGGCAAGGCATTTGAAAATGCTCTCCCAGAGGCAATCTTCAGGGACAGGAAAATCAATAGATGGCTCTTGCTCTTTTCTACCTCACAAAGTAAGGTGCATAATGAAAGTGTCTTTTATAGGATACAAACACAATATTTAAGCACCAGGGTTGGCAGAATGCACCTGACCTGATCCTTACCCACTGTTGCACCCCTTCACTGGTGTTCATGTTACAGTGCTTTCACAGAGTCCTCTGGACATTTTTACTCTAAGTCCAGAGCTGCTGCATTGTGATTTCTGCCCTCAGGACAGGCACCACCATTCCAGACAGAAGCTCTCAATTATTATTACCACTTTCCTCTGCTTTCTTCAAAGGTTTAAGATCATGTTCACTTATATTAACCAATTCTATGACCAAACTGTCAAAAATAAATGTTTCATTTAAGATACATGAATCCGTGCCTTAGAAATGTGACCATGATTTACTGGCACATCTTTCTGAGCTGGTTACTCCTCACAAAGGGTGGTTTGCTGCTTACACCCTGCCTGGGTATTCAGTGCTGCTCACACACACCTGGAAGTAGCTCTTGATGGAAGTCATGCTGTTTATTCATAGAATCATGGAGTATCCTGAGTTGGAAGGGACCCATAAGGATCACCAAGCCCAACTCCTGGCTCCACACAGCATCAGCCAAGTCAGAGCATCGTCCAGACACTTCTTGTGGAAAACATCCATCTTGTGGAACAAGCAACACTTGGCACCATTTTTTTTCAGATATCTTGGTTTGCAGTTAACATTGTGCTATGAAGTTATTTTAGTTGGAAAAAAATATTAGTAAAGAGTTGTTTATGCACACAGTATCTTTGGGAGTGGACTGGTCTGCTTAGTTACTCATTATGCTAGTTTTATGAGATAAAAGCTCATTTTGTTTGGGGCTTTTTTTTGGCAAAGAGACCAGGCCTGTACCAGCTTGTGATGATATGCAAATTACTTGGTACAACAGCAGACACAGAGCATTCACCATAGCCCAGGGTAGCCAGACCTGCTTGGCCAGACTTCAACATAACTTTCTTGAAAAACTGAGGGCAGACCTGCATCTCAGCATCTGATTCCTCCTTACTGGTGGGGTCAGAGGTGGGAAACAGGCACTTCTGTATGATCCTACTGCAGCACAGGAAGGGTTTCATTGTTGTCAATGAACACCAGAATGATGTGCTGAGGAAAGCATGCTTTTCTTATTGCTTACAGAGGAGCCGTCATTTCTGAGACAGCTTGATAAAGCCCAGGATCATTCAGGCAGGTAAGGAGCCAAAATCACCATTTATCTTCATGTAACAGAGTTCCAAGAGCTGTCTCAGACACACAGAGGAGGACTATTTGGCTGTAATTCTGGAATTCAAACAGTCTAGCCAAATTACAAGACATAAAAATAAAACATTCTAGTCAAAGAACTTCCCAATACATTCATGACTAAATATTGCACTTAGGAGTGAAAAGATTCTATTGAATGTACATCACTACTGAGTACACCAATTACTTTAACAATAAGTATCTACATGAGGATTATTTGTTCTTTTTGGTGGGGTTGTGAAGCCAAGTGAAAGGCTACTTTTTAGAGTCAAAGAAGTAAGGAGACATCCTCTGCTTGAAGGTACCCAGCAAAAATGTATAAAATCTACATTCCAAGAAAAATCCTTTGGCAAAATTATGAGATTCTTAACACAACCTCAATTGGTTTCTTCATGGACTTGAAGTTTTATAGGCAGAGCCATAAATTCATACTACTTTTCCTGAGTGCTAAGATTCTCCATTTGGGAATACAAATGAAACTAAAGATGTTCACAATCACAATTATCATTGTATATTCATAAGAAGGATTCAGAGTATTGACAGCATTTGCATACAAAAATCCAAGATATCTGTGTTTTCCCTAAGGATGTAATTGATTGGGTGTCTCTATTCTGCATTAGAAGGTATTTTAGACCTGGCTGACAATTTCTGCTACAAACTCATCCCTATGCAATTGTCTATTCTTGATCAGATTCTGAAAACTAAATTATCGACTTTTTGCTGTGTATTAGTAATAATATATGATGTAGTTTAGATGCAAAGAAACATTAAAGCCAATATTAAAAGGAAAACAGGCAAACAATCTGACACGAAATCTGAATAATCTGTCACAAAAGTGATGCATTTAAGACCATGGAGAGTGAAATGGGCTAAGAAGACAGTGATTTATTATTCAGGGTAGGAATTATTGATTTTAACTGGTATACCATGGCCTTTTACAACAGTCTCAGCTTTTGTAGATTCTTTCCAGTCAATCGGGGATATGACAACTGCCTGACACTGCTCCTACACATGCTGAAGCCCAGAGGACCACTGGCATTGTAACAGGACCTATAACACTGAAGGAGCAAGAACGACTCAGTATAGTCAGTTGTGTCCCAGAATCTGCTACCTGCCTGTGGCTTCCTTAACCCTAACCAAGAATGATTAAATTGTGGTATGAGTAGCACACTGCTGTAGTGTCATGCAAGCCTCAGTATCAATCCCTTCTTGCCTCTAAAAGTCATCTAACATCCTCAGCCTCACTTCCCACAGTATGAGACTGTTCAACCATAACCATAGTGTTAGCCCTAATGCGATTTGTCCAGAAATTTAGAGGATCATTCCCTATTGTAGAAGACAATAGAATATAAAAACCCTCTTTTTATATCCACAGGGGACAATTAACACCCAGTATATTACCTGTCAAGACTGCTACATTCTTCAGCTCTAAACCTCACAGGAAGCAAAGCTTACAACCATTTCATCTAAAGATAGGAAGGAGAACTGGATTTCTTTACTAGGTTTTTCAGTACCTTTTACGGCAGAGCTATATTGTCTTGATTCTGGAAATTTGCTATAGGCTAAAGTTAGGCTTAGCAACCCAGGTGGCTAATGGATTCTGGGGTGTTTGATATCTCCCCAAAATGTAAGATGTTATTTTTGAGAAGTTTTGTCTTTATTCCTTTTCAAGCTATGTGCCATTCCTTAGAGACTGAGAAAGGCTTAAAGCCAAAGAAATGCATAATCAACATAACTGAAAATTCAGCAATTGTTCAGATAAGACTGTTGGAGGATAAAGCAGCAACATTATTGAAATGACTTTATTATTATCTTGCTTGTTTTATTCATATCAAAGAATTAATACAGTTAAAAATACAGAATTTTTGATGATCCAATCCAAATTTCCCATGTCAACAATATACATACTTTAGATTTCATGTCTCAAAGCTGTAAAGCTAATTCAAGTGCTTTAGGCTACAGATTGGTGCTTTATTATGTTTGTAAACATTTTGCTTATATTCAGTAGAATGGATTAATTTCTAAACCTGTAAATTTATCAAGGGTGAGAGCCATCCAGCAGTATCTAATAAATATATATAACCTACTGGATAATCTCTTTTATACTTGGCATCATCTTGTTAACAAAATAATAAAGTCATTTACAATGAATTCCCATTTGTTTGGGTGAACAGAAATATTTTTATGTAAGTGATTCTGTGATTCTGTGAAGTCTGTCACTGAAACTGATGAAATAGTCTATTGGAATGAATACACTTTTGCAAACACAGATGAAACACCAAATTAGAGGCAATTACAATACAGCTAATCTGAAAAGACAGCACATCTACACAACAAATTCAGAGTAAATAGCTTCTGTTCAGCTTGTGACTAATGTTTTCTTTTTCACTGTCAATCTCGCTTCCTAAGGCAAATTTCTGAAAAATTAGTATTAGAGCAGATTGTTTGAATAATCCAAATTCAGCAGAGGAAGTGTCACCATGGTCTTAATGATTTTAAGGCTGTGTTTACACATATCCCCAACCATACTGTCTCTAGACCTAGACGTTTGGGGGTATCCAGGGCAGCCACCCACATGTGAATCAGCTGAAGGGAAGACAGTTACATGATTTGCTCATGGGCAGGACCACACTAAGCATTAACTTAAATTTGAAAACAAGTTAGCTGCAATATTATACTTCCTTGTGTGAACTGATGAACTTAGGTCTTTATTACTTCATTGCTGTCTGAACCATACCACATTTCACACCTGTAGACAGAACCTAGGTGCAAAAAGGCATAATTCCCCAGGAAACTGCCCTACTCTTTTATAGCAATATCCAAAAGGAAAATTGCCATGGAACGTATCTTTTTTGAATTATAAGCTTGTTGCTTATAAACAGCTATTTTTAACAGGGAAAAAAAAAGTTAACTCCTTTCATCCTCATTTCCAGCTGCAGGAAGTCATTGCAGTGCAGCAGACAGCCTGCTGTACAGGAATTAAAGAAACTTTATCTTCTACAGACCTGGTGGGTAACTAAGGGAGCCCATTTTTCCTGCATGTGCCTCAGTTAATTTCTCCACAAATGGAATTAAAGACACTCTTCCTTTTCTTGTAGAATCTTTAAAAATATTCTAGTAAAACGTTCTAGAAAAGAGCCTATGGCTCCTAAACCATTCTTCTATACTTTTGTCAGTAGTGGAAGTGTTTGCAACAGAGAACTGGAAGGAAGCTCCGAAATGAGTAAAGACCCCTGCTTGCATTGTATCATCATTATCTTTTCCAGAAGTTAGATGTTTTCTACTGAAAGTCTCATTAATCACATGTAATAATGATAAGGGAACTTTTAAATTTTTATTATTTTGATCCTAAATGCATTTCTACTCAGTGTGTATCTATTTGTGGGTTTGGTTCCAGTTTGCTTGTTGGGTTTTTGTTTGTTTGTTCATTTGTTTCCTGTAATACTGTGCTTTGATTTAAGTAACCCTTTATTAAAAGTGTTTATCACTTAGCATGTTTATAAATGGGTCTCTCGTAATTCCTTTCAATGAAGCTTTCCTACTCCAGAGGACACACTGAGCAGTGCCAAGGGGTGATCGGAGGAATGTTCAGAACACCACAGGAAGTCTTTTAAAAAGCCACAAAAAGCATTAATACTTCTCACAAAAGTTGTTAGCATTGTTTTACCTACACTGAGCTTCACCCTGCCATGCAGGTAAAACAAGCTAGTAGTCTCTGCTGGAAATACCTCGTCCAACATATCTTAGGAACACCTGTACTTTTTTCATGCCTACTTCTCCATGGTAACTCAGAAGATAGCTGTGTTCACATTTAACCTCTTCTCTGCCTCATTCAGCTCCAGGTGATGAATTCTTTACTCCTTCAGAAACTCTTCTTGTAAGTCCTTAACTGTGCCGTCCAGCAGGGAGTAACACGCAATTCAATATATGAATTTTAGGTGAAGCCAGGAAGCCAGGAAGCCAGGAAGCCAGCCAGCCATTTTATTAGGCGAAATCACACAGATTATATACCTTTCTTGCTGCAAATGTGGCAAGCTAAAAAACTGCTAATTGGTTACACACACTGTTCACACCATATTGATTGTTTAGCTATCTTATAGCTAAACATCCTTTGTTTACCCTTAATACCTAAAAGCATACGCACACCTGCTGTTTTGACCATCTTGTTATAGTTGGTTCCTAACATGTTCTGTTACTCCCAAATACCCTCCCATAACTGCTTCTTGGTTTAGGGCAGCCTGTACCCCTATCAACAAGGCCGCTGTGTTTTGAGAATGTGATTATTAAGATCCTCTCTGCATGAGTAACTTTTCCTGTCTCATGGGAACAGAAGAATACTGTTAGGGTCTATATCTTGGGAGAAGAGAGCTAGGCTGCTAGCAGGCCTGCTGTCTTCCCCAACACTAAAGCTCATGACCTTGCATTTTAACAGTTTCTTACCTACCTTACCTTCGTTATACTTACACTTCACCCATGTTGCATTCACATCTCTTGTTCTTTGGTTTCACTATGGTTTTCTTAATATCAAACTACTACTATATTTAATTTAAGAAATTCAAAGAAAAATCAGGATTGCATGACAGAACTTAATTTTGACAAAAATATATTGCATTTTTTAATTTAACTCTGAGTCATTTGTAATTTTTTTCCTTCAAAAATTGTTTCAAAGCTGTAAGGTCTAATCCACCCTTGAAACTTCAACACCTGACATGGACTTCTGGACATTCTAGAAATTTTTCAGAGGAAGAGGCTGTCTACATTACTATGATGCTAAAACACAGGTCCTCTAAGAGTCTTCAAAAACCATTTAAAACCGTAAGAAAAACTTTTATGTAATTTTATATCATTAACTTGCTTTTCTTGTTTTCATCATTCTTAAATCTGCATTGGCTTTATTTTTTCCATAATTTTTCACCCTGTGAGAGTCAAATCTGTCTCAACTAATCTTAAGTATCTAAAAAATATATGGTTAGTGTAAGGCAGTGGTTCTAACTTCCCTTACAGAGAGGTCAAAACTTCTCAAAAGCAGCACACACTAAAGTGTTTTTAAAATAGGTAGGATTAATTAAATTTGGCTATAATGTATTTCTGTCCACTGACTACACAGGAAACTAGACAATTATCTTAAAATGAGATGCTTAATGTTTGAATGGTTGAAGTTTTAAATGGTTTAACTAGGCAAGATTAATTCCACCCTAAAAGCTCTTTTTTCCTTTTTATATTAGCTAGTGTTTTATCAGATCCACTTGGTTTTGTTGGTTTGTTGGTTTTTTTTAAGCTAACACAGATGTCTCTGAAGTCCTTTTATATAAAATCTGTTATTCTTTTTGTTATATCATTTATTTATTAATAACCAAGTAGATGTTATTCACCCATTTTTTTTATTACTGTTGATAATATTAGGAGTATCCTGAATATTAAACATATATTAATCTATCCATGTTCATACAGGATTTCTCTTTGTTTTCTGCTTGTTTGTTTGCTTGTTTGTGAACAAGTTTGAATTATTCATGAGCAAGTAGCTTTGACTGGTTTAGTACACTTCAGCATTACTCCAGGGCTGTAGATACAATATGAAAGTATTTTAAGTATTCAAAAATCATGATTGAGACTCAGAAAATCAATGACTTCCTGTTTAAATTTTCCTACCAAAGCTAAAGCTTTAAATATCTTGTTTCATTTTAAAACAGCATGATAGCAACTGTGTTTGAGAATATTGTCACATGTCTTCACAAGCTCTTTTCGAGGATGATAAATACTGTCAAATAATCCTCTACATATTAGTGTGAGTTCTTAAAATCTCCGCTAATCTCATTTTGATTGGTTTATGGCCTACTACATTTCAGAGCACCTTAGTCCAGATGCTAGATTTTTCCCTACAAATAATCCTGATTTCAGATCTATTCTGAAATGAATCTACTGTGTTGAGCTTGAGGTCTACTTGTTTGCTAGTGAGTCTGACACATCAATGCCCCCTCTAAAAATCTCACTGAGGTTCAGGACTTCATGCAATTTTCACATACGTCTCCATCTTGTACTCCATGCTGGAAGTATGGATGTATCCAGGCTGGATAATGAAGGAAGCATTATCTGATTCCCTTTAAGTGTCTATTTTAATCTAAAGATTGCAAAGAAAATAAATCCTCAAGAATAACAAAACTTTATTTGAGATACAGTCACGGGTTCTATACGAATGTAAGCAAAAATGTGTAAGTTACAGCATTCATCTCTTCAGACAGGATCAGCCTGGCAGCCTCCCTGCATTTTTGAAGAGGTCTCTCATCAGAGATGTCACTCATCTGTTTGTGCTACATGGCACTAGGAGCCTCCTGCTGAGGGTTCAGTACCAGTGTGGTAACTACAATCCCATAGCAAGAGAGTGCTGCTGGCCTCAAGGTATTTCTAGCCTCATAGGTCAGAGGAGAAGAAATAATTGCATTTATCCTGGTGTGGGCAGAGAGTGGATGCACCTAAAGATGAAACTCGCTCTGCAATTTGGCAACCGTATCTGTGGTGGAGCCCAGCTTGGAGTCATTTCTTAGGAGGTGCTGATCTGCCAGGAGGACAGTCCCTCTTTCAAACTGTATAATGAGCCCAAGTTTTAACGTTTTTTTCTTTTTCTTTTCTTTGTGTCATTCAATCCTGCACAGAGATACATGTGTGTTTATCCTAGGAGAGTTAAATCTAGGTACTGGGGGCAGGACAAATGCTGTAAGCAGAGTATGATGCTTCAGGGACAAGTCACTATAAGGCAGCTGCAAGGCTTCTGAGAAGCAACCAGTTTGGGTATTCTTTCATAACATAGTCGTTGTGCTGTGTTGTAGTTGTGTTGTTTGATTCTCAAAGACTCTCCATTAAGAGAGATAACTTCCCTGACTTTTCTTTACATTCTGAGCTGAATACCAAAGGTATGTGGTATGTGGCAATTGTGCCTGGAATAGACATCTCAAAAACTTAATTGTCTTATTGGCATTTCACTTATATTTGTCTCTCCTTTTAGCTTGTTGTTAGAGACTTCTGGAGAAAAGGAATGTTTCCCAAAGAAGACAAATGAGATAAGTTACCAAATTAGTTCATTTCAGATGCTTTTGTTCAAGTGACAGCTCAAAAGGACAGCAGGCTAAATGACTCAGAAGCGTGAGAAGAATTTAAGTACAATTTATTATCTTGACACCCATTATATAATCTTTGTTTTGTTCTGTACTTCAGAAACTGCCTCATTAAATAAATTTCCAAACATTTTTTTTTCACTTAAATCTATTTTAAAGCAGTTTCTTTTTCAACTTTTAAAGATTCATTTTTTGACAGACATCTGAGGACAGTTCATAGGATTTTTATACACATCATCATATGCTGCATACATAGCAGAGGCACCTGTTTCAGAATTGCTGTTTTAATAGTTTTTGTCAACTTTTGGCCCTACCTTTTTTTTTTTTTAGATCCAAGCTCTGCTGGCATATTCATATGCATTAGATCGTTTCACATCTTTGTCTTTTGATTCAGGTTATCGCAGGTCTGGTGACTGCTAAAATTCTTAGTTTCTCTTTTCTCTCACTGTCAAGGTCAGGTTTTGGAAGCCAGGCTGACGGAGTCAAGAAGCAGCATGCCATTTCCCTGTGCCTCTGCAGGTTGCAGGGAGTGCAGACAGAAAAAAACCATCAGAGTTGCCTATGAATGACAGACCCAGGCCCTTGACTTTTATCTGTGCTGTTTGAACTGAATCAGATTGGGCATTGACTTTATCCACAATTAAATAAGAAGCCAAGCTTAATAAGAGCACAAATGGAGACCTCAGTGATGGCCTAGCGTAAGATGATGTAGAGCGAGCCATTACAGATCTTGACAATAGGCAAAGAGATCAAAACATTAAATATGCTAATAGTCTATACCTTTAACTAGATAAATGCCAGTTCTATGCTTTGTATAAATATTTCTTTTTCAGTCTAATCAATTTCACTATTGTTAAAAAGTTAATGGGAAAGAAAAGTAGAGTACATGCAATGGTACGATTGGTACTTTGCCATTAAGCAGGTAAACGTGGTTTTGCTTATTTGATGGTAAGAATGGCTACAGTGGGTCAAACCATATGCTTTCCAGTAGTGGTGACTGGGGCATTGTGTGGGAGCAGAAAAAACATAGTTGGCATTTTTCTGATCGTTCTTCCAATCCATTACTGTTTGCAGCACAGCCACTTCCTGAGCTGTGAGCAGTTTCTGTGAAATTATCAGTTCTCAGTATTTCTCTTCTGTGAACTTCTCCAGCCTCTCCTTGTAGTCATGTGAGCTTTTACTGTCCATAACTCATGGTGAAGAGCTCTGCCTCTCAAATGTAATACCACCTGCAAGAAAAGTCTCTTGTTTGTTGTGTGCCTAATTTCTAGCAGCCTCATTCCACATACCTCCTGCCATAAAAAGATGTTCAGGGGGTCTACAGTGGGAAAAACCCTGGTACTAAAATAAAGCACTTTGTAGAAGGCTGTAAGTGTTTTGTAAAGTCAGGTCCCAAGTCGGCAAGTAAAGGCTCCATCTCTTCATAAAAATATCTGGAGAACATGAAAGTGCAACAGTGATGGTGAGGGGAAAGAGGTTTGACATTTCTGGTATGAACTTATACAGTCAGACATAACTCTGACACCTGTTCTTTCTGTCAAGTTCAGTAGGCCTCTGGTCTCATAGTTCAGGAAACCAAATACTGCAAGGACTGTTATATTTAATTAAACATTTAATACCTGTAATAATGTTGCAGCCATGTCATAACCCAAAAAGATGAATTTTAATAATTTAATGGAAATGTTCACAATGTTGCTTCTGCAAAAAATATCACATGTGAAATTACATAGGGAAAAGGGAAAAGAAAAGGGACTGAGGACAGTGGGTCTGTAGCTGTCTCACCGCTGCTCCATACCTCATAGATAATCCTTCTCTCTAAGTTCTTCTCCAACCTCCCTCCACGAAGAGGCTCAGATAGCTGTATCATTGGGCTGAACCACCTGGTCATCATTGTCGTAAGATTTTCCATCAACCCTTCCCCTCCTGCCCAACTAGCAAAGGCTCTGGGGTGCTTGGCAACTTGCAAATGTTGTTAAAAGACCACTGCAATCTGATCCAGTGAGACAAGTCAGAAAGTGAGATGCCAGAAAGATCATTCATATTTTCTCCTTGACCACCAAGTACCTGAATATTTAGTCTATGCTTGCCTTTATTTTTCTCCCAATGTATGTTCCTTGAGTAAATTTAAGTTTTTTCAGAAATAAGAATGGATGTTGCTTCTGTGCTTAGAACTAAACCAACACAGTGGTTTTCCTCACATGCAAAAAAATTTTCTGCAGAGTTGAGGTTCTATTTTCACTTTCAAAATCTGCAAGACAACCCCCAAGCCAGCAATTTAGCCTCAGCTTACAGACTCACCACAGAACTAGAAAATAATATATGGACATATATTAAAACTTCGGTGTTTAGTCTGACATTCTTAAATATTATTGATGATGATTCTTATCTTTATGCTCACAATGCACAATTCAAAAATACAAAATAATCGAAGAGCTAAAATTAGAGGGTTTGTCATACTCTTATTTTTCATTATAACAAAACTATGGGAATTTAGGCCCTGGCAGACTGTAGTAGGGCACTATCCCATCCTCTGCATTGCAGAACTGCAATGTTATAAACAGGCCATGGGGAGGTTCAGCCTGTGCAGTCTGCAAAAGCTCCAGTCATGGAATCTTGCACTGCATATAAGTAGGTAACTGTTGTTCCAATAAGCAGAATGAAGTATTTAATGCTTAAATATAGCTTTGATGGACAAAAAAACACAGAAGTGTTAGGTATCAGGCTCTGACAAGACATTTATACCAGTGAAAAGTAGTAGAATATCTCATATTCATTTCTCTAAATATCTACTTTAAAAAATACCTGCCCAAATTCTTCTTGTTTATTAATTTTATTTAATGTCTTCTGACAAACTCAGTTTTTAGCAGGCATTTCAATGCATTGCAATGCACAAGCACTGATGTGAACTCCAGTACTCATGCTTACTTACTGTGTCAGTAAGAAATTGGCTTATCTTTCTTTCCTTTTTTTAAACTTCACATTTTTCAATGCAGGGAGATGACCCACATGAATGAAAATCTAATGGGGAGCAAACAGATGTAAGGAAGCCAGTTTTTAATGCACTGCATCAGAGATCAAGAACAAGAACACAGATTGTATGGAAATGACCACCTCCTCCTTCCAAAGCTTTATGAAGCCACTCAGAAAATGTTCTGCTCCTCTTGCTCTGATCCCTCTGGGGTGGGTCTTTCTGTCCTCCCCATTCCAGGCATTTATTGTTGCTCCTGTCTGTTACTGAGGTTCCTGCTGTAGTTCTGGTATAGATGGTCCTCGGGGATGATCAAGTTTCATTTTAGCATCAGGAGCAGTGTACTACAGGACAAGACCTCAAAGAACAGAGGGATTCTGCCTGGCTATGTAGAACATGGCAAGAATATAGGGATTCTGCCCGGTTGTGTAGGGATGAGGTCAGGATAGATAGATAGAGCTGGAGCTGAACTCGGCAAGGTATGCAAAGAATAACAAGAAGGCTTTCTACAGGTAGGTCGTCAACCAGAAGAGGAAGGTGAAAGAACAAAAGCTGATGAACAAAAAAGGTGACCTTGTATTAACAGATGAGGAGAAGGCTGAGGTACCCAACAACTTCTTTGCCTCAGTCTTCACTAGAAACAGCTCTTCTCACCCCTCCTGGGTCAGTGAACAGCAAGATAGGGCACACAGGGGATAAAGACCCTCACACTGTTGTAAAAGGTCATGTCTGTGACCACCTGAAGAACCTGAATATAGATAAATCCTGATGAGGTGAATCCCAGAGTTCTGAGAGAATCGTTTGATGTGGTTGTCAAGCCACTCTAACCAATATATGAAAAGTCATGGAGGTCAGAGGAAGTCCCTGGTGACTGGAAGAAGGGCAGTGTTGTGCCCATTTTTAAAAAGGGTAAAAAGGATGACACGGGGAACTACTGACCTGTCAGCTTCACCTCTGTGCCTGGCAAGATCATGGAACAGATACCTTAGAAGCTATGCTAAGATCGATGGAAGAGAGGTAAATGATTCAAGACAGTCAGGATGGCTTCACCAGGAGCAGGTCCTGCCTGACCAACAAGGTAGCTTTCTATGAGGGGTGACTGCATCAGTAGACACAAGAAGGGTGATGAATGGAATCTATCCGGACTTCTGTAAAGCCTTTGACACAGTCCCCCACAACATCCTTGTCTCTAAAATGGGGAGATATGGATTTGATGAGAGGACTTCTAGGTGGATAAGGAATTGGTTGGATGGGCACATCCAGAGGGCAGTAATCAATGGCTTGATGTCCAGATGAAGATCTGTGACAAGTGGTGACCGTCAGAGGTCCATATGGGGACCAGTATTATTTAGTACCTCCACCAATGACATTCACAATGAGGTTGAGTGCATCCTCAGCAAGTTTGCCAATGACACCAAGCTGAGTGGTGCAGCTGACATGCTGGAAGGATGGGATTTCATCCAGAGGTACCTGGACAAGAGGGAGAAGTGGGCCCATGTGAACTTCATGAGGTTCAACAAGGACAACTGCAAGGGCCTGCACATGGTTTGGGGCAATCCTAGTCATCAGTACAGGCTGGGAGATGACAGAGAGCAGCCCTGGAGAGAAGAACTTCGTGGTGCTGGTGGATGAGAAGCGCAACATGAGATGACAATGCATGCTCACTGCCCATAAGGCCAACTGTATCCTGGGCTGCATCCAAAGGAGAATGGCCAGCAGGCCAAAGGATGCGATTCTGCCCCTCTACTCTGCTCTCATGAGACCCCACCTGTAGTACTGTGTTCAGTTCTGGAGTCCCCAACGTAAGGACATTGAATTGCTGGAATGGGTCCAGAGGAGGGCCACAAAGATAATTAGAAAAGGGCATGTAGTGATAAGATGAGAGGGTATGGTTTTACATTGGAAGGGATAGATTTACATTGGATATTAGAAAAAAATTCTTCACTATGAGGGTGACGAGGCACTGGAACAGGTTGCCCAGGTAGGTGGTGGATGACCCGTTGCTGGATGTGTTCAAGACCAGGTTGGATGGGGCCTTGAGCAACCTGGTCTAGTGAGAGGTGTCCCTACCCATGGCAGGGGGGTTGGAACTTGATCTGTAAGGTCCCTTCCAGCCCAAACCATTCTGTGATTCTATGATTCTAAGGCAATGCATTTATGAAGGATTCATTATGAAAGTTGAGGATCTCTCATTCTGTTGATGTTAGCTTTACTGGTCCAGGAGGGGAATTTCTGCGTGCTGTTCTCTTTGTTTAGGATAGTCCTAATTCAAGACAACATCCAGCTGTGTTTGAGCACTCTACTGAAAAGATTTGAATGCAAAAGCATGACTAAGCTGAGTCCTGTATCGGGACCTTTTTGGCTTTAAGTTAAATTGAAAATCTGCACAATGGAACTCTAATTTTCCTCAAAAATAGAAAAGTGTATTCTCTTTTTGCACTTTTCTGCTTCAAAGTGCTTTCAAAATATTAATTAGTTAATCCCACAGTGATTCTGGCATTCAAACTTTTCCTACAATGAAAAAAACTTACTGTAAATGTTAATGTGCCACTGAACTTTGAAAATTTAGAGACTCTACTGGAAAAGGGATGTATTCTGTCAGAAAAAAATAGCTCTGTCTGAAGCATAAAGGCTAAAGAATGAAAGATTATGCATAATAATATTGTTCAAAGATACTTAAAGGTCAGACATAATTTGTCAAACTTTCCCCTCCTGGGGAGAAAAGTGTTCCCCCGTTGAAGTGTTGTTATCAAGCCCTTCTTAGGACTTTCTGTGACCCAGCCCTTCCATTTTATCAGTTTGTGGTGAATATCATCCAACTCTAAAAATGAGTGATCGTTATATTGACCCATTGTTAGAGAAATCCTTCTTTAGGAAGAAAACCAGACCAAAACAAAATAGCCACTTTGGCAAACAGGAGAAGTGCCCGAGGACTGGAGGATAGCCAATGTCACTCCAGTCTTTAAAAAGGGCAAGAAGGAGGATCCTAGCCAATATAGGCCAGTCAGCCTCACTTCTGTCCCTGGAAAGGTGATGGAACAGCTTCTTCTGGATGCCATCTCCAAGCAACTGGAAGAGAAGAAGGTCATGAGGAGTAGTCAGCAAGGATTCACCAAGGGGAGATCGTGCTCGACCAATCTCATAGCCTTCTATGATCTCATCACCAGCTGGGTGGATGGAGAGAGAGCAGTAGATATCATCTTCCTTGACTTCAGCAAGGCTTTCAATACTGTCTCCCATGACATCCTGGTAACAAAGCTGAGAGAACATGGGATAGATGAGTGGACAGTGAGGTGGGTTGAGAATTGGCTGTTGGATCGAGCCCAGAGGGTCATGATCGGTGGAGAAGAGTCGGACACGGTGTTCCCCAGGGCTCAGTGTTGGGTCCAGTCCTGTTCAATATCTTCATTGACGACCTTGATGAGGGAATAGCATCCACCCTCAGCAAATGCCAATGATACAAAGCTGGGAGGGGTGGCTGACATGCAGGAACACTGCGCTGCCTTCCAGCGAGACCTGGACAGGCTGGAGAGCTGGGCAGAGTGAAACCAGATGAAATTCAACACAAGCAAGTGTAAAGTCTTGCATCTGGGGAGGAACAACTGTTCATTTCAGTACAGGCTAGGGGATGTCCTACTGGAGAAGAGCACTATGGACAGGGACCTGGGGGTCCTGGTGGATGACAGATTGGCTATGAGCCAGCAGTGTGCCCTGGTGGCTAAGAGAGCCAATGGGATCCTGGGGTGCATCAGGAGGAGTGTGACCAGCAGGTCGAAGGAGGTGATCCTCCCCCTCTACTCTGCCCTGGTAAGGCCCCACCTGGAGTATTGTGTCCAGTTCTGGGCTCCCTGGTATAAAAAGGACAGGGATCTCCTGGAGAGAGTCCAGAGAAGGGCTACGAAGATGATTAAGGGTCTGGAGAATCTCCCCTATGAGGAGAGGCTGAATAAGCTGGGACTCTTCAGTTTGGAGAAAAGAAGATTAAGGGGAAACCTAATTGGTGTTTACAATTATCTTAAGCATGGGATGCAGGGCAAATTAGCCAGCCCCTTTTCAGTGGTTAGTGGAGACAGGACAAGGGGCAATGGCTGCAAGTTAGAACACAGGAAGTTCCGCACTAACATGCGGAAAAGCTTTTTCACAGTGAGGGTGACAGAGCCCTGGGACAGGCTGCCCAGGGAGGTGGTGGAGTCTCCTTCCCTGGAGATATTCAAGACCTGTCTGGATGCCTATCTGTGCAATATGAGCTAGGGAGCCTGCTTTGGCAGGGGCGTTGGACCCAATGATCTCTTGAGGTCCCTTCCAATCCCTACAATTCTGTGATTCTGAGATTCTGGGATTCATTTTCAGATCAAGATTAGTATAATTGGATTGTCAATATGCTCAGAGTGAATCTTGTTTTTTATTTCTCAAAGGGGATACAGTTTGGAGGAGCATTGAGAGCCCAGCTGACTCCAGTACAGGTCCTCAGCAGGACAGTTTTGCTCTCAGAAAACTGCTCTGTCAGTGACTCAAAGAGAAGCACAGAACCAATGGACATTTGCCAGCTGCTGTGGATTTAGGGTCAGAAAGGAATTTAGCAAATCCCAGGTGGTGATGAACAGGTGCCACCATTCACCTAGTGTTATTGTTGCTGGGCAGAACCTCACCCCAGAGCACAGATGACTTCTCAGCAGACAAACCCCAGACATGATGATGGAAAATAATATTAATGCTTTATCAGAAGTGTCAGTCCCTGCAAGCAAAGATTTCAGAGCATTAAATGATATTAAAACATAAAATGAAAGGCAGTAAGCAGTTAGTGAACTTGCTCTGGTATAAATCAGGAGTAATCCCCCTCAGATCCTGATTTCATCCTGTAGTATTCCCAGTGGAATTAAACAGAGTGTCACTGGAAGTGGGGTAAAACCAGAGTGAGACCCTGAATCAGACCTTGTCTCTATACAGTGGGTGCCAAGCTGATTCCTTGATCCTCAAGCTTTCCTTCCTTCTTACACAGCCGAACTGGACATTCTCAGGTAAGAACCAGCCAAAAAAACTATGCTGTGCCATCTGTAGAAACAGAGACTGAGTGCTTCTAATGGTCCCACTCCTCCAAGGAAGACTGAACACCTGAAAACTCCCAAGGTGTACTTGGGTCTCCCCTCCACCTCTTCCCAGCACTTTCCTAGCAGCAGTATGTGCCTAATTTCTTTTGCAGGACTGTATGTGTCCTGAGGCAACCTCCTTCCCTAGTGACAAAGATTAATTGGGCTCTCAGGTGAATGAGGCTGTGAAACGAATGACTTGGTGTAAACCAACTCACATTGGTGAGATTCTGTTTTTACTTGCCATAAATCTTTCATAGTAAAGACAAAAAAATATTTGAAAAAGGGGATGGCTGAGCTTGCTGAAGTTTATGGCCCTTCACATAGAATTTTGCAGTGAGGACCCTGTCTGAGGAATACTTCCCAGCTACTGTCTTACCTCTCTGGCAAGCACAGCCAACTGGCTGCATAAGAGCTTGCAGTTCTCTAAAGAACTGTCTTGCCTGGAAGGCTTCTATTTAAATATTTGCTTTTTCTTCAGCACAGTTAATGACAACTGCAATTATTTACAACTTACATACTACATTTCCAATGACCTTGTGCTCCCTTGATATCATTAGCATTAATGAAGGCAGAAACAGGTCATAAGGTCAAAGAGTCAGTTCTGTATTAAAGCTTTTAAACTCTGCAAAGAGATTTGGGCACTTTCCTTTCCAGGATAGGGGCATCTGCCCCAGGTGCAGGCACGTTTTTGCAGTCTTCAAAGATGACTTACTGCTTTTGAGGCTTTCCACTGCTGAGAAGAGGAAGAATAAAGGCAGCAATTGCTGAAGATTATTCTGCCTTACACTCCTGCAGTGGCTCAGAATGAGTCTGAGAATGTGTGATTTTAACTCTTACAACTGATCCACGCATGTTGTTCCAGAAACAAAACTGCCCCTACAGCTCCAGACACCAGAAGGAGAGCCCATTTGCTCTAACACCAGTTTCAGTCCTGTCACCTGGATGAACTGGATCATCAGTTGACAAGTTCACCTTATGGAAAGCTTTGATGGTTTTTCAACCAACTTAACAGAAGTGAATGAACAGCTGAGGTACGGTCTCAGTCCCTTAAGGGTGGGGTGGCTACATTGCTTTCCAAACAAGGGAAGTTAAGCAGCCTTCAGCATTAAGGCAATTTAAGAGAAAAAAATTACCTTCTCTGCCACAAGTTAAGAAGCATATCCAGGTCACAGGGGTATATTTCTTACATAGGTAAGAAATAATCTCCTTTAGCTGGTGACCTAACTTACTGAGGAAATTCTGCTGATGATGAACTGGTATTTTCTTAGGGATAAAAAGTGGCTCTTAATTATCTTATTAAAATTCTTCTGTATGGATTCCTGGAGACATGAGGACAAGGCAGCACAGCTCACTTTAGATGACGGACAGACAGACCAGAGACCAACACATGCGTTACATGTCAGAGCAGAGCAAATGATGCAGTGCTCTCCCTTGCAAAGCTGTATGAATTATTTGTTAAAATGCCTTTTCTTGAATGTCGACAGTTTTTCTCTTTGCTGAATGGTTCTGAGCAGATGGTGTCTTCAACTTTTTTTCAGGTTTGTTTATTTCTATATATTCAATGAATGTACTGGATTCAGAGGAGCTGTGAAGTATTGGTACAAGTTTGAAATATGTGCCATGTGATCAGTCATCCAGATCATGTAGTCTTGTTATTTTGCCCTAAATGAAATGAAGGCAATGAAAACTCATGTTACAGGAAAAAAAGGAAAAAACCTATATTTTTAGTATCTTCTGAGAACTGGCAGATAATGCCAATTAAAAAAAAAGGTTCAAACTAGATGTGAGTCCTAGGGTCGTTCTACAGATTACCTGCTTTACAATATTTTTTCTTGTGGAAGAGAAACAAGAGCTATATCAGACAGAAGTGAAGAAAAGGACTAGTTAAGGTGTACAGGCCAGAAGGGCTGTCAAGGTGCATCCAGCCCTTGGACTATATCCCCCACTCCTTCTGCAAATGGGCACCAACAATATGGCCAGGAAGAGCTAGAGTGTGTCTGGAATGACTGTATGAATCTGGAGGCAATGTCCCTGGTGGTTTTCTCCTTAGTTCTGCCAGTGAGTAGGAAGGGCCTGGGGAGAAAGTGATAGATCCTGCAGATCCACAGCTGGCATTGTCAGTAGGGATTGTTTTGTTGATAGGGCTTTTAAAACCATATCTTTGATGATATAGGCTAAGTGGGAAGAGATGAGACCCACCTGACTTGATGGCCTTCTATAATAAAATGGCTGAGTTTCCAGATGAAAGGAGAGCAGTTTCTCCTACAATATCATTGTAATGACATTATGGGCTGTAAGGGTAGACAAACAGGTAAAAATCTTTTTTGACAGTTGAAAAGAAGTTATTAATGGATTGTTCTCAATCTGGAGGCCAAACCCAAGAGGAATAGCAGAGAGATCTGTCTTGGTAACTGCCCTACTTAGCATATCTGTCAGTGACCTAAAGAAGGAGACAGAATGCCCCCCTCAGCAAGTTTGTAGGCAGTACCAAACTTGGAGTACATCTGGGATCCAGCACCATGCACAGGGCAGGCTTTTCCTACTCAAACTCTGCTGAAGAACCATTACCTTGCCCATTCTGTTGTGTTGCATGTTTGCAGCTGTATAGCTATAGGCAGAGGGTGTTTCCAGACTTCTCTTGCTTCCTTTGTTTTGAATTTTCAGGAACAAGGGACATCAACATGATTTAAGTTTTAAAACCTTTATTTATGTCAGCTAACTTTCCTCCTTCTCCTCCTCCTAGTAGCTTTGAGTATTGCTCATGGGGAAGATGAAAATGACAACTCCTTCCACATTTGAAAATTGAAGAGAAAGATGAGAAACTGTCATTTAAAAAAAAAAAGAAAAAGAAGTCTTTTCTTTTGTTCTTGATGCCCTGAAGGAAGAATTGCCTTCTCTTGAAACCAGCAGAATTACTTTTGCTAGAAGGTTTCCCATATACCCCTTCAACTCCCTAGGACTCACATGGACTTCTTTTGCCCTAAGGTCTTTTTGTGTTCTTGGGATTTGTGGGTGGGGGAGAGGGGGGGGGGGAGTGTAGGTGGGAAGGGGAGCTGGTTTGGGGGTTTTTTCCACTTTCTTGCTCCCTCCTCTCTTTTTTACTTTCTTTCTCACTGCATATTTTGATGATTTATGCATGCTGAAATGCAAAATGTTTCTGTGAATGCCTGTTACTATTCAGATGCCTGCAGGAATAACCTTTTATAAGGAGTCACTGAAGGTGCTACTGAAATAATTTTAATGCTATGTTCTTCTGCTTTCCGGCTTTAATCATCTCTGATCCACTTGGAGGCATTATCCTGAACAAGAAGGCTTGTCTATTATTTGGGTTACATTTCAGTTGAATATGTACTCATTTTTTTCTTTTTGGAGATTCAGGGACTCTAGAGATGTAGGAAGAGCAATTGTAAGTGAAAACTGAGGCAAAAAAAAAAGTTGTTGAAAACCTCAGCCTTTTTCAATCACTTGTTACCAGATCCACTGTCTTATTTATCAGGAGGTGCATAATCTCTTTCATCTTCCTTTTCTGATTAATGTACCTGAAGAAGCCCTTACTATCCTTTACTTCCCTTGCCAAATTTAACCCCAGCTGTGCCTTACCTTTCCTGATCATTTCTCTTTCTTTTTTACAACCTTTGCGAAGAAAGCACCCTGACAGCTTTTCCATGTTTCTCACAGGACCATTTCTTGCTTGTTTGCACTAGCAGTCCAGGCAGTTCCAGAGATGGGGCGAGGAGGAAGATAAAGTTCCTCTGTGCAAAAGTGGCCTGGGCGCTGGGCTGTAAATCAACTGCTTCAGGAGGGAGTTTGCAGCAACCACGCAGCCCACCAGGGGCTCCCTTGACCAAGGTGCTAAATCCTTGATAGCTCAAAGTCAGCAATCCAGCTAAAGACCTTAGATGTCTTCCACATGATGCTAGCAGAAAATACAGCACAGAGCAATCTCATCTCCTGCTACACACATATGTCCTGATGCAGAGAGGAATGCAATGCAGAGCTGGAGATAGTGCCATGTTCTCTTTAGAAATTAGGATCTATAGGAAGTTACAATCAAATAACCTTCAGTTATTGCCAAAATGCTTACAGTGTTCAATACATGGAGGAAGGAGATTTCTTTGTGCTATTCCCAGGGGAAAGGTGCCCTTAAATCTCATTATACTCAGCCTTTGCAGTGCAAAATACCTTATTGTTACGTGGTTCCCAGACAAGATGCTCCTGGGAAAATGGCAAACATCAAATGAGAATCCAAGAGGTAGTAACTGAGTATTATGGTTGGATCCTCTCAAGCCAGACCTTTGGAGCCTTGCAGGTACCTGCAAGCCTCTGCAACAAGGTTCTAACTGGTACATCTGACTGCATGCAGTTGGCAGAATAGTTTGCACCATGCTATTCACAGTTCCCAGCAGAAAACTTAGGGGACTATTTAAGCATAACAAAGTGATCACCCCATGTTCTTGTTGAAGTGTATGCGTTGCAGCTGTCCATGGTAGGGCAGAACAACCTCTGAAGCTGTGCCAGAAGATTAGAGCAGACAATTTCCAAATTTACCTGAGGACACCAGGTTTACAACCCAGCATGGAGAATTTATTTGGTTTTGATGATTTCTTGTACTTGCTTACTTGCTAAAACTGTGTTTTTAGCATTCTGATTTCCAAAAAAGTAATTCAGGACTGTGGTTCTTTCCATTCTTCTATATTAATCTTGCAATGTTTGATGTTTTTAAGATTGCACAGATGTGGACCCATGATTAACCCACATGTATTTGTCTGCCTTGGTCCATAACTACTCTTAGGTGGGTATAAGTGCCATGAGGTTCCCTTTGCCCATCAGTACCAAAGGACTGCATGTGTGTTTGTACTTCAGCCACTTACTTCTGCTTGCAGCAGAGTGAGTCAGAGACCCTTGAGGTTTTCTCTGATTGTGGCAGCTGTCCTTATTAGAGTCAACAGTCCTTGTTAGAGTCAACAGAAATGGGGGAAGTATTCATTCCTATGCAATAAGAGACAGTTCACACTCAGGAGGAGGGAATCAGGCTCAAAAAATAATTCATTCAATTATCTGATTTCTGAGACTACCCAGAGACTGACATGAAAGTGCTGGGTTTTTTTCCCATCATTGGATTTTTGTGAGCATGGATTATCTTTTTGGCGTGGTCAGTGGAGTCAAAGGAAATAGAACCATTCATGAGACCTGGCAATGTTATGTGATGTACTATTAAGCTACTGCAGGAGTGAAGAAAAAGATTTTTTTAATATAGAGATTGCGTCTTGGTGCTACTAGTCTTCAGAGCTTCTCCCTGAAGCACGATTTGTAAGCAACTATCTTTTCTGTATAAGAAAAATTCTTACAGCCTAGAGGGTGTTTTGTTCTCAAAAGGAAACATATTGCTTCTTCCTGCAAGATTTAGACTCATAGAATTGTTTAGACCTTTAAGGTTAACGCAGCACTGCCAATCCACCACTAAGCCATGTCCCTAAGCACCATATCTACACATCTTTTAAATGCATCCAGGGATACTGACTCAACCACTTCCCTGGGCAGCCAATTCAAATCTAAACCTTCCCTGGCACAACTTGAAGCCATTTCTTCTTGTCCTATCAGTTACTGGGAGAAAAGACCAACACCCACGTCAGTACCACCTCCTTCCAGAGAGCAATAAGGTCTCCCTTCAGCATCCTTTTCTCCAGGCTAAACAATCTCAGCTCCTTCAGCCCCTCCTCCTAAGACTTGTGCTCTAAATCTTTCACCAGCTTTGTTGCCCTTCTTTGGTCATGCTCCAGTACCTCAATGTCCTTCTTGTAGTGAGGGCCCCAAAACTGAACACAGAACTCAAGGTGCAGCCTCACCAGAGCCGAGTACAAGGGAATTATTACTTCCCTGGTCCAACTCACCACACTATTCCTGATATACTGCCTTGGCCACCTGGGCAAACTGCTGGCTCATAATTCAGCTACCAGCATCCCCAGGTCCTTTTCTGCCAGGAATTTTTCCAGCCACTCTTCTTTCCCAAGCCTGTAGCATTGCCTGGGGTTTTTGTGACCCAAGTGCAGGACCTGCCACTCACCCTTGTTGAACCTCATACAACTGACCGCAGCCCAATGATCCAGCCTGTCCAGATCCCTCTGTAGGGCCTCCCTACCATCCTCAAGCAGATCAACCCTCCCATGCAACTTGGTTTCATCTGCAAACTTCCTGAAGGTGCGCTCAATCCCCTAGTCAATAAACTGACAAAGATACTAAAGAGAAGTGGCCCCAGTATTGAGCCCTGGGGAATAACACTTGTGACCAGCCATCAACTGGATTTAACTCCATTCATGACAACTCTTTGGGCCCAGCAATCCAGATAGTTTTTTACATGGCAAAGAGTACATCTGTTCAAGTCATGAGTAGCCAGTTTCTTCATGAGAATTCTGTGGGAATCTGTGTCAAAGGCTTTACTAAAGCCCAGGGAGACAACATCCACAACCTTTCCCTCATCCACTAAGCGGGTCACCTTGTCATAGAAGGAGATCATGTTAGTCAAGCAGGACCTGCATTTCATAAACCAATGCTGACTGAGTGTCTTGATTAACTCTGTCCTAGCTGAAACCAGGACACTGGGCCTGATCCCCTGGTTGTCCTGTACATGCCACATGATGGTACTCAAGATTATCTGCTCCTTAACCTTCCCTGGTCCTGAGGTCAGACAGACAGGCCTGTATCCTCCTTCTGGCCCTTCTTGTAGATGGGATCTCATAGATTTAGTCTGAATGAGTTTATTCTAAATAAGAAATAATACCCTATCATGGAGAAGCCTGAACAAATTTAATTCTAAGTGCTGAAGATCAGTAGTAGTTAAATCTGCAGTGTCTGTGCAAAAGCAATATAAGTTTTAATGAGAAACAAACTCATTTGGTTGAATTAAGCAGCTGTATCTATCTAATCCTCTTTGATCTTCAAACAGGTTCTCTTGCTGCATTTCTAGTACAGTACACAAATACATTAGAGGGTTCTTTAATCTGGTAGTTAAAAGCATAACATTGTAAAATGGTTTGAAGTTAAAGTAAATAAAATTCAACCTGGAATACAGTGAAGATTTTAAATAGTGAATGTCCTGCCTTTTGATCAGATTATCACTCATAAACTATGAAAAATTATTAAATTATAGAGAGAAAACAATCCAATTTAGTTTTAAAATGTAAATTCCCTGCCTGCGTTTCCTATTCAGAATAGATCACATTCCTGAAAAGTGTTTCAAATTCATTAAAATCAGTGGCCATGTGAGAGAACTGCTGGTAAGAGAAGATCATAGAATCATAGAATCATAGAATGGCAAGGGTTGGAAGGGACCCCGAGGATCATAAAGCTCCAACCCCCCTGCCACAGGCAGGGCCACCAACCTCAGGCCTGGATCTACACAAGGCTGCCCAGGGCCCCATCCAACCTGGCCTTGAACACTTCTAGGGATGGGGCATCCACCACCTCTCTGGGCAGCCTGTTCCAGGACCTCACCACTCTTTCCATAAAAAACTTCCCCCTAATATTCAATCTAAATCTTCCCTCCTTCAGCTTTAAACCATTCCCCCTTGTCCTGCCATTATCTGCCCTTTTAAAAAGTTGATTCCCGTCCTGTTTCTCTGCTCCCTTCAGGTACTGGAAGGCTGTAATGAGGACCCCCGCAGCCTTCTCTTCTCCAGGCTGAACAAGCCCAGCTCCCTCAACCTCTCCTTGTAGGGCAGGTGCTCCAGCCCTCTAACCATCCTTGTGGCCCTCCTCTGAACCCTCTCCAACAGTTCTACATCCTTCTTGTATTGGGGGCCCCAGATCTGGACACAGTACTCCAGGTGGGGCCTCACGAGGGCAGAGTAGAGAGGGACAATCACCTCCCTGTCCCTGCTGGCCACCCCTCTTCTGATGGACCCCAGGATACCATTGGACTTGCGAGCTGCAAGAGCACACTGCTGGCTCATGTTAAGTTTCTCATCCACGGTGACACCCAGGTCCTTCTCAGCAGGGCTACTCTCAAGGAGCTCTTCTCCCAGTCTGTATCTATGTCTGGGATTCTTCCGGCCCAAGTGCAACACCTTACACTTGGAAGTGTTGAACCTCATTAGGTTCACTCGGGCCCATTTTTCCAGCCTGTCAAGATCCCTCTGGATGGCTTCCTTTCCTTCAAGGGTGTCAATCACACCGCTCAGCTTGGTGTAATCTGCAGACTTGCTGAGGGTGCAAAGATCTTATTGTTCATGTGCTACTCACTGGCCAGATTATAATCTGTTCAATTGATCCCGCTGAATGGTCTTCATATTGGGTTGTAGGACTGCTGAATCTTTTACTCTGACTGACAAGGAACATATTTCTCACCAAACTGACTCCAGGCTATCAATGCTCAGTCTCTCTGAGGGATTATTTTGAAGACTGAGAGACCTCAAGCGTATTGGAAAGATATGTATGCAGTGACAGACAAAATGGTAGCCTGGATCTTCCCTAATCATTAAGGAGTTGAGTTGCATCCCTGTAATGCATAACTCAAGCAACTGTTACAACAGAAATTTTTCATGTGGTAAACAGAGTGAAACATGACCATACAGCAATGACCTCTATATGACAAACGACATGAGAAGAACAGAGTTCTGCATCTGAATTACAAATTGAAGTATGTGAGCATCTGCAACACAGGCTAAAACAGCTAGTCAATACGGAGTGTGTTACATGCTTTGATCTGGGTCTGTGTTCTTAAAAGGTCTACGTTTCAGCTAGCGTCACACCAAAGAAGACTGGATGCAGATCATACTTTGGAATGGTATTTAAATGTTGGCACTAACCACAAGTAGAAAGTTATTGACAGTCATTTTGTTGGACTCATTGGAAGATACCATTTTCTGCAGCTCTCAAGCATCCTTGTCATGTCAGAATTCAAAGCAGAGGTAAGTCAGAGGTAAGCATCTCTTGGCTGTAATGATGATCTTGTATGACTTAAAAGGGCAGTAGCTAATCAAAGTGCAGGAGGTTAATGTGAAAGGCACAGAGTGCACTAAAGTGCTGTTGACTTGCCATCTTTTTACAGCTATTTGTTCTGTATTGCCAAAATAGCTTGTTAGGAACAGACAGCTCTGCAGCATTGTTTTTGTAATATCCTGGATACTTTAATCAAAACACCAGTGAGACAAATTAGATCTGTGCATGCCTTAAAGCTGAGATGTAGAACCTTTGCTAAACAGTACAAGTAATCAATGGAATTTGATTATAGTTGCTATTTCTTCACTGAAACCTAGCTGGACTGGTTATCAAAATGATGTCTGCTTCTGTTACCTTTGCTGGAAGATGACTTGCGTCAATATTCAAAGCCCACCACTAGAGGGGATATCAGAAAATAATTTTACTGATTGCATATGCTTGATAGATAATGAGCACAGGCTAAAGAGTATCTTAGCAAGTTTCCAGGTCTCTTAAAGGTTGCAATTGCTTTTAATCTAGGTCTTCAACTGGATTATCCAAAGGTGAGCAGTGCCAGGGCCCTGGCTGCACTGGGAGCCTCTGAAATTCCTTCCCCCGTGGAAAGCCTCTGGGTTTGGCTGGCTGTGTTTAAAGCCTGGCCTGATACATTGTGGCTGAGTAACCTCAGATTTGACTCGCAGAAGAAGAGCTGTAAGACTTTGGGGTTTCACCTCTTCACTTGGAACCTGTATCAGTGAACTCCTTGTGTGAGCTTTACAGAGATGCCTATACCCAGTGTTGTATGACACTTCTGACCCCAGCTTGATGACTTAACTTCCTGGCTTGGCTATGGTCCTTGCCTTGCTACTTCAGACTTGTCTGGTAATCACTGGGTGTTGGCTGAACCCTGATTATGGACATGGGACCTGCTCTGCTCTTCTTACTTAAGAACCACGGGATATCACATCTCACAAGTGACACGACTGCCCTGATGCTCTGGCTGTCACCCTCAGCTCCTGACTCACCTTCATTCATGGAGCAACCCGCTTTGCTGCTCTTTGACAAGCAGGTGGTCCAATTTCAAAATATGCAGACGATTTTTGATTTTAAGTGCATAAAGCATTCAGAAATTAACATTTTTTACTATCCTTGTATTTTCTGTTCTAAAACTGAAGAATGAGCATTACTGTGTGTGGTGCAGGTAGAATATTTGACTTCCAAATCTGCTTATTAGTTTGATGCCAAGATTTGCATCAAATCCAGTTTTATCTGAATTGGGTCTAATACACAAATGTCATTTCCTCATGACTGTCCTGTATATGAAAAATTTGGAAAATATAGATTATATTATATAGTATTGTGCAGTTGTGACCTTGACTAGTTTCCCAGCAGTTTCACCTGTTGGCTACACATGAAGTCCTTTTTAAGCTATCATCTCCTCTCTGCTGGAATTGAAACTTGTTACTTTGGGACCTGACAATTTAAGACAGACCCAAATCATACTGCCCAAAGGTTTACTGGCACCCAAATGTCATTATGACACCCAAGGCTGCTAGTGTGTGGGAGTGTTCTCCGCAGAGGAATGGCAGGCATGAGCAGTTTTGACAAACAGGAGCTAATCACTGAAATCCAGCTGCTGAAGAGAACAATTCATCATCAGGGGGTCAAACTCATTCAGTGTTTTCAAAACTTACTGTTTTCAATGTTAGACATTTCAAGAGTTTTTTGTAGTATTCTTCTGAATTGGAGCTGGTGTAAATGCTGACACTTCATGGATGTGTTTAATCCACATTTTGGAAGTCTGGGATAGAAGAGGCCAGTAGACCTCTAAGCAAGTTTTAAATGCTTATAGTAAGAGGATAACTCTAATGCAAGCATCAGTTACAAATTTTTTTTTTTTAATCAGAAGTAGGAAATAGCTATTGCCCCAAAATGTATTACTTCTGAGTAATGTGATTTCAGCAGTACAGTTTAAATATTTAATGAGTAAAAATGAATAATAAACATGAAGTCAAAACAGAGAATGTATGTCTTCATATAAGAGATTGAAAAAACCTGAACTGCTAGAGCAAAATGCATGTATGTTGCTATTCCAGGCCAACAGCAAAAAAAAAAAAAAGAAAAAAAAAGAAAAAAAATAGTGTATTTGACTGACAGAATATGATAAACAACAAGGTCACAGAAACTGCTTGCAGCATATAAGCATGCCTGTTAGAGGCTCACAGGGATCACAACGAAGCTTAACACCACTGAATGCTTTTAATCCGGAATCTCAAAGTAGGTATCGAATAGCTACTGGAAAAAGCATGCAGATGAGGAATGGGAAAGCCTGATGTGGGCAATGAAATCATGCAAGCCATTCAAAAAGATGAAGTATGAACAAAGACGGTGATTAGGAAAGCACTTGGGAAGGTGGGAGCTCTTCCATTGTTTGATGTGCTCAACTGCAGATTTCATTTTCAAAGGAAGACACTGATATATTTTGGGGAAATATGCTGTAGCCAAACAAGTCATGCTTTACTCAAATATATATTAGCTTGCTCAAGATGAAGGCAGGTGGATAAAATTAAAGGAAATACCCTGATATTGATAGGAGGTCAATTCTCTTCAGCACTTTTTATCGAAAACTGCCAGAATGAGTTGAAAACTCTGAATTTTATATGCTAGTGATACTCAAAATTTTTCTTTCTTTTTTCTTTTCTGATACAAATGTCTTAAAACAGCAAACCTGACACCATGTAACCCAGATTTTTCAAGACACAGGACAAGGGGCAAAGGGCACAAACTGGAGCATAGAAAGTTTCATGTGAACATGAGGAAAAACTTCTTCACTGTGAGGGTGACAGAGCCCTGGGTCAGGCTGCCCAGGGATGTTATGGAGTCTCCTTCTCTGGAGATATTCATAACCTGTGCAACATGCTATAGGTGATGCTGCTTAAGTAGGGGGTTGGACTAGATGATCTCCAGAGCTCTCTTCCAACACTGACCTTTCTGTGATTCTGTGATGTAGATATACTTTCTCATTGGAAGAGGAGTACAACTTTAACCCGATGTTCTCCAAGGATAATTGTTTCAGATTGCCATTTTGGATAATCTTCATAATCTCCTGATTTAATTTAAATGCTCCAAACATTCTTCTACTTGGTTGTATGATGAAATAAGCACATTTTTACTGGGTTTTTGATACAAACCCAAGAAAGCCAGACACTCAAATCACATTTTAATTAGAAAATGGATGGTTATCTGTGAGACTGCTCTGAAAAAGCCCTTTCTAAATATGCCTTACTGGTGGTGTCATATTAGATTTTTTTTCCTGTAAGAAAAAACAGATTGCTGGCTTCTTTATGGGAAATTACTGTACTGATGTACTCAAAACATCACTTAGTGCTGACATAAACCCGTCAGCTGCACGGTATTATCTAAATTTTAATTTCTGCATAAATTCATTGGGTGACTGGACTGCAGTAGTTTGAGAGTATCTGCCCACCTTATGTCTACTTACTATATTAGAGAGGCTGCCCTTTTAGTTTTCAGATGTGTCTCCTTGGAATTGGTAGAGTTCTGATGAATTTGTAGTTAATATTCTGAGAGTGGAGTTTGTACTAGATGAGCAGAATGGTCTCGTATTGCTCCCATGAGCAGCTGACATTTTCAATGAAAAATACACTTCTGCACATCCAAGCAGCTGTTGGCAGAGTACTCAGCACTGACAGTACTGGTGTGCAAAGGTGTTTTACTAAGGGAGGGTTGCTATTTCAAGCACTGCAGTTAAAGCAGAATTGTGCAGAAGGAAATCTGAATTGGGTTCTAGATGTTTACAATGGTTCCTCCTTAAAATTAAGACAAGTTTGTGAAAATCCTTGTTAAATATTATTTTAAAATTATCATACCTGATTTATGTACACGTACAACCCCAAAACAACACGCTGGAGGCCAGCAAGCACTATATAAAAGAAAAACATACTCTTCAAAAGTGGTAAAACAAAGTGTAGCTGAAATGTTTTTTCAAAAGAAAAATACGTTTTTTCAAAGCAAACCCAGAACTTCTTTCAGAGCTGAATAATGTCAAAATCAACCAAACATTTCAGCCTCACTGAAGTGGCACTTCCCAGCAGAGAATTGTTTGACCAGAAAACCCTTGACAGCCCCTGGCCTTGAGGCAGAGCTGGACCAACCTGCACAGTGATACTGGCCCTGCGCTGGCAGGACAGCAGGATGCTCATAGCTGGGGTACATCAGAGAAACAACAACCTTTAGCCCTCACTGTGGCATGTGTGTAGTAGCTTTGCTCAGCTTAGTATCAGCTGTGTCTTTAATGAAATTCTTTATTTTTGTGGTCTGCTTCTCCTAACTTGCTGCTCCCACAGTCCCTTAACGTATAATTGTGTTCAGGGAACTGAGGCAACCAGCTCTTTCTGAGGCTATTTTCCATGATAAACAAAATAACAACATGTAAAAACTGCTAATAAACAGCACTTACCTCAGGAGGGAAAGTATTACCTCAGTATTATCCCATTTTCTGCTTATTCAAAGAGTGAGAATCTCAAGGTCAAACAAACTGAGGCTTCCCTCGAGACAAATGCTAATGCCAGACTGGCTGTGCATGCAAAGCTGCTGGCCCAAAGGTTATGCATTACAGGCTTCCACTGCCAGTATTTTTATATTGCTGTTTTTCCTTTCTATTTACCCTTCTCCTGCACTGCATCCCTTTTACATCAGGCTTTTACAAAGTCCTTTCTGCTCCTCTTACCTGAAATTTACAAAGTAGTAGCTATTTTTTTGTAGGTGAAGAAGCAGGTTATACATAAATAAGTATATATATATTATGCACAGAAAAGCTGGGCTGAAGGAACTATCTCAAGAGGCTAAAGCACTTGATTTGAACACTCAAGAGTTAGGGAGATGAGGACTATCTGTGCAGTTTTAACTTATCCTCCTGCCATCTTTATATAAAACCGAAGTGCTGAAGTGAGCGAAGTTATTGTATCTCATGAGACTTGTAATTTATTCTCCTTTTTCTGGTTTTAAGTTCTGACTGAATTGCATTTCTGATGATCTACCGCAGACAACTCTGTGCTGCAGTGTACCTTCAGCAAGGAAGGGCGTGATATGCTGCTACAGAAATAGGTAAGGAAGAAAAGAAAGTTACTAGGCAATCAAAACAGCATGCTTTTTATAAGGAATTTGAAAAACAAAGCTTCAACTGAAACATGGTCTTAAAAGAAATCTGTCATCCAGGGTGCTATGCAATACTCTGACAAAAGCAATTTCAGGTTGGCAGTTGTATTCCAAACTCCATTTTAAAATTTTAATCCATTACACTCAAAAGGACCTGTGAATGTATTTGGATTAGGAAAGGCATATTCAAAGGTTTTAGGGTGATATTTGTTCACAGGAAGGGAGAGAAGGCTTGGGACTTGAGGGGGCCTGGGGTTTTTTTCCCCGCAGTCCTCCTGGTTGCTAAGGGCAGAGGAAGGAGGTATGCCTGTATCTCCTGGATGCCTGTGGGGTCCTAAAAGGGAGATAATTGCGAGAGGAAGAGAAGTAGAGGAGGATTGATCTAGGCACCTAAGATTGGCACCAGAATTCTGATGCTTTTGAAGTAAGAGTGAGCAGAATTTTTGCAATATTACTATTGGGCTCCCTGAAGATGGGCCTTAGGGTGAACACCTCTTCTAGAGTAGACGAGAATTCAGACCAACACACCTTAAATCCTACACACACACACACCTGCTGCATATCAGAATGCCCTCCATCCCTGCTGTTGCAGGCCTCAGCACCTGCAGATAATCAGCCCTTGTAACTTGGCTGGAGGAGTGAGACATTAAATTCAACAAGGAGAAATTCTGAGTCCTTCCCTCAGGAAGGAAAGACCCTTGCAACACCTCATGCTGGGGACTGGCTAACAGGGAGCCACTCTGCTGCAAAGACCCTGGGGGTCCCTATGGGCAACAAGCAGGACATGGGCCAGCAGTGGCTGCAAAGATGTCTGACAGCAACCTGGGCTGTATGAACATAGGCTCAGTTGAATATGGTCAAGGATGTGAAAGAAAACAAAAAGGGCTTCTAAAGCTGCATCATCAGTAAAAGGAAGGTTAGAGAAAATGTGGGCCTTCTGCTGTGAATATAAAAAAGGCTGAAGTACTCAAAGACTTCTTCACCTCAGTCTTTACTGGTACCAAATGTCATCAGGAATCCCAGACACCTGAGAGACACAGGGAAGTGGAACAAAAGCAACTTATGCTCAGTGGAGGAGAATAAGGAACATTTAAACAAACAAGACACACACAAGTTCATGAGGCCTGATGGGATGCTTCTAGAACTTTTCAGGGAGCTGGTCAATGTCAAGGCCACTCTTGATTATCTAAGAGGGGCTATGCTGATTGGGAGAGGTTTCTGAGGACTGAAGGAAAGCAAATGTCACTCTAACCTTCAAGAAGGGCAAGAGGGAGGACTTGAGAAACTACAGGCTAGTCAACCTTACCTTAATCTCTGTGAAGTTGATTGAGCAAATTCTCCTGAAAATTACTTCCACGCATATGGACAAGGTGGTGATAGGGAATAGTCAACATGGATTTACGAAGGGGAAATCCTACCTAGCCGACCCAATAGCCTTCTGCAAGGAATAGGCTCAGTGAATGAGGGGAGGGCAGTGGATGCTGTCTCTCTTAATTTCAGCAAGGCTTTAAACACTGTCTCACATAACACCTTCATAGACAAACAGATGAAGTTGTACTAGATAAAGGGACCATGGACTGTCAAAGCTGGCTGACAGAGTTGTGGAAAGCAGCATAAAGTCCAGTTGGAGGCCAGTCACCAGTGGTGTGCCACAAGGGTTAATACTGGGGCAAACATTACCTTCTTCATTAATGACCTGGATGATGGGACCCTTGTCAAGTTCATAAATGATACAAAACCAGAAAGAGTGGCTGATCCACCAGTTAGGTGTGTTGCCATTCAGAAGGACCTGAACAGGCTGGAGAAATTGGCTAAGAAGGACCTCATGAAGTTCAATGTTTTTCACACACATTCATGACCAGACAGTAATCCTGTGTACTAGAACTTTTTTCCAAACTCTGACAAAAATATTGAACTGTTGTATCATCCTATAGATGATTACCTGATAGCAAAAAAAAACCCCAAACCTCACTGTTTTGTTTCCCTCAGATATATAAATAATTTCTCTCCTTAATATCAAATATAATCTCATTATGTGCCATGTTATTACAACTTCTTACTCTTACCATTTCACTTCTGCAACTCCTTTTGCAGGCAGTGACTGGGGCTCCTCTTGGCAGACAAGGGATGAGCTGCTCAGTACTGCACATAGGTCCATCAACTCACAAAGAGTTCATCTTTATTTTTTCCCACGGAAACTTCACAGTGAGCTCATGTATTTCCTGTGCCGGTGTTCCTATCAGTCACTGCTAATGTATCAGAAAAACACCAGCATTTCCATCCCTCTGCCCTTTTCCACATTCTGTCTTTGGCTTGGTGCTTGGATTGTGTTTCTTTGGAGAGGTGGTTCTTTCCTTCTATATGTGTATGGCATTTAATGACTTGATATTAAAACCTGTTAGCAGCTTTTTCATGAAAAGTTGTAAAAACTTTGTCATCTGGCTGCTGCACTTAAGTCACTTGTTCATTTTCAGACTGTCACTGAACTTAAGCAACAGCAAGACCGCATCCTCTGGCTTGGTGTCTTCTAGGCAACGTCTCACTGCTGACAACTGTGCTTCTCCAGATTGCAAAATTCACATCCAAGTGCACAGCTTTCCATACTGGGGGTTTAGTTTGGATACGTTGTTGCATTTCTTTTCTACAACTTTGAAATGGTACACAGAGCTAACTAGCACCCTGCCTAATTTCAGACTTGGCAGAAAGTGCTCCAGTATTTCAGTGCTCATTCACATGGCACAGCCATTCATTTGTCACACTGCAAGTTGGAGAAGTTGCTTCTAACTCAGCAAATTCAGTTGGTTTCCAATTCACTATTTTCCATAAGATTTTCCACTTTATTTTATTTGGGTTTTTTACTTTCCTTATTGCAATGCCTCATACTTTTCGAAGGGACCTTTGCATGCTCAGTAGAGGGAGGGCAATTATTTCTGAGCAACATGTAAGCCTGTGGACTGTCTCGATCCTTCTTTTTGGCCTCTATTGCTGGCCCTCTCAAATGTTAATTATTTTTTAGCACTCCTAAGAAGTTCTTGATAATCTTCAAGAAATGGAAAATTCAGACTGCATACAGTAGCTGTTACATTTTTGATGGCATGGGTTGTAGCTAACAGTTTTCCAATAACCATCGAGAAACAATTTTTTCACAAGCTCTATCTCAGCAGCCCCTATTCACCTCTGCAAATGCGTCTAAAACTGCTGAATTGGAGCTGTTTACTAAAAATTCCTCCAGTTTTATCAGAAAGAAATAATCACCCCTTATCTACTTTGTACATTCATAGATGGTTTTTATTCCAATAAGCATAGCTCTGTAAGGACCGAACGGTGAAAAACACAGAGTTTCCGATCTCTCTGTAGCTTGGGTCTGGGAAATTGAAGTAATTACATGTGATGGTTTAAAAGTGAATGGAAAGCAGCTAAGTAAGACTTTTATGAAACACTATCTCCATAGCAACACTTGGTCATTTGGTTTAATGGTGACTTACAAGTTTTAGCTATTTAGACAAGCAGTTTTCCCGGCAATGTTAGTAATTATTAGTCTTTCTATTCTCCTTTCCCTGACAAGTGCTAGTCTCAGACAAATCAAGTTATTGTTCTGCTTTCCTCCTGTTTTTAGGAGGAATGCAGAACTTCTGGAATGCTCTTAGGCTACAGAAACAAAGAAGAAAAAGACTATAATTCCCTGCAGAAGATGGAAGACTCCTCAGTTGCAGACACCTCAGAAAAACAGAGAAGAAGGTATTCCTGCCTCCTGTATGGTATCCATGCTGGGGATAGACTGAAAATAAATACTCGCTCTCTCTACCAGCACCATCACTGTGTCCATGTTTAACTGGATGCAAGTTTGCGTTCTCACTGAAGTCAGTGCACTGTTTCCAAAGCAATTGGCATTGACATCAATGGAATTACTCACATTCTTGAAGTAATACTCTGAGCTGTCAGCAATGCAACATTGTGCAAATCAAAAGTGATATATCACCTCTTAGGATACCAATGAGAATATAGTAATCATTGGTCAAACTTTTTGAGGATTTTTTTTTTATAATATGACATGACAGATTTTAAGGTACTGCAAGCCACTTAATCCCTTCAATTTAAAAATAATTTTGAAGTAACCTTTTTTCCCAATTTATTCCTAATGTTAACACATTTGCATGTTCAAAATGCTGTGCAAATTCTTAATCATTAACTGATCAGAAAAGAAGACGTTACCCTGTTTTGGTAAGTCTCTATTAAATATTTTTATCCAGGAGGATGGATGAAGACTGCTAAAGCCAAAAGTTTTAGTGATCACTTTGTATTCAGAGTAAAACCAAAACAGCAGGTAAGTGTCTCCAAGACATGAGAGGAGCCTTTGTCCAAAACACACACTGCGTGCTAGCATACTGCTTGACCCCTGTGGAAACCGGACTTGGAAAACTAATGCAGCAGTATGAAAGAAGCCCTTGTGCATTGTTTCAGCCCCAAACACCTGTAACACTGGCCAAATAATTAACTTTTCATGGGGAAGAAGGTGTTGCCGTTTTGTGTAGCTGTGCTGCTGAGATAGCTTTTGCAAGCAGCAGCTAGAGCTCTCTGCAAGCCCCAGACTGTAACCATCCGTCAATTCAAGGCCAAAGTTGCTGCTGCCCAGGGCTGAGCCAATCACATATAGTAGAAAAAAACCTGCTGGCAGACACACTTTGCCACGGGAGAAGGGAGTGAGAGGATGTAACAAGCTGCATGGACACCAAGGCCAGGCCCAAAGGAGATGGGAGGAGAAGAATGAGGCTCTTCAGGTGACGGAAAGAGAGTTTCCCCTGCAGCTTGTGGTGAAGATCATGGTGGAGCGAGTGTCCCCTTGCAGTCCATGGATGAGGATGGGGAGCATCTACGGCCTGTGAAGAGATTGATCCACGCCTCAGCAGGTTTGCCGGGGGACTTGTGACTTTGTGGGGGACCAGCTGGGGGAGTCTGGGCCCGAATGTCAGCACTCATGGAAGGGAGTCCTGCTGAGAGGCCTGTGGTGAGGAGATGACTCCCCGATAGAGAGGACTCACGATGCTGAAGTTCTCGCGTGGGTGGGAGCCCCACAGTGCTGCAGGGGAAGTGTGTGTGTGTGGAATGCCCTCCCCCCCAGCTAAGACAGAAGACAACTCGAGAGGAACGGACTGCAACCCCCCAGTCCCCATTCCCTGCCCCTCCCTCTGCTGCGAGGGGAGGGAAGAAGGGAGCGAATTTATGATTAAAGTCAAGTGTGCGAAGAGGCGGGGGAGGGGGTGGTGGTGGTGGTGGAAGTAGAAGTGTTAAGATATGGAGGAGGAAAGCAGCTTGTGAGGAATTGCCGGAACCCCACTCCCGGTTCCCTGCCCCTCCCAGTGCCATGTTGGGAGAGGAGGAGAAAGGAGTAAAATTGTGATGAAGTTTAAGTCTGCTGAGAAGAGAGAGGCGGGGGGAAGGTGCTTTAAGACCTGGCTGTGCTTCTTATTATGTGACTCTGGTTCACTGGGTGTGTAGTTGTAGTAGTAATAAATCACTTTTCTTTCTTTAATTCTGTGTTGAGTCTGTTTTGCCCATTGCAGTAATTGGAGAGCGATCCCTCTGTCCTTATCTCAAGTCCTAAGCCTCCTGGTATATATTTTCTCCCCTTTTTGGCTGAAAAGGGGAGTAAGCGAGCAGCTTTGGTGGGCATTTGGCCTCTAGCCAGGGCCAAACCACCACAAGAGGCAGCAAGTTACAGTCTCTGTTACCACGCTGGACACCAGAGATTATAGCATATAAAGCCCACCCAGCACTTACAGCCCCTAGTGCTGAGCACCAATAGACTCCACTTAATGCTGTGTCCTTCCAACAAGACTTGCGTGTATTTACTGCTGCTGAACCTCAGGGCACATCACTCACATCACAAACACATGTTCCAACCCTGTGATATGTCCTAGGAAATCTGCTTTGGCAGAGGGGTTGAACCGAATGGACTCTTGAGGTCCCTTCCAAACACTACGATTCTGTGCTATCTCCACTCTGGGCTTTGTAGCCCAGGGCCAACAGAAGCCAAAGACACTAACATAAAAGTACCTCATAGTTCTGGTGTACAACTAACAACAGTGAAAACATAGAGTAAATCTTTTAGACCAAGTTTTACCTCTCCATTTCCCACAAGCTGCACTGCAAGCCAGAGGCACAGTGGTGGCCACCCCACTCCTGGGCTCAGCAGGGTGGACAGCCTTGCCTCCCACTGAGGTGCATCCCCTGCTCTGCAGTTTAGGACCAGCTAATGCTGCTTGGGGAGCAGGGCACCAATCCCCGCTCAAATCCACTGTATGGCTTCAACACAAACCCTCATTTCCATAGGTATCCCTTTCATAACATGCAAAGATGTAAGTGATGTGGTAAGACGCAGTCATATCTCACCACTGTGCTGTGCTGAAATAAACTCTGGAATATACTTTTGCCAAATGGGAGCCAACACAAGGTAACTGAAGAAGAGGTTAAAGGCTGCGATTGAGAGAGTTACAGTGCAACTGAAGGTCTTCCAGAAGAAGGTTGTCAGCTGCAGAGACTTGCATGATCCCAGGGAGCTGGGGAGATTCCTGCTGAGCTGTAGGAAAGTGGGAATCAGCTCTCAGATCTGATTCCTCTGAGGAGTGAGATCTTCTCAGCCTGCCCTTACCTGTCACGCACCATCCTCTGCCACACAAGCCTCCGCTCCTCTGTTCCAGCACTGGCGCTGGGGCCATGGTGGATTAGCCAGTTATGGGAACTCAGCTAGATGAAGCTGAGTCCTCAAAAGTCCACAGACTTTTAGAGAACACCTGCTCAGCACAAGCATTCAACTTCATCTTGGGTAGTTATGCAATAGCTTGTAGGGGTATATTCATTGTATTTCTGGGGTTTTTTTCAGTTAATTCACCTATAACCTTTTGCTTGATAAATTGCATTACTGAAAAAAGGACAGTATAAATCATGAATATTCCAAAAGCCTTTCTTTCAAAGCAAAGAGAAGCAAACTAGATGAACAATTATTGATTCAGCTGTATTTATTATTTCACAATATGTAGAAGTCCTGGGCCTTTTCTAAACACAGTACAGACAACATTTACTGAAAGCTTCAGTGGGTTTTTAAATAAATATTTTTCATTTTAAAACCCCCTTATCTCTTTTTTGCACTGACTGAAGATTTATTTTAGAAAGTTGTGTTTTATCACAAAGTTTAGCAATGCTTTTTTCCTAACCAACTATCTGAAATAAAATGTCAAGCATTTATATAAACAGCAATGTTCTCATTTGCATTTAGATAAACATTATAATCACAGCTTAAGTAGCAGTGTTCTCAGAATTCTTAAATGGCTTCTAGTAGTAAAAGCAATGCTCTGCTTAGCTTCAATAGTTATTTTCTATGCTCCATTAGTTTTGCAATAGACATCCTATACTTCTACACTCAAATCATCGCCAGCTTTGAAAATGTCAGGCAGGGTGTGGATTTTGAATGGGATCATTATTTCAAGAATATTGGGACCAACTAGAATCTAGTTTTGGACAGCGAAGTTCTTTTCCTTTTTGTAGACCTAAACTGATTTGGTCCAGCTAACCGTCTGTCCTATAGCATTTATGTGTTTTGAAAAGAAAAATAAAGCCCAACAGGTTTACAACAAACTCACAGACCATGGGAACAGCCTTGAAGTGCAGAGCAGAAGGTCTGACTGGTACACAAAACTGTGACTATTAAATAATAACTGACTGCAAAGAGACTTTGAAAAGTTTAAAGCATTTAAACTTATGCTTTGGAGTTTTTAGATGCTATTATTTAACCAAAAAACCAAGATATTTTTAAGGAGTGAAATGAGTAGCGTCAGAAATTAGTCAGCTTATAGCCACAGCATAGAAATCTATAACCACCAACTCAGGCTTTAGCAAGCCCATGGTAACAGCTGAGCTCATCAGCACTCCTCTTTGAGCTGACGGAAATAGACCAGAAGATTTTGACACAATTATACTTGTACAAAAGCTCTGGCTTGAACGTAAATTCAAATCACAGAGTTAAACACAGCATGCAGACCTATGGAACGCTCCCAACAGGGAGTGGGTATGGACCCTGCTCTCCTTAGGCATAGCTCCAGATCCTCCAGAAAGCAGAAACCGGCTCCCAGTGCTCACGCTGGCAGCCTCTGAAACTGATGGCCCTGAGAGAGGTCTGCCTATACAGCTGTCTTTGTTGATCCAGAGTAAATCACTCCTCATTTGCATCCATCAAAATTTGTAAGCTGTCTGGCAACAGCACCATAAATTTGTTCCCTTGCAAGAATTTAAGTAAGAATTACAGCATATAAATAATTTACGTGTAAATTTATAATGACATTTAGGAACATTTTAAAGGCTGGCCAGCCCAGGCTGAGCTGTATGAACAGTTCTTCCTATTCCTTTTTCATATTCCTGTGGGGAGTTTCAAATTCAAGAGTAAAATATGTGATATTGAAGTACTGAATGTTAGAAGAGGTAATTGGTCTGTTCAAACTTAAAGGATACAATTTTTATAATGCAAAAAAATCGTGGAGAAAAAGTAAATTAAAAAGTAATCAGAACCCTAGCATGTGGAATAAAGATGAGAAATTGGGAAAGGCTTTTCTCCAGAAAACATTCTAAAATTCTATTTGAACTTCTCTAACACTTTTATGATTATATCTGACATGAGGGAGAGGATAAGACTGTCTGAGTCCAAACCAAAAATTAGGGCAGAAGCCTAGGTTCAGTTTTAAAATTGCTTCTCCTTTTTGCAGCTGAGACAAGTCACAGGGAGGGTGGAACAGACTCACAAATGAGCTCTGGATTCTGATTCTTTGTTAGAGCTTTCCCGTGCCTGGGATCAAACAGGAGAGCCTGCCCTGCTCCTGTGTCACACTGCAGATCACACACTGGGGTCTGACTCTTTGATGGCCTGTCAATCAGACGCTGCTGTGCAAAAGATGACAGGACACCTTTAGGCACTGCTTACGAAGACTCCTGCTTACTCCGCATTGCTCTGCCTGCTCTGATTCTCTCTTTCCCTTGCCACAGGGTAACTTGGATGCTGAGCCTTCTAATGTAGGACAGTAAGGCTTTTGCAGAAATGATCCAGCATCAGTTGCCAAAACAAGCTCTTGATCCCATGCACATAGGTTTTCCAGACGCTCCTGCATGCCTGGCTGTAGCACTGCTCAGTGACCACCCAAACCCCAGCTGCCTTTAGGTATAGGCAGGCAGGGCAGCCATTGTCGGCACAGACAAGCAGGGGCAAACACTGCTTTTACGGGACTCCACCTATATGATCTGCCCAGTCTCTGGGTGGCCATGCTGCTGCATATCCAGCTCAGCCCTCACTCAGTCACTGCCCGTGTCCCACCCTCGAAATGGAGGCAGAAGGTCTGAAGGCAGAGAAGTGTCTTTACATTACACCCTTTCCCATGATCATAACCCCCTCTTCATTGCTTGTAGTTGCCATGCAGATCTTAAACATCCTGTGGAAAAGAAGTAGCAAACTGGTTACATGTCAAAGGACTGTGGCTTCTGAAATAATCTTTTAAATTCTCCTTTGATTACAGTTTTTTTCATGGTCCAATGCCAGTCAGTTGGCAGAAGGTCAATATTCAGATACACATTCCCCTTTCACAGATGACATAATGAATGATTTGGACCTAATAATTCTGTTAGATAAAGATAGAAGAGAAGCAACAACTCAGTGGGGTTTTTTTGGGAGAAAAATATTTTCGGGGAAAAAATATAGAAAATGTTTTCTTTTACTAGAGAAAATAATAAAATCATAAGCATTTTCTTTTTTATGCAAAATTAAGCTAGCCACTGTTTTTATTCCTGTGGTGTATAACATAAATAATTGACAAGCAATTACAATATAAAAAAAATCTTTTGAAAGCATTAAGCTAACATAAAACTGTTCATTTGTTGCATTAAATGAACATTTATCCAAGTACTCCAGCTTAGAAGTGTGGCCTCTAGCTATCTGTTATATTCTGATACGCCTGAGAAATTATTCTATCCTGAAAACTTTCAAAATACTTTAAGAATAAAAATTAAACTTTATGCGCCCCTCATGTAAAACGATCTCATCAAAAGCTCCAGTTGCAATCAGACCGTACACATATACCTTGCACAACAGCTCTCTTTTTTGACTCAGCACACTGCTGGGGTACCTATTTTTTGAAGTCTTTTGGCAGGATGCCTGTTTTTTTGCAGTCTTTTGGTTTGTATCAGCCATCTCGATGAGGGGGAGTAACTGTCTTGTGTACAGTTCCACCGTTTCCATCAAACTGATGATGTGAACATTAATTTTTGTTTTAACTGATTCAATACAAGACCAGACCAGACTCGGTGACTGAATTTAAAGTTATACAAGTGTATCAAACCCAGGACCTGCATCATTTGCTAACTGTAAGAACTGGACACGGGGAAACCTGACTGCAATGGAACGTCAGAAGATGGCAGAGGTGAAACGCACCACAGAGGGCTCACAGTGGCTGTGCAGTTGACTCCTGGGCTCTGCCTGGGCTTGTAGAGGTAAAGAAGTGGTAGCCTGACATCTAAATCCATTCAGGCTCAGGCTACAGCTAAAAGCTCTTCTGCTGGTGGTAAGTGTGGATGTGCACAGGAACCTTCACGGGGGATTATGTTGACTTCTGCTTTAACAATAAAGCTAATACAGCACCCAAACTCCATCTCTGTCTTTCCAAAGTGCATTGACCCAACTGGAGTAACAATTTTTCAGTATTATCCGTATCTGTCAAAGGTTGAATCCAAGGTTTTTGAAGCACTAAACAAGGCAAAACACCAGGCAGTAGAAATATATCACCCCATTTAAGAAGTGAGATAGGGAATACATTGATGACTTTTTGTAGGTTCCAGGTAAAAGGGAAAACAATACAAGTGAGACACCAGAAAACCAGAAACTTTTCTCATCATGAAGTCAGGTCCTGCCTCACAAGGATATGGTAGAGATCTTCAATGAACCAAACTTGCAACATTATCCTACTGTGACTCTTCTGTTCAAAAAGAGAGGGCATCATCTCTGTAAGAACCTAGATTAATAGCCCATCTCTGGAGGCATTCAAGGTCAGGCTTGATGAAGCTCTGAGCAATTTGATCTAGTGAAGATGTCCCTGCTCACTGCAGGGGGGTGGACTAGATGACCTTTAAAGGTCCCTTCCAACCGCACACATTCTGTGATTGTATGAATGTTCTCCTGCCTGAACACAGTGTCACAGGTTTAGCCCGAGTCAGACTAACTGGAAATGCCTTTCCCATCACTATAGATGGCACACGGCAGTGTGAGATCTAAAAGCAAAGTAGCAGAAAAGGAGGAGGGAGCAAGCGGGGAAGTAAAATGTGGATTTGTTGTATCATGAAAAAATGGAAGGGGCATTAGACTGGAGAAGAAGAAAGTGCATCAGGGAAAAAAAACCTGAGAATGAGAAAAAGGAAATTATAAAAGTGGAAAAAAATATCCAGGGACTCACAATGCATTTATTCTTTTTCACTTGTGTGAAATGGGAATCCATTGCACTGAGTGGCTTTGGACACAGAGGAAGGGAAAACTCCACTGCAAGTGGCGCTTTGACTCAGCCACCCCGAGAGGGAAATGAAACTGGAAAGGGTAAAAGAATGCAAACAGAAGATTGCTGGAAGGGTGTGTGGTGGTTGTGCAGTATTTGTATATTGGCCTGGGATGTAACCAGCATCACAGACAAGATCTTGGCCTGCAGAAGATAAAAATACTCTGCCCAAGAAGTTGTAGGTTAATCAGTAAAGCATGGTAAGCAGAGGCCTTATACCCAAAGCACAACTGAATTATCTTTTAGTTCATACATACACTCACATTTAATTAAGTTACGCTATTGTCAAGCCTTTGGCATGCTGCCTGCTGTATAAACATTACTGGCATAGATATTACATAATTCTATTATGGACTAACTAATTTGAATGGAGGAGCAGGCAGACAGGACCCCAGCCAGAAATGTCAACTGAAAACCACCTACAGGTTGGACAGAGAAACGCAACATGGTAGAAGAGCCTGACAGCAACAGGAGCAACCCAAGGTCTATGCTTATCTCTTTATGTATTAGCAGTCAAACAGCCAAGTCTGTCTTGTATCAGCGTAACTCGTGTGTCTCCCCCGCGTACGGGAACAGTATTGTCTGAGTTGAAGGAGCTGCTGTTGGATTATTAGGTTTGTCACTGGTGGGATTCAATTATTTCTGTATTATTTGTGTAAGAGAAATATAAAGAGGCTCCAGCTGAGACCAGGCCTCCATTTTATGAAGTACTAGGGAAGTCTCTTTCTCCAAAGGAGCTTCCAGTTTCAGCTGACGATATGCAGACAGAGGGGAAATAGAGGCATCAAGAAGTGATTTTATTATGGTGGAATAGAAATATAGTCAACAGGCAGAGACGAAATCTAAATGAGACTTTTATATTAGCAAGTATCCAGGTGAAACTTAACCATATGCTCTTTCTTGATTAAAATAGAAGGAAGGCCATTTTAGACCTAACACATAAACAAAAAAGTCATATATAAAATTACAAGAAAATGTACATTAGAAATACATCAATGTTACAGTTTGGAAAACTGGGGGAAGGGAAGAACATATTCTATCACCAGAATCAGAAAACTCTAATACTTATCTCCCAGGTACACCATTGTCCTGTCCCATTTCCAATAGAAAGGACAAGTTGTGATTTCCATTAAAGAAAAAACAACAGACTGGAGTCTTGCTTCTTGGGGTTCTGTAATTAACTTCCCTCACACAAAGTGTCAATCATTGAATGACACAGAAAAAATGGGCATTTTACTATATTCACTGATTTTTCACATTTTTTAGTTAATGTATTTTAACAAAAGCTTCCAACAGATAAAAAAGTATGCCTTCATGTCTTCCTTCTCCTAGTTGTTCAAGGTACTGTTTTCAATTTCCCCCACTGCGGAGCTTTTAATTGTCTCTTGCATCAGCCAAATATATTTGTACAATTTTTATTACTTGCTTTTGAAGCTCTTTTCTTGTGCTTCCTCATTATGGAGTTAATAGAGACAGGGTTAGTTTCTACTTCTTTTAAAGCTGATTATGTATTTTAATCATATACATGTGTCTGTGTGTGTATCATAGAATCCTATAATGGTTTGGGCTGGAAAGGACCTCAAAGACCATCTAGCTCCCATCCATGGCGACGGGCAGGGACACCCTCCACTAGCCCAGGTTGCCTAAAGGCCCATCCAACCTGGCCTTGAACACTGCCAGGAAGGGGGCAGCCACTTCTCTGGGCAGCCTGTGCCTCACTGTCCTCACAAGGAAGAATTTCTCCCTAATGTCCACTCTAAACCTACCCTCTTCTAGTTTAAACCCATTACCCCTTGTCCTGTCACTACCGTCCCTGATAAAGAGCCCCTCTCCAGCTTTCCTGGAGGTCAGGTACTGGAAGGCTCCCCAGAACCTTCTTTTCTTCAGGCTGAACAAGCCCAACTCTTTCAGCCTGTCTTTGTAGAAGAGGGGCTCCGGCCCTCTGATCCTCTTTGTGATCATCTCTTCTCTGGACTCGCTCCAACAGTTCCATGTCTGTCTTGTACTGGGGACCCCAGGGCTGGACGCAGTACTGCAGGTGGGGCCTCACCTTGGAGTTAGAAAGGCAGAATCACCTCCCTCGGCCTGCTGGACATGGCTGGCTGCCTAAGCCATACGTGTATGTGTGTGTGTGTGTGTGTGCTACGTATCTGTGATGACACCCTGATGTGTCTGTCAGCGATGAACTGCCTGTGGTCTGAGAACAAATGAGCTAAGACACGTTGTGTGGCTGAAAGATTTGATTGAACACATTTCAATTTTAATGCAGCTGTGTTCTTATTTCCCTTTAAAAAGCTGTTTATACAAATGCAACACCTCAATCAACACTGCACTCTCATGACAAAGAAACAAACGAAAAAACATAAGCATTCTACCACATTGCTTCAGAAGTCTCCAAATTGACTTTTATAAATAAATCAAGTATATTTTGAAATTCCTGGCAAATACAAGGTTTCTTCACCGTTTCAGCAGCACTTTACTCTGGGACAAATTATTGCTTTCACTGACATCAGTTTCTTCTCTCTTTTATTCAAAGAATCATCTCAGAAAATAAACTTATCTTCTCATTACTGAAAGGCTTTTATGTGACCGAGGTTACATAGCTCTGTGGCCAGCATATCTGATTTTACCCAAGTCAACTGAACCCAAAGTGCTTCCACCGAAGAGAGCAGTTTCTATTGTCTCTTTTTATCCTGAGAGGTGGCTGAAAGATAAAAATGATTTCTGCAACCAGGAGCTGTCCCACAGCCCCTGTGTAAATACAAATAAATATCCTACTGCACTACAGGGAAAACATTCTACATTAACCAGGCCAATCATGTCAGGATCCTAACAAGCAATTAGGCAGAAGCAACGATATCAGAAGGATCAGCCTCCTTGTAAGCTGCTGTTTTCACTCACATGAGAATTTTAATTATGGTATAACCAAATACTCAACTGAAGTACCCACCACAATTTTACTATACAAAATTAATCCAATACATTTTCCTAACGTTGTACAGGGAGCTAATGAATTGTAGATCACGTAGCTGTCACAAGACTAAGAAAGTATCTTTATGCAGGTAGTAAACACTTCTCACTGAGAATATTATTCTGTTCAGTGGATGGCGTTTGAACTTTATACGTGCAGGAAAATTCCATTTTTCTTACAAAGAGACCAGTGACCTCACCAAACAAGCAGCTCACTGTACCTTTCACAAAAGCTCTCAGTGAGGATGAAGAGCACAGTCAGCTGATGAGCAGGCTGAGAACCCACTCACCTGATGGCAGCAGGGATAAATTACAGAAAACCACGTGGCTGAAGCTGAGAAAATACAGGAGACTCAATTTAGAGAAAATATTTTCAAGACAGTATTTTCAGATTTTTGCTGGTGTGCTGTTTCAAATGCAAACTCAAAGTAATTTTAATAGGCTGCCATTTAAATAAGATACTGTTAATACATCACATGTGCAGCATACGGTGCGGATCACACCATGACATATAAAACCTGTAATCACATTGAGAAAGATCGCCTGTAATTTCTGTTGGTCTTTCTGCATTTCTCAAGTGCTGCAGTCCCTTCTGCACTGGTGTCAGGATTGCTGCCTGTGATGACTTAACAAGAAGACCAGCAGCATGCCGATACTACGGCTAACATTGCAGACACTGGTGAGAGCAGCCATTAGTGAAATCACGGTGCAGAAGCATTAGCTTCAACATAGGGAAAAAAACCCCACCAAACTAATTATCAGTCAGGCTTACTACTCAGTGACATCAAGCAGTGATGACACACAAGTCAGCGAGTTAATTCAAGAAATAATGAGGCGGCTTAGAAGCCATTACAACAGGGGCATGTCATCTCTGCCTCTGACCACAACCGGGCCTCCCCAAAGAACCAAACAGCAGTAGGATGAAGCATTACACGCCAAGCTCTTCCTGCTGATGATGTATTTCCATGGGAGCACCTGGGGACTGTCCCCCTACAGCCTTGGCCATCCTGAGCACTGCTGAATCAGTGGAAAGGCTACAAACATGCCCTGTCTGGGCAGCCAGCAGTTTCTGCTGGCACAGAGGATGCTGGAGGGCACAGGGCATGATCGAGCAGGAGAACAGGCGAGTGGCTGCTTGTGAATTCAGTCCAAGCTCCAGCTTTCTGCATCTGGATTCCCACGGATCAAATGGATGTGACTGGCTACTTGAGTGAAATTCAGCCTATTTCAACAATAACTGCAAGCAATTTTTTAGGACACTGAATCAAGGCTGGAAATACTAAACCAGTGTGAGAAGAGGAACATACTAGGTAAGTCTGAAAATCTTACAAGGGACTGTGAAGTGTGCAAAATGGGTGCTGCAATTCAACATTGATGGAAGAAAAAACCCCACAGGTAACATCATGGAAATATTTTCAGCCACCTTGAGACCCCAGAGCAAAGCAAAACCAGGAACTTCACTTTACAAGTTAAAAGCTGGCATTAATACACTTTTGACTTGTCTGTTACATTTATTTCCTCTTGTTATTTGCAGTACAACATTAATTCCATGAAAAAGATGTGGTACTGAGGGCACAGCACAAGCCTTGCCAGTATATGCAGAAACAGGGTGCATGCTGGTGTATCAGCTTATTTGGGTACTTTTGAAAAAAATAATTAATAAAAGGGCAAATTTGCCAAAAGTGACCACTTTGATCTAAGTCCTGAATCCCTAATTCAGTCAAAATCTCAGCATCTTTGTGGAATATCTGACTAGATTCAAATGTTTGAATGGGGTGGTAACTAAATCCAAAGTGGGACATCTATACCTCTACAAGTTAGCTATCAAAACTTGAAAATATGAACCTGAACCCCCTCGCCAACCCTTTTAGAGATCTGCCATTCATAAAAAGCCATTTCCAATTACCAAAGCTCTATCAGTCCTTACAAGTTCTGGTGTTGCACAGAGGTGGCATTGTATCTTGCTTGTGATGGGAATCGTGGTGTTAGCTTCCTGCCCTAAGCCTGCTCAGGAAGTTCAAGAGGCACCCTAAGACCCTAGGACATATGTAACAAATAGCATGAAAAAGTTAAATACACTTAACACACTTTTCTAACTGAAACAAAACCCAAACAAAACCATCTTCACCTTCAGTAGGACCTATACTTTGTGGCAGATGGGTAGATAGCACATTTGCTTTGAACACGTGTGCAGATCAATGACTTAACATTCCTTATTCAGTGGATTACAACTTCAACTAAAAGGTAGAAACTCCTGAATCCTCCTCAGCGTAAGAAAAACAGATTTGATCAGCAGGCTGTACGCTGAGACTGGCAAGTTTGCCACCCAGTACAGTAAGACTACTAGCAACCAAGAAACAAGAAATCAAAGTCTGAAACTGTCACCTGAATCAGGCTTTTGCAACAGAGTACAAACTTTGGGCCTTTGTACTCTGTTGCTGTGATTGCTCATTCTCAACAGCCACTGGTTAAAACCTTTAATCACTAGAAGCTCCTTCCTTGTCTAGTTTCAAGAAATAGATTTCATTAATGAGTTGGATATGAGAAATCCAGATGCACTATGCCCCAAAACATTCCTTCTATATTTGGGCAGATAGACACTAAAGATATAAAAAGGCAGCTTTAAAATGTATTAAAACGTATTCAATTATTCAGTTGTTAGTAGTGATGCAAGCTTTTTTCTACAGATTATACAATTTTATTGCAGATCCTCTTCTACCTGCGATATGAGGAATTAATATTTTTAAGGTGGCTACTGGGCAGCTTCTCTAACACTTCTCTGTACAACAGTGCTTCTTCACCACTTTGTGAAACAGAAATAAAGGTGTCTAGGCACATCAAGATGTTGGAGGATTAAAAATGTGCTTCAACTGAAATACCCATTTTATTACTGTTTACATCACTCATAAATCTAAAATAGTTTTTCAAGGGTTTTAAAGAAAACCCTTGTGCAAGCAAAAGTGCTTTTTCTGTGTGAGCTTCTACTACACCATGAAGAACCTTTGTTCAACAACACCGCTCCAAAAAAATTCAGAAATTTCCTTACATGTTGAAGTACCACTATGAAACATTGCAGCCTTGTGTTTGAAAATACATGCCTTCCTACACGCGTTAGAGCTCACATTTTGCAATTTAGACCAAATGAGCTGCTCACTCTAATGTAGAATACACCTACGCTACGTTACAGTTATGTCAAGAAACACTAAATTAAAATTGCAAGAAGAAACCAAGGAGTAAATATCTTTGTCCTGGCAGAAAGACTTGAACTACAAGAGTCCACACAGGGGACAGCTGGTCCGGACCTTTTTTTTCATCCAAAGGATGCCATTAGGAACATACCAATCTGCATTCCCCTAAGTTGTTTCAGAAGTAACAAAGAAGCATTAGGCAAGTGTTTCAGTAATCCCATGTCTGGATCTAAATAGCAGTGAGATAAGAGAAATAACTGAGAAAGACAGAACCATAAAACAACACAAAACCAGAACACAAACACAAAATAACCAGCTTTTTATTTCGATCAAGAAATTAAACTCAGTCTTAGCAGAAAGAGAAGTCATGTGCAGTATCTGCACATAAAAAACTATGGATATAGCACAAGAAAATAACATTACAAAAAGTGACTTTTAGAAAAAAAATAAATTATATGTTGGTTCTCTTGAGAAGAATTCAGGATTTATTTTCATGCCTACACCTTCTATACAGTGTAGAACAATCCAAAATATCCATATTCTGGAGAAATTTGAAGCACAAATTAGCACATCCAGCCACCTGCACAATTAGGCAGCCATTAAGGACAAAGCATGAATCACTGTTTCACACTTGGTTGTATCAATTCTGCTCATTCTTTGTAGAACACAGCACTATAACCCTGCAAAGCTCCAGCAAAAAGACAGTCCACACTCATGTGAATAGCTATCTTTTCCTTCCTATCTTGATTTTCTTTGCCAATCACGGCTTTATTGCAGCATCATTAAATAAAGGTGTTTTTTTAAAGGTGAACTGTTGCCTGTGTGTTCCCCAGAACAAATATATTGTGCCCCTGCCCTTGGCAGGGGGGTTGGAACTCCAGGATCTTTAAGGTCCCTTCCAACCAAAGCCAGCCTGTGATTCTGTGACAGTACAATCATATCTGAACTACTTCTGCTGCTACATCTACAATTTCTTGACCAAGCTCAGTACATCTGATTAACATCAGTGCATCTGATCACATAATACAGCAACAGTACACATCTTGCATAGGGTTACAGACAGAATGAATTTGCATGATCCCCTTTTCAAAGTTACAGATTTGCACACCAAATGGCACCAGGCTCTTGTCATACAGCTGCAAATTGCCTTGAATAGTTTCACCCCCTGAAGTTCCTAATCAACTCTTAACAGTTTTAATGTAAGATACAAGAAGGTTTAAACACGGTATGTCCAAACTCAAACACATTTATTAACTTCTGACAATCTTTTCACCAAAGACCCAAAGTTTAGCTATTTTAAATATTCTTTTTAGGTAGACACTGCTAAGAGCTACTCCTCAGAAACACTGGGGTGATCAGCTGTCTAGTGCAGCAGATATGATCTAAGATCTAAATTTGTACTTTCTTAAGAGGAAGGTTGGTCAATCCTGTTCCATATGGGAAATGACTACTAGCCCTTGCTTGGAAAGGCTTAGGTGGAGCAGAGCTGGTGTGTTTCCAGCTTCTTATCCCTGACAATGCAGGTACATGGTGTGATCAGGTCGAGGACATATGCAGAAAATAAAACAGGCAAAGGAATTGAGCTTCAGAGAAGGAACCTGAAAAGGCCAGAGAGTATCTAGACATAACTGGGAAATAGATAACAGAAGAGTGATGGCAGGCCAGCTAAGGTCAGCTCATCTACACTGGGAAGCTGGAGCTGGGCTGGACCAGGATTTCTAAAAATGGCAAAGGCATGCTATGGACATAAAGGCTGTGTTCTGAGGGAATGCAAGGAAGCCAATGTTATGGGCATGAGTGGACACAGGGCTCATTTTTTCATATATAAGGCAAAGTGTGATGGTGAAATAAAAAAATCTTAGAGCTGTGAGATTAAATTACATTAACTTTCCTGTACGTGCTAGCAACCCTTATTTCAATATGTGCCTTTACAGTACACAAATACCCAGAAAAGCATTTTGATGACTTTAAGATGGATCATTTACATTCATAAGGAGTCAGAGCATCTTTCTGGCCTTTAATCAGCACGCTCTTAGCTGGTAATTCCATAACTATGCAGCTGTTCCTTCCCACAGAAGTAAAAACAAGTGTAAAAATCAGGCTGTCTGCACTGACACTAAACAACCTGACTCAAGTGGCTCTTCACAAAACACCACCATCACCTAACCTTACTGCTACCTAAGGTTAAAAAATAAAAAAGAAAGAGTTTAATCTTGTTTTTCAAATAGCTCAGTGTAAACCAGAGACATGGAAAAAATCATAATGTAGGAAATGTAATCATGTAGATGATTCCTTCTGAATCATCAGAAACTATGCTTTTATTTCAAAGAAAGCTAATCAAAGCAAACTCCTTTTTCTAACCTTTCTCATTAAATGTAGTCCTGAAAATAATCATATTCCTGGCAAGCGAGCCAAGTGTAATTTTCTAATTTAACAAAATTGGTTTGTTCTCTACTTACATGCAAGTACAATATTATAAAGATTACATTAATACTTTCCAAACTCTTTCCAATGAGAGAAAAACTCTGTTTGGAGACACTGTCACCAGGTAAAATTAACTCATCTCTATTATGAAGTTAATTCCTTTATCCCCAGAAATTTAGATCTGAAAATTCTCTGTTTATCTCACCTCATATTTGCAGTTCATTTAATTGGCCTGGCAAAAAAAAAAAGATGGCTGGTAAAGCTGCTGTTGGTGTCCTCAGTTGACTGGTAATGACTGGCATGTAGTGGGCCAGTTAACAGCCAGCCAGCCAGCCACGGAGCTCAACACTCTCCAGCACCTTTTACTCTGAATAGGCCTCTTTATTCTGCAGACTTCCAAAACCTGTGGCAGAACTTTTCTTTCAGCTTGGCAACACCTGTAGTTGTCTCAGCTCTTCAGCACTTTCATGTGCTTGCCCAGCAGGGATTATACACTTCAAGTTGAACAGAGTAAGAAGGAGTCAACTGAATCAGAGTAAAAATATCCTATGCTAGTAAATGACTTCTTGCATTTGTTCCCTCAGCAATGGATATGAGCCAAACAACAGTTAATCTTTCCTAGAGCCCTTTCTGGCTTCCATGGAGCATCAATTATTTATCACAAGTTGTACTTCATTAAAAAAAAATATCAAAAAAACAGCAGTCTGGAACACCTAACTTGAAATTTGTATATAAATTATTCTATGTTTTTGTTAACTTCAGATTTTAAGTTACTGACCATCTAATTTAACCCCTGTGGAGTCTGGAGAGAAGAGTCGCTGCTTCACTGATTTGCAGCTATGGAGGAAAAAAGCAAAGCACCAAAAATTCATTAGCATGCAAGTTGAGAAAGTCATTGAAATGGAAACAAAAGTATTACTCAGAACTGGTAGAAGTGGGAAAGTTTAACAGTGTATTTGCATTTAGAGTTATCTACAGCAAAACTCCAAAAGCATTTATAATATTTTGAAATTCATCTTTTTTCTCTTTCCAAACCTTCTCTTTATCTTTATAGTAAGGCATAGCTTTAATGGTTACACTACAGGTAGATTGTTCTTTAGCCAGAATACAGGGTGTAGCCAAGTTGTATGCAAACCTGAACTCACTGAAGATCTGTGTTTAACAATAGGACAGAAATGAACTCTTTTAAGAGTTGTGAAAATCACTCCATTCAGGATGACTCATTCTGCTCAGTACGCTTCCTTACAGTTAGATGGACCATAATGTATCTATGACTTCTAGAGAGAAAATTGAGTGGTAACGGCACAAAACAGGATCTCTTTTGAAAAAGAATGCAAAATATTCTGAAGGTGCACTCAAGACCTACAGATCTCCAGAGACCATAAAATATTGTAAGACAATAATATATTCTGTCTTCAGATGTTACAGGACTATTTGGAAAAAAGTTCTGCTTGTTTTTATTTTCCCCCACGTGACTTAGTTCCTTGGACAGCACAGGTGCAAGTGCAAGTCTAGGAAAGCTGTACTGCTGTTTGGCACATATCCATTGCTGAGGGAACAAACAAGAAGAACTGTTAAAAATCAAATCCTAAGTTCACCTTCAATTACCAAAGTTTGTAAGGGAAAAAGGTATTAAATACTTCTAATTCCCTGCCTCAAACTAGTTTGGCAAAATATAGCTCCAAGACTACCAAGATTCAGACCTTTTCAGCCTGCTATTACACAACTATAAAGTGGTGTACAGATTAACAACAAAGGGATTTGTACCAATTCTTCTAGCATTATTCATCTATCTGAGAAGGACTTAGGGGTGCTGATCAGTGAGAAGCTCAACATGAGCCACCAGTGTGTGCTAGCAGCTCAGAAGGCCAACCGTGTCCTGGGCTGCATCAGGAACAGCGTGGCCAGCAGATCGAGAGAGGTGATTCTGCCCCTCTGCTCTCGTGAGACCCCACCTGGAGTACTGCATCCAGCTCTGGGGTCCCCAGTACAGGAAAGACATAAGGCTGATGGAGGGAGTCCAGAGGAGGCCATGAAGATGACCAAGGGGCTGGAGCAGCTCTCCTATGAAGACAGGCTGAGACAGCTGGGCTTGTTCAGCCTGGAGAAGAGAAGAGTCCAGAGAGACCTATTTGCAGCGTACCAATACTTAAAGAGGTCCTACAGGAAAGCGGGAGAGGGACTGTTCACCAGGAAGTCCAGTGGTAGGACAAGGGGCAATGGCTTCAAGCTGAAAGAGGGTAGGTTTAGATTAGATGTTAAGAAGAAAGTCTTAACTATGAGGGTGGTGGGGCCCTGGCACTGATAAAGAATACAATTTTTTTAAAAAAGTAAACCCCAGACTTTTTAAATAAAGAAAAACATCTTTCATTTACTCATATGCACTTATTCCCAGGTTTTGAATTATGTAAAGAACTTTGACGGCCTTCTTTTTCTTATAACAATTCTTGTCTTGAATGTGAATTCTGTTTCACTGGACTCTCCTGCTTAGAACAAAAATTATCCCAACATGCAGAATCCTCAGGTGTGATTGGAATACCAGATGCAACTAAGTCTTCAAAAGTCAATAATGTAAACTGTGGTTGGTTAGGCTCCATGGAACATACCTAAGGAAAGACATATTAGTATTACATTATATTCCCTGTCTGGCTTAAAGGATACATTGCTTACTGAAGAAAGAAAATATTTCAGTTGAGACCAATGTCAATGTCCCTAATTTAGCCTTGACACAGCATATAGCAAATTGCAGCAATGATAATATACAATAGCAGGGTTATTTAACAATTAACATCATACAATTTCTCATTTATTGGCTATACTGGATATTCTCACCCAAAATCAGATCCTTGAGCAAAACTAATACCACAGGTGGGTTTACCTTTGCCTGAAGCAGGGATAACCCAGACTCTTTTCCTCAACATGTTCTTCAAATACACTATGGGATTCTACCTCCTACAGTATGTGGAAGCTTCTATTGGGCAGGGTCAACTTGATTCGTAGACCCTCCAGAGTTAACTGGAGTTGAATTGGACAGATTACAGGGCTGGGCAATCACCAACAGTGTGAAGTTTAACAAGGACAAGTGCTAGATTCTGCACCTGGGAAGGGGCAACCCTGGCTGCACATCCAGACTGGGGGATCAGACACTGGAGGCCAGCCATGCTGAGAGGGATTTGGAGGTCTTGGTCAATGGCAAGTTCAACATGAGCCAGCAGTGTGCCCAGGCAGCCAGGAGGGCCAACTGTATCCTGGGGTGCATCGAGCATGGTATGGCCAGCTGGGCCAGGGAGGGGATTGTCCCGCTCTGCACTGCGCTGGTGCAGCCTCACCTTGAGTACTGGGTGCAGTTTTGGGTGCCACAGTACAAGAGGGACACAAAACTACTGGAGAGTGTCCAGAGGAGGGAAACGAGGATGGGGAAGGGTCTGAAGGGGAAGGCTTATGAGGAGAGGCTGAAATCTCTTGGTTTGCTCAGCCTGGAGAAGAGGAGGCTGCGGGGAGACCTCATCATGGTCTGTGGCTTCCTGATAAGGGGGAGCAAAGGGGCAGGTGCCGATCTCCTCTCTTTGCTGACCAGTGATAGAACCTGAGGGAATGGTATGTTCCAGTCCCTTCACCATATTTTCTGCTCTTTGCAGGACTCTTTCCAGTATGTCCATGTCTCTATGATTCTGTGACTCCACCTCTTCTCTGGGAAGACTGTTCCAATGATTTACAAGCTTTTTGGTGAAGAAATTTTTCCTAATTTCTAATCTAACCCCCCCCTGGCACAACTTGAGGCCATTTTGTTTTCTACTATCATTTTTTACTTGAGAGGAGAGACTGACACCCACCTCACTACAACCTCCTTTCAGGTAGTTGTAGAGAGCAATAATGTCTCCCCTTAGCTTCTTTCCTCCAGGCTAAACACCCCAGTTCCCTCAGTTGCTCTTCCCAAGACTTGTGCTCTAGACCCTTTACCAACTCTGTTGTCCATCTTTGGACACACTGCAGCACGTTACCCCACAGGACTCTTCCAAGTAGGTGTTTTAGGAAGCCAAAGCCTGTTCTCAAATCCAGGGTTGTAAGCCCTCCTCCATGCCCCCAAGATCCTGAATTCTACCATCTTATGCTCACTGAAGACACATTTGCCTTTGACCTTCACATCCCAAACAAGCCTCTCCTTGTCAGAGAGTAGGAGGTCCAGCAGAGGACCTTCCCTCATTGGGTCCTCTATCATTTGGAACAGGTAGCTGTCATCAATGGACTCCAGGAACCTCCTGGATTGCTTGTATCCTGCTGTGTTGTCCCTCCAGAAGATGCTGGGGTGGTGAAAGTTCCTGATGATGACCAGGACTTGTGAACATGAGGCTGCTCATATGCTTCTATTAAGGGCCTGATCCATTTGTTCTGTCTCATCAGGTGGCATACAGCAGACACCCCCTATAAAGTCACTTTGACCTGTCTGCTCTTCAATTCTAACACATCAACTCTCAGCTGGCTCCTCATTCAATCCCCAGGCAAAGCTCCATCCACTTCAGCTGTTGTCGCACATAAATGGCCACTCCCTCTCTGCATCTTCCCAGTATATCTTTCCTAAAGAGCCTGTACCCCATGATCAGAACACTCTAGCCATGGGAGCCGTCCCACCATGTCTCTATGATCCAAACCAGACTGCAGCCCTACAGCTGCACACAGATGTCTAACTCATCATGTTTATTACCCATACTCTGTGTGCTAATGTACAGGCACTTTAGAGAGGCATCCCAGCACACTGAGTTCCTGGAAAGGGTTTGGAGATTTGTCTCTCATGGTGCCCTTTTGGCACCTGCTGATATGCAAGTGTTGGAGGTGACCCTACCTAGGGTCCATTTTGTTATTTCTTCCTGTCACATCAAGGAATGTAGGTCAATAAATAGGTAAAAGAACAGAAATGTCTATTCTCTGCTTCAGCATTTGAGCTGTATTACTGTAAGGAATAAATGGAGAGACAACAAAATGGTTCATGTTTGTTATAAAAGCACAGCAAAAGTCAAAGTTGCCCAAAGCAGACTGAAAGCAAAAGTTAATTGAGTGGCCTGTCACTTTATATCCTCACACTGGTGACAGGGTGTTGAGACATTCCTGTTCATCTGGCATTTTGGAGATGAGGTAAAGCTGCAAGAGCTGTGCCTACAGCCATAGAAGTGACATTAGAGACGCAAACCAAATATGAACTCAGCCTCAGAGCAGAGTAGATTGTTAACAGACCCAGTCTGAACTTCAGCACATGCTTGTCTGAAGACAAGTGTGGTCTGACTGAATTAATCACAAGTCCTGTGAAACTTAGCGAGTGATAGACAAAAAGACATTTTATAGCCACACAGGAATTATTAAGAACGATAAACTCAGCCATCTTTCAGTGGGACCTGCCTCAGGTAACTGTCTAGATCTGGGTAAGAGTGCAGATAAATACCCTTTCTTTCTCTTCAAGCATGCAGCAATCACTAGCAGACATTTTGTTAAGATGCCTGACACTAAAGAATTTAAATTATAGTACTTTAAAGTAACGACTGGTCTTTCCTGTGAACTGTAGGTACTTGCTGTCAGGCTGGGAAGGAAGCTCACTGAAAGTACACTTTCTGCAAACAGGACACGATGAATTATTCCTGTGAGAGCAGAGAGGGAACAGAAACAGCACTGACATCCTGAAGCAACTGCATAATGTCTACATGCACACACTTCTGTTTGAAGGAGTCCTGAAAACAGCACAGAAATTTTCACTTCACTTCCATATTAGGGAGTCTCAGAATGCTCACTTGTGCTACCTAAAATTACCCTTTCTTCAATGAATTGAGCTAATGAAATTTAGATCATCACAAATTTAGTCAGTGGACAAGTACACCTATGAGACTTCTCTCGGTTCAAAGACTTTTCATCATAACTCCTGATACCATGCCTATTTTTTCTATAATAATTTTAAGGTCTGTGGCAGGGATGGTGAAGGTCAATACTTATAAATCCTGGATTTTTGTGGAACACTTAGGTAATTGTCTTTAAAAATAATGAACATCTCTTCACCTCAGACTGAAATTTATCCGTATTCCTGTAGGAAGGATGATAAGCAATCTCACTGGGAACATAAGCATGTCCTGTTAATCAGAATGCATAGATTTTCTTATAGAATATTTGAGCACTGATTTGCCATAGTAAATCCTCACAGGTAGTTTATACATCTGTTTTTAATCTAACTAATACAAGTTAAGAGGTTTCCCCATGTTATCCATGAACACAAATTCATACTGTATGATAGATGTGTGCATGACCATTTTCATCTTTTTCTCCATTCATATACTACATTTCTTCCTAGAGCCTGGCAGAATCTTTGTATCTAAATAACAGAAAATAACTCATTTTCTTGTGAGCCACTAAAACACCAGACAAACCTGGCAATTTGTCACATTTTGCTGATCATCTGGCTATTTCAGCTCCAACTTGCCAGTCTGCTTCAAATTGACTTTTATTGCTATTTTCATGATCCTGGTCTTTCTTAAACTACACAGATAATCCTGGAAAGCTTTTAAGTAGCTTTGTTGCTTCTCTCAACAGAGAGACCACATGGAACGAAGACTTACACTTCTGTTCTTCCCATCTGTTGGTTGTTGTTGCTTGTCTCAAGGGTTATCTGTCATAATGGTGTTTGAGAGATGGATCTGCTCTGGGATACACGCACTGACAGCCCCCCACTAAAATCAACTTGGTGAGGTGCTGTACTAGTTTAGCAGTCCAGATTGGTTCACTGTCTCAATTTCCCTCTGTGAAAACCATGCTTCCCACATGAGTACTAGCAGGCTGTGACAAAAATCTCTTCATTTTCTCTTGAATGAACACACTGAGCACTGTAACACATACATTCTAGATCCGACATTATCTGTTGCTGTCTTCTGAAACCATTTTTCCTTCTTAGACCTTACCTGAAACAAGTTCTATAGAACTAGAGGTAGCAAACTGATTAATACTGTGCTAAGATAAACGCTCTCCTTGGCCCTACATATGAGATAACATGCTTTTAGTTACAGCATCAGACTAAATTTATGTTCAATAGTTACCAAGACCTGACAACATTCCATAATTTCTTACAGAAGAATGGTTCTGTCCAAATCTCTCCTGTTTCCCAAGAGCCACTGCAACATGATGATGGTCATCTAACCGGGTTTCCTAGGAAAGATGAAAAAAGGCAATGTAAAAGGTTTTGGTTTTTTTTTTACTCTGTTTCCAGCAAAGACTAGATAAATGTTTAGAACATGGTTCAGAGTAATAGCAGAATATAAAGTATTTTAAAATAATGACATTCAAAAAGCAATAGCCCTTTTTAGCAGTTTTGTTGCAGAGCTCAAGGATGAAGACACAGAGCTGGTTACAACAGGTTACCATCATCTCACTCGTTTGTCGATATTTACGCTCAGGTTTGTGACCACAGCATTCCTTTAACAGCCCCTTCTAAGTCACAAGCCATCTGCTTTCCAATGAGATGAACCATGAACTTCTGGGAACTGTTTTGAAAAACAATGTAAGTGTAAACTTAAACAAATGGTGCACTCCCTCTTAGCTTCAGACAACATGTAAGATTACAACTGCAAATTCCTTACATGGCAGTCTAAGCGCTGCTCTATGTGAACCAGTTTACATCAAAAAAGGTTTTCTGCAATATAGTTTATCAATTTCGTAGATTTGTTTAAAAGTGTTTTCCTCTAGAAGGGCTAACATTTAATCCTAAACAATTCATTTCAGAAAAAAACCCAACAAAACCCTTTTATATCATTTCTGAATAATGTCTGCTCTAGTCAAGAAATAATCCTGTTGGGGGGGGTGTGTGTGTGTGTGTGTGTTTATATCCCGGAAATATGGGGATATGGGGGAGGGGTAATGTTTATAAAGTAGGGAAAATAATGTTTTGTTTCTTTCTCCAAAATTTTCACTTAATTTCTGCACAAGCTTCACAGAATGGAAATCAGGGCTAATAAGGTTTTTGCCTAGAAAAATGAACAATTTAGATATCATCACTAATCTGAAAACCAGCTATAGTAGTCTGGGTACTCCCCTGGGAGGTATGACTGAACTTACAATTTCCACTTCCTTGGGAAAGAAATACTCTAACTGCACTATAATATAATATAAAGAAAGGATCATGATGTTCTATTTTCTCTGACATGATTTTGGTTGCCTTTTTCCCCTCCCTTTTAAATGAAACAAAATGTTTTTTAAAAAAATGCTGTGTCCTGGTTTTTGGCTGGGACAGAGTTACTTTTCACAAGTTGCTGGGAGGGTCAGGACAGCTGACCCAAACTGGCCAAAAGGATATTTCATACCATATGATGTCATGCTCAGTATATAGAAGGGCAAGCTAGGGAGAAGGGGTTGCTGCTTAGGACAGGTTGGGCATTGGGCTCCAGGCAGTGAGCAAATTGTATTACCCACTTTGCATATTCTTTTAAAAGAAGTATTGTTACTATTTCCTTCTTCCTTTGCTGTCCCAATCCCAACACACCAGTTTTTCCTTTCTCTTCTGACTGTCTTCCCCATCCCACCTTGGGGGAAGAGTGAGCAAGCTGCTATGTCATTCTCAGGTGCTGGTTTGGGCTGAATCATGACAGCTGTCAGTCTGCATTACATTTCTGTGATACCCAAAGAGCCCTGTATGTAAAAAAAGTGCCAAGATACTCAACCCAACTCAGCCAAGACAGCAGCTGCCCTAGTCATGTGTAGCAGCAGTAAAACTATAAGGTTTTTCCTAAAAATAAAAAGACTATGAGCATTAGATGTTTGATCCCATCCTACTGAACAATTTCTGTAATTCTGGGGTGGCAGAGTTTTGTGTTTGTCTAGGTGGAAACATGACTGCACTTCATTTTACATCACTTCATTTTCCCCCTTCATTCATTTTTTGCATGTCCAAGAGTTTAAAGACTGATGAGAACAGTCTTTAACCTTTGAAATGCCTGCTTTTAACAGGCAGTGGCTCTTTAGACAACAAGGACCATTCACCTGCAGAGACCCTGCCTAATGCATAACTAAGTTCAAAAGGTTCCAACTCATTTACTTCACGTGTCTTCTGTAATCACAAAAAAAGTTCTCAGTATCTTATAATAAAACATAAACTATACCCTTTGTTTTATCTTTGCTGCTTCAGAGAAATATAAAGCCAAAGCAACTACAGATGAGGAGATTTTTCCTATCCCCTACCAGCAGCCAGCAAAAACCTGCAGGTATAGAGTTAATGAAACAAACTGAAACCATAAAAAAACAGTGAAATCAGCTTGCTTCCCTATTCATCTGGAGATGTTTCTATACCAGCTTACAAAACTAATTCAACTTCTTAAATGGAAATATATGATTAAATAAAAAGAGAAAGATAACAACTATACTGAAATTCCTCTGAGGTGAAGGAGCAGTACTGTATCCAGCTCCAGGGTCACCAAGAAAAGGACATGGAGCTGTTGGAGAAAGTCCAGTAGAGGGCTATGAAGACGATCAGAGCGCTAAAGCCCCTTCCTATGAAGACAGACTGTTGTGCTTGTTTGGCCTAGAGAATAGAAGGCTCCAGGGAGATCTTTTTGCAGCCTCCCAGTCCTTGAAGGGGCCTACAAGAAAGCTGAAGAGTGGTTGTTTATCAGGGAGTGCACTGATAGGACAAGGGGTTAAGGATTTTAAACTGGAAGAGCAGAGATATAGATTAGGTATTAGGAAGAAATTCTTCCCTGTGAGGATGGTAAGGCCCTGGCACAGGCTGCCCAGAGAAGCTGTGGCTGCCCCCTCCCTGGCAGTGTGTGGTGGACGGTGTCCCTGTCCATGGCAGGGGGGTGGAACTAGATGAGCTCTGAGGTGCCTTCCCATCCAAACCAGTCTATGAATTCCTTTACCTTTGTTTTGTTAAGATTCTTATCGATAAACCAAAAAACATAAAATGGATCAAAATCTGTTTTTCTCTGCCCAGAACCAAAATGTTACTAGAGCTGTTTAAGCTACAGGCACACTGACACTTATAATGACCTCATTTCAAAGGCTCAGAAGAATGGTGTGGCTGGGATTCAAATCATTCTGGGTTCAATCAAAAACAGACAGCTGATGAGGAAACTGTACCTTCCCAGCCAGCAGAACTGATTGCTTTGTGAATCCAGTTGGATTAGGTAGTCTTAGAAGTAAAAGTGTTCATTCCTATTTACTCCTGACAATACAACAGGATTAACTTCTCTTAATGAGGGTGAATGACTCCATTAGAGTTGCACACCAACATTAATTACTAAATATGTTTCATATTGACCAAGTAATCTCAGTTTGAAATTCGTATTCTGGAAGTGTGTACATATAGGGAAAACAAGCCAATATGTGTTGTGAATAACAGAAAAAAATATTTGCATAGCAGCAGTGATTTCAGGTGATTTTTAATCCACAGGTGATGTTTAAGATAAATAGGGTGCTTCCTTCATAAACTGGTTGCACCCAATATTGAGGCAGGGACCAAAACTGAAGCATCCTATGTCTCACTTAAGATTCTTCCTTAACATAGATTCCAGTAAGTGCTATTCAGCCATTCTTCCTAAATAAATGTACAAAATTGGGTCACCTGAAGAGTCATGAATACATGTAACATTTTTCAAATCAGTAATTAGAATTTTTTTCCACATATCAGATCTGCTACAGATATACATTGTGAACTTATGTTGATGTCTTTAACTTAGAAAACTTGTCATAATTGTTATGGTTCATATATAATTAGTCTTCATAATGCTCATCATCATAATGATGACTCCATCCTAAATTAACACTCTGACACAAATGTTGCATTACCCTTTAATGGGATAGTAAAATTTTCATTGCTACTAAACAAATTCACCTTTTTTACATGAATAAAGAATGTGTTATTCAGATAGGCAGTGCACATCTGTCACACATAGCACACATATCTTAAAATTAACTTTAAGTTCTTAAATGAAGTTTTACTCTATTTTTTATCTTACTCCTTCCAAAACAGTTGGAGGGAATCTGAGTAGCAATCTCCATAGAGTACTGTACGAAAACAAGTGCCTAAAGCTAAACCAATCCATCAAGATCAAACTAGAGGCTGTGAGCTACTGCCTTCTATCCAGGCTCAAAAATATGACAAGCAGAGGAGGGGAATGACACTTCAGCCAAAAGTAAGTCCTTGGTAAACAGACAGCAATCGGTCAACTACACAACAAGGTAGTTCATTTGGCATTTAAAACAAAATAACAGGAAAAGAATTATTTTTTTTTAACGTTCACAGAAAATTTTACATCCCATATGAACAGGCTTTGCCCTTTATGTGAACAGGGTGTCTGAACAATGTCAACTTTGATTTGCTCTGATTCACTAGTATTTTTCTTGACCTTTTTGTCATAACAAGTACAAGGTGGTAAATCTTTTTCTAGTCTTTATGCTTTTAAGTTGCTTTTTTCATATTACATGGTACTTTCTGAAGGAGGTTTCAGAGTATTTTCTGTGATTTAAATAAGTAAAATCCCCTTTATCTTTCTTTGTTTTTTGGTAAATTAGATTATCTTCAAAACTGAAATAAAATAATCCAGAGTATGTGATAATTGGATTTTAAACAGCCTGGCTCTCTTTGATCATATCCTGCCATAAAAAATATAGGCAGATCTGAAAAACAACTGAGATCAGCATATTATTTTTTGTATTTGATAGAAAAAGTTTGCTCAAGGAAGCACAGTACAACAGGGAACACAAGGAAAATCATAGAATGAATTGGGTTGGAAGGGACTTTAAAGGTCATCTATTCCAATCCCTGTGCAATGAGGAGGAACACCTTCACTAGATCAGGTCACACAGAGCCCAGTTCAAGCCTGACCTTGAATATCTCCAGGGATGGGGCCTCCACTACCTCTCTGGGCAACCTGTTCCAGTGATCTACCACCCTCATATTGAAGAGCTTTATCCTGATATCCAACTTATATGTACAGTTTCCTAGTTTAAAACTGTTACCCCTTGTCCTATTGCTACATGTTACAAATGCATTGCCACATGTCTGCCGTCTTACAGGTGATTCTTAATGACTTCTCCTGGCTGACTCTTCCAGATTCCTCAAAATTAGTGTTTTCAGTTAAGAAATTGTTTCAAGAATTTGGCTCAAGGGTAAATAACGTAACAAAAAAAGTCTTTGGTAAAATTCTAAGAATCTTGGGAGAAGGCTAAAAAGTAAAGTGATGCTTATTATTTGGCTGGGGATCAGTAACTGAAAGACTAATCAATTTTTTTTCAATTTAATTTTAATAAATGTTGAAAATTAAATGAAATTATATCCCAACTGAGCTTTTATTTAAATTAAACTTGATCATAAATCCTTTCTTTGAAATACTACCATCTGCCTCATTACAAGGCTGTCCTCTTGGGAAGCAGGGGGGCAAGCATGGAAGAGATGACAATCCTCAGACAAAAATTAAATTAAGCTTCTAACAGGAATTACTAAGTAATAAAGAAAAAAAATCAAATAATTGTAAAGCATTTAAGTAATACATGGAGCTACCTACGTCACTATCTTTGGGCTACTTTAGTCAAGCAATCACAGGCATGTTAAAGATTATAGAATCACAGAATACCCTGAGTTGGAAGGGACCCATAAGTATCATTGAGTCCAACTCCTGGCTCCACACAGGGCCAGCCAAGTCAGAGCATGGGACTGAGAGCATCGACCAGATGCTTCTTGAACTCAGTCAAGCTTGGTGCTGCGACCACTGCCCTGGGGAGCCTCTTGCAGTGCCCGGCTGGAAAAACTAAAAAAACCCAATCAAACAAACAAAAAAAAAACCCTAAAAAAAACCCTAAAAAAATCCCAACTAAAACTAGGAGTTTCAGAAATCAGTTGAACAAGGTAGATGCTGCCTTGGCAATGGTACACTGTTATCATTAATAGAGAAAGTGTTGTATTACAAGATGTGTCACAGTCTTTCATAAGATTTCCTTTTGCCACAATTTTGCCATAATTCCAAGAGAGCACTGCAATATCAGTATGAGGGCTGATAAAAAATAATTTTTGAGATCATTGTATAGAATCATAAAATCATTTAGGTTGGAAAAGACTCTGAAGATCTTCTAATCCAACCATTCACACTACTAAGTCTAACACCAAGCCATGTCCTTATCAATTCTTTCTCTCTACAACTTCTAAACAACAATGGATGATACTGATCATGTTCAAGAAGGAAAACAAACAAAAACCCAAAGCACAACACTCAGACAGAAGCATGAGCCTAAGCTAAGGTTTCAATTAAGCAAAGGCAAGGTTTTTTGCATCTCTCCATTCCCAGAGACAGCAGCCAATGAACATACTGTAGCTCCAAACCCCCAAAAAACTTTTCTAGCAGTATGGACAAGAAAAAGGAAACCAAAGGAGTTGAAGACACCTCCGTTTCAAACATTTAACTTAAACACTAACTAATTGGGTTAGTTAATCTTTAGTTCTAATCTAGACCAACTAATGAAGAACTTAGAAGCTGTTCAAAAGTCAGGCCTGAATATGCTTCAGTGAACTTCCTGCACAGCTGAGGATGAACTTCATAGGGTGCAAGAAACACACTACAGGAACAGAAAAAATAAAAAGCCATTATAATGAATGTATCTCAGGGGTGGGTTTGCAATCATTGAAACAATTCTACAATGCTACAGTTTTCTGTCCAAAGTTTGGTTTATACCATGTGCAATGTGATTATACAGAATAAAGGTGTAAAGCTGAAAATAAAAAAAAAATCAAATTTGAAATGAAACCATTGGGCATTGGGACTGTTTATCAATATTGAAAAAAACTAATTTGAATATTTCTTACCTCAAATGTCCAGTCTTCTTTTTCTCCATCCAGAAGCATTTCTGTCTCCTTATACACTTTCCCTATTTCCAGTTGCAATGGGGACACATTAAATTCAATTCTTTGCAGGTTAAAGCCAATTCCAACTCCTACAGCCTTTAAGAAGCTTTCCTTTAAGGCCTAAAACACAGAGTAAATGTATTTTATTCTGAGTTTTCAAACTGTTCCATAAAAACACTACTTCTGAGCAGACACTGTAGACAGACTGGTCGACATATAATAAATCAAAGATTTATACTACTGCAAATGTGAGGGTAGATTGATGCAATTATCAAGAGAAAAAGTTATTAGAATTGTTAATACTTAGCCTAACTTGCTGTATCATAGTGAACACACAACTGGTGTGTACCTAGTGGCACATACAGATATGAACCCTTTACCGATTTCTGGGTATGTGTTTAAAATTAGTCATAAATCTTTCTAGAAATGTCAGCTGTATTATGGTTCTCAAAGCTATTCTGACATTAGACAATCACTAAAACATAAACCCCATTAAAATGTTATCTTCACATGAACATGTAACTATAAAAAGTACACAATGATACCATCATGAAAATAATAATAAAATATATCAGAAAATAACATTCAGGTTATAGCACTGTGGACTTTAAATAGGAAAAAAAACCCCCAAGTATTAACCCCAAGTATTACCCAGTGTCGATGAAACATATCTAGCTGCATCCATTCACTACTCAGAGACTTGATTACACCCCACTCCGTTTCAGTAAACTGTCTCTTCATGATGCGAAAGAAATTTGGAATTGAGCTACTACCTGTAAATTAGAAAGAGATGTTTACAGAAAATTTAATAGAGTAGTAACAATAGGAAAATTAATTACCTCATATTATTGCTCTAGGAAAAAAAATTATGAACTCTGATCTACAGTCTGAATTTAGATAGCCTCAAGGCAGTGATGCTGATGACTATTTAGGACATAGCATAAAAATAAGTCATTCCTATAGCAGAATTACTGCATTAAAAATGTGACACAGAAGTCATGAACATGTTATGTATTTTCAGCATGCTCTAAAATGGTATTTAACCAGCACTGATTTTATATAAAAAAACTATATTCTGCTAAAACCGATGCAGATACAGTCTTTGACATCTGACAGCTTGATCCAGTAACATTTTATGAAACAGCATGCTGTTTGTCAGAATTCATCAAGCTATTTTGCCTCCCTCCCTTGCATGCTGGGAAAAGAAACACTTTTTTCAAGCACATGTAGAAATACAATCTCCCAAATTTATCACATGCATATTAAGTCTTTCGGATTTATTCTGCAAGAAAAAAAGGGGGTAGGGAGATGCCTGCAATCACAGTAAGAAAGATATCAAAGAAAAAAATATAACCTTCAAATACTTAGATTAGATTTAAGCCTCCTCTAAAAATAAGCACAGCTGTGGTAGCACTGCAGCAGCTCTTCAGGGCCACACCACTTTTCACAACTAGTCTAAATTAACTTTGCATAAGATGCTACAGACTGTGTGCTTGTATTGATTGATCAATGGCATTTCTGTAACACACTGGAAGCTATGGACCTCATTACACACTTGGCTAATCACCCATGGCCTATATCATTAATCACCCATACCATGCAATCTGTCCAATAGGGCTTACAGCTGGCTAAACCCACAGTGGCAGAAAACAATCTATTTTCTTTAGTAGGGATAATAAAAATATGGATAGAGACAATTCCACATATTGAGACAATTTTTTTCATAGTTTATGCAATGTTCTTATTAAAAAGAAAATATTAGTTGTATTTAATCCAAAGCATCATCTGTCCTTCCAATACTACACTAATTTTAGGAACCCATCATTAAATAATTGCTTAACAAAGGTGCAGATTCCAACCCTAGCTCTGCCCCTGACTCTGTGAGTGACTACGGGCAAGGAACTTCCCTACTCAACACCAGTGTTCCCCATCCTAAACCAGGGCGAAGTATTAAACCTTCTCTATAAAGTGGTTGTCTTCTGCAGATAGCCAAGAACTATATAAACCCAGGTATCCACAGCAGTAATAATTGATCTGAACAAACTAATGTCACTCTAAAGCACGCCTTTGGGCTTGTGACAATTTGTGACAATTGCACTTTGCAATATGATTTGGAAATCTGACATACTGTACACATCACACAAGACATGGCAGTGACATTTCAGAGATGCCCTCAATTTCATTTATAGACTAAGGTGAAGAAAACATCTTAAGACAGAAATTTTGTTGACAGTTGAAGTAGTCAACTAAAGGAATGATCCAGAAAAATTTAAGGATGGGTTTGCATGGAAAGGTTTTGGTAGTAGGGGGGCTACAGGAGTGTACTTAGTACAGTAGCCCCTGTACTAAGTAGCCCCTTAAGATTCCCCCATGTCCAACGGAGCCAGTGCCAACTGGTTTTGGGATGTACCACAAGTGGCCACATTTTGCCACCTGAGAAGAAAGTGAGAAGATGTAAGAAACTCTGTAGACACCAAGGTTAGTGAAGAAGTGAGGGGAGCAGATACTCCAGGAGCTAGAGGAGAGGTATACCCCCGCAGCCCATGGAAAATGATGGGGAGCAGAGATCCCACCTGCAGCCTGTGGAGAGATCCCATGCTGGAGTGGGTGGACACATATGGAAGACACCATGACCCATGTTGGAGCAAGGCTCTGTCAGCACTTGCAGCCCATGGAGGGGGAGAGGCACAAAGAGAGAGACAGAGAGGCTCACGCCAGAGCAGGTTTGCTGGGGGGGACTTATACCTCTGTGGGGAACCAAGCTGGAGCAGTCTGGGCCTGAGAGACATTCTACGATATATGACTGCACCCCATAGCAGTGACACAGGCTGGGGCTGGTGAAGAGCTGAAACCTCATGGGTAAGGACTCATGCTGGAGAAGTTCATGGGGGACTGTCTCCCGTGGGTGGGACCTCTCGCTGGAGCAGGGGAAGGTTGTGAGGAATGCCCTCCCCCCACCCTCACCCCAGCTAAGAAGGAAACCAACTCATGAGGAACTGACTGAAACCCCCATTCCCATCGCCCTGTGACATCTGGGGGGAAGATGGGAGAGAAACCATGAGTAAAGTTGAGTCCACAAAGAAGAGAGAGGTGGGGAAAGGTGTTTTAATATCTGGCTTTACTTATTATCCTACTCTGGTTTCTGTGCGTGTGTGTGTGGGTGTGTGTAATAAATTAGATGGAATTTTTATTCCATGTTGAGTCTGTTGTGCCCGTGCTGCTCACTGCGGAATGATCTCTCCCTGTCCTTATCTCAACTCCTAAGCCTCTCAATATATATTTTCTCCCTTGTCCAGCAGAAAAGGGGAGTAACAGAGCGACTTTGGTGGGCATGTGGCCTTCAGCCAGGGTCAAACCACCACACTTACCCCTTTTTGTCTTCGCTTTCTTCAACTCACTCTTCAGTTCCATTCCCCTCTATTCCAGCTGTTCCTCATGTCCTCTGAAAAGCTCAGTTTCTCCTGACTGCCCACCCCTCCCATTCCTTTCTTCAGACAGTGCTGTTGCTTCACTTTGAAGAATGGATCAAATTAGAGGAGCCAGGACTATTATTCTCCACAAATTACTAGCAGTACCACAGCCTGCCTATTCCATTTCTCTGTATTAGCTTGAGTAACAGAGATAGGGTGTTTCACAGAACCATGGAAAAATTTAGGTTGGAAAGGACCTCAGGAGACCATCTGGTCCAATCTTCTATTGAAAACAGTCTTATATTAGGTTACTAACGGCACTGTTAAGAAGAGTCTTTCACTCCTTCTCTGGGCAAGTTATTGCAGTGTTTCACTGTTCTCATGGTAAAGAATCGTTTTCTTTTATCAACAAAGAATTTCCACAGAAGCAAGCTAAGCCTGTTGCTTTTTGTCTCATCCCTGTGCACCTCAGAAAGACAGCTACCTACACCTTCTCTGCAGCTGCTTTCAGAGAGATTGTGATTAGACTCCCCTCCTCAGGCTAAACAAACCCAGCTCTACCACCATGTCTACCTAGGTCAAGTTCCCCAACTCTCTGATCACCTTGGTCTCTCATTACTGGAGGGATAAGGATGGGATGAAACTAGCAGCAGTAGAAACTTTTCATTCAGATGCTACGGGGTTGTTTTTTTTTGTTTTTACTTTGAGCAAAAAAGCCTCAGACATACCACAACTGACAAAAGCTGCCTTTGAAAGAATGGGAACAAGTCCCAAATAGCAATGATTCAGTTGGTTTTATGTTTGTATTTCTAAATTACCCCGCATTTGCAAGCTGCTCCAGGAAGAATCTCACCTTTCAAACACTTCAACTTATCTCTATGATCATTTCAATTCATTAGTAAGTTTAGAAAACAATTTTATTTAATTAAACATACACCAGAGAGCTTTCATGACAAGTTATTCCAGTAGGCTTATTTTAGAGATAACAGCTATTTTGGATACAATGTTGGATTGCTCAGGTCTAATCTACAGATGATCATTTGGGGCACAGGGTAAGACAGGTCACCAGTTAACCACCTTTCAGTTGAGTTCTTCACTGAAAACCTGAGCTCCCTATTCTGATAATAACTTTCTAAGACCTTTTAAAGTCTTTTCCCACCCGTGTTTACTGCCTGTATTTTTCTCTCAGAATTTAGGAGAAAGGTTTTTGGTAATCTCAAAGTCCACTCTGTTCAAATTTAAGCGATAAAGAAAGAAAAAGATTGCCCCAATATTTTAATGATCTTTGTGAAACCACAATATCTTCTACAAGGAAAGACCAGGTAACAGAATACAAAAGACACTGGAATTCAAAGTGGAAAGCTGATAGGAAATAAAGGCACAGCAGAGAAGTATTTATCAGGGTCATCGGTCTGAGTCAACTAAATTGTTCTTCAAATTACTGAAAAAAATTTCAGAGGATCTTCTCCAATACTTGCAGAGTATTTATCACAAAAGTGACAAAACATGGTAAGCATTCTCATAGTCAGGTTCTGGCTTTAGCTTCAGACATCTGTTAACTAAAAATATGAACTTAGTATCTTCACTGTGCTGTGGTTTTTGCTCCACAAGATGATACCAATTTTCTAAGAGAAATCTGGCTGCAGTGTACATATAAGAGACCTGAACAGACTGGACCAATGGGACGAGGTTTAACAATGCCAAATGTAGAGTGCTGCACATGGGATATAACAACCCCATGCAGTGCTACAGGCTTGGGGGAGACTGGCTGGAGAGCTGTCAGGCAGAGAAGGTTGTAGAGAGGTGGGTGATGGTCTCTTTAGCCAGGTGACAGGATATAGGACAAGGGAAATGGCACAAAGCTGGGCTAGGACAGGTTTAGATTAGATGTTAGGAAAAAAAATTTCACTGGAAGAGTTGTCAGGGCCTAAACAGGCTGCCCAGGGAGGGAGTTGAGTCACCTTCCCTGGATGTGTTTTAAAGAAGGGTAGATGAGGTACTTCGGGTTTAGCATAGGACAGGAATTGTTAGACTTGATGATCCTAAAGGTCTTTTCAAACCTTGTGATTATGTGATCTGTATTTTTTCAGGTGGAAAACTAGTACATAAATGCTCTATAATTTTTAATGAATGCAAAATGTAGTGTTTTTGTAAGAGCAAATTCTAAGAAAATACTCTTTAAAAAGATCTATGAACTGGAGAAGCATGATAAAAATGCACTGACAGTTAAAATATGGAAAACAGATTCTCTGAAGAAACAAATACTTTTATTGCAATGCACACACATAAAAATAGTTCCAGGAATATTTTATGTTTTCAGTGGACAATTGTAAGTCTGGACACTCCCTGAAACTTAAGTAATTGCACTACTGTTTCTTCTTTAACTCACATCAGTTAAAAAAGCAAAAGGATTCCTTTAAGATATGTTTATGTATGTTGTAAAAAACTACATATCTGATTTCCCTGTGTTTCTAAACATCCACACGCTAACAAGCTTCAGAGTAGGTGCCACACAGATGGGTTCACACAGTGCTGAGCCCTTGCTAATATAATCCAGCACTCCTTTCCCAGTGTTCAGGGTTATTAAAACAAAAAACCACTTAAACACTGAGCCAAAACATTAGCTGGGGATGCAACTATGTGGAAAAATTTCATTGAAATGCTCTAAATTGCATTTTGAATATTCCTTCCCGTAAGTCATATTCACAGCTTCTGAGGAATCAGAATTTAGATTCAGATTCCAATAAATTCAATATACTTAAACTAATCTTGTTCATCTCAGTGGCAAAGCGTGATTCCAGTAACACACAACACGTGCACTCCAGGAAAAATATTTCTGCATGTAAATCACTTATTTGAATTGGTGAGCATCAGGAAATTGCACAATATTTATCTGGTTGGTCAAGTACCTAACTAGGAGGGAGTTCATCACTGAAATGGAATAAATTCAATTTTGTGATTTCAGAAATACGTAAGAGATAAGACATCTTCTCATATGAGATTTGAAAAATAAGTGGAGTGTTGGAAGCTGAGCAAAAAGAGGAAACTTGCTCCACAGATGGGAAAAGATACTTATTCCCATCAACTATTAAAACTCTTTGAGAGAACAGCCACTCACCTTTGGCTGGTTTTCTCTAAAAGAATAAAAATTGTGACAAGAACAGATCTATGAAAATACTGAATAGGATTGGGATAAAAAGGGTTTCTTTTTTTTAAAAAAAAAAAAAAAAAAGAGAAAAATGCTGATTTAGATTCTAAAGGGAATTGAGAAAGTTCATTTTGAAACTGAAAATGACAGAAACCTGAGCCAATAGCATAAAAGTTATTAACATGACAAGGGAGTAGGGATGAGATTTTTTTTAATTAAACATGAAACCAAACTTGCCTGGGTTGAGCGGAGTAATGAAAATGAGCTCCACTGTGACAGAGTTTTCTTGCTTTGAAATGGAATATATCGACTACTGCATTCTGTCAAAAAATTAATATCTTTTTCCACAATTACCTTAATACTTTAAAAATACTATTTTTATTTAGTGTAGAAGCCTAATCATAAACATGTTACTAATAAGAGGTGTTTTCTTTTCAGAAATGCATGTATTTGTTCAGTCATCAGTCAAATAACTTCAGTAACTAATGGCCTCAAGTTAGAACACAGCAAGTTCCACACCAACACGCGGAAGAACTTTTTCCACAGTGAGGGTGACAGAGCACTGGGACAGGCTGCCCAGGGAGGTGGTGGAGTCTCCTTCTCTGGAGATATTAAAGACCCATCTGGATGCCTACCTGTGTGATCTGTCCTAGGGAACCTGCTTTGGAAGGGGCGGTTGGACTCTATCTCTGGAGGTCCCTTCCAACCCCTACAATTCTGTGAGACTGTGAAACTATAAGCCTTAAGAAATCCTAAATTAACAGTTACAATTTTTGAATGTGTTGATTCCTGGCAACATAAACTTTAAAACTAGTTTCAATGCTTTGCATACTTTTTAGTTGCCTATGCCACCTAGTTGATATACTGTTCAAAAATTACATAGGTTATTTTCAAGAGAAACTGGGGAACAAACTTCAGTATTTCTAGTACCATCCCCTTCTCTCTCACTTGAAAATACATTTTCATTTGTAGATGTTTTTACAGTTCACTCATTTTCTCACCTTTACACAAGCCACTGCACATTCGTTCTTTCTGCAGTTGCTCGTAGTAGTTAGAATTCTGTAAGTATTTCTCTAGCCTACTGTAAAGTCCACAGTTGAAAAAAAATTTTTGTTACAGAGCAGAGCGATCTTAAAATATGGGAAGCAGGTTTTGATATTACATTGAATTATCTTCCTGAAAAGCAAGAAATTCAACCTGAGAACTCTGAAGTTTAAACAGAACGTAGTATACTTGGTAATATCCAACTAACTGACAATTTGTCTGACTGCCTAACAAATACAAACCTGAATGCTCATTTGCATGAGAAAAAAACCTGACTGGACGATTTGGCTATTGAATGTCCTAGCTTTAAGTGTCTTTCGTCCCTAGAACATGTAGAGCTGCGCCTCCTTCCCATAACACTCACTGACTTGCTTCTTGGAGAACAGTAGCTAATAGAGGAAAGGCATCCAGCAAATCTCTGGCCTGCTCCTCCAGTTGGTGCCTGAATTAGTTTGATATCACAAGAGAAGCTTGAGGTTTTACCCTTGAGACCAAGATGAATTTCCATTGATTTTTATTTAATCTACAGACACTTAAGCCTCACACCCCTATTACATCATAAAATCACAGAATGGTTATGGTTGGAAGGGGCCTTAAAGATCATCAAGTTCCAATCCCCCTGCTATGAGCAGGGACACCTCTCACTAGAACAGGCTGCTCAAGTACCCATCCAACTGGGCCTTGAAAATCTCCAGGGAGGGGGCAGCCACCACCTCCCTGGGCAACCTGAATAATGCAGGATTTGAAAACAGAGCTCTTTACAGGGGCTGGGGCTGACTGCCCAGGGGCAGAGAGAGATGTGACCCATGGGTCCCCCTCTAGCCATTAAAAGCACCCAGGGAAGAGAAGGCTGAAACTGTGACATCACCATGCATGTACAGAGACATCGGTCTGCTCTGAGCACAAGTCCTGCGCTGTATTTTGACCAGTTTACCCCAGCACTCAAAGTGTGCCTGCTGTCCAAGTTTGTGGGACATGTGGACAGGGTATCCCAGCCAGAGGATGAAATGGAAAATTAACGCAGCTGTGAAGGCAATCAGTGTCTTTCCTACATACACCTATTATTCCCTGCTAATAACTTTAAAGCACATTGGATCCTTCAAAAAAAAAAAAAGTTTCAAAATCTCTCTTCTATACATTTAAAAACAAATAAAAAAATCTAGTGCCAAAGTTTCTTCACTAAATTAAAAACAAATTTCAGGAAAAGTGGTAGTAAGTGCTAGAGGACAGTAATACATATGAAACTCAGAAAGTGAACACACTATATACAGATAAGTGTGCGCACACGTGTGTGCATTTTGGATTTTTTTGCACAAGCTATTACATTGAAATATATATTTCCATCTTCTCCACTGCGATGACAACTGGGTTTGGTTTTGGGTTTGGGTTTTTTGAAAGACTATGCCAAAAATCTGCTTCGCATTTTCCTTGTGCAACAGCAAAACCTCAGAGCAGATATAAAACACTGGGATTTAAAAGATGTGTATGATAATATACTATTTTCCCTAGTCCTATCTGCAGAAATGCTTGAGAAATAACAGATAAATACAGGGTAATTTCCCCCCATTTTTCTACCTGATAAAAGAGCCAAGCAAGCCACATTTGTAGGAAAAGACAATGAGAATTAAGATCCATGTAAATTAGGATGCTATTAATAGTGAAGATTACTATCCATAGGGTATACAGAGAAATCTTCATACTGGTTATTTTGTTTACACTATTATAAACATCAGCTCAATCATAGATCAGCTTCAGTAATACAATGTAAAATTAAAGGTAGTAATAGTAACTGTCCAATTGTAACTGAAGTTATTGAACACGAGACACCTTCTCAAACATAGTGATAAGAGTTGATGACCAACCTACCTCTCTTTATTTTTTACCAGCTTTACAGTCTTCAAATTTCTTTGGTGAGACACAAACTAACTAGCTTATATTGTATTCTATATCCAAAATGATGGAAACCGAGAAATAAAAGCTACCACTGCCAGCTCACTGATCAACTAATCCCAAATCAACAAAAAAACCCAAACCCCAGAAGGCTAACAGACTCCTAACTGCCTTGAACTGCATGAAAGGAACAGGTCAGTGATCAAGAACTAATATCTAATCAATACTCAGCAATCTCCTTTCAGATGGCAAATGGGCCTAGCTACAACATTAAACAAGCTACCTAGCAAAATGAGCTACTTAAGTATGACCAGATCAATCTGCTTAATAAGGCGAAACAGGCTAGCTACAAATCCTGCAAGCAAAGTATAGAATGAGTAAGTTTTGAGTCCTGGACTCTTGGGCTGACAATCCTTTTGGTGTAGCATGCAAGCCATATCTGAGCATGTTTTACTATCTCTAAAGGAAAACCAAGAGAACCGATACAGAGAAAACATTTCTTCTGCAACAGATGCCCGAATCCTACTTGTTTATTAATACCAAGTAACCCTTGTAGAGATGTGTAGGAACTGACACCACAGGAGATATAATTAGCTAGATGAATGACTAAGAAAAACCAGAGGGAAAATAAACAATGCATGTTTTTAAAATCTATTACCTCACACAGTTTTAGTGTGAATTGGAAATTGGATTTGCATTCCACGACCTCTCCACTTCCTGCCAGTAGCCCTCCATTCTCCCAGTGATCTTAAACAACTATACTTGTCATGTAACTACTAATGATATGTTTTATCTTGGAGTACCTCACAGAAGAAGCATTGACTTTGAAATGTCAGAAAATTTGAGGTTGCCTCCTTTTAACACTAAGCATTTCCCAGATTGTAAAAATGGAGGAGTCATAAAAAGACTGTCATAATTTGATAATGTTTGATATTTTCTCCACAGTTTGGATCATTAAGTCACTGCAATATTAGAGGAACTGCTAACATTTCAATTGCCTTACTATGATTTGGTATAACGGTGGTGATGAATATTTTACTCAACATTAAATAAAAGAAAGTAAAGTATCATAATGGAGTAGCTAGTTCTACAGAACAGCACTCAAGAAACAACAATTTTGATGCAGGTATGGCTCAAATTTTAAAAAAATAAATAAAAACATTGAACAGCTAACAGAAGTCACAACTATTTATAGGATATGTCACATCTGACCCATTTACAGGCAGGCAGTATATGGTCTGCGGCAGACACACACCTTTTGTCATTTGTTCTGAAAATACAAAAAGTTCCAGATACTCCTGAATTTGGTTTGGACTTCAGCATACTTTTACATGTTCCTTCCATACAAAACATTCAACTGTAATATATACTTGGCATTGAAGAGCTTACTGACACAATCACACCTAGGTGCAAGGACACATTCAGCTTGCTGCTGAGTAAAGAAAGTAAGTATTTAAAGATGGGGTCTTAATCACTGAGATGATACAGAACCCCCAAATTCTTCTAATGAAATATACTTACTTATAACTAAACAGTAATAGTAAAAAAGATAATGAGCAATTATAAGAAATTCTTTCTTGTCTAGGTTAACAGTTACACCTTTCACTCACTTAACGTCTTTCTAAGAGGTTGCATGACCACAGCTAGCAGAGCTCTACACAGCCACACTATTTCAACAAAAAGGTAAATTACCCCATGAAAATGGCATTTAATCAGTTTCCCATTACAGAATATAAGCAATCATTTCATTTCGTCAGAACAGCAGGAACTCTACTTCCTTTCAACACTCATGAGGTTACGATGCATCACACTAAAAATAAACACAACCTCCCAACATCTAAATAAACATTAAAATACACTTTCTTTTTATAAAGCCATTATGCTCACAAGTTGTGAGAAGACACCCACAGATGCAAAAAAAAGAAGGCACATAAGTCAAACACGCTCAGATCTCTTTAAGACACATTTGAGAACATAACATGTTTTAATGGAGCTAGATCTTCTGTTACTCTTTACAAAGACAATAAAAACCTCAAGATGTTGCTGATGCAATAGCACCCACATATATTGTTTAACCCAGCCTGCAGCTGAAACAACCACACAGCCATTTGCTGTCCCCCCTCAGTGGGATGGGACTGAGAATCAAAAATGGAAAAAAATCCCCCTAAAACCAAACAAAACACTCCAAAAAACCAAACCAAAAAACCACAGACATTGTGGGTTGAGATAGACAGTTTAATAGGACAGAAAAGACAACAAGAAATTTTGAATAGCACAATTTATTGCCTCCTAAAGTCAATGCTCTGCAAGACCCTGAGCTGCCCTGCCTCTCAGCTCACTCCTTGGCTATATACACAACATGACATTGTATAGCATGGAATATCCCTTTAGCCAGGTGGGATCAGCTGTCCTGGCTGTGTCCCCTCCCAGCTTCTTGGGTGCCCCCCACTTTCTTTGTAGCAGGTCAGTATGAGTAGCTTGAAAGTCCCTGACTGCTTGGGCAACAACTGAAACAGCAGTGTGTTCTCAACATTGTTTTCATCCGAAATACAAAACAGCACTGCTGTCCTCTACTAAGAAGAAAATTAGCTCTATCCCTGCTGAAACCAGGACAGATATGTGCCTGGCCATTGCTAGTTGTACACTAAGGTACTACCAAGCCATCAGATCTCTGGATGTACTGGAGAGCCTTTCTACGTGTACATAAAGTTTATATTGACTGAAAGCTTTGACAGTGAATCCTTTGCTAAAAAACATATTTTGAAGAAATACTATTATTTAATACCATCTACTTACTACTCCTAGACAAGTAAAAACCTACCTCCATGAGGATGACAACCCAGTGTCAAAACAGGATCACTTCAGGTCTCCAGTGAAATCAGATTCACTTTCGCACTATACAATATCTGTGTGTATACACATATAACCACACAGGCATTTATATAAATAACAAACCATATATATGTGTATCAATATGCACACAACATATACATTGATTTGGGGGTGCATACGTATATATGCATGCATCTATGTATATATGGTGCTGCTGTAAGATACAGAGACAAAAATTCAAGGGGGATGAGAGCCAGTTTTATCTTCACATTGAATCAGATATACGGCAAAACAACTGTTGTGGTTTTGCGTGACAAGATTCTGGTGGGGGGCTGTAGGGGTGGCTTCTGCAAGAAGGAGCTAAAAGCTTTCTGTAGGCCCGACCCCAGCTGGGCTCAAGGCTGGACCCACTGCTGACCAAGGCCAAGCCCATCAGCAATGGCCACAGCACCTTTGAGAATCATATTTAGGGTAAAAAAACCCACCTGCAGCCTGTGTAGAAAGGAGTCCACATCAGAGCAGGTTTGCTGAGGGGGAGGTTTGTGACTCTAGGAGGGACCAGGCTGGAGCAGTCTGGGCTTAAAAGACACTCTATGATTTATGGCTGCACCCCATAGCAGTGACCCCCGCTGGGGCAGCTGGTGAGGAGCTGAAGTCCTGTGGGAAAAGACTCATGTTGGAGAAGTTCATGAAGGACTGTCTTCTCTGGGTGGGACCCCACACTGGAGCAGGGGAAGAGTATGAGGAATGCTCCCCCTCCCAAAGAAGGAACTGACTGAAACCCCCATTCCCCATCTACCTCTGTGACACCTGGGGGGAGGAAGGGAGAGAAACCATGATTTAAGTTGAGCCCTCAAAAAAGGGATGGCAGAAGGTGTTTTAAGATCTGGTCTTCTCATTATCCTCCTCTTGTTTCAGAGGGAGTGAGTGTGTGTAGCGTAATGAATTAGATTTTGTTTTTAATTCCATGTTGTGTCCATTCTGCCTATGACGTTAATTGCTGAAACGATCTCTCCCTGTCCTTCTCTTGACTCCTAAGCTTCTCAATACATATTTTCTCCCCGATCCAGCTGAAAAAGGGAGTGATAGACTGACTTGGGTCAGCACCTGGCCTGTAGCCAGGGTGAAACCACCACATCACCCACATGGTATCAGTAATGGCTGCTACTGAACCATACAGTATTGAGATAGCAGGACATGGTAGCTTCTTTAGTGAAAATGGGATGGTAGGGAGAGCATTCCATGTCTAAGTAACTACTACCACTGCAGAACCTGAGAGTGTATTGGGTTCATCTTGGTACATAAATGTTTTATTGGACAAAGGAGGGACAAAAAAGCCAATTCTAAGTACCTATGTCATGTTCATCTTCCATATGAATTCGACTACATGATTCCCATTTCCTAATACCTCCCTTATTTGACTAACACAATTCTTTGCCCAGGAATCTTTGTGACCTTAGAAAGCACAAGCTGATTCAGACTGAGTTGGGTTCTCTCAAACAATCCAATGATCTCTTCAAATTTGATGTGGAAGTGGTCCTCAATGTTCACACACACTCACTTTGGGACTGTGTCCTTCCATATCACAGTCTCCTACTGAGGTAATGAAGCCAATGAACAAGAGTTTCTTGTGATGGCAGAAGTCAGGACACTGCGCAGAAACCCATCCCAGAACATGAATCTCAGAGTCTGACGTACTAAAAATATCCCTTATTGTTTCCACACTTAAAACATCCCCCATGCAAACTCCCTCACTATTTTCCCCCTTCAGAATGAGGTCCAAAGAACCTTGCAAGAAAACAAGAAGCATGAGCGTTTTAAATTTAGGACCCAATCTCTGTGAAAGTAACTGTGGAAGAACATTGCTTCAAAAAAAACCCACAAAAGCAACAAAACAACATTATGAAGCCATTTGTTTGGCTTGCCAGCCCATGAATGACTGTTTGGCCCACCTGACAGCTTAAAATCCAGCATGTTTTTGTTTGGTCTTCCCACAGAGAAAAGACAGCAGCATGCTGTCCCCCTTCACTAAGACACAAATCAACTCCTGCATAGCTCCAGACCAGCCACTGCAGGAGCCGTCTTTTATCCAGCCAACAGGCTACACAAGAAAAGATTTAAGAGGAAGATAAATGTAGCAAAAGCAAAGTGCAACCCATAGCTGAAAGAGTGATGAACTTCAATGATCCATTCACCTGTATCCATTATTTCTGCTCTTGCAGATACCATCTCCAAGTGTTTGCTGGTTTTTCATTAAATTAGTTTTGCTAGAGAAAGTTCTACATATTTAATACAAACCCCAACAACTTAGATGAACAGACAGGAAAACTACACATGGCAAGTAACAATTTTTTAATGCACTACAAGATTAGATTTTCCATCAAAACACAGCACAGCACATAACACAGGCAACAAAGGCCTAGAACTTACAGCACCAAACCAATACCAGGTAAGAAAACAGCTACATACAGAAGTAGCTAAAGTCTCCAGTCTCTAAACTTTCCTGAAAACCTGATGTGACAACAGCTACCTGTCACCTTCAGCACAGGAATATAAAAACACATTCCTAGTTAAAAATCAGAATTCCTCTTAAAAATGAAGTTTGTCAGGGAAATCCAGCCAAGGGTATTTTTTTTATAGTCACTGAGGGGAGGTGTTAAATATTTAAGATACTTTTCTATCATTTCATAAGTCTGTCTCTAAAACATTGTCTCCCATCCCTGAAACTAGTAAGAGCTCCAAACTGCAATTCTTGCACAGAAAACATCCAAATGAGCTTTTGACAACACAGAATAAAGACAGATTCTTTTTCCCAGCTCTTGCAACAAATACCTGTAGAGCTGAAGCACTGGAAACAGGCAGTGTCAGCAAGAAATGCATCAAAAAGCAAATTCTTAATATCTACATAATAACTAGCATTGGCTCTCCAGTCACATCTTTCTGCTAGACTTCTTAATTTGGAAAGTCAAAGCTAACTGTCATTAGTGTGGGCTGGGAAGTAATTTCAGATTTGTTAAAATAATAAAAATTCAGTTCTCTTTAGCCCCTTATTTTGAATTTAAAACTTAATTTCCCAGAAGATCAATTAAGGAATAAATTGTGATTAATATAAATTCAGTGTGCAGAAACACACTTGAGAAAACAAAACAAAACCAGACAAGCATTCTTAGCTTCTCTTTGTTCCATCTCTTATTTTTACTAAAAGCTGCTGGTTCCATTTTTTTTTTTCTTTCTTAATTGTTTATTTATCTCTCATTTAAAATGTATTTATTCTCCACAGGTTCATTTTTACTGTTCTACATTGACTTTCCCTTCCCAGTTTACCAAGAATTGGTGCTTAATCGATTATCAAAATGTGCAAGTATTTTTACAAGTGTGATTATTTCCAGGTTAAAACAGTGCTAGAATTGTGACTAAATAAAGCACAATAGTGAGACTGCTATATAAGACTCTTAAGAGTATGTTTAAGATGGCTGCTTCTTCCCATTTTCAAATCAGCAAGAACAAAGAAATTCCCCCGTTTACTCAGTATAATGGCACATGAACACTATGATTCATTAACTCAATATTACTTGCTTTAGCACTACATTTAAAAAATCATCTGACTTCATATTTATAAATTCTGACTTCCTTAATCAGAAGTAATGTTTATCCTAAATCCTTTATAATTTCTTCATCTCAGTGCACCTACATATCTACAGCCGTATCATTAACTAATAATTTGGCAATTATCTCTTGTAGTAAAAGATCAGATGCTGACAGTTGCTTTCAATTTTAGCAAAATACAATAATAAACCAAAGAACAATTAATATTTTGCTTAAGGTAAAGTTAAAGCACTGTAAGGAGGACAAGAGCATTGCAAAGAACAACCTGTTTTGGCACTTCTTTCTAGGTCAATAAATTCTTATTGCAAAAGCTGAAAAGCAGCAATGAGAAAAGCATTACAAGTTTAATAACTTAAGCATGGCTACCAGATAGAAGACATTCCAAGAATCATAACTATGATGTAGCTGTGCCTAACTCTCCATTCAGTTTATGGCTACCAAAAGAAACAGCACAAATTTTCTAAATGGCTAGAGAGATTTCCTGCACTACTCAGACTAAATACGATATTTAGCTTCCTATAGGATTTGGATCCTCCAATTCACATGTGGCATATCACCGATTTGAATATCTCTATCATCTATTATCTCACCTTGACAAAATCATGAGAATAAAAAAAAAAGGAAAAATCAGTTACATTATGTTTATATTTCTTTGCCTCAAACAGTTTCAATCAGTTGCTTGCACATCATAGCCTACTTTCTTTAAAAAAGCATTTCAGGAAGTAATATTAGAACAAAATAATTTTCCATAAAATTCACATGCAGAAAGTTTAAACTTTTATGTCTTTTAATAAGCAAACCTAGCATAAAACAGAAAGATTAATGAGAAAAGTTAATTTTACTACATGACAAATGTTTAGTTCTGATTTACGTTAAGACTGGTTATGCCTGGATCAAAGTAACACAGGTAAGAAAAATGGCAGCTGATTATAAAATATCAGGAATGAACAGTTAGTTTATTTACCTTTGTAATTCCATCTAAGCTAAAAACTGCATTAATGAAAAGAAATTCACTTGCACAGCAGGAAAACTCTTGAACCTAAGATCTAAACTTTTTGCAAACACTAAAGCAATAATTATTAAGCTGTAATTATTTCCTAAGTCTCTGAAAATGTTCCACTTTACAGGGTTTAAGTGACTGGTAAATCAACATCCCACACACCACTTAAACCAAGTTGACACTTGTTGCAAAATTTCTTGTCTATAAGTTTAAAAAAAAAAAAAAAAAAAAATCAAACACATTATCACAAGCTGCAATTTTCCCTAGGGAGTTTGTAGTACTGTGAGAATCCTTCTCATTTATTTTGTGATAGGGTTAAAATAATTTCACATGCATTAGGTCTCTTGCCTAATTATGTCCACAGATACTTCCATTTACAAATTACAGTACAGTGTGCATTTTCCCCAAATGATTTAAGAGTTCATCTTGAACTGATCTAAAGAGAAGAAAATAAAAAATCATTCCTCTCAGCAATTCTTATAAAACAAGTACACTGAAAGACTAATTTAAGTCTACAGCAACCTGCAAGATAACCAAAAGGCAACAACACACCATACTTAGGACATTTTCCTTTCTACCATCACTATGTCATTTGGTTCAGTATCTAAATAAGGGGGAAAGGTGCATACCTCTGGAACTTCCATAGCAAACTGGAACTGTTTCTACTTGCACTCCTAAGAATAGCTTCTTGACTGGCTTGCCTTCACCTTTGAAGAAGGCTGAGCCTTGCAGCAGTTTCCTTTTTCAGATTTTAATAATGCAACAAAAGTAACATGGAAAGAGGCAGCTTCTTATTGCACGAGTAAAACAAACATAGCACAGACTGAGAAGCAACATAAAATGTAATAAGGAGACCTGGTGCACATATAAACAAGCCAGCACACAATTTAAGTGCTTATTTCTCAAAACTTTCAGCTGCATGATACTCTCTTGTATATTTGCACTGCATACTCTATTCACTGATAGAATAACAAAGGAATACAAGAACACTGGAGACCTCAACCAAGATTCTGATGGATAACGTCGTAAGATGAAGTACTATGTATTTAAACACGCATTTGGGAAGGAAAAAAAACCAACTCAAACAAAAACCCACCAAAAAACCCCCACATCACAAAACAAAAACCAGTAATCTATTTTGTACACAGGGAACTCTTTGTCCTCGTAGCTATTCCAAAGAAAGAGATTTATAGTGAATTCATTCTCAGAATTGCAATGTACTTGTCAACTGCAGAGCAAGAGCACCGCTCAGTGGAACCAGTGGATGAAGCAAAGCTGCTGGAGTCGAAGTTACATATTCACAGCACCACGCTTTAACCAGTTCTAGGTAATTTCACCAAGACAAAATTTTTATGTGAAAAAATTGCTAGCTTTAGTTCATATTACTCAGACTACAATTTAAAATTCCACCCTAAATACTGCTGATTTTCTGGCTTTCTTTCTTACACATAATTACGAAGTTTTCACAAATAACATGCTTTTTTAAAAAAGAAAAAAAGAAGAAATTTTAATTCCAAAAAGGAAGATTTATGGCCATAAAGAAAACCCCTTTAAAATTTGGAACCTGGTATTTCTTATTTAATTTACAAATATTTTCATAAAGTTCCATAACATGGAAAATAATCGCATGATGAAGCGCTAACACAAAAAAAGTGTTATTTCTCACTCAAAATGACAAAAACTGAGTATCAAAAGACAGAAAATGCATACAAGCTGTTGACAGCTAAATTACTTCAAGACAGACTATGCTAGCTGCAGAAGTTCAGATACTGGAAAGGAAAACTGGAAAATCTGTGATGACGTGTTTTGTACTCCACACCCACTGTGAAACTTGCCACCATGAATTCAGACTGTGGATACAGTGATTTGCTCTGACAGTCCCCTTTTCTGTTAACAGTTTGACAAAAGAGGGACAGGTGGATAAAGTAGCCATGGATAAAGACAGATAAAGAAGGTAAGGGAGCCTGTGAGCTGGCTAGCATTTAAAGAGCGCTTCTTTCAAGCCCAGGATCAGTGCATCCCTTTGAGCAAGAAATCAGGAAAGAGTAGCAGAAGACCTGTGTGGATGAGCAGGGAGCTCATAGGTAAACTCAAAGGGAAGCAGAAGGTCTATGAATTGTGGAAACAGAGTCTGAGCACCTGAGAAGAATATAGGGATGTTGTCAGGGCCTGTAGGGACCCAACTAGGAAGGCTAAAGCCCTCTTGGAAATGAAACTGTCAAGGGACATAAAGGATAATAAAAAGAGGGTTTTTAGATATGTGAATAGTAAGAGGATGACCAGGGATAATGTAGGTCCCCTGCTGCACGAGGCGAGTGCCCTGGTGATGGGGGATGTTGAGAAGGTGTAGATATTGAACACCTTTGCTTCGGTCTTCACTTCAAAAGCTCCTCGGGACCCACAGGCACTGGAAGAAAGTAAGAGAGTTTGTGAAATGAAGAGCTTCCCTCTGGTTGAGGTGGGGGTGGTCCAGGAGCATCTCAAAGGGATTAATGCACATAAATCCGTGGGCCCGGATGGGATGCATCCACATGTACAGAGGGAGCTGGAGAAGTGATTGCTGAGCCACTATCATCTTCGACAGGTCTTGGAGAACAGGAGAAGTGCCTGAGGACTGGAGGATAGCCAGTATCACTCCAGTCTTTAAAAAGGGCAAGAAGGAGGATCCTAGCAACTATAGGCCAGTCAGCCTCACTTCTGTCCCTGGAAAGGTGATGGAACAGCTTGTTCTGGATGCCATCTCCAAGCAATTGGAAGAGAAGAAGGTCATGAGGTGTAGTCAGCATGGATTCACCAAGGGGAGATCGTGCTCGATCAATCTCCTAGCCTTCTATGATCTCATCACCGGCTGGGTGGATGGAGGGAGAGCAGTGGATGTCATCTACCTTGATTTCAGCAAGGCTTTCAATACTGTCTCCCATAAAATCCTGATAGAAAATCTGAGAGAGCATGGGATAGATGAGTGGACAGTGAGGTGGGTCAAGAACTGGCTGTCAGACCGGGCTTAGAGGGTTGTGATCAGTGGAGCAGAATCTGACTGGAGACTTGTGACTAGCGGTGTTACCCAGGGCTCGGTGATGGGTCCGGTCCTCTTTATTATCTTCACTGATGACCTTGATGAGGGAATAGCATCCACCCTCAGCAAGTGCCGATGATACAAAGCTGGGAGGAGTGGCTGACACGCAGGAACACTGCGCTGCCATTCAGCGAGACCTCAACAGCCTGTTTGTATCACAACTCACAGTGGTATTTAGCCTCACCAGCTCATATTCACTAATTAAATCCACACAGCTGCTGACTGCTGCTGCCCAGGGGGATGCAGCAACACTTGCTTTAGAGGTCATGACTGCTGCCACCAATATTTCTAGGACACGTTGGCAGGAACTTCCCTTGTTACTGAAGAATTTAAGAATCCAACATTGTTTATAAACCCTGTTTTCATTTAACTAAAAGTTGAGTTCAATTTCATTACTTTTCCTATATTTCTGCTGAGATTAAACTTTTTCCCCAATGTCAAATCCTACTTTAAACTTCAGCTTCATGTTGTTATTCGGAAACCCTATGAAAGGCAATCAAAGAGCTGTGACAGAAGCAGAATAGCAACCAAAACATCATTGAGAGGATGAACTTGAGGTAATTTCTTCTAAATTTAGCCTGCTGAAGTTGACATATCTAAGAGTAAGTGAGAATATATACTGACAGACTAACTTTGATTCCACTCCTCTCATGACAGCAGTGACTAGGGACAGTGAATGAACAGACTCATACAAGGTAAAAGAACCTTGATGTGTTCTGACACTGCTGGCAGAATGAGCAATAGATCAATGGACACCGAATTGCCCACTATTTCAGTGATTTAACAGGAGGGAAAGGAGAAAGGAACAGTGAATAAGTAACTGGAAAATACAAGAGAAAGGAAGCGGTGGAGATGACATTTTTAAAAAATAAAGCCAGCTAACAGAAAAGTATCTTTTAACTTCAATATTAGCTGGAAATAACTTCCATTCCAAAGACCATATTCCCTTACAAAGTTGAATTGTATTCCAAATGGAAAAGATAAATGTAGGTTTCTAAATGTAAATGTAAAGTTAAGCCTCTAATCCTCACAATTATTTCCTTTTAGAAGAAGAGTTTGACACTTTCATAAGATTCGTCAGCTGGATATCAGCAATGTGTCTTTAAAATGCCAGCAGAAGATTCAAGATATCCTTACCTCCATATCTGGCATGAATAAATGACTTTCAATTTTTCATTCCCCAAGAAAAGCTTAAAATACAAAGAACAATGTATGAATGTTTTAATTTTCATTATTTACCTGTGGAAGCAGTAAAGCTTTGAAAAAAAATAAAAGTAATTGGGGAGTGATGTGGTAATGCCTGTAGCAAGTGCAGCAAAAGTGCTCCCAAAAGTACTGGCTCTGGGTGTTGGGTTTTGTCATCACAGACTGTACAGCAATGTGTTTAAATCTAAACCTAAACTAGTGCTGATGCCACACCAATAATGCATTTATTGCTGCAGAGTTTGCACAGTATCAAGGCTGCCCCTGCGACTCTGCCTCCCCAGCAAACAGGCTGGGGGTGTGCAAAACACTGGGAGGGGACAGAGCGAGGACATCACTTTCTCTTGTTTTGCTCTCCCTGTTATCATGGGAGAACAAGGTTAAAAGCACTGGCCTCAACCTTAATCCGGTAGTTGGGCCCTGCATAACTGCAGTGTCTTCAGGGCTGTACCTGTTCCAGCAAAGCCATACAAATTACTTTGTAGCATAAAACATGAGGCAAATTGAAGATGGCTAAGAGTGATTTTCTAAGAAAACCACTATTACAGTCATGCCAGGTTAAATATTTGAGGAGGATTCTCAAAAACTAAAATGCCAGTAAGTCCTAAATCCCACTATGTTCCTCCTTCAACCCAGTCATGCATTGATAAACATTCTGAATTAAATGATCTTCATAAAAATGTATTTAAAAATACACTTTGATACAACTCCAATTTATAATTTGGGTCCTGAAGCCCATTATTAGAGTCATTTTCCATACTGGGTTTCACAGAAAAAAAATAGGCCAACAACTAAGGTTTGTGATTTATTTTTTTACCAGGGGCACTTCAAATGCTCCCTCATGCTCCCTTCTCACTGAGACTTTCTGCACACAGCACTGGGACTGGTGCTAACACATACAGTGTCCTGACATCAAAGAATGTTAGGGGCCAGAAGAGACCTTGAAAGATTATCTAGTTCAACCCCCAACCACAGCAAGAGAGCAATGTTAAAAAGTATCCTTGGAGAAGAGCTGAAAGGCTGATAAAGAGGAAGCATCCAGCTCCAGAGGGTTCAAGAGCTGGGGCATTGCCAGAGATGTCCCAAGTCAAAACTAGGCAGAAAGGGAAAAGTGGCAACTCCCTACCCAATTCAAGGACTATGCAAAAGACCCCCCCTCACCTTCAAGAGCATACATGCTAATTTGAATATGCTTGATCGATAGAAGATGATGCAGTAATTACTAACCAATTACTGTAAATTTAGGCAGGTTTCTCTAATCCTGTAACAAAATAAATAGATTGTAAATTCTATGTGTATGGGGCTAGTCTTGTGGAAAACCACAAAATCCAGATGTAGCACCTATCTGCACAGACTTGGAATAAATCTAATACCTCTGCTCTGTGTGTGTATTGGCGTACTGCATACTGGGTTAACAACCCCACTTGACAACAGTATCAGTGGACATCACTGAGAAGAACCTGGGTCTGTCCTACTAACACTCACCCATTACATATTTATAGACATTCATGATGTCACCCCTCAGTCTCCTCTTCTCCATGCTAAAGAAACCCAGCTCCCTCAGCCTTTCCTCATAAGGAGGGTGTTCCACTCCATCATCTTGGTGGCCCTGCGTGGGACTCTTTCGAGTAGTTCTAGGTCCTTCTTGAACTGAGGGGCCCAGAACTGGACATAATATTCCAGGCGCAGTCTCACCAGGACTGAGTAGAGAGAAAGAAGGACTTCTCTTGACCTCCTAACCACACCCCTTCTATAACACACTTCAGGATGCCATTGGCCTTCATGGCCACAAGGGCACATTGCTGGCTCATGGTCATCCTGGTCACCATGGTCACCAGGACCCCAGGTCCTTTTCCCCTATGCTGCTCTCCAACATATCTGTCCCCAACCTATACTGGTACATAGGGTTGTTCTTCAACAGATGGAAGACTCTGCACTTACCCATGTACTTCAGACTTATGGGAGAAGGGAGTAACACTCACAGGCCATAAAATTCTCATGGGGATGAATTCTACCAACTTTAGCTGGAAGTTGTCCCTGCTTCTATCTGACAGACAGCAAACCAGTAACTAAAATATCTACAGCTGCTGGTCCAGCCAATACCATAGCAAGATTCATTACCCTGTTTTTCCAGGGTTTTGCTATTCTAATCTGGAAATATATCCATATCTAGCACAACAGAAAGCCTTAAATGATGAGTGCATTTACAAGAAAAAGACATAACAAATTTATACACTTCCTTCCAATTATGCTAAATTTCTAGGACACAGATTGGTTCTTTGGGAAGCATTAAAATGTTCAGAACTTAAACACTAAGAAATCTGTTTTGATCACCACAACGAATTACCTGGTAAACTAGTCTTCATAATATCAATGCCAACTTGAAGCCCAGGTTCTGCTGCAAGAACTGCATAATCTCCTTGATGAGAGACATTGAAGTTGTAATTCGAATAGATATCAAAGACGTTATTTGCCAGGAAGGGTTTTCCTTTTGATGTCCTTTGCAAGTCTATTTCATTCCAAGGTATGCACAACTTTTCTGCAATTAATTTCCGTATCAGCAGGCGACCAGCCTATGAAATAAAATGGAAGCGATTCATATAGAACAGTTCTCCTATGTGCAAAATATATGTGATTGCTAGAAAGCCATATGGCTAAAAAAAAAAGTGGGTTTATTATCACCAATAGAAAGTAATAGTGTATTTTAGCTACGCAATTTATACATCTCCCTCTTTTATAAAAGCCTGTGTCAAGTAAATTTAATCAAGAGTTGACCAGACTCAAGTATATAACAATGGTTACCACTATCCTGACAAAGATAATCCAAGACCAAAAGGAAAGCTGCACCAGCCTAAAGGAATCACATAAAATACTTCCTCCCCTTCATTTACTTACGTAGGACACTTTATTGCACAGATGAATACTTTTTTATACCATACTTAACAGTAAAACTGCCTCGGTGGCTTTCCTTTCAGTACATTCCTTGAGTTAGCGAGGCGCTAAATGAAAAACTGAACAGCTGAAATTGATGAGTAACTTTTTATAGGCTAATTAGCAGAAGCCAGTATTATTACCACATTGTTATGTGAGATTTAAAAGCTGAATTACGTAAAACAGCTTCGTCCTCTTGCACATCACTACTGCCTTCACGTACAGCCTGATCCTGGCATATGCTGATCCTGGCTCCTAACCAGGCACCGTGACGTAAAAGCTGCCAAGTCTCCCAGAATAACTGCTCACTGCAGACTGCCTACCGCCTGTGGGGCGAAGGTGTAAGCAGGGCAAGCAATTACTGCCCCACACAGGAAGGCAGAAATTGGGCCAACACCGCACCCGCTGTCAGGCAACGGCGTCCCCACGGGAACGGGCTAGTGCGGGGCCACGGGAGATGCCGGAGTGGGCTCCTCAGCGGAGGGGGGGTCCTCAGGGGAGTGGCTCCCCCCACGCCCCGACCCCGCGGAGGGGCAGGGCGCCGCCGGCGCCACTCGCACTCGCCGCAGCAGCGGGGACGGACGAGACGGAGGGCCCAGGGCAAGGCGGCCCTTCCAGTCCCGCCCGTGGGCTAACGCCGCCAGCCCTGAGGGAGGAGAAGCCGCCCCCCGCCGTGCCCCCCCGCCGGCATGTACCAAGGCGGCTTTGGCATCGCGGGCAAAGACAAACTGGCCGATGCGGTCCTTCTCCTCGGGCTGCACCAGCCGCGCCGCCAGCAGCCACTCCTCGCGGCGGGGGCGCCAGGCAGCGCAGGGGAAGGCCCAGCGCACGCTCCCCATGACGCCCGCGTCGGCCAGCGGCAGCAACGGGCTCACTCCTCCGCGACCGCCCGGGTCAACTCCTCCGTGCGCCTGTCGGCGGGCGGGAGAGGTCAAGTGACCAATCCAGTATCAGGGTGGCCTGTGAGTGACAGGGGAATGCGACAGGTATGGACTTATCAGGGGAAAGGCGGTGCCTGCGGCTCAGCTACACCCGTGGTGTCGTCAGCGCGCCCAAAGAGGAACTCGCTGAGGAGGTGGGCGGGCTCTCGACTAAATTGACGGTTGGGAAAGCCATTCCGAGCGCAGAAAGCGGGAGAATGACACCGGAAGAAGCCAATCTGCTGGCGCTGCAGCAACGGAGGGTGGGCCAGACTGGTCGGCGAGCTGCTGGTGTTGGCTGCAGGTGGGTGCGCGCTGTTCGGAGGGAGCGCTAAGGGCGGGGGGGAGGGGTGAAGGAGGACGCAGCTTATTGCCGGTTGCGGAGAGGAAGCAGCGCTGGAAAGCGCCACATCCCGTGGCCAGGCCCCACAGTCGCGCTGTGAGAGGAGGGGAAACGCTTTGCACCATCCTTGCTTATCCTGTCAGAATTAGTCCTCCCTTAGAATGAACAGAGCTCCTACAGGGCGCATGCGCGGACGGCTGGGCATGCTCAGTAGCGGCGCTGAGGCCACTGCCCGCCCTCTGGCAGGCGGGGCGAGGGGCGGAGGCGAGGGCCGTAGGGAGAGCTCTAGGGAGAGCTGTAGGGAGAGCTGTGCTTGTACTCACCGACGGGATGCAGCTTCGGGCTGGCAGCAGCTGCGGCTGGGTTGGTGGTGCGGTGATGAGGTTGAGGATAGCAGATAACCCCGGCCATGGCTAAAAGAACGCAATTTGACTGTAACTTCGGGTGTGCCCCGGCTCTGTGTGAGAGGGACAGGGCCGCGTTCACCCCGTTGGGGCTGCAGCCTTGATGGCGGATGATGGACCCGGCGCTCTGGCCCCGAGGTTGCCGTTCGTACACCCATATTCTCGCCGAACCATCCCGCACCCCAGGAGCTGTAGCAACAGGGATGGCCCCACTGCCTTCCCCGGGCTTGCTGCCTGGAAGAGAGACACTTGTTCACGCACCACATGCGGGTACTGCATCACCCCAGTTTGATTCTGGCTTCCTAAGGATATGCCCAACCAAAAGCCGTGAATATCCCGTCTGCTTTGGTATGCAAACACCTACTATGGTTGTTGTCAGGCCTGGATTCCCCTGTGCCCTCAATTACAGGTCACCTCTAAGTCATCACAAGGTAATAATTCTGGGTTTGAAGTTGGGCTATGGCTAAAAACTTTAGGGCTCTTTGGAAAAATTGTGACACTTTGTGTTGCTTGCCTTTAGAAATACACTTCATTTTGTATTGATCATACACTAATTAGTCAAAAACACTGAAAATTACGTTATTGCAGGTATTTCTGACAACCTTCTATTGGTTGATGGGATTTTTTTTGTTGTTGTTTCTTTGTTTGGCCTTCACCATTCCCATCTCACAATATAAAAAAGTCCTGTTTCTACACAGGCCAGAAGTGCTGTTTTTCCGCCTGAATTCTCAGTTGTAGCTGAGTATAGGTTGGTCTTTGCGAAATCTTTTAAACGCAGAGGTAACATTTTGGGAAAAGTGTTTCAGCAAGGAATCACTAGTGTAACTCGTTTATTTTTCAATATGATGCCTAGTTTTCTTCATGACTTGGTCAAGCAAGGGATGGCATACGTACTTCCTTATGCTTTGCCCAAAGGCATAGACAGTTAAATGACAGCAGAGGATTTAGCAGTCAAAAAACCCAACAAAACCAACAGGAATGTGCTATTCACGAAGATCAAATTGTAGCTGAGGCTTACCTTTCAAGCATTGTATTCTGCACAGTTTGAAGAGGGAATTGTGGCCCTATCTATATTTAGTTACTGACATGTGATAGTACTAATGGAATGTGGATCTTACCTAGTTCTAAAAACCCCTCAGGTTTGATTAATAGGTTTGTCTTTTCCAAGCTTTCGACTTAGAGATGCTTTAGCAGATTGATTTTATTAAGAAATAAGCATAACGTGTAAGTGCAAACTGAGTTTCAAGATGTACTATATAATATGTAATATAATTAAGAATATGTTAAATATAAACCCACATCAGCTTTTATTCCTGAAGAATTAAAACTTTAGGACCTGTGAACACTGCTTTAGATATTACAAAGGAGTCAAGCTGAAGGTGATCCTGCTCTGACAGGGGGGTTGGACTAGGTGATCTTCGGAGGTTACTTCCAGCCCCTATTATTCTGTGATTATGGATATGATTTTTATTATATGTAAAACATGCTATGATAAAAACCTATGCTAAGTAATGCTCAATATTGCATTTATAGTTTGAAAAAAACACATTTTCATGATACACAGAAATGACCAAGTGCAGAACCCAGTAAAAGTGATTCCCAGATTTTTCAGGGGTTTTTTTGCCAGAATAAGAAGTATAGCATGGCATTTTAATTCCACTGTGGTTTTGGTTAGAGTCTTTTTTGTTTGGTTTTTTTTTAAACGAATCTCAAACTTGTCCTTGAACTTTTTTAGCTAAGAAAATAATTTCCAAAGGACCTTGATGAATTTGAGAAATTTAGCTTCAGTCAGTTTGAGTTCTTCTAAGTGATTGTTTTCTTTTTCCTAATAGATTTGTGTGCTTGTGAGAGGGTATGCAATTAAAGATCACTGCTTGCAGAGAGGGAATCTTCCACTTTTGGAATGCATCCAAGCATCAGGGCAATCTCACTGCTTCCTGCTGGTATCATGCTGGGGTTGTGGGGGGGGTTTTATCACTTCTAAAGAACCCAGAGCTTTAAAGTCTCTGTGTCACCTTTCCTTCTTAGAATACCATCTCAATATGTATTATTGATAAATGCCACTTTTGTGGATTAAATGTCTTGGAATGTCACATGCATCTTTTTTGATTGTCTAAAAATGATTGAATATTAATTTACTGTGAAGTTCAGTTATTTTTGAAAAAGCTGTGAAACTGAGTTGCACTGAAATTTCCAGGTATAACCTGGAATTAAGTTACAGTCTGTTTTCAGTCTTAGACAGTCACAGAATCATAGAATCATACATAGAATCTCCTGAGTTGGAAGGGACCCATAAGGACCATCAGGTCTAACATCTGGCTCCGCACAGGCCCATCCAAATCAGAGCATGGGACTGAGTGCATCATCCAGGTGCTTCTGGATCTCAGTCAAGCTCAGTGCTGTGACCACTGTCCTGGGAAGCCTGTTCCAGTGCACGACGACCTTCTCAGTAAAGAACCTCTTCCTGATATCCAAGCTAAACCTCCCCTGATACAACTTCATACCATTCCCTTTGGTTCTATCACTGGTTACCAAAGAGAGGAGATTGGTGCCCACCGCTTCACTCCCACTTGTCAGGAAGCCATAGACCATGATGAGGTCTCCCCTCAGTCTCCTCCAGGCTGAACAAACCAAGGGTCTTCAGCCTCTCCTCATAAGTCTTCCCCTCGAGACCCTTTCCCATCTTCTTTCCACCTAAGCTCTAGAAGAAGGTCCCTGTTCAGTCAAGCTGGCCTCCTGCCCCACCTGCTTGATTTCCGATGCTTTGAATTTGCCTGTTGCTGTGCTTTTAGAAGGTGGTACTTTAAAAGTGACCAGCATTGGTGGACCCCGATGCTTTCAAAAGCAGTTTCCCAGGGGACCTTACCAACTTGTTACCTGAGTAGCCCAAAATCTGTTCTCCCCGTATCTAGTGTTGAAGTTTTGGAGGCACTTTCCCTCTTCTTACCAAAGATTTTAAATTCCACTACTTCATGGTCACTATGGCCAAGATGGTCACCTGCCTCCACTTCTCCAACAAGACCTTCTCTGTTTACAACCTTTCCTTGTCAGCTCCCTTAATACCTGAACAAGGAAGTTAGCATCCAGTTGCTTTAGGAATCTCCTAGACCTGTTTCTATTAGCTGTATGGTGTACCCACTTAATGTCTGGCAAGTTGAAGTCTCCATTAAGGACAAGAGCAGATGATCTAGAGGTATCTTAGTTTCTTCAAGAATAACTCATCAGTGTCTATAGTAGACTCCCTCTCTCTACAACATCCCCTCTATTTGTTTGTCCCTTAATCCTTACCCAGAGACTCTCAACAGTGTCATTGCCAACTGAAAGCTCTGTGCAGTCCAGCCCCTCCATTACATACAGTGGCACTCCCTCACCTCTCCTGCTCTGCCTGTCTCTTCTGAAGAGCCTGTTACCGTCCATCGCAGCACACCAGTCACAGGACTCTTCCCACCAGGTTTTGCTTAATGATGTCATACTTCCAGGGCTGAGTCAGAACTTCTAGCTCTTCTTGCTTGCTCATGCTCCGTGCATTGGTGTAGAAGCACTTCAGATGTGCTTCGATGTACACCACACCTCTTGAAGCAGACTTAAGGAACTCTGACACACAGCACCTCTGATTGTAGCAAGCCATCCCATATTTTATCACCAGCCATATGGATGCACTTCAGCTGGACTTTTGGACCCACCCCTGACTCTGACATACTGCCACCTGGCTCACTTCTAGCTAGCCTGGCTTTACCCCCCTGTCCCTTCAGATCTAGTTTAAAGCCCTCTCCACAAGCCTTGCCAACTCCTCGGCTAGGATCCACATTCCCCTTTTGGACAGGTAGACCCCATCTACCACCAGCAATCCTGGTGCTGAATAAACCATCCCATGATCAATGACAGTCAAAATAATAATACAATGCAGAATTATGGAACTTTGTAATTAGCATTTATACTTTAATTACATTTAAATACACTTGTCTTTCTCATCAGCAATTGGAATTATCACCAAGTCCTTTCGATCCCTGTTCTATTCATATTCATCTTGCTGAATATTAAATTAGGTTCTTTTAAATTAGATGTGTAGTGGGGAGTGCTGTCTTTAAAAACTGTTAACAAATTACTAATTTCCTTCCCTTTGAACAGTTAAGGAATGAAAATGGCAATTTATCTTGATGGGTATATAGAAGACTTAATAATATTTTTAATATTAATTTTAAAATGCTGACCCTGACATTTAAAAAACTTACAGTACAGTTAAATTTTATATGAAAACAAAATTAAAATTTATCTAGATAAATTTATACAGTTCTTTCACCTTTTTTGGTCTTAATTCTTTCTTCCTCAGTACATAAAGTATTCTGTAAAACACCAGCATTAAAGATTTCTCTTTTTTTTTTTTTAAATCCTGCAAATAGAACATACTATCCAAGCTAGAAGACTAAGCAACAAAGGCAATGTTCTCTTGAAGAACAATATATGTCTCCTAAGATATCTGCTAAGAGATATTAAGAAATTTTTTTGGGTGAGTGCTGTACAAAAAATGCTGTAGCACAGCTGCTTCGAGATACAGCAGCTGGATTGTTTTTTCAGTTGTTTGTACCAAATAAACATTGAGCTTAGACTGGTTTTGCCAGCTGCCTTAGTAGAGAACATCTACACACAGTGTTTTTTATACTGCCTGAATGCCACATGTCAGATTAGCATCTCTTGTGCTGGGAACAGTCTTGGGCTTCAGTCCCATGATAAAGGTTTGGTCATGTTTATTGTCAGGCAGGCAGGGCCCCAACATGCCTTTTCTGCAAAGTGCTAATAACTACACATGCAATACTTCTGTGTAATTAATACTTTCATAAAACATCCCCATGGCTATGAAAAAGTCACATATATTTGTGTATATACATATTTATCTTGCTATTATAAAGTGATTAAAAAAATGGTGTTTAAGTCTTCTCCAGTACCCATCTGAACCCTGTGTCCTCCTCTGGGTGTTCATGCTCCATTCTTATTACACAGGACCTTGCCCTCCCTTGTTTAATAAATTTTCCCCTGCTATTCACTCAGAATTAATTGCACATCCTATACCATTATTAACTTCATTAGCACATTCAAACTTTTGTAACCATTTTATCTGTCAGTCATAGCATCTCAGGTTATTTTGACTTTCCACAGATAATGTATTTCCTATGAGCATGTTCTGATCAGTGCTGTGATGGCAACTACAGTAGAGCCTGCACAAATCTCTGCTCAGAAGTTCACTCCGTAATTCTGGTTTTTTGCTGTTTCAAATCTGGTGAAAGGGATGTGAACACCATTTCTAGGAGCCATATTGCAGGGGTTATGATTTAATGTGTGCCTGTTGGATTCCTGTTGAAGTTTAACAACAGTATGTTGTGTTTGCAGTCTCTTAGAGTAATTTCTAGGATTCAACAAATATCCAGGTTATGAAATTGATACTCAGAAGGGCAGCTGGAAGGATAAGTATAAACAAATAAATTACACATTTCAACTTGTTCCGTGTACAGAATTATAAATGCATCTCAGAAGGATTGCTGATGGTGCCAACTAAAAGTCTTCATAACTGTGTTATATCTTATAACTGTATTTGGAAAGGGAGCTTCAGCATTGGTGAAATAAAAGAATTCCTCTAGAAATTCAGTGAGGCTCTGGCAGCTGTTTGTCTGGCATTCAAATATTAAGGTCACTTGAACATTTTCTTGTAGCTCTTTGTACCAGTAGATTAGGTACACATTCCTACTAATAGGAATGTGTGTATATCTCGTATTTTGACTATGGGCTTATCACCTTGGCATCTGGGTCAAGGAGCTTCTTATGTTCTAGGCTGTTTCATCCCTTATTGTCTTGGGGAGAGGACAGCATCAAAACAGAGGCATCTTGTGAACAGCAGAACTAATGAGGTCTGGGTCTTTACTAGTGAACTTTGTGACAGACCGTAAGAATGCTCATACTCTTAGAGCTCCCAGGTGGTCCCTTAGTTCATCCACTGTAATCACCAAAATTACCTTACCACCCCCAGCCTCCTTTTGCTCACCCGCTAGCTGCTTTGTGGCGATACATAGGCTGGTCAGTTCTTGCTGCTCAGCTGTCAGGTGTGCAGAATGCCTTGCCCTGCAGATGGAGATCTGTACAGATAGCTTTGAGGGGTACTGCTATGTCCCCAAGCCTGTATTATGTGGGATTGACCTTACTAACTTTGAAGTCTGCATCAGATTTCACTGTAATGGCCAACAGGCCACATGTTTGATGTAACTTTTAAGCATAAAACCAGGGCAAATGTATTGCTTTCAAGGGAGTTTGGTTTTGAAGGTTGTGTTTTGTTTTGTTTTGTTTTTTCAAGAAAATGACTAATAACCAGGTATTTGTTCGTCTAAGATGTGTTAACATTCAGTATGCAAATAGAGAAGTCTTGTCAAGTGGTAGGCTAGCTTGAATTCGGTCACATCACAGAACACATTTGATCTCACCATAGGCAATGCCCAGTCACACAGGCCAGTTCTCAGGGTCTGGTGCATCGTGTTACAAGAGATGCTGTAAGGCTGGTTCCCTGACAATTGCCCACTGGATCAGATGCTGAAAGAGGGCTTCAGTATAGGGATGTTACCTGCCATGTTAAGAAGTTGTATGGCACACAACTGTAGGTTAAGAAATATTAATAGGAGATCCTAACTCTAATGGAACTATCTTCTGGATTACTATATTGATAATCCACATAAAGACAGACTTGGTAATTGGAATCCCGTGAGAGTAAATGGAGCAAACGTAAGGAGGCTCATTGCCCAGCTTTCCTGAATCTACTCAAAACATGCCTGCACCCCCTGTTTTCTACCCTTTCATCAGTAACTTGATAAAATATTTATAACTATTGATTAATTCATATGGCTTTGTAGAAGAATGCATGAAATAATTATAAATGCTAGTTAGCCTTGTTTAGCCTACCAAGTTTTAGGTATTGTTAAGATTTTTTTGAGGGCTCTAAAATCAACAGATTTTATCATCTAACATCTAAAGTGGTAGATGAGTACCAAAATTACCAAATAAAGCTTTTAATAAAAAATAAGGAGATATTGGTATTACAGATTAGGATGCACTGGAAGACCTGCAGATTGGAGTAGTGTGACACTAATGAGATCTAAACCATAATGCTGCAAACCAAATTTTATATTGGTAAAAGTCATGAGATCACACTGGAGTGGATGAAGACTGCAAGAAATAATAAGGAAAACAAAAAATCAGTCTTATAAATTAAATTTGGAAAGTTTGACAATTGTGAGTGAATATACAAAGGAAAATTAGGTCATGATAGTTTTAATAGAAGAACAAATATATATAAGCATTAATAAATCGTGTAATTAAAAGAAGGTTTGCGGTCTTGGCACCAGTGTACTGAAATAGTCTTTCTGTGGAAATAGTGGTGGAAAAGTAAAAGTTTCTGAAACAGATTGTTTTAATTAAAGTGATTATATGATGTCTTTGCTTAAAGTAGCAGAGACAGACTTGATGACACTTGATTTTTCTATGTTCATTATACAAAGATGAATATTACTGATGTTGGTAATTTTACCTACAGAAACCAAGAAATAGGTTGGACCTTGGGGTAGAAATTGTGCATAAAAGGAGAAAAACTTCTGTTATCAACTGCAGAAATGTGTGAAAAGGTTTACATTTCCTTTAGAAGAAACGTTACTTTTTATGATGCCAAATAAACTCTGAAATTCATTTTTTTTTTAAGTTTCATTCAAATGTGGGACAGTCATTTTACGGAAACAACTCTGCTTTTGAGGATTCAATCTTTTGAGGAACAGGCTTTTTAAGTTCATAAGAAAAGGATATTATAGAGAATTCTGACATACAAAAAAGCATTATGATTGATGGAAGTTGGTATTTATGAGGCCATACATTATCAGAATAAAATGGTGGTCTTGTTCTTCTGTATTTTCCTAGTTCCTCAGGCTTAGAATGGAAAGAGTGAAAACGTGAGATTGTCTTGCCATGGGAAGGAGAAGATGACTGCTCCAAGGGTGCCAGTGCTGGCAGCAAGATCAATGGATCTCTACTATTCCAGGAGACATGGAGGTCTATTTGTGGTTGGAGCTACCTGACTAGATAAAGTATAGATCAGTCTGCTATGAAGGTCCTCCTATGAAGAAGACTGCCTGATGGCTTAGTTTGCTCTAAATGTATCATGTTATCATATAAGCCTTTCCATGAATTTAAAAACCAAACCCAGTATTTTTTTGGTTTCCGAGTTTGGCTTGGAATTTTTTATTCCCCTTCTTTGTCAATGCAGGTGGGATATTATCTGTTACTAATTTTAATTGGAATTGTGGAAGCAGAATCCTGCACTAGAAAAACCATGGAATGTTTTCTTAAGCTTTAAAATAGGCAAGTTGGTCTCAAATTTGCAGTAAGGGCAGTTTATGCATCTGTAGCGATATAAATAGAACTTTAAATAGGTGTAAAAAATATATTCAAGTTTGAAGTTTCTTCATGTTATTGGAGTAAAAAAATATTAATGTGAAAAATAGCAAAGCCAAATTCTCCATACAAACAATGCACTTCAGTCTAGGGATTTTCATCTGAAGAACTTGGCTGCTGGTTTGCACTGTCTACTTTAAATTGGTTCTGAAGCCTGTTAATTTACACCGCTGTAAATGAAGCTCACAGCATGCAGTGTAAGTTGTAAGCAAACATACAGCTTCCTAGCAAGACTAGAGGTGCAAGATAAAATCAGAATCAATTGACTAAACACTGAAAAGTTGCACTGCCACCAGACTATCTCTAAATCATCCCACTCTGTAAGCCCCAGCAATCCTGTGACTAGTCCAGGCTGTCGGTGTTTACTTCTGTTACTTTAGTCTGGAATACCTAATGGGAATCTACATAGAACATGGTCTAGTAGCCTGTGCCTCTCTTCTACTGTAAACTGGAGAAAGGCCATTGGTCTGCTTTGAGTTTTGGGGTTTGTAGTGTACAGATGAGCCTTCTGGAATCTTAAAAGCATGTAACAAAGTTCTCCATCTACATTTTACATTAAATTGTAAAAGGTTTGGTGGGTTTTGAGGGTATCCTGGATTTAGTCTTTCTCTTAAATGGCCATTCAAAATTTTAATACACTCCTCGGTGTGCTTTCTGTGGACTTTATTGAAAAAAAATCCTACAGGTGGGTACTATATGTAAGGTTGTTCTTCGATATATGTTAGATATTTCACTCTTCAAATTTTGCTATGCGTATATATTTTGCAAAGTAGAAGTATTACCAAATTCCATGTAAAAGTCACTTACAAATTTATAGCTGTGCATAGGACTTACAAACCAGATTCAATGCTGAGAATTTTTTTGTTTGTTTTATGGCATACTAATTTATTTGTACATTAAACACTAGGACTGTAGAATCAATTACTTATTTTTCCATTTCAGTTTCAGGATTAAATTGAAGAAACCATGGCAAATCAACGGGATTACATTAGCAGACCTATTTGCAATGGAATTTCTGTTCCTGAAAATAAAATCAATTCCTTAGTGGCTGAAGGTCATGGACAACAAATTCTAAAAGTGCTACAAAAGTTCAGAGAACAAAATATATTTTTTGACTTTAAAATTCTTGTGAAAGATGAAATAATTCCATGTCATCGTTGTGTACTGGCAGCATGCAGTGATTTTTTCAGGTAAACCTAACTTTGGTGTGAATTTGGAGAAAATGGATTATAAGTTTTCTGGGAGGGAGGGAAGGAATATAATTACAAAAGTTAAATCATCACAGCTTATATATGTCTGCAGAGTTTTGAGCAAAGCATTCAAATATCATATTAAGGGTAGCAAAAAAAAACCAAACCCCAAACAAAACCCAACAAAAAAAAGCAGCCAAAATATAGTATTAGATGCCTACCCATATCCCAGATATGTCTGTCTGTATTTCCAGAGTGACACAAAGACTCTGAGATTCAGACAGCAGTCTGTACTCTGAAAGACAAATGCCAAACCCTAAGTACATGGTTCTGCTGTTGGGCAGAATTGACACGAGTTGTGTATCTTTAAGACTTACCTGTATCTGTATTTAAAGGTCTGCAAGGGTATTGTTTGGCTTTGTATGCAACAGTCTGCATACTTGGACACATTTATATTGTGAAACATAACAGGTTGATTACAAATGTATCTTGCATTGAGCAATTGTGGATAAATTGAATAGGATTTTGGAATGGGGCTGGATTCTGTTTGAGTAATCAGTACAGTAGTTTGTCTTCAGAGGTATCTAAACATATTTTTTTTTTAAACTACAGATTTCAGCCTTTCAGCATGAAATGGATGTGTTATGCATTCTTAAAGGAACAGACAGATCATTCATATACAGTATATTTATTTATGAAGAACCTTGCTAACCTTTTATTAAGGCTCAAGCTTGCAATTCCACACTATTCTGTTTCCAGATACACTTTTTACTAAAACAGAAATCTAAGGTGCTTCAACAATGAAAAAGTGGGCCCCCTAGAAATGAGTTAATGAGCTATATTCAGGCGACAAATGTTATTTTCAAATGGCCTGAAACATCTCGTGATCTGTAAGAGTCTGCCATGTATGGCAGAAGACAGAGGCTAGATGTGTTCTTAGGACTACTGAATAGAGAAGAAATGCAGATGACATAAGCTATTTCTCCATAGATTATGTTTTTTCTCTGACACACAGAAATACTTGTATTTCAAGTGATTACTGCTTGACAGCTCAGAGATGCTCTGGTATAAGGAACATTAGGATGAAATAGTTTCTAGTGTCAATTTTTAGAACTTAAGGACATGGTAACATATGTGTCCTTTTTACTACCTTCAGTCCTTTCAGGTTAAAATTTGCCAGGAGAGACCTCTCCTTGTGTGTAACAGTTGGCAACAGCAGCCATCAAGTTCGTAAGTTGTGGAATTCAAGGCTCATATGTTACCTTCAGGGAATATATACTACCTAGTTCCACTTTATTAATTTTAAAATGAAAACACCTTTTGTCTTCCTTGGTCTTTGGACTTCTCTTAGTTTTGGTTTCATTGTGCAAACCCAAGATTCAGCAACATTCTGCTTCCTACTTAGTAGCTTTCAGAATAAAGGCCTTTGCTTAAATTACTCTCTTTCTACTAGTATTGTTTAGTTGCTATTTTACTCTGAAATTTAGAAATCTGTATCATAGCTGTTGGGTCATATCATAGCCACACAAAGCTAGGACACTGATGTTCACTTCCCAAAAAATATGCTATATAGTGATTGTTTCACAGAAGTATGGGATTTTAAAAATCACACACTATACGGATGCTAATTGTATAACTGAAATAGAACACTTTTTAAAAAAAACCCTGTGATATATTACTAATATATCACTTAGTATTTTATTATTTATCTAAATCTTTATCCACCATCATCTTTTGTCACATTCAGAAGCTGTCGCTATCACACTTTGATGCTTCAGCTCTGGGAGGGTAGGGCATGTGATGTTGCAGCACTGTTCTGTTGCCAGCACTTTGATTATTTGCCAGGCTTGACTTTGATTATTTTGTCCTGCCATGTTAGGTTGTGTGAAATAGTTAAATGTTACTACATACTTAGTAATAAAGTAGTACAATGAAATTGTAATGAAATTTGCACAGATCTACTGATCAGTACAGTTTGTTCCACTGTTTCAACCATCGTTCCTCTATCTACTTTCTGCACGTTTCATTGTGTCATGTATGTCAAAATGGCCTTTTATTTTTCCTGACATCTGCCTGTACCCATACATCTATCTGTCAACTCTAAAGCAAGAATTAAGTTTCCTCATGTTATTTCTTCCCTTTCACCCCTCACCTACATTACTAAGGAATGCACTCATCATCCATCCTGCCATGTACTCAACCTGCAATTTGGAAGGCCTTTTTTCACTTAATTTTCTGTATTCATTCACAAACTGATGCTGCCCGAAACAATTTCCCATTTTCTCTCACATTGAGAGCTGAAGATTTCATTGCTGTCTGTGAAAATCCATACAAAACACAGGTGCTGCTATAATTTTATGAGCCATCAATTTGAATATGTCCTCACAGCTGCCACCTTTTTTTTTTTCAACCATGTCAAGCAAATGCATTGTTCTCACTTAAGAGAACCTCCATATTTTACACCTCTGCAGCCTGCCCACATTATTATACACCGATTGTCTCCTTCCTCTCATGTCAGCATTCTCTACTGTTTGCTAGAACTTTAATTTCTGTGTATATCTTCTATATTTTATTCACAGAGCCATGTTTGAAGTTAATATGAAAGAACGAGATGATGGCAATGTTACTATTAGTAATCTATCACCCAAGGCAGTGAAAGTTTTTCTTGATTACGCTTACACGGGAAAAACTGAGATAACAAATGATAATGTGGAAATGCTCTTCCAGCTCTCATCATTTCTTCAAGTTTCGCTCCTTTCCAAAGCTTGCAGTGACTTTCTAATAAAAAGTATTGATCTTGTGAATTGCTTACAGTTGCTTTCTCTCTCAGAAAGTTACGGTTCTGTCCGCTTATTTGATCATGCGCTAGATTTTGTACAGCACCACTTTTCCTTGCTACTCAGGTCAAGTGATTTTTTGGAGATGAATTTTGAGATACTGCAAAAATGTCTCGAGGCTGACGAACTAAATGTACCTGAGGAAGAATCAGTGTTGAACGCTGTCCTTCAGTGGACCAAACACAACTTGGAAACACGACAGAAATACCTACCTAATTTGATTAAAAAAGTGAGACTACACCAGTTACCCGAAAAGACTTTACAGGACTTTCTAGATTCTGAAGAACACTTACTTAAGAGTGCTAATTGCTTAGTAATAATCAATGATGCAGTTCAAAGCGTGCAGAACTTCAGCGGACTGTTTCCAGATGCACGTCCTTCAACAACAGAAAAATACATATTTGTCCATAAAACTGATGAAGATGGAGAAAACAGACATACATTCTGCTACAACATCAAAACAGATAAATGGAGAGAACTACCACATACACACATGATTGATCTTCCAGGGTCAAGTTTATCTAGTTATGGAGAAAAAATATTTATAACTGGAGGATGCAAAGGGAATTGTTACAGAACTGTAAGGCTTCATATTGCTGAACCATTTCATGATGCCACTGACCAAACCTGGTGCTACTGTCCAGTCAGCAATGAATTCTCTATAGTGTCAGCCATGAAAAACCCAAGAACGATGCACACATCTGTTGTAACCTTAAATCAGCTGTTTGTAATAGGTGGAAAGACCAAAGGAGCTCAAGAAACTCGAAGTCTCTTGGACGTAGAATCCTATAATCCTCTTTCCAAAGATTGGAAATCTGTAAGCCAATTACCAAGAGGTATCTACTATCCAGAAGCAAGTGCATGTCAGAATATAATCTATGTACTTGGCTCAGAAGTAGAAATTACTGATGCCTTTAATCCATCTCTTGACTGTTTCTTTAAGTATAATGCTATGACTGATCAGTGGTCTGAGCTTGTAGCAGAATTTGGGCAGTTTTTCCATGCAACTCTAATCAAAGCTGTTCCAGTGAACTGCACATTGTACATATGTGATCTTTCCACCTATAAGGTCTACAGTTTTTGCCCAGAAACCTGTGTTTGGAAAGGGGAAGGATCTTTTGAATGTGCTGGCTTTAACGCAGGGGCAGTTGGGACAGAAGACAAAATTTATATATTAGGTGGTGATTATGCTCCAGAAGAAATCACAGATGAAGTTCAAGTCTATCATAGCAGTAGGTCTGAGTGGGAAGAAGTTTCACCGATGCCAAGAGCCTTAACTGAATTTTACTGTCAGGTCATTCAGTTTAATAAATACAGGGACCCTTGGTCATCTGTACTGACTATTTGCTCTGGAGACTTTTGAAACTCCTGAGGCAAAAGAACCTATTTAAATGCACAAGCTTTAGAACAGCTTTCTAGGTATTAATGTACATGTGGAAAGCTATGTACTGTTTTGTTTAAATCTTCATTTTAAACTGTATGCTATAGAACTGCTTTTGGAAGAGTCCATTAAATTGTCATTCACACTAATCATTATATAGAAAGTATCACTTAATTTTATATGCAAGTCTTCTCTGCAATTATCTGAATAATTTGCAAAATATGACGTTTCAAAAAAGCGTAATCATGAGGAATTCATTATGTAATACGTGCCATTATTCTGTAATATTCACAGTTGTCCCAGTAGACAAATTGCCAAGTGAGAAAACTGTGATACTGTTTTCCCTATGTAACTGAAGTTCAGAAATCTACGTTAGTGGGATTTTCTTTTTTTTAGATTCATAAACTTGTAAGAGAAATTAATTGTCAACTTTTTCTTAGTAGAATGACCTTAGCAAGGACAAAAGCCAAAGTGACCTTCACAGCATTAAACCCAGGTATCTAACTCAAAGAGACTGATAATTCCTATCATCTTACTTCAGCTTTTCAGTTTTACCCATTTTTCTCCATTCTTGTGCCTCAGTGGTAGCTGTACTTTCTGTTTTCATCCCATTAACTGTGGTGAGATAAACTTTGATAACATAGTGAAGGGTGGGGAAGACTTCTACAGGATGGATAGTTCATGTGGTATCTCTGTTTCAGTCATGCTGTTAAATAAAGAAAAAATCACGTCAGGATTCTTAACAGAAGTCTTCAATCTCTGAAGTCTCCAGTGCTACCTACTAAGCAGGCTGCTTACAGCAGCAAGCTGTAAAATTTTAGTAGTTGCTTCGGTTAACTATGGGGAAAGTTCATATCTTGTCATACATCAGATACAAAGTTACAAAAAAAAAAATCCCGTATTTAAATTAAAAGTAAATAGTTGTTCTGAGGTGAAAGACTTCATTTTTTTAAAACTTCTGTAGAGGTTTAAATGAACTAGGACACTTGTACTTCATGGTAATGTTAAGTGTTAAAATATTACAAGGTAAACACTACACAATATATAGCTTGATAAACATTCAGTAGTCATCTATTACAATGTTAAAATTGTAATGGGGTTTTAGGATTAGTCTAGGCCATACATTGTGAAGTAAATCTGATCTCATGCATACCAAGTGGGACCCGTGTCTAACAGGACACTGAAATTACCTGGGTTTTATAAATTCATTTGTAATCCTCCACAGTCTGAGAATTCTCTCTTACCAGCTATCTGAATAAGGTATCGGGAGCCCTTGTGTTCCGTCGGAGTATCGTTAAGCAGTACGGCTGTCTTACGCCAGGCAGAATGGTTCTAAACATCTAAGCACATATTTTCCAACCAGTTTAAAAATGAACAAAATTTAGTGAAGCATCTAAAAGTTCTTTCATGTGGCTTGAGACAACCACGTAAGCTCATTATCACATCACTACTGCATGTACTTCTTGCAAAACTCAAGCTCAATATTAATGCTTAATATTGCCTAGCAACATACTTCTGAGCAAACAATGGAAAGTTCTGATTCTGTGATTGACTCTATAATTTGTTATCAGATCTCTATAAATTTAGATAACATCGTAAGTATTTTCATAAGGATGTAAATTAAAATTATGCACATTTGGAGAACATATTAATAGAGTGGAACCCTCCCACTTATTAATTTATTTGTATTAAGATGCGTGTGAGTTCTGTAGAAGTAAATAGTTTTCTTGTAACAGTATTTCAGACAACTTCTGTATTTATTTTGTTCTTTCCATAGTGAGTCACCAAATCATATTCCAACTACACTTAGCCAGGTAACCTTTACAATCACTGTACTAAAATGCAAGCATTTTTATACTGGAACACAACTACTTAACTACTTTTTATTAGTGCAATGCAAATATATTGAATAGTTCAGGAAAGATGGAAAATAATATTCCTGCTTACTGAAACTAGGAGAAAAATAAATAGAAAAATAGATATATAGGAGAACAGTAGTTTTAGCATTAGTAAGGCTAGCCAGGGTAGCGTAGAGACTTCATTAATCATTAATTGCAGCTCGTCACTTCATCAGAAAAGCAAGGCCTGGCTCTCCTCTGCTTGTGTTTTTGTGTTGTTTCTATACCTAAATAAGAGCATGTAGTTTATGCAAAGAGAAGAGTAACATTCCCATACTACATGGGTACAAACAGCTATGCAAACTGGAAGAGACTAGAGAACTGCGAGGGGCTTTTTAATTACAACTGTCACGACCAAATTGCTGGGTCACATAAAGAGCAATTTAGGTGATGTTATTTCCTCCTAAGTTTTTCCTTAGAGCATTTTTTTTGTTTTGGCAGTCTTCCATCCAGCTACTTGCTACATGTGTAATATTGCATATGACATCAGATAGGGTAATGACGTATGTGGTAAATTACTCAGTACATACAGTGAAAACTGAAGGTGAATTTGGAAAATAAGACATGCTGCTTTACTACCATATGCTACATTTGCACAGGAACTAATGTCAGTTCCCAGTTTGACAAATCATTCATGGGTTTCTAATGGAGTTCAGCTCTCTCAGTCAACCGATCAAGAAATAATGCAGTAGTGTCAGTTACTGTATACCACTGCTTGCAGAAAAGGTACTGTGCAATAGTATGGATTTTCCTCAGTTATGTAGGTAAGCCTGTGCTGCAACTCTCACAGAGAAAAAAAAGGTCGTTTGTCACAATTCCACATACAGAGAGTTAAACCTGATAGCAGAACCGAGTGCAGAAGAAGCTGTGTTAGAAAGCCAGGGCTAAAACCAAGGCTATGTAATAGAATTAAGAGCCGATGTTCCAAATCCTGTAATTAATCGCTAATGATGTAAGAAATCTCAGTGAAGTCAAGTACACTCCTCAGAAGAATATTGATTACTTGCATGAGTAACTGCTCTGGGTCTGGATCAAATAGATTTTCCAGTCTCCTTTACGTAGCTGTTAGGCAATTTTTTAAAAGCCACAGAATTAGTGCAAAGTGAATTTTTCTACATCTTTTCTGACTTTTCAAAGCTCACAATACTTTAAGAAAAAGTACCTTCCACTAAAAATGGTCAATGACTAATGATTACCTGTGTTCTCACTGAAATATAGTACGTTTAAAACATACAAAAATGCATGTAAAGTTATCATCTACTATTTGCACTTAAATGATGTAACCAAAACATTTCTAATAGAATACTATTCTGTGTCACAGAACACATTGTAAGCATGACCAGTATAATATACATGAAGATAATATATATTGTATGTGGGATTTAAATATCCAGTTATTATTATATTGGATAATATTAATTTTAAAGAATGTTATCAAAACATTATGGCACTTTGGTAATGGTTTAGTTGTTATTATAAATATCAATTATTCAGCTGTTTATTAAGTTTGCACAGACCTGATGATTATTATTTATGTACTAATTAATTTTCTATATTCTAAATACATTTGTAGCGAGCAAATTTACGGCTGTTAAAAATTCATTATATTCACAAAAGGGAGTAGATTTATTGGGTCAAGTTTATTTCTGGTACTACACCACGAAGCAAGCTGTATACCTCCTCTGATTAGTAGCAGGTAAGGTAGAGGCTGCAGAATGTGCTGTCTGTGGTTCACAACACAAGAGTCTCACTTTAGGTGTTTCAGTTTGTAGGTGACCAACAGGAGGCAGCAAAAGATCTATTTTAATTAAAACAGACTGATACCAGGACATATTTTACAGTATTTACAGCTGAACATTAGGCTCAATTTACTTTCTTCCCCTTCTAACATCCAATGAAGCATAGAGATCAGTAACATTGTGCTGCTGCCTGGGCTCTGCTGGTATGTGGGAAGTATGATGCTACATGTTTGCTGAGATGTTCATTCTTTTGTGAAATAAAAGCATTGAGCAACTGAATCCTTTCAGGTCTGTGTTGGTTTTTTTTTTCAGGGAGTTTCAAAACACAGGGATTCTGCAACGTTTGCAATGAGGGAGGATAAACACTTATTTTCCCTTTCAGCTGGAGAACATTTTTGAGTTCGGTTACAAGAACACAGTTAGCATGCATGAAAGATGCAGTGTCAGGGGCTTTTTAATTACTCTTGTATCTGTATATCCTTTCCATACCAATCTACTGCTTCCACACTAAATTTTATTTAGTCTGCTGAAAAGCTGGAAGTTCACCATTGTACTCATCTGAATCGGTGTATTTTTTAATTTGATCCACCTAGCTTGGATGGATATATAGGGGTTTTTAACAGTTTACATACTGTAATGATTTGATATTTGTTTTGACTGAAAGGGGCTTCCATGCTGCTTAGAAGTGGCTTTAAATAAGGTCTAAAATTCATGTGCAGAAGGTGAAACTACATTAATACAAAGCGAAGGAGCCCTGTGTTGCCTTGCATTCTTCCAGAATTTAAAACTGTGACCTTCAAACCTGTGTATAGATAAACTAGAGCTGCAGCAACAAAAATTCACCTTCCAGCAGTCCGAGGTCTTTGCCCCACAGCTAGCAAAAGCTGATGGAGACACGTACAAACTGTTCCAATAGTATTCACAATGTTAAAAGCTTACATGGAACAATGAAGGGATTGACACACCAAACTTGAGAGCTGCAGTTGTGTAACTGTGTGCAGTCCAAAGAAAATGGTGTATTCATGTACCACAGATCCAGGGCATTCACCCTGGACTTGCAGAGTTTGTACCTGAAGTAGACTGTATAGCTGGGCTTTTCTCACTGCAGTAAAAACAAGGAAGCAGAGTCTGGATTTAATGGATAAATTACACATAAATTCAAGACAGTTCACATGAACGAAGGAGGTGCAAGGATTGAACTAAATGTCATACAAAAATGTAGTTCGGTAAAACCTCAGAAGAGATGAAACTTCTAGATAAATAAAAATATCTGCAAATACACATTAGTAGCCATGAAAGTACAAGATTATAGACACCTGTGTTCAACTTTTAACAATTGTTTGGGGTTTGTCTCTCACCTGAACAGCTCTGACTTGTCTGGCCCTGTGTGGAGCCAGCAGTTGGTCTCGATGATCCTTATGGGTAACTTCCAACTCAAGAGATTCCGTGATTCTGAATTTTGTTGGGGGAAGCTGGTACATACCAACATGTTTCACCTCTGGTTAATAGCCTCTCTAACAGTAGAGGCACAATAGGGGGATAAAGAAGAGCTATTTAAAGCGATGTGCAGATCTACCCTAGGAAATTACATTCTTCCTACTCCAAATTATTCTAATGGACACTAATTATATTTAGTGGCTTTGTGCTTCACAATAGCAGGATACTTAGTGAGGTGTAACTAGCACTGATTATTTTTGCAGACTGACAGAGGTTCAGACCGTTGAAGCCTTTCACTCTCATTTTCCCACCTACTTGCACCAAAATCTAGTGTGAACTAGCTTGTGAGACCTTTATCCTATTCCTGAGCAGTGCCAATACACTGGTAATAACGTAAATTGAAGCCAAGTTCACAAGGAAGCTTTAGTAATAAATACCCCTGTTTAATACATTGCCAGCAATACGGCATGGCCTCACTACCCCACTCCTCACTGCTTTCCTTTTGAAGTTGCCACGGTATTTAGCTCACAACGGGCAAATGTGGCAAACCCCCGTTAATGCAAGTAAGCTGACAAATACATATCCTTTCCCATGGTTATTTTATGGAATTTCACCGCCAGTACTGTTGATCAAAAGTGGGAAATACCGTTTGATCCCAAAACTTGTGGTTTCCCCATCACAAGTACAGTCACTAGACACGGCAATAAGGAAATAACCTGTCCTTCCGGGGGAAACGCTGGAGTCCGAGTACAGAACACAGGCCCGAACACGGGTTTGGAAGAACGGAGCGAGTAGTTGTTAAAAAACACACAAACCAGCAAGCGCACGGACCAAGCAAGGCGAAACGGAGGTAGTAAGCTTCGGGGACAAAGCCCCACCTGCCCCCCGGCAAACAGCGCCCTAAGGCTGCACGCAGGCTACGTCACCCAGGAGCGGGAGGGGACACTGAGAGCGAGGGCCCGGAGCGCGGCGCCCCGCGCTCCGCACGTACGAGCCCCCACGGGAACGACACGGCAGCTCACGCAAGCGGCGCTCTCCGGGAGAGACCCGCTAACCACAGCGCCTCCACAGACGCCGCTCCGCGGCCCCCACCGCGCGCCCCGCGACACGCGGCCCGGGAAGAAACGCTCATCGCTACGGGCTGGCTCCGCGGCCCCTCCGCGGCGGCTCCGCGGCCTGCCAGGCCCCCGGTCACGGCACCTCCCCCTGAGGCAAGAGCGCACCCCAGCGCCGACCTGCACCCATACCCCACACAGGGAGGCCGAGCTTCCCCTCATTTACGGGCAGACGCAGAGCGCCGCCAGGCACCGCCCCCTCAGACAAAGCAGGCGGGCGCAACACTGGGACCGCCCCGTCTGGCTCCCCCACGACCCGGCGAGATGCCCGCCGCCGGAAGCTCATTGAGAGGAGAGGCGGGCTTTAAGAGCAGTTACCCAACTATCGGCAGGCACCGGGAAAACAAGCAGCGAGCCTAGCCAATGTGGCTAGGGGTCTGCGTACGGCGGCAGCCACCCTGCTGGGAGACGACTTGCGGCGCTCCCGGCGCGTGTAGGGGATTCCGGCCCGCCTGGCGCGTCTGGGCGGTGCGCCGAAAAAGTGGCGGATGCGGAGCGCCAATAAGTGTGCGGAAAGGGCTGATAGGCACGCGTCTCGCCCAATGGGAGGGCGGTGGCTGTTAAAGGGCCGGCGACCCGCAGGACAGAGTTGGGCGCAGGTGAGTAGTTGGCGCGGCTCCCCGGGGACTCGCGTGGGGTGGGGGCGCGCGGCCGGTCTCGGTCCTGGCCCAGTTCTGGCCCGCAGTGGGGCTGAGGTAACCATTCCCCCTACGCGGCTGCTGCCGGCGCGGGGTGCATATATCCCTGGCCCCTTTGTGGGGGAGAGCGGTGGGGCTCTGTCGCCCTCGACCCCTGAGGGCGCTGAGGCGGTGTCCCACCGTTATCCTCAGCGGCCTCAAGGGGAGGCCCGCTCCTCTCCTTCCTCCTCTTCCTCTCCCAGGAGGGGCCTAGGGCCCCACCGGACAGCTCCCGGGTCACTTGGGTGGGGGGCACTGGCCTGCGGGGACCGCGGGCCCGTTTTCTCCCCGGGGCTCAGCGCGGCGGGGGCCCCGAGGCCGCGGCAGTGCCTCCTCGGCGGAGCGGGCTCGGTGGGGCTCGGCTCCGGGCTGGTCAGCCGGCTGTACCCTCGCCTCCCTTTGTTGCTTGCCTTGCCTTCCCTGGAGGGCTTCGTGCGCCTCCTGGCGGGTCCGGGCGGTCCCCGCGTATCCCCCGGCCTCGGGCCTGGGTCCGTGCCCGCCTCCGGCCCCCCTAAACGCGCCCTGCTCGGAGGCAGGTTTTCTCCCGTTCGTGGCCATTGCTGTCTCACGGGAAGGGGAACTTCTGAGTGATGGATTCAGCGGCCCCAGCTGCTTTCCATCCTCCCTGCCTCCTCTCTGCTTCGTTGCATTATCCGTTCGGGTGGTGTTAGCTCCCGTTAGTGCTTGTCTTTTTGTGTGTTCAGACTGCAGGGAGGGGTGTCCGGTGATGCGTTCGGCAGCCCCAGGTCCCTGTACCAACGCCGTTCTTAGCACAAAAGCGTAAGTTGTTTCAAGCCAATTTAGCCTTCTAGTATGAATCATATAAAGGTGCTGTCCAGAAAGCCCCAGGCTTTAACATCACCTAAAGATCCTCACTCTCAAATTTTACTAAAAAATAAATAGGTGGCAGGTCCTCTCGATTTAAATGTCTTTTTTTCTTAACTCATAAGCTCTGAAAGCTTAACAAAATTAGAAGGCATCATAATTTTTAAAAAAGTAATGACTTTTCTGTACGATAATTCAAATGTGATGCTAGCAGCAGTCTTTCTGTACTAGTGAATGCACAGATATTTCTGTTTACTTGCTTGTTTTGTGTATCCAGGGTTTGGTTTTTTGTTGGCCCAGTACATGCTTGCACAGTAAGTTGTGAGCAAAGGAGGCACAAAGACAGAGGCAGAACGTGGATGACCCTGTCATTAAGTACATAAAAAGTATTCAGTGTAGGTGTGATCTGTGTGTTTATGGACTGGTCAATTTATTTTTGGCCATAAGTTGCTTCTGGCCTAACAGGGTGGTGTCAACCTCATAGTTCAATGTTGCCATCTCTTCTAGAAGAACCTTGAAATTGTTCTGTTACAGTATGATCAGAGTTGGGTTTCTTTTGTGTGTGTGGTGTTTATTTTGTTGAGGTTTTTTTTTAAGCTATTACTTAGCTTTTCTTCCCAAACTGTGAAAATACACATACTTCATTTGCAGCTAGCACTATGCCATATGATGGGTGTATAGTTGGTCATATAATGGGCTTTTTGCATCTTCTGTTGCTTCCCAAGAAGCTCTGTTGCTTGACCAGACTGCAGCTATCCCTTGTCAGGTGACTGGCATCTTTAGTTATGTAGCAGAAGTACCTTTGATTATATAATTAGGAAGGAATTTTTCTTTTATAGCTTTCTTCTCTTCCCTTCATGGTGGTGTAAGTAGCTTATCTGACTAAAAGATCTTTTTTTCATGTCTGCTCTTATCTCCACATAACCTTTCTGATTGAACCACCCATCTTCCCAATTGATGCCCTCAGCAAATACTATTTGCAGTGGAATCCTCTGCTAGAGACACTAAAATGTAGAGCACTTACAGTTCTGATTTTGAAAAAAACCCTGATATCTATCTGAGAGGGTTTTTAAAAATGTATACATTTCATGCTTTAGAGTTCATATTACAGCAAAACTTAAACATGCTTTTTTAAAATTATGCTTTTCAAAATGGTGATAGGTTTGTTTGGGTTTTTTTCTGTAACTATCTAGATTGCATACAAATGCTACCTTGTTATCATTTGTGACCCATGTGTTCTTTGAATATATAAAAAAGGTCATTTTTCTGTGTTAATAATTAATGTCCTGGAGACCACGTAGCAGTGTCAGAAAACAATATCCAAAACCTCAGCTTTAGTTAGACAATAATGCTTTTAAATTAATATATCAGAAAGGTAAACAGTGAAGTTGATCCAATTCCGGACATCAATATACTGTTCAGACAATTCATTAGCACTCATTAATACAAAATGAATTGTCTTCAGTGAGGCAATATGCTTTCAAAAAGGATTGATGTCCTTACCAATTGGAAGTTAATAGACATGAGTTTTAAAATCGTTGGTTTGCTGGTGGTTTATTAGGAAATTAAGGGGATTGTATTGGCCATGTTCTACACACACAAAAAAAGGTCTAAAAACCTTACCTAATAAAGGAATTGGATGCCCATAGTTTCTGAGTTAGTATTTTAGTTCTTAAAGGTTATGTGCTTGGCTTATGTCATAAAATCCAAAACCAAGGTTAGGTACTTCAGGAAGGGCAGCTGTGGGGATCTGACAGGTGATACACAGCACCTGCACAAGGAGCAGCGAGACTGACCCGCAGGGTAACCTGACATTTGTGTGTTTTAACTCTCAACCTTCTCTGGAGTGAAGATGAAAGCCTGGCTATCTGTGACTTCCACTTTCATGTAGATTTATATTTAGAAAATAATGCTGATGAAAATTTGATTTGAAACCCGTTTTTTTGTTGTTGTAGTTTTTCCTGTGATTGTGCCTAGTTTATCCTGCTGCGCTAGCACTGAGAAATCTAGGGAGCGCCAGGGTAAATAGAGATACCACGTGTGTCTCTCAAACCATGTGGTTCCCTGTTATTGGGGAGTGACCTTGTGCATCCCAGCTGTAAAGGACCAAGGCAGTGCATATCTTGAGACAAAACCACTTCTGTGGTTCAGCAGGAGTCTGATATTTAGGTACCTTAAGAGACAACTAGGTATCAACTACTCCTTTCAAGGGTTTGACATCTCCGATTGGCAAATAGTTTGATAAATATAGAAAAATGGGTCCTACTTTCCAAAAAGTATTTGAATCTTTACTGAAGTACATGCTTAAAAGCACATGTGAAATCCTACTGATTTCAATAAAAACGTGACCGTATAAACAGAGATTCAGAGTCTTGCTAATGATAAGTCAGGATTGCTATGCTGCTTGTGAAAGTGATACTGTACATAAGAACTCTGTGCAATTCTTCTTACTTTTTGGAAGACCAACTTAAATTGGATATCTGAATTTTTTGTACGCATTCCCCAACCTGAAAAGGGGTAAGTGCAAATGTGTGTGTTTCCAAAACCAGCGTGAAGGTATGAGTACTTGGTCATTCCCCAGTAACGAGAAATCGCAGCTTGATCTGTGTATTTATCAGTCCAGAATAATTGCATTATTAACAGTGAAGCTTCTGAAAATGCTCTTAAGGTGTTGTGTGTGCAGGTAACTTTTCTGAAGAGTTTACCTGCTTGGTGACTTTGTTGTTTTAAAAAAACAACCCCATACACCAGGTAAACTCAGAATTGATACACAGGTCAAGAAATTCAATTGTCGTAAGAACAGAAAAGCACTAATGCTGTAATTTGTATTTGAAAAGCACAGCAAGTACCAAATAAATTGATTTACTGCCAGATAAGTAAATATGGTGCAGCTTCCTTGAAAGCCCAAGTATCTTTTCATGGTAAACTTAAAATAAGGAAAGTTAAGGGTGATGCTTAAACATCAGATAAGAAGTCTCTGAAAAACAATTGTGTAATTCTAGTAGATACAGTACTGTGTTCTATAAATCTGACTTCTTAAACTACAGCCTTTTGGTATTTTATAGCGGTTGTGTTGAGGGTCTACATTGAAACAGTAGGTTATATTATTTTTAAATTATTCCCTTTTCTCAAAACCAATTAGTATTTAATTTTCAGAAGGGCATGAAGTTTCATGTGTCTTAAATAGAGACATGCGGCTTCCAACTTGAATCTGAGCTTCAGAAGTGCGGGGTGACTGCACTGTGGAGTAGTCCATGCTGATACATGCTCGTGCTTTATGCAGTGGATTTCTTTCTGGGACTTGGTTTTGCATGTTTCCTAGCTAGTAACAATCAGAAGCAAATGGATTCACAGTGAGGGCAATATTTTAATGAGGAAAAGTAGCAAGCCAGTTTCCTAAATGCAGTGTTTTAAAAAATACTTGATGCCAGCATGCTTACTTGTTGGGTATGAAAGAATGTTGCTTGATGTGGTAAGCTTTGCAAGTGAACCACTTGCTTGCAGTCAGTAGCACATAGGAGATGAAGGACACTGCCAAACCTTATGTGCTTTTTCCCCCTGAACGAGGAGGTTTTGTCTAATGTGCAGATAGGTGTGTTTTAACCACTTTTGGGGGAATAGCAGGAGAAAAAAATACTTAGTAAGTTAAGAATCCGGTGTAGCTGAGTGAGTTATTTAGGGATTAAGTCCATTAGTCAGTAGCAGTCAAATATATAATCTGTGAGCCATTTGCTTCAGATAGACAAAAAGTCTATGCTAAATTAATAGTGAACAAACATAACAGCGTTAAACTAAATACTGTATAATGAATCATTGGCCTAAAATGGTAGGTAACATGCATTGCATAAAAGTTCAGAAGAAATCCTAACTTGGACCATTACTGGGCAGTCTGATGAAGAACCTTATTTTAGTCTGAGTCTCTGCTTTTCATTTTATGGGGTTTTTTTAGTAATAAAGTCTATGATATGTACATCACTCTATTAATTGTCCCATTTCTCCCACTCAGACTTTCTGCTTTCTGTAGATCTATGAAGAGTTGTGCTCAATGTGCCAGGTGTATTACCTGGTTTAGCTTGCTTCAGCATCGGTAACAGGACCAGCTATTGTTGAGGGTAGAGGACTGGACATGCTTTCAACCTGTCATCTCATCTGACATGAGGTGTCTTGCAGTGTGAGAAGGATTGAGGAAGGCCTTACTGTGGGCATGTAATGACTGATTCCTGAATCTCTTTCCCATTAAAATATCTCTAATGCATTTGTTTGAACCAATAGTTATTTTCTGACATTCAACAGAATTTTTCCAGTTCATTTTTGGTTGGTTTTATTGTTGTTTTGTGATAAGTCAGAAGAGCCTCCAGAACTTTCCAACTTTTCATATTAATCTACTCTTTTTTTTCTTTTTTTTTTTTGATAATGGTATCTCATTTAAAGTGTGTCTCAGAAATTTTAGTCCCCTAAACATTCCATGTCTTTGAAGTAATGTTATACCAATTTTAGCTTCTTTTGGAAATAATTTAGCATGTATATGTCAAATTTCAGCCTTAAGCAAATCCCAACTGGCAAAACTCTTAAGAGTTGAAGGAAAATAGCTGTATTTTTGTAATGGAAATATCAAGTCAACCTTAACGGTTCGTGACATGGATACATTAATGGATGTATAATTCATATGAGATTAGAGATGGTATCTATAGCTACTTCATATTCAGAGTTTAACAAAATGGTTTTCTTCTGTTGAATGAAGGATCGGTTCAATATACACATTCCTTAAATGATGACTTTGGAGTTGAGTTCATTAAATGAAAATATACAGTCTATACCTTGGAGATTTATGTTGTTTGTTCTTTTTCTCTTAGGAAGCCTGAGAAATAGGAAAATACTACAAAGTGAAGAGAAAATCTACTTCACGAGAACTGAGCTCTGCTTTCATTGGCTTTTATACTTTATTAGTAACTGATTAGTGTCAGATCACCTCTGTAATCTACTGTGGTGAAATTATTAGGTTAAAGCTGGAAAAAATGAAACAATTAAAAAGAAAAAGAAAAAGCAATTTCAGTGTCCAGGAAACTCAAACTCTCCTTAAGGAAATCCGAAAAAGGAGAGAAGTACTCTTTTCAAAGCAACTGAACACAACGATTAATGAGATGAAACGGAAAGCTTGGGAGGAAATAGCAGAGTGTGTAAATGCTGTAGGTGAAGGAGAGCAGAGAACAGGGACAGAAGTGAAAAGGCGATACCTTGACTGGAGAGCACTCATGAAGAGAAAACGTCTGAATGCAAACATCAAAGTAGTAGGTGCTGGATTTCACCTTCCTTCATCCAGTTTAGATGACTCTCTCAATGAAGATATGGATGAGAAAATGGGATTTTCAATTGAATCTAGTTTTGAATGGCAAAATATCACTGACTTCAGAGAAGCAGGTGGATCTTTAACAGAAATCAAAGTAGAAGAGGAAGAGGAGGATCCACAGAATTTTGAAGTGAGTGACTGCCATACATTAGCTATATGCAATATGGCCTTCGTTTCATTGCAGCAGACGGCTTTTTGCTGTGTTTCTTCATAGCATCTGTTTGCATTTTTTTCTGAATGTGTGAATTAAAGAAACTGTAGAAACAAATATGTTTTGGAGAGATGGTATTCAAATCTATCAACTTGTGAGGTCTCAGATGTTGATTATTAAATTGATACCCCTCAACTTTAAATATGTATTTGCCCATATGTTCCCAAATGGAAACATTTGTATGTGCCACAGATAAGAAGTAGTTCAGTGAGTAGGATGAAAATACGCTGATGAAGGAAGCTGGTTATTTTAATACGTAGACTGTCTGGGTGGATGAACAGAGAAGAGATGTGCACCTCTTTAACAAATGACAGTGTATGTTACTTGCAGGTGCAGCAAGAAATAGAGCACTGTTTGCATTTCTTAAAATGAACCCACAGGAGATGAAAATACTTTTTGAATAAGTTGGCTGTTCCTCTGTCAGAAGTTTTGTGTGAATTTGACAAGCAGCCATGGATCCCGTAGACAGGCTATTATATTACTCCTAGTAGTACTGTGCCTGTCCTGAGGTAAGCAGCCAGCTAGACTGAGGTAAAATGTTTGGAGGGTTTTGTTCTGCCTGTACGAATACATAGTTCCCCCTTCAAAAAGGGGTACTCAGTTTTCTTTTGGGGTTTTTTTTGGGGGGAGGGCTGGAGGATAAGCAACTCCTGTCTTAGCTCAGTGGAGATGGGTGCTGGGAGGAAAATCAGCATAAGCTGTTAAATGGTAGTGTGAGTACTGCCTGACAGCTGCTGAAGAACAGTGTTTGCTTTAGTGCTGGTGGACTGGCAGTGGCTCTTGTTTTCAGCTTTTCTGAACCCATATCTTCCTCAGTTTGCCTTTCTTTTGCAGAACACTTAGTGTGAGACAATTTTCCCCTGTATACTGTGATTTTGTAGCACATAAGGGCTGCAATTCTGTACAGTGACAGCTGACAAAGTGCAGTGATCCTAATCACCTACTCATTGTGTCATAGCTTCTCAGCAAATGTGGTAATACAGAATTGGTTAAAAGAAATCCTGTTAATTGACCCACTCAATACAGTTGGAAGGGTTAGGAGCCCCTTAACACAGTTGGAAGGGTTAAGAGCATGTTAAAAATGACAGCGTTAAGAGGTTTTTTTAGAAACAGCAGCCTCAAGTTGGCAAAGGCAGGGTTAGCTCATGTACTACATAGCCTGTGGATCCAGCTGCTCTGATAAATGGCCACAGCCAGTTCCTAGTGGCTTACATAAATGTCACTCAGCTATTTGGAAGGAAGTACAAATGCTTTTTCAGATGAAATTTTCAGTCAGTGGTTCTTAATGATTTTTAACAGCTATTGTTGTGGTATTTTCTGTGTTCTTGGATGTCCACTGACAAACTGCTTTTCTGTTCTTCATTAATTGATAGATAAAGCATGTTTGTGTAATGGCAGAAAACAGCTTTTTGATCTAACACAGGTATTTCTCAGCATGTAAGCTAAACACTTCTGAGTAGCTTTTAAGCTTTAAAAAACCCAGTATGTTATTTTTCAGTCAAAGTGTGTACAGCATATTTGTTCTGGCATAAAGTCTGCAGTGTAATTCTTGTCTGTCACATTCCTCTCTGCAGTTCCCTATTGAGGAAGAAGAAGAAATTTTGTCATCAGTTTTGCCAGATTCAAAAAAGGAAAATGATCTACCAGACTTCCCTCACATTGAAGAGTTTGGAAATCTAAGCTCTGCTCAAGCTAGGCTAGCCTATGAAGATTCTCACTTGCTTATAAATCTGGAGAAGCAGAAGGTGGAGCTGGAGAAGCAGCGTCTAGACATTGAAGCTGAAAGGTTGCAAGTGGAGAAGGAGCGCCTGCAAATTGAAAAGGAACGGTTGAGGCACGTTGATTTGGAGCGTGAAAGACTTCAGATTGAGAAGGAGCGACTTCAGATTGAGTGGGAGAAACTCAGGCTAGAGACTCTGCACGCTGAAAAACCTGCCCTGGAAAATGACCTCACCCAAACAGAAAAACCCATCATGCAGCCTCTGGATCTAGAAACTGAAAAGTTGAAACTTGAAAAAGAACGTTTGCAGTTAGAGAAGGAGAGGCTGCAGTTCCTGAAGTTTGAGTCGGAGAAGCTGCAGATTGAGAAGGAACGCTTGCAAGTGGAGAAGGAGCGCCTTCGGATTCAGAGAGAGGGTCACTTGCAGTGAACTTCTCGACTGCAGTGTCAACACTAGTGTTTTGATGTTTGTAAAATAGGGGTAGTCCTTAATACTGAAACTGTCTTAGAGGCTTAACATTCTTCTGTTCAGAGTTGAATGTTGATGTTAATCTGAGAAAGAAAGAAGAAAAAAAAAGAGTGGTGCTTGATATGTCAGTGTGCCTACATAAATGAGCTTATGTGTGAGATTGCTTTGCAGTGTATCAGAACTAAGTGTTACGTTCTCTTGTCTTCAGTATTGTGTTGTATTAGTTTGGTGTCCTCTTCTCAGACACATTGAGAAGAATCAAGGCTGAACCTTGTACTTTTTTTTTTTCTCTGTAAGGAAGGATCAGAATAAATCAACATATGTTTAAGTTAGAACACATTAAAAGAGTCTTCATTAAATATAATTTCCCCTTTATGTTTGGGTTTTTTCCCGCCCCCACAACTGGAAAAAGAGTTCAAGCATTAACTAAAAGTTGAGGTACAAGTGAAATTGGCTGCCATTGTGTTTCCTGTTGTTCCATGGCTTGAACCGAATGTGAGTGCAGAAAATGGCATTCTTCCTTTTGCATGAAGTGCTCATACTAGTTACGGTCACGCATCAAGCACTTGCTGTAAGCTGGCCTGCTGGTTGCACTAGGTCATTAATAATGCTGTAGACAGTAGTACTTGCCTTAGTGTAACATCAGGACTTGCTGATTGATCAGACGTGCTCATTGATCACACATGCTGTCTGGTAGGTCTGTGATGACCCCCTGAAGGAAATTGCTAGACCTGGTTTGTCCTTCTAAAGACAGGAGCTGGTGATGGGAACCTTGGGAGTGGAGATGCATAGGCCTGGCACAGACTAAGGAGCACCAAGCTGGAACACTTGGTGTTGGTTCTGCCTGGCCAGTGCTGGGCTCATGTCCCTGAGGCAGCCAGAAGAGGCTTCTATGGCTGACATACGGGATGTGTTAATTGAACAAGAAGAAATGGTCAGTACTGAGGGCTGTTTCTCATAAGCAGTGCGTTCATTTAAAATAACAAATCCAACAATAATTTCTGTTGCTTCATGTATGTTTAAATCTCAACTGAGCCAGAGTTCGTATTTCTCACTTCTATGCAGCTATCATTTGTTGGTTCCATTTGAAATTTAGGACTATGGGAATAGTAAATCTGAGTATATGTTGAGTGACTTACATGGATTCTTGTGCAAGTAAATATATTTATACCAATACAGGATTACTTTTATTCTGCAAATAAAAATGTTATTTTTTTATTACTGAAACAAGTGTGCTTCTACAGTGGAAATAAATTTGACTACTACAATGCAGAATTGCTCTTGAGACTGTTTATTCGCAGAGAAAAAGGGATATGTGTGAGAAAGAAGCTGGATGCTTAACACTGCAGCAGATAGAGTTGCTGGTGCCTGTGTTCTGCTGTAGTAAATGAGAGAGGTGCCTCTGGGTCAGACCAGACAGCGCTCGCTTAAGAAAGGAAGGAGACACAAACCAGCTGGATAGAAATTCCCTGGGGGAAGTTTTATCTGAGATTCTTTTACCTGACTGGTTGGTTGATGCCCCCCAAAGCTACTTTATCCCTGCCTTCCTCAGCTGGGCTGGGGAGAGGAGATACAGCAAGAGGCTCCTGGGTTGAGTTAAGGACAGGGAGAGATCATTTATCAGTTACTGCTCCAGCATTGGTTTCCCATGGTGTCTCTGCCTCCTTCAGGTGCTTCCACCTGCTCTAGCATGGGGTCATCCATGGGCTGCAGGTGGAATCTCTGCTCCACCATGAACCTCCATAGACTGCAGGACAGCCTGCCTCACCATGGTCTTCTTCAGGGCCTGCAAGGGAATCTGCTCCAGCGCCTGGAGCAGCTCCTCTCCCTTCACTGACCTGAATGCCTGCAGAGCTCTCACATCTTCATACTCCTCTTGCTGGCTGCAATTCCTCCTGGTGGGTTATTGTCTCCTTTAAAAATCTGTTATCACAGAGATGTTAGTACTGTTGCTGAAGGGCTCAGTCTTGGCCAGCATTGGGTCCATCTTGGAGCCAGCTGGCATTGGCGCCATTGGTCATGGGGAAGAGCAGCTTCTCACAGAGGTATTCCCCCCTGCTACCATAACCTTGCCATACAAACCCAATACACTGAAATAAAGCAACAAAATTTCAGCTCCCTTATACATATCAAACAAATTCATACTAAGAATTACCATTTTCCTTTGATTTGGAGAAATTGCCTACTCCTCCCTTTTAAAACAAGAGGTGCGGAACTAGGGAAGTTTGTCAGCATTGCTGGTGTGTAGAACACTTGCAGATAGTTGGATAACTGGGATTTCATGATCACTGTATCCTGAGGTGACCAACTTTCTAGGTAAGTATTCTGACTGCCAAACAGGGGGAATGGCAACAAGGGCCAAGACAGCCAGCCATGCAAGAAGTAGTGACCAGAAGGACCAAGCTGGGGCGGAGAACCTTCCTATGGTTTTGTCTGCAAGAAGTACTTGGCTGGGAAGGAGCAGATGCAGTCTGGCTCAGTTTTGATGCTACTGCTTGATGCCAGCACCTTTATATTTTACTGCAGTTGACTGACTTAACCATTAGGATAATAGTTTGTATTTTACAAACATCTGGACATCTTGGGAATTGCACCCCAAGAGCATTAAAGGGTTGGTTTTTTTTGGGAAAAGTAAATCTGAACCATTTCTGGATTCTGAATTGTTTAAAAAATTTGAACACTTCTCCAAATGTGAATAGAGCTGTATGTAAGCGATTACTGCTTCTAACAACTGTTCAGCCTCACATGGAAATGATGCATCCTTTGGTTGTGCAAACGTTTTGGAAAATACTGAATGAGGAAATTATGTATCGTCATAAATCATTGAAAATACAATTTCAACATAAAATTTAGATAAAATTACAGTTTAATACATCAATTTTTATAGCTTGCTTTTTTCATACCAAAATTGCAGTCATTTTGTGGTAATTTGAATTTAAATGTCATATTTTTAAGTACTGCTCTGCAGTCTCATAAACCTTAATTAGTTGATTTACCAACCTGGGATCCTGACAGCAAAGACTAAGGACAAGATTTGGACTGTGTAAATGTCACCCAAGTCAGGACATACACATGAACTCAGTTCCTCTGTTAGAGAGGGGGAGATCTTGGACACTGAGATCTTGGGCCTGTGATTGAAAGTAATGAGCAACATTTCCAGACTGGGAAGAGTTTTAAGACAAGGGGGAAACCACTCACATCCAGAGGAAGAGGCAAGTGTTTGGAGAAAAGGAGAGGTTTGAAGATCAAAAAAACTGGTGCTAGATAAAAGAGAGTACTGGAAATATCCACAGTGGTCACTGCAGACTGTTTTATTGAGGTTATATATGATGGACAAAGGTCAGATCTGGCCTCATGCAATCCGTGCATGCCATGTGCTTCACTGTGCAGCAGCAGGAACAGGCACCTGGACCTTCGTAAGTACCCTTAAGTCCACTGCTCCATGAAGGGGTTTTAGCTGGCTCTTTTAGGGCCAGAAGGCCAAATAACAAAGGTAAATAAAGGCTACTTCAAGCAGTTTCTTGCTTTCTTAGTAATGGATCCCACTAATTAGTGCCTGGCAGTAACAGTGTGCTCCCTTCCTAACCTGACTTTTATTTCCCGTAACCCTGCTCCAGCAGTAACTGCCAGTGGCAAAGGAAATGGCTGCACCAGTCATGATGTCTGCATCCAGCTCAAAGTGGATTCAGAGACAGATAATGACACAGTAGCCAAGAGCTAATCTGAGCAATGTGCTCACCAAAACAACTCTGTACAACGTCCGACTCAAAGACTCACAGAATCACAAGGTTGGAAAAGACCTTTGAAGATCATCAAGTCCAACCAATCCCATCCTAAGCTAAACCATATCCCTAAGTACCTCATCTACCCTTTTTTTAAACACATCCAGGGAAGGTGACTCAACCACCTTCCTGGGCAGCCTGTTCCAGACCCTGACAACTCTTTCAGTAAAAAAAAATTTTCTAATGTCTGATCTAAACCTGCCCTGGCACAGTGTCTTGCTTGTCCTATTCCTGTCACCTGGCTGAAGAGAGCATCACCCACCTCTCTACAACCTCCCTTCAGTTAGCTGGAGGTGGTGATAAGGTCTCCCCTCAGCCTCCTCTTCTCCAAGCTAAACAGCCCCAGCTCCCTCAGCTGCTCCTCGTATGATTTGCCCTCCAGCCTTTTCACTAGCCTGGTTGCCCTTTTCTGGACACGCAATAGGACCTCAATGTCCTTCTTATGGTGAGGAGCCCAGAACTGGACACAGTACTTGAGCTGTGGCCTCACCAGTGCCCAGTACAGGGGCACAATCACTTCCCTAGACCTACTGGCCACACTGTTTTTGATACAAGCCAAGATGCCATTGGCCTTCCTGGCCGCCTGGGCACACTGCTGACTCATATTCAGCCTGTAGTCAACCAACACCCCCAGGTCCTTCTCTGCCTGACAGCTCTCCAGCCAGTCTCCCCCAAGCCTGTAGCACTGCATGGGGTTGTTATGTCCCATGTGCAGCACTCTACACTTGGCCTTGTTAAACTTCATCCAATTGGTCTCAGCCCATGGGTCCAGTCTGTTCAGATCCCTCTGAAGAGCCTCCCTACCCTCAGGCAGATCAACACTTCTTCCTAGTTTGGTGTCATCTGCAAACTTACTGAGGGAGCATTCAATCCCTTCATTGAGGTCATTGATAAAGATATTGAACAAAACTGGACCCAGGACTGAACCCTGGGGGACGCCACTTGTTATCAGCCTCCAGCTGGATTTTGTTCCATTAACCACCACCCTTTGGGACAGCCCATCCAGCCAGTTTTTAACCCAGCAGAGGGTCCACCTGTCCAGGCCAGTGGCAGCCAGTTTCTCAGTCAGAATGCTGTGTGAGAAACTGTGTCAAAGGCTTTGCTGAAGTCCAGGTAGACCACATCCACAGCCTTCCCCTTGTCCATTAAGTGGGTCACCTTGACATAGAAGGCGATCAGGTTAGTTTGACAGGATCTACCTTTTGTAAACCCATGTTGGCTAGGCCTGATCCCCTGGCGGTAACGCTTATGCTGCATGATAGCTCCCAAGATGACCCTCTCCATGATCTTCCCCAGGACTGAGGTCAGACTGACAGGCTTGTAGTTCCCCAGATCCTCCTTCCAGCCCTTCTTAAATATGGGTGTAACATCTGCCAGCCTCCAGTCGAGTGGAACCTCCCCAGTCTGCCAGGATTGCTGATAGATGATGGAAAGGGGCTTGGCAAGCACATCTGACAGCTCTCTCAGCACCCTCGGGTGAATCCCACCTGGCCCCATCGACTTGTGGGTATCTAACTGGCCAAATAGGTCGCTAATCATTTCCTCCTGAACCATGGGAACTTTGTTATTCTTCCTCTCTCTGTCAGCCAGTTCCTGAGGATGAGTACTCAGGGAATATCCATCTTAACTATTAAAGACTGAGGTAAAGAAGGAATTAAGGACCTCAGCCTTGTCCTCATCCCTTGGAAGAAACTAGTATCTGTGGTCAGTATGCACATAAACCTTTTAGTCAACTATCTTACCCCCATAAACAGTGAGCAGCCCAGGAGCCCCTTGAGCTCTCCTGCACATAAGCAGGCTTCACTGCAAGACTTCCCCTTGAGTAGGGACCCTTCTCCATGGTACTCCTCCAGGTTGAGAAAATCCTTATCATGTCAGATATTCAGTAAGTGAATTGGGAGTAAGTGAACTGAAACCTTGAACATCTTAGCTAAGAGATGTAAGGGACTGACTGTGCACATATAATCCTTCAGACATAAACCATTGACCAAGTCAAATCCATCATCACCTAGACTCCTCTGAGTAGGAGTTTAGAAAGCAAGAGAGGGGAGGGATCTTCTCTGAACCTTATCACTCAACAGGAAGGCATCCCTGACAATTTTGTCTGACCGTGTTCTCCATGCAGTAAATAACCAAGCGTGCCTTGCTGTTGAATCTTGTTAAACCACTGTTGCATTTACCATGGAACTTTGCTAACTCACTTTGATCAATAAAATGTATCTCTGCTTCGCTCTTGTCACTCCATCCATGGCACTGGCTAAGACATTACTTGAGAGAAGCAGAGTGCATCCAGGTGTTTTCACAATGCAATTCGGAGACAGACTGGCTAATGCCTAATACTATCCTAACCACAGACGGAGAAGCTCATAGGGTAAAGTTGTACTTAGGAAATAGTTATTAAGAGAAAGAAAAATTGGTTAGTATTAAATAAGCTCTGAGACAAAGCATTAGTATCCTCATCACCTCAAGACATCTTTGCTAACCAAGCAGGCATCAGCCAGAAGAGTGGGGTTCTTCTCCAGTGGTCCCCAGCATAGTTCTTTGATGGTGCCAAGTTGCCATCTTCTGAGAGGTTTTTTTCTTTTTTTCCTTTCGTATTTCTTAATCTTTTCATGTTAGTAGGGTGGGGGGTTTTTTCCTCTTAAATACTCAAAGTGCTACTGACACCTATCTCAACAATCCCACCTCCATTTGCAGTTTAGCATCATTTTGCTTGCCTCTTCTCTACAAACATTTTGAGCTTTTTCTCACCACTTTGTGATTTTCCCATCAGTGTAAGCCAGGATTAAGCAGCCACGATGGATACAAAGATGTGGTGGGGAAGCTACATGTTAACCTGAAGCATTGATTTGACCTACCATCCAGCAATGGTCCAGGAGGCCTTATGTATCATAGAATCATAGAATGGTCTGGGTTGGAAGGGACCCCAAGGATCATAGAGTTCCAACCCCTCTGCCACAGGCAGGGCCACCAACCTCCAGGCCTGGATCTACACAAGGTTTCCCAGGGCTCCATTCCACCTGGCCTTGAACACCTCCAGGAATGAGGCATCCACACCTCTCTGGGCAGTGATGTAGTCATGGTAACTGAATTATGTTCATATTAAATTTTGCATCAAAACCCCCTAAACTTCTAAATCTATCAGATTAACCACCCCCCCACCCCCCACCCGCACAACAGGAAGCAGAGGCTGGTAACTCAGATTTCTTTGCCTTTTCATGGAACTTCAGATGCAGTTGTCATAAAAGAGCATCAGCACTTCTCCAGCTCACACGCCCCCAGAAGCCCCCCTCAGAAAGGCACAGAGTGCTCCAAGGAGACAAAGTCAGATCCAGGACTGATATTTTACACCACAAAAATACCCTCAATAATCCTACTCTATGTCAGTCAGGAACCTTGACAGAAGTGATAGGTGGGAGAAGAGGGAGAAGGAAAGACTGGCTTTTCTCAATCGTTGCTGAAATAAATTAGTGAATTTAAGCCAGCGCGTGTCAGAAAATGCCACCAAATACTTTTTTCTTTTTCTCTTTTTCTTTTCCTTTTTCTTTTCCTTTTTCTTTTTCTTTTTCTTTTTCTTTTTCTTTTTCTTTTTCTTTTTCTTTTTCTTTTTCTTTTTCTTTTTCTTTTTCTTTTTCTTTTTTTTTTCTTTTTCTTTTTCTTTTTCTTTTTCTTTTTCTTTTTCTTTTTCTTTTTCTTTTTCTTTTTCTTTTTATCTTTCTTTTTATCTTTCTTTTTCTCTTTCTCTTTCTTTTTCTCTTTCTCTTTCTTTTTCTCTTTCTCTTTCTTTTTCTCTTTCTTTTTCTTTTTCTCTTTCTTTTTCTCTTTCTTTTTCTTGTTCTTCTTTCTTTTTCCCCTTTCCCCTTCCCTTCCTCCTTGTCCCTCATGTTCTCCTTCTCTTCTTTTTTCTTCGCTTCTTTCCTCCTTTTCCCTTTGTCTTTTTCTTTCCTTTTCCATTTCTTTTTTGAGTTGAATGCAATAACCTTGCAATCTGATGAATGGCCAAAGCTTGACTTCATACAAATGATTGCTTAAGGCCCTGTGTAGGGTTTCATCTCACAGGCTTTCTCCCTTGTTGACTTAGGACACTGGCCTCATGACTTCTTACAAAAACTATCACCCCAAATATGCACCCCATTCCTCCCATCTTCGGAGTGCTTTGCAACATGACCCAAGCTCAGCTCAAGCTCCAGTGTCCCACTCAGAACTGGAAATGCTAGGCCAGGTGATGTAGCCCCTTACCTGATTGTTCAGAAAGACTATTTTTCCCTGGTCCACTGTCCTCCAGGCTGTCACTCTGCTGCCTTGCATGTTCCTGGTCTTACACTTCTTTGCCTTCATCTAGCTCAAATTTCAGGGTCACTTGTCACTTTGATGTCCATATATCCACATGATGTTGATTTGCTCTCTCTTCAATTTTGATATCTATCTGTTCACATGACACTGATTTGGCTATTAAAATGTACCATGAGAAGATAACAGTCCCTTGTCACTGTCTGACTCTTTCTGACTTTCCAGAGAGACCTGGTGGTGATATATTCTCTCTTTTCCTTCTGTGGAGAAGTAAAGGTAAGGTGCTCTCACACTCTCTCAGTGTGAGAAAGAAGAATGACAAGTGTTAAAACATCACCTACAATGATTACCTAGTCAAGAGAGAATGATGGGAGGTACAACAGCCTTCAAATACATGTAAACCCACAGGGAACAGTCTGCTTTTTGTGCCCACTACCAATGAGATATGGAAGAATAAGCCTAGATTGCAGCTGTGGCTACCTGGACTAGCCATGAGGAGGAAAACTGCTCAGGATGTGAAGAAATGGTCTGGATGCCTGGGGAAGCTGTATGGTCTTCATTGTTCAGCAATATTAAAAATATGCCTGGCAAACATGAAGTGGGATGCAGTTACTGTCTTCCACTGACAGCTTTCCTGATGCTGTGAACAGGAGTGGCAAGAGTAGCCACTTTTTTTCCTGCCTACCTTTCCTGTTTATCTGTGCCATCAGGTTGCAGGCTGCACGCTTCCCTTGAAGTTTGGTCTTGTGAAAAGAAGTCAGTGATGCAGGGTGGACATGAGATACCGCCTTTGCTTGTCTGGCCTGCAGTCATTCCCTAGGCTCAGTCAGCTCCAGCACATTGTTTGAGTGCATCGCTCATAGGTGGGGAGGGCTGGGGAGGGCTTTTCTCAGGAAGCCACAAAGAGGCAGAATGGCCATTCTGCTCAAGGCTTTGGCATTTCATACCAGGAGCCCTGCTCCTGCTCAGCATCATGTGTGTGGCACAGGGTGGCAGTTCAGCTGTGTCCCCAGCAGCTTCTGGCCTCTGGAAACACCAGGTAGCTCTTTCACAGCTCAGCATTTCTCTGCCAGATTTGTGCCAGATTTTGTACCCTGTAAAGGTCCAGACTGGAAAACCTGCCTCTCCAAGGTCATGGACAGTCACACATCCCAGGACAGGCAAAAAAGACCGCCAGTCCCAGGATTGATTCTCAATAACACAGTGTGCTGTACTTTTTGCCTATGGTGTTCAAGGAGTTTCTAATGCTACAAGCTGTGGCCTGACACTTTTACTTTTTGCTAATCTTTTCCATCATGCATGTAAGTACATAGTCTAAATCTTGGGGCTTTTTTCCCCATATTTCTTACCAGGGGCTAAAAATGACAGACAAGGAGACCCTCCAGTGACATGGCTACTGCAAGGAGGTCTTCTAGTGCCATGGCCACCCCACCCATCAAACAGGGAGCTGCACAAGGCAAGCAAGTAGCTAAGTGTGAGGCAAATAAACCTGATTTTAAAAGTTAGCAGTGAGAGCAGCAGAAGCTATGACCTCCAACTGGAAGTCTAAATCCCTGCATCACTCAGGCACTGTTGAAGTTTGCAGCTAACATTAAGATAAAATACAAGTGGCCAGATTCTTCCATATGTTAGTGGGTTTGTTTTGCATCAGTGACTCAGAATGTTTATAGCTGGTATCAGGATTACAGAAAGATTTTAATCCAGGCTTTAAAAAAAAAGAAGAAAGATTGCATTTTAAAATAAATGCCTAACTTTTTTGTTTCCAGTTAATCGACTAATTTGAAGCCATGTGCTCCAGGAAAATAAGAGGAGGAGGGCAGGGAATAACACCTTCAGCACTGACCTGAGGCAGTTCATAATACTTCATCATTTCCTCTATTTTTTTGGTTTGTTTTTGGCTAATTTCTACCAAAGTGGTGATTTTTTCAAACCACTAGTTATACCACCAGTGCTTTTGGCTTGGTATCACCAGGCGGTCTTGCAGCAATGCTGGGATCCAGCCATTTGTCACTCACGCAGCATGAAATGGGACAGGAGGAGGGAGCGCTGATTGACATGACTGTGTCAGCTCTTGCCCCTGACTCATTGTTTTTCTTTCCTGATCTTTTAAAGCAAAATCTCCAGATGCTAGGTCACAGTAAACGTGACAATGAATACAGCAGTTCTCATCCATCAGAAAACATATTAGAAAAAAAAAAGGTCCACTGACACAAGACCAGAAGCAGCCCTTTTCATGCACTGCACATAATCCTTTCAAACCTGACCTACTTTAGAGGACAATCCCATCCTCTCCTTTTACAGTTTATTAAGAATACCATTGTTATTTTCTGTTACACTTTTACTGTTTTAATTTCCCTACTTCACACTATCAGTAGTTTTATTCTGCACATTAGCAGACAGTGGAATACTGTGCCTTGTTACTTCCTTATTTTCTAATTGCCACACTCCATCATTAGTCAACTGGTTCATAATGTGGAAGGCAAAGTTGCTATTTCATTTCATGCTGTATAATACAATGCTTCTGGTTCAGTAATTACATTGTGCCAGACTTGTGATCCATCCTGAGATAGCTCACGCTTGATGGATAGCCCCATCACAGAGTGCAGAAGAGTTAAAGGAAGAAGCAAAATTTTAATTTTGCTCCTCTGTCAATTTAAGTACTTGAACACTGCTTTTCAGACCAATATTTATCTCGCTGAGATAGGAAAAGATTACAGAAATGAGAACTTAGAAGAGAGAAGTGAAGTTGGAAAAGCATTTTCTAAAGTTTTGGTTTTGGAAAACAAGAAAGATATAAATTAGATGTTCTTCCACAGAAAGCTATTGCATATTACTCTGTTAATGGAGCACAAATCTTCTAGCCACCTGTTTAATGTACTGGAGAAAACCATTACCTGCTTCTCATAACTATTCCAACGATTATGTGAAATGAGCTGATGATCTTAGTTACTACAACTGCTTAGTACTGGGCTTGTGAGGAAAAAAATTCCAAAGATTTTCTGGTCAGTCTTAGGAGCGTTTATGAGTCAAGCCGTTCTCTGAAGTGTCAGTCAACTTTCAAATAGTCATAGAATATGGGAAGTGCACAAGTATGGGGTCAAAGAGTGCAACATGAGTCACCAATTTCAGGGACAGAATTGCTGGCCAGGTGGGCAATTGCTTTGGTTCAACAAAGAGAGATTTACCTTCTTGCCTCCTTCTCTCTTCTAGTGTTTCATCACCCTCATCGTAAAACATTCTTCCTCACATCTAGTCTGAATCTACCATCTTTTGGTTTAAGACTATTGCCCCTTGTCCTGTTGCAACAGGACCTGCTAAAAAGTCTGTCCCCATGTTTCTTATAAGTCCCCTTTGTTCAGTCATCCCATTTCTGGTATGCATATTTTTTGCATTATTGCAGAAAATATCAATTAAGAAAGTAAAAACACAGCACAAAGAGTGGAGAAACTGAATGTACAGAGGCAATGAGATGAACTGTTAACTTTCCTATGCCTGGGTTCAGACATATTTGACAAGATCAACCTTTTAGCCCAATGACACCTTGAGCACTCTCAGACCTGAGGGCTTCTTGGCAATCCTTCCCTGGGGAATATGCCACAGGATTTCTGGAGAGAACCCCAGAGCTCAGAGCAGGCCAGTAGCCAGTGGTGGCACAGAGATCTGACAAGGATAAGGGTCATTTTCCCCTGGGATCCCAGGGGCCAGTCCATGTCCGAGTTGGAGCAGCCGAGGAAGGAGGAACGAGAAGATCAGTGTCCCCCCTGAACTGTGACTGTCCACTTCCAAGTGTACAAAAGACAGAAAAGACAAGGAGGATACACAAACATAAGAGGTATTACTCTTTGGTATTCTTTTTAGCAGAGAAAAAAAATGTTATAACTGAAGTTGGGAAACAGAAATGGAACAATCTCTCAAGAGCATAAAAAAATCTGATTTTGTCGTTTGACTGTATTGGTGTTTCTGCTGCTTTTAAAGACCTGCTCAGGGAGTGGGCAGGAGTACAGCTGCTTTTAAGTGTGTGCAGACCTCCCCGCAGTTATCTCCCAGAGCACTGGCACACCGTCTGCTCTAGGGATGGTGACTGGCTCACTAATGGCTTTCTAAATCACTCAGACCAGAGTGTACCTAAAGGAACTAGCACTGTTTATTTTACAAGTTGGGGCTTGGGAGGTCTTTTGGCCTTGAAATGGAGAGGATCAATTCTGGGCTAATCCAGAATGGTATCCAGGAAAGCTCTCACAAGAGCTAAGGGAAAAGCTAAGGGTTGTCACCTACCTCTGAGTTGTCTCAGACTGAAAGGACGAGCATTTCTATCAAGTCAGATATGTATTGTTGCATACTCCTCTAAGAACAGACTTGTATTTGGCTTTATATATATAGACCTAGATAATCTAAATTTTTCACCATAGGTCACCTTGATAGCAAAATATTTTCTGGAAGAAGTTCTTTCTGATACAGAAGTGAACACAAATACTTGACCTACTTCATTTTTATCGCAAAGGGACCCTTCTTGTGAATCAAACTGGACATGCTGGCTCCTCCTTCCTGGAGTCTGCCAGCTTCCCTTCCTTCAAATTGTTTCTCCATCTGCAGTATTTATAATAATTGCACTGTTTCTGTAAGGAGGAGACAAAGATGTTTATTTAGGAGGCTATACTCAGAAGCTTGTCAGTTTAGCTGGACTGGTCTCTGAAAAAAAAAATCTAGTCTGTTAGAAGATGCCAGCTTTCATTCAGGATGAGCAAACCCATTCAGACCCGCATGCCCTCTTCACACTGTCCCTTTTGATATATGAGCATTGTTAAGCCTGAGTAGTTCATATGTTTATTCTTTTTGTGGAAAGCTTATTTCCTGTAGAACAGAAGTCTTTGTGGGAAAGACAGAAATCGAGCTCTATGAGCTTCAGTTCACAGCTTTTCATCTGAGAGTTCAGGAAGAGGTTAGGGGAAACACAAAAACAGCGAAAGTGGAGCAGGTTTTGAAAAGTCTGCTCCTGACCCCCTCTTCCCCTTGCCAAAGGGAAGTGAGCAACCTCCAGAAAGACTCGGTCTGCCGCTGTCCCTTGGGGTTGGCAGGACCCTGTACATGGTGGTAGGGCACTGGTCCTTCCCCTGACCCACACTGTGCTAACATCCTCATTGTTGCCTGAATCAGAGGAAGCTCAAGGTCCTCAGCAGTGTCTCTAGTGCTCTTTGGTTGGTGAAGGTTTGAAAAGAAAGGTGTATGTGTGTGTATCCATGCATGTATAACCCAGAGGAGGTTTAGGGCAGTATAGGCTCTGATGAAGATGGGCCCCATGTTCCCTGGGCTAAGAGCTGCCTTCATGCCCGCAGGTGATGCAGATGAACACTTCTCCAGATCACTGATGTCCTCTTATCCAGGCTCATACTACAAATGGCACATGACGGTTTTGGTTGGGTGATATTCATCAGTGGGAAGGAGGTGATTGTTTCGCTTAATTAGCCTTGCCCTGTGTTGCAGAAGCAATCTGGGACCTCTAGCAGGGGTCTCCCATCTGCTGCACAGCCTCCCCTCCTGTGATACCACAACATTGTGGACTGGGGCTAGAGGAAAAAGAAGGGGAGGAGGGCAAGAACAGATGGAAAATTCAGAGATAATCTCAAGAAGAGACAGAATTAACAATGATATCAAGTCCTAAGGAAGTTTAAAGGGCTCACTCCTACCTAGCAACTATGAGGACATAATGGACAGTGATTCAAAGTATTCTAAGAGAAAAAAAAACCAAACTTGAAAAAAGAAATTAAGAAATTAGGTCCTTTGTTAAGAATGTTTGTACCAGTTATTCACACTGCTTGGATGTGACCGAACTAAATAGATTTTAGGCTGAAATAATTTCTCCAAAACTTTCCTTGTGAGACACAGAAAATTAAGGGTGCAACCAAGGAAAAGGAAATTTTGCAGCTGGAAGGGTGGGATGGAACTGCTCAGGGGCCATGTTTTAACCCCAGCTGGCAACTAAGAATCATGCAGCTGCTCGCTCACTCCCCACTGACAGAATGGGGGAGAGACTCAGAAGAGTAAAAGTGAGAAAATCCATGGTTTGAGAGAAAGACAGTTTGATAGGTAAACAAAAGCCACACGCAAGCAAGCCAAGGCAAAGAATTCATTCCCCACTTCCCATGGGCAGGCAGGTGTTCATGCATATCCAGGAAAGCAGGGTTCCATCACATGTAACAGTGATTTGGGAAGACAAATGCCATCACGCCAAATATCCTCTTCCCCCAGCTTTATATGCTGAGCACGACATCATAAGGTATGGTCAGTTGGGGTCAGCTGACCCTCCAAACTTCTTGTACATCCCCAGCCTGCTCACGTGGTGGGGTGGGGTGAGAAGCAGCAAAGGCCTTAGCTCTGTACTAGCGCTGCTCATCAGTAACAAAAACATCCCTGTGTTATAAACATAGTTGTCAGCACAAACCCAAACCACAGCCCTGTGAAGAACATTAATTGTATCCCAGTCAAAACCAGGTTACTTGCAAGAACATTTCCCTGCCAGATTATGTTGTCAAAGGCCTTGGATATGGGGCTGTCTTGTAATGTCCTGTCTGAGACAGATGAGCAGGTCCAGACCTGCAGCAGATACAGTTTATGTGGCACAAATGCTAGTGTTATTGTTCAGAGTTAATTTTAATTTGAAAGCCAAAAATGGATACCAGAAAGCAAACTTCTGCAGTTTGCAGCAGATAAAAATGAGATGGTATTCTCAGGTGAACCAATTTCTTCCCAACAAAACTTGTTTTCTGACAGTGTCTTTGTTTTCTCCTAATGTAAGTTCTGTGCTGATCTTTCTAATGCTGCATTTTCATTGGACATATTTGTTCTAGCCTTATCTCTGCTCCTTTGTCATTGTTAGAAAAAATTCAATCAACCTGGAGTTCAAAGTTTACTTTAAAATTCTTTTATAAATCAGTGTAGTGAGAGAGGGAGTAAAACTGAAGCGTCCTGTTCAGATTTCTGAAACCTCAGGTACAATGTCTGCCTGGATAATTTCTGCCCACAATACTACAGGGTTTATTTTCTACTGGAGAAACTTGTTTTAAACGAGCATTAAAGGAAAGAATAACAAGACTTCTGTGAGAACTAAACCCAAATGCCTCCAAAGTCTGGATATATACATTTAGCTTTTTTGGCTTGTTCTTTACTGAAATCTGACCTTCACTGGCACTACCATGAACCTCTGCAACCCTGTGAGACAACGGTTTCATGGCTAGTGGGAATCTTCAGGGATGAACAGTTCTTGAAGGGCTGAGCATATTTATATCAGCAGCAGAAAGAATGGCTGTAATAAGTTCTCAGTATGCTCCCCTTCCATGGCTTTGTATACATCTGCACCCAAGTTTGACCATATTGCCAAACTGACTCAACAGGGTTACAAATGAACAGACAACTTCATCACAAAAATGTCAGTTCGCCTCTGGAAGCATAATGGAGGCAGCAAACACTGAATGATACGGGGTTTTTTTCTGCATATAAAGGCTGATGCCACGACTTACGGGTGTGATCTGGGGGCAGCCAGCACTACTATTGTCTGTGCAACACTTCTCCCAGGGTTACACAAGAAATTTCAGTTCAAAGAGAGTCTGTCTCATAAATTTTGTCACTCTCACGTATTCTGCAAAAATAGCCCAACTAAACCCCACCAACCCGTGTACCATGCTACTGATATATACAATGTACAGCTGCCAAAAAACTTTTTGTCCTTTTATTTTTTGTGTGTGTGTGGGTATATAGGAAATCATCCAAAAGAAATCAAATTAAGGAATGCATCACCAATTATCAAATATACATAAATTAATCTTTTATGCCTGAAATACCAATTCAGAGGACATATTCACCTACTCATCACATTTCCCACTGAAATTAACAGAATAAATTCGTAGGCCCGTGAGGAGTAGGCAGCGAAAAAGCCACCACATGTTCTCTGCAACATGTGATAATAACTCACTGCTGAGCGTGGTTGGGCTCTCATCCCACCTTGTCCTCCCTTCAACAGTCTGTGACTGCCCTGGGTTTGGGTGGCCACGTTGCTCCAGGATCAGCTCCAGCAAGAAAACCTGTTCCAGTGCTCCTTGGTGGAGAATATGGCTTCATCCTTCCCTTTCCTGAGTGTCCATCCAAGGCTAGTGGTCATGGAAGGGCCTGGGAGATGCCCTCAGTGACTGCTTCCTGAGGGAAAGGTAGTGGCAGATGGGAGCATCCCTTTGTTTGTGTTACAGCTGGGACAGAAAACCTGTCACATCTCCAAAGAGAAAACCAAACAGATCTACAGCTGAATAAAGGCAAGGCAGAGGAGTTTTCTGTCCTCACCTGCACAGTCTGAACAGATTTCACAGGGCTGCAGTAAGGATTCTATCCTTCATGCCAAAGTGGTCTTAACTTGATGAAACCTTCAGGAGTATGAAATATGACTGACTAAAGTGCTGTGTTGACAGCCCAAGGATATATAGACCAAGAGTTACTCCACATTGGATAAAAATGCTGTATAATGAGACATATAAATAATAAATCAATTTATCTGAGAGAACAGGTCATGACGACATATCTTGATTAAGGTCTAGAGATATCTACATGGGAGATTTCTGAGGGTAGAATGCTATAGCAGATAAAGGCAAAATGACACAATCAAATTCCTGGATGCAGAAAATAGCTGTGCTTGACCTTTAAAAAGATACTTTTCACCCTAGAGGGATCACCACAAGACACCTAGGGATCTAGATTTTTCTTTCACTTGACATCTTTGAGTTCTGAGTGGCATTTGAAAGCCCAACACCAGCATAGGGGCTGTGGCATATGTGCCTTTCAGGGAGATGTCTGTAATTTTCCCTTCTGGACTATCAACCTGTGAGTTTCTGAAAAGAGTAAGGAATTACCCAAACTATCTGTGCTAATAAATGTTCACAGCCTGAGTTCCTGAGGAAAATAAACACCCAGGAGGTAGGTGGATATCGTGAGAGGGGAATCAGTGTGCACTACACAAAGATTAACTTGTGAAACCAAATGACGAGCCTACGCCTCAATGTAGGTGTACCCATTGCCATCAGTGTTTGCTCTATCATCTTTATATTATATAAATAACATGAGAAGCTGATAGATGCTCATTGTCTCCTTGTAATCCTGCCATTTTTTGGTCTTTTTTCAAAATAAACTCCAGAAACAAGCAACTCCTTGGGTTCCATGATTTAGTAGTGGACATCACAGATGTCAGGTTTACAGTTGGACTTGATGATGTTAAAAGTTTTTTCCAACCTAAATGATTCTATGATTCATTGGCAACAGTTTGCATTTATACTGCTACAAATGTTCACTCCCACCATCAAGGATAAATACCCCAGCACTTTCTACCTACATCTCCTTTTCTCTGTGTGGATGTCCTCGGTTCAGCCCAGCAACAGGCTATGTTAGCCCTGAGAGTATTCCATACCAATTGTGTCATGATCAGGTGGTCCGGCCCCCCTCCCTGCAGGGGCCACTCTGGACCCTGGCACGGGAGGTTCCGGTCTGGGCAGGCGCAGTGCCAGTTCCGGGTTCTTTCCCTTTCTCTTTTGGATCGGCGCAGCAGGCGGCGGTGAGGGGGGGGGTTTGCGGTGCCGGTTGGGAGTGCCGTGTTCTGGGTTTTTGGATCGGCAGCGGTTCGGGCACGGCTCAAATTACATAGTGGGGTGAGAGGTTTACACTGTATATAATAGCACTGTAGTTAGTTGTTTTCATATCTTTTCCTGTTGTTTAGTAAACTATCCTTATCCCAACCCACAGGGCTTTGGGTTTTTTTTCTCCCTTCCTCGAGGCTCCCTCCGTTCACCCATCCCCCACCTCTTAAAGAGACAGGGGACTTTTTTTCTAGCTTTTGTGGGACCCAGCTTTTCAGCTGAGTTTTAAACCACAACAGTGGACTTTGCTATAGATGCTCTCACCATTCCTTTGGCTCTATCTTTTTCCTAAAATCTTTTTCAGAGATGATAGTATCCATTTTTTTATGTATAGAATCATAGAATCATAGAATTATAGAATGGTCTGAGTTGGAAGGGACCCCAAGGATCATAGAGTTCCAAGCTGCTGTCACAGGCAGGGACACCAACCTCCAGGCATGATCTAGACAAAGTTGCCCAGGGCCCCATCCAACCTGACCTTGAACACCTCCAGGGATGGGGCATCCACCACTTCTCTGGGCAGCCTATTCCAGCACCTCACAACTCTCTCTGTAAAAAACTTCCCCCTAGTATCTAATCTAACCCTCCCCTCCTGTAGCTTTAGTCCATTCCCCCTTGTCCTGCCATTATCTACCCTTTTAAAAAGTTGAATCCCCTCCTGCTTATATGCTCCCTTCAGGTACTGGAAGGCTGCAATGAGGTCCCCCAGCAGCCTTCTCTCCTCCTGGCTGAACAAGCCCAGTATAAGGAACTGTGTGCCTATAAACAGTAGAAGTTCATGCAAATTCAAGTGTGTCTTGCAAAATGGGGAGTCTCCTAGTGGAGGGGATTTGGGAAATATGCAGTGCCTGGTCATTAAAGGAGTGGAAGGGAGCAAGGAGGCTACGTGAAAATAGGGCACTATAAGGAGGGTTTAATATATAGTATAATCCTTTTAATGCTATTCATTTACTAGACATGAATAATCCTTGTTAAGGATCCCAGGTCCCCATTGGGATAGGTGTGTCAGGATCTGTGGGTGTGCAGATCAGCACCTTAAATCGCACCCTTCACATCATCTCCCAGCACACACTGCTGCACCATTTGCTTAGTATGAACATCCTGCTCAGCAACCTGTTCCTTCCATCCCAGGGAACTTGTTTTTTCCCCTCATCATTCTGAGTCATTGCTGTCACATTGACCACAAATAGTTTGAAAGTCAGAAAATTGTGCTCATCCAATATACTTTTAGAGCAGACCTGAAGTCTCATATCAGACAGTCATGCTTCCTTTTTCTCTTTGGTTCACTATGTAGGAGCTGCTTGGCCACCAAAAAACTGTTTCTATCTCCTCTTGGTTGTCCAGTCCAGCAGCAATGCTAGTTGCAGAGCCAGTGTCCAGGAAGGAAACAGTCCTCTACTGAATAATGTTTTCCGAATAGTGTTTAACTTGCAAGAAGCTTAAGGCCATTGCAAGTTTCTATACCGCCCTCCACTCAAAGCTGGGACATCCCACTTATGTGTTACATCCGGTTGCTCAAGACTGTGTCCAACAACTTCTAAGTATCTATGAGATTGGAAGACCCACAGTCCCTCTGAGTAGCCCATCTCCATGCTTGGCCAACCTCCTTGTGAAAATTTTGTTTCCAAATGACTAACTACAGTTTCTGCTGTTGCAAGTTCTGTCCACTGCGCCCTGCCCTTCCACTGCGGGTATGTCCCCTTCAAGCCTTTGTATGCAACTCTTGACTTGGTGTTTCTGGAGACAGTCCAATTGCCTTCGAAAGGTCTTCTATTGGATTCATTCTAACAAGATGTTTAGATTTCTGCTTGACCATGAGTAACAGATCAGTACAAAAGATTTGGCCTTTCTGCACCTCATTCCAAGGACTTTGTCCAAGTACTGTCCACTTCCATGAATGCTGCTGTACTTCTTTCTTTGTTCCCATTTCACTTGAGCATCTTTCTATTTGACATTAATGGTAGCTGGAACTGTGGAGTTTGGCATTTTTTCATTATTCTTATTGTGGGCTGACACCAGTCTTCATATTGACTGAAATGTTGCTCAGTGGCATTTATTAATGTGCTGATGCCCTGTATAAATTTTCAATACCACTGTTGGAAAATGTACAAAACTTTCTATTTCCTTTTCTTCCTTCTGTCAAAGAGCATAAGAAAGGATGTTCTAGAAAGGGACATCTTTTGTCTTAGCATCCTTTTACTGAATAATATTTAAATACATATTAAAGTTAAATTTAGCATTTATCTAAGAGGACTGATTAAAAAACAGAAGAAAAAGTTTTCTGGTTGATGACTTCATACCTTATCAGAAAACAAAACCATGTTCTCCTGCCTAGAAACTGTTTCTTCTGCTTTCCACCTACGGGGAAACCCTCCATATGTATTACTTTTACCAAACTGTGGGGTTTATCCCATGTTATAAATTTAATATATGGATATAAATCCTATTTTCCTAATGGATATTACAGGAAATAGGACTGAGAAAGTCCTGTTGAAATATTTATCTGTTTTCAGCCATAGATTTAGTCAGAGGGAAGTTAGGATATTTGGTATTTTCTACACAAAGAAGCTTTAGATTTACGAATCCTCATGTCTTTTTTTCTTCAAAGCCAAGCTCATAAATGAAGCAACTGTTCCCAAACTGTCACTGTAATGTCACTCCCTTCCATGAAGTCATCACATCACTTCTGTCACTGTAATGACCTAATGTTGTCTGTTGCTAATGTCAGGAAAACATTGAATTATGAAAATAACTGAAGTGATTATTTTAAATGCAGCCTTTCTGCAATATGTTTTGCAGGAAATCACCATTTTAACAAGAAAACGTTTGAAAATGAATCAGCTGTATTAAATATTAATCATACTGCAGCTAGTAATTAGTCATAAGGAAATATTTCTCAGTATTAAAACATGTTCTGTCCTCCCTTTTTCCCCTTATTCTTTTCCATATAGTATAAAATGTTGAAAAATTTTATATGGAGCTAGCTTATTGGCTAAATAGTATGGAAAAAATTGAATGCAAATTAAGATGGACAACTGTAAAAACATAAAGAGGTGTCATCTGCTCTAGAAATGATGAGTGAAGTATGAGTGGCTCTGCAGCATTAGTGCAAAATGTCAGGAAGGAAATGCACCAACATTCTCATACTCCTGCAGATAAAATAAATATCCCATTTAGGAATGCTGTCTAGAGTGCACATGAAGGAATCCTTGTGCTGTAATTGTGCCCACTCATCAGGCCCGAGCTGGAGGCAGCTTTTGGAATGTGACTTCGCAACAGATGTCATTCACTTGGAAAGAGTCCTGGGGACAACCAGTCTGGGCTTTAAAAGTTAGTCTAAGGTTAGCTGTCATGGAGGACTGGAGATACTGTATTGTCTCAAAAGTGTGGCCTGGGTGATGACAAGATCACATCTTTCAAAGGGGATGAAACACAGCAACTTGGCACTCAGAAGCTGTTCAAGCTGTTGTAGCAGTTGAAGAAATCCCAGTGTCTGGGAGAAAGACTTGCAGTTTGGTGTAGAAGAGAAAAGGTGAAAACCTTGCGGTGGGGAAGGAAATTTGTGACAGAAGGGCAAGATGGACTTTGAGAGAGGGAGCTCTTGCAGGAAAACTCCAGAGACCAGAGCTGCTGTGAGACTTGAAAAGAGGAAAGGGAGCTGAGACTGTGTGTGGGACAGTAGGAGAGCTGCAAGGGAGAAAGGCCCAGTAGAACAGGTCCATCACATGCCCATTCAAATTTCCATTTTCATCAATCCCTTTCCTCCTCTACTTATAGCCCGTTGATGCTTGACAGGGCAGGGCACTTATCACAGGGAAAAGGGCCAGAGTAATCCAGGAGGGAGGGAGAAGGAGAAAGGATGGGACCTGAAGCAGGAGGCAGAGCAACGCACCAGAGCAAAGAGCTTTCTGCTCCTCTGGTTTCCTGATCCACATGCAGTCAATTGTACATGACACCAAGTGACTTGTGTGTGGGTTGTGTGACTATTACTGAGACTTGCAAGGAGCTGAGATAATGTGACTCTGGAATTCACTTTCACAATACTGACTGGCCTCTCTTGCCCCATGGGAATGAGAGGGTCTCCAGAGACCCTTTTTTTAGGTTGACCACAAATTGCTAATGCTGTACTATCACACAGTCACAAAAAGCTTCAGTGTCTTCAGAAAACAACTCAGTGACAACAATGCTGACATGCCACAGAATTTGCCAGAAGAAGAAGGAAGAGTTAAATTCTTGAAGATTTTTTTCCTTGGTGAATTTAATGTCACAGTGACTCCTGGTTTTCAAGTTGTCACAGAGGATGTGGGAATCAGGTGGTCAGGTCTGAATGGAAAGAATAGGTAAGCATAGTGGACCAAATCCTATCAACGCTATGTGCTAATGGATCAGATGTCTTACGGCCTTCTTTCAGGCTTTGCATGTCCCCTGTGACCAAATAAATAGGAGCAGAAGGAAGCAGCAGCATTTCCACATCAGCTCTTGTCTTCTGAGCACTGAGAAATCTGTCTGAAAGGAATGACCTTAACTGCACCCTCTCTCCTGAGTAAGAAGAGATGGTCTGGATGTTTTGCCTGCATGTTTAAGAAAGAAACTTCCCCTTCTGCTTAGGAACTCCGTGAAAATTTCAGACTCAATTGCATCACACTTGCCACTTCAAAGCCTTCAGCGACTGATCGCACACTTGGAAAATATCAACCTTAACTTAATCCGACATGGCTATCAGCATAACTCAACCTGTCTGACGGCCTCCTTCCTGAGGGTTGCTACAGCTCCCTTGTACTCAAAAATGTCTCTGGAGAAACAGCAGGCATTCATTCTCTAGCATTATTCAGAGCGATAATTGCTTCTTTAAAAATGAAGTGCTTTTTTAGTACATTTTCTTTGGGAATAATGCAATAGAATAGTTCATACAGTGGCCTTTTTGTAACTTTGTATTTGAACTAGTTTTAAATATTCCCTATACTAAGAAATTAAGTGAACTCTTACACCTAATATCCATAGAAATGGTCTAACTTTAATGTATTTTGAATTTATTTGTTACCATGTTGAATCTGATCCATGGAATACTTCCAGTTATGAGTACTGAAATTTGCCTGCTCTTAACTGGGGTTTCTTCTGTAGACATTCCATTTGGTGTGAAGAATTAAGTCCTAATAGAGTAACATGAACATGTAAATTTCTGTATTGCCAACTCATTTGAGCTACATACAGCTTCAAGTTCCTGCTGTAATGCAAATGTACCTCATTAAATGCATACAGTTGCCTTGTACCTTTAGGAGTCCTCAAGATGGCTGTTCTGACCTGCCTTCAGCTATCTTGATCCAAAGAGTCATGCCTGAGGTGTGCTGGAGATACAGCAGAGAGATGTGTTGTGAGCTCCTTTCTCCTCTACTTTGAGAATTCAGGTTTCAAGCATTCCATCTACTGTTGGAACGAGGATTCTCCCCAGCTTACCAGTGTCTTATATTAATTAAATGGTAATTTTAATTAAATGTGTACCAACCAACATAACATTTGGAGTTGAGGGAAAGCAGTCATTGTTGTTATCCTGTCCTGGTTAACTGCTTTTATCTCAACTCCAAACTTTTAGGTTTTTTCAGTTCTCTCCTCCATCCCACTGTGTGTGTGAGTGTGAGTGAATGGCTGTGTGGTGGTTGTTTTGTCTGCCTGCCTGCTGGGTTAAATCACAACAGATGAATGTTTTAAAGAATATTGATCCTGCCCTTTAGCCAAAAAAATGTCTTTTTTTCTTACAGCTGTTTTAGAATCTAGTGTTAGGGAAATTCTAGCAAACAGCAATATTGCAGGGAACCAGAATACAACAGTGTTCCTTTGCCAATACAGGCAAAAAAAATAATCTTTGCAGTATTGCAGTCTGATCACCAAAGCATGGAGAGTCTCCCATACCTTGGCACGGTGGAAGAAAGGAAGGCACCACCTCTTTTACATTGTTATGGACGTGATGACTACAATAATTTGTAAAAAGACTCTTTGAATTGAATTACTGGATTTAAACTGCTATAGTCTTGTGCCTTCCAAATTCTCCAAATCTACACAATCAGACCAAAACTAGGTTAAAAAATCTCACCAGGTTAGATCTTCCCATCCGCACTAGTTGCTGTGGTTTTACTTCTATTTTGTATCAATTTAAACAATTAATTTCAGGTATAAGGCTAGGTAGAATTAGGGCCTTAGTATTGGAATCCTTACAGGAATAGCTAAAATATTTAATAGCTTGAAAAGTCTTGTAATTTTAAAAAAATCTTAGGAAAATATACAATTAATCATAAAACACTTTAAAATCCACTTCAACAGCTTAGTATTTCTAAAGGATTTTAGACCTATGAGAGATATTCAGGGTATGGACTTTATGACTGTTTAATGTTTGGTGTTAATGGAAGATGATGGATTGGTGTTCTAGGAGGGTGGATCTGCTTTCTTATCCATAAGGAAAGGCTGGCAACAGTGCATGCTCCCCTGAAGTGTGATGACAGCGTGCCTTAGTCCAATCTAACAGATCTGTCCATATTCTCGGCTACATAGATGATGATACACGTTTGCATTTAAGTAAACATCTCAGAATATGTGCTGCTTCATTTGAATGCACTCTCAATGCAGAACAAAAAAAAAAAAAAGAAAAAGTAATTTTTGAACTTAGGAAAATATTGAGGATGGTCAGAACTTGGAAGGGGTTGCCCAGAGCAGTTATACAATCTCAGCATTGAATATATTAGAATTTTGATAGGACTGAGAAGCCTCTCAAATGTTGAAGTTAGATCCAACTTCAATGCTGAACAGGCTTTAAATAGAGGTTTGAAGCAGATGACCTCCAGAGATCCCTTCCAATCTGTTTTTCTATGAAACTTATTTACTGGTTTCAGCTTGCCTGACCTTACATTCAATGCGATTGTTATGAAATCAGTAACTTATATGGAATCTGTGTCCCTCCTCTCATTTGAAAAAGGAAGTGACTCTAAATTTATAATTCCACTAGTTACTTCTTACCTTTAGACTTTCAGGTGAAATTTAACTGGCTGTCGCATGCCAATTACACATTTTGTTGTAAAAGTGTTATTTAATCCATATCTACAAATTTCTGTAGCTCCTCGCAGGCTGCCTTTCTTTTCCTGCTTTTAATGTTAGTGTAGTAGGTATGTTCTGGCAGCTGAGAGCTTTAGGAGCTCCCTTCTGCTGTCATAGATAAAGGTCTAATTAGAGTTTGAAATGGCAGAAAAACACCAGAGTTTCTATACCAAATTGAAGAATATTTGTTCTTAATTCTTAAATATTATTGGGGCAGAAGCCAGTACAGATGTGAACAGGTACCACTCTCCTCCTCCACCATATGTAATGATTATAACCAGTTGTATAAAGCCATATACTCCTTTCCCCAGACTCTGTTCTCAACTTCATTGAGGCAAATTCAACTCAGAACATGTGCATTCAGCTCCCAGGATAGTCCCTAAGTGAAATTCAATAATAATAAGTGGTTGTGTAAGACTAATTCTGTGCGTGAGGTCCTCAGACAACCCAACAAGTCTGTACTGATTTTGAATTTAATAGGTGTTTAATAGAATACACCATCAGTGGGGGAAGTTTGAATGTGTAGAATGAAAACCAACTAATATAACACTGAACATCAAAGCGGGCTTGTCCTACAGCATGATTCATACCAGCTCAGAGGACGCTTATTTTACAGACAAGTCTTACATTGCTGCAAGTATTAATGTTAATAGGTGTGCTTGATTACATCAAAATTGAAATTATTTTAGAGGCAGGTAAATACATACAGCATTCAGATGAAGATTAAGATAGCCCAATGTCAGTATCTATAGGAAAAATTAGTGGCTATGGTCTTTTCATAGTCCATGGCCATCTAGTCATTAGAGGCTTGAAAACAACTCAGCTGAACAGACTATAGAACACAATTCAGTTACTGTCCCACAGGTACCTGTTACCATTTGAGATGCTTTAGGCCATCTAGGACATCTGTACGAGGTTCTTAGACCTGAACCAGGATCTTCAGGACACTCGTGCTTTTCTGGACTTGCACTAGGAGGCCAGGTTGGATACTTAAAGGTATCTTGTTACCCTATATGCCTAGGTTTATTCAGCAGAAATGAGACATTGGTTGATCATAGTAATTCTTTTGATTAAGTTCAAAATAATCAGGTTTGATTGTATCTGCCCACATAGGGATATCCTGTCCACTTTCTGATTCTTCGTGGTGATTAAGACACCTTTGGAATTGGCAGTTTGGACTTAACATCAATAGGACCCTTTCTGAACTTGTAGCTGGAGGCCAGGCAGCATGGCCTGGGACATCCCAACTGGCACCAGATCCTATGTGGAGGAAAATGAGTCAGATTCTGTTGTCTGTATTCTTTTTGAGGGCAGAATCTTGGAAAAATGTAGATGATATTTAAGTTAATGCCTCAGTGTTAACAGTCCCTTTTAATCATTAATGTCCTTTGTGTATTTTGTTTGCCTTTGGGCCAGTGATTGCCATGAAGCTGCTAGAGGGAGATAGCCAGAGAAAGAGAAGGCAGGGGGATGGAGAAGAGCTGAGGCCACTGTGCTGGCAGGGCAGGGTGCAGCTCAGCAGCTGCCAGGATCTACATTGCTGTTCTCAGCACCTTGGAGCAGCCCTGACCTAAAGGCAGTCTCAGACCCTCCAGAGGACTGGATATCATGGTGTTCCTGGGAGAGGTTGACCTGTGGCACTGATCTTCAAAAGAATGGGGGAGGAAGTTATAGAGAGGAGTAAGAAGTGAGTGTTTCAGGAGAAAGAGGAAAAGCAAAAGTGTCTGAAGGGCAGCCAAGATAGGTATGTGAAGATGGCCATAGAGTTATGCAGCGATTAGCCCCTTGGAATAGGACAACAGAGAAGCTACTGCAGAGACACTAGACTGGTACCATGAGATTGATTTCTCAGAGACTTGAATTCCACTCAACTCTTTCTGATACAGTATTTTTTGGTTGTTTTTTAAATTTTTTAATAATTTTTTTATCTGTGGTGTTTTATGACAGGCATTGGTCAAAGTCACAATCTCCTCTTAACCATATCTGAGCATGATGTCTCTAAGCAAAGAGTTTTCTTGCCAAGGACAAGGCTTGGAAGTGGTGATGTGACGATTCCTCCCCAACGCCGCTGGACCCATGCCCTTGCTGGGTTGTGCCACTCTGTGGCTGTGCTGCTCGGCAGCTGCATTGCTCAAGCCGCTTGATTGTGAATCCTCGCAGTGCAGATCCTTGGTATTTACTGACAAGGCATCTCAAGGGACTTGGAACTCTTGTTGCCAAGTGGAAACTCAACTTACAAATGGCCTTCATGGAGTGACATTCCTAACTGCAGCAACGGGCTGTAAATTGATGGTGAAAAATAAATGTAATGCATTAAAGAGACAGGGGACCGTGTAAGAGAAGTAAGACTGGAAGATGGTAAAATTGTACTGGTACTGCTTACAGTCCTGAATGAGGAAAGGATGAAGATGAGCTCCTGGAAAAACAGACAAATACAGCAGAACAAAACAGCATCCTTCACAGTCTCCCAGTCTGTTCAGCCTCTAATATGTTACTTCACAAAAAAGCAAGGCAGACCATGCTGTTTGTTTGTTTTCTTCATTAAAAAATACCCCACCCGACCATTAACAAAACTGAAGCTGCTTTTTCAATTCAGCTGTAAAATTCTGAGAGAGAGCTCACGGCTTTACTCAAACAGGACTAAAACTGGACAACTCACCATTCCAGCCACAGAAACACAAACAGTTCACAGTAACTCATGGGTGAGCTAAACATGCCAGCAAAACAAGGATATAAAGTAAATTCAGTCACAGTGATTCATTGTAGCGTTATGTGTCCTTTCCCCGAAGACCCCTGCACACTCTGCGACATCTTAGGTGCCCTCAGCCTAGATTGTAGGAAGTGGAAAGAGAAAGGCTCTTGCTGCCGTGATTCAGGGGTCTGATGTTCTAATGTCTACTTTAAGATGAAGTGATTCAGACCCATTGATTTTTTTCCCCTCCAGCGACTATAAAGGGTCTCTAAAGCATCTGAGGTAAGAAATTAATATTTATTTTGCCAACACCTCAACTGAAGCTCACACCTGCTTTGCTGCTTCCTAGATGTTTACATCACGTATGGTGAGTATTGCCTCAGTAGAGATTTTTGTTTGTCCTTTGCTGCAGTTTGGCAGCCTTAGGCTTCACTCTGTGCCTGTGCTCCTCTTTGTGAAGATCTGGAGTCCTTGGGGCTTGGAGAAGCACTGGCCACAGAGGTCTTGATGAAATTTAAGCCATGAGAACATGACCCCTCATGAGCCTGGCAAAATCATGAGGGCATCAAAAGCTATGATTAACCCAAGTTTAAATTTACAAAACTGCAGTCTGGAGTGTCCAAGGAGAATAACTATCACAGAAGAAAAGACTTTGTACACTTTGCGCCCATAGACGTTCCTGCTCCTGTTGACATTTGGCTTTTATTCAAATGGTGCTTGCTGCCTTTACCTGGCGTCCCACTGAAAGGCTGATCAAACCAACACACTGTGTCTATCGCATCAGCCTAGAAGATGGTCACTCTTAGTCTCCTGATGCCTAGTCCCTCATCCCTCGAACTATCTGGGGAACAAATCCTGATACTAATGGCTCCCTAACCTCTCAGAAAGGGTTTTGCTGACTAGCACTACAATGCCCAGTAAATAATCACGACAATACTTGGGACGGCTTCACATCCCTCCTATCTAAGCATTAAAAGCACTTCACAAACATGCAGGGACTCCTTCTGTCTCCAATAAGGTCCCGCATCCTGCAGTAAGAAATGAACCATCTTATTATATTGGTGACAACCCTAATGATCAGAAAACAACTCAAGCTCTGTCGATATTATAAGAACGTTTGTTGTTTTATTCTTTTTGGTGGGTACAAAAACCACAGTTTCTTACACAGAACAAGATTATAAATAATATCTGCAACATGAGTGACCCGTAGTCTCTTTTGATTCTACACTGCAGACTGATGACATACTCTAAACATTTTATCATTTTGTTTCTTGTATTAGACAGATGCAAATCTGTGGAACACGGAATGATGGAACAGAATGAAGGTAACAGCAAACAAGAGGATGACCAACAACTTTTATAAAAAAAAGTCTCTGAATTTTATTACAGTGATGGCATTTTATATCAATTATTGCAATGAATTGTTCCCTAAGATGGTTAGAAAAAAGAATTGTGTTGTCCTCTACCGAATTTACATCAGTTAAAAAGCAAGCATGTTTCAATATTCCTCTTTTTTTCAAAGAAAATGTAAATAATTTCTTTATTTTTCACAGGATTTACATATTTATTATTTTCTTATCACAGTTTAGTGATTCATTTCTACAGCTGAACAGCTGAGTATTCTTCCATTGTATATATTGATGTTCTGGAGACACAGGTTAGCATGTTCATTGACTTCTATAGCTATTTTTCTTTCTTTGTCAAGACAAAGACCAATATGTTGTCCTTTCTGAGCATGTTCTTCACAGTTTAATGCGCTAAGTTGGCAAGTCTTATTAGTTTTAAGTCCACTCAAGTGAAATTTGTTGCTGTTAATACACCCTTCCCAGCCCCCTCCCCCCAACAAAACTAAATTATGAATTTTCCTGATATAAAATCTGAGTTTGGGTTTCCGAGCTGAGCTCATGCACACATTGTTGCTGATGATGTCTGGCGCATTTGGACGTACTTCCCTTTCTCAGCCAAATTATTAGTTCATCAATGACACTCCCATGTTGTGACAGTCTGTGCTGTGTTCCCATCAGTCACCAACAGAGTTTGATTAAGGCACTCAATTATTTTTTTGGTTTTTATGGTAGGTCCGATGCAATTACAGCCAATCCTGAACTTTGTCTAATTGCAGTTCCAGTATGCATGGTCTTCGGGCAGTCGGGAGTCAATACACGTCCATTTTCTCCCACACTCCCTGTGATGGATAATCTGGCTTTGTTTCTTATGGCTTCAGAAAAGGTAAGCTAGGTTTGAGAAAAAAAGAAAAAGAGAGAAAACAGGAAAGTGTTACAATGGTTTCTGTCCTTCAACAAAGCAGGACACAACAAACACCAAAATATTCAATTTTAGACATCTGCATTTTTTCATGTTAACATTAAATATAATCATTATCATCATCATGAATATAATACACAGCACTTAAGTCTACTAAGGGGAAAAAGACTAGCAATTCTGAGGGTAAATTTAATTAAAGTAAGTAATTATTGATTTAAATATAAAATCCAAATTTGATATGGAATTCACAGAAGAGGCAATACCTTCATCTAAACTGCCTCAAGCTACATTTATATATAGTGAAATGAAAATCAAGAATCAGCTTTTATGAACCTGAAACCATTAGCATCTGTGAATAAAGTCATGCACAGGTGTTTATAGGCATAGACCTTCAACTAGGAATGTTAACATAAAGTATCACTACTGAAAACTGTTTTTAAGTTGCATTAGCTGTATCTTTGTGAGAATTCCATGGATCAATTCTAAAGAAATTACTTCCTTTCACAATGAACTCAAATTTGTATCACTAAATCTGAGAACTTTCCTCAAATCACTTCTCATATGCATATTTTTCTACAATTAAAGAAGGTGGGAACTTTCAAAGGAAATGTAGCTTATTGAGAGAAACAAAAATTTCCACAGTTTTCTACACAAGGTGTAAATTTTTCACAAGAATGTCTAAATTTTTGTTACTTTCAGGCAAATCAGAACAAAATGGCTTGTTTAGGGACTAACTGATGAGTTAAAACCCCCCTTGGATTTGTTACCCCCCTGGCCCCATTTGTAGATATTCCATCTAACTTCAGTCATCCAAAAACCAGTAACCTAATCTGAAAAGATCTCTTGTGATAAAAAGCCATGTTGCCTAGTTTTGGCTGAGATCTAAGATCAACCAATTAAGCAAGGACAACTGGAACGACACACAAACTATGCAACACTGAAACAGATTTCAAAGATACCATATTATGATATTAATTAGTGGGGAAATCTGATTTCTAGTCAGCAGAAGCTCTAAGTCTATTCAACTAACTCATGTAATTGGTGTGCAGGGATGCAATCTGAAATACCAGTTGGCAAGACGAGACCACGCATTCACATAGGAGCAAAGGGATGACAAATAGCGTAAGGTCATTTTATTTGCCTTATTACTGATCTCTGCATTTAAAACTTTGTCCCTCTTAGCCCAGTTTCTCCTTCTGAGTTAGCAGTGAAATCCTGAGCTGTCACTTGATATGCTGAAGTTAATTTTATGGATTAGTGTGTGTGTATAGGGGTGAGGGAGGTTTCTCAAAACTCCCGCAAATTTCCACGGTTTCTGGGTGCATGTCTATGAAAACACACCTGTCTAATATTGTACTGCTATCAGTAGCTCCCTCAAAAAAAGAGTTCTCCAAATTGAGCTGCTGGTTTGGCACAGCTGGAGCTGGGATATAAAAGCAGCTTTCCAAATCAGTTACCCTAAACCCCTCAGCCTTCACATGCAGCTGAGTTTGGGAAGAGGGCTCAGCTTGCAGAGGGCATTATAGCATTCCCTTTATGATGTAACAGCTTGGTTTTGATAATCAGCAACTGCAATGTCCACAGTCACCCTCTGAAAAGTTTCCTGGCTGCCACAGTGCTCTGACAGGGACTGTTACCTTGCATGTCCCGCACTAAATAAGCAGCTAGATACAGAAAGGGAGACAGAGGTAATGGTGGAGCAGGGACCTGGGCCTGTACAGTACCTAAACCCTCAACTGCTCCCCAGCAGCAAATAAAAATCTATGCATTTGCAAAGTGCAGGCATAATGGAATGTGGTGTAGTTCCACATAGTGTGTGTCCAGAGTCCTGTTGCAGATAGATGTCGAGGACTGAGAACTGCCTGCAGAAATGCATGGAACATGTTTTGGTCAATGGCAAGAAAAACCAAAGGTGCATTAGCCAGGATTTTGGGGAAGGAGGAGACTCCAACCCAGACTATAATGCAAACTTTGGCAGAAAAGTGTCAGCTTACTCCAGATATGCTAAATTTCCCTGAAACTCATCATTATGCATCAGCATGTCTCCATCACTTTGATTAGTTTTCTGTTCATGGCCACTCAGGGTTTTCCACTGGGAAACCTGAGAGGGAACTAGATGAGAGGCTAGATGAGCTATATGTAACTGGTTCTGCAGCTCAGTCTATATAACTTTCTGGCCATTGACAATACACTCAGAACAGAAAGACAACAAAAGGGGATCCACCAGAAAAAAAAATCAAATGAGAATAAAAAACAATTTCTCAGCAGCCTTCCACAGAATAACAGAAAAAGGTGCAATAAAACAACTTCTTTCTTCTCACAGCAGAGATTAACAACAACTCAGCAACACACCACAGAAACAACCCGGACAGTGAACAAAGCCAGGAAGAGCAGGTCAGACTTGGGAAGGTGTGATAAAGCCATGTAACCATGGAGCTTCTGTGTTGTATCTTAGACTGCACTATAGGTAATAAGCCAGACTCACTCTCTGCTTAACTGTGCTGCTATGGTTTCAGATTTATGGCCTGGCTGCAGAAAGTTTCAGAAGAGGCTGGGATGAGAGGGAAAGTTTTAGTATTTTCTGTGATATTAATAAAATTGCAAAAGTCGCTGTGAGTTGAATAGATGCAGTTAATAGTGAAAATAAATTTTCAAATTTGTCATTAGTTTAAATTAGTTGTGGAATTAGTCACGTGAAAACACTAATGATCTGTTCCTAGTGGGACATGGGAATTTAGGAAAATTATATCCTGTCTGTACAGTGCAAATATCCTAGCCTGTGTGGGTTCTTTTGTTGTTCAGGCTCCTCTTGTACCTGGGTCACATGGGGATATTTTTGGCACAAATGTTTATGATGAACTTTTCATGAATTTTTCTGTATTGAATATGAAATTGGAAGTATGCAAGCCAAAGTAAGTGCTTTACACATTTACTGAGCCAACCTGCAGCACTTCACCATTTTTGTAATTAATTTCATTTTTTTTCATTGCTGTTTTTTAGTTTTGTAAAGAATTAATTAATTACAAACACCAGTATGGGCTAGGAGAGCAAGAGAAGGCATCTGAACAGGAAGCTGCTTTGTGAGTTTCATGGCCCACTGGCAGTGGCCATGGAGAGGGGGTGGTTGGTGGCTGTCTGGATACCGTTACAATCCATTCCAAAGCCTGTGGGCTTGGGGTGAAGAACTCAGCTGGGCTTTTCCCTCAAGCGACTAGAGAGAGGGCTGTCAGGCTCCGCACTGTTCTTAGGGCACTGGCTCAACTAGTGTACAAAAGGTTTACTACTGATACACAAAAATCACATAATCCCAGAATGGTCTGGGTTGAAAGGGACACCCTCCACTAGACCAGGTTGTCCAGAGCCTTATCCAACCCGGCCTTGAACCCTTCTAGATAGGACTTCCACAACCTCTCTGGGAAGAAGAAAAAAGTAAAATGCCGGCACGAGACTGCCTGCACAAAGCCAGAGAAAGGTTTACAGTTCAATATGCTGCAGACACATCTGCCCAGGGGAAGAGGGAGGGATTGTTCCCTCCTTAAAGGACACTTTCCTGCCTGCATTTTGCAGATGCAACCAGCTGTCATCACTTCTGAATGTCTTTATTCGATGCACTAGGCTTTATCATACAGACTAGTCCACGCATACAGGCAGTCCTACTTTTCTGTCTCTGCTGAAGCACAGGCAGCTGAATTTCCCTGAGGCAACTCACTTTTCATTGGATTTAACTAAAAGGAAAAAACATGATAATGAATATTAATTGTCAAGTGGGTTATTTAAGCTATTTTATATTAGTTTAAAACACATACTATGAAAACTATTTGAGGTTAGCTTAAAAATTCAGTGTGTTGGTTATTCATGCAGGTTAGAACTGCCAAGCACACTTCCATATTAGCAGTTTTTAGTCCCAACATGATCCCTTTACTCCTTGGATAAATAAACCTATCCAAGGTTTTCAAATGCAGACCCATTTCTGAAGAGCGTGTAACCAGTGTCGTGGGCTCTGTACTTACAACAGAGTAAGATGAGGAATTTCAGAAGACTATGAATATTTGTTGAAAATACTTGTTATTTTGAAGGTTGGGGTTTTTTTATGAAGTTTTAAATGTCTGCACTCTAAAATGTTTTTAAGAGATTTTCATAAATTTTGACTGACTCAATCATAAATTAAAATGCAATGTAGGCATTTTTAATGTAATTTTTACTACAAGAATTCATCTCTGTGTTGCAACAAGTCCCACAAAAATCCAAACTTTAGTCAAAGCTGATTAAAAATAAAACTCAGGAGAAATTTTTATTTCAATAGAACAGTAAGGTGTTTCCTGCACTAGATCACAGAGCAGTCATGCCATGCTTAGCATGCCATGCCAGTTTGGGTCAGGTCAGTATTTGAATTAAAGTATTTGAATTTGGGTTTTTGTTTACTTTCTTTAAGACGATGCTTTGGATGCATTGCACCCTGTAAACTTGCCAAGGAATATGTTTTCAGGGGTGTTATACCAGCTTGGGAATGCTCTCAGCTGCGGCCACATCACTAAAGAATTATAAAAATTCTCTTCATCTGCATGTTGCACAGCTGCTTGCACAGGATTATTTCTTTTTAAGACCCTTATTACTGACAGCAGGCAGTGAATTTGAGAGATTAGAATCTGGAAGTCCGGATTCCTATACTCTCGGAGTCCCTCTGACACCTACTGTGCCTCACTTTTTCATTTGTGCACTAAGTGCACAGCTTTTTTTTTTCTTTTTAACATGGGGAAATGAGGCAGCTCTGTTACAATTAAAATATACCCAGCGTCTTCTTGTACAACAGGGAATAAAAGAAAACTACACAGCGACAATGTTTGGGATAGTTTCCCAGTCAGCGTATGCCAAGCCCCCTCCCTTGCCCCCCGAGAACCCACCTATTCCTTGCAGCGCTCCAGCTACCATGCTCAAACACCATTCTCTGCTCACTCTGTGTTTGCTCTGTACTGTATGGTTCGGTATTGTACTGGCTGTGCCTTTAGACTGTAAGCTCCTCGGGACAGGGACCTGTTATGTGTTTGGCACACTTCACCTATTGTACAGCGCCGTGTACTCCAGCGCTATATAAATAATAAATAAAAAATAATAATTGTAGCTCCAGTTGTTTCCTCCAAAATTTTTTTCTAGGTGGCAACATAAAAATTACATTCTTCATCTCCTATCCCTGAATTTTTAATTCTTGCTTCCACTACAGGGATGGCTCAGTGATTACAGGAAAATGTAGCTCGAGGTTTTTGTTAACAGAGGAGAGGTGTGGCTTGCTATTTTGTGAGGGCAAGGGAGCTCTAGGTAGCATGAAAGGGAAGGGTCCTAGATGTACCTTCACTTGTAAAGCAGCCAGCATAGCTGGGGAGCTATGTAAAAGTTATATTTAGAAGCGCAGTTTGCTGCTACGTGCCTTTTCCAAAGGTCAGAGTTGATTTGACTAATGATTAGTTGGGAAGATACTCACTGAATGGATGAGAGCAAGTACATTAGTAAACCATCCCTGTATGCCTACTCGGGGGAGCTAGGCGGGATGCAGGTCAGCAGCATCAGAGGTTCAGTCTCTGACATCACTGCGTGAACATCTAGAATACACTAGTTCTCGGCTAGATAAGGGGGTGTGTTACTGAAAGCTGTGGATGGTAACCTAGGTCTGTTCAATGGTTAGTGATATTTTGTGGTTATTATAGTGGGCAAATGTTGACCTGAAGCTGGATATCGTGAAAAAAAATGCCACACAATTAGCATAAAACATGGATCAGAGGGAGGGTGAAGGAATAGGTGGGGAGGAGGGAGAGAAGGGAAAACAACATTTAGACTTGTAACAGTGCCTTGTCTTCTGTTAGGTTAACTATGGTTCAGTGACGTTGCCTATCCTAAATCTTGGTTATAACGAGATCCCAGTTTGGGCCAATATCAAATAATAAAGGCTTACAGCAATTTGTCACTAGTAGAGTGCAAACCTTTAGGAAAATAGACTGGCCAATCAAGTAATTAAACACTGGCCCTCTGAATATATTTTTTTAAAATTTCAGATAGTTTTCATCTCCCAACTGATTCAACAACATTAAGTTGTTAAAAATGGGTTTATTGTATGAAAATTACTTGCAATGCAGATGTCTATTAGCAACATAGAATAGTATACTGTACATCTGCAGCCAAAAGAACTGAACCACTTTGCACTGAAGTTTTTCAAATTATAAAGCTCTGTTCAGAAGCAAGCACCACTAGACAGACATGTCACAACACTGCGTTACAAGATGCATCACCCACTCACTGTAGTAGGCCCTAAGTCCTACCCCTAAATTTTAATACTTTCGGTTCCATATACGTTGTAACCTTCTCTATAAGTTGCTAAATTCTGGGTATTCTGCGAGGAAGTTGGGTTAAAAGTCTGTGCACTCTTTGCCACCTTCATTCGTTTCGCCTCTGCCCTGGACTTGTAACAGAACTCTATCAAAGCCACCAGCATTGCCAAGCCCAAGCCTCCAACCAGAATGTAGAAGACTCCAGCAACGTTGCTGAGACTCAAGGCACTCGTCTTGTCCTGGGGAAACAGAAGCGAGACAGTTAAGCCCGGAAACCACCCCCAGGAGCACAAGCTACACGTTAAAACATTGGAAATAGAAATAAATAACAATGTTTAGCTGAAACTAAATGACAGTTATTTACATACTCCTCACAAAATTTGACCTATCTGGATCTATACAATATATTTTAAGTGTCTAATTTTCCTGGTTGGCATAAAATAGGTCAGCATATTGCCAATATACCAGGGTATCATTGCTTGCCTATGGCAAACCATTACTTCCACTAAGTGGAGAATTAAACAATAACATGTCTAGCTCTCTTTGGGGGACATTTTAACACTGACACAAAACTGCTTTTACGTAAAGCTCTTTAAAAGCTTTGAAATCCAGAAATCCATTTACATCAGACAAGACTCTGCTTGATCTTTACAAAAACAGTAATTGTACTTGTGGTAGGTACTGCTGTTAATTTAATAAGATCCAGACTGAGCTTCTGATACTTAAATGACAGGTGAAAATAACATGTGAGGCTTAAGTTATTTCTTTGAACAAACACTTCCTTTGAAAGTGCACACTGTACCATACACATCATGATATATTTGCCTCTTACCGATCATTGTATTTTGTTTCTAGCTTATTATAGATACAGCTCTGGAACATGCCCATGGACTACTAAGGCTTAGTAACAGTAAAATTCTAAATAGCAATTTATGAAATCTTACACATTATTCATAATTTAGACAGTAGTGAGAACTTTAGCAAATTATTAAATATACGTAATTTTATAAACAATCACTTTCTTGGATGTACTGTAGTAAATAACTATTCTACATTTCTCTATACTTCACTGCTTATGTTATGAATCATACTTTTTCATTTGAAATCCATGTGCATTTTTGCAGTTCTCAAGGAACTCTCTCAGGATTGACTTCCATATACTACATCATGCGCCTTAAGATACTTAATAAAGCTTTATTCTTACGCAGACTACATGATTTTTTACCTAAATTAAGGAGAGTACTTAACTTCTGATTGTAATCTCTATGAAATTTTAACTTACAAAGAATGCAAAATACTTCGATGTTTAATTTAAAGAGGCACTATTTATTGTGTAATCAGTAGATTAGCACAGTAATGACTCCCACAGACTTAGAGAGGTGTCTAGGACTTGCAGCCGGGTTCTGCTTCATCTGTCTCTTTTTAGCTGTCTAAAATGAATGAACATCGTGGAGGTGGCTGTGCTCCTCTGGTGGCAATTGCCTACATGGTGCTCACAAATGAGGAGAAGGCAGGACTGAGAAAGACCTGACCTAATTTATGCAGTGGGTTGAGGCTCTCTTGGTTGTCATTTACAGGTACTCTGCCATCCTCTCAGCTGGTGTTCATTCCTTTCTCCGAACCACGTGCCAGAAACAGCAAACGTGTTGGAAGTTAGTTTTGCAGGGTGACTTTACTTGCTGTGGGGCAGAGTAACTAAGGGCACACAGGCAGTCAGTGCCCGGCACGCTTTCCCTTCAGCTCCTGGCACAGGGACAGGCACTGAGGTCTGCAAAGAGATTTTGGACTCCCCGAATACAGGGCTGGCACCGGTTGCAGTGCCTCCCAGCCTTCAGAAACTGCCCACTTTTGTGATTGTCCCCAGCAGAGAGAAGCAGCGAAGGCAACGCTCCCTGGGGTTGTCAAGGTTATTGTTTGGGAACAGACATGGGGAAACATTGGGAGCTGTAAAAAGCTATTTATTATCAAAGGCTCTTGCTTTGAACCTCAAGTTAAGTTTGGGCTCCTTAAGGTGCCAGGGACCTTCCCAGAGGGAGCCAGGAAGAGCCACCCTGGGCAGTGAGGAAACACAATCCTTCCGGCTCATGTTCCTCCATTCCAGAACACAACAGAGGGAAGCCAGCTCCAGAGGGAGAAGGCACAAGTGGAATGGACATTTCCTAAGTTAACGGAGAAAGTCCACCCCCCCTAGGCATGAAGGAAACAACTATACCAACCTGCCTAACCCAAAACCAAAAACTGCCTTGTAGCTTTTCAACAGATGACCTGAATGGGTAGGTTGACGTTTGGTGATTTATATCAAGATGTTTGGTAATTTACATCAGGACATTAAAAAGCAATAGTGCTTCTTTAAATTAAACTGCGACCCCCATCAAGGTGGAGGGAAGCTGATTCATTCTTTGTCTAAAGCTGCTTATTTTATTTCTAAGTCATTTTGTTTATTACTTCCTTTACTGTTTTGTGAACACGATAGTAGGTCCCGAACTGCAGCGACTGACCTTACTTCCAGAGTCCTTGGGTCCACATTCACCTTTATCGTACCACCATTTGTTTTTCAGCTTGTCTAAGACGCCTGCCTCACTGAGTTTCAAAACGGCAAGGTTTACAGGAGTTCTTCACGTGGAAAATAACATAAATAACATTATATATGTTATTTTATGTTATTCAAGTAAAACTACATAGAATCGCATTGCAAAGTGACAGAGCAGAGGCCACAGTGGGTGCTATGTCATGTACTGTTGGCCCAGGTTTAGAGACAGACATACGACCGGGACCTGCTCCATCGCTTTAGGTAACAGGCACATACTGCTGGGGAAAATTTGTAAATAAATAGTATGCAATTACTGTGAACCCAAAACTATTGGCTTAGACATATTACCAACATACTCTTCAGAGACATATATAATACAACTGGATATATGACTTATGAAATTTATTCATTTGTGTTCCTTGCTTTCAATCTATTTTTAGTTTGCAAGCATACAAACCAGTAATGACTTGGCTATAGCTATTTCATTTACTGCCCTCAAAATTATCCTGGCCAGAGAAAGGAGCTGCTTCATGCAGTTTGCTGCCCATGACCACTTGACACAGACCTGTGCATTCAGTGCAGAGTGCCGCGGGCATCAAGTCTCCATCAGCCAGTTCAGGGAGGGAGGGGGCTGCGATGCCTTTATCCTCAGCTACAGAGAACCTGACAGTCAATCTCTCGTTTGCATTTCCTGCTTCAGCGTGATTTTCAAATTCAAACTTTTTGCTTAAATCTCACTTATGCAAATAAGTCTTTCAGGGGTCCCAGGCTGATGATAAACTGCCACTTGGAATATCTTCTCTTACTTGTGGGATTTGCTGTGGGTGACATAATGAAGTTTAATATGAAATGAAACCTAAACTGTTGCCTCAAAGTCATGAACCACCATGGGTTTACACTGAAGTGACTTCAACTCAGTGAATGATCTCAGAGTATTATGGTAACACCCCATTTCATGCCATTGCACCAGTTTATTTTCTACAAAAAACTATGAAATGCTTAACAGACTTATGTCCTTTCCACTTTGAGTCATTGACTGTCCAGTTCTTAGTGTGCTAGGCATATAGATACCTATTTATGTGCAGGTGTGGATGCAAATACAATATATGTATCAGAGAAGGAGGTAGATAAACAGAAATGGCACGTAACACGTGTCCCCCTGGTGATGTTTTACAATACAGGGAGTGATCATTCATGTGCCAGCAGATTTCTGTGGCAAAATTAATCTCTCATAATTCACCATAATTCATACATTGCTAAAATGGCAGCTCATTAATTCAAGGCTTAATAAACAAATAAGCCAGTACAAGCATTAAGCCGTATAGTGTAACTGAACCTGCTAAAATAGTTACTATGAAAGAGAAAAGGGACTTGTAGTTACACTCAGCAACTGGTTTAATTGGAAATCCCCAAACACCTATGTATGCATATATTTGTACATGTCTGTGTATATATTCAATTTACACATGACAGCTCCTGAACTTCACATGCTACTCTCAGCTTTAGGAATCCAGTCTTGTCATATATCCTGATTAGTCCTTGTATGTATACATAAAGGGGTGGACACACCTCAGTGTTTTCATGCACAGCTTTGGCTGCCTGTCTAGGCCTTCCTGCTGTTAAGGGACGAAGTTAGGCACCAGCAAAAGGTGGGCTTAGATACCAGTTTTAACAAAGGATGAAGCATGCTCTCAAGATGCCTGTCCCCATCACTCTTCATTTACTATGGAGGAAGCCTTGGCACCTCTGTGAAATGACAATTTTTGACAGCTAAAGTTGGGTGAGAGGATTCTCAGGTACTCTCAACTGATCCCTTTAAATAAAGGAAATGCTTCATCCACTTTCCAAATCCCACATATGTAATTCCTATGGATGCTGTGTTCCAAAAGCAGAAAGGGTTTGTTTCTTTATGTGTTTCAGTATTCAAACTTACATTTGTCTTCCTGGCTGCAGGTAGTTTAAGTTGATAGTGAAATACAAGAGTCCCACAGCTGTGAAATGAGTGGGTAGCAGTTTGGGATGCTGGCAAGTTGCCTGTCAATATGATCCTCTGTTCGCTTCTAGTACAAGTGTAAAATAATTAATATTATTTGGTTAGCCATCATCTGTAACATGCCATGCTTTGGCATTGAGCCACATTTCGGTGCTCCCAAATCCCAGCAGTGTAACAAGGCTGGTGATGACATAGATAAGGGACATACAGGTACTGTTCTCACATGGAAAATCAGAAGCCTGTGGAGATTAAACTGATTAAAGTGATAATTAGGACTCTATATGAACTATCAAGATCAGCCGCAAGCTGGGACAAGTCAGAAAACAGATGTGCCCCAGTGCCTAGCTTGTTTTCCAGCACTAACAGTTCAGATACACAAAGCCTGATATAGGCAGGGATTTTTTTTCTTATTTGCAGCTATAGTTCTTTTAATGCCATACTTCCTGCATTGTCTCTGTGAGGAAGCTCTCAAGTTTTCCTTAGGGAAAAGCAATCAATTTCATGCTTAAAAATGCCATGCTGCCATGCTGTCCTCAATACAGAACAGAACGCAAGGGCAGTGGCCAGCAGAGAAGAGGCGATTCCCACTTTTCACTGAAATACAGCCAGGGACGTGTCCGAGGCCAGCTCTTGTTTTCTTCTCTCCACTGTTGTCCTTTATGTGTCCTCTCAGACAGTCTTAGCACCTTGAAATAAATTTTAAAATATTTTATGCTTTCAGAACAGGATTTTTGTCCCACTTTAGGTCAGCCAGCTGTGACAGGGAATGTACAGAGTCCGATATGAGAAGCCCAGACTGAGGGCTTGCACAGGGGAAAGGGAACATTTTTTGCTTACACTTTTCAATATATACCTGTTTGCAATCACAGGATGTGGCTGCAAGTGTAGCAGCTTTTTGTGTATTTTAGACTTTGTTTTGTGTGTTTTGTCATTTTAGTAGGAGATTTTCAGCAGTTCCCATGAGAGATGAATGCTCAAATCACCTCGGGGCAAGCTGCATATCTAGGTATCTTTAATTTCTTTGGAAATATCCTCTCCAAATAAGCATCACTTTGACAATGCCAGTTGCAAATTCGGACTCAAATTCAGACACTACCACTCATTACTACACTGCTTACACAGTCAGATGGTGAATAGTCCCGCTGACATTAAAGAGGCAGGAACTAAAAGCCAGCATAGTCTGCTCTACATGAGCAAGAGCAATGTACTTAAGTCATATACAGAGGATAAATCCAGCATTTAGAATTAAATTTTCCATCAAGTTCAGTCTTGTATACTCAGTAGCACAATGGAGAATTACTATAGATTTTTTTCTTCAAAGCTGTTTAGCAATTTCTGAATTACCAATTTTGCACTAAATCTTCAGCTAACTGGTGGAGCTTGTGAAGATCAGTGGAGTTTTTCCAAGGTACAGCTGCTGAGATTCTCCCTTGTTATATATAAGCAGGCTTCATCTGCCTTTAATACATGAAAAATAACAACTAGAATTTACCATTACTTATGGATGTGTCTCATGTAGCTGTAGTGCAAAATGACTATGTGTCAGCATAGGAGATCCTGCTCTTCCCCACATGTTTAAGTCAGCAGTGGTGCAGCCTGACCTGGGCATGGGGACATTGGCTTCCTTCCTTTTCATCTCATTCTCATCCCTTCTACCTCCTCTCTCAGCTTCTCCCTCATTTCCTCCTACCCTGTCATCAATCACTTGCTGCTGGAAGGGCTGTTTTATTTTAAGAGCCTCAGTCTGGACCTTGTGCCAGCAACATCAGCAAAAGTGCAGTGCCTTAAAGCGGCATTAATGAAGTTCTGAGTTTGTTGTGTTCAGGACAACAAATGGGCAATTATAGCATTTAAATTAAAATACTGAGCAATTCTGAAACCCATACAGAATTTTGGTAGACAGGGATTTTAAAAATGCAATCACAAGTATGTTTTATGAGCTTTTTCATTACCCACTCATGGCTGAGCCATTAATTAAGTGTAAGGTCAGTCTCATCCACTGAATGATAAACAAGGGCCACTGTGTTCTCCTGAGAGCTGCAGCAGAAATCGGAGGAGAACTCTGTTGGCACAGCTTCTTTCCACTCAGGCTTTCATAAAAGCAATGGAGCAGAGTGGCAGAGACTGTGTTTCAATACTTTTGCATGCACTGCATTAAATGATGATGGCATACATTTAAGATCTGGGTAACACCTTCAAAAGTCCTCAAATGACTTGGGAACCTCGGGTTAATCTTAAAACATGACTTAATTACTGAGGCCATCAAACCATGGGTGGTTCACACAGGGCAAGTCTCTGAACCACCTTTATGAGTTTTGGAAGATTGTTCCTTAAAGGGAACAATAAATGTGGAGGCTAGATATGACCTTTTAAGAGCACAGAATGGAGGTAGAAGAAATCTTGTCATAGAGAGCAACATAAACCTTTGGAGAACTCTGATGAAACTCCCTGATTTCTGTAGTCCATGAAGGTAGTCCATGGACTACCATGAAGGTTTTTTCTAGGTCCAGACTCTCATATTTTACCAGTGAATCTCAGATAACAGCACAGTTAACAGTCAAGACTCAAGTGCTGCAGTTGTTTCAGGAGAAGAGAGATGTTCCTATTCCTGCTCATGACATTAGGAAGCCCTGTAGTTTGGACTGGAGCTGCTAACAAAGCTCAGGGTTTGTATTTTTAAAAATTAATACAATGGAGTGTTAGTTAGAGAAGGTTAAGAGATTAATTCAGGACTTGCTGGTAGCTGTTAGGTTTATAACAACTGTGCAGGGAGTCCTGGTTATTCCACTGACAATCATTTGATAGCGTATAAAATGTAACTATTTAGAGCTCTATTTATGCAATAGAAAGGGTCTTATTGATTTTAATTGATCAGATTCTACAAGACTATTCCTGAACAAGGAAATGGATTTTGCAGATGATAAATGGCTAACTTACACTTTGGGCAGTCAAGTAGCTATAGTTTAAAAAACAAGACCAGATGCTACTGCAGTGCATGATTTAAGAAATATGGTAATGCCCACTCAACTCCATGATGTGTCTGGTCCTACTGAACATGGGGCTTCCCAGAAGCACCAAGCTTCCTCTCTACATGTACAGTGCTTAAGCACAGGTACTGCCTACTCACTCAGCTGTGTCTGTGAAAAAGCATGGCAAGAAACAGACCTGAGGTCAGATAAATGCTCCTGGCAGGCAATATATAGTCCTACAACTACAGGCTGAGCTCCATCATGTTCCCCATGCTTTGCTTATCCATATCCTGGCCACTCCTATTTTCTACTGCATCCTGAACTACCTGTCTAACCTATTTTTCATTTCCATTGGCAATGCGTTCCTACCTCCCTCTTGCATTCAAAGATCCTCCCTGTTCCTGCATGGAGTGCACTCCTTGCCTTTCTTTTCTATTTTACCCCTGTCATCCTTTTTCTGCCACTTGCCATCACACCAAACTTGCTCCTCCAGCACTTCCAGATATCTCCCTGGTGAAGCCCTTCCCTCTGCCATGAGCTGCTCCCCTGTCCCTGCTTTGTGACTCAAAGCACTAGTGGCTGGTAACTGGGGACAGTAAGTTAAAAGTTTGCCCTCTAGTCTTTATCTCAACTTTCAACAACAGCAGGTTTCTGAGGAGTGTTTTAAGTATTTTAAGAAAATGGAGCTATTTTAATGATGTGACGTGATGCTTGTGACATTTTAAAAAAAATCAATTAAATAAACACCCCTTCTCAGTAACTGAAAATTTCAGGCTTGGGTGGAGCATATAATGTGGGAGATTTATGGTTCACTTTCTTACAAGTTGGTGTCTGCTCCACTTGCAGGTAAGTTCAAACAAGCTGAATATGCCTAAGCACTTTGGAAGAGAAAATAGAGACCATTTTTGAAACTGTGACTGCTGGCAAGCAGAGCGATGGGGGAAGAACAGGTAGAGCAGCAGGACTGAAGGTAAAGTGAAGAGGATTAGGACATCAGTTCTGGGTGAGTGCAGAACAGCCCAAGGGGTGGTCCCTGAAGCAAGGACACAGCATGAAAGAGCAGGAGGACTAAAGGAAGAGAGAAAATAGTAAGAAAAAAATATATATGTAGGCAACTATAAAGAAAAGCTACTGTGTATGACAAGTCAATCAAATTCAGTCATCTGTATCTGACTTAGCTCTGTGCCTGCAGTTACCTGTAGGGCATTCTCTTATATATTGTTCACACACAAGCACATAAATAAGTATTTTTATATGCTGCCTGGCACCAAAGGGGTATTTTTAATGTCTCCATCATCCTCCAATTCCACTTTTGTTTTTAGCACAAGGCAGTTTCCCAAAGGGAACCTGTGAGGAGGCAAGGAAGTAATGCCACCGGCCATCCGCAGACTGTGGAAATGCAGGAAGATTAAGAAACTTTGCCTAAAATTCTGCCTAAAATTCCCATCTAATAGATTCTGATACATTCTGTCTAGGGAATTGACATGGATTTCACTTTGCTGGTAAGGTATCATAAAATGTGAGTGTGAAGACATTTTAGCTGAAATTTGTCCTCCCCTTTTGGATACTCATGTGAAGATTGTAATTTGTACCAGTGGATTCCTGAGCCTGGACCATGCATGAGACTACTGCTAGGAGGCAATCACACCAATTTGCACCCTCTTCCTTTACTGTCACTGAAAAATTATTTTGGGTAGTACAATCTGAGCTGGTGTTGGCTCTTGAAGGTTTCTAACTGCCTGTTTGCAAGAAAAAACTTGAGAAAGGCTCATCACGGTTTTAGAAGCTTCTGAAATCTGGTTGCAGATCTCACACCAGAGGCTGTTTACGAGTTTCCCTTGGGATGCTTAAACAAATGCAAATATTTTTGCTTTGACAGTAATTGCATACACCTAGATTTCAGCTGCAGTTACCAGCAGTGCTGTGCTACTGGTGAAGCTGTTTTGTCGCAGGTAAAACCCCAGCAGATGCACCAATTACTTTACATACTGTTTACCCGCTTTTGGTGACATTGAGGCTAACCTTGGAGTCACCTCCCCCGCTGCCACATTCTCCTTTGTCGTACCACCATTTGTTTTTCAATTTGTCCAAGAGGCCTTGTTCATTCAGTTTTAAAACTGCGAGGTTAACAGCATTTCTTGAAACGATAAAACATATTTTGTAAGAAACTGCACAGCTGTTAAGATGTTAGAAGGAATGAGGACTTAAGCTGTTTATAAGCTTGATCCACACACTAAATAAACCTCTCATTTCCATATTTCAATGCCCTTGGCAGCACAAATAAACGTAGTTACTTTCAAATGTGAAAAATATGTTTCCAGTGTGGAAATGATTTTCAGAGTGGCTTGGATTTTAACAAGAAAATTCTATCAACCAACCAAAACAATTTTTGCAAAATGATGATAAAAACTCGGCCTGGAATTATAAATGGTTCACACAGATTTATATTTAGAGTATCTGTTCATGGTAGACCCAAGCTGATTTTTCAAGTGGATGGGAAAATGTATTCCTATGTACTAAAGAGGCAAGATCCAGATGGCCTTTGCTAGATGCTGCCAGTCACTGTGTCACATACAGCTTTGACGTGTAGCACATCAGAGAGCCCTCACAAGCTGTGGGCTCAGGCTCCAGACACAGGCAGCGTGAGGCACAGCTGAAGAGAAGCACTAACAGCTTGCACGCTGACTACGATGCTGTCTGGATCCAGTCAAAAGGAACTGATGCACCCAGAGGTGCTGGGAGTCCTGCCCGTCTGAAGGTCCATCATCTGCACATCCATAGGCACATCCATAGGCACATCCATACTTTTGGGATGCAGGCTCTACAAGAGTCCAGCTTCCTTTGCACAGTAGAACCTTAGCTGAAATGCAAGATGGAGGGTCTAGCTTAGTTCTGTGACTCCAGAGACCACCTTGCTAGCCTGGAAGAGCATTCTGTCTCCCAACCTGAAGGGCACACATGGTGTCCAAAAGGAAAGTGGTGGCAGAGGGTATCCTCTCTTTGGAAACCTAGGGATGGTGTAGCCAAGCAGAAGCTCAAGCACTGGGAAGACCAAACCCAGCCCATCTGTCTGGGTGCTGAGATACCAGCAGGTAGTTGGAATGTCCTGAGGACTTCTCCCTGGAGCATTTATACATGTTATGCTACCACTGGATGAAAGATGAATCCTGGATCACAGGATGTGATATGAGCAGTGGCACAGGCACAACAGACTGAAAGGGGCTCCAAGAAACCCAGTGTCTTCTATCTCATGTTTAGTACTCTATTTAGAGGTGAGAGAAGTACTTGAGACATACTTTGGATCTGTGCAGGCAGATGTAGGTTGCCAACATGAAGGCTAAAGTGGAGTATTGCCACTTTTATGTGAACTTAAGGCTGTTGGGACTGCACTGAAACTCAGGTAAGAAAGGGACACAGATGGTCCTAGGATGGAGCTGCTACTGTGCATGCTCAGAGGTCTTCCTTTATGTGTTCAGTGAACACTAGGACTGGATGGCAGAGGGTAGACAGTACAGATTGCCACACAGACCCAAGTGTAAGGCACCTGGATTTATAAGAACTACAGTTGATATATAACATTTTTAAATCAGATGATAACTAATCTGCCAAGGCATTTACGCAGCCTTCATCACCTCCCGAGGAACCTTTGCACTTGTTTAAGTGTATAGCTTTCTCTCTAGCCTGAACAGTCACCTATCCTAATGGTACTTAACTACCTCAGTGTTCATCTGTAATTCAAAATAACAAACTTTTCTCTTCCTCTCTTCATGTACAGAGGTGGTTTTTTTTATTGTATCCATGCCTATCAGACAGGTTCACTCTTTCTGGCGGGTGTCTGCCCAGGCTTGCTTGCAGATCTGCAGAGGCATGTGGAGCAGTGGCATCACATCCTTGAAGCACCTTGAGACGTATCTGTGAGGTGCCAGTAGCTTAAGTACTGCTCTTCAGGGGCAATATGCAGTTGAGAAAGATGTATAATGCTGTCAAGATCTATCTGTAAGGGCTGAGTTGTATTTGGCAAAAGCTATGTCTGTCAATGGCATCCTCCCCTCACCAATTATGAGAGGATGCAACACCTTCAGAACACTAGGAGAAAGGCTGTGGAAGAGTGATCCTCTTGTGGCAGGGTTCCATCAGATCATATGGCACCAGAAGCCATTGGGCCGTGTGATTCACCCTCTCTAGAGATGGATGGCCTCTGGGGGTCCTGTCTGGTCTTCAAATGGAAATTTTTCTCCCCTCATCAGGATTTCTCTGTTCCTTGCAACATTGGCCTGTTTGTGGGACAAATGTCAGCTTCAGGTCACACCTTCACTGTCTTCCAGGAGCAGTTTTTCATACAGCTCCTGCTGGAACTGTGAAAGGTCTTTGTTGGCTGGTCATGAAGCTTGGGAACTGCTTGTGGGAAGATCTGACTTTGCCTAGCTTCACTGTAGCTACATTTACAGGAGATTTGCAATACTGATAAAGTAATTGCTTGTCTGTCCCTGAAACCAAAAATGAGAACTGTGGGCTGTAGTGGGAGTGATAACAGACTGCTCTTTGTGGATAAAGCTTTAAGGGGAACTTAGCAGCCAGGCTGACAAATGTGATTTTGTATAAGTGCTCTAATTATGGTTCACACTCCAGAGGGAGAGGAGCAATTGCAAAATTGGAATGAAATTGTTCATTTGTCCCTTTTGTTCTTGGAAGCAATTACTTTTAAGCTAGTCATATCGACTGCAGATTTTTTCCTACTCAGCTTTTAGTACAAAGCCCATGCTTTTGGCCTGTTTGCCCCATTCAGAAAGGTAACTGTGACCAGCCTTGCCACTTCACAGATTTCCTGTACACTAAATGTAAATTTTACCTTTGTAAGGACATTGGGTTTGAGCCATAGATGAAAGATGATCCCAGAAACACTATTTCTTTGACACTGAGCAGCACTGCTTGCTCCGAAAATGGCTTACATCTATAGCTTCAACCTGCTGTCTACAAAGTCAATGTCAAAACTCCTTCTCCCTTCAGCAGGAACCAAACCAAGGTCTAATTTAATGCTGCTATGTCTAATTATCACACTGGGTAGCAATAACATAAACAGCTGCTTTGATAGTCCCACAGATGCAGGCAGGAGTGATCACTCCCATGAAAAATGAAGTATATCTCAAAGCATATCACTAACTCTCAATTCAACGAGCCACTTAAGCACAGTCTTATTTTAAAGCAGATGGAAAGCCCTATCAATCAGACTATCTGTAAAAAGTGTCTTCATACTATTCGCTGTAAGCTGTAGTCTCTCAAGCATGAACACTAAAGCTCACTGAATTAGACAAAGTCCTTATGCTAAAATCCTTAGAAAGGTTTTTGTTTTGATCTTTATCTTATCTTGGGTGAAGATGTTATCTGATAAATTACAACTTTGTTTTCAAGCTTGCAAAGTTAATATCTACGTAGACATTTTATCTGGATATTCTAAGAAATTAAAAATAACTAGGAGGTTGGGTTTTTTTTTGACAACTATTTTAAGTTTTCATGTTTGATTTCCATGATGAAGGGAAAGAACTTTATCACTTGCCAAATGTTCAAATTTATCTTTCAAAGCATTAAAGATTGTCAAGGAAAACTTTCCCACAGTCATTTAGAGAAGCTGCAGCTGGTTGATAGTAATCCTACAGTAATAAATAAATAAATGAAACCCGTTCCATGAGAGGGTTATTTAGCTGGGTTATTAGCCATATCCACAGACAGTTTCACAGCACAATAGAGAAATGGAAATAAAAAGGATGAAGAAGTAAATGTGGATTTAAGCTGCAATCATTGCTCTGAAATTAAAGTATATTGTTTATAAACGTAACACATTATTGTCCTCATCATGTCTACTAGGCCATGTAAAACCAGGTTAGTTTCACACTGCTTTCTCTGTTGCTTTGTTTTCCAGTTCCACCTCAACATATGGAAATAAATCACTTCCGTCTGGTCAGCAAAACACAGAGAACCTTTGCTCACCACTGCTGTATCTCCCACAGAAATGTCACTGAGATCTCGATAGGTGCAACGGTGACTACATTGAAAATTATCTACCTGAGACCTTGGACACAAACTAGATCACTCATACTCATTCTAGATAGCACTTCATTCTACCACAGAGGAAAGCATTCTGAAACCTGAGTATTTATGGCAGAAACTGTTCTTTCATCATTAAAAAATAGGACTGCATCATCGATTCAAGACTTAGTCAAAACTCCCACGGAAGAACAATGAGTTCCTCAATAAAGGAACTGAAACCTTTGCAGAGTAAGGGTTTAACTGCAGAAAGCAGGAATATGCTTTAATATTTGACTATTAATCCTTGCTGCCACAATCCTGCCTTTTCCATTACTCAGGAGAAAATGGAGTCCTTCTATAAAATAGTCAAACCAGTTCAGCCAAAACTGCAGCCCTTGCGTTACAGTGATGCCTCATCTCATGATTACTTGAGTGCAAGGACAGTGATTTCAATGTATGCATCACAGCTTAAGCTGCCTATAGAATTACAGTATGAAAACCTTGATAATTATATTGTTATCACTCATTTAAAATTACTTTCCTCCTCCCCATACATTAATAGTAACAAGCAGTGTAGCACTGTAAAACATTAATCAGTGTCACTTCTTTTTTTAGAGAGGCTACTTGTGCCAACTGCAGATGTACCTTCCACAGTCATCAAGATAGAACTGCACAGACAGATGGTGGTGCACCTATTCAGTCCTTAGCAACATACTATCTGAGACTCCAGACAGGGATACCTCACCTGCTACCCAAAGGAACTGGAGTAAGGTGCTTGCCCAGGGAAGCTGGCAGAGAGGTCTGCTTCAACTTCCAGTGACATTGGGTCACAGCAATGGTTAACAGATGACCCATTGTTACACTGTGTGGTACCCTGCAATTACATGCTGAACCACAGCAAGGGCATTTCTAAGGCTGATAGAGACACACAAAGTCTCTGGACACAGACCTTCCTGTACCATGAGGGAATGAGGCAGAGGCTCAGTCTGGGGACCGTGACAGCCAACATCATGAGCACTGCTGGAAATCTGAGACAGCCATAGGGGAGCAGAATGAGTGGAGCCACCATACTGCCTAATGCAAGACTTCAAGCATCTATTTCAGTACAGCAACTCAGCACCTCCAAGACACCACAAACTAAACCATGAAATACATCCTGCATGTTAAGACCAAGCCTTTTTTCAACAGCCTAATGCCCAGAGCTCCAATGCAAACAACATGTAGAAAATGCTCTCTCCAGCCTGGTTAGACTTGAGTAAGTATCCACAGTCTCAGCCACAGCTGGTTTTTTGTCTTTCACCTCCCAAAGTCTCTAGATGCACAGTGGTTCATGGTCAGCATTGCTCAGTACCATCTGTAAATACAACTCAGTCAGCCTGGTCCTGAGCACACATAGCAAAGGAGACCTCCTCCATGAAGTCAGGTCTCAGAATACTTGGTTTTGAATACTGATTAACATAAAGACAGACACAGGTCTCTAAGTACTAACTACAACAAAGTCAGGATCTCTGCTGTGTGCATTTAATAATCTTTTAGGCAGATGGTAGAGTTTTGCCAGAAAAACTTGAATCAGAGACAGGGACCTCAAAGACCATCTAATTCAAACTCCCCTGCCATGGGACACCCTCCACTAGAGTGGGTTGCCTAAAGCCTCATCCAACCTGGCTTAATGCCTCAGCTATGTAAACAGTGTTGATACCTTCCTAAGTCCCTTTCCTGAACTAAGTTGCAGAAATTCTGAGCAGCTGGAACATTAGATAGCAGAATCCCTGAATCCTGGGCAGATTTTTGCTGAAATCCTACCATTATCTTTACAGACGGCGGCACTGTTGTTTCACTGCTTAGCGTTGGGGACATCGTTCACTTGAAATAATGAACAGGCAGGATATGCAAAAATAACATGGCTCACTAATGAGACTCTACATACACAGAGACAGCTTTGTTTAAACTGCAGCTGTATTGCATGGTGTATCATCCTAGAAGCCCTGGTGCCACCACCACAGTTACTGAGGCAGAAGCAGAGACCCTGAACCTCTAAAAGGCTTTTCACAAATCCTTCCCACAAGGATTTGAAAGCCTCAGAAATTGCTCAGCCACTTAGAAATCACATTGTGTGGAGGCATGTCACCTCTGTTTAACCTCAGGTTCTCTGAATGTACAGCAAACTTCAAAGCGTACCTGAATGTTAAACCATCAAAGCACCGTAGGTGGGCCATGCACAAGGTATGGGACAACCGGTAAAACATAGGGATCTGCTTTTTATTCCTGTAAAATCCACAACTGCTGTGCCACAGAAGACTGTTGTATGTACAAAAAGCAATGCCTGGAAAGAAGTGGGGATCAGTATACTACCCCACAATGGGATGTGAAGCCATGGGTGTGGTGATGCACCCACTGGAGGAACAAGCCTTCCCAAGACTGTAGTGTCACAGCCCGCGACATGCCATCAACTGATGACGCATCTCAAGCAACTCAAAGCTTGATTTCTTCCTTGCACATTGGTTGTCCCTCCCTGCAGATACCTGCTGATGCAGCCAATTCCCAGGCATGCACCTCAACATTCCTGGCACAGGCTGGAGGGGGTTCTCCCTTGGGACAAGGCGGAGAGAGCAAGCCCATGAACCTGAGTTCAGTGACCTTATTTCAACGATGTGAAAAGCAGTTACTCTCTCATGACCTAATCTCTATCCATCCCAGGTGGTTCAGGAAGAGGAGGCCACAGCTGCCTGAGGGTCTCCCCTTGCCACATAACCCAGTGCTTCCCAGAGGCAGCTGAGAATCTGTCTCAGACATATTTTGTGAAACAAAAGCGGGTGCATTTTTATGGCTTGTTCATGTCATCTGCTCAGATGACTTTAAATGGGAAAAATTAAAATACAGCCTTATCAAGCAAAAAATTAAAACCTGCCCGGCTTCTGAGCTGTTTATTTTAACCATTTTTGGAAAAGTGCTGATGGCAGAGTGTAGTGCGACACAAATGCAATGCAGTTTAAGGGTGCTTGTTCATCACGAGAAATGTAAAGCTTTATGGCATTGGCTGAATATGTTTAATAAATTAGGACTGAAACAAGCAGTCCATTAATGAGGAAGCTTACATCATTGTATACTCAGAAGGCTTGAAGGGTCAATAATGAAAATATTGAAAGAGAGAGCTAATTCAGGGGGATTTTTACAAGAAAAACAACCTAAATTTTAGTCACAAAGGGCTCACTTTGAAATAATGTTTTTTTAAACATACTTAAAAATTTATAGGAATAAATTTTGTACTGGGATTTACAAAGGTTTGCCTGCTGTAATGTTATTTGTATGGAAAAGTTGTATTCAAAAGCTGAAGTACAGCACCTATCAAGACATTTTCACATGTAGTTGATAGTTCAAATAAAACAGAGTCCTTGGTCTGGTAGCTTGCACAGCATGTGTATTAAATAAAGAACTACTAGTATTCAAGTTGTGAGCCTCAACAACAACGCTGCCTTCTCTGCAGTGGGTCTCTCAGGCTTTTCTGCTATGTCTTCTGTTGCTATGTACATGGTTATCAGAGAAAGCACGTGATCGTCCACCTCAGCCAAGTTCCCAGGCCCAGCTGAACATCCACCAGGACAGGGAGTGCCTCTTAGATTCCATCTTGCAAAATCCACACATCCCTGAGGAACTGACTGGCCTGTAGAAAGCCGCAAGTCTTGCGAAAAAGCTATGGGCAGGTTGTGTGCTGTGTCAGAAGTGAATACATTTTTATAAATGTTATTTTAAAATCCCGTCCAATTGAATTTTAAATACCTCTTTGAGAACAATGTATCAAATTATTCTACAAACAGGAAGAATTAAATATCTTTACTGTGTAAGTATTGTTATTTTTTTTGTTTAGAGATGGGAAATTTAAAGCAGCACTCAAGTACTTTTCAATTGTGGGTAATTAAAAGAAGCCTAATGCTCTTCATTTTGCCATCCAAATAAGATGGGGCGCTGAGTACTTACAGCTTCTCTGTATATCCTATGCAGGCAGCTTAGTTACTCGAACTGAGCTTTGTAAACAATTACGAGCCAAACCGACACCTTGAGGATCAGCAGGAGCTCCAATTAATGGGAGACCCACTGCTGCTAAAAATTGCCATAGCTACTTTGAATTCAAAGAAGTTCTGACAATTTGCACCAGCTAGAGGTCTGATGACTGCAGTTTAAAATATTTATAGAAATTGAAAGCTGTTTTGCAGCAAGATATTCCAATTACAGTATGCAAACACTTCTTGGCAACAGCAATTAAATATATATTTTGCTTGTGTAAAAACAACAGCAGTTGACCTGGGGAGACAACTCAGCTTGTTTCTCTGCTTTACACAAAGCTTTGCTGTAAATAAAAAGCACATAAAGTTGTCCCAAGAGTAACTGTTTATATTGGTTCAGTATACAGTCTTTAGTAGAAACACGAGTTTCTTTCAACTCTGAGCTATTTTAATTTTTGCTATGACTACCTAATGCTGTTCTCGTTGAGCCTCACCACTTCTTCCTTGCTGGTTGCAGCACAGGCTGGCTTATGCACGCAGCTAGGCCACTGCAGCTCAGAACACCTTGCTTCAAAGACCTGAGGGGGATTTTTCAGAAGCACCTCAGCACTGGTGTAAGCCTCCCTCCTCACTGCAAGAATGGCTTCTCGGTTGCAAGAAACAGCTTAGCCCATCGCTGACTGCCTTGAAACTCTCTCTCACCTCAGAACCACCAGGGATCCCAAGCCCTTTACTTTGTTTATGCATTTTTATATTGCTAAAAAACATTTACAATATTTTAAAGTGTGAAATGTGTGAAATGAGTATTTTTTTAACAGATTCCCAAAACCCTTCACGCTTTCAGAAGGGGAAACATTCACCTCTGGCACAGATGGCAGAAAGCCTTTTGCCTTTTTACACCTCAGGTGAAGCAGATCTTCACTCAGTTTTGTCACAGAAGGGTGTTTGGATGCTGTTTCACCCACCTCTCCAATAATTCCTAAATGTAGAGGCCCCCAATCTGAGAAACAAATGGTAGTATTGGCACTTACAGGTGGGGGAGTCATGGTGGGGCACAGGATGTGGCTCAGTGCCAAGCAGAGGTCCCATCAGTGTTGGATTAGCACTGCTGAAAGACAGGGACTAATGGCTTGTGGTGGTGGCCACAGCAGTCAAACTCTACCAGGACTCATGCTGTCCCTCTTCTCTCCTACCTAGACTGCACTTGTGCAGTTCTCTTCAAGTGACATGATATTACACTATCCAGGCCTACATTGTCCAATATCCTTATGCCACTCCATCCACAAAACAAAGCCAAACACTGCAGTTTACTGTCTGCACAAATGACCTATTTGTTTTTCAAATGGATGCTTTGATTTTAACAGGATTGAAAACATTACTCATCATTACTGATGTTGGCCAGTAGATTTAAATTTTCTTTTGCATAAAACCTTAGCCATATTTGTAAGGCATTTTAGGTTTATGCTTCTGAATGCCACAGAATGAGGCTAGGAAAAATGTGACTCCTTCGGGTGCAATTCCATGTTTATTGAACAGAAACAGGGTGTGGTTCCTTGTACATTAGAAAATGGTTCCTTCTTTTTATCCATCTAAATCTGTTTGATATCACTGATGGATTACTAGACAGCCTCTTAAGATCACAGTCTCTGTCCACCCTCCACAGAAGAAGTATTTTACTACATCAAAACCTTCCAGCACAAAGCAGGTGGCAGCTGTTTCAGCAGCTTCCAATTTTTCACTCCATTCAACACGTCTCAGCAGTGGCAGAAATATTGTGCCTCAGACTGAGCACCTTACAGCTTTCATTCACAGGAAGACCCAGTCCTAGGCTGAATCACCTATCCCTGAAGAAATTTTACTGTGACCTCCAAAATCAGTCAGGATTCACTACTATTTTTTGCTAGGAATCCTGGAAAGTAAAGTATCTTGTTGGCCTCACTGCAAAAATTGTGTTTTCTGACTGTAACCCATCCCATGTCTCAATGTGCTATATAAATGTATGTTTTATTCAGTGGGCAGCAGGATAGCTAATATAATAAACCCAAGATCTTCCTTAATGCAGTGTTGAACATCTCTGGCATTTCTGGAGACTGGATGAAATGTTTGAAGAGACTGCACGATCAGACTTCTCCAATTTTTCATTTATGCCAGATGGAATCTCACCCTTTATGAACATGTAATGGTAAGATGGGTAAGAGGGACTATATTTGACATGGTATTCTGCTGTTATTCTACTCCTTACAGTATGTTGCTACATTTTCTTGCAAACAGCAAGACCTCCTAACAGCAACTGTTTAATTTGTCAGTGTTAGATTAAGAAATGGTAAAAAAAAATCAGGAATAAGTGACTTCTACAAGTAAAGATGCTCAACTGAGCGTCTGTACATGTCTTTTTTCTCAAGCTACCTCACCCTCAGCTTTTAAACATTGAACAGAAGCTGATAGAAGTCCTCTGTCCTGGCTAATTTTCTGAAATGTCCTCAAGAGAAGATTCATACAAAGTAAGTTGCATTTATGTAGTCTCAGGGTGACACAGACATAGGTGTCTGTGGCAAGAGCCTCAGTGAGAGAAAAAACCTTCTGCCATCTTTTCAGCAGCTGATATAACCAGGGGAAAAAAAGAAGAGAAAGAAAGGCATTTTGCTACTAATGTTCTCAGGAATTTGCAGAGTAACCAGATCCAGCTGAATGTCTGTATTTTTACTTTAGAAACCAAACCCACTACTTTAGGTGCTGTTCCCATTGAGCACCCATCTTTTGTACGTCCGATTAGACTTTCAGTCACCAACTCTCATTAAGTCCCAATCCCACCTTAGTGAATATGAAGTTTGAAATGTCTGCAAAAGCCAAATGCCATCAGTATACCGCACAGTACTGAAACGGCTCCAGTAGATGAAGTCTGCTGATCCATTATCTTTTCCTAGTGAGGAAAGTTACCCGTCATGGGCAAGCTATAGGGCAAAAAAGGAGTTTGCTTCTGAGGGGATTAATTTGCTAGCATCAATGCCCACAAAGGTGTAACCTAACATGGCCACCATGTCAAAAGCCACTGGCAACACTGCGAGATCAGGATGGATGCTTGATTTTTACTGTTGCTGGATGGCTAATTCTCAAGATCTGCACAGCTGATATGTTGTTATCAAATCTAAAATGAGACAGAGAAGAGATATGGGAGATTTCTGTAATTCTGTGACTCCATACTCATGTTTTTTAGAAAGAAGGATTAGAAGGAAGGCAATAAATGCAAAGTCTTGTGTTAAAATATCGTTTCTTAAGTAAAATTAAAATTATGGACAAATCTTAAGGCAGACTCTTTGAAGTTCATTATTTTAATTAGAAACTGAGACTGAGAGAGAAAACAGGGGGTCCATTCCCCAGGTGGGAACTCTATCTGCAACTGCAATGCAAGCAATAAATAATACTGCATAACATGAGCCTTAGTGAGATGCTGGCTTGTGTTTTGCCTAATGGCAGATCAATACCATACAAATGAAGCAATTACAGTTGTGTCATATAAAGCCTTATTTGGTCAGCAGCCAAAATAGGGATTAGCTGGAAGAGTTCCTAGGACTTTCTGTCTGAATATTATTGCAGAAGTTAATGAGGAAGATCTGATAGGCTGAGACAAACATAAACGATGCCAGCAACCAGACGAGATGGTTGGTCCAATAGCCAGTGTGCTGATAATTAAAATGCCCTCAAGCCAGATGAACATCAGTCCAAGATCAGGTGAAATTATCAGACAAGGACAATTCAGTCCCTCTGGCTATATAATGTTGCTACCATCAGCAGAGCAAGTTACACAGCACAAGTGCAAATACACCAGCACTCATGCCAGCTAGACCACACAGAGTCACGTCAATTTGGAAATGCTCATGCTTGTGATGTTTCAAACACAAGTAACCAAGCTATAGAGAAAACAAGGTATAGAAATTACTACTAGATATCTGCAGGGGACTTGGAGATTCAGCTAACGTAAGTACTACTGTTTTGAACTCATGTCCACACGCCTCTTGTAATAAAAAAAGTTGGAGGGAGTAAAGTCCACTGCTGGTGGAGATTTCTGCTGATCTGTGCTGAAGGGAAGACGGAACAACATGTGGTCTTAGACTGTTAAAGACACTATTAGCTGAACTTAACATATTCCTCATTGTTTTGCCTCCAAAACAGTTTATTTGATCAAAGACATTGAGAAATCTACTGCAGAGTTTGTTCTTCCCCAGATTTGAAAAAATCATGCAATCATGAGAAATAGGAATGGACTTTACATATTCACATCACAGTAAACACTACTCTATTAATCTTCACTACCCTTTTGAGGTTGATGGACAATTGTCCTTATCATCAATTTCCAAAGGTGAAACTGAAGCCAGGAGGTGAACTGACCACACCAAGACTCCCAAGAAACTGGGGCAGAATCATATTTAAGCTCATAAGCACAAGAGGACTTCCAGCCTCATTCTCAGTCAACCACACTTCCCTGCTGCTCAGAAATCTTTGGGTCTTTTAAAGCAAATGTTCATACAGAATTTATCCTTCTGGGCTCCCAATGGGAAGTGCTTCCACTTAAACTTCTGTGAAAATTCCTTTAACTCAGTCTTTAACCATGAGGTGCTCCTAACTTTTCTGCATACCCTGCCAGAAGTGAGAGACTGCCAACCTGGGTGGTCTGACTCCTGTAACAAAAAGCCCTTCTACCTTTTGACCCTACTCTTAGGAGTTCCACAGAGGTTCATGCTGCCAGTCACTCAGCAGCTATGTAATGCTGCTTGGAAAGTAAAGGGCTCCTTTTGGCCTGGCAAAGCAGAGATGCGAGGCACTGCCACTTATTTCACTGAATTCAGACAGGCTCACTCTCTTTTGCTTTTCCAGTTTGAGAATACGATTTGGATAAGAACAATGTGAATGACGAGTGGTCAGAAGCAGCTTTTGTACAAGCTGGGGAGAAGACCTTCTACTACACAGAAAGCTTACAACATCCCTCTCTGTAAGCTCCTACAACTTTCCAAATATTCCTGTAGTTCTAGGGGATTGAATGTGATGGCTGAAAACAACCTTTTCCATCCATAATTGTCAGCAGAGGATCACATTACTCTGGAGGGAACCTCAGGAGGTGTTTGGTGCAGTCTCCTGCTCACACAAGAGTCAGCTCTGAGGTCACACCAAACTTTTCAGGACTTTGTCCAGTCATGGTTCGAAAACTTCCAAGGATGGAGACTGCACAACCTCTCTGGGCAATCAGTGCCACTATCAGACTGTTTTCAGGCAGTCAGGAAAAAACTTCTTACATGTAGACTGAACTTCTGTTTCAGTTTATGCCCATTGTCTCACTGGCCTGTACTGCTGTGAAGAACCAACCGCCATCTCCTTGAAGACTTCCTGAAGCAGTGGGGCTGCTTTTAGGAACCCCTAAGCTCCAGCTTTATCACCTTCCACTGAAATTACTTTGATTGCTATTGATGTTTTTCTTGAATTTGGAGGCCAAAAAAGGATGCAGTATTCTAGATGTGGTCTGAATGTTTGCAATTATTTTATTTGATGCTACAGTATCTTATCTTGTGGCCTCCAAATTGAATGAACTAAAAGCACTCTAATTGGAAACTGCCTTGGATAATTGCCCACTATCTAAAAGAGATGCCAAAAGGGTTTTTATTTTTAATTTAGCTGTGATAGGAACAATTCCTAAATCCTCATGAAATTGGGATGACTTTCTGTTCACTTTCAGCTACATTTTCATAGCCTGAGTTTGCATTATTTAAATTCTGCACAATGAGAACTAATTGTCAAGTGTTCATGTGGATCTTGAAGGAAAAAAAAATCATTACCAGGTAAAGTAAGAATATAATTAAAATAACCACATATACTGATTAAAATCTGAGGTGATATATCTAAGTGAGTGCAGAGCATCTAAATGTAAGTTGGTTCCACAGCCTTGCACACAGAAGGACATCATATTTCTAATTAAAATCAATAAAGAAATGAGCATGAGCATACATCCTGGCTCTTACTGTTTTGTCTTGCAACCAGTATAAAAGTTTTCTATTGGAAACCTTCAAATTAAAAATTTTTGTTGAAAATGTAAAAACTAAAAAATTGCCGAGTAATGTTTGTATTTAGACATTTGGGTGAAAACCTGTAAATAATTTGCGATTTCCAACTAGGTCTGATGAGTTTTTCTGTATACTCAAAGTTTTAATATCCAAAATAGGTCTGAATCACACAAAAGAACCAACATTAAATGCTATAAAAAGCATTTCCACACTGCTGTGTGCAACATCAGGTGCCCACAGCCATACCAAGGAAGCCAAAGATCTCATTTGAAATGTAAAGCCCTCTCTTAAGACACAGTTGCAGTTTTTGGCTGCACTAAATGGAACCATATAAGCAATAGACTGGAATGAGCCTAATGTGTAATTACATGCAGAGAAAGCCTATTCTGGAGGTAACAGATGGGCTGCCAGATGTTGGGGCTGCTCTCACCTGCAGGTCGCATTCATCCCTGCTGCTATGGAAGGTGCAAGGGATCTGGATCTTCCTCCCTACACATGCTACTACTGCCACATGTGGGGATGGGGGTGGGAAGAAAAAAATAAAACAGCTCTGACTTCTCTGGGTCCTGGAGGCAGATTATGCTTTTTATGTATTCTTTTGGAGTAGAAACAAATAACTGAAGTGTAACAATAAAATAGGTCTCTGTATCAGGTCAGGCTTGGACCACTTTCATTCAGTTGACTTTCAGCTTTGAAAAAGTGCAGGGAAAACTGTAGTCAAACTTTGACTACAGAAAACTGCCAATCCTGCCAAAAGCTGTTAAAAGAGAGTCTCACTCAACAAAAGAGCACACAGTGTTGTTCAACATCATGATTTGCTAAAATATAAGGCTAAATAAAACCTAAGTTATTTTTCAGCTTTGATTCAAGCTCTTACTCTGTGACTTAATTGGACTTGGAAGCAGAGGAAGGAAAGCAGAAAATTGTAGTAAGCCTTCTAACTCTAGAAAATACAGAAAGACTGGAGTGAAGGATACCTAGCGATAGTTAAGGAAAAGAGTAGAGCTTTGACTCTACATCCTGCCACACACCAAGGTAGACCAGTTCAGAGAAATACTGGTTGGTTGCAAGTCACCTTTTTGTCATACAATCTTTTAAACTCGTGTGGTTCAGTGAGATGCACATATGGACATTTTTATCTGGAACCTGAGCACATTGGGAACATTCCAATGATGTTGGGAAATAGCTGCATTTCAGATGTGTCATGACAAGACAGAGAACAGCTTAAACTGTATATTAAAACTTCTGAATCTCGTTTGGGTTTTTTTTGGTTTTTTTTTTTTTCATTGGCAACATCTTTTCACCTTTGCCCTGGGATGTTCATGCCCTCCATAATCCCTACTCTGTCACACAGTGTGCCAGTCTAAGATACTGTTCTCAGTTCAAAGAAACAATGAGAAAGAAAATGAGGTTTTTTCCCCTACTTTTGGTTTGGGATTTCTCAGAATAGCCAAGGCTGTGGAAAGACTAAATGGCCATTTTGTGTCTCTTGGAAGTCCATCTAGTACTTACTGTCAATTGGATGTGGGCAGTTTTGCAACTACCACACAGATTAATCGCAAACTGTTTTTCAGATGCTATTTGTTCCCCAAATGTCAGTTCCACAGAGAGGTATTGTTACAAGCTGCTGAGATGCCTTTCAGTGGTCTGCTCCTTCGCTTTAGTCTACCTGTAATTTATCTGGACAATTATTATCTTAGTGGGATAGACCTTTTACTTGGTGGGAACCGTACCATCAGCTTCAAAGGGTAGCTGGCTTGTGCCCTTAATGAACACATATTCTGTAGCCTGGCAGTTTCCTGGTAATTGACACCTAAACAGCCAGAGAGTTGTAATGAAAAGAAAAGAGAGAAATAATGACGAGCTGCATTGTTAAAATATAATAGGCTACATCTTGCCCTCTGCTGAGCTGCTTCAGGAGGGATTGGGAAAATGGGAGGGAAAAGGGCAGGAGAAAATTATTTCTGAAGTGCCAAGAAGCAGAGTTTGTTCCTCGGAGGATCTGTAGATTGGAAACAATGATCAACCTTTCGTATTCCACTGGCACACTCCCGGGATTAATGCTTATCAAACCTTGGTAAATGTCCAGAAAGTCAGTAAGACCTGTGCATAGCAGAGGCATCAGTATTTTTGAGATTCTGCTCTTTGCTCACAATTTTAGGGAAGGTCATTGGTTATAGTTAAATATATGCACCTTTTTATCTGGCAGAGAAGTGAACAGCCTGCTAAATTTATTTTGGACACGTTGGCTATCATGAAGCTCCTATTCTTTTTTCATTCAAATATTTCTGGAGCAGAAAAAACACACACACAAAAAAAACCCTATGGGGTTTTTGTGGCTTTTTTTGTTTGTTTTTTAAGTGCATGAATTTCTTTCTGATTGTAGAAAATGAGCCTTTTTTTGGATATAAAAGTTGATCTGGTTCTAACCTTGGACTGGGCAAAGCAATGCTTCTATATGACAGCACAGCAATTTCACCTTTAGCAATCACTAAATACCAGAAGGACAAAACTCTTGTATAAATATCCTGTAAAAAAGGGGGGGAAAAAAAGAGCCTAATTGTTCTGTTAAGCCAATGCTAAAGCTGAAGAGACAGAATGGTAGTTTCATGTTTTTATACTGATTATACTGCTAATATAAAATATGTATGGCCATGCTATGTTTTTAGATAAAAAACTTACCAGGCAATAAGTTTGTTGCTGTTTTCCTTTCACTCCTTTCCTTTCACTCCTTCTCAGAAGCAACTAATTTGACAACAATTCTCACTAAAATCCTGGGACCTTTCCTGGAGTAAGGAGCAGGATGGCATTAGTAGAGAGATACAGAAATGTGACTGTGAGACCAAAATGGGAACTGAGCTTCTTGGAAGAGCTTTGCCTTATGTCAGTTCCTTATAATGTCATCTATAGTGCAGGAAAAGAGAAATGGCAACAAAACAGACTCCTGTGACTTTCGCTCTCTCCTCCAGGCCACAAAGAGCTTTGTTTGGTTATGAATCCCCCTCTGAAGCCCGAGGGTGAAAACTTCCTGCAAGCGGCAATGAAGAAATAGGCTCTGTTGCCAAAGGTAGATCAGAGATGCCTCTTTGAAGTACTTGAAAGATAGACTGATGTTTGGGTTGTTTTGCCAGGACAGAAAATTCAGGGAGTGCAGCAGCATGGGCACTAATGAGTTGTTTTCTTCTAAAGATACAAATATCAGAAACTCAGTAACTGTGCTCTTCACTGCAATTTAGTGACTTAAATCAGGGCCATAACGATTTTGTGCCTCTACATGTATTAACTGCATGAAACTCCTTCAAGGAGAAGATTTTTCTTAAATACATATGCTTGTACATAATGCAATGGAGCTCATTAGCCATCATAAAATTGTTTCTTTTAATTGCACTCTTTTTGTATGGGCAAGGCCCTCATCTTGATTAAAATATAAAATTAATCCAAGAAGAAACACTGTGGAACAGAGCAAACTGGGATTCTGATCTCTTTTCTCAAGGCTTTTTTTGGTTTTTTGTACTTTAAAACAGATATTCTGGTTTTAGACAGAAATAGTACAGGTAACTGAAACTAAGTATGCCTCCCAGGCTCAGCTAAAAGAACAACTTGCTAACATTCTTTGCCAGGCTCTCTCTTCACTGATCTTCTTTTGACCCCTGACTTTTACATTCCCTGCTAAGCAGTGGCCCGCTCCCTGCCTTTACCTAGTAAATGTTATTTCTAGTTGACAGAAAACCCAACAAGCTCTGAAGGATCTGACCTGCTTGAGAAATATCCAGGCTATTAGCTCTGACACTGAATGGGTAATGGGGTGGTAATTCAAGCCTTGTTATGCCTGCAGTGAAGGGAAGAATACTATGCAAAGTCATACAGTATGGTCTACACCATCAGTCAAATAGGATAATGTCTGCAATATGCATAAAGTGTTATAGATCACGTTCTAGTTTTCAAAACATTTTGTATCACGGAAAGAAATGACCTTGTAAAATCTTGGTAAGTGAAACTCCTGACTAAAACCCTGTTCTTGTAGCTATCAACAGACCACCCCAGAACTATGCAGGGATTTTTGCTTTCTCCACTGCACCTTGCTTTAAAAGAATAGAGGTCAAACTCAGTAATTTCACATCACTCCTTTTTATCCTCAAACCTCCATTACTCACCAGTTGTCTCTATATCTTCTGTACAACAAACATAAATAACACCAGTTTCTAGCTCCTACAGTGTTTTGTGGAAATGATCACCACAGTGAAAAATACCCCGATTATGGGCAAGACCAGCCATTCTGCCAGGAGAAGAGAAATGGAAAAAAAATAGAACCTGCTTCCTCTGCATGTCTCCTCACTGTCAAGGTCATTTGTCTTCTGAATGACCTGGGGAGGTATTTGGAATGCCAGTGTTGCCAGCTGGAGGACAGCAAGACAGTAGAGGAAATGACCACTCTTCTTTCTGAATTTCCAGAACAACAGCACAAAAGCACACAGGGCACAGACCTTACTATGGTGTCCCAAGTGTACATTACCTTCTCCTGTTTCTGTACTTTCCTAGAAACAGGAACACACCATCACATAAAGAATGTGCCCAGATGCACAGAAATACCACAAGCTAGAATTTATAACAGTGATGTTGGTATAAAAATGAATTAATTCTATGAAGTCTTTCGAAAATTGAGCAATACAAGGGTAAGCTGAAGAGAAGAGAGGCCCAGGGAAAAGCTTACTTTAAGTAAGTTATGCAACATAAGTCTCAGAAGGGAGCTTCGTTCATGGGAAAAGTATATTTTTTGCAAAGATTTGTGGATTTCCACAGTAGAGTGCAAAGCACTAGCAGAAGAAGACCTCTGCAGTAAACAAATTTTGACTCTGTAAGTAATTTGGGTGGTTAGATTAAACATTTTTTCCTAGTTTTTCTCTTATTCGAAGAGAATCTGTGAATATTGTAGCCATTTTTCTACACACAAATCCAATTTTATAGAAATCGTAAGAAAACAGATAAAGCAAGAGGTGGAAATATTTATGTCTGTCCTTGTAGGTGACTACTGTCTGTTTCATTTCCCTTGGTATGAATTATCAGTATCTACAAAACCAGGCTAAAAAAAGTTTCAGAGTAAGTTCACAATAAACAGCTTTGACAGTGAACCTGTCAACTCTGTTCTGCGAACTCCTTCCACAATAAGCTCGTATACTCCGGTCTCCAAAAACATCAAGGACAGAACTTGGTAAGAAGTTTAATGGTTCCATTGGAAGAAATTATACTATCAGATTTACCCTTATTTTCCCAAGCTTGTTTCACGTCAATGAAAAATATGTCTAAAAGAATAATAGGGAATATCTCATCCTACGTAAGGTCTGCCAAACTTTTCTATGAATGAGCATGCATTACCAAAATAAGTTTTCCTTTGATACTGCATTTCTAAGGGACTATACTGGGTATATCCTTGAAAAACAAAGGGAACATCGTTAGCTGTAGTACCACACTGAAACAAAGAAATGAAAGAACAGTACTTCTATGAATTTTAAGAAATGAAAGAACAGCACTACCTCAAGAAAACGAGTACTAGATGAAGTCACTGAGATCAACAGTAGTTGGTAGTTTTCAAACTTACATGTTTCATCAAGAATAAATTCCCTCACTTCAAGGGCAAATCTCTTTCAGGCATTGTATGACTATGTGACTATATAAAACAGGAGAATCCAAACAATGTTGACAGGGCATTGGTCGGACCTTTTGCACTCCAAGCACTCTCCAGGGCACTCCTCCTTTGCAAGGGATGGAATCTAAACCCCATAGCTTACTTATGTTGTACTTTGCACCTCATACAAGTTGCTAGAATGGGTAGAAAATTACATCGCATAGTCTGCTTCACTTCTCACATTTCTCACCTCATGTTAATGCAAACACAGTAAAGAATGGATAAAGAACTGGCACCTTAGTCCGTGTAAAGAGTCAGTTCATGTCACCAACTGTCACACTGCAAAGAATCACCAGATATCACACATGGCCTGTTTTGCCTCCCTATCCAGAACATAAAGAACTCCTCCAGAAGTCAAACAAGTTATTTATTTACTACACTGTCCTAGTTCTGGTCAGGATGGCGTTAACTCCCCAAGCAGCTAGCACAGGTGAGCTGAACTAGCCTGGGCTGTTTGGGGAAGTTAACTCTATCTTGGCCAGAACCAGGACATACATAAGAAAAGGAGACTTGAATAATGAAATATAGAATTCCAGATTCCTATCTATAAACATCAACCGTAACTGAAATCACAGGAACTTGATACAGCTCTGGATTTCATCAGGTTGGTGAACAACCAACACCAATTTCTAAAATACATCAACACACCTATTCACAACAGGCTATTTTATTATTTAGCTAGATCTAATCCGGCCATTCTCATCTGGCTGGACTTAAAGCATCTCACCAGGTGCTCACCACCTGAGCAGGTTTCACTCATCCACACTGCACACTGTCGGCTGCAGGACAACCAAATGTCCTTAATTAAAACTGTCACAGACACAATGAAAAAAACCTTCTCATTCTTTAGCCCAACTCTTCATTCACCTTTGCATCAAACTGCTTCAAGGTAAAAAAGTAGAAAAAACTTTTAGCGTACCTTTAAGACAATATTGCCCCTACTTCCTTTTTCATTACCTTCTAGACTGAAGAATTCTTTCATCACTATTCAAAATTGTTTATGATGCCTACATATCTAAAACAGAAAAGCAGGGGCATGCAAGGCATAGGATTTGCATAGTACAGGGTGTCCGGGTGCTGCCCTCTATAAACACAGATCACTGCAAGTAGCAAGGCAGACAAGCCAAGGGTGATCCACAGTGGCCAGAAGTCTGGCCATGAGAACGCCTTCTACTGACAACACATATGCAAAGGCAGGTCTTTCTAAGCAGACAAACAGCACTCTCTTAGCCACCTTTGAAAACACCACCTTTGAAGAAAAAAACTCATTAATTCACACTGATTACTACGCAGTAGTTTTGGAAGGATACCTACCGTGGTAGGAGGTGGAAACAGTAAGGACAGCTGGATAATACCATGAGAGAAACTCAGTCTTTCTATAATGAGAGCCTTTGCCCTCAATCTCATGTTTCTTCTCAAATGTCAGTCTTTCACAACATTATATAGAAATGGATACCACTGAAAAGGAAGGAAGGAAGGAGACACACATGATGTGGTACTGCCTGGTGGGCATAAAAGGAACACACATCAGGCATTTCCCATTCTCCTCCATCCAGTGATATGCATGATTCCTAACACTGCACCAGCACGGAGAATAAATAATTGAAATTAGCAACTAGGTACTGGTTGAACACTGCAGGAGTGCAGGATGGAACCCAATAAGGAAGAGTTTCAAATTAAAATCCACTACAGTGCTCATGTGTAGGTTCATGAGCAACAGAGAGACCAGTCCCTGGACACTCTGACAGGTGGATTTCATCTGTATGAGTGAAGTGATGAGTATGTGCTCTGTAATGAACATGAACCCCATGATGTGATGGCAGGGAACCATCCTTAGTCCTATGCTACAGGAAGAAGTCTGAATTAGATTACCCCTCTTTCTATCCATGTTAGATGTGTGAAAATACATGGTGTCACTCTCTGTACAGTCACATAAATTTTATGCAGCTGTTACTGTATTTTCAGTGAAAAAAATCCGGACTAATAATCACTGCAAGAGAAATAATACTAAAATATCTCTTGTGAAATAGGTGTTCAAAGAGTTCAGTGAATAATTAATCTGAAAAAAATTGGTATTTCTCCCTAGTCTTGAACAGCCTCAGAATAGAGTGTGAATGTTATGTATGCTAATTGCAATTATTTGTGAACTACATCAAGTGATTTGTGGTCTACATGTATCTCAGTAGGAAATTATGATTATCAAATAAAATATAGAATTTACAACTCCCACAGCAAATTATGTCTTTTGACTAATTTATGTAATGAGCTTAGCTAGTCTGCCCTTCATGGATTTCAAACTGCATGTTCAATATTCGCAATGATCTGTGCAGGCAGCAGTTACGTAAGGCATCTGATCGGCAACAGAACCACTGCCATGTGGGATGCAGTCAAAATAGCAAAAGCAGCGTATTCTACAATTCCAAATAAGTCAGAAAATACTGAAGCATGCAGTTAAAATTTACAGCTGAGTCTTTGCTGTTCAGAAGCACAGGGTTAGAAAGCTTTTCCCCTCTTCAGTAAGCACTTCTGTCTATAGATGTACATGGAAGAGGTAGTACAAATGTGAGGTATTGTTTGTTCTTTGGTTTTTTGTCCAGAACATTAAGTGGGTTGCTTAATGTTTTTAATAGGTAAGCAGCACTGATGTGTTGCCTGAGGTTTGTCACTGGGGCTGGAGAGGAAATGGGGTGCAGCAGGAGAACAAGCATCTTAGCACATGTGAAAGAAAGGCTCGGGAAAGGCATGGGCATGGGCAGCCAGTCGAGACAGCTTGAAAGAAGGTTTGGTCCAATTTTCAGGTTGGGTAGAATTTCTCCTATTCCCCTTTTTGTAACACATTTGAAGGTAGGATGTGAAAAACTAAATGCTTCTGATCACATTGCCCCAACAGTAGTTGCTGACTCCCAGATGGACCAAACAGTGCCCTTACTGAAACATAAGGGAGCTTGGTATTAAGCTGGGATGGAACCAGGATTTGACACTTGATCCTTGCGATAATTTTGTGCTCTTCCTTTCTGTTCTTACTAAACTGTCTCACAAGGCCCTCCTCCTACTAACTGCTTTATGTCTCATCCCCATTAGTCCTGGATATTTTTATCTAGACAACTGAACGAACCTGAAATAAGCCCAAATTTGACACAAACAAACTTTCACTGGCTTCCAGCACTCATTATAACAGGCTGTCTCTTCTTGTTGACATTGGATACTTTGCAGAAAAAAGTGAGAGGTACCAAAGAGCACCATAAAGCATGCTTAGAGAAAACAGCCCCTTGCTAGAATAAAAATGACAGCAGCTAAATTGACTCCTAAAACGTTTTCTTTAGCTTTGGCACAGCAAAGCATCATGATGTCAGCAATGGGCATTTCCTTACTATGGGAAAGCATCTTCACTAAACTGCAGTGCTGCCTATCACTTCTAGGTTGTCTGAAACACTGAGGACATGACAGCAATCTATTAGAAATATATAAAAAAAATAAGTACTTTTAAAATCAGCCTCTGCCATTGTCTGCTGCCTTCTATGAATCCTATGAATTACCGACATGTTTTTCTTTATATTCAATATTTTTATGGTTATCATTTTCCCTTTCTCATCTCTTTATGTTCTCTTACTACTTTATTTAGTGGTGAAGGTTGCAGTTTTTAAATCTGAGAGGTATTGAAAGTTAAGGACCAAAAATTCATTTTCATTCATTGAAATAACTGTCCTGATTTCTCTCTGCACAAACAAATCTTCCTTTGCTGTGGATGGAAATGGCTCTTATCATACTTGTATTCCCATTCATTTAATATAGTTAAGGCACTGAGCTACTATGTGCAGGTTAAATTGCTGAGTTAAGAGTGAGTCTAGTTATCTTCATAGTGGTAATGATGTCTCCTCTGCGGCCATGGATGTAGATAGGTATCTCCTTAGTTATTTCCTGCACAGAACTACTGCTCCCTCTGCACTTGAAACTCCTTCCTACAATTTAGTTAACCTTCTTTGTGGACCTATTTCGTCAGAGCCCATTGTAATCCTTATCCCGAGCACACAGGTGAAATTTGAAAAGTGGGGTGGTGGTTCCTCCGCGGGCCATTCCCTCTCCGCAACTGCATGCGCCTTAATGCTGTATGATTCCACAGGCCACACTCCCTCAATCCAGCACTTCCTCTTTTGATCTGAAGAAAATTGGCAAGTCTACCAGTGAGAAAAGGCAAGTTGTGTTCGCCTTAACATTAAAGACAACACAATGGTAAATATTGCCAATTTTCAGGCAGAACTAGTACCTTCACTTCTATCTCCCCTGACAATTTGAATGAAAAGGAAATGATGTTCTGCCTGCGAATCAGAAACTCTCCTACTTGTCTGAATGCGTTTGATATCATGTTAAAGAAAATACTGGTGAGTTTGAAGGCAGTACTGAAATGCATAATGCTAGAAACACAAACTTTGTTTTTGTTCCTAAATAAGAAGGTGCTTTAGTAAAACGTACATGAATGAGGTTGCTTTAATGAAGGACTAATTTCCTCCAAGTGATGACATTTGAAAAAAAGATACTACAAGCAGCTTCTTATTCAGAAATTAGCAGCCAAGATCAAGAAACAAAACATAAAATGTAGGCATATTATTGATGCAGATACTGATGCAGATAATGTAGGCATAATACTGCTATAAAGAGGGTTGAATTTGGTGAAAAAAAGCTGATGAAATAGAATAGCTGATGTTAATTCTATCGAGGCTGACTTCAAGTAGCTAGTGTTCAACCAGTTTGGTTTTTATATGGCCTTGAAAGATATGCCAACTACAGCTGCTAAATCCATATTGCAATTAGAAATGATTACCTTTGTTGATCAAAAAAATATGAAATGGAAGAAAAGAAAAATAACATACCATGTTCACAGACAAAACAAAAAGAGCTATATCAGGGACATCAGGGAAGGTGGAATACTATAACAACACATCTTATATTGTTATACTATTCCACCCACCTTAATGGAGAACCCTTCGGTGTGGCTACGCCATAGCCTTTCGAATCCAGATTTCCTCCCACTTTCATGGTGTCACATGGCTTTCGTTGCTCAATGTATTCGTTCATGGTGGACTCCAGCAGGAAGGCAAACTTGCCCTTGGATTTGCGGACACGAGCTACTCCCTCTGCAGTAGTCCTAGTGAACACTGATGGCTCAGCTGATTTCATGTAGGTCCACATCTTTTCATACACTGCTATTTTTGATCTCTGGAGAAAATTAAAAACACGTTAGAACAAGAGAATTTCGCAACATTTCAGAATGGCACTGTTCACAATAAAGTCAATCATTGGTAATTTTTCAAGCAATTTGGGCTGGGAAAAATCATACCTGGACAAGGGTTTGCTTTTAATTCCATGATAATTTTAAAAGTAACAAGAAATAACAATATCAGTATTATAAAATCAGATGTTATTTCCATGCCCAGTTAACCTGTAGCAGTTACGATAAAATACTTGCAAAGTTAATACCTGAATTTACTGTTAGACAAAGGCAGTTCACACAGTTAAAGTCTTATAAAGTGGGTTTTAAGGAATTTTATATGACATACATATTCACAATAAACCTGTATGGGAATAAGAAACAAAATAATCTCCCCATAGACACTAGGATGAATCCTGAAGCATTTCTCAGCTCTAATATCCACTTCTTACACTACCAAAACCACCACAGCACAAGGAAGATTTGTGCTTTTACATGTAAGAGTCCAGAATTCATTCCATTTACATTCAGAAGGGCCAGACACCATTTCAAGACATGGTCCACAATAAAAGATGGAAACAGCGAATTGGACCAAGTATGATATTAAAGGAAACAAAATGCCTTAAGCATTTTTCTAAAAGAAGTATTAGGCATGTTTTTAGAGCTACAGTATACATGGATGCATTTTAAACACACTGATCCTTCCAGCAATTAAGAAATGTATTTGCTCAAAGAATGTGCAAGAATTCATGGCTTAGAGTGCATTAGTTGGAAATTTTCTGTCTGGGAATGCATGGTGTAACCACAAGTAAAGACTTAAGCAAAAATAAAACTTAATTAAAAAGAAACAGAAACAACAATTTCCATTGAAAGGAAGCATGGAAATGCTGTCAGGCTGAGAAGCTCCCCATGCTCATTAGACTCACTCAACAACTCATTAACAGGGATACATACATGCAAACCAGCAGTGCGATAGCTGAACACTATACGGTGGTTTTTTTTAATAACAGATGGCACTTGTTTTCCCTTATGCATGCTGCAAAGAGGACTTTTTAACCCAATGCTAAAACTCAGATTTTGTTGAGTCAATGGGAGTTTCTGGCTAAGCACGATTTGGTTTATGAGTCCATTCCTACACTGGGCTGAGCACTCCAGGAAAATAGTCATTAGCCTTAGTCATAGCCTTAAAACAAAGGGTTATGGAATATTTAATCAAATATCCTATAATCTTGGTATTACTGAAATTGACAATGGCTTTACAAAGCCTGTAACTGAGCCTTTGTGTAGGTAAGAGTAATTTCCTCAAAGCATGTCTTTTCACCAATTATTGAATGATTGCATTATTACTTAGAAAATAATGTGTCAGGGAGGTAGGTCTAACTGGAAAATAAGTGACATTTAACTAGAAATGTTCCATAAAAGTACTATATAGCAGAACGCTATAAATTATCCTTGCTTTTTTAGCTTGTCTATATGAATAATTTTATCTTGCTGTCAAATATAATAATATTTAAATTAGCAAAATCTGTGTACGTCCATAATTACATCCTTCCTTGTCACCCTCTCTTTCCACGGTAGTCACAGCTACTTTACATAATAGTGGCTAAGAGCAGAGTGTAAGCTAAGCCACCCATGCATTCTTTTTGCTTGGCACTGATGTAATTTCATGGATTTAAATTTACAGAAAGAAAATAAAGGGAAAGGAGAGGTAATGGAACAGGCATCATTTCAAGAACATCTACTTGCCTTTGTCTGCCTTCAATTCAAAAAATTTCTTATATCTTAAAATCCATATCATCAGATTCTTTATAAAGTAAACGTATAATAGGTCACTTCTTTCAAAACAAGAAACACACAGCACATAAAATAGCTATATTAGTAAGAGGAAACAATGCTCTAAATAACTTGAAAAAGGTTGCATTTACATTTGTTTTTTTTAGGTTCTAGTTTCTTTCACCCAGCAAGAGATCAAAAAATATGGAAAGGCTATTTAAGGTATCTGCTCTGCTCTCTAGGAATACTTTTTCCTCCTAAACTGTCATTTGTTAACTTTAAATTTCAACATGTTAACTCAGAGTGAAAATTGAAGAACAAACCAACCGATATTCCTTATTATCATATCAGGAAACACTGCAGCTTTCCCCTGTAGTCAGCCAGGCTAGGATAATTTTCATTTAGGGTTGGTTGTTTTGGTTTTTTTTTGAGTAGGATTGGTAAAACTAAGTTCTTGCTCTCTTGAGCAAGGAGCTTGGAAAATGCAACACTCCATGTACAAAAAAAGAAAACAAGAGTTTATAGCTAACGGTATCAAAATCTACTTTTCCTTTATGTTGTCTTTAAATTCACTTTCCCCTTCTCTGTTTTCAATCGAGAATCAAAGCAGACTGAATAGCGATCCAGAGTTTCTGACATTTTGATAGGAAATGATCAAATGATAAGAAGATGTCCTGACAGAAAAGTTACATGATTCTAATCCCCACACTTATGACGTTTGCTTCCAACCACACAAAGTGTTATACTTAGCAGACAAGTCTTCTCTTACTATTGCTTCAGGCTAGGTCCTAATTTATGTATTATGCAAACAGTGTTTGTGAAACTTTTGTCTGTCAGTGATATTGTATCTTTGCCCCTGCTTGGTTAAAAATATTTTGAGACATTGCGCATACAATATCATCAACAATCACTATGCTATTGCAGAGATTAGAAATCATTTGATAACTGGGCCTCAATGCACCATTTTTTAGAAAAAGGGGATCAACACAGTCTAAATCTTGACAAAGCTTCAAATTTTGCATATGGTACATATTTAGTATCTGTAGTTACTTTTCATGTCTCTCTTTGTATTTTGAAATAAAGGAAAAAATACGAAAAGAACACTGGTTTTCCTTCTTTCTTCTCTTAATCCTTCAAGGTTTAGAGTAAAAGAACAGCTATCATTATAAAGGGACAAAGAACATTCTCTTTGAGGACAGTTCTCACATGAAATATTGATTCAAACAAAAAGTATGTGTTTACAGGACAATTTAAAAGAACTGTGACATTTTTGTGACCACACTGCTTTTATGTCAAGAGACCTGACCTCATTACTTCAAAACAATGGCTTGTGCAGGTGTTTTGAAACTCTTTAGAAAACACCCCATTCCTTCCTTCTTTCTTATTTCCTTGGGAATTGATTTTTGCATCATCACCTAAAAACACTGTAAGCAAAAAATACAACAAGTTAATAAACTGAAGCTAAATAAATCTTCCTGGTCCTCAGCATTATGTTTGTAACTATCACTACATCTTCATTGTAGTTGAAAGAACTATTCTTTTAAACATATTGTTTAAAAGATGTGCCCATTGTGATGGGCTGAAACTGGAATTCTTAGAATTAAATACCTAATGTTCCACAAATTTAGCTAAAGAAGATTCTATGGGTTAAGCATAGATGAATGTAAATAATGAGTACTGAGGAATTACGCTCTTTTCAAGAAAATAGGAAATCTGCCATCTCAGGATCAAAGCATTTCAGTTCTCAGACAAGCCTCTTATAACTTAATGCCACCTTTTTTGTACATATCTGATAAGAAATCAGGGCTTCTAGGGACTACATACTGAGTTTCTAGCATTTGGGGTAAAAAATAAGGGTCCCAGAAAGCATCTGCACTGTCATATTCAGGTGTATATCCAACAATCTGACTATAGAAGACAGGTGTAATTAGAAAACTGTCAAGGAATGGTATCCATTAAAAAATGAGATACCAAGCACCCCAGTCAATTTTTGGGGATCCCTCTAGGGTTGATGAAAAGAGGAAGAAACTTTAAAGGGGGATTTATTTCAATACAACACACTTGTCCCCTACAGGATGCATAGGTGTGTTTTTCCTTTCTCCAGAGTGTACAGAAGAAATCTAGAAAACTAGACAAAACTCCCTGGACAGCTTTATTATATGAAGGCTCAACCACTGTGTGTTGGTTAAGTGCCATTTATATCTTAGAAGGCATCACCTATTTACAGGTAATAGAAATTATTTAAGTTCTTCTATGGAGATATCGCTTGCAATGAAAAGGTTATTTCACTACAGATCTTTTGGGGATCACTAAGCAGCTGCCCTTGATTTGATACCATCTATAGTTCACAAATCCCATCCATAATTTTTCAAATGGTTCCCTAAATTCAGTTTGGCCAAACTGAAAACAGGCAAGGTGCCTGGCAGTACTTAAAACAGAACAATGCCCTTTCAATCAATTCAATGATAGAAGAAATCATCACTTCATCCTTCCCTTCTTCTAAAAATACCTTCAAATGCACCTTTCAGATAAATAACACCCCTAAACTGTGTAATTTCTCAGGAAGGATTACTGGCTCACAGCATTTCTTCAGAGCCATGTTCAAACACTAAACTCACAAGCATTCAGACAGCTAGGCTTAACTTTCATCTGATAGAGACATGAAATAAAACAGGAGGGACTGTTTATTATGTACTCCTTGTGATGTCCAGGCTCCCTATTTTCCAGCTGGCAAACAAGGAGGATTACATACCAACCACACTAATACAGGAAAGTAAATTAAGTAATCAATACAGACAGCACAGACATATGAATGGCTATTTGGGCTACTTCCTAATGCTCCAACCACATACCCCCGGAGATATATTTTCTCTTTACTATTCATCAGAAAGTTGGCAAATTAAAAAAAGCAATTCCTCCCCACCACCCAAAACCCTAAAGCAAAATGCACACAGCCAAATCCATAAGTAGAAACGAAACCTGCAAGACCCCACATTATCGTCATAGGCTTTCAATGCCACACATCATTTCAGTACTGTAGCTTCATATGAATCAATAGTGCAATGCTGCTTTTAATTATCATTGTTTTCAGCACTCCCGGGGGCACCTCTTTTGCCCAACGTGACAGGATCAATAAGCTTTCTACAAATAAAAGTAACTGAAAACTCCAGCAAATGGTGGTGTGGGGGGTAAAATGCAGCTGAAGTACTGCAGAAGTTACAAACTACATCACATATAATTGCAAAGTAACATCATCTGACCCTTCCAAGAATCTTATAAGAGCAGTCAGTAGGGAGAGCTGCTCTAACGGACATGCCAACTTACTCTGAAGAACTCTTTGGTTGACCCTGAGTCCAGTGTCCCATAAGCAATTTCGGTTTGTTTGGCAAGGTCTTCTGCACTTTCTATGGGTGAGACCATTCGCTCAACAGTCAAGAAAGCAGCGAGGTTAGCAGTGTAGGATGAAATAATGATGAGCGTGAAGAACCACCAGACACCTCCAACAATGCGACCTGAGAGGGATCTAAACATGAATAAGATAATGCACATTTTCCTGTCTCTTACACCAAGCGAAGAGATAAAGAGAAAAGGCACCATTATTGCTGTATGTGTGTCATTAAGTAGCAGTCAATGGGAGGGAGATAATTTGAATTTTAAATACCAATAAATGAAACATTGTTATGAAATATAATAAATGAAATAAAATAATAAATGAGATATTTTTTCTCTTGAATCTTAATACCTAAAGTACAGACTCTATTAATACGTATCATGCACATACAGAATTTTGAATTCTCCTGAACAGTAATGCAAGTGGTATTATTTCAGGACATGCCTAACATAGCAAAACTTTTGTCAAAAATCCTGGAAAGGTAATCTCTTTTTGGAGATAAATGTAAAGCATGGTAGTTGCAAATCAGTAGCTTTCTCTGTTTCCTCTTAAAAAGACCATGGATTATGTTGGCTGTAGGATTAAAATGTTCCTGTCACCCAAATTTATCAAACACTGTACAAGCTAGTGTAATCATTTGATGTTAACTTTTTTTTTTTTTTTAAATTTAAGAAACAAGCATTTCATGGTAACAGATATTTATGTTAAGTAAAAGCATAATTTTCATTTCAATAACTGTAATTGATGAGTAGGCTGAGGAGTAATGTTATATCCAGTCTTAAACTGTAGCAGTTTTATTGCTACCTTGAATAACAGCAGAGTTAGGCCAATGCTGAACACTCTTAAAATCTTAATGGCTAAAGTGAAGCATTCAAGTTTGAATGATTGGATCATTATGTTTAATTAAGAACTTGTAGTTAACTGCACACTAAAGTTCCACAACATCTAAAATGGTTGAGAAAGTCAGGACTGGGATCATATAATACACCTGAGGCACCCACTCAGTAAGACAGAGCTTAGCCGTACAGCCTGGCTGCTCCCAAACAGATGGTCAAATATTCCCTCTCTCACACACAGCGATATCCTGGAAGCAGCACTGTAGAACTTGATAGGGAACAGAGACAGGACATTCATTCATGCAAGGCAAAGAGTCAGTATGACAGTGTTCATTTCACAACTGTAATACAATGGAACTAATTCAGCAGCAGTACAGTTCCTCTGAAGTCAGCTCGGTGGAATTGCCTCTCTGTTCTCCTGCTGTTTCTTAGACTGTTTGTGGTTTATGAACATTGAGATACTTAAAATAATAGTGATGACTGAAATTCAAAGCAGATTCTCTGTTGCCCTTATCATAGCTATTTAAAAAGGCTTCCTAAAGAATGAACTTCAAAACACTGCCAGGAAAATAAATGAAGATTTTATGCTTTGGTGTTGAAGATAAAATGCAAATGTAAAAATATTTGACACAAACCTTGGGGAAATATCACATCCTTGTTGCATAAAGGCACCCAGGGAAAACCAGAGGCTGTTGAATATGCCAAACTCATTGGGAGGCTGGTCACTGGGTCCTTCTTTCCCATCCTCTGGTTCTTCTGTGTGCCACTCATATGGGCTAAACCTGCTAACTAGGAACAGGACCACACTGACACCAATGTAGGCAAAGACTATGCACATCCAGATCTCATACGCCAAAGGGTCCAAGAAGGAAAATACTCCTGGTTTAGATTTCTGGGGCTTTTTGATCATAATGGATATCCCCAAACTCATAAAAGGCTTAGAAAAATCAATGACTTCTTCTCGTACCAAAGTGATGGTCAGAGGCGCAACAGCAATCTCTGCTTTCTATAAAGAAAAAAAAAAGAAATATAGACGTATAGATTAATTAGAGTTGGCTTGAACACTCAGCTAAGAAGCTAATTCCAAAGGTATGTCATTAACATCAGTACAGTGTAGGTAAAATGTTCTTTACCATCTTTCTGTTCCTTTCTATCACAGTCTATATTTACTCAATATGCTTTTAGTAAAACATACACAGTGCAGTGTTTTTGTTTTAGAGAATTATAAAAATACTTAATTTTCCTGCTAAGAAGGCATCTCTTGAATATTATAAAGGAGGGAAGCAGTGTAGGTAGATCATTTTAGGTATCAATTTAAAGGAATTCAAAGAACAAAACCTGACAATGACCCTATTGTCACTGAACCCATAGAGGTTTTGGTTTTTTTAATAAGATCTCAGAAACAGTCATCTATTACTGTATTTTCATAAGATGCAATCATTCTTCAAGGGAAGTCCGCTCATAGACTCAAGGAAGTTTGAAATAGCAGGAAGCTGCAAAGGTGTTCAATTATAGTCGTGAAACCAGAAAACTGTAGAGAGTTGTCTTGGAGGACAGTTCAATAGGAATGAATCAGATTTTAAACAGTGCAAAAAAGGTAAGTTTACAGAAAACAGCTGTGAAAAATCAGGCAGTAAAAGGATAAGAAATGTGCATTCCCATTAGACAGAGGAATATTTTTAATATGTTTCTCTAATATGTTCTTAGAATGACGATGCCAGAGTTGAATGAATCATTATCGATGATGACAGAGATTATGGCTGCTAATGATAATGTCTGCATTAACTACAAGGTATTGCAGCTGTGCTATTGGTCATTTCTATCATTAGGCACTCAACATTATATTAATTACATTACATTACTCCCTGACTTGCCCTGCACACCAAAGCTGTCATTACAGTAATACTTAAAGTGGGAATTGTAAGAAGAGCTGGGACAAAAGATGGGAGGGGAACAGATGCAGAAGTTGCTGAAACCTGTCTCCTGTTCATCATCATAGTTCTGTATCTAGGTGGATTCACAGAGCAGAGATTGTGCTCTGTGAACAGTGTGGACTTCTAAACATCTTATGGGCTAAGGAAGGCTGAGCATATTTTGAGAACACTTGGTGTTGGCTGCAAATAAGGTAGACAGACTATCCTAGCTTCAGCTGACGTAATTTTTCTTCCTAGTAGCTGTTATAGAGCTGTGTTTTGGGTTTAGTATAATACTGATAACACACTGATGTTCTAGCTGTTGCTGGGTAGTTGTAGCGTTTCCACTAAGCTAAGGACTTTTCAGCTTCTCATTCCCTGCTGGGTGCACAAGAAGCTGTGAGAGCACAGCCATGACAGCTGAGCCAGGCTGGCCAAAGGGATATTCCCTGACAGAGAACATCACGCTCTGAATATAATTGTGTAGCCAGTCAGGAGGCAGATTTGCTTCCTGGAAACAGCCTGGGTGTTGGATGGGTTTATTTTCCTTCTGCGTGTGGTGAGCAAGTGTATTTCTGCATCCCTTGTATTAGTATTGATGTTAGCATTCTCTTCTTTTGTTATCCTATTAAACTGTTTAAATCTCAACCCACGAGTTTGTTTTTTCCCCATTCTCCCCCCCCACCCCCTTTTGGGGTGAGGAGCAAGCGAGTGGCTGCCTGGTGCCCAGCTGCCAGACGGGGAAAAAACATGACATAGACTCAGAACCTGCCTTCTGTAGTGGCATTGCTTAGCTTCAGGTCTCAATATATGAGATAATCTGCGAGTTTTCATACCACCCCAGGCCCAGTCGTCTTCAAAGGCACAACTGAAAGCTTTTCATAAATCTCATAATAAAAATGTTGTATTTTATTTTCTAAATATTTAGTTGGCCCAAATTCACCTCATGGGGCAGAATCTTCAGGTATACTACATGGTCCATAGTTTAGGAAAACTGTTAAACACACTTGTGTTTTAGGATGTTCTTAAGGACATACAAGGATATATTTAAATCCAATCACTTTCAATGAGATTAAAACATGTTGATAGCTTATGTGATACAGAAGAAAGGAAATAAAAATGTAGCCTTTTTTGTCTCTACAACTTTGAAACTGATAAATGCACATTAAGTAATATGCTTTAATTATTTTACATATGAAGTTATACAGAGTTGCATATATTTTATGAGATTTAATTTAAAACTAATTTCATGTAGTTAAAATTTTAACCTATTTTAGTAGTTGTACAATTTTGAATAATCCAAAAGAACTGACTCATTTCAGTGAAGTGGCCCAAAACTGCAAATCTGCATTAAAATTTCTATATATTAATCATCAGATTATATCTGTCATTCTGAAATAGTTGTGATGCAAAAACTTTCCATCCTAATTTTGTGTAAAGATACGATAGTTTAAGCAACAGAAATAAAATCATAATTTTGTAACCATACTACCTATGATGCTAATGTCTTGGGTAAATGTTATGATCATATTGCTAATACTCTGAATTTTAATGGAAATTTTGTCATACAAGGCATTTTTAAAAAATTGGATTATTGAAGTCTTGTAATTATGTATTTCTGACTGATACAGATATTGTATGAGGACAGGCACTATCAGAAGAAAAATAACATGTCTAAAATATATTTTTAAATATCCTAAAATTGTAAAGTAAATCTGGTTTCTGTAGACTAAGGGTAGTAGGATGATTTGGGCTACTGGCATCGCTGTGTATTTTTGTACTTCATCTCACTCATAAATTCCTTTTTTTATAAAAGGATGATTTGCTCCCTCAGAATCGATTTCTTTTATATTCTTAAATTTCAACTAGTGTAAAATTCTGGAAACAAAATAACCAAAAGGCTCAGGGTAACTGATCTATTATTGTTAATCTTCTCTGTATTTGTCACATGGTGATATTTTCATTAACACAGTGTAAATTATAGGCCTGGCCATTGGTCTTTAACAGTGTATACCACTTCATTTTTTGTGTCTTCACACTGCTACTGGGATTAAAACAAGGGTCCTTGAGAGTTTTTACTTTTTACAGTGTGAGGTAGAAAAGTGAAAGCATCATTTTAGTGTGAACTGTGGAAATTTCAAAGACCTAGTTTGCACACTGCATACTGTATGTGAAACACTGGCTAAGATTGATCTTAAGAAATTTAAATACTTACGGAGTACATGTTGAATTAGTACTACATCAGAGCTAGCTGCCTCATTAACTAAGAGTTAACAAGGAGAAACAGGAATGTATCCCATTTCCTTGTGATAGTGATCTAATGTCAGCTTATTCATAATGTAGATAAACCTGTTTCATGCCAATGAATATAAAGGGACAGGACACAGCTAGGTCACAATTAGATGCAAAATAATTGGGAAAAGCACTGCCTCCCCACTGTGATCACATTATTTATTATTTTTGCAATGTGTGCCAGATTAAGACCTACATAAACTCTTCACTGTTGAAAGCTAAATAATGACGATAGCTGTGCATTATAATCATCAGCATTTGTGCTTTGCCCAGTTAATGTACACCATATAATTATGGATTTAAACGATTAACACCATAACAACAGTGCAAACAATACATGATTTTGTTGCCAGTGAAATCTGTTTTGACAAAGGCTAATGATACTTTGCACTTGAAGCAACTGCATCTGTAACAGCATTTCAATCAAGGCTTCACAACTATGAAGTCCAGATGGATTCTGTATCCTTTCAATATTAGACAATGGGGCAAGATTAAGTCTGACAGTAAGGGACTTTTACATTTCCAGAATATATTACTATAACCTTGTGGATAAAAGCTATCTTTGGTGCAAGTTGTATGAAGGTGGTAAAACTATGAGAAAAATCACGCAGGAAGCGATTTCAACTGCAGAAGCTTCTCAGATTTTAAACAAAATGAGCTGTGACCTTTTGTGTTAAGCAGTCAAAGAATTCCATTCTCTGTTAGGAGAATGAATGTTTAATTGGAGCTGACTGCTAGTGCATTTGGAAGCACCTGTTACATGCGCTTAATGGTATTTCATCCCCGGCCAGCATTTCTTCTGTGAGGATGATACCACGAGCTATAGGGCCCCAAATGAACTACTGCAGCAGGCAGGACAAATAACCAAGATTCCCTGGTAGTTTTTAATAGATTGTTAAAAAAATAAACAGGAAAATAAACACACACCACCCTCCCTCACAACCTTCTGTAGTCATAGCACAACTGTGTAGCACTGCACTGTGCCCACTGCTTCCCCTGGGACACAATGGAAAAAATCAACTTTTGAGCTAAGGTGACAACTGAGCTGCTCTGTGCTGTGCCTGAAGGTGTCCAGCTACCTGAACAACCGTCATTGCACATGGGTCTCAAGGGAACACTGGGTAAAACTGGTATGTGTCTGCTCTGGGTAACATGTACGGGGTTAAGTGGCATTGGGGCATAGTGTAAAGAGCAGGAGAGGATGGGAGCCTTTCTTGTGGCACAGAAAAGGGTCAATCTCACTGGCTAGGACAAAACTGTCTGCTAATCCTTTAATATTGTTGGGAATTAGAAGCTGGAAAATGTTTCCCAAATGCACTGTCTCCTTAACTTGGTAATTCAGTTGCAAACTCTGTCCCAATCCTGGCTGCATTCAAACTCTGCTTGAAGCACAGCCAACTACTCAGAGTACTTGTGTTTACGATTTGGGGATCTACCAGAGGAGATGAAGAACCTCTTACAGTACAACTTTGCAGGAAACTCTATGGCTGACTGATTTTTCTGCTTTCTCTATAGAAATACGCCAGGGAACCTCATGTTCTGTAAATCATCTGGCAAGGACTCAAGGAAGTTGCAGGGGGGATGCTCTTCATGGATTCCCTATGGAGATCTTTTAAGCAGCAAACTTGCAAGTTAACAGGAAGAAAGAATTCCTTCAAAGCTGCGCCTGTAAAGTACATTAAACATGCTTGGCGTAGCTCTTGGCCTAAAGGCTAAATGGCACAGGACAGCCTGTGTTGCTACCATGAAGGTTATTTAACCTCTAAACCTGAATGGCTACACTCAAGCTGCTTATAGGGAATGGTTTCTCCCCCACAGTAGTGCCCATCTGGGCTCCAAAATTGTTTTGCAGAGTTATTATTGGCCAGAAATATAGCAGGGACTATTGCTACTATTTAACAATTAGGAAAGCAAGCTCCAGTGCTCAGGGAAATTCCCTGGTACACTGAAATACTGGGATAGAGAAAGCAGGAGAGAGTCTTCAGACAGTATAGCAAATATACAGCCAGCCGTCTGTTAGTTTCCAAGAGCTTTGCTGTAGGTTATTCCCAGAGCTCAGTTCTGGAATCATGATCAGACTGCAGCCTTTCTAAATGGATAATTGTTCAGGACCTTTTAAACCTTCAGGACCATCAAACCTTCACCTCGTTTTTTCCCATTCATTATAAAAAAATGAAGTGTTGACCACATACTCTGGGATGCCCCTTCACGCAGGTGATCTGCAATAGGTTTATTACGCCTGCGAGTTTCGTGGCTTTCAGCTATGTTAAACAGCTGCAGGTCACATTCCTGTACTGGCACAAACCTCTGTGTGGGCTTCCTAAGGGCAGTTTGTATTTCCATCTAGCACTTGGGAAGTTTGAGTTAGATGATGTAAATTTTTTAAGATAAATAAAAAGAAAAAAACCCCAAAAGCTGAAAACTGAAGTGTAATGTCAAGTTTCTTCTATACTTCATCTAATTAGAAGATAGACTAGTGAAACTCTGCTGTTAAAACAGTATCTGGGCAAAGGAATTTTCTCACAGTATGCAATTCTCAGATGTTTAAAAAAACCCTACTGTTGTAAAACAGTGTGTAACCATTGACATCCATGTGATGGCTTCTGCAATTAAACGCCAGACAAGGAGTTGCCTCCATTTTGACAAAGTAAGTCTAAATCAACCTTGACTTCCTAAATCCCAAGACTTGAACTGCGTCCAAGCCACTAAAGTGGGTAACACATTCTTGGTGATCATCCAGCTTTTCCACCCCTTCAAGTCTCAAGTAAGCTTGGTTCCTTCCAGAACTTCCAAGAACATACAAGGTTTTGTCAGTCTGGTATAACCTTCCCACTCCCATTTTATGTTGAAGAGTAGTTTGAACTGATGCTAGTGGAGAGGACTTTGACAACACTTATCACCTATACTTAACTGACAGAAGAGAATAGAAATGGAGCTGCTAGAAAAGCCACCAGGCTTTTGCCACACATGTCTCTTATTGTCATAGAAATTGTGAAAACTGCAAGCGTGAATGGAGTTTTTTATAGAGATGTTGAGGCATGTTACGATTTCATTGGTGGAAATGTTCTCATCTGAATAGGTTTAGGATTTTTTTTTTTATTTCTTCACTGAAATGAAGTTTCTCTAAGAATTCTGATCTGTTCTTAGTGCAAATACAAGCAACTGCATTAATCAGCAAGCACAACTCTGAATTTTGCTACTTTTGGTAACACCAGACACTGTAACTATTTCTTTGGGTTTGTTGGAACTCTTTTCATTACATATTACAACTTTATGTGTGCAAAAAAGTTATGCTATTCTGAAGCATCCTTCTCCAGATATAACATAATGCTCTTAGTTGGTGAACTTACCAGGTTTGTTCTTAAATTTTGTTATTTATGTTCATCTTACAAGTCGGTTTTAATTCTGTATTGCCTAACTGCGCACTTGCCTGCAGTGGTTTGTTAAATATATTCAATATATGATGGTGGATTCTCCATTTCTCAAACTAGATGAATGGTCCTATCTTTTTAAAAAACTCTGCCCACTATTCTACAAAAATGAGTGATATTCTTCCCAACTAAGTTCTATAATTTATCAGAAATAGATGGTTTCTAACCCTAGTTGTAACGAGTTTTTAAGGGATGTACAAACTGTGGATGTTCCAATGTTCTAAGATACTAGTTGCATCAGAATTTTCATGAAACTGATTTTCTCTTGAAAATAAATGAAAACACAGAGATTTTCTGTGTTTCTTTTCTGTGACCTCAAAGTTAAATAAAATGCACATATACTTCCTATTTTATGATTAATATTATGATAAATTAAATCCTGCTTCAAAAATTTGTATGCTTACCCCATAAACAAGTTCTCCCACCATCCCATTCCAGATTTTTGTCTCTGGATCCCTTGCTCCATACTTTCCATCAGGAACAATGGCAATTTTGTACTTGATACCAATATGTTTTGCAATTTCTGACGCCAGATCTACACAGTATCCTTCAAACTTGTCATTCCCTTCAAACGTATCATGGTTTTTCTTGAACATAACATATGGGGCTTCCTATAATGAAAGAAGTAGAACTGTGAAGGAGAAGTATACAGAAAATACTCCAAAAAGTAACATGTCATCTACTGACTGAAAAAAGCACATTTTATCAAAAAAAGTTTATGGATTAGCACTATGAACAGAAATCCTCCTGGAAAGGTATGCTATTTACAGTGTAATTGAGTTTATACATTTCATAATATTAATCAACCTTTCAAATTATAAACACAAAAGCTGTTCAAGTAAGCGCAGAAATTTTACTTTCTTTTAAATGAAAGACCTTAGTGCTGTATTTGCTAAATTTGAAGTGTGAATAGAGGTTAGATACAATGCATATGACTGTGGGACAATGTAAGGTATGATTTCAGTAAGTACGCATATCCGTGGGGTTGCAGTCTATGTAATTTCAGATGCACAGCCTGAATTTCTAGCTTTCTTGGGTTTCAGAATGCATAGCTACTACAAGGGTACATACATTTTAGTAAGAACACAGAGATATGTTCCCAAGGAAACACTTATCGTCCCCTTCAAATAACTGGTGGAGATTCTGTCAGACTTCTAGAATGAATCTAAGCAACATGTGGACAAGAATAGTATTAAGCTGACAATGACTTTCCATGCTGCATGTAGAAGAAGAATCAAAATATTTTGGGTTGTGAGTGCCATTGAAAACAAGTAAACCTGTCTCAAAAAGTGGATCATACGTTCTCTTAATGTCTATGTCTCTGACATACCAGACAATCACAGTAATGAATGTTATGTGATTGGGAAAACAATGTCACATTCTTCCTTTCTTGCCCTGTGTGGACTCAAGCTTTAGTGATCATTACGTAAAACTATACTTTATAGTGGTATTTAAAATTACTTCACATAATTCATATTTACAGCCAGTTCCACATAAAATACTTGTCACTAATGTCACCCTGTGTTTGGAATTACATCACAAAATACTGGGAACTTAAACTTTCTTTGTGTTGACCCTGGTGAATGTTTTTTTGACACTAACCTTGGCAGCACTCTGCTCTATTCACACCTTCCTATATAAATTATAAGTACGAAAATTAAAATAAAGCTAAATGTGTAGTTTGAGAATGTCTACTTCATTGAAACCACATCAACATTAGCTGCAAGCAACAGCAACATTGTAAGCTCTGTTAGATGTTTAATGCTGGAGGATACATGTTATTACATGAGCAATAGGGGGACCAAACTGGAATAAAACAATTCCAACATTTTTCAGCATGTCAGGTAAATTTTTCCTTTTCAAGACCATAGCTTCTAATAGCAGGATGTGGATATAGCCAAGAGAAGAACTTGATAGGCAAGTCAGAACAGCATCTTTAATGTACTTTTGTAAGGTGAAAAGGCAAGAAAATAGAAAAGGGAGAGGTTATATATGTAAGGAACTATTCCCTTTACTTATGCAAGATTATTCCCTGTGGCAACTCTGCCTAGGACCCAGCTCTATGTAAGGATGGCAGAATGGCTCTTTGTGTGAGAGAAGAAAGTTGTGTAGTTTGCTTATTTCAATGTGAGAGAAAGGTTTCTTTACAGTCAGGTTCCTAAGCATTGAAGGAAATTTTCAGTCTCAGGTGTATTCCCAAAACACCTCTCCTCCCATCATTTCCTTCTTATTCTCTGCTATGGAGAGTGTCTCTTTGGGCCACAATCCCTCAGCAGTAATTCAGTGCTGGAGACCACTGACACAGTATGTCCATTACTTTAGCTGGGGAACCACAGAGCAGAGAAGTGTCCCCAATGATCACTTCTAAATCAAACTCAGTCGACTACCTGGGTCACTGACATACATGTAAGTATAAATGCCCAGAGAAATTTGAGGGTGTCAACAAAAGACTGTTGCATGTCTGGAGCATGTCATTATGACCACTGCATGGCTAATGATCACAAAGGACTTCTAAAACTGGGGCAATAATGAAACAAGCTGTTACCATCCTGACATACGTGGCCTGGGCATGGAAAAGATCTCTGAGCTACAGCACTAACTATGCACTGTTATCACTGCAGTGACGCAGTGTAATGCCTCTGCCCAGGCAGAACTTGTATCTTCCAAAGAAAACTGCTGAGTATTACCATCAGCCTGCACCTTTTTTTTTTATTTCTACCCCCAGTTAAATCTGCTTGCTCTCAGCCACATGTCTTCCAATGAGAGGGAGGGAGAAATGCAGGGAGAAGGCTCCATCCGTCTCTTTGAAGTTGATCTTGACTTTGGGAAGTATTTTGGGCAGATGAAACAAATGTTCCTTTTTGTTCCCATAAGAGGAAAAGCTAAAATCTGAGTCTTTCAAAATATGTTATTTCATAAAAATGGTTAAAAATAAACAGAGGCAAAAAATACTATGTCTCTTGTCAGTGATTTAGCCAACTGCTAGCTAGAAATACAAACAAGTCTTGTCCAGTATCTGGCATTTGTGGAGTTTCCTTAAAAAATTCAGTTCATTTGCTTGCTGCATCTCAAAAGTGACTTTGTTTTTCAAAGACCAGCGTTAGTGACTCTTCTGATTCAGCTTTTCTTATAAATCCCAAGTCAAAAGCATAAAATTAAAGTCACACTTGGAAATAATAATTCTGGAGAGGGACACAAACAAGACAGAGGAGACCAGGTCATCCTGATCTTTCTTCCAAAACCCAGACACTGTCCTTCGATCTGCACCTCATCACTGACACAGCTGCTACAAAAAACATTTCCACTGTTTGCACAGCAAAGCGAGAGACGCCTTACTTTTTTCTGTTAAAGACTAAATAAACTTCAGTCCTTCTCCCCTTGAGTTCTGTGAGGGAATTCTGTGGTATCCAATACCACCCTTGGAAGGTGCAAGCATAAGCAGTGGCAATCCCATCCAGTGGAGGGACCACCAAATGAGGACTCAGAAGACCTGGGTTCCAAGCAGAGATCTGTTGGATCTGTTGGATGACTTGGAGGAATCACACTGGTTCTCTCCCTATCCACTTCTCTTTCTACACACTGATCTTACTGATTTAGAGCAAAATACATCAAGGAACATCTCTTATAATGCAATTCTTTTACAGAGTAAGGTAGTACCTCTTGCTGTGACTGCTTTAAAAGAAGCAGCTATTGAGTGAGATGCGCCAGTGTGAAACAATGCAATTATAAATAATGGGAACATCTACTACCTTTTTCTTACTATATTGTCCTTCTTCTACCTGTTTTACACAGAATAAATTGCATGCTATTTAATTGTTGTGCCTACTTCAACGGCCAAGTAACAAGTCTTCAAGTTAGAATTTGATTGGGTGAGGTGAATGGGACTGAATGTGGCTTTCTGACAAAGACTGTTTGCAAAAAACCTCAAACAGTAGCACTAGTTTTACTTTCTGTCCATTTCAAGCTTCAGGCATATTTCAAACTAAAAAGTTGTGCATATGTTATTACAATAACATCAGGGCACTGAAAGGCAAGTTTAACTCATTTGCTAACTAGCAATTTACAGAAAAAATTGCAAGGTCACACTGCAAAGTTATGAAATTTCTGAATTGATCAATAGCAGGTACCCAGCCATATCTTGACGCTCTTTCCTATCTGTGGCACTGAAAAATTTTTTTTTCTTCTGTATAATCTACTACAACAGCATTTTCTAGACAAGTAGTAAAGTTAGTGGAATCATGCTAGTCTAAAGATGTAAGAGATGCAAGGTATCTATGGAGAGGTAATATCTTCTATTAGATCAGCTGCAATAGCTGAAAAAAGTAGGCATACTTTTTCACTGTTTCTGGTTATAGAATCTTGTTTAATAAAAACACTACTTCTCCCCAGCATCTTCATATTGAATACATTTTTGAACTATAAACTCTTAACCTACTGATGTAGAACACAGGTTTGACTTACTGATGAATGAGGTTTAACACCGCAATATCTGCAAGTTTTCAGTTGCTTAATAGTATTTTATGGGGTAGTGAATCAAGGAAAAGTCCACATTGAAATGATCAATGACTAGCACGGAACAGATATTTGAAATGGTGCAAGCTTTACTTATATAATTCACAAATTTATAACAATACTTAACATTTGTAAATACAAGTTGATGTCTGCAACAATTACCTTTATAGATGTAAACAAATCATTCCACGACATTGTCACAAATTCATGTGTACAGTAAAACGATCACAACTGGTGATTCATACTATTGGGAAGCTGGAGAAAGTAACTAATCCAAGTACCAAACAGATCTATAATTAGCTTTCCTATTCTAGAGTTCATTTCTAAATAATTAAACATTGTAAAAATAATTTTGTTAAAAATGTCAAATATTTGTGCAAGGAAATGTCTCATATTTAGAACTGGAGTGGTACACTTTATCACACTTTATTCTGAAAGAAACTTCTGTAGATGTCAATGGAAGGTTTTTTGGGTTCTGTGGGGTTTTGTTTGTTTGGGGTTTTTTTTGTGTTATCTTGGGGTTTTTTGTTTGTTTGTTTTTCCCTTTTTTTCTGAATAAAGTGTCCAGGATTCGGTTTGAAGTCTTTATTATTGTCATGCAACAAACTTCAGTTTTTTCTCCAGTCTACTAGAGAATTTAACTAATAAAATTTTTATTGAAAAAATATTTTTCTATTATAAGAAAGAAGGTCATAGTTAGAATTTTTGAGGTAAGACTCCATCAAGAGATATCAGTCAAAACAATGAGGGTGGTTATCTCATCACCTAATGAAGGCTATCTGTCATCTGAGAAGCCCTAAGGTAAGCTGCTTGACCTCCAAGTGCCATTCTGTGTGTCCTCTGTGCTGCCACTTTATGGATAGGTCTGATATCCTCAGTGTTAGACAACCACCTATGAGATATTGAATCAATTTCTGAATCTTTGTGAATTTTTATGAAAATTTACATACTGGGGCACAATTTATTTCACATGCCTGAAACAACATATACTAGCTGAGACATCCAGATGGAGTGCTTATATATGGTGTGAGACAGGCAAGTACCATCCTGCCAGTGTAAGGAAAGGGGGGTAGGCAGTATACCCTAGAGCATCTGAAATGTCACTGACTGCTTATAAGTGGTCAACAGAATCCATCAGTAATCTACAGTAAGGTGACTCAGTCATGAACTGGATCTTGCCCTTGAAGCTTAATCTGCCAACACCATGACCATCTCATTAAAATACTGAGCCAGAAGCCACAATGCAGATGCTGCTCATGTACACTGAGATTTGGTTCTAAAGGATTTTTGTCATTTCTGATTTTTGCAATCTGATAGTAGGTGCAGAATTGGCTGTATCATAGGATGGATTAGAGAGTTCAGAGTAGATTTCTTAGCGTACTCCCCGGCATTCTACCTCAACAACTTGTCATCGTATTTCCCGACTTGCTAAGTTAGAGACGATCATTATTCCCAGCTGGGTAAGTCACTTACTTTATCTTAGTGTTAGAGAAGGGTGCACATGGCATCCCTTCTGCAGTCATACAATGGCCTACTGTGCAGTTGGAGGCCCAAAGCTCTCCCTGGAGCAAATGCTTCTGCACATAGGTAGAAAATCTGTCCTTTCAAGAGGGCCAGATGTGCAGCAGCCTGTGCACCACATGACATTCAGGACACAGGTCTCTCCCACAGACTATAAAAACCAGGGCTGCAGGGCAACTGGCAAAGCCCATCAGCTTCCCCTACTCCCACACCTCTCTGGGCTGCTCCTTTACCACATGGCTAATCAGAGAGAGGTTGAGTGCTTATGCACTGAACCAAAACTGTGAAATAAATTCTACGTGCTCTCACTATGCTACAAATGAACATAACATTCTGCCAAGTAGAAATCACTGTACTAAGCTATTGGAGTGCAGAGCTAATTCACTATAATGCACCTTCTGTGCAATAGCCATACAGCTACATTACAGCAAAGTAAGCACAGACACATAAAAACTGAAGAAACAGTGAGCAAACCAACTTGTGCTATTTGGCTTCAGGCAAAAATTAAAGCAAGCCATGCTGAAGACTTGTAAACTTTTCTTAAGCTGCTGCCATTAGACCTGTCTCTGAAGACTGAAAAGACTGACAGCACTGGTTGCAGAAGCTTTTCAGTTTAATGTTGGAAAATATGCATGCAACCAAAATTATATGTGTCATCTGCAATGGTTCAACTTCCCTTCAATGTGAAGAGGGCAATGAAGAGGTGAAAAAGCCTCAGTCTGGCATGTGCAACATGACTATAATACAGAGGAGAGCAAAATGACAGGATTCTGGAAGTGATTCTAAATAAATATATCTTTTCTGAGTGTGTGATCATTTGCTTGTTGATCCTAAATACATTGACCTGGCAGGCCAACATTAAGAATCATGGTTCTAATCTGCCATCGGCATCATGAGTGCAGCTCCCAGTGGAGTCAATGGGAGATGGGCATGATAAGGCAGAATTCACCATATATTCTTATTCAAACCAAATTCTGATATATTTCTCTTGCACTTTGATTTTGAAACATTGAAAGGGGAGGCTTTCAGTCAAGAAGCCGTGCTGCTTTCAAATAACTGCATTTATCCCAAAATGACATGCTGCATAAACATAGGGCATGCTTTGGAATATTAATTCAGCTTTTTGGTTTTGAAAACGATCCCACCAGTCCTATCAGTACAGGGACTGGAAAAGTTCTTTTGAAGATAACATTTATTATGCACATCAAAATGCTTCAATGCAAACAGGACAGGCAAGATAACACATTTTAAAAGCTTTCTTGTTTTCCTCTTTTTTTTTTCCTTTCTGGCAAACAGGAACCTTTTATATTACTTTCCATTATTACTTTTTACTTGCTTCTCCTAAACTTGGAGCTATTTATAGAAATTACAGTATTCATGTATGGTAGCTTCAGTCAAAGGTATCAGGACTGGTATGAGAGGAAAATTTCGACTGAAAGCTTGTTATTCACATCGTTCTCTTCTCAGCTCGGCAAAGTTGAAGGTTAACGTCATCTGTTCTAGACATTTCAGATTAGTCACAGAACTTTTCTTGGTGGTTCAGTGCCTGGTCATCCAGTCAGAGGAACAGTAATCCATATGGAAATATTAACTCAATGCTACTAGACTGGTGGTTAATACTTGAGCCTTAGTTAGGAATGTTCGCAGCATCTTGGGACTCTTTTCTTCCTTGATCAATTTCTTAAAATAGGATTCTTCATCAGAGGCTGAAAAGAGGAGGACTGTACTGAAGTATTTTTTTTCCATTACCAAGCCTTTTTTTTTTTTTTTTTAAGGAAAAAGATACATATATTTTAACTGTCCCATGCAAAAAATAAAATTTAATTTAAAGTTACACAATTTGGTTAGGAGTTACACTCTGAATTCCTGTACAGTGGTTTGGTTGGTTTGCATCCTGGAATGATAATCTTCAACAAGAGATTTGTTAAGACATGCTAAATGTATAAATGTTGAAACACACTACTCGAGATCTGGTAACTAACCACATTTTTGAGTAAGAAAATGTCTTGACACTTCTCTCAAGTCTGTATAAAGTTAGAAAAACTATTGCTTAACAACACATACAGAGCATTCCTTCCCATTTGAGACACAGTTTATTCTAAAGGGTTAAAATGTCTTGTTTAAATGAAGCAGGTGAAAAGGGCAGTGAACCGACATGTAAAATCTAAAAAGCGGTCAGGTAAAGGTCACCCTTTGCCAGTTGGATTTGACATACATCAGCTTAAAAGGGCATGTCTGACTACAGAGGGAAAATTGTTAAATATTTTCTTTAAGATACAGATTTGTATGAAACAATGGTTTTGAAAAACTATGCATTAAAAATATAAATGAATGAAGCAACTGCATTCTCCTTTGCAACCACTCTTCAAAAACACCAATAGCACTGGAAAATCAAACTCCAAAACTATTTAGATTTTACTAAAATGGATTTTTAATTGAAATGCTGAATAAATACATTTAGAAATATGCTCAAATACATCTACAAAATTCATTCTTTAATTCACAATTAAAAGCAGATGATTCAGTTCTGATTGGCTGACTGAACTATCCTACTTAGAATTTAGGTTTTGCTAATGTCTCTTTTGAATTTATAATGTATCAACAAAAAGGGACACTGGCTTTACAGACATCTGATTTTAAATCCTCTGTTCAATTCTGTCATTTAAAGGTTTTGGGTTTTCCTTTTTTTTCCAGTCTGAGACAAGATTTATCAATTAGAGGTTGAGACTTATTTTACTAAAAAAATGGAAAAGACTGAATAAAGGAAAAAAAACCCCACCCTGCAACTCAATTTTAAAAACCTGATTTCAAGTGAATCATATTAAATGCACATCAAAAACTCTATGGACATGATAACCAAGATAATTAAGAAACAAGAGCTAACCCTCCCACTAACTTAGGAACTGGCAGACTAAATCAGACCATAACAAGAAATAAGATTGTGTCACATAGAAGTGTAAGCATTTAAAACCAGAAAGGACCTTACCAAAATTGTAGTGACAACTACTGTTCTATTCTCAATGGCCGAAGTATCATTTCCAAGTGTAGGTTCATGCTGAATCAAAACTAATTTATCCATGTCATTCCAGTAACCAACCTGCAAAACAAATATATATAGTTTACAGTAGAAAAGACTGCATTCTGTATAATTACAAATAGAAATGATTATAGGAACAACAAAGATAATTTTGTAGCAAAGGAAGATCTGTCACATTCATAGACAGGTGCACAGTGGTACGTGTCTAACACTTTGGGCGTACAATCCAGCATCACCAGTCAGACCTGGCATTGCTGCCACCCAGCTGTTCCTGAATGATCTGAGCTACTTACTTCAATTAGAGCCACAAATTAAATCCCATTTTTAATAGTTTGAAACCTTTCTGGTCCATAAATGAGATATAAGAATTTTTGCTCTCCACAAGAAAATTTTTGTTCACTAATCCTCCAGATCTTCTGGTCTTATGTGGAGGAATGAAAGAAATCTGGATGACACCTTTGCAATTCAATCGCTGATTTCAATTCCCTGCTCCATCATGGGCCCAACCCAGGGAATTGCATCAGACCCATTCCACTTAACTCTTGCACTGACCTTTAAGAAGTACGCACATTAGAAGCCCTGTTACTGCTTTCTTTACACTCACTGGACAGACAGGCACCATCAGACAGTGACTCAGCTCATGAAGGATAAGAACCCCTCCTAGAAAAGTGCTTGCTGTCTCCACTGACTCTAAAGCGTGCTGAGAGTGAGAATTCAGTCTATAAGTATCGCTGGTTAAGTGCCTACCAGGAGGTGGTATAATCAGGTTTTCCTCTCCTTGCTCCCACAGCCCTTCCCAGGGCATCCTTAAGGTGAAACAGCTGCCTTTGTTCACTGCTGGCAATAAGCTGCCCTAGAACCAGGTTTGCATTGCTTGTTCTTGTATTCCCATGGAGAAAAAAAGAAAAAAATAGTGGCATGCCTGCAACCAGAAGCCTTCCCTTACATAACAGGCAGTGCTCTTTGCCATGCACACTTCTGGTATCCAGCACACCCTGCAGCTGTGTCCTGTGAATTGGTAGCGATGCTGCTGGGCACAAGACATTGAGTCAATGTCCTTTCCTGTGAGGGCCCAGGGATGCAATGCTTGTGGTAAGCCCAAATTTCTATTGATGCATTTGGCAGCTGCCCAATGAACACTTAAAACTCCCCTCATAGCGTCAAAAATCCCCACAGGTACTGTGCCTCTGGGTAGCCAGAAGGAGATAGGAGACCAACAATACCTCACTGTTTTTGTAAATCCTGGCCAGTCAGAATCTTGCAGTACACTCATCTCGTCACTCCATGTGGTGACACCATGTTTAGTATCTGTATCAGCAAGTGGTATTTCTGCACTTAGAGTTCCTCACAAGCATTTAAAGATGCCCTGGGTGACATTAGGTAGGAAAGGTCTTCCTGGGAATGCTGCGTGCATGATTTTCACAGACAAGGTGAATGTCTATATGGCAAATGGTTTGTGACATTGATCTCTTGTCTCATTGGGGCATGCCAAATTCCATCTTCCTACCAATCCTTTCAGCACACCAGACACAGGTCCCTTAGTTGAAGCTGCTCTTTCACATCTACCCTGTGGCTCACTAGCAAGCACTCTTCCTTACCCCCTTCTTGCCATTCTCTTTTCTCCAAGTAGATCATGGCTGTCTTGGGGACCCTCTGACAAAGTTGCTGAGGGATGTTGCTCAGTGCCTGTTCCTCTGGCTCAGGACTGACAGCACTCAGCTCCGTGTCAAACAGACATGAACACACACATATCAGCAGAACACTGCTCTAATCCCACCTAAAGGGGATCTCCAGGTTGCTAAGAACTTAATGAATTTGGAGAGTGATCTTTTTTCCCAGGAAAGGTGCAGATAGTGACAGGGAATTTAAAAGCTTCCTATCAAAGAGCTACAATTCAAGCTGTCACAGCTCACTTTGCAGAAGGACTTGGGGATCAGTCAGCAGCAAATCCCCCTTCTCTGATTAATTAGGAGTTTGAGACCAAGAGCTGGGACACAGGAACGCCTTGTCCATCTTAACAGAAGAGGAAAGGGAATTATAGTGCAAAATGGGCTTCAGACAGAGTTCCAGTGAAACTGTCAGTGCCAAAGGACAGTCTGTGCCTTGGATGAAAAGAGTTCAGTATGATGGAAACTGGCTAATGGTCAGATCAGTTATGCAGCCAATATTATTTCTAACATTATTGTAGAACCCAGACTAAAATTCACCATCACATAGAATTCTTCCAGGACGTGGAGAAACATCCTGTTCAGATCAATGCAGTGATGTGACATGAAAGTCTAGAAGTGCAGGGGAGTGCTTGTGGTTCCTGGTCTCATACACATTACAGAATCCTGTGTATTCTTGAAACCACCAACCTTCCTCTTGATTTTTACACTGATGCTGTGGTTTAGTCCTAGTTGGCAGCTTAGTGCCATGTGGCTCCTCACTCACTCCTTCCCCCACAGCGGGATGGGGAGTAGAATCAGAAGAAAATGATAAAATTTGTGGGTTGGGATAAGGACAGTTTACTGGGACAGCAGAGAAAGTGGAAATTAGCAACGGTATTTATAACAGCATATAAAAAGTGTGTGATTCACAATGCAATTTGCTCTCTTGATGACTGCACACCCAGCCTGAGCTGTGTTTCTCCCCAGCCAACCACCTTTATAAGCCAAGCATGTTGTCACACGGTATGGAAAACCCTTTTGGCTAGTTTGGGTCAGCTGTCCTGGATGTGTCCCCTCCCAGCTTCTGGAGGGGACACAGTCAGTCTGGAGGGGACACAGCCTAGTCTAAACTAGGACAATTTACTATTTCATTAGTTTCCTTTTTGAAAAAAAAATTAAAAAATAGAAAGGCAAGTAATTTCAGCAGTGTGCAGACATACCCTAGAGCAGTGTGCAGACATACTCATTAGAGACAGCTATAAATAAATTAACTAATTAATAAAATCACAGAATCATAGACTATCCTGAGTTGGAAAGGACCCATAAGGACCATCAGGTCCAACTCCTGGCTCCACACAGGGCCAGCCAAGTCAGAGTGTGGGACTGAGGGCATTGTCCATACGCTTCTTGAACTCCGTCAAGCTCGGTGCTGTGACTGCTGCCCTGGGGAGCCTGCTTTAGTGCCCAACCACCCTCTCAGTAAACAACCTCTTCCTAATATCCAGTCTAAACCTCCCCTGTCCCAGCTTCATACCATTCCTTTGGGTTTTATCACTGCTCACAAAAGAGAGGAGAATGGCACCTGCCTCTTCGCTCCCCCTCGTCAGGAAGCCATAGACCATGATGAGGTCTCCCCTCAGCTTCATCTTCTTCAGGCAAAACAAACCAAGGGACTTCAGACTCTCCCATAAGACTTCCCTTTCCGACCCTGCCCCATCCTCGTTGACCTCCTCTGGACACTCTCCAATAGTTTTGTGTCCCTTTTGTACTGTGACACCCAAAACTGCACCCAGTACTCGAGGTGAGGCCGCACCAGCACAGTGTAGAGTGGGACAATCCCCTCCCTGGACCAGCTGGCCATTTCATGCTTGATGCACCCCAGGATCACAGAATCACAGAGTTGTAGGGGTTGGAAGGGACCTCAAGAGATCATCGGGTCCAACCCCTCTGCCAAAGCAGGCTCCCTAGCTCATACTACACAGACAGGCGTCCAGACGAGTCTTGAATATCTCCAGAGAAGGAGACTCCACCATCTCCCTGGGCAGCCTATTCCAGTGCTCTGTCACCCTCACTGTGAAAAAGTTCCTCCCAGGTTGGCCCTCCTGGCTTCCTGGGCATACTGCTGGCTCATGTTGAACTTGCTGTTGACCAAGACCCCCAAATCCCTCTCAGCATGGCTGGCCTCCAGCATCTGATCCCCCAAGGTTACCCCTTCCCAGGTGCAGAATCCAGGACTTGTCCTTGTTAAACTTCATGCTGTTGGTAATTGTCCAGCTCTGTACTCTGTCCAGGTCACTCTGTAAGGCTTCTCCATCCTCAATGTAGTCAACAGCTCCTCCCAATTTGGTGTCATCTACAGATTTACCTAAGACATCCTCTGGTCCTGACTCCAGGTAATTTACTGAAGTGTTAAAAAGAACTGTGTTAAAATGAAACCCTGGGGAACCCCACTAGGGGCTGGCCAACAGCCAGATGTAACCCCCTGGGCAGGACCCTTCAGCCAATTGCCCACCCAATGCATTATGTCTATGTCCAGTTATATGCTGGACATTTCTCCCAGCAAGATACTGTGAGACAAAAGCCTCACTGAAATCGAAAAAAATAACATCATCTTTTTTTCTTTGATCAACCAGCTGGGTGACCTTGTCATAAAAGGAAATCAGATTGGACAGACAAGCCCTCCCTCTTCTGAACCCATATTGGCTGTGACCAGTGACTGTGTTGTCCTGTAGGTGTTTTTCAATGTCCTCCAGCATGATTTTCTCCATAATTTTACCAGGCACTGAGGTGAGACTGACAGATCTGTAATTACCAAGGTCTTCTTTCTTACCCTTCTTGAAAATTGGGACAACTTTTGCCAGCTTCCAGTCAACTGGGACCTCTCCAGATTCCCGAGAACATTGAAAATAATTGAGACAGGTCTTGCAGTGACATCATCCAGTTCCCTGAGTACCCTAACTGAATAGGAGTGTAATGGAATAGGAGTGATTGAATAGGTGTATAAATCAACAGGTGTATAATTGCGAGTGATTTTTGGGGTTTTTTTCTATTAGGAAGCAAACAAGCACGAACTCTTCCCATACACTTCTGGTATATTTATTTGAAATACTCCTCTTTTTGCAATTCCTATTACAACAAAAGAGCCTTGATTTAGGTGTTGGTAGCTAACAGGAAGCTTCAGCATTGCTGATACAGTGGAGGGCAAGGATTTCTTCCTAGTTGGATGCATTGTTAACAAATACTCTTTTTCATCCAGAAACCCACTGAAGCACAGATATAATTCTGTTCTGGAACATCTATCCTATGAGGAAAGGCTGAGAGAGCTGTTCAGCCTGGAGAAAAGAAGACTGAGGGGGGACCTAATCAATGTTTATAAATATCTTAAGTATGGGGTGAAGGAGAAATTGGCCAGCCCCTTTTCTTTGGTCTGTGGAGACAGGACAAGGGGCAATGGCTGCAAATTGGAGCACAGTAAGTTCCGCACCAACATGCGGAGGAACTTTTTCACAGTGAGGGTGACAGAACACTGGGACAGGCTGCCCAGGGAGGTGGTGGAGTCTCCTTCTCTGGAGATATTCAAGACTCGTCTGGATGCCTATCTGTGTAGTATGAGCTAGGGAGCCTGCTTTGGCAGAGGGGTTGGACCCGATGATCTCTCGAGGTCCCTTCCAACCTCTACAACTCTGTGATTCTGTGATTAATTGGTAACTGAAAATGTCAAGTCCTTGTCAAAAACTGTGACCAGTTAAGGAGAGAATATCTATACCCAAACCTGGCAGTTTGGAAAGCTCATTGCAATAGTGAAAAATTGTTTTTCATTGAGTATTCATCAGTGCTGGAAGTTCAGCAGGAAAGCAGAAAATGAATGATGTACTGTGTTATACAATTAAGGACAATATGAAAATGCAGACAGGAGAGTAGAAGGCATTTTTTTAAAGGAATATTAGCTAGTATGCATGAGTATGAGTTTGCATGCGTGCATCTCAAACCTGCACTGAAGTAACTCTGGAACTGGATTCTTGAATAAATATATATCATGACACTTGTATAACTATATAGATTCACTGTCACTATGAGAGCAGCAAAACCAATATGCTTTCCTATAGAAGCCTCAAGTCCCCAAGGAAAATAAATTCCTCAAAGGATAGGATTGAATTCAGTTATTAAAGTTCATCCAATTCTATTTGGATTGCAATTGGACTTTACAGTAGTTGCATCCACTTATACAGAAGCTGAATTTATCTTTTAGGAAAAAATATTGCAAAAATATATGCCTCAAAGTTAGTTTGTCATTTGAATTTATAGTGTAATTTCTGAAGGTAGCAACTTCAGTAGCTACTACTGAAGTGCCCAAGCCCACACATCACTGAAGGTAACAGAATACTCAAAATTTCTGATAATAAACTCTTGGTTGACCAAGTTAGAATTTAGGACCCAAATCTTAGAGTCTTGTGCATATACATGCATATGTAAATGCTTCTTTTAAAACATTTTTTAAAAAAAATAATCTTGATGACATGATGAATGGTTAATGACAGAATCTCAGAATGATTGACATGGGAAGAAACCTCTTAAAATCATCTGGTCCAACCAGCCTGCTCAGTCTAGAACCAGTTGCCCAGTACTGTGTCTGGATGGCTTTGGAGTATCTCCAGGAATGGAGATTCCACAACCTCTTTGGCAACCTGTGCCAGCTCTTGATCACCCTCACAGTAAAAAAAGTGTTTCCTGATGTTTGAAGTTAAGCTCTTGTGTGTCAGTTTGTGCCCACTGCCTCTGTTCCTCTCTCTGGGAACCACTGAAAAGAGCCTAGCTCTGTCTTCTTTCCAACCTCCCTTCAAGTACTTATAGACATTGATAAGATTCCCCTGAGCCTTCTCTTCTCCAGGTTGAACAGTCCCAGTGCTCTCAGCCTTTCCTTACATAAGAGGTGCTCCCATCCCTCAGTCACATTTGTGGCCTTTTGCTGGACTCTCTCCAGTATGCCCTTGTTTCTCTTGTATTGAGTAACCCAGAACTGGACACAGTTCTCAAAGTAGGTCCTCACCAGTGCTGAGTAGAGTGGAAGGATCACCTTCCCCTGACTTGCTGACACTTTGCCTAATGCAGCCCAGGATACCATTAGCTTTCTTTCCTGCAAGGGCCCATTTCTGGTTCATGTGCTACTTGGTTTCTGACAAGCTGCTTTCCAGCTGAGTGTCCATCTGCATTTATTGCTTCCTGTGATTGTTCCTTCCCAAATGCAGGACTTTGCATTTCTTCTTGTTGAACTTTATGAGATTCCTGATGGCTTATGTCTCAAGTCTGGCAAGGTCCCTCTGGATGGCAGCACAACACTCTGGCATACCAGTCACTCCTCCTAGTTTGGTGTCATTGGGAAACTTGCAGGTGGTACATTCTGCCAAGATCCAGATCACTGATGATGTTAAACAGGACTGGACACAATTTTGAGCCCTGGGCTACACTACTAGTTATTGACCTCCCATTAGACTTCAGATCACTGATCACCATACCCAAGGCCCCTTCAGCCAGGTTTCAATACACCTCATTGTCTGCTTATCCAGCACGTACATCAGTAGCTTCTCTTGGAGGATCTTACAGGACACAGTGTCAAAGACCTTAGTGAAGTCCAGGTAGACAATATTCACTGTTCTCTCCTCATATATGAGACTAATCACTTCACTGTAGAAATATATTAAGCCGATCAAGTATGACTCTCCTTGGTGAAATCAGCCTTGCTGACTACTCATGATGATTTTCTTTCCCTTAATATGCCTGGAAATGTTTTCCAAGAATAGAGTCACAGAATGGTTTGGGTTGGAAGTCACCTTAAAGATCATCTAGTTCCAACTAGATGGACAAAGTCTGCTCTCCCCAGGTGTGAGGCTGCTTTTCATCCTCCTCCCTGCCTTTAAGCTTGTGCTTACTGCAGACAAGGCTGCCTTTACCTTCACATCCCCAACAAGGCCCTCATTGTTGGTGAGTAGGAGGTCCAGCACAGACCTATCCATACTGGCTCCTCTATCCCTTAGTGTAATAAGTTATTGTTGACTGGCTCCAGGAATCTTCCAGATTGCTTATGTCTAGCTGTGTTGCCCCTCCAGAAGATACTGGGATTCTTGAAGTCCCCCAAGATGACCTGAGCCTGTGAATATGAGGGTGCTCCTATTTGTCAATAGAGGGCCTCATGTACTCACTCTTTCTAGTCATGTGCCCAGAGAAGACACACATTATAATTGCACCTTGACTTGTCCTCTGTCCTAATCCATAAACTCCCATCTGGCTTCTCCATCAATCTTCAGGCAAAGCTCCATGAACTCCAGCTGTTCTTACATAAAGGGCAACTGCCCCTCTCATCTTCCCTACCCGTCCTCCCTAAAGAGCCTCTATCCATTCACTGCAACACTTCAGTCACAGGAGACATCCCACTACATCTCCACAATCCTTTCCTCACACACTTTTGCTTCACCAGCAGGTTATTGTTCTGCAGACAAGAACCAAGTAAGAAGTGCTGCCTACATGAAACTAGGATTAGCATTGGCTATTGTTTCCCATTTTGCTGAACTATTCAGAAGTCTGCCTCCAATTAGCTGTGTCATTTTGTAATGCTCTGTTCACATCCTTAAAGCTGTGGGCAACAAAAATCACTTTTCTGAAGATTACAGGCATGCATTACTCTGGCTAGAAAGTCTAGTCCTGAAAAGATATTGCTGGGTGACTCATAAGTCTTGTTTATGTAGAACACAAGAAGATATTAAAAGTGAAGGCCTCTTAGTTCAATTAAGTATAGCCATTTCTCACATCTTATATAGGATTTGTCAGTCCGGAGCACAGAATTGGTCCACTGACCACACAGAAAATGCCATGTAATACATGAAAAATAAATTCTTGTGAGTAGCCAGATCTGTCAAAGCTGTTACGGATTGTTATATCACACAGGCAATGGCTTACAAGTGGCAGAGAGGCATGCCTCAAAAGGTAAGAAAAACACCTTGTGACTCTACCAGAGCACAGATGTAGCTCCTCTTTTTGCAGTCATCCCTCAAATTGCAGCTAAGAAGAGAGGGTGGGGACACCCCTGTAGTGGTGTCACCCAGACAACTCCCGAAACAGTTGGCAAATGTTGAAACAGGAGCAGTAAGTCACTTTCTACAGTTTGCTGCCAAGCAAATTCCCTAATGAAGTTCTCACCTAATTAACGACATTTTTTCCACCTTTCCTTCCCTCCTGTACAGTTGTGAGTTGGGGATGGAAAGGTCATATTTCACCACTTGCCTTTGATGCACCCCAACCACCCATACATCCTCCTGGCTGCTGACAGTACAGCCCATAGTCAGTCAGGGAGCAGGAGTGGTAGCAAGGTCAGATACACTGCCTGGCAGAAGACATTGGGCTTCCCAAGAGACATAGTCACCTTTCCCAAGTTATTGTTCAGCCATCTGTCATACTTTCAAAAGGCAGCTGTGCCAGTATTCCTTATACACAGGCACATGCTTTGCTTTGGCCTACAGCTCTATACTGTGATATATACTGTCATCACAAACTGTAATTCTGCTCTGGGTCTGTAGTTTGGCTCCTCATCACTGTGGCACATAACTGTCTTTGGGGAGATACACTTCACCTGGGGTAATATTTATCTGCCTTGTCACCTCTGGCCCAACAGTGGAGGACTATTTAATTCAATTCTGATTACCTCAGCTCTACTCAGGAGGCCATGATTCTCCTATTCACCTTCATTTCCTCACTCATGTTGTTCTGATGACCTTGCAAACAAAACAGGACAGTGCCTCCAAAGGAAATAAAATCCTTGAGCCTGAGCGGTTTTTTCCTCTTTGTTTTATACTATGAAAAATGAACAAATTTCAGCACAGAGGAGAAAGGGTTAACAAAGTACCCATGCTTTCCAAAGTGATTGGGCTGAGTGATGAGCTGAATGCATTTAGACCTGGAGGATCTGCTTAGACATGTATTTATAATTTCCATTTGCCTAAGTTGCTTACAAGCAACCAATCAAGCACGCAGGATTAGACAGAGGAATTAATTTCAGAAAATATAAATCTTCAGAGCACTCTCCTTTCCTCTTCTCTCCCCTCCTCTCCCCCTTAAAAGCCCTATGTTATTTACAGCCTATGATTCGTAGTTAATTCGAATGTACAAATGACCCCACCTAAAAATGCCAGTAATTTGCAAGATCAAAATCTTTGGATAAGATACAAGAAATATCTACTATTCAGCATTTCATTTTCCATCACCCCGCAGTCCAGCAAGATGCCACCCAGCTGGTTTTCATTAGTATGCTTCACTGACTGACATCTCACATCTCCAAGATGCACGCTTGTTTTTGCGTTCCCCAATTTGTTGCACTGAATGGAATTATCTAGTAGAAAATGTAGTTCAAATCTGCTTTCAGCAGAAATGTGATCCGTGTATTTATTATCTTTTTTAAAATAAGATAGCAGTGCAGTTTAATGCAACTCTGCATAAACATACCTAACTCACTTATATGATATCAGGATAGTAAACATTGCCAGCACGTACCTTCCGAGGGCCTGTGTTCTTCAGCTCAAAGACATCCATGGTGTAGTTGACTCTGCGACCATAGTGGTCAAACTGAACATTTCCTGTCAATCCTTGTATTCGAACCTACAAATGTAAGAAAAAGCATCAGGATGATCCAGTCTTACATTGTTTATTCTCAATTTCACAGATCAGCAGAAGTTATCTTTAGATTACTGTAACAACACTACTTCAAAATAGACGGGTGTTAAAAGCAAAAAAGTTGGCTACTTTTTGTATTCTTTTTTCCTGTAAAACCACACTCAAAATAGGCTTAGATAGGCATTCTAGGAGGTTCCTGGAATGCATTGATAATAACTTCCTTCTCCAAGTGATAGGGAAGCCAGTGAGGAGAGGTGCCATGCTGGACCTTGTTCTCTCAAACAGGGAAGGGTTGCTAGGGGACATGAAGCTGAAGGGCAGCCTTGGTTGCAGTGATGATGAAATGGTTGAGTTCAAGATCATCAGGGCAGTGAGGAGGGCACATAGCAAGGTCCCTCCCCTGAACTTTAGGAGAGCAGACGTTGGCCTCTTCAGGGATCTGCTTGGTAGAGTACCATGGCACAAAGTCCCGGAGGGAAGAAGGGCCCAAGATGGCTGGTTGGTATTCACAGATCCCCTCCAAGCTCAGAAGCAATGCATCCCAGCAAAGAGGAAGTCAGAAAAAAACTCCCAAAGGCCTGCATGCATGAACAAGGTGCTCCTGGGCAAACTCAAACACAGTAAGGAAGCCTGCAGAGGCTGGAAACGAGATCTGGGAGGAATACAGAACAAATGTCCAAGCAGACAGGGATCAGCCTTGGAAAGCTAAATCCTTGATAGAATTAAATCTGGCTAGGGATATCAAGGGCAACAAGAAAAGCTTCTATAGGTTCATCAGTTTCAAAAGGAAGACAAGGAAAATGTGGGCCCCCTCCAGAATGACATGGGAGACTTGGTTACACAGGATAGGAGAAAGCTGAGGTACTTAACAGCCTTTTTGCATCCACCTTCACTGGAAAGTGCTCTAGCTGTACCACCCAAGTTGCAGAAGGCAAAGGCAGAGACTAGGAGAATATAGAACTGTCTGCTGTTGAAGAGACTATCCATGGAACCTGAATGTGCACAAGTCCATCAGGCATAATAAGATGCATTCATGAGTCCTGAGGGAACTGGTGGATGAAGCTACTCCATCATATTTGAGAAGTTACGACAATCCCGTGAAGATCCCACTGGAAATGGGGAAACATAACCCCCATTTTGAAAAAGGGAAAAAAGGAAGTCCTGGGGAACTACAAACCAGTCAGTCTCAGCTCTGTGCCTGGAAAGATCATGGAGTAGATCCTCATGGAGACTGCTCAGGTACATGAAAAGTAAAGAGGTGATTGGTGACAGCCAACATGGCTTCACTAAGGGCAAATCATGCCTAACAAATTTGGTGGTCTTCTTCACTAAGGGCAAATCATGCCTAACAGTTTTGGTGACAGATGCAGTCTATCTGGACTTGTGCAAAGCATTTGACACTGCCCCACATTACATCCTTGTCTCTAAATTAGAAAGACATGGATTTGACAGATGGGCCACTCAGTGGATAAGGAATTGGATTAATGGTTGCACTCAAAGAGGTGCGGTCAACAAGTCAATGTCCAAATGGTGACCAGAGATAAGTGGCATTCCTTGAGCCAGTATTGGGACCAGCACTGATTAACATCTTTGTCAGAGACATTGACAGTAGGATGAAGTGCACCCTGAGAAAGTTCGCCGATGACACCAAGCTGTGTGGTACAGTAGACATGCTGGAGGGAAGGGATGCCATCCAGAGGGATCTTGACAGGATTGAGGTGGGCCCATGCAACCTGCATGAAGTTCAACAAGGCCAAGTGACAGGTCCTGTACATGGCAATCCCAAGCACAACTACATTCTGGGTGGAGAATGGTTTGAGAGCAGCCCTGAGGAGAAGGACTTGGGGTGGTGGTGGATGAGAAGTTCAACATGAGTCAGCAACATCTACCTTCATCCCAGGAAGCCAAATGTATTCTGGGCTGCATCAGAAGTGTGACCAGCAGCTTGAGGAAAGTGATTCTCCCCATCTACTCTGCTCTGGTGAGAAACCACCTGGAATATTGTGTCCAGCTCTGGGACCACCAATGGAAGAAGTATTGGAACTGCTGGATCGAGTCCAGAGGAGGGCCACAAAGATGATCAGAGGGCTGAGGCACTCTTCTATGAAGACAGACTGAAGAGAAGTGGGCTTGTTCAGCCTGGAGAAGAGAAGGCTCCAGGGAAACCTTAGAGCAGCCTTCTAGTACCTGAAGGGGCCTACAGGAAAGATGGAGAGGGGCTGTTTATCAGGGAGTGCAGAGACAGGACAAGGCATAATGGTTTAATCTGAAAGAGGGGAGACTTAGATTATCTATAAGAAAGAAATTATTTGCTATGGGGGTGGTGAGGCACTGGAACAGATTGCCCAGAGAAGCTGTGGCTGTCCCCTCCCCGGCAGGAAAGGTTCAAGGCCGAGTTGGATGGGGCTTTGGGCAACCTGGTCTAGTGGAGGGTGTTCCTGCCCATGGCAGAGGACTGGAACTAGATGGTCTTTGAGGTCCCTTCCAACCCAAACCATTCTAGGATTCTATATGCCAGTATGTAAGTGCTAACAAAGACACACATAGGACTTTCTCTTCTTTCATGCTGTGCAGCATAAGACTTGCCAGATGTGGCCTGGAGAAGTACATTTTTTATTATGTTCATCATTGCTGCAGAATACTTTGGATCACTTGAAGTAAACCTAAAGGATGCTTGTCCTGATCTTATACATCTTTTTAGTGCACAGTGGTGGATTAAATGTTTAAATTGAGTATATATTGCTCATCAAAGTAAACCTGACAACAAAGCCCCAGAAAAGAAATTTACTATCAATGAAGATGTGACACGCATAGGGCCTGAAAAAAGTGTTTTCAAAGCCTTAGAGTGTAGAAGGACAGATGTTAAGACTGGCTGTGGTAGTTTTTCACCACCTGCATCAGCTGAAAACAGATCCCTCATTTTTTTTTCTCTTTCATTGCTTTGCTGCCTCACCAAACGATAGTCAGACTGTGGTCCTCATCTCAAAGAAGCTACGTTGCTGCTGGCTTTGGCTTTGATTGTATTAGGGGATGACTGTGCAAACCTCTAACGCCAGTTTCAAAGGCTCATGGTGTCCTCCCTGACACAGGAGCCTGACTTCATGATTCTCACAATTGTTAGGGATTTGTAGATCTGCACAAAGTACTTAATTTTGATCCCTAAGAGTCTGGATTTGGATTTAAACTTCTTATTCCTTCCCTCTGCCCATTTCTATCTTGGCCAGTTTTTCGCCAGGACTGAAACCTTGGCTTCCAGGCAATGAGCTGCCAGCTCTATCAGCAGTCACTTCTCAGTAGTTTCCCCTGAGTGGAGCCTGCTCATTTGCAATGATTTAAATTATACTGCAGGATTTTTATTTTCCTATTGTCCCATTCAAAGGAAAGGCCAAATCATCTTGACAGAGATCTGGAACTTTCTAGGCATCCATATTCATCGGGAATTGAAAATCCTGACATCAAAGAACAAGAGCTCTGGGTCATTTCTTTTTAAGAAAAAAAAAATACTACCTATATGAATTCAACTTTTATTCAAGATGACAGAAACATATTTGAAAGGTTATATTATGTACCTATACATTTTTCCTTAAAAGATAATACCTGTACACGCAGGTTATATGTAAAAGCAACAGATGAGCTCAGCACTTCAGTGTGGGAACTCCCAACCCTCTCAGTAGAACTAAGAGTAGTTTCACACAGTAGCCGTTCCCCTCTGCCTTTATTCCAAGTTATAAACCAGAACAACTAGAACAGCTCCAGCTGTTTCCAAACAACAACTAAAAAATAAATCTCTCCTCTCCCATTCCTACCTTTGTCTATAGTATCTTCAAAATCCTGTAGTGTACAACTAGTATACAATATTCACAAAGATCACTAGAATAAAACCTATCCTTACCTGTTTTAAAGTCCTTTCCATATCGATTCCTTGACCCCATGGTGCTGCAGGATTAGCAAGACAATCACCAGCATTTCCTCTCCTTGAAATATCAATTTTCTGTCTTCTAAGATTACGGAAAGTTTCAGCCATCACAAGTACTCCATCATATGTTAACGCAGATGTATACTAAACAGATGGACAAACAGACCACTTTAGAGTTTGTATATCTTCCCAAAAATCACGTCTCAGATATTTCTAGTTATCTAGTTATTCATTATGCAGAAGTCTCTACACCTTCATTTAGAAAAAACCTCTCCTCAAAATCAAATCAGTTTTGTCTCAGAAAGAAATGCAAGGCTGAGAAGAGTACATTCCAGGAGCTCCAGGTTCAAAGCTGTACTTCTTAAGGGTAGTGAAATCTGTCTCTGAAGAATTATTAAATTAAGAAAATTAAACTGGAGATACTGAAACAATTGTTTTTTTCTAGTTGTCATATATGTTAGGGAACCAAACTTATTCAAAAGGGAAGAAAGAAAGAGTAACTCACTGGGGAAATACAACTGCATGGCTAATGAGCACACATCCTGGCTACTGGAATTGTTAAGAATGATCAAGAGCTGGAAATGATTGAAATGACTAGATGTATGTTGGCTTCCTGAATGACATAGGGTACTGAATGGTCTGCATGTCTACTCTAACTGCTGTAGGTTGAGAACATAAGAAACATGAAGAGCAAGTCTTCAACAGATGTTAGCCTGGAGCCACATAAACAAAGGGACATTTTCTCAGTAGGGTCTTCTGATGAACGTACCGCACCAGGAGAAGTTCACGTGCCCAGGGCTGCTATTGATATGCCTTCTAACTTTCAAAATTTAAATTCACCTATTCAAGTCTAATTTCCTTCCTTTGTCTTGTTTATTACAAGCTCTTTGAGACTTGGTTTATCTTTATCATCTCAAATTTTCTTCATCCATAGATGAATTATGTGTGATTCTGATTAATCATGTTGACTTCTCAGAAGAAGGCAGCACAATCCAGTTCATGTGGCAAGGACAAGGAGTCCTACAGGCTAAATTATTCCTGTCTCCAGTACCTGCAAATGTCTCCACTCCACAGACCACAGAACCCTTGTTTTGGTTTGGTGTTTTTGTTTTGTTGTGTGTGGGTTTTTTCCCAGAACATAAATTTCTTGAATATTCAATGAATTATGTAGCTATGCTTTGTATGATCCATGTTGATATTTTCCATAGACTTTGCCAAACTACCAATCTCCCAGTCAAAGGAGGGCTGATTCCTTATCTTTGCACTGCGCCAAGCACAAAGGAGCCCAGCCACAACTAGGTCTGATATGTGTTAGTACATATAATAAAAGAACTATCTATTTTGAGAACTCATATTTATAGCTATGCTGTGATTTGCCTGCCAAGAAAATTATAGGTGAGAGAAATATTTTGTTATCCATCTGTGAGGGATTAAGATAGAGGAATGCTGGGATGTAATTTCACTGTAAGATGATACCTGAAAGTGATTACTACACCAGGTTTTGAGGTGGATAGGAATTCCAGAGGGAACTCCAAATGAAAATTTAAGGGTAGTAAATTTACAATTGTGGTTACATCTCATATACAGAAATATTCAGCTGTCAGGAAAGCTCTGCACTCTAAGTAAATCTAGATAATTAGCCTAATTCATGTAAAATTGGTTGAAATTAAGTTGTCAGTTAAGCATTTGACCTTTAATGCCTGTCATTAAAGGGGTGAAGCAGGAAAAAAAGTGACAAAGTACATCAAAGTACATCAGTGAAATGTGTCGCAGTTTGTGTTTCTATCATACAATCAGGACAGGCATAATTAGCAGCTAGTAACAGTAAGACCAACGTCCGCCTTCTCTGCCTAAATGTTATGATCTTCATTCATGTATTCAACAATACTAATTAGAAATTAGAACACTGAAGTGATATCTTTGGTAGTACTTCAGATCAGCCAGTACCTTTGGTGGGGTCTCAGATCCTGGATATTCTCTCTGGTCCAGCTTCTTCCAGCGCTGCATCAGTTTAGTTACCATCGGGGTACTGAAATCCACAAGCTGAAATCCAGTCACATTGGCTCCCCCATGCATAAATCTCTCCAGAGAAATATCTTTGAATCCCTAAAAAATCAATTTAAGATTTTGTTTGCCCTCGTACCCTGTGGGTCCAATCTGTTCTAGGTCATCAAGGCAGCACTAAAAGTGTACAGCAGCAGGTTACCCTTACAAGCCAAAACTTAAAACCAGAGAATAATTTTGAACCTTTTCTTGATATTACTTGTGTAATAAAGAATGAAACAAAACCAAAAAATAAATTTCTCACATTATTGCTAGGGTGCTCTTGACAGCTAAGCAACACATTTCTGGGAATGGCAGACAGTTTTTGAAGAAATGCTGTTGGCGAATCAACTCAAAAGTGACTGCAGAATATTAAAACCTTAATCCAATTTCCACCAAAGTTGGCAGATCTGAACGAGCACTGTACTAGTACTTTAACCAATACATCTCTGTTTCTCTGAATGTTTGCAAAATGAACAACAGTCTTCGGTAAATACATTTATTCCAGGATTCATTGTTTAGGCTGAAGGGGTCTGAGATAATGAAATAACATAATAGACATTAGAGACAGTCCACAAGGATCTCACTCATTAGTGCAAGGAAAACCTTACATCAGAATCACACTTTTGTGAAATATGATAGTGGTAGCTCTCAGACCTGCTATACAGTGGAAGTCTAGAGTGACTCAAGTACATATACTTCCTGACTTACTTGTTTCTCAGTCTAATCTGTTCAGGACATATAAAGACAAATTCTTTCGTAAAATTTGCCTTTAGAGACATAACCAACCTTTAAGAAACTGGATAATGAAAACTGCTAAGGCAAGCTAAGAAGCAAGCTTTATCTTTCTCCTCCTTTGCCAGCTACTATGTTTAATGCTACCTCAGAGGTGTCTTATTTTTATTTTATTAAATTCCTCTGATCAGCATTTATCAGTGCAAACAGAAGTGTATTATCACACCCACCTTAAGATCTAGGAAAAAAAAAAATTGTGGAGTACTGACCCAAAAACACAGGGAAAAAAAAAATCTCTTTTAAGGGCAGATTTGATTCCTGTCCTGAAGGATACTGACAGTAAATATAAAAGGTGAGACATCAGGAAGCCATACTACCCACACTACTGAACAGCCAGTAGATAGCAATGTGTGCTCCCACGGAAATACATGAGGAGATGTGTCTCTCTCTGCTGTATATCCCACTAGCAGTTCTCTACAACATCCAGATCCCTGTTTACAGCAAGTATTTTTCCTGGGAAAAGTTTCTTGGGGAACTATAAATTTATAATGCTAAAAATCTAACTTGTAAGCCCTAAGAGAATAGACATGACTCATTTCAAATGCCTGAGGTCTTAAAAATAATCTGAAGTTGTCTTAAGGTAGAAGTATGGCAAAGCACAATAAAATACTTCACACTAACTCAAAATCCTTGAGGCAGAGTAAAAAGAAATCTATTTAAAGCATGCATAGACTCTATCCTACATTCACTGTGCTTGGCTAGGCAGGTATTTCAACTTAAAGAATGGGTTATTTTAATAATAAAATGTTGCATTTACTCTTTCTCTGACCTCCTCTGAACATTATTTCTGCGAATGTGCAGTTTACACTTAGAGTGAAAATACTGAACTAGTAATTTGACTGGAACTGGGTGATCTTACAGAGAAATGAATATTCCCTGGAGAATGTAGAAAAAGATACCTCAAGAACTGTTATCTTAGTAACATTTAAAAGATGAGTCAAAAACCATAGTGTAGTTCTATAAATTCTAATGCAGCCACAAGATACATTTAGAAGTCCTTTATGCTACATTGGTTTTAATAAAATTTAAGAGGGTAACATTGTGCCCTTCTTGTCTAGATGTCTGTAACAACAAAACCAGTTCTTTTACACACCATAAAGAATGTATTATGCGTAACCACATATCAGTGACAAATGGCAAATGTGTGAAATGCTCTAACTTCAAAGCAAAACTGAGTGTTTCACTTATGGAGCAGAGGTATAATTCTAGAAAAATAACTTACCAGGTTGGCAACAATATAATGGTATCCTTTAACATGCTTTCCCACGCTCACAATCTGTGGGAGAGAAATAAGAAAAAAAAATCCCAATGTCATATTGTTTTCTCTAGAAGAGTGTTCTCATAGCCAGATAGATATAAATTCTGAATTCTATAACATCAGTAATATAATGTTGAGAGTCCTAATAAGACAGCTATAACCTTCCAGGTGCTTAATCATGGTGAGAAGTTAAAATGAAAGTGAGTAATGTGAACTGGTGATCTGAGTGTTTTCCATTTGATTGAAAATGTTACTGTCGTATACTTTTTTTAACAAATAATACAATTATCTATGGGATACAAATTGAGAAAGAGGTCACACATTAGCTAGAAAGCCTACTTGCTGATGTACTTTTTCATCTTCAATAAGTGCAGAACTTATGAATCAAACTGGGTTTTCATATCTCAGGTACAAAGCTGTTTGCCCTTGAGGTCATCAAGTACTAAAAGTATTATTCAGATTTTAGTAATACACTAAAGACGTTGGCAAGGACAATGCAAGAATGGGCAGCAAGGCTACCCTTGAGTATTTAACCAACATATAACATCAAGTGATATAAAAAGGGATCAACCACGATGGGCAGCTGCTACAGTCCCGATATGGCAAAATCAACAAGAGTTTAGACAAAAACTGTCAGCCCACACCTTGCATCAATATTATTGCCTTTGCTATGATGGAATGGCTCTTATTAAATGTGCTGAAAGTAAAAAAATTAATAGAAAATATTTTCTCAGTAGAAAAAAATGGGGTTAATAGTTTCATTGCAGATTAAAGTTGTTTACTAAAGTAGCTAACAGTAATACCTGCCGTATGAAGATTGCATTTAATACCAGTAAGAGTCCTTTAAAGTCTAACAGGAAGTCTAATTTTTCAGCCATTTTTCAGCTCAAATATGGAAATTATATTTTCTCCTCATGTACTCATTTTAGTTTCCCTCCTATGCAGGCAAAAGTTTTTGATCTGGTGCAAGTTACTCAATATGTAATACAGAACTGTCTCCTTTTGTGCTTTGAAAGTTTAGATCTAGGCCCTGTCCTGAAAAGCTGGCAACTTCTTGCCTTCATGGATTGTACTTCATGTGCAAACGACAAAACAAACTAAGAAATGGAGCCCCTTCTTCCAGTGCAGCAAAAAATAATTAACATCAGGATTTGGAGATAAGAGACAAGTTGCTGAAGGCCTAAATTTTTGCCAAAGATCACAGAATCACAGAATTGTAAGGCTTGGAAGGGACCTTGAGAGATCATCGGGTCCAACCCCCCCCCGCCAAAGCAGGCTCCCTAGCTCATACTGCACAGATAGGCGTCCAGACGAGTCTTGAGTATCTCCAGAAAAGGAGACTCCACCACCTCCCTGGGCAGCCTATTCCAGTGCTCTGTCACCCTCACTGTGAAAAAGTTCTTCCGCATGTTGGTGCGGAACTTCCTGTGCTCAAAGATACTCAAGGATCCAGGATCTAGATCTGAACTAAGACTTGGAAATGTCTGATTCCCAGCTCTGTTGCTTCCGTAAGTCAATTTGCTTCCACAGCAGAGTGTAACGAAAAATCAAAATGATGTGGCATAAGCATCTTGTCAGAACTGGTTTAGTTTCTTAATTCTAATGTAAGCAGTTTGCCTGATAGCCTTTCATTATTCTTGTTTCCCAACCTCTATTTCACATTTATAGTCTGCAACTAAAATGATCATATTTAAAAAGTAAAACCTGAGCTTAAAAAAAGAACAACCCAAAGACATCCACCCTTCCTCAAGCCATGACCATATTGTTACTCTTCATATAAATGAACTAAGATTGGTGATTAAATACCATCACCACCATTTTACTGGGGGCAGTAGCTGGAGAAATCACACTTTTCCCTTTCACCAACCCAACATATATGAGGAGGATGATGTCAAGCCATCTTTGTCACTGTTCAAACTTCTGTTGGCACAATGGAAGAGTTCAATGGCTTCAATGGGGGATGTGACCATTCAATAAAGATTCTACACCTGTACTCTTTCAGCAATACATGAAATTGAAAATATATTTGCCTCTCCATTACAGGCAGACAGATATAGATTAAAAACTCACATCTTGAAATAACTACTGTATCAGTTTGAATGAAAATGGATTGACGTGATTTAAGATGTATGTGATATGATAATCAGATTCTCAGTTTGGGCAAATCACTACAGCTCCCTCTGAGATACTGGAATATGAAGTAGCTTTGGCTTAGTGATCTGTTCCTTGGTTTGGTTTCATAACACAAACTGTGAAAATCATTAGGACGCATCAGTTAACTAAAGCACATGATTAAGCTGCAGCCACTGAGGTACATTAGATAGATGTCTATAGCTGTCACAGTCAAAATGAGAAATACTGCAAACAATCAACTAGATTTGCTTCTGTGGTTGCTCCTAGCAAACGCATGCAGAAATGATTGTGAAATTCCTAGACTTAATGTGAACAACACAGACTATTTTTGAAACATACATTTGAATTTTCCAGTGTATTTGCTCAAAACTTGTTTCTTAGGGTGAGTAATAAAGGTATGCATTTATGTATCATCTGGTTGTCTTAGTTTCCTTTTCACAGTCAGCGGAAGATCAGGCACTTCGAGGAAATGATTCATCTTATCCTAAAGCACCTGTCTAACATTAATTAGACAGCTTGTACCCTGAAAGCGCATATTTTTCTGCACTGGCTAGAGAAAGAGTTGATGATGATGAACTCTGATATAGACATCTACATTTTATATCCCTAATGTTAACTGATACAAATTTCACCCTAGGAATGCTGGTCATGCAGACAGAGAAGAGAAATGATGCTACATGGCTTGTATTTCCAGCCAAGATTGGCTACAATTCTGATTTTGAATTAGAAGATGTTTGTGGTCATTTATTACACATGGTTTATAAACCAGCAATTGCTCATGATTTAGGAAAATAGTGCCTGTTCAGTGAAATGGCACTTTTGAGCATCTCATACTTCTGAATATTCAAAATATATATAGAGTGATCTTTCTTAAATACTCAAAGCTGCAGGTTTATGATCTATAAAATAGGATGTGAATTCTTCCTAACTGAAGAACAACCTTTCTCTATATTGTGGTTCTGCATTGAGATAAATTGAGGCAATGAACTTAAGTCTTATAACTTCCTTACATAAGGGAGTTCCTGACAGCTACTCAGTCTGTACTGCAAACTCACACACTTTTCTTGTCTATTCTTTAGCTGCTTAGCAGTGACTAAAGCTTTGACAGAGATGAAAACTCAACCACTCCAATTCATGTATTTAGTCTGCCCTAGATGTGAAATGCAGCACAGAAATGGCTGCAACCAGGAGATTCACTTCAGAAGAGCATCCTGCTACCAAGTAGGATGCTCTGTGTGCCTGCGGGCCCCACTCCCTTAGACTGGCTCTAAGCTTAGAATTATAGAATGCTTTGTGTGGGAAGGGACCTCAAGGATCATCCACTTCCAACCCACTGCCATGGGCAGGGACACACTCCACTAGACCAAGTTGCCCAAAGCCCCATCCAACCTGGCGTGAACACTGCCAAGGAGGGGGCAGCCACAGCTTCTCTGGGCAGCCTGTGCCAGGGCCTCACCACCATTACAGGGAAGAATTTCTTCCTAATGTCTAATCTAAACCTGCCCTCTTTCAGCTTGAGGACATTACTCCTTGTCCTATCATCGCACTCCCTGATGAAGAGTCCTACTCCCCCTTTCCTGTAGGAACCCTTCAAGTATTGATAGGCTGTAATTAGGTCTCCCTGAAGCCTTCATTTCTCCAGGCTGAACAAGCTCACCCATGGGGCAGGTGGCAGGTGTATAGCACAAGGTTAAACAGTGAAAACTGTCTTCATTTCAAAAGGGAGGCCCTGAGGAGAGGCTGACGCTGCCTCAGGCACCCATGGTGGCTCTACTCAGGGAACCAGGGGTCTAGTTTGGCTCTCACCTTGGCCAGTTGCCAAATCTGAGAGAGGGCTAGGCACCAGAGGTGGGCTTTGCCAGTCACAGAAGCAGTTACACACCATGAAACAGATGATGTAGTAGGTCAGGGCAATGGCAGATCAAGGAGGACCTTCTCTATGTGCCACTGTCCTTTTCATCATTTCAGGATGCTCTGATTCAAAACTAGTGCCAGCAAGCGAAGTGAGTGGGATTAGAACCAGTCCTCCTCCTGTAAACATGTGTTTTTACTCTGCACTCCCACTCTGACTTCTCTTTAAACACTACACACAGATCTTGTCTCATTTTGTTGCATGATTTCAAGGTGACCTCAGCTTGCTTGGGGAGATTTTGGGCAGAAGGTGTTGGTAAAGGTGAACTGATGTGTGACTTCTTTGGGGAAGGATGAGAGCATGGGAAAGCAGAATGCTCCACTGGCTTTTGTATATTGATTTTCATGTTGCAATTCAATGGCTGAAGAAACTATTGAATAATCAACTCTCTTTTGAAGAAGAATGAATAAGAAAATACAATCTGCTTCTCAAACTGCCACTAACAGGAAAAACAAGAACCACTCCATGTATTACTCGATAGTCACGCTATTAGTGAATATTTCATTTCAGTCAATGCAACAGGATAGAATCAAAGAAAGTGAAATATCAAGGCCATTAGGCTACCAAGGTTGTTTTGGACTCTAATGCAGCATTTTTTCCCAAATATCGTTCTGTATGTGAATATCCTCAGAAAGGTGAACTTTGGGGGAAAATAAATCAGCCTTGGGCTCTATTTACTTTACCAAATGCATTCATCTATAGGAAACTGAAAAGAACAGGACATTGTGAGAATTTTTCGTTGCTGATCTACCATACTGTAATTAAGAAAATAGCTTATCCTTATTCTGATTTTCAGTGATTCCAGTGATAATCAAAAGTAACTAGAATTATACCAGTGACTTTGAAGTGTGGTACAAGCAGGGCCAGGGAGAACTGAATCCAACTTAAGCTTTAGACATAACTCTGAACTTTCTGACTTTATCATACAATACTGTTCTTTCCATTTAGCTGAACAATAGCCTGGTTTAGGAAATTCAGGAACTATTCCACTATCGAAAAGAAGAGCTAGCAGTGTCTGCTTTGATTCTTTTCTTTTTTTTTTCCTTTCCCAGGAATGGTGACTTCTTTGCCATTGAATGATAAAACTGACTTTGATAAAACCATTTCCAGACTTATATCTGCACCTGAACAGAGAAATCAGGACCCAAGTCATCCTCTGTTCTCCACTACTATGAAATGGATATTGTATATAACTCATTTTAAAAGAATGTTTAACTTCTGTAGCAGGAAATGTCCCTTGTTATGATTTCCAGAAGATGGAGGTCAGTACAGCTGGAGTGAAAAGGACTTATTTTCAGTTAAATCTCTTCAAAGGGTGATAGCTGTGCATTACCAATGGGACTCTAACAAAGGTTTTCCTCTTTGCTATTGTGTCACAATCCGGTGCCTTAAGAAGAAGAACACCTGCAATAAAATGAAGTCTCTCTAACACAATATAAAAAGTACAGAGACATGTTAAAGATGGGAGATTGAGACCTGACCTGAAATACTGTGGCAGAAATGGTGATGATATAAACCAAAACTGAAATGGGATTTTATACAATATCTGAAGTAAGGATAAATCTTTTACAAAGCCATAAAAAAGCAATTGAGAAACAAGCTTCATTTTAACACCTAGCGCTCGTGAAAGGGCACTGCTGTTGTGGAAAGGGTGGGACATTAACAGCTGACAAACAGCAGAGAGGATGTTAAAGGAGGAATCAAACAAACCACAAGTGGCTCCTTACAAACTGGTGTTTCTATCTCTGCTGTGAAGGCAGGCACTGAGCTGGCACAGTGCTGTGCACACCCTTCCCATGCACAGCTGAGGGGAAGGGTCCATCTCCAACAGCCCCTGAGCCCATGACCAGAAGGCAGTGCAGAGCCTTCAGTGGATGGATAGCTGCTGGGGAAGGAAACCTGGAGTGGTGGATCAAAGGGCATTCACCAGTGCCCTGAGCATGGCTGGCTGCTTTCCGGTGCTGAGGGAGCTCCCAACTCCCCTGGGACCAAGAAGAGCTATTGCTACGATGCCCCTGAAGGAGTGTTAAGTCCAAGAATGCTGCTACCAGCCTGAATTACCGTGTGCTGTGCACATATCAAATTCTTTGGCTAATGGTTTGCTCCTGTGGTTTTGGGTGAGGAGAACTAAACCTGAATTTTGTTCATGGTAATAGAAAAAGATACAGGGGAAACATGGAGACTAAGAGGCAATGCAAATCCATATAATTTCTGACTCACAGGACAAAAATTCCTCATTATGCAACTAAACTGCACATAAAACCGATGCAACCTCTTGGTAAATACTTACCTGTGGTGTGCTAGTTATCCTCTGTGTCAGTGTGCTGCTGTATTCATGAAAAACAGAATAAATTGTGGAGGAATGACTGAGCTAATACTCTAATTAATTAACGTGCTTCATTAATTTCTGCCTTCTTGTAAGCATTATGTTGCAATTTATTAAAGTATTATGTTTTAATTTATTATTATCTCAAATTAATTATGCCAGTGATCTAAATATCATTTGCAAAAATGCCAGTTGCCAGCTCCAGTTAGCAGACACACTGGAAGTTAAGATGAGAAAAAGCACCTTTTTAAAAGCAGCAAAATTTACAGCTTGATCGTTTTAGAGAAATTCAGCAGTGAAAGATTACGTTTTTCGGTTTTAGCACTCCTGAAGCAAAATATGAAGAGCACACCAAGAAGGAGTAGAATATGTCAGCTTCTGTACTTTTTCTCCACTCAAACATTTACTTACTTTTATTTTTATGGCAATAATAATAATAATTATCAGTATTATGCCGTGACAGACTGCTCCATTTTACCCATCAGAGAGATTTGGTTTTCATTGCCTACACATACACAGTAGCTTTCAGCTACGTATCTCAAGGCTCTTTAAAGCTAGGGGATCAGCGACGTCAGACAACACACTAGAAAACTGAGTTAGGCAGCTATGAACTGTGTCCAAGACACTGTAGCTTCTTTCTTATCATGGCTGTTATTAAGTATTTTTAGCTTTTATTAAATTATATTGTAATTTTTACAAGATAAATGATACTAACACTTTGCTATGCGACAGCTTTACATCCATGTTTAATTTTTAACATTACAAAATACAATGTACCTGATTTTCATTATCATGTATCAATTCAGCTGTGTACGGTGAAGCATTAAATATGTGCCAGATGCTGCACAGCAGTTTCACCTCTGTGTTTAAAGGCAAACACAGCCCTGGGTGAGCAGCAAGGCTTGATCTTGCTGATATAGAACACTGACAGAGCTGAGAAAAGTGGTGCCCATCTACTGCGAAACATCCTGTTTAGTTCTTATCAGGAAGGGGAGGGCAGGGAGCATGAAAACAGTCTGGGATCAGCCAGGCTGGTAGCTCAGGAGGCAGACTGATGATCTCTGACAGTAAAACTGATTGACTATGCAAAATTCAGAAGAAAAAAGCTGCTTACAGGGGACGCCTTGGGAAACATCTAACACAGAGTGCTGAGGGTTGAATTTGGTACTGGTGGAGATGGGTGGGAAATGATGGAGCTGCTACAGATGGAAAAAGAAAGGAAATCCATTGCCATTCTTGTGCAATGGAGAAACACTTTTTTGTTGAATACTGCCTGTGTATGTCCACATTCCAGTGTTTATGCATGTATCTGTGTCTACAAATATAGAAACTAACACTGCAAATGTTACTGCATGTGAAATTGCCTGAGAAAGCAGGAAAGTAGGAGTAGCAATATGGTCTTTCAGAAAGAAGTAAACATTAAGGTCCTTGGCAAATGCAATTACGGTTAGCTTGTATCTTTCAGTTTGCTTTGCCAAACTTTGCGTGAAAATTATTATGGAGACACAGTTAAATTCAATTCCTCATCAAAGTTTGCCCAAGAAGACTACCCTACCTGAAATTAGGAAGAAGTAGCAGGGTACTTAGCAGCAGAGAAATGAGGAATCAAAATGTGCAGAAGCATGTTGCCTGGCTTAGTCAAGGATTTTCTTAGATGTGGTCACTTAAGGTAGCACAGAGGTTGATCTGATCACTGTTTCTAGCTGTTTATGATGCAAGCACATAATGGGTTTGCAAAGGTCAATACAAGATGACACAGTTCACCTGCTCATAAGGCAATTTTATCTTAAAAGCTGCATACAGGTGTGCAAACAGAGTAACGAGAAACAAATGACTTCATCTGTGTAGATCTATGCCTTATTTTTGGCCTGACTCTCAGTGTGACACAACAAACAAAGCAGGACAGGCTGGGTATGCTCTGGATGGGAACAAGCTTTGCGGGAATGCTCCTGGGGGTTCTGGTGGACAAGTTTTCCATGATCCATTCATGCAGCCTCATAGCAAAGAAAGTCAACAGCCTCATGGGATGCATGGCCAGCAGGTTGAGGGAGGTGATCCTTCCCTCTGCTCAGCTCTGGTGAGATGCATCTGGAGTGCTGAGTCCAGTGCTGGGCTGCCAGTACAAGACATGGGCATACTGGAGTAGGACCAAAGAAGGGCCACAAAGGTGGTTGAGAGCTTGAAGCACCTGTTACATGTGGAAAAGCTGAGAAAGCTGGAAATGTTCAGCCTGGAGAAGAGAAGGCTCCGGTAGAATATGTATAAATTTCCATATGATGGGATGATGTAAGAAAGACTATTCCTGAAGATGCACAACAATAGGGTAAAAGACAAAGGGCACTGGTTGCAACACAAGAAGTTCCAGCTAGGTATGAAGATATTTATTTATTTATTTAGCATGGTATAGTCAAGTACTAAAACAGGGGATAAGAGAGTTGTGGGATCTCCATCCTTGGAGGTATCTGACTGGATGAGTAAACTAATCTAAGCTTGCCCCTTGAGCAGCTCGAGTCTCCAGATGACATTGAGAGGTACTTCCAACCCCAATTATTCTGTTGTTCTGTTTGTAGAATACAGCTGTTCATGTCACTACTTCGCAGTCCAGGTCTGAAATCTGCCTAAAAACAAATCTCAGAGCTCTCTGACTCCAGCCTGTTTTCTGGCACATTGTTTCCTCTTCAGTGTTTAATGTGTCCTGACAATAAGAATTCTTCACAGAAATAAATTCAAGACCATAAATGTTAACTTCCAACTTCAGCATGTCATGCTTTTAAAAAATTTTCTTACATAATTTTAAATGCCCTTTTGATATAGATTAACAGCCAAAAAAAAAAACCAAACCAGGCCAAAAAAAGTATTTATGGTTAACAAAACTATCCATCACGAGCTAAATGATTCTTATATTACACTTCTCAGCTTAACTGTAAAATCTATTTGAAGCATTGACTTCATTGTATATCTGAGCACTGAACAAACTGTAAGTAATAGCCTTGAGATCAGCTATGGCTGAGCAAATGACAGCCTGCTTCTCTAGTAATAAGTGTTATTAGGGTCTGAAGAAGTAAAAGAACAAATACGATGGATGGAAAAATAACGTATGTTTTCATTGAAATCTTCAAAATGATCTTCTGGGGTATTCTTCAAATCTGGCCACAATTTCATTGCTTTATCACACTTCACTCTTGCTTGCAAGTTAGCAAACAAAGAAATAACAAAAGAAAACTCTAACATGTATTTATTGGAGATAAATTATTCCGACCAACTAAATGCAAGTAAAACTGAAAAGAGTGATGTGACATTTCCTTAAATTTGTGTGTTTTGCTATATAAGTATTTCTGTCCTCTTTCCTAAGAAAATCATGTTTGTGCTACTGAGCTGTCTGTGGGTCTATTAGTTTTCCAGTAAAATACATTTTAACACATTTGGCAATTTCAGCTATATTTGAAAGGAAGACAAGATGTCTTAGATGACACTGTGCCTAGTTGATCTTGGCTGGACACCAGGTGCCCACCAAGCTGCTCTGTCACTCCCTTCCTCAGCAGGATGGAGATAGGGCTAAACCAGGATGGAACAAAAACTTGTGGGTGAAAATAAAGGCAGTTTCATAGAGCAAAAGGCTACACATGGAAGCAAAGGAAAAAACAAAACATTTATTCTCTACTTCCTTCCCATCAGCAGGTGACATCAGGCCACTTCCTGAGAAGCAAGGCTTCAGTACGTGTTGGGGGTTGCTCCAGGTGACAAATGTCATAAAAAATTATTGCCCCTACTTCTTCCACCAGTCTCTCAGCTTTTATTGCTGAGCAGACATCACATGGTATGAAGATCCTTTTGGTCACTTGGGGTCAGCTGTCCCGGCTGTGTCCCCTTTCAAGATCTTGCCCACTCCCAAACTACTACTGAGGGGGAGAAATGTTGGAGAGACAGCCTTCATGTGTGACAGCACAGCTCAGCAGTAACCACAACACCAGTGTGTTACCAACACCTTGCTGGCTGCTGATACACAGCAGAGCGCTGTGGGGGCTGCTGCGGGGAAAATCAACTCCACCTCAGCCAGACCCAGACATTAACTCTGTAGAGTCCTCGTTAACACTGGCTGCTGGGGGGGGAACAGAGACCCATATGCTTTTGCAACCAAAGCGGTAAGAAGCAGCCAGACACTGAACCTCCTGTCTGACAGCTACTAGTCAGCACATGGGAACTGTCAACGTGCACATATTTCCTGATTAGCCACAGTAAGTACTATTTCTTGCTTTCTCAGTACTTATTTGGGAAGAAGCTTTTTATGGTGCTGGTGGCAGTGGTGGTCTAAAGAAAAAGGCCACAAGAAACAAGGGGATATCAGTCCTTACTTTTTAGTATTTTAGGTATTCTAAACACTGCTTCATTCTGCTATATGCAGCTCCTGGCTTGATTCAGATTGTACTGATAAAAACTAAGCAATTATTAAATATCAATGGAACACAATGAGAAAAAAATGAGAATAAATAAAAATAATGATAATTTTGTTAGACTGGGAAGCCTGACTTGGGGTTTCCTAAGTTCAGCTTGAATAGGCATTCAGTATTAACTTTGGGCTTTCTCCGTAAAAAATAGAAACGTATTTTGTTTGTAGATGTATTTATTTTGAAACATGAGTTTGGTATTTCAAATAGAAATGCAGTAAATATATAATAGGATTAAAGTAATGATTTTCTAATGTTGGTAGATGAGCTCTTTATCGATAGGCTGACTGAACCTGTGTTTTTCAGTGAATAAAACTGAAAAGGAGTATGAAAAGGAAACTACTAGTAGAAAGTAAGATAAACACATGGGTCTGATTCTTGATGTGCCATATGTAGTAAATGACTACTTTGGCCTCGATTGTTCAGATGCTGTACTGATTGCTGCCAGTATCAGTTGTTAGGAAATGGAAATAACAATGTTACAATGTGTTTCAAGTCTTAATTTCATTTAAGGCAGAAAGTTCTTTGTATTAAATTCAGGACACCACTTTAGAAATGCAATTTGGAAAGAAGAGATACATAAGCAGAGAATTTTCTGCCTCTCTCACCAACTTTCATCCTTTGATTCAAACTGAGTATGTTTGTGCTCTTAAAAGACCACCTGCTGAAAGTGTCATGAAGAAAAGGATGTTGACAAACAAGGACAAAACAGGCCTTGACAGAAGAATATGAATCACTATAAATGCATTCTGCTGTATCAGCTACATCCCTTATATAAATCTGTGGTGATATAATTTTATCTTTATGTGTCTTTGTTTTAGCTCCTTTTTTTGTCTTGTTCTGTAAGCTGGAGAGGTAACAGTAAAAACAATCTCTGATTTCATGCTTGCAGGAAAACAAGACTTTGTTCCTGATTTCACTTATGTAATATAAAGAAAGAACTACCATAGTTTATTTATAAAAATTAAAATCACATGACATGTTTTTATTGTGGCTTTGTATGAACAGATGAAACGAAGTGTCAGGTAAGTAAACTGGGGAGACACTTCAGATTTAGCAAGGTTCTAGAAAACATTGTTATACATAAAGAGTCCTGCGTAACCATTAAGACTAGATGTGCTTTCTCCAAGAGGGACACACTCTTGCTAGATGTTCTGGGGGAAACTGACATGAAATAGATCTTCATAAAATCACAGAGTCACAGAATGGCTTGAGATGAAAAGGATGTTAAAGAACACCTGGTTTCAACCCCTCTGCCATGGGCAGGGACACATTTTACTGCTTCAGCTGCTCCTGGGCAGCACTGAAGCACACAGGTTTGTGGTGATTTCTGAGGGTGAGCAGCAGTGGTGATGTCAAGCCCTGCATCCACTTGTGTCAAGCACTGTGCAGCTGCCCAAAGCATCAGGACTGCCATGGCCTTCCTGAGAGGCCACGGTGAGGGAGCAGCCCATGCCCAGAGTCACAGGCCTGCCCTGGTAAACTAATGTGGGTCAGGACCTCCTTGCACTCCCCAAGGGCAAACCATGCCCACCACTTAAAGCAGGCAAATGAAGAAAATGCTTACAGCAAAAGTCTTGATGTTTGTGGACTGCCTTTCAGAGCCTGAGATTGGCAGATGACAAGGTCTGCCAGAGAGGGGAAAAGGAGGAGTTTCACTCACAGATGACAAAAAGGGTTTCCTGGTTACTGCTGTTATAAGAAATTAAGGTGGTTGGGTGTTCTTTCACCATCCTGAGAATGATGTCTAAAAAAGAGCTAAAATTATCTTGGTATGCTGAAGTTACAGCAGATTCTCTCGAGTAGGAGGAGATCTACTGACTCAGAGAGGCTGAAGTCACTGTCTATCTTACTGATGAATTAATTGAAGCAACAGCTCTGTGACCCTGCAGAAATGGCTGTCCTGCTCCAATGCTGTGCTTAAAAAGGGCTTTGAGCTGAGCCATGGCAACTAGTGCTGATAAAGCAAGCAAAACATTTTCTATCACCCCCCAATATCCCCAGATGCTACTGGAGACTGCATGGTTTTGTATGGCAGAGAACGGCTAAAGAGCAGCATAGCTTCATTAAGAAACCATCACAATCTTGTAAGTCATGGTATAGCCTTGAGAGGTATGATCCGTAAACTCTTCTGAGGCTGAGACTGTAGAGGACAATCTGTAAGGTACCGGAATTATGCCTTACAATTGCCAACAGAACTGACCCCCCACTCTCTTCTCCTCTCACCTTACCAATCCCCATTCCAAAGACACTACATCACCACTGGTCAGGCCCAGGCTTCCGAGAATCTAATGACTATTCAACAAGCCACCCAGAAGAGAGACATCAGGAACCATTCACACATCAGGAGCCATTCGCACATTGGACACTCCCGTCATCCACCCTGGAGCATTTCCACAGGCCAGGTAGAAGCTTGTAGTGAGACAAAGGAGTGGTACCCCTACAAAAAGGGGTGCAACGAGAGAAATCTCTCTCTCTTTATCTTCATACTTTGTCATGGAGGGACAACGAAGGGAGCGCTCTCCCATCCCATCAGACCCAGAGAATACTCTGCCATCGGATGGAATGCCGTAGCCTCGTGGTGGTAGATATAGCCTCCCCTCACCCCTCTTCCTTTTTTCCACTCTCTCTCTCTTTCTATCTCTCTTTTTCACCCCCATTTTCTTTCTTCCCCCCTTTCCCTGCACGCTTCTTTCTAAATAAAACAACCTTCACCTTGACTCCGTTTCAAGTCTCAATTCTGTTCTCCGAGAATTTAATTAAGAACTTATCACGATAAAACACCTAGTGATTGGACATCACTCAGGGGTTAAGCCCAGCCGCCCCCAGCCACCCAGAGCGATCTGAGGTTCGGCTGGAACGCAAGGGGGTCTAGCCTCTGCCAAACTAAAGTCTTGTCTAGGTTGTGGATCGAGACACAATCCAAGCAAATTTGCTATAAACTCTTATGTGCAGGCTAAATGCTTCTCCTGAATTTAATGCTGTCCCTACTCTTCCTTTCTAGAACTGAAACGTGAAAGTGGAACTGGGCAATCACCAGCAGCATAAAGTTTAACAAGAGCGAGTGCCAAATTCTGCACCTGGAAAGCGGCAACCCTGGCTGCACATCCAGACTGGGGGATCAGATGCTGGAGGCCAGCCATGCTGAGAGGGATTTGGGGGTCTTGTCGACAGCAAGTTCAACATGAGCCAGCAGCGTGCCTAGGCAGCCAGGAGGGCCAACCGTATTCTCTTGGGCATCAAGCACAGCATGGCCAGCTGGTCCAGGGAGGGGATTGTCCTGCTGTACGCTGTGCTGATGCAGCCTCACCTCGAGTACTGGGTGCAGTTTTGGGTGCCATGGTACAAGAGGGAGACAAAATTATTGTAGAGTGTCCAGAGGAGGGCAACGAGGGTGGAGAAGGGTCTGGAGGAGAAGTCTTCTGAGGAGAGGCTGAAGTCCCTTGGCTTGTTCAGCCAGTAGAAGACAAAGCTGAGGGGAGACCTCATCGTGATCTGTGACTTCTTGATGAGGGGGAGTGAAGGGGCAGGCATTGATCTCTTCTCTTTGGTGACCAGTGATAGAACCCAAGGGTACAGTATGAAGCTGCGACAAGGGAGGTTTAGGCTTGGTATTAGGAAGAGATTGTTTACTGAGAGGGTGGTTGGGCACTAGAATAGGCTCCCCAGGGAAGGAAGAGCATATGGTGAAAAATGCACATCATGGGTTGTGCACAGGGGGAGTCTGGATATCATGAGAGAAATTGTCTCTGAAGACAGGCCTCAGGTACGGAGTGTGGAGGCAGCTTCCACACACATCAATGCACATGGAGAGGAAAAAATACATAAATAAAACTAATGAACGAAGAAAAATATATAAAGGGGGAAAAAAAAAGAAAACAAAATGGTTAAAGTTGCACAAGAAGTGAGGAAAGAGCAAGATGCTAATTTTCAGAGCTGGGCAGCTGGGAGAGGACAGCAAGCAGATAACACAAGGCCAGGTAAGTAGGCACCAGGTATGGTCAGAAGAGTAGTGCATGAACTCTGTATTTGAACACAGCCAGCAATCAAGTCTCCAGTCTTCATTGCTTGAGGTCTGCAGGCATGAGAAGTGTGACTGTGTATGCATATATGGGCAGTCACTTGAGAAGAAATGCACAAGCCCACAAGCCAGTTTCTCTCCCTTCATTAGCATAGATTTAAGGGCAAGGCACTTTGAGTTACGGTCTCATTACTGAGATTTAATTACTTTTCCTAAATGTTCTGCAGAACATTTACTTGTATATTGCAAAGTATTACAGTATAGTCACAACTTAGGCTCTCAATTACAGGAGAACTAGGCAGGAAAGAAGTTGAGTTAATTAGAGTCACTGAAGCTTAATCAATTCCTCTGTGTATGTGGGGAAGAGTATGCCAACTTTTAGTCCACTTGTGAAGCCACCTTACCTGTCTGCTACAGGTCATTAAAGCCTTCATGCTCAGGGAAAAAGCCACCAGCTGATACATTATAATGTCTGTCATTTTGCATTTTCTACACTGGGGCTATACTGTTTGTGCTTCAATCCCATTTTTGGCAGACTAAATGTTTTTGTGTCCAAGACTGTATCTGACTACCCATCCTTAAGCAGCACTTGATCTCTGAAGGCAAAGTGTGTTCATCTTGGAGTCCCAAACCAGAACCCCAGGTCTCATTGTAAATAAGCCTGTCTAGGAAGACCAGGACCTTTGCAGTGGACAGTAAAACTGCAACTCTTGTGCATACCTTGACTAGCCTGGCAACACATAGAAAGGTAAGCACCCTGCTTGTAGAGTCACCTCAAAAGGGGAAGAGAATTCTTATGATCTGGGAAAATCACAGAAATGTTCCAAAATATCTGAATTCCTATTTAATTAGGTCAATTGTGAAAAAATAATATCTATCTATCTATCTAGGTATATATACATACATGGACAACCACCACTGAGAAATGGAAAAAAAAACATATGCCCAAAACCCTATCTCTCTCACTTCATTAGAGTAGACTTATGGGCAAAGGCTTTACACTTAGGCGTGAATAAATGCTAGCACAAGTACAGAAGAGCTCCTTTAACGGGTAAAATGCATCCTCCACAAAACTGGACAAGATAACCAGATGAATCCCTTCCTAGAAGGGCTTGTATGGATGACTAACACACAGGTATGTTGCAAATTAGGTGTTAGCTCCTACTCTCCCCTTCCCCTGTGCAGTTAATGGAAAGAGGACTCCCTTAGCTTCTGGGCTTGCCCTGGAGAGGTTAGCCAAACTCTCCGCATCTGATTCAGTCTGTTGAGGCCAGCCACTTCATTTTTATGACTTACCACGCCTGCTTTAAGTACTGATTTTAGGCATGAAAAATCCAGATCTGTATGAAGTCAGAGGAGGTCAAAACCTAATCACATTAAAATCAATATTCAATTCAGTTCTGCAAGACCTGAACAAAGAGCACAGGTTATGTTCCTAAAAAAGAGCTGCCTGTGCTGGTGCCAATCTGGAAGAAAAATGAGTAGCAGCTCCTAGAAGCAAATAAAATGTACACGTGAGATCGGTGAGATCCAAATGTGCACTGGATGACTTCATTTTGCTTTGAATATGAGTGGATACTCAATAGATACACCTACGCAGAATGGTGGGTGTACTTCAAGACTTCTGGCAACACAGCATATGTTATCTAAGTCACATTTGCATGCCATGTTAGAAAGAGCAGGTACATACACACAAGCACACACACGAAGGAGAGAGGGAATATATTTTTCCAAATGTATTTTAAAAGACCCTCACATGGGTGTTCTGTTTTACTACACCATAGGCTTGATCCGGGGAAGGATTTCATTATAACCTAAGAAAGCATGTGTTAAACATAAAAGCATTCAGAATAAAATAAAAAAGGCCAAATGACTATCTACAGCAATATGGCATCATCTATTCTTCTCATGGCAACAGCCACAGGAAAGCTCCTTGTTAAATCAGCCATACTATTAATTCTCAGTTTCCCTCTACAAGTACCACTTAATGCACTTCTGCATCACAAACAGCGTTACGTAACTTCTGCGAGTTCAGAGGCAGACGCATCCGGAACGTTTTCGCAACAGAATCTTCAAACTTCCCTAACACGCTGGCAGAGCATCAGAGAGCAGCTGGGAGCCGAGGATGTGCCACCAGAAGATGGCATTCATCGCCTGCACTTCTGCATCAGGAGGGACCTAACCGTGTACCACATCAGCCTCACATGGGGGATCATGCAAGAAGCAGGCAGTTAACCCTAAGTAATTTTCCCGTCATTTGACAAAATGCTTCTTTCAAACCATTATTTTATTTTCCCATCATTTAAGAAAGAACTCATACAGAAGCACTATATAGAGACAGATTTGTCACGTCAGAAGAGCAGGATTTTATATTCACTTTACACACTGGTATAGGTACTACCCAGTACAAGCCAGTCCACTTGGCTCAGTATATTTTTAACAAAATACTGGCTTTCTACAAATTATTGTTAGAAAAAACTGGCCTTCCTTCCCAGTACAATGTACCTTTATTCTACTGTTCTTTGTATTAATAAATACTCTGCTGAGGTAATAAAACTATCAGTTTGAATATGTGTAATAATAATTTTAAAACATTTTAAGGCTAGAAATACATTAGGTGAATACAAAGTTAATGCTGGATTCAAATAAGCTGCTTTTTTTCCCCCTCAAAATCAAGCTTTATTGTCATGAAGGTACAGACTCAGGGCACCTTGGAATTAAGCTATACCATGTTGTTCTGCCCACCCTAAGACCAACCCTGAGGCAAGATGTACCAGATGTGGAGGTGCTGGGATGCAAGGCCAAATGTGCAGCTGCACTTACTTGCAGCACCCTTCCTTCACCCACGACCTGCTTAGTGGGAAAGGGGGGCTCACTGTGCTGTTACAAGAAGAATTATATAGGAAAAGGAAATGGAGCAGGCAAGTGGACGTACAAATATAGGCCCATGAAGAAAAACAAAAATAAAGGGCAAGCAATCTCATTTCCATCAAGAAAACAAATGAAACGCAATGCACAACGGTATCTCATCTAGAGTTTCAGTAATGTGCTTACAGTGACATTAAAAGCAGGTATTACCTGTTCTAAGAGATTCTGAAGCCTCTCTATTTCACAGTCTATTACAAATTTCTTTTCTTGCCTTCGGTCCAGGTCTTCTAAAAGCCGCCTGTAGCTAGCATCGTTAAAATTCTCCACGCAGATGGCACTGACTTGCCAGCTATTTTGTCCCGCTTTTTCCATAATAGCTTGAAGTATTGAATAACCTAAAAGGAAAGGATACAATACACTAGTAACACAATCATTGCATTTTTTGAATAGGAATCATCCTTAATCAATATTAGGAAAATGGCTATATCCCTACCTATGCTGTTAGCCATAATCAGTGCACGGTATGCAATTAATGACAATTACTATTGCTGTGATCAGAATTCTTGAAATGATCCTCTGCATTATGGATAATTTTTATATGATTTATAGACACAAACTCTTCCAGTAGAATATTCAGAGTCTCAAATTGGTTTTGGACATGTTTCTATATCCGGACATTTCATGACGCGGAGAAGAAAAAATCTGAGCCTACTCATTCACCTGAATTTGTGTACTACCTAAGCAGTAAGTTAGACATTCAAGATTCGCTTCATTTGTTGTTGGGTTGGGTTTTTTTTTACATTTAATCCAAGCAGTCTTTAATGCTTTTTAATAAGGTTTTTTTTCATTTATTTATGCATATAGATAAGTCAGTATAAATGTGTGAACAAAAATGATATTGATCTATTTCATATTTCCTATATAGCTTTAATCAATACATACAAATTGTTTAGTGGTCAATGAATGAAGGACACTATAGATGACTTCATCATCTTTGAACCTATTCACAGAAAGGAAAGTCATCATCCTCTCTGAGGTTTCCACCTGAACCTGAAGGGCAGGGTCCCTGCCCCTAGTCTGAACGTCCCTTTGCCTGCCAGCCCTCTGCCTTCATCCCTCTCATTTTTTCTAGCTGGGGATGCACAGTACAGAGGCAGGAGAGGAGCTTGTGATGTATCTTAGGAGAGCTTGCAAGTCTAGCCTTGGCTTGTACAACCAGCTTCTGAAGTAAGAAACATGTACCATTCCATCTTTTATTTAGAGTAAATGGCGAATTAGTTTAAAGCAACAAAGACTACACGCCTCAGACCCAGAGTTAGTGTTAAAGACAAAAAGGGCAGATAGGCTTGTCAGTAACATAACACAAATGATATAACACAGAGACAGTCCCCCTGTCTAGAGCCACTACACAAAGCATTGTGGCTTTTTCCACATTGTCTGTCTGAATTCTCTCCACTAGCTTTAAATGAAAGTTTTCACCTCTGGAAAACTACCCTTAGTGATGGGGCAGCACAGCAGTGTTCTTTTCTCTCTTTCACTACAAGGTCCCACGCCTGAGTGCAGTGACCCCTGTCTGTCACAGAAGATCTTGAAGATGCAACTGCATGAGAGATTCCCCATAAAAAGCACTTCCAGACATTCCCATGGATTGCAAGAAGAATCTCTGTGACATTTCAGAAAGGGTTTGTTTTCATATACTATATATCATATATATATATATATATATATATATATGTAGGTATATTTTTGAGTGTGCTGTTGCTGACTAATTACCAGAAAATCTACAAAACTACCAAAACCCAAGTTTGCCTCCAGTACAATAAAAATAGACAACAGATTTATCACAATATGAAGATTTTAGGACCCACAAGAAACTATTTCTCTTGCAAATCTAGGAGTAGCGACTCCTACAACATTTGCTGACTTTGAAATTTTAACTGCACTTTCTTAACAGTAGGACATTATTTACCCGCACCTTGAAGAGGATGTTCATTAGTTTTTTTCTCCAATTCAAATTATATATTTAAGATAAAAATACCAACATATATAATGAATACATAAAATGCCTAACATTTTAGTGTATAAATTACATTTTAATTTTATGAAGCAGTATTTTATCTTACGAAATGAATTAAAATGTTTGATGTATTGAGTATTAAAACATTTTTATACCCAGCATATATTTTTAACCCAATGACAGTTATTTTTTTTCAAAGAACCATACAGCTTTCCTGTTAATTGCTGCATAATTATTCTGCTTTTCCTGTTGCTATATTCAATCTCCCTTTTGCCTGTAATTATCTTTGCAAATCATGACAAGATTCTTTCCCAAACATTGTATTTCTTGCTTCATTTCCTGTTCATTTCCATATATAGACGTACATTAAGACTACTCCAGTGTTCCAGGGGTTCCTGCCTCATTTACACTGTAACTTTGACTTGATCTTTGCTACAAAGGCAGTCAACATTTACTTAATTCAGCTTCCTGACACAGATTAACATTTTCTTTGATTTAGAATGAATGGTGTTTGAAACAGCAATTGACATTCGCTCAGCCCTTTTGTATTTCTCTTGGACAACTTTGCTAAAATGTGTTTTGATCAAGCTGGGAGTTTATCCCAACATAAAGCATGACAAATACCAGACAAACACATAGAAAAGTTTTTCTTCTACCTTGGATCAAGGTTTGACTTGCCACATCTTGTTACCAACTGCCTTCATTTAGACATTTGAAGCTTTTGTAGTAGCTTCTTGTCATTAACTGGCACTCAGATGCGGGTTTTCATGTTAGCCAGTCTTTCACATGGAGTGTAATATAGCTAAAAGCTTAGTTACTGTGTATGGTGCAACGTCTCCATTGGAAGAGTCCAGAATTCTTGTGCAAGTGATCAGTAGTAAAGACATCTACTCAGCGTGCTGGAACAATTTTTAATATAACAGATCAACAAGGGTGGAGTTAACACAGAATGAATGAAGGCTTTCACAGACTCAGTTGGCACAGAAATTAGACATGCTGAGGAGAATGCTTATTTATTCAAAATAACTGGCTCCAGCTAATGGGGCTGGGTGGGGGGTGGGGGGAAGTTGCATGTAGTGCTGCAAACATTTTATAAGACAAAACCCTTGAAACTAACCTGGGATAATTCTCAAAACTGTGAGTGCAGCACCTCTATTTAGACAAATTTCTTACAGTCCTGAAAGACGTTTGCCCAAGTAAAGATAGCAGGCATGAGTCTTACAGTTGTCATCTAAAAGGTATTTATTTTATGGTTATATGCTGTTTATTCTCAGTTATGCTACAGACAGATCAGTGATTAATTTTTAGAATATATTCTGTCCTATGTATTGTGGAATATTATTTGTTGCATAAAAGCTAACTAAAAAAACCCCACAACACCAGGCTAAATCATACCAGCTGAGCTACATTTCCAAAAACATTTAGAACTCTGCCAATAAAAGGATAGTTCTCACAAGTGTATCTAGTAATCTTTCCTCACCAACTAATTCAACCATGAAATTCAGATAACTTATTTATCAGAAAATACAAATTATTGTGCCCAAACGTAACTGGTTAAAACCTGGAGGCCTCTATCAACAAGCTCTTGATCCTTCCTGGACATTTTTTTGTGGGGATTTTTGTTTGGGTTTTTTTGGTTGTTTGTTTTGTTTTGTTATATTTCCAATTAGGAAATCTGTGAACAAGATAAAACATGAATACAACTGCCTGGAAATTCAGGTAAGTCCTTCTGGAACCCAAGGATGCTATATGCAAAAATAGCTTCTTTTTCTTTTTGATGGGACTATGATTATGGTGAATTTGCATCAAATGACCTGGGATGAGAAGGATGCCAAGTGCTTTTTTGAAGGTCATGGATCAAATGTAGATACTACTGACAACTGTGTAAGGACATTAATACGAATTCTATCTCAATATACTGGAACCAAATCAGAGACACAGAAAGTCTACACTTTTTTTTTTTTTTTTTAATCCCTTCCCTCCTTGATTTTCTGTTCCCTGGTCAGTTGGAATTGTGCTGAACTAACATGCTGCTACTTTTTCCCCAAAAAAATAGCACACAGTCATCACACTGGGAAAGAAACCCACACAAACTCACACAAACAGAGTTACTACTGCAGAAAACCTATATATTGGGTTGATACTTCAGCGAAGTACCTTACAAACAAAATCTCAGATGTATTTTAACCCTGTTTCCCTCATTCCACACTCCACAGTCATTTTTCCATTGCAAAATGCATCAGCTACGCAAAAACAATGCCAGATGTGCACCCGGTGTTCTATCTCTTCACAGAGAAATTAGTACTTGTTCAGAGAGACTGAGACATCTTACGGAGGCCAAAGTGTGTAAAACAGAAGCAATTTCTATATTTAAGAATACAATGCAAGTACAGGAGTTCATTAATACAGGATTCTTCCTAATCATTACAACACTGGTGTGATTGAAGCCTAGACACAAACACTCATGTAGCTGAACTCATGAGTGATCTTGATATCAAAAGTTCAGCGGCCCTTCGGGCCTTTGTATTTGTCTTTTGCTGTACCAGCTAGGCTTTCCCTGATCCAATTCTGTTTCAGCAGTCAGTGATTTAATTTCATTTATTACCATTGAAATGAAAAGTAAAATCTGATATCTAAACCTCTTCAGTGTGTTTAGAATAAACTAAAGAGATCAGACAAGCATTTTCTTGACTTATTTTTTCTGCTGGAATGCACTTGGCTGGCTTGTTTCCTTTCCTTTTATTTCCTTCCCCACCCCCACTCCCCCCGTATTCTTCTTGCTTGCTTGCTTGCTTTCACCAGGAGTATTTCAGTGATCAATTACAGAGTTATAATTAATTTTCAACAACTTTCATCTTCCAGAAGCCTTTTCATTCTGGGAAATCATTTCTGCCACCCCTCCAAGTACATGCAATCATTCCTGAAGGTCTTGCCAGGAGAAAGTTAGCAAGGTGGCTGCTTGCTCCAATCAGTAGCACCCCCAGAAACAATTTGTAACTATTGCTCAGGATGTTACTTATATTTAGATTTTCTATGATGAAGACAATGTAATGTTTACATATTGCTACTGTATTTTACTCTGGCTAGCAGACTGATGATACTGAATGACACAAGTTAACAGGTTAATAGATCTGGAAACACCACAGGAAATACATTTCTGTTACGGTCCCAGGAGTAGAAAATATCTCTGATGAGTATGGACCTTTGGAAAAGATGGGCATCATATACTGTTACTAAAATGCAAATTAATTTTATTCTCTTTCTGATCAACTCTCAAACAGGAACTGATCCCGTTCCCAAGATTAGCTATGATCCCAACAGCCACAGGCACTGAAATGCTGGAGCTATTTTATGAAAGCTACTTTCCATCTATTGGAATTCATATTAGAATCAGTAGAAGAAATAAATTTGCTGTAAATCCAGCACACAGCAGAAGTGAAGAATAAATGATCAAATAATCTGGTATGGATAAGCCAATATATTTGACATTTAGGATTGGATTCATGTCACTTAACTCCATCTGTCTATAAAGTAGTTGTCTAAGTTAATCATCCAAGCTTTCAAAGGAGAGACCTATATCCCATAAAAAAGCACTTTTTTGGTCTTAGATATCTATCTCAGAGGTGTTTTTTCTTTCTCCAGTGAATACCGAAGGAGTCTAGACATAAGGCTTAGTGAAAATACCTATCATTTATCTAGTCAAATCTTGGTGAGATGAATCCAGACACGAGAGTGATGAAAAACATACAGGAAATTCATACTGTGAGTGATGCAGGATTGTACATTCCATCAATAGCTACAAATACTCAAACCCAAGCATATTTTAATTTTCTTCATTATGATTAATTCCTTTTTAATAACATGTGATTTTTACCTTAAATTTTTGGTCAGTATAGAGCTTCCAGAACTTGAACAAAAGCCAGTGAGATTTATAAGCTCTATCATAAAACCTTTGACATATGCTAACTCATTCACATGCCCTATTTTCTCCAGATTTAGAATTGGAGCCAAATCATTAAACAGAAAGTACATAAAAATTGGTCACTTCAGACAACAGGTGTGTTCTGAGTCCTTCTTGGGTCTAATGATGCACAGAATGGAGCATAAGAAAGAGAGCTCAAGAAATAATGCCATCAATTCCTATGTATCCCTCCATTTCCCAAGACAGATAAATTATATTTAAGTTGTTCCAGACACATATCTTTCTTTGTCCTTAAAAATCTCTAAAGAGGATTCTGTAACTTCCTAGGTAATATATTCATTGCTTAATTATCCTTATCATAAGGAGATGTTTCCTAAAGTCTAACCTAAGTCTCCCCTGGCACAATGTAAAGCCATTCATTCTTGCCCCATCCCTTGTAGACCTGGAGAACACTTTGTTCCCTTCTTTAAAGCAATCCTTTACATAAAAGACTGAAGTTTTATTTCTTTTCTGTCTGCACTTCTTTTGCTGAAACATGATTCTCTCAGGTTTTCCTTGTGGAACATGCTTTAGTCTAGATTCTGACAATTTTCCTTGCTTTCCTCTGGATATATTGCAAGTGATCCAAGTATTTCCTGAAGTGCACTGGTGAAAATGTAATGCATTTTTAAAATGTATTCCAAAGTACACACAGCCCTTTCAATTTTTTATCATCTGTAAGTTTAACAGATGTATTCTACACTTCTTCATCCAAGTCATTAACAGAAATACTAGGAAAAACTGCAACCGGTATGGACCACTAGTTAATACCTCCTTATTTCATGGTAAAGCTCATATACTTATTTCTGAGTTAAAGTGTGTGACTGGTGCTTTACAAATCTTCTAGATTTAGCTCATTTAGCAAAATTACATGCAAACTGTGCAAAACATCCTATTAGAGTAAGGCGACTATTATTTTTTGAATGTCTGAAAAAAAAATATCACATTGTAATAGAAGGGAATTTGCTTTCTCTCCATGTGATTTATTCTTGAAAATCCATAATTAGGTTTACTTGGCTTTCCAAATTCAATATATTTTCAAATATATCTCTTGTGATATAGTTTGTGAATTAAGTCATCCATATTATCAATGACCAGGATAATTTTCATAGAATCACAGAATAGTTTGGATTGGAAGGAATCTTTAAAGTTAAACCTGGGAAGAAGGGGGGCGTGGGGGGAAGGCATTTTAAGATTTGGTTTTATTTCTCATTACTCTACTTTGATTTCATTGGTAATAAATTAATTTTCCCAAGTTGAGTCTGTTTTACCTGTGACAGTAACTGGTGAGTGATGTCTCCCTGTCCTTATTTTAACCCAGTAGACTTTTGTTGTATCTTCTCTCCCCTGTTCAGCTGAGGAGGGCAGTGATAGGAGCAGCCTTGGACGGCACCTGGTCTCCAACCTAGGTCAACCCACCACAAACGGCCTCTGCTTTCAGTGAGTATATGGGAGGAGGTTTGGCTTAGTCCACAATGGGAACTGATCGAAGATTCAGGCTGTGTCAGGTCCCATTTATGCTACACCAACTCTGAAGCAAAAATTTTCTCCTTTGCATCTCATAGTCTGTAACCCTCATAGGAAATACACTGTGAAAGTGTCTCATCAAAATGCCAAGTGATAAAGAAGAGTGGAAACTTGAGATGGACTGAAGAAACCCCTGGTTTTGAAGGTGGTCTAATACTTTTTGCTCATGCTTTTACAGTTCTCAGATACTATTGCCCTTCCCACTTCAAACTAATGTCAAAGTCCAGTAACCTTTCTTATGCCATACATGCAGAGATTAATACATCCAAATGTGCTTTACAGATATACTCCAAAAGTACATGTTCATGTTTTATACTTTCTTTTATTTTCTTTGTCTATTACTTAGCTATGATATAGGGTTCAGCTAGAACTGACTCAGGTGAGAAGTTTTTTCTCCTCTGAAGTTCACAAGCAGCACTGAACCACATTATTAGTAAAATTTTGCAAATTCTTTGAACTTTAAATTCTAAATCAGAAACTGTATGTAATAACAGTGTTATCAGAACTATCAATTTGAAAATACCCAGCTTAGTTGTAAATAGTCCTTGCTGTTATACATTACAGCTTAAACTTCTATTAATGCCTTAAAGCCAAATTTCTTTATCTCACTAAAACCTATAGTCTGTAACATTGATACTAATAATTTTCCACCAAGGTCTTGGAGTGTGTCCAGAGAAGGGCAACCAGGCTGGTGAAGGGGCTGGAGAGCAAACCTTATGAGGAGCGGCTCAGGGAACTGGGGTTGTCTAGCTTGGAGAAGAGGAGGCTGAGGGAGGACCTTATCACTGCCTACAATCACATGAAAGGAGTTTGCAGAGAAGTGGGTGTTGGTCTCTTTGCCCAAGTGACAGGTTATAGGATGAGGGGGAATGGCCTCAAGGTGTGCCAAGATAGGATCAGATTAGACATCAGGAAAAAGTTCTTCACCAAAAGGGTTATTGGGCATTGAAACAGGCTGTCCAGGGTGATGGTTGATTCACCAATCCTGGATATATTTAAAACATAGGTAGACAAGGTGCTTACGGATATGGTTTAGTAGAGGATGGATATGGTTGGACTCGATGATCTCAAAGATCTTCTCCAATCTAGTGATGTTGTGATTCTGTGAAATTATCTTTCTTACACAATATCTGAAATGATGCAAAACTACGTTCCAGAATTTCCTGGATTCCCAACAGCTTACCTCTCTAGTCTCAATTTAATAGGATTTTGTTTGCCCTGTGTAGTATACAATTGTATGTAGATCTTTATGTAAACAACATCCTGAAAGAATCATGCCAAGGAATATTAAGACTGGAAGCTAAAGCACTCACAAGATGGTATATCTTAAATTAGCAATACCCTAATGTATTCCAATTAATGTATTATGGGGCTGTCTTTAATTATATTGTCATATACTATTTTTCCCCACAAGGCATCCGTGTCAGCCTGTGCATAAGATAGCTGTGCCCTAGGACAGAACTGGCTGTGGGTACTCAATGAGGATCTTGATGTCACAACTTCTGCCTCCTTTCTATAGGGATTTGTTAGAAGACTAGTCTATTCCTACAAAATATCTGACAATCTCTGCCTATCGGCATTAATGTGGTGTCATTTCTAATAGATACATGAGAAAGAAATGCAAGACCTATCTTCAGACTGAAAGAGACATTCACACAGAGGAATATTAATTTTAAGAGGGCTACAATCTTAATTCTATCTCTATGCTGATGTATATGTGGCAATTTCCATATTTATTATCCCAGACATTTTATTTCTGATTTTAAATTTCAGTTGTATTAAGAGTTTTTTAAAAATATACATTCTCAAGTACTTAACTTTTTCAGAAAAATGTAACATGTCCTGGGAAGAGAGGCTTCAAAACTTGGATGCTACAAATTGAATGCGGTTAGCTTTTGATTGAAACAAGTCTGAAATAAGTCTTAGACTTATAATAAGTCACACACTGCAAATTTGTGAAAATTTGATTACTTTCCCCCCACCCCGCCCCAACAAACAGCTAACAACTTGGAGATAAACTTGAAGATCTAAGATTTTCTTCCAGTTCTTAAAGCTAACTCCTTGCTCTTCGGATATAGACCAGAATGAAGATGTTATTCTTTCGTTTTGGACTGGATCAACAATTTGGGAAACATCTGAAGATTTCATATAGTGGCTTTTATTGAAGTGTAATGACACTGAATAATCTTGCACCTCCCAGCCACTTCATCTGAAGCACTGCAAGTATCACTCTGAACTAAATCCTGGAAATAGTTTAGAATCTGAGATGTTTTAAAAGAAAAAATCCTACAAGAAAAAAAAGTGGAAAAGCATTTTAGTAAGTTCTAAATTCTCCAAGAAATTTCAAGCATACACATATATGTACATACAAGTAAATACACATACATGTATGTATCTATCTAGATACTTCATATGTATCTGTACACAACAGCATGCGAAGAAGTTACATAATTTCTGAAGGAAGAAATGAACAAATAGAGATTATTTCAGCTCCTTCTACTCTCCCTTTCCTCCTCCTCTGAAAAGAACTGTTGGTGCAAAAGACACTTAATAATGTTTCCTCATTTGAGTATCTTCACAGACTTTGTTATCAAAGTCCTAGATATGCAGGACTGATCTTTTCCAGTGATGCTATGACAGCTAACGTAACTTCTAGATACCTGAACAGAGAAACAGGGAAAAGGAATGCTAGAATGATATGATCTTCGTAGAGGACACTGGACAACTCCTACAAGATTAAATCTCTTTCTGGTGTCCACTTCTAAAAAAGTAATGCTGAAATATTTGACAGAGTTCAAAGAAGCAAATCAGAATGATTTGAGGCCAATATATATAAAACATGTCTTTGACTGAGAGAGTTGCAAGAGAATTTAACTTAACTGAAAGTCTCATGGCTTAGTCTGGGCATGTTACCTCAGACTCCTTCTTCAGGCAGTGGAGGGAAAGAGGCACCCTCCGAAGGCATTTAATAAAACCTCTTAACATCTATCTCATGTATTTTCAGGGGAGGAGAAATTCCCCCAAGTTTAAAATAAAAAAAACCCCACAATATTATTATTTCTCAGGTTCAATGTCATGAGCACTATGAGCACAGCACTGGGCATATGTAAAAAAGCAGGACTAAAAGCAGCCTTAAATATTAACAAAGTATCTGCTTGCTACCCACGTGACTTTTAAGTTCTTCAATTTTGTATCTACATTTAGCAGATGCAGATACAACCTCTCATTTCATCAGAATTTAAAGTTAGTCTACTTTACTTTTGTGCTTGTCTTGTGGAGGAAGGGCACCAGCTACACATAAGTTTCCTTTGATTAGTCTGGTGAAGGGATTTGCATACAATTACAGAGACAATTTCAGTTCCAAGCAGGAACAAACACAGGATGAAGTAAGTACTCACCATATGATTAGACTAATTTATTATGTCCCACTGAGGGAAGCTATATTCCAAGAAGTAATCATAAACTCATGTTCAAAGCTCTGGTAGAATGAATATATTTAACACTTCAAATTAAATTTCAGCTGTAGGAATTGACATTTAGTGGGAAACAGGGAAATGGGCAAGGTATAATGAAAAGATAACAGGTGAAAGAATAGAGACATTAAAAGCTGTCTGACAACAGGCCAGGATAGAAAACTCTGGCAAAATCTTAGCAAGTTTCTTGTATTAAATATATGTTGATCAGGACTTTGATTCGTTTTAACTGACCTTGGCTTTAATGTCTGAAAATGAACACAGTGACCAGTCAATAACAGCTCCATAAAAGTTAAGTGCCTGTGACATTTCATTATACAATGGCACTTGCGCTGACCATTTTGAAAGCAAATGGTCTTGAGAACTTGGTTCATTTTATTGCTGGGTATTTTTCTTCCCCTGAACAGCTGTTTATTCACAAGTAAGTGCACTCTGGTGACATCCCAAAGTCTTAACGAACATCAGTGAGTTTTTCTGCACAGGACTGGCCAGAACAAAAAATGACAAAGGTTTAAAAAAAGTGGAAAAAACTTCTTATAAAAATGTACATTTCTTATATATTTCCCTTTAGGGCACCTCCATGAATAGAAACAGAAGACCTGCTTTTGTATCTGCATAACTGTTAACCCAGGAAAGCAGTGAAAGCATCATAGCTCTCCCCCTCACCCAAGAGAGCATAGGACAGTGCATGTGTCACTGGATGCCCCAGAGTCCACTGTGTCATGATCATTAGGACTGAGAGTGTCCTGGGTGGTTTAGCCTTCATCTTTCCATCATCTGGAGCAGCTCCATATCACCATACAACGCTGAGATATTCACCAAGGCAGAAAAAGACAGAAAATTACTCTGTTGCATGGTATAAAGAATATTTATCAGAGAGGTAGGAAACTTTTATTGCAATCTTTGCTTCAGTGGCTAAGTAGTTTAGAAAACAATATCCAAAAAAGCTGCAGATGACGTGGGGATTGGCTGCAAAGGCTTAAGAAAGTGCAAAAGGAAAACACAAGAGAGGTACCTGAAGGAATGAGAAGTGAGATCCTGGTAACTGCTCAATAGCTATAAAATACTTTAGAAGTCCTAGAACACATCTTTGGCATTTTAGACTGCAACTGAAGTTGAAAACAAAATTGTAAATAGGGTCTGATTTCAGCTGTACTACTGTGAAACCAGAAAATTCCCACTTTCACCTAACTTTTGAAGTTTCCACTGCTGTACTTGGAAATTAAAATCTATTTCTGAAAAATCTATAGGAGATGATAATCCATCTAAGTATACATCATTATTTAAGTTATCTTGATTTTTCTCACAAACTGCTGCCTGGAAAAAATACTGTGCCTATTGCTCTAAAGCTATTCTGAAAAACCTACTGTCCACAAATACTTTTTAATATGCTTTCGCTTCTGCTTCCACTGCCCTTTTCAATATGACTGACCAGATATTATTTTATAACAGAGCATCTTAAACACTATAAATTACCTCAACTGCCTTATTTTCCTCTAGAGATACAAGGCAGATTTGAATTTTCCAGTCTGCTTAACGCAGAGATGTCCAGCCTTTTCAACCTGAAGGCTGAAACATTATTCCAAAAAGGTCAGTGGGCCACAATTAATACTTTAGGGCATTTTCTCTGGAACCAGAGTGGAAGGGAGCAGACACCACACCCAGCTCCTTTGCTGGGGATCCTTAAGCGTCACCAGGAGACCAGGCTACAGCTGTAAAACTGCATATAATTCCTTAAGCACATTTGTGCTTTGTTTGTATTACTGATGTTATGCCTACTGACACCCTGAAGGAACTCCAACATGGCAGTTTTGGGCTGTGATTCCAAGCTGGGATGTACATGTCATGATCTCCCAAGGTATAGGAGACAGGGTGACCTCATTCCTCTTTCTAAAGTTCTCTGCTAAATCAGGTTCGAAATCATTGAGCAACATCTCAGGCTAATTAATTACAAATAAACACACATCACCATTACAGAAACTGGATATCTGCCTATGTCTCTTATGAGATGGTTTTATGACAGACAATTTGCAGAGACAGAAGCAGCAGCAGGAGTTTCCCTGCTGAGCTGTTAACACTGGAGATGATATGAGGACAACAATCTCAGCATTTACACACTGCAGGACACTTACACCAAACAACCTTGTGAGAAGTTGTATGTAACCCTTGATGCAGTGGGGAAGAGGGTGTGAACTTGCAAAGCCCTCATGTGTGGTGTTTTTCCCCAGAGAGACCTCTGTCCCAGGGCAAGGCTGCCTCCATGGTCTGGGGTTACTCTCAAGTACCATATTGGCTCCTGAGGTTGTTCGTGACAGACACAAAAAGATTAATATAAAGACCAGACATAAAACACATATTCATGGAGGAATACTCAGTTTGTCCTGGTTTCAGCTGAGATAATTTTCTTCATAGTAGATAGGATAGCTGTGCTTAGGATTTGTCTGGAAAACAGCGTTGATAACACAGAGATGTTTTCGAAATTGCTCAGCAGGGCTTACACAGAGCCAAGGCCTTTTCTGCTCCTCACCCCACCCCACCAGCGAGCAGGCTGAGGGTGCACAAGGAGTTGGGAGGGGACATAGCCAGGACAGCTGACCCAACTGACCAAACGGATATTCCATAGCATATTACATTGTGCTCAGCTTATAAGGGGCTGGGGGAAGAGGAAGGAAGGGAGCAGAAGTGTTCAAAGTTTGTCTTCCCAAGTAACCTGACATGTGATGGAGCCCTGCTTTCCTGGGACACCTGCCTGTCCATGGGAAACGGTGAATTAATTTCTTGCTTTGTTTTGCATGCAAGTGTGGCTTTTGCTTTATTTATTAAATTCTTAATCTCATTTTCTTACTTTCACTCTTATGATTCTTTCCCCATACTTATCGAGGGGAGCGAGCGCATGGCTGCATGGTCCTTAACCACCAGCTGGGGCAAAACCATGGCACAGTTTTACTTACACTTAGCATTCTATTGATGATGTCATCTTGACTTATGCATCACTGAATGAACACTTTAAAAAAACCCAAACCCTTCGTAGCTCAATTTAGTATTTGTGCAAGTAAGAGAATTGTAACTACTTGATAGATATTTCTCTAAGGTTTTATGACCATCTGAAAATAATAATATTCACTATTTAGCTTTCATCTTCACGCTAGTTTAAATGAGCAAGTTCTTTTTCAGCAAGACTTTGGTGTTAATTCAGTTTTGTGATTAAAAGATTATTCTGCTCCTGAGACAACTATCAGGAAATAGGAGATAGGCCTATACAATGCACTATATTGTAGAGAATGTGGATAATATTTTAGGCACCCTGCTAAGAATAATTGTATTTACATAAATAATGTTGTGCTCAAAGGCCTCATTGTCCTAGGTATTGCGCAAAGTATGCATCCAGAAAAAGTCTCAGAAAAGACTTTGGAAACCAAATAGGCTTGGAGGTAGGGCAAATTGTTTACTCCTACTTTTGTTTTTAACTAGATCAACAGGACATTTCAAAAGTATTTTTCATACTTATTAGTCCGAAAATAAAACCACTTGCTTTCACGCACATATTCAGTAATTTAAAAATATGATTAAAAAATTACAATATATTATGAATTAGACTTCTTTGACTATGTATTGTTGTATTTTTATTTATATTAATATTTTTTTCTTTTTAAATCTACTTAGAAGTGAACGATTTAGCTAATTTACTTGGCATTTTCCATCCTGTCATCTTCTGAAACATTGCAGATGATTCACTGCCCCGTCCATATTCTAAGTTGCATTTTCACAGAATAAGAACTAGAGAAACAGTATAAATGCTGCTTTTTTAGGATTACTTATAAAAGGTAGGACAAATCCTGTTGCATAACTCATAAAATATTCATATTGACTTTAGCTGGAACTACTCATGGGAGAAGAAATTGGTCCAATATTTGAAATCTGACGCAATTAAAATTGGAGTGCATTTAATTCCAAAAGCTGGTTTGTGCATTCACTGGATGTGTACAACGACTAATCCTGTGCAAGGTGAAAATATAATTGACCAAATACAGTCTGGACTGGAGCTGATCTTGTGTCCTTATGTTGAATCCTGTCTTGACATACTATTTTCCAGAAATGGATCTTTTTCACTTTTACACCAAATGTTCCTCTTCTGTGCAACTTTCTCCTGTGCATCTTTTATATAAACGTGGTTTCACTACCTTAGGATGGTCACAATGTGTTCAGCACAGTTTGGGCATGTCAACAGTATGGTTTAAAAAGCTACTGCATATGTTTTATGTGCATTTCCAAAATGTATATAGCAACAGATTTTTAATTTTAAATGACAATGCCTTATTTGCAAACTGAACACTTACAACATGACCAAGCAAGTCTACCATAGATTAAGCCTAGGTTTTTCTCTTTAGAACTCAGGACATTTTTGACAGTTTGTTGACAGTGTGCCTCTATGTCAATATTAGCTACTTCCTGGCAGAGCAGAGCTACACGGGTGAAGAGTATCATGCATTCAACAGGCTGCAAAAGCCCTTTTCTGCCCTGGAATGATATCAGTCACTTAATAGCCAAGATAGTCAATATTTGGGTAGGAAAGAAACTTAAAAAACCCCTACCATGCTGACAAACACTACAAAACATTTACCAGGGAGATGTTAGTATTTATTAAGGATAACTTGCAGCAAGCTGACATTTCACCGCTCAGTTTGAATAGCAACTTTCTTTGTTGGTACAGTAACTTGCTCCAGGCATGCTTCAGGCTTGCATGTCTACTGAATCCCATAAGGAATTGAACTTGTGGTCTCATGCCACTCAAAACTCATACGAGAAAAGGTCTTCATGCTGCAAGACAGTAATATTCAAATCTGAAAGCTACACTGTTCTTTAAATAACTCTTTACCTTATTGCACATTCTTACCTAAAACCCTCACTTCTCCATTACACTGTAACTTTGGCACCCCAAAGGTTTCCTGTGGTGCATTTATCACAATTAAAGTTTTACAAAGCCAGCTACAGATACCCTGCCTGATGCATTTAAGATGTATAATTAAAATGTTGTAAAACACCAAATTCTCCTATGTTAAGAAGGCCTTGAGAAATTCCACCTTCTTGGAAAGGCTCCTGAGAATTTGTTTTTGTATGGGAACCCTAATAATAGCAGAAATGTTTAAATGGAAATTCCCATAAATATCACAGGCCAAATCCCACAACACTGTAACTTGCAGAACAAGCCACATCTATGGGATAAACTTATAAGATTTACCTTGTAAATTCATTCTTTGTAAGTCACTGTCAGTCACTTGGGATACCCAAATACACTAAAAAATAAATTTTATACCATATTGGTACTCCGTGTGTTTGCAAAATGTCTGGATTTGCCAATAAAATAGAATGTTAACAGGAAAAAAACATTTGAAAGAGCAGGCGATAGTGGGCACACGCTATATATATGCACCATGGGATTTTTTTTTCCTGGTATTACTCCTTTTGTATTTTCAAAAGCATTTGCAAGCTATCTTCATATTGGACTTGAATATCGAATCCACACAGCATTAGAACATATTTTATTTACTGGACTATATAGGCACCTCTGTGACATGACAGTAATCCAGATTTATAGACTTGTTACATCTGATGACCTGTTCTATGGTTTGTTTTAATTTAAAGGCTTCTCTTAACAAGAGAACTCTTTAAAAAAACCAAAACTTAAACCACAAATGTAGCATGTCCACATCAAAAGATAAAAATTAGTTGGAAAGTGCCCAATAGATAGGGAAATAATCCTACATTCTATTTCTGTACAATAGGGTAAAGACACTCAAAATCACATTCAGTAATTTCTTCCTCATTTTTCAGCAGTGTCAAGATACTTGAAGTGCCTAGCCACTCCAAGACTTAGATTAAGAATTAGCTAAAGACTGAAGTAATCAAGTGCAAAGATACTGATGATAATCATGGAAAAACTGCAACTGTTCCTCATTATATGGAGCAGGTATATTACCTTGTGTAAAAACCTCCTCCAATTCTCTAGCATTGCTGTTGTTCTTGGATACAGTCAAATATGCTGAATTATGAAAAGAGACATAACCCTTTTTATGCTACTTAATCCTACCTCATTTCTAACAATTCAATACAGATTTTCATCTGGTGCTTTTGCTTGCACTCTGACAAACAAACACGGAGGGCTTGTTTCTGGCATCAGTAAGCAGATGGGCCCAATCCTGTAAGGCAAGCATCCCTAGGTGACTGCTACATCTTCTCCAGAATTTCCCTGCAAGCACGCTTCTGTACCCTGCTCACCATCCCAGCAGGGTATGTGAACCCTGTGCACACTATGGATGAAAGGAAATCTGAACCTAAAAGCATGGTTTTGTTTTTGGTTGGTTTTTTTTTGGTATGCATACAAAATCAAAGCCAGAGTATTTACAGCAATCTACCAGGGGAGTTCAGTCAATTATATGATAATATACAGAATCACTAAGGTAGAAGGGGCTTTTGCTGATTAACAGCTTAGGGTTTTTTATTCTAGCAGCTGACATGTTTTGCTGGTCAAAATCTCAGGTTTTTTTTTAATCTGACAAGCCAAATACTACACCCCTGAGGAACAGCAAGAGATGAAAAGGTCTTCCTGAAAATATTGGTTAGGTATTGGGGATGGGATGAAATCCAAAGGGAAATTAATCCATTTCCTAAAAGTCTTGTCAAAGACTGGTATATCTAATAAAGGAGAGGAGTTACTTGACCCCAGCAGGCAGAAGAACTCCCCTCCAGACAGTGAGATATAATAAGAAACATGGACAAACTGTATGAAAGAAAGAGTCAGGTGACTCATTTGTAGAAACTTACTTTTTTTTGAGAAGTACATAAACTCCTGACAGTTCTTGTTTTTTATCTTTTCAGCAGCCTGATCTTTCTTTACCTTAGTGGACTTTCTAGACAGACAATATTACTGACCCTCGTCTTACAAAATAAAATCCTAGATGTTCATAGATAATTTGAACAGCATCACTCTGTATTTATCTTCGACTCTTCTTGGACTATTGAGATGAAGTTGATTTTCCTTAATGGCATTGACATTTGCAAAAGTAAGACAATACAAAGCTTGGGACTGGGGAAAACAGTTTGATCATTGTAAAACAGCAAAAGTTCCACTTTTGCATTATCAGTACTATGGACTTGCTTGATTTATCCTCTCTAGTCGTTTAAAAGCTTTTCCTAGTATTTATTGTTACTACAGGGTTGAAGTTAAAAAGTGGTTTTGATGCCCCTAAAAATTACCATTATTCATTTAGAAATTTCCAAACATCTCTCTCCTTTGTTTATATACAGCTGGCTATGATATCTTTCCCAGAAGGGTATAAACGCTATTTTAAAAAGCTGATACAGAAACAATATACTAGGAAGCACATAATATTATAACAACACCTATTTTCTCCCTTTTTTTTTTCCAAACACTAAAAAGAACTTTCATTTCCTGCACAAAACACCTGCACAAAAACAAACAATAAGACAAGAATCATCATTTTCTCTAGTACTTCGCAGACTTTTCTCCATAAAGCTCACTTGGTGGCTCTTCAACAACCTTCTGCTTTTGTGTAACAATCTTCTGATTTCCAATATACATTCACCAACTTTTTTTTCCATTTCTATACTGCTTTGCACTTGGGTCAAAACTGTCCTTTAGCTTCCTCCATTACTTTTACTCTCCTAATATATTTATGAAAAACAATCACCCTTCATTTACAGAAGAGCCTTTTTACTCTCTTTTTATGACACAAGCTGTGCATAGTGATGACCATCCTAACTGATCTTTTAGAATCCCCCTCTCTTGAACTTAAGCCACAAGAATTGCCATAGTTGGAAGTGTTGTGCACCCCTTTGTCACTTTAAGTTTTTCATCTACCCCATGCTCCAACTCAAAAAACCCTTTACTTATAAGCACCACTATTATTGACACAAGCCCCAACAATCTTCTTTTTAACAAACTCTTTATTAATTGTAAGTTTGGGAAGAAATACCAAACCATTAAAAAGTGCTTGGAAATGCCTAAGCTATTTAATATAACTGAACATGAAACCTCATGAGATAACCGTATCCTACAGCACCTTGAATCAAGAGTGGTAGCCAAGTAAATTCGGTTCTCCAGAGGTATGACTGTCTCATGAGGACTAATTCCCCTAAGACTTGTCTCAGGGATGTTTGAAAAATCTCTAATACGTGAAAAAACCCTAATCTATGAAAAAACCCTGATACTTAAGAAGAAGAAAGATGCTCAGAAAGCAGAACAGTACTTTCCAAAGAATCAATGAACATCATAAGTCATGAGAAGAAATCTGTCACTCTTTAAAATGTTTAGTAATGACAAATGGATATAAAAATCCACTTAGCATTTTTAGTGGGGGGTAGGGAAAGGCACAACTCATGCATGAGAAACATTTCCACATGACTGTCAGGTCTTTAATATTCCTTACCCACACCATAAAACTTCATCTAATTTAGAGACTGAAACTCCTAAGATTTCATACAAGCTCAAAATAAACTTACTATTGCAAATAGTTTACTCCTTCATTTGCGTTTTGAGAAAAAGAAACAAAAGGCACAGAAAGGAGAGCAAAATGTAAAAACAATTATTTAAAAGAGCCTTAAACAGGAAATGTGCACATTTGTAAATTAATAGGTTAATTATGACACAGGAAAATATTTTGGTGGGTTTAATACAAACTATTCCAGTCTGCAGTTCTCTGGGGAAGAAGAGGAATTAAAACAGTAATGCTAATAATACACAATCTCATTACTAGTACGCAATGTGTCCCTTTCTCTGTCTCCTTAATTCTAAATGGTCAAAAAGGTAACTATTACATGGACTTCTGTAAGGCCTTTGATACAGTTCCCCACAATGTTCTTATCTCTAAATTGGAGAGATATACATTTGATGGATGAACTGTTAGCAGGGTAAGGAATTGGCTGGGTGGCTACATCAAAAGATTTACAGTCAACGGCTCAATGTCCAAATGAAACCCAGTAATGAGTGGCATCCCATAAGGGTTGTACTGAGACCAATACTATTTAATATCTTCAGTATTGACATAGGTGTGGGACTGTGTTCATCCTCAGCAAATTTGCAGATGACACCATGCTGCGTAGTGCAGTTGATTTGCCCCCTGCTCTGGGGAACAGTGAGCGAGCACCTGTGTGGTGCTGAGCTGCTGGCTCGGGTAACATCACAACAAGTTCTTGAAAAGACCTCTTAGAATGTAAAGACCAGAACTATGAAGTATTAGAAAATCCTGTGGAAAACAAAGGGAATTATATTTAAATGGTTTTGCACACCTTGTCTTTCACACTGACCGAAATCAACCATACAATTTTCCTAGTGGGAAGCTGTTTTTATGGAAACCTATGGGGAATTACACAGAAATTACTTCAACCTCCATCTCCTAGCACATCCCAGTTCTTCATCTTTTTGCTCCATGCCTTATTTAATCACCATAAGTGCTTAAAAAGTTAAAGCTAGATGAATACAGTTCACATGGGACCTTGGCCTTTAGCTCATCTCTGTAACCGTTAGGAAGAATTTTGTGCATATTTGTTGCCCCATTCACTGCATCTTCACAGAATCACAGAATCACAGAATCTTAGGGGTTGGAAGGGACCTCAAGAGATCTTCGGGTCCAACCCCCCTGCCAAAGCAGGCTCCCTATCTCATATTACATAGATAGGCGTCCAGACGAGACTTGAATATCTCCAGAGAAGGAGACTCCACCACCTCCCTGGGCAGCCTATTCCACTGCTCTGTCACCCTCACTGTGAAAAAGTTCTTCCGCATGTTGGTGCGGAACTTCCTGTGCTCCAGCTTACAGCCATTGCCCCTAGTCCTGTCCCCACTGACCACTGAAAAGGGGCTGGCCAATTCCCCCTGCCACCCATGTCTAAGATACTTGTAAACACTAATTAGGTCCCCCCTAAGTCTTCTTTTTTCCAGGCTGAACAGACCCAGCTCACTCAACCTTTCCTCATAGGGGAGATGTTCCAGACCCCTAATCATCTTTGTCGCCCTTCTCTGGACTCTCTCCAGAAGGTCCCTGTCTTTTCTATACCAGGGAGCCCAGAACTGGACACAGTATTCCAGGTGGGGCCTGACCAATGCAGAGTAGAGGGGGAGGATCACCTCCTTCGACCTGCTGGACACACTCTTCCTGATGCACCCCAGGATCCCATTGGCTCTCTTGGCCACCAGGGCACAGTGCTGGCTCATAGCCAACCTGTCATCAACCAGGACCCCTAGGTCCTTCTCCATAGAGCTCTTCTCCAACAGGTCATCCCCCAGCCTGTACTGATACAGTCGGTTATTCCTCCCCAGGTATTTTGGCAGGAAGGGACCTCTGGAGGCCATCTGATTTCATTTCCTGCTCAAAACAGGATCAGTTACAGCATGCTGCTCAAGGAATATGTATTTGAACTCTAAATATCTGAATTTGGAAGGAGAATCCGGGAACTCTCTAGGCACCCTATTTTAGTTCATCACTTTCGCCATGAAGCATTTTTCCTAACATCGAACCATAAACTCCTTCAATGCAGCTTTTGAACACTGTCTCCTCTGCCTTTGCTCAGCACTATGAGGTAGAGTTTGGCTCCTTCTACACTGTCCCATCAGGCAGTTGAAGACTGCAGTAAGAGGCCCTAGAGCCTTCTCTACTGAAGGCTGAACAAACCCAGAGCATTGCTGACTCACGTTAAACTCATTACGACTTCAGGTCTTTTTCTACAAAGGTGCTTTCTATCCCCATCAGCCTCCAGTGCTTACTGTTGAGGTTACCCTGTCCCAGGTGAAATGCCTGTGCTTTCTGAATTTATTTCTTTCCAGCATATCAATCATTTTGCCCAGTTTGGTATAATCTGCAAACCTACCCGGGCATGCAGTTTGCCACAGTGTTCAAGTCATTAATAGAGTTGATAGAGATGATTAATTCCCTGACTGACCTCTGAGGCACACTACCAATACTTGGCTGCAAATTGGGTTTTGTACAGCTAATCAACATTTTCAGCATGACAATGTAGCCAATATTACACCACCTTTTCACTCACACACCCAAACTGTATCTCAGATGCCAAAAGCATGTGAGATAGTCAAAAGTCTTGCTAAAAGTCAAACCAAACAACATCTACTGTTTTTCCTTGTCTGCAAAGCCAGTATATTGATTGTAGAAAGCCAACAAGTTAGACAGGCACAGTCTTACCCTGGTAAATCCATGCTGGCTATTCCAAGTTACCTCCATGACTTTCATATAGGTAGAAATGGATTTGCTCCATAATCCTCTTGTAGACTGAGATGAAGTTGACAAGCCTGGACTTCCCCAAATTCTCTTTCTTCCCCTGCTTGAAGATGGGCATGAACCTTTCCTTTTCCCAGGTATCAGGAATCGCCCCTTGAACAACAAAATCTTTTGAAGATGACAGAGAACAGCCTTAAATTATGTCAGCTGGTTCCTTCAGCACCCTTGGATGGATCCCATCTTTGGGTTAAAAGGTTTCTGACTTAGTTGTTCTTGACTCCAATTCTGCCAATCATCTCAGTGATTTGTAATGTCTGAGTGAAGATCTTGCCAACAGAAATCAAGATAAAAAAGCATTGAAACTTCTGTGTCCTTGGTCATTACTTTCACTTCCCTGTGAGCAATGGACTCATAAGGTTTTAGTCCTCATTTTGCTATCAATGCACTTTCAGAATCCACTCACAGCCCTTGTTGGTTTTCATTTTACTCCACATCTGCATGGTTAAGTCATGCTTCCGTATTCCACCAGGTAGCTTGACCCTGCTTCCATCTTCAGTGGGCCTCCTTTTTGCATCTGAGCTCAGTCAGGAGTTCCCATTCATCCATGCTGACTTTTTGCCATGTTTGCTTAACTTGCTGTACATCAGAATGGACCATCTTGGTGATTTGAGGAAATAGTCCTGGAAGATCTGGCTTTCAGGATGCCTTCCTCTCCAGTGTGAAGAAGTCTGTTGGATCATACCAAGTAGATCCCTAAATGGTTGCTCTCCTTAAGATCAGGGCTGTGATTCTGCTACTTGTCTTGCTCTGTTTTTAACTTGTGAATCTCATAACTACTGCTGACAAGGTTGCCATCACCCTGCTTGTTTCCAGCCTTACTCTTCTTTACTTGCAACTACAGGTCCAATAGGTCTGTCCTAATTATCTCCATCGCCCACTTCAAGAAATCATCTGGACGCTTTCTGGAAACCTCTTGTGTTACTTGCATTCTGCCCGGTTGCCTTCTGGCCAAATATCAGGGCAGCTCAAGTTCCCTATGATTACCAGTGCATGCAGTTCTGAGGCTTCTTCCACCTGTCTAACGGTTTCCTCTGCCTCCACTTCTTGACCAGCCAGCATGTCATGTGGTGTACCACCGCACAACCTTCCCTGCTCCTCTGTCCTCTGCTCCTGATTCCCATGGTCCTCTAGGCAAGCTTGTCCTGTGGGCAACTTCTTGCTCATTGCAGCTGCCTTTTTGCACAGAGCAGCTGCTGCTCCTTACCTTCCCAGCCTATATTTCCTAGAGAGCTCGTGTCCATCTCCTGCATCCCCTCAGCACTCCTATCCTGTGAGTCATCCCACTCCTCACTGTAACCCCACACAAGATCCTAATTTGGTGGCTTTGCAGGGACATCTAATCCTGTTTGCTTATTTCTCATGCTGCCTGCATTCAACCATGGAAACTTGGGACTGGACTATTGTCACAACATCTTCACCACAGCAGAGCATGATAGCCTCTTCTGTTACTCTGTTAGCCAGGTGCTTCATCATGGCCTTCCTTTCCCACTAGGTCAAATCTTCTGACATCATCCTAAATAAACAGGTATCCAGACAACCTTGACTTTTAGGTCTAAATGCAACAACTCAGGCCAGGCATCATATTTCAGTCATGGAAATGTGCTTGAAATGCTTACCATTGCTCTTTATTAACTAATGGAAGGAGGGCATGGATAAAAAAGTCTGAGATGATTTAGCTTACATTTTAGAAATCAATTCTTAGACTAAAGCAAAGCCTTGTAAGTAAATTTTAGACTTCTAAGAATAGTATTATGAAAGAAATGCTGACAAAACATTAACTATTGTAGTGTAAACAACAAATAGTAATGGTATAATGAAGCATCATAGCTAGGAAGAGCATATTTGTGTTAGTTCCCATTCATTGTTCACTTTAGATCCTTATCAAAAATATATTATTTTGCAACACTTCTTTGAGTATGCTCTATAATCCCTGTGTATGGGATAAAGCAGAAAATCTGAATACTTGTCTGATTTGATTGGATTTTTTCCCATACAAAAAGACTAATAATAGGGTAAGATTCAAAATGTCAAAAAATACATTATTTATATTCCATTTTCTCTCTTTATTTCCCCATTAATTTCTCTCTTTTCATTTCAAGGCATTAAAAGCGCTATAAAATGATCAGCAGTCAATGCAGTATGTCTCTAGTCTTGCATTAGCTCACATAGTGGGTCTGATAAATTGGCTATGATTTCAGGACTTTATATAGCTCTCATTATCTTTTTCTGCAACAAAGGAGGTTTAGAAAAGCAACATCCGTCCTCCTGCATATTATACTCTAAATGTAATATAAACCAGTTATATTAGCACTTACCTATATAATTAGTGGAACAAAGCTCTTAATGGAACAATTTAATACAGACTCTTTATAAATTAAGTCAGTGTTATGCCCTTTTTACTTTCAAGAAATTTCTAAATTCTAAAAGCAACCCACATGCTTCCTATAAAAATAAAGTGTCAATACAGCTACAGTGAAAAAAAAATAGTAATGGTGTTTCCCTTTGGAGTGTAGACTTTATTTTCTTAGCTTACACAAACAAATATACAGGCACAGACTAACACACACATTAGTTACGATCCTTTTCTCTCAATCAAGGCTTGAATTTGTACCAATTCTAGTTCCACCTGGCTTTACAATTAATACTTAAGTCTCCTTTTTCTCTAAGCTCTCTGAATCCATTGCTTTTAACCCCTTTAAGTGTGCTTCTTTGCCAGGTCCCTCTCAGATCATCTTGCCTGCTTTGCTATATGCCTGCTTTGCTATATCCCTGCTTGCCCCAGTTAAACTTTCTACGGAAACCTTTACAACTATATTCTGTCTCTACTTTCCTAGATGTTTTGCTATCTGTATTGATCTGTATCACATACACATTTACTATTCCAGTCTGTCTCTTTGACAGGCTGAAACTTGTCCCATGTCTTTTTACTGTTTCTTCATGAACTGAGGATCAACATGAATAATTTTCCTTCTTGAACTGCCTATTAACTTTCTTAAATACTGTAGTAACCAAAACACTACATCCTATTTATAAGGCAGGCTCTTAACTTACACATCAAAACTATTTAACAAGTTATCACATTAAACATGCTACTGTACAATCTTACTTATCTTTGCAGCTTAAATTCCTTTATGTTCAGCCTCCTGTATCCTGCAGTGTGAACTCATCAGTTTCCATCCTTCTTCTAAGCTATTTCAACATTATTTTTTTAATTTCTGACATGTTATTCTTCCTCACTTATATCCATCCATAATGTTACTCAGTAAGTGTCAACTCACTGTTCTATTGATGATGTAGTTTCCTTTGTATTCCATTACCCTGTTCTTCTTTCATCTTTGCATCCACTGTAAATATTTCTATCCACTTTCTAGGTCCTTCCTGACCTACCTCCACCATATTAGCATTTATTTTAGAGATGCTGATGATCAACAATGCTAATTACATGCCCACTTCCTAGATCATCCAGCATTCAACTCTGCTTTCTCCTTTGTGCTTCTGCAAGCTGAGCAGAGGATCACTACAAGCATTTGCTTAGTCATCTCATTATCCTCCCTCAAATACTGCTTTTCCATAACACCTGCAAGAAGGCTTGACAATGATTAGACTGACACAATGTTAAGAGTACTTTTTATGTCTCCCTGTATGACTAAAGTCTCATCCCTTTTGCTCTCTTTTTGCTGTCCTGCTCGATAGGTAGATGCACTTGCCTTAGGCAATGATGATCTCTTTTGTACTCATGTGTGTAAGTAATTTTCTGTTACTACAGCTCTCAAGTGCTATGACGATAGCAACAAATAATACTCAAATGAGCATACTGCTTCCGTTTTGGTGGTACAGTTTGCCCTTGGGTAGTCCTGTTAATTCTCTTCTAAAATTGTCATGCTATTAAGCCATTAAGGTTGTTGAGGAGGATACATTTTTGGAATGTTTCTTGAGCAGCCAGGAAAACCTGCAAGCAATATGCCAAAGATGGTAATTTGGTCCTGGAAACAGCAGTTCAGGAAGCCCAAAAAGCAAGGCTCCTTATCAAAACGTAACATGAAGAGTAGGCATAGCCCACACTGTCTTGACTCACTTCTCATTATGTTTAATGAATCACTTTTCAGGTAGCTATGCAAACCAAGAATTCTGTATCTGAAAAGTTGGAAGCTTACAACCAAAGGTTTTGAATAACACTAGCTGAAATGATCACCTGTATATTTTGTAAGTAGTTGTTCCATCCTACTGGAGGCAAAAAATAGTCATGACTATGTCACACTCCCACACGAATTCCCTTCAGAAATTCTGCCATTTGTAAGTGAATTCCATTTCGGGGATCGAACGTTTTTCTAAAGAGTAGCCAAAAATCAGAGCTCTGTGCAGTGGTCCTCAGCTGTTTTGTGTCTGGGCCTTGCTGTTGCCAACTTCTCGAAATTTCACCTGGATTCCTTTGGACATCTCTGCAGTCATATGAAGCTTTTAAAAGAGATCAAGCTGTATGCTACAGTACAGTGATAACCAGAAAGGTTTGAAAAAGAAAGGAAACGGGAAAGAATGCCACTGCTGTTCATTTGCTAATGCACAGAACTATGAAAGTGTTTACTATGTAAAAATGACACTTTAATATTATCAGTAGTTCCACTCAAGAAGCCGGAAAGCCAAATACTGAATACAGAAACCAAAGTAGGATGTCCCTGTATTCTCATCTCTCTCTATTTTTGCATGTCGTTTATGAAACGTTTCCAAAGAGCTGCTGGAGAGTTGTTGAATATGTTGCCTTTTCCATGCTTTGGAAAATTATACTTGACAGATATTGAAGTGGAATCATCAGCAGTTGGTGTTTTTGACCTTTTACACGTAGTTGCCATCACTTAATTAATTTTGGGTGTTTTTTTTAATTAAAAATGTGCGGTCTTACAGCATAATGAATAGTTCAAAAAGCAAAAAAGAGAGTCAGTTTATGAGGTAAACTGTCTGCTCGCTGCTCCACTGGTTGCTGCCTGCTCCACAAATGTGATTGATGACATACTGATTTTATTCTCTCCACAAACAAAAAGCTCCTGGTCATATGATTTGACAAATAAAAAAAAAAAAAAAAAAAAAAAGAAAGAAAAAAAAAGAAAAAAGAAGAAAAAAAAGAAAAAAGAACAAAAAAAAAGTGTATTTTCTTTATCACTTACCTAATAACCTTTAGATTCCTTTTTGTTAGCATTCAAGTAGCTTCTAGTATCCCTGTGTAGCACCACATCTCAAAAATGTACTTTACTGTGCTTGGTTTTGCAAGAGACCAGATATTATCCCTACTGTTCAGACAAAGAACTTGGCCAGCCCTTATTCACTTAATGTAATATAAAGCTTCTTAGTATGTGGCTCAGTGTCAAGGCCTGGTCCATGATAAGCACATAGAGATGTTGTTTTTCAGTGATTCAAGGATAGATAGAATGAAACATCATTTTGCTTTTTCTAAACAATAGAAAATTATTAATGAATAGAATTAATGAGTAGAAAATTATAAATACACTCTGCTGTGGTGCTACCGAGCCCTACTGGATAGCATACGCTACTCTAATTCTGTGAGGGATATGAAGGTTTCCGTTGACTGCTCACAAATATAATCCCTCTCTATAGGGTTGTGATAATTTGACCACGGCTAAAAAATGCTGAACCAAAGTTCTGTATAAACCACACCAATAGCAAAATTATTTTTTTATATTCACATTCTGTCATTTCTTTATTTTTCCAAAGCCACACAAAACTTCTTGCTTGGTATTTTTCAATTTTCTGAAGATATTTATTAATTTTTGTTATTTTAAACAATTTAATAATGTTTATCCCTTTCTGGTTCTGCAGTGCTGTTGCTTGCATTTCCATAGCACACGGGAGTCACTGCGAGAGACCAGACTGACATGCTTCAGGATGCACTTTCATTAGCCTCTTTCCAGAAAGGAGTCAGAATGACACTGCTACTTCTCAATCTCCCTCACTTTTCACTTTTTAACTTTTTAAAAATCGGTGCCTGGCTGTTGTTGACAATGTAGATGTTCTTCCATTCCTTTCACTGCTTTCATGTTGATTTCACAGAATTGTCAGTCTTTACAGACAACAGCTTCACACAAGCAGTGGCAAGGAGAGATTTCAGTGGCTACAAGTGCTTCTACTTTTCATTACACCATCTCATCATAATGTGCATATTTGCAAAGTCACAATACAAATACATCAAAATCAGATGTTGAATCAGTTACAGTTCAGGGCCTGAAAGAAGCATCAATTCAGAGGCAGAGTTCTGATGCAGTTACATGGTATCTTTCAGGAATCTACCCTGTCATCTAATTATCTTCCCTTCTTTCCTTACTTTCATCCGATTCTCCCATCCTCCCCGAATAATGACCCCTAACACCTTTCCATACACAATATACTGGAAAAATGTACAGTGTAAACATTCAAATCCTGGCAAATAATTCCTGCAGTAATAAATCATGCACAAGGTGGCTATGAAATAAAAATTAAGTAGAATAAAGTATTACTGAGAAATACTAAGTACTGCATATACCCAGCAAAAAGAAATTACAACCTGTATGGGAACAGTAACTTCAAATTTTCTGACATCTGTACGTTTATAATCGTCTGATGTTGGATGTTTTGCATTAATATATTTATGGTTCAGAGAAACCACACTAAGATCAAAAAATGTTCATCCTGCATAATAATTTCATCAGGAACAAAGACAATAAAAGGTATTTGTGTTAGCTTGTAAAAAAATTAAATTCAGTTATGAAGTCTTATGCTTTACAAGAGATACTCAACTTTTCAAGCAAAAATAGTAAAGGGCTGTCTCTGTTGGAGGGAAGATAAAACGATACAATTAACCTGCTAGGAACAATTATGCTGATTCATGTTGTAAACACCATTACAATGCATGCCCACCAGAAAATGTAGATGTATGACATTTAATGCATCAAATGTAGCTTTGTCACTGCCTTATCTATGGGGAAAAGCGCCTTGCACACATCCCCCAGGAGAGAAAAATAACCAGTTAAAACCTTTTCAAAAATACCTCTCATTTATATCTTGAAAAACAAATTTAAGTTGAAGAAAGTACTATTTCAGAATTTTCCTTCCAGCATTTCACTAGGCCCTGTACACAGAGTTCATTGCAGTTTTGTAAAACCTGCCATTGTGCCACCTTATCTAATCACAGTCACATGAATAGAAGCTTTGAAATTTATTTTGATCACATAGTCAGCATGAACCCTGAATAAGGAAAATGTGTAATTGCATAGCTCAGGGGCAGATCTGGGTATGCACTGTGACCCAGAAAGTTTTATTTCAGTCCCCTGCATCGTCCTTGCAGTGGGAGTAGCTGGATCCCAGCACGCACCAGGGGGTACATAAATACCCTCCTGACAGCACAGCTGCTGTGAGGAGAGTGTTGGGGGTCAGAGTCACGGTGGTCCCTAATTTCTGCCTCCTTTCACCTTCCTCCATTAGCTTGCATAGTTGCAGCAGACTGAGAAAATAGTGCCTCAAAGGTGGCTGCTCTTTTTTCCCCATGTCTAGCGCCAGCAACAAAATCAGCCTTATGTTGCGCCCCCATCTTCAGAGGCATTGAGGCAAAAAATTCAGCCCTTGGCATTGTGTGTTTGTATATCTAAGAAGAAGGGGTATATTTCCATGCAATTAGATTATCCCTACTCTTAATGTAACTGATTTCTCATGTGCAACCCACTGAAGAAAAAAAAAAAAATCAGTCCTGACACTCAACGTTTTCCAAGAACTGTCTCTGCATTTAGTATCCCAGAAAAGGATGGGGTGAGGTAGAGGGGAGGTGATAATCTACAGAATACATAATGTAGCAATGTCACAGCTTGTTTTTCCCCCTGCTAAGAGGGCATATAACCAGCAGAGTCTAACCTACAATGCAAATTTTCTGTCTGCAGTTAGTTTTACCTTAAGGCAGAGGAAAGAAATCTTCTTATTATAATATTATACCACTGACACCATAACTAAGATTGAAAAAGGCTATAACTGGCGTAAATGACTCCAAATAAGGTTCCTTACTCTTTTCAAATTGCTATTCAAAATGCAGTGCCAGAAGGATATTAACTCTTTGAGGAATAATTGCTTCGCCTACCTGAGGCTAAATATATTGGGCCAAAGCCTTTCCTGGTTCACAAAGTTCAATTTAAACTAAAAGAACTGCGTCTTTCACAGACCTCACACAAGACAGAAACAGAAGAGAAAGCTAAGGGTGATCTTATTGCTCTCTTCAACTACATAATTGAAGGGTATAAAGGAGATATAACCTTTGTAAGTGGTTGTGCACAGTAAAAGGAAGAAAGGCCCAAACACAGAACTTCCAATTCTAACAATAAAAATGATCAGAAGAAGAGGTGTCCCAGAGCAGATCTGGAATCCACAGCCTTGGAGATGCTAAAAATCTGTTTAGACAAGGGTTTGAGCAACCTTCTCTAAGGCTAAAGCTGTCCCTTACATTCAGGTAGGAATTTAGTTAGATGACATCCAGAGGTACAACACAAATTGTGATTCTATGATTTTAGCAGGGCTATAGTCTGGTTTATTTATTGACTCAAATGTGCATTTCAGCCTGGCACTGCCCTCATTGCAAAACTACTCCCCATCCTTGTTCTTTGTATCATGCCAGCTAAGCCTCTGTGACTCTGGACTACAGCATCCCTATGGGGTTTGGGTAAATTATCTTCAGAAAAGCCATGTAAGCATGGACAGACTTTTACTTATCATTGTTGAGACGATATGCTGTATATGCAGACTAAAATACGGCTTTAGCAAGAGTTTTTGATCAAACAGAAATCTGATTCATAAAACTTCTGCTGCGCTTATTTGTTTGATATAAATTTGTGTTCTGTGCCTGGTAAACCATGCATTTGTTTAGTATGTATGTGTGACAAGAGATGCTTAACTGCAAGTACCCTTGGTTACAGGCAAAGAGCAGAAAATCTACGCCCCATGTATGGCAGAATGCCCAGGTAGATGAACACAGTCAATCCATCTGGCCTTATAACCCCTCAGCACTCATTGAGTCAGACTGACAGGAATGGTAGGAGGTGCCGCATTTCTTCAGCATTTATGTGCTATCAGTCGGAAACATGGCGCTTTACAGTGGTAATTGAAAGAAAAGGGAGGAGGGAACTAGAGAGAGAAAGAATGTTATGTCAGACTTTCTGTCCCTGGATAGTAACACAGTCTCTCTTCCTCTCTTTTTATCTGTAGTCCTGGTTTTTAAAACTACATCAAGTTTGATGACGTAAAGAAACTCATATAAATAGACAGAATACCTAAACAAACAATCCAAGATAAAAAGTACAGGAGCTATAGTATCTTCTCAATGAAGATATAAGTTTTCTCTTTTATAGTAACTGAAGGCTTCAAGAGAATTTGCAACCAAACAGGACTTTTTGTTCATTCATTTGTAGATTTGGTTTGGTGGTTGTTTTGTTCGGTATGCTTAATCCCAGTTTCTCATTTTAAAACTACAACTGGGGCGGGCTGGTCTCAAGAATCAGCTGAAAGGAGAATTATACTTCCTTTAACTGAGATACAGGTTCTTTCATTAACTCTCACAATGTAACCTGCACACGAGCATGTTCACAAATGAATGTCTTCTTTCTAGCCAATAAATGTCTTACTTCTAGCAATTGTTTGTAGGTTCTTGATGTGAACAACTGCTTTGGTTGTTATGATTGCTTGTAATTGCATTATTTGTTATTAGGTTGTTGCTACAAAGTACTTTGTTGAGACACTGAAAGTCTGAAATTACAATTCCAAATAAACTTACAAAAAGTAGACTTTGGCCTATTTAGGAGCCTGGTTGACAGAGTTCCTTGGGAGGGAGTCATGAAGGGCAAAGGAGCCTGGGAAATCCAGACATTCTTCAAGAAGGAATTCTTAAAGGTGCAGGAGTAAGCCATTCACATCTGCTGAAAGATGGGCCAGTGGGGAATAAGACTGGCATGGCTGAACAGAGGGCTTTGGCTGAGACTCAGGAAAAAATTGAGAATTGATAATATTTGGAGGAAGGGACAGGCTGTTGTGAGGTTATACAGGGAGTAAATTAGAAGGGACAAAGCCCAAATAGAACGTTAGCTGGTTACTGACGTAAAAGACAGTAAAAACTGTTTCTATGAATACATTAGCAACTTGGTCATGAGGCATGTGGAGAAGGCTGAGGTGCTCAACAACTTCTTCGCCTCAGTCTTCACTGTTTAGGGTTCTAGTCACCCTGCCAATATTGCAGAAAGCAATGGTAAGAACTGGGAGAAAAAGAACTGTAGCTTTGCATTCCATGAAATGTGAACTGGGAATACATGTGAACACAGTAGATAAAGGGTTGATACATGTTTTGAAGACTTCTGAATGGAAAATTATTTACTTCTCATTTTAGTGGAAGATGAAGAAATGTCCAGTCTACCATGTGCAAATATACCATATGGTAATAGTCCCAGAATGTCTTAAACACTTTTAATTCAAATACCTTTAAATAGGTTTCTTCCAGATCTGTCTCAAAGCAATGTAGTATTTGCCAATATATCACAAATATTAGCCTTTTAGATAACTGCTAAGAATATAGCACAGATACTCTCTGCTAAGCCATACAGATATGTAAGACATGATAAAAACATCAGAGATCTATGAAAAACTCTGTTTTACAACTTCACTGAAAGTGATTTCATATTTTTAGGCTCATTTCCTTTTTTATATATGTTTATGTCTTGTTACATTTGAAATATGGCCTTTTTTTTTCAGCTACCAGAAAGAGAGTAATTTGTCTCTCCGTTTTGTTTTTTCATTAGACACTTTAAGCATTTGGTACAGTACTCACAGAACTTTTATTGCTGTAGTTCAGAAAATAAGATCCTATTTCTTATGGTGGACATACTGATTGATCATGGAAGAAACCCCAACTGTGTTAACTACAATGTGCATACAAACATTTTTTTCCCTACATATTTGAATAACTTTTTCACTCGATTGTAAAAGAATTTGCAGTAACTTAAAGACTGTCAGAGAACCAATATACAAAGTCTCTTTCACTGCTACCACTTAGGCAAAGCAACAACAAATGACACAGAAATGTCTACACATGTCCTTCTACCATTCCATCGTTTATAATTTTATTGCTCCCAAACCCAATAATTTGCACTGTTCAAAAAGTAGCTTAATATTTAGCTTGAAGCATTTGAGTGTTTCAATTTTCCATGCAAACATTAGCCAGCTGTACTAGCTCAATGGCATCACCTGAAGGGGAGTTTTACAAGCTAACAGCAGGGAACACTGAAGCTGCTCCCTGTGAGGAAAATTTATGTGATTCAACTTGAGAATCATAATGAAATGTTGGTTCCCCTCAAAAACTAGAATTTCACTTCACTTTGTCATTAATTTTAAGAACAATTTATTAGCTTTATGGTAGTTTTTCATTACAGAGTTAAAGACTGATTACTTTTCACTGTTTGTTTTGCTGAAATATCTTCTTTGTATAGCTTATCTTAAAGCTCTAAGGCCTACTGCCACCTGGGATAAATTACCACAGTCCTACTACAGTGAATACAATTGGACAAATTATCCATGAGAAAATCTGGCCAGAGAATTTTGAGAGAGACAAGCTTTATGTCGTTTTATTTGAGAGTTGTTTCCAATATTTTTACTTTACAGCATATAATTTTTGACACTGAACAAAACAAAGTCCAATCCATCCAGTACCCTACCTATTACCATATGCAGCACCAGCTGCTTCACAAAAAGGCCAAAAAGCAGTTGCTACGTATTAGACTCTCTGTCATTTTTATTATACTCACTCAAATATTGGCTTAAAATCTGACATGAGCTGTTGTCTTCCTTGTTCTTCTTTGGCTTTACTAGTATAACCTAAGATATTGTTACTCACAGCAATCGCCAATGGATAATTGAAGAATGCTGTAGTTCTGCCTGCAGCAATATCCTGCCTTCAGCAATAAGTGGCATTTTCATGGTATAATTTAAAAACTGTAAACAAAATTCTTCATGAGTTTTGAAATGGCAACATTTCTATGGCCTTTTCAATCCACAATATGTATGGATCTACTGTACCTCTGTTTATATGCACTCACATGTAGAAAGAGAACACCTGGCCTCTTGTAACAATAGGCTTATTTATTTTCTTTCTCCGGTATTTCGTTATGAATTTCCCCTGAATCATTTCAAAGGCATTGAACAAAATCTAAAGCAGTCTATCCCTAAGGATTCCCTCAGTAGCTTCCTTTCCCTCCATGAAACCCTGATAGTCCTGTAGTTTTAATGTCTTACATTTGCCAGTATCTGGATTCATCCAACTAGGCATTTTCTGAGTCTAGGGCTCTAGTCCTTGATTTTTATTTTTTTACACTTTAAAATATTGTTCTAAGTAATTTTCTTTAGGAGTTTTGATTCTTAAATTCCCAATCTTGTTAGCAGCTCTTTTCTTACCAAATAAAAGTAATAGTATGACATCTTTTAACTTTTCTTTTCACTTAATTTACTGAAGTCCTTTGGCTATTAAGATTCTATCCTTGAGTGAAACTTCTGCCCTCTGCATTTTAAGGCCTTAGTTTGCACTCTATTATCTGATTTGTTAGAAAAGAAACATAGTTGCTTTTTTTTTTTCCTGCTAAGTATCAAATCCAAGTGTTATATAATTTGCAGAGACAGCAAGGAAAGATAAACAAAATGGATTATTAAATGTTACTAGCACCAGAAACTAAAATGCAATGTTCACTATGAAGCATACATAACCATTGTACTAACTCGTGGGAATGTAAAGCTGAGGGGAGTTAGCAGCAGCTTGAATGAAAGATCAGAAATTAAGGTCTAGATTGATCTGCTTAACCCAAAGTATTCCATCATCTATTAAGTAAAAAATGAAGTATGTTACTAGTTGTTGAAAGATGCAACAGTTCAACCTGACATGCAATAAAATATCTTAATTTGAGTGAGTCTGAATTTCCCAGAGTTGACTAGCTGCAAATGAAGAATATTTCAACAAGTCTCTGGCATACAATTCTCCAATTTGCTATCAGCCAGACTTTGCAAGCAGTTTCAGAGACATATAGCTTCCTTGATAAAAAGGCAAACTACTGTGTGCCTATCATTAAACTGAAAATATATTTGAAAAAGTTCTTCACATCCAGTACAATTCCTTTGTTCTTTTTCAGTTGTTTCTCTGCATAAAAGCAGTGCCAAACAATGGCTCTACCTGCATCCGAGCATTGGGGAAAAAAAAATCAATTGTTTATAGGCCACTACTATTTTTTCTTTGTTCAAGCTGTGTCATAGTCCATAAAGAAATAATCCATCACTGCTATATATTTGCTCCACAGCTGTGACAATAAATTCCTCATGTTGTTCTCATCTTACCCTGCGTAGCTCCGCTGACTTTGCTGGAGTTACTCCTGATTTTCATCACTGTCAGTGAAAGCAGAATCAGGCTGAAGGAACAGCCACTGCTGTGTGCACTCTATGAAGTGTATCTATGAATCACAGTGTGTTTTAAAAGCTTTGTTCCTCTTATTTTATTAATTGAAAAACAATTCAGCTAGGATTTATTTTTTAGCCCCAAATGGTCTTTTCAATTCAGAAAAGACAAGACATGCACATACATTAGTTATGCAGTAAAAATGTTTATCATTTGTAGTGCTGATATTAACTCATTACATACAGTATTTTACGTTGATATGAGCTGCTCTAAATATCCTGTCACATAAACCAGGGATACAGCAAGCCTAATCCTATGACAGAAAGATTATGTTACACAAAATATAAACAGGGATAAGAAAATTCACCTTAAATATTTATGTCTTTGCACTTGCAGTTTTCTATTTTTATAAATCCATTAAGTCTCAACAGAGATCGTTAATACATTATTTTCATTTCAAATACTTTGCTTGAAAATTCAAGTAGATGTATGATTCCAAGTAAAGCCAAACTAAATTAATATATTGTCATTTCTAATATAATAAACCATGAGGAAAAAAATGAAAGGTTGTAATATGCACTTCTGTTTAGATGAGTTTAAGATTGTAGTGTTTTAAGAGATAACATTGAACCACTACCATATGAAGGTTAATACTCACTTGTCAAATGTACTGTAAACCTCAATGGGCTGAAGACTGACAAAACGATATATAAGGCCTTGTATTTTCATGATCGTTTATGACAATTAAATGCAGAACTGGTATAAAGTGTTTTAATTCAGACCAATAATATTAAACCTTCCTTTTGCACTCATTCTAATAGATGTAATTGGAGAAGACTGAGAGGGGATCTCATAAACACTTATAAATATCTAAAGGGTGGATGTCAAGAGGATGGTGCAACTCTTCTCAGTGGTGCCCAGTGACAGGACAAGGGGCAACAGGCACAAATTGGAACAGAGGAAGTTCCACCTGGACATGACAAAAACCTTCTTCGCTGTGAGGGTGACAGAGCCCTGGGCCAGGCTGCCCAGAGAGTCTGTGGTGTCTCCTTCTCTGGAGATATTCAAAACCCACTTGGATGTGATCCTGTGCAACCTGCTGTAGGTGATGCTGCTTTAGCAGGGGGTTAGGACCACATGATCACCAGAGGTCCCGTCCAACCCCAACTGTTCTGTGAATTACTGTTCAGGTCTATAGAGACAAAAACATCACATGGAAAAGAGGTGTGTTCTCAGCCTGAGTTAGCAAAGTCAAACTAAGCTGAGGTGAAATTCTAAGGAGTATTTCTGTTGACCGGTATAGGGCAAAATAAAATCTAAAGCACATGCATGTGCACACATATGTATGCACATACCTACTTATGCATACATACACATGTACACACACTTTTATAATGGTAAGTGAAAGAGTCCCTGGACTGTATCCTAACTGTAAAACCAGCCTTCCCTCAGTGGGGATTCCCTAGCTTGAGGTTAGAAAAAGCTGCGAGCTCCTGGCACAGTAGTCATGTCAGAAGGGGTCCTTGGGAACCAGCCTTTAGATGATATATGCGTAAATGCTTCTTTTGTTGCTTTTGATGACAGCTGGGAATCTAGTCCATTTATTGAGTTATTCACAGACATTTTTAAAAGCTAAAGGATGGAGAAAGTTTACTGCTATGGTCAGTACATATTTATTACTATAGATTTTTTAAAAATATATATCTTTTCTGTGAAAGACTCTCCATAAGCTCTCATATAAAGTACATAAGAAATGACAATGCTGAATTGAAATTCTTACTTTATTACCTAGAAAGTAAGCTATTCTGTTTTGCAATACACTCTGTACCAGTATCACTCATAACCAGTAAGAACTCAATATGCCCAAGACAGTAATGTCCTCTCCTTGTGCTTCGGTTATAGGATGATAGAGAAAATGGTGTTTGCTCAGAGCCCAGAAATACCATTCCTGAGACTTCATACAGAACGTGCCTTTCCAACTTTTGCCAAGGGTGACCTCTGGCTGGGAATGCAGCGAGTAAACTCACTAGTGATGCCAGGCTGGCATGGGCTGCTTCTGCCCAGTTTATGAAAAATATGACATCTATGGTAAAGGAGGTACCACGATTCTGGCAAACCCATCTCCCATTTACAGGAACCTTGTTATCTAAAAGACAGAAAGTCAAAGAGAACATGGGAGAAGGGTATGATCCCAGTGAATTGCACTATTAGCAACTGTAGATTTCATTGGATCTTTTGCAGGGTTTTGGTTTTTGGGGTGGTTTGGTGGGGTCTTTTGGTAGGAATTTGATAACCAAAGTTTCAAAATCATTGCTTGAAATTGAAAAAAAACCACAACAACAACCTACATGAGTAATAAAAAATTTAAATATTTAAAGATAACAAAATATACCTGGATATTTGTTTTGTCCCCTAGTTTCTAAGCCACTGTAGTGTCTGGGGTAATAAGGGGAGCAGAAATTTCCTTTTTTATATATCCTTTTTGGATACAAAGGAATGCTGAGAACCTCACAACCGCACCTGACTCTTCAAGCCAGACACTCAAGGAAAAAAAACCCACTCAATGCTGTTAGCTTTGCAATAGAGTCTTGTGGCTTTGCAACATGGGGTGAGATGAAGCAGTACGAAGTCAAGAAAAAGCAGTTTTGACTACAGCAAGCTAAAATGAGAACTGACTATTTCAAAGCTCCAAGGAGGCCCATCTTTACATGCCATGTAGCTAGTTGTGGCAAGAAGAGATTAAAGGGTCTTTTTTTCTTGTTTACAGCAATGCTGTTTATCAAATTATAACAGATTTAGTGTTTGGGCACAATGATATTCCAAACTGTAAAATCTATATGGATCAGACTATACTTTGCATTGTTTTTTATACCAGAATCTGAAAGAAGGAAGGAAAAATAATCTGGAAAAAATACCTGACAGCATTACACAGCTTAAAAAGCTTCAGGTCCTATTCTTCATATTGGACAGTCTGATCTCAAGAAGCCATGGGTAAATCCATCTAATAGGATTTTTTGTTAAGTAGGTCAAATTTTATAATTCCTTTCTCTGCCAGAGGTTGGATTTTTCTTCACAAGGCAGATAACTTTTAGGCCTTCAGAAACTGCCCCTTTACTAGAAATGGAGCAGAGAACCAGAAGGAATTTAGAGGTTTGTATGAAGTAGCTCTTTCAGACATATTATTTTGTCATAATCACGGTATTAACAGTGAAGCAGATGGAAGATGGTCCTGAAAAAAATAAGATTCTTTTGATGGATGTATCAAGCCAGGTGAGCATTTTGGCCAGGACAAAGGCGGCATGCAATACGTTATCTAAAACATTTTCTTTCTCTCACACCTCCTATCAGGGCTTTATGCAGTTCATTACCACTGACCTCTCTGTTACCATCACAGCCACTGTGGAATAATGCCTTTTTAATAAAAGCAGTGGGTATATTATGTGATAAAAAGGAACACCATGTGGTGTGTATATATGCAACTCACATGATCAGGGCAGAACAAGGCCAATGCATGGCCACTGACAGGTGGACAGCAAAGTGTTAGAACATGCTTACATTTCTATGAAGAGGTTTGCCTTTTGCTACATGAACAGTACAAGCTCTCTCAGAATCTCCACAATGGTATTTAGGGATGCCCAGGCAGGAGGTGGTGCCCTTCTTTCCAGACAATGGACTAAAGATGCAGGCTGCAGAATCAGAAACAGAGCTGCAGAACTGCTGCTTTAAAGGCTTCATGTCCAGGGGAAAACCAAATGCATTGCAGAGAGCTGAAGGTAAGAAAGGTTGCCATCCAAATATGAAGTTCATGACTGACATGTTTACTAGAAGAGAGACAAGACAGAAGGGAAGGGAGAAGCTCAGTATCCCAGGTTACGTAGATGTTCCCCAGAGCATGGGGAAGGAAAGCATGACACCCAGACAAAGCAGGACACCAGTAGCTGTCACTGGAATAAATGATGCTGGTTGCAGAAATGGGCACCACAACTGCCTGGGGCAAGATGACTCCTTTTTCCCTGGTCTGCACAGCACCATGCAGCTTGCAGGTCTCTGTAGATTAAAAGCCAAACTTTCCTATTTGAACAAAAGCTTCTTTTTTAAACCTAACAGAAATGCTTGGCAGCACTTCTTAAAGGTATGATACTAACTGAGCACGGCCATCCCTAAGTATCTTCCACTATTCACTTTTGACAGTTCATCTCAATGCTTTAAGATCTTTGAGCAAAAAGGATGAAACAATATGAAAGAAAGAGAATCAGAGAAGATAAGCCCACATCACAGTGGGAAGCATCTGCTGAAGTTATAGGAGGCACGTATTTTTCAGACATTATTCAGGTTTAGCAGTTTCTCCCTAATGGTTTAACCTCCACTCAAACCCTCAAATTGTTTTAACTCTTCTGTTTTCCAGTCTAAAAATGAAAAACTCCACTCTAAACATGGATGTCCTCAGAGAAGGCAACATCAGCTATTCTGCCTGGCACACACAGACACAGGTTTTAGCCCAGGTTAGGGCTCCCATCAGAGGGTGGGGGCGTCCTGGGCCTTGGGCTGGGCTGCCTTTGTGCAAAACTACAGAGGGGCTGCAAGGATGCGAACCATGCTGCCCTTTCCCGGCTGCCTTCATGGGCATGGGGGGAAGGCTGTGGCCACTTGCCAGCTCTGGCTGGAGTCTATTCACTTTGCACGAGCTGAGCAGCACAATGTGGAGTGTAAAATTTGGATTAAAGGTTTTTAAATGTTTAAAGCCACAAAGGCAAATGGGTAGCCTGGATAAATGGTGTGGCCTGCCCTGACACACTTCTCAGCCGTGGGGGTGTAAGATATCCTTCTCATTATCCTGGACAGGAGCTGAAAAATTACATAATGCTGGAGGAACAGGACACAGGGGCATTTGGGTTACTTTCGAGATGATTCAGATCTTGTTATTAATTCTCTCTACTTGGCAGAATGTTTAAAAGCTGGCAAAGGAGCATTAACATTGCTGGCAGAGCATAGCTACAGCTGCATAGGTGGGAAGAAGTCAGCAAGTAGCTTTTTCCAGCCTGGTGAGGAGGGATAAGGAGCAGGAAAGAGTACTAGCCCCACATCCCAGCAACGAAACCACGCAACAGAACTCAAAAGCAGGTGGGTTAAAAAACGTTCATGCGTTCAGTCCTAGCAGGTTGACACAAGGCAACGAAGCATATCATATGTTGGTATTTGGCCTCTCTACACAACATATGTCCTTTTCACAGGTTGGGCAGAGAGGATGAACAATTGATTCAACAGCTAGAAAAAAAGCTGAGAGTCAGAAAAAACCTGGAGGTGGTCCAATGTGTAGTATGTATTTCATAAGTGTAAGTGTAAGAAAGAGAGTTAATCCTCTCCACAGTTCTTTTCAGCAGGTGTTTATCCTTTTTGGCATTGACAGCAATATTTTGTAGCAACACAGCAGACATGCAGAACAAAATTCCTTTCCACACTTGCAAAAAATAATTACCCCTTATGTGACTTACAGCTGCTCTAGTCATTCATCAATGCTGTTGTCCTCTTTCTCCAAACCAACATTATGGAAGTATTACTTCTGGAATTTACTGAGAAAACTGCATAATCTCCAAGTTGACTCTTTAAGAGAGTGACCAGGGTGCTACACTGGCTTCCTTTAAAAGCACTCATTGATAAGGAAGATGCTTTCTTATGAACACGAACAGAAAAGCCTCAGAGAAAATACTATGTGTTGTTTTGATGCTAAGATGATACACACCATTGAAAAAAGCCTGAAAAAACCAAGAATCAGTGCGCAAGTAAAATTAAAACACACCCTTCACTCACCAACAGATTTTGCTCTGGCAAAAAGTTTGTGTCCCTTCTCATATGCAGAGAGAAACATGAGGACATCTGCAAGGACAAGGTCACCACCAAAGCCAGTGTTTCCTCAGTGTAGGTGAGGTCAACCTCTCCCTGAAACAACTGAAATAGCTCAGGTAACTCAGCATATGCCTTTGAGCTAAGCACTTCCCCGTGTAGCACCTTGAATATAGCTCTACAAAACTATCAACTGCAAGAAAAAAGGGGTAAGTATCTAAGCTCTTTGTCTGGAAAAAGCTGAAATTAGGCTTGTCCTGGTAATGACCTTCTAGCAAAGACACATGGATTCATAAATCCTGAATGAGGACAGAGTATGGGGTCTGTCCTGTGTATCGCAAAACTGAAGCAGTTTGACATTTAAACACAGCGGCCCGGATTCAGGATGCAGTCAGTAGGTTATGCTGAGCTGCTTTATCTGAGGATCTGAACCTGCATATCCTTATGCGTGGAAGCGTTCCCCACCCCTCCCCTGAATCCACTTACATTAACTGCACTATGACCCTGGTTTTCACATTTGCTAAAAACATTTTATCTTCCAAAGAAATTGCAATATTAATTGAAATATTGTACTTTATTTTTTGGCCAGCTGGAGTTTGATGTGAACTGCAGATTCAATAAACCTGCATCACTTTATGTTAAATAAATAACAAAATTGAAAAGGCTGCGAATATGAGACATTATATTTCACATATTTTGGGTATTTTAGGACAGTAATGTACAAAGTAAAATGGACGCTTCATAGCAGCAATATTTTCCAATGATCTCTAACTTCATTAGGCATTCTCAGTACATCCAGAAGAGTAGTGTAAATAAAATACACTGTTTTCTGATGAGCTTTGATGAGCAGATGTTCGGGGTTTTTGTTGATTCATGTCTGGGATGTTTTTAAAACTTTTCTGCTTGTGTTCCATTTCCTGTTGAGGGAATTCAGAATGACCCAGATGGAAAGGGACAATTGTGACTGTGTCTGCCTGGATGTCGCCCAGGCCAGCAGCTGTGCGGTGGCCACCCTAACGTGCCCGACTTGCGGGAGGAGAAATTACGTAATCTGGCGCTTAAACTACTTGTGAATTCAGCTCTTGGTGCAGACGAAATACTGCACCTCTATGCATCTCCCATTATCACTTCTGTCTGGTTGCCTGGAAGTGCGTTTGAGGATACAAATAATGCACTTGGTGAACCTCTCTGTTTGCTGTTTGGCAATACATGCACGTGAAGCCTGTACACATTTTTAGCAGCAATAAAGCAAGTAAATGAAAACTTGAATTCTTCCCCTTTCTAAACTGATTTAGAACAAGAATAAATCAATACCTGTTTTTCCGGTTTGTTTTTTGTTTTTGTCTTTTTTTTACTGCCTTTAGTTTCATTCAAGCAAGAGTTTTGATGCATTAAAATATATTGGCAATTATTTGCTTACCATGGAAACAAAATAGCACTTTTTCCCCCATGGGAGCCACAGACATAGAACAATTTAAAGTCAGATAACATGTTTTTGAATTTTTTCAAGCGAAAAACCTTAATCTGTGACAACCGTGAATGTCAGAGACAAAAATAGAAGGCAATGGGATGTTCCCAGGTTCTCAAATAATGTGCGAGGGCTGAAAATTAATCAGGTTTGCTGGAATGTACAGATAGAATAGGAAAGTGTGGAAAAGGGAGTAGAAGAAGGTGTAAGGAAAAAGCCAATCCTAATTGACCAAAGTGGAAAAGAAATGTGGAACGAAGCAAATAAATGTGGGCAAACATGTGAAAGCAGGAATGCAGAAGTAGATCCTGAGGTGATTCATGAGATATACGGTAGTTGAAGATAATTAAACCTCCCTGCAGCAGTGGAAACGTGAGCAATAAAATAGATAAAACCAGTTTTGGGAGGCCCTATCAAACTGTTTCTGAAGCGACAGAAGATAAAGTCGCTACAGTTGTATACACAGTCCATGACGCAGACATGGGATTAGGAACCCATAAATTGATATTCTGATACAGAAGAGAACAAAATTTCCTCTTCTCATTTTTAAAATGAGAAAGATGCATCACATGAGGCTGGTTTGGGGATATTTCACAGAATAGTAGAAGTCCTGTGCAGAAAGGCACACTGTGAACATCACCCTTGGCTTCCCACAGAACCTAGACAGGGATTTTTATTGTGCCTCAAGTGGTTGTATTAGGAAATAACTGTCAGAATGCTTTGCTTATTTAAGCAGAAATTTGATGTGAAATAAGTCAAGCACAAGGCTCAACTTAAAAGCTACATACAATGATATACTGATCTTTTAAAACTTTTTTAAAGGAACACTTCTGAAGAAGGATATTCCTTTCTGAGTACAATAATTATTTGATAAAATTAGCTCAAAATTTTTTCCCTAAACTTTCTTTGACGAATAAATAAAAAAACTGTTTCATAGGAAAAGGCTAGCTTATAGTAACTGCCTCATTTTTATAGTCCTGTAAAAATGAGGAGACATACTAGCTGAACATTGTAAAAGAAGTTTGATTTTAAAATAATGCTAAAAGAGAATGCAAATACAAATTAGACAAATGAAAATAAAATATAAACTAAAATTATTGCTAGAACATTTTTCAGTGGCATGATCTAAACTTCTAAGACAAGAAGATTTCTGGTATTTAAATTATTTCAACAGTTCTGCATCCAGACAAAGCTAGGAAGTAGTAGGTGCAAATACATACATGCATGTATATATACACATACAAAATAATAAAAAGTCATCCACACCATCAACACAAACAAAAGGAGATCCCATCCTGGGGACAGGTCTAGGCTGGGCATAGTCACTTGTGTTTAAGGAAGGAGGTTCACGACCTCCTTTTACTATTAAACGTAAACTCTTTGCATTGCAAGTTTGGCAAAGCAGCACTATTTCATTACCAATAATTAAAGTTTCTTAAGAGTATTTTGAGTGCTTTAGACCTATTTGAAACTACCCTTGTTCTATTAAATACAGTACTTTGTTTTTTTTCAGGAAGGATTTATTTGAATAAAGAGGTATCTTAATGCCTTTCTTTTATCGTTTACTAACAAAGCAAACTGCTGTCTTTCCACTCGATGTCATTCACTGAAATCCAAACTATTTCATAAACAGCATCTCCAAACACATTTCTGTTATGCAGAACTTCTTTGAATAGCCTGCTTTAAAAAATCTGGATAATTTTCATGTGTTCAAGACTTGTTTACTACTGTCCATTTTTTGCAATTTGTACCTACACCTGCCACATGTTACTTAGTTTTCTTACTCTGAACTCCCTACAAAGGAAAATTAGCTCAAATAGCTTTTATGAAATAAAGTGTCAATACAGGACTTTCCAGAGTAACAACTGATTAGGGGAGGAAAGACCTCAGATGCAAGACCTTACTCCCAAGAACACTTCCTTCTTTTTTTTTTCCCAGTGATGTCTTAACATAAAACACATATTTGTTCCAGGGATCTAGACTATCAACCACAGTTTTGCATTCACTCCTCTCTTTGGTGACACTTTCATCACTTATTATGCCCAGATCTTCAAAATGACATTAAATATTCTGTTTGACACTTGCATTCCAAGTCAAACTGGAACAAAATGTATGTCTTTTACTAACAGGAAAACTTCCTGCAGCATCCAGGTGTGCATTAATATTAAAACCCACCAAGGTAGTAGTACAAAGAGGGATTTGGAGTCCTTAAGATTGAAGGACCCTTTGGTAACACTCTTTCCAATTGCAAAATGCTAAATACCTCAAACATTCACTGCAATTTTGGTAACAGAAGCAGCTGTTAATGCTATTATCTGTAAATACTAGTGCAGGAAACTCCCTGTACAGAGGCAGAAATAGCATCTGTAGTACTGTGATAAGTAGTCAATCATTTTAAAAGGATCTCTACACTTCCACCTCTCCTTTTGGAATCGACCAAAGACAAATTATTTGTAGAAATATATATGCAAATAAGATTCAGCTGTAATTAATGAGGGAAATGCAGAAACATACTCCATTTACAGGCAAAATGCATCTCAAAATAGTGACAATCTGAATACTTTGGAATACGATTGTTCACAGAGGCAGAAAATGTAGTCCTAACATTATAGATTGCAGAGATGATACAATGACAGTTCAATCAGCTGAATTAGGAATCTGCAACTCCAGCAATGCCCTTGAATACAAACACAGATTTACTTCACAGCATACTCTAATGCTGGATTACCTTTACTTCCTGCTGCAACTCCAGAGAAGTAATTCGTAATACATAAGGGATAAATCTGTCACTTGAAATATACCAAGGAGTGACAGTGAAGATTTAAATTAGTCTAATACAGTTTGACTCTTTTTTAAACAATAAGAGCATAAACAAGAGAATAGTAGGCTTTGAGATTTGTAAGTGTATATTTTGTTTATTTATTTTGATTTTTTAAAAGCCTGCTTTATACTGTATTAAAACTTGGAACATTCAACCGTACATAGATAATGCTCTCAAAAGACAAGCTAATTTTTCTAACTAAAAATGCATTTAGCAACAAATTGGCACAAGTATTTGTTTTACATTCAGTATTAAATTGGCACTATGTCTGGTCCCTGGCAGCATCGACTATACACCCCTTTGTTTGCTACCACTCTGTGCTCCAGCTCTAGAGCCAACACCTGTGGCCATATAAAAGGCTATGTACAGCAGCTGCGGGACTCAGATGTCCATGCTGAAATAAATTTCTAAAGCATAAGCATTTGGATGTGTGGCTGGCTTCCTCGACTGAGTCTTTTCAAGGTCTTCTTTGGAGGTCCACGTTGCTGGATGTTGTATGGATCAACTGTGTGCAGTGTTACTACTGACCAATGTGTAGTGGTAACATAGGACAGCCTCATACTTAGAAAAGATGCTCTTGGTTATTCTGGTATAAGGCTACCACAGTCCCTTCACTAAAGACTTTTTTTTTTTGCAGTTTTTATCAATCATGATACCACCAATATAAATATATGTAAGGAAGAGAAGACTCTATCCTAAAGATTAAAAGGAAAAGGTAGGTATCAGTAAGCCACAACATGAATTTCTGCTTAAAAATTTGCTCTCTGGAAGTCATTTACTTAATCCATGGAAAAGATGAATATATGTCCCATTAGCAAGTATAAACTACCTCCTCCTATTTGGGATCAAATAATCATAAGATTAATTTTTATAGCATACAGTACTTAGCATACAGAATGCAGATCTTTCATTATGGCTCATCAGTATGGGGCACTGGACTAAAATTCTACTCAGAGCAAAATGTACTCACACACTCAGGTGCAGTGTGAAGAAACATGCTCATAAACCATATTCGTAAATCATAAGAGCAACTGAACTTAACTTTACTATCAAGAAAATCTAGAGTTAAAAAGCCAGTGCAGAAGAATTTTTTTCCAGAAAAGCTGCTATACTATAAAGTCACTTCCTTTCTTAACTTCTTTGTTTAAAAGCTCTTAAATAAATGGAAATTGATATACCGAATTAAAGATCCAATGTCCCATTCGCAAGTAAGTAGAGAACGTGTGCAAGAAAAAGACATGCTTCCATTCAACAGAATGTGTTACATGTGCAGGTAACAGCAAATAACTGTGCCAGGTTCTGTAAATCACAGACTCACAGAATCACAGAATTGTAGGGGTTGGAAGGGACCTCGAGAGATCATCGGGTCCAGCTCCCCTGCCAAAGCAGGCTCCCTAGCTCATAGTGCACAGACAGGCGTCCAGACAAGTCTTGAATATCTCCAGAGAAGGAGACTCCACCACCTCCCTGGGCAGCCTATTCCAGTGCTCTGTCACACTCACTGTGAAAAAGTTCTTCCACATGTTGGTGCAGAACTTCCTGTGCTCCAATTTGCAGCCATTGCCCCTAGTCCTGTCCCCACAGGCCACTGAAAAGCGGCAGGCCAATTCCCCCTGCAACCCATGCCTAAAATATTTATAAACATTGATTAGGTCCCCCCTCAGTCTTCTTTTCCCCAGGCTGAACAGTCCCAGCTCTCTCAGCCTTTCCTCATAGGATAGATGTTCCAGGCCCTTCATCATCTTCGTAGCCCTTCTTTGGACTCTCTCAAGGAGGTACCTGTCTTTTTTATACCAGGGAGCCCAGAACTGGACACAATACTCCAGTTGGGGCCTGACCAATGCAGAGTAGAAGGGGAGGAGCACCTCCTTCTACCTGCTGGTCACACTCTTCCTGATGCATCCCAGGATCCCATTCGCTCTCTTAGCCACCAGGGCACACTGCTGGCTCATGGCCAACCTGTCATCAACCAGGACCCCCAGGTCCTTCTCAACAGAGCTCTTCACCAGCAGGTCAACCCCCAGCCTGTACTGATACATGTGGTTGTTCCTTCCCAGATGCAAGACTTTACACTGGCTTTTGTTGAATTTCATCTGGATTCTCCCTGCCCAGCTTTCCAGCCTGTCCAGGTCTCACTGGATGGCAGCGCAGTGTTCCTGCGTGTCAGCCACTCCTCCCAGCTTTGTATCATCGGCACTTGCTGAGGGTGGATGCTATTCCTTCATCAAGGTCATCAATGAAGATATTAAACAGGACTGGACCCAACACCGAGCCCTGAGGAACACCGCTAGTCACAGGCCTCCAGTCAGATTCTGCTCCACTCTCTGAGCTCAGTCCGACAGCCAGTTCTCAACCCACCCCACTGTCCACTCATCTATCCCATATTAGCTCAGCTTTTCTATCAGAACGTCATGGGAGACAGTGTCGAAAGCCTTGCTGAAGTCAAGGTAGATGACATCCACTGCTCTCCCTCCATCCACCCAGCCAGTGATGAGATCATAGAAGGCTATGAGATTGGTTGAGCATGATCTTCCCTTGATGAATCCATGCTGACTACTCCTCATGACCTTCTTCTCTTGGTATTATTAGAACCAGCCATCAGAAGTAGCAATGCTATTTGCAGTAGGATGTTGGAATATAAAAAAAACCCTATAGAGGTTATAGGCATACTCTTGAGTTACACATGTGCAAACCTGAGAGAAATGGTACTGAGAGAAGAATGAAGCTTTAAGGATTCTGCAATACTGTCACAAACGAATCATTAAAAATGGCAACGCTGATTCACTGGCATGACAACCTGAAAAGCAGTATTTTAAATTATCACAAATCTCTTGTCTTCTCTATGGTATCCACTAACCCAGAATAAAGGAAAGCGAATTCTTCAGACCACTAATTTACTGAGCAGCTTTCTGATTTATTTCTATGACACTTGCATATTAGGCTGTGCTGTAGAGTCCAAGTGTTTAGCTAGCTGACTAGAACACACAGAAAAGTTCTGATGTAACTTAGTCCAATCCACTTTTGATCAGCTTTTGATTTTTGTATCCATATTCTCTGTTAATTTCAACCTTGGTCTGATGTTCAATCATTTCAACCACGGAGAGGAGTACTTTTAATTAATGAAGCAATTTGAGAGCTTTTGGAAGATGTTCAGTGTAGTGAATTCTGAGCTCAGTATATGATGACCATGTTGGCTTACCATTATTGCTTCGCTTTGGTGGAAAGACAAGGGAGAAGTGGAAAGTCACAGTATCTTTACTGATGCTGATGTTAGGATCTAGCTGCGTTTTAGTTTCACGTGTGCACTTACTACCCGTACTTTCAAGCTGTTATCGCCTGCTGAGAAGATGAGGACAAGCTGGAATGTTGCTGGCATAATTATTAATGAGCGAACACTGGCAAAACAAAATTTGCAGCAAACTAATTATTGATGGATAAAGGAGATTGGTATATTCCATTAAAAACATCGAATTTACTATTACGGAGTATAAACAGAAGCAGATCATATGAAGGAGGTTGACAAACGTTCTACAGTTTCCATGCTCATTAATATTTGATAAAACAGCCTTTTCTCTATGTTTTGTGTATCAGATTCAGATCAGGCTGCACAAAATGACAACACAACTTTGGTAAAGAAAAACCATGGTAGTGCTTGGATCCCATTATGTATGACATGATTCACTGCCCGTGTACAGTGTTTGCTGAAGACAAACAGGGGTTTTTATCAAATGTAGTGAGGATTTTCTTCAGTTCACCTAGCATAACTGTCATCCAGTTCTTGGAATGTACTTGGGCTACCGAAACCCCAAACCAGTTTGACAATTGGATTTGATGAAACTACTATGAAATAGGTAATGTCTCACATGGTGAAAGCACTGATGGTTTTGATCTCAGCTATTTTAAAGACACAAAATATGGAAAAGTCCAAACCTACAGATGTTAGATAAACATTAGGAGACCAGGTTATCAGACGCTGTTTGTTTTCTGGAATACATCATGTCAATTTTTCTGCAATATCATGACAGTGCTGATCTTTGTTTCACAAAAGTTTGGTACTGAACTGCATGATACAGGTAAGAAGTTTTTGTTGTTAGTGGGCACAGTCATGAACTTCTGTTTCTCTTTTATTCTTGGACATTTTGCCACAGGTCGGTAGGATGAAAAATGCTTTGTGTGGGAATCCTTCCTGATTCTTCTGAACAATCAAAATGTAAAAAGAGCCCAAGACCAGGTGGATCACTGCAACTGAACAAAGTCAGATTCCCAACATAATCTCCTATATGATCCATCGCATAACAGTTGTTTCTCAGCCATACCTAAAGCACCCTGAGATATTCTAGCAGTTTATGGTAAGAGATGCATGTCTGTGCTTAAAACTGCAATGCAGAATAAAATTAATAACGAAACAGCAATTGGTGGCAAACCCCCCTTCCCTTTTTTTTTTTTGGCAGTAGGATGATGTTAAGTTCATCTGCAATTTGCTGTTTATTAGCAACATTTGTTTATTTTAATTTATTTCACGAAAAAGAGCCTGGACTCAGATTTTTTTATGCGGATAAGCATGTAGGCTATCTTTCTATATTGCTACTTGATTTAGTATGTCTAGCTCTTTCAATTGAGCTAGCTACTGAAATAACTTTCTGACTTGCTATTATATTATTACTCTTTTCATTATTAAGACATTGACAAATTTGTTCAGAAGCGCAATAAAAAATATGAAGTTTGATGTAGGTCCAATTTTTGCAGTTCCTAAATGCCCAGCAAATGATAACTTAACTTACTATTATAATTATAGTACTTCAACCCTATTTTACAGTGTTTTTATTTAAGTCATTTAGACTGTTTTTTATCTGATTTTTGAACAATAGAACATACTAAATGTTTTTACAAAGGTTATATATAATTGAATAGCAGTAATGTATTATTAAAAGTTGCTCTGTAATAGAAAATTATCTTTTCTGTGTCCCAAGAATTGTGAAGAAGCCATTCCCAGTTTCCTAAAGGAAAAAATTACATACATAGAAATCCTGAGGGGGCATAAGAGATCATCTGAGGTGGTATCACTGCAGTGAGGTGATATTACTGAGATGGTATTAAAGCAAATCACTGCAGGCATTTTCTACACACTTTAATACCTCTAGTGGTAAGAATTCCCACAGTCTCCTCAGATTATTCTAGCCTTATTGAAACATTTTTTTCCTTAAATCTGCCTTCCTGTAAAATAATTCTCATTCTCACCTTGATTTTAGTGGGTATAAAGAATAGTTGGTCTTGGTTCTTAACAGATGTAGATTAAGTCTCAATTCCTAAAGCTTTTTCTCGCAGGCCATGATTTTCTTCTTTCCGTATTCTTACTCTCCCCTGGACCCATGAAAGTTATATACGTGATACCTGTATGTGGTGGTCAGTGACCACAGAGCCATTCCACCAACAGATACTCAATGCTTGTTGTATGTTCATACTGAAGGCCTTTCATATAGCTGTGAACAGTACCTCACTGTTTTCAAAGAGCAAGGAAAAAGGGGTGGGGAATGCTGCCACTCTCAGGTCCTTTATGTGCCTTATCCACTTGATCTCACTCCACTTCCTCAGCTCCCTGGAAATCTTTTATCTTTCCTGTTGCAATAGAAGGTCTAACAGGTGACACAACAGCACAGCCATCTGGGAGAGAGCAATATTCGGCATTCATTTCTCACATGCATGATTCTTTTTCCTGAATTTCAAAATAATATTTACTTTATTGGAAATAGCATGGCTTGCTTAACTTACATTACTCCCCCCTACTTTGGTCTGGTGAGACCCCACCTGGAGTACTGCTTCCAACTCTGGGGTTCCCCAGTACAGGAAAGAAATGGAGCTCCTGGAGTGAGCCCAGAGGAGATGACAAAGAAAGTCGCCCTTCTCTGAGCTCTGTGGAGAAGGACCTGGGGGTCCTGGTTGATGACAGGTTGGCTATGAGCCAGCAGTGTGCCCTGGTGGCTAAGAGAGCCAATGGGAACCTGGGATGCATCAGGAAGAGTGTGTCCAGCAGGTCGAAGGAGGTGATCCTCCCCCTCGACTCTGCATTGGTCAGGCCCCACCTGGAGTGTTGTGTCCAGTTCTGGGCTCCCTGGTATAAAAAAGGCAGGGACCTTCTGGAGAGAGTCCAGAGAAGTTGATTAGGGGGCTGGAACATCTCCCCTATGAGGAAAGGTTGAGAGAGCTGGGTCTGTTCAGCCTGGAGAAAAGAAGACTTAGGGGGGACCTAATTAGTGTTTATAAATATCTTAGGCATGGGTTGCAGGGGGAATTGGCAGCCCCTTTTCAGTGGTCTGTGGGGACAGGACAAGGGGCAATGGCTGTAAGATGGAGCATAGGAAGTTCCACACCAACATGCGGAAGAACTTTTTCACAGTGAGGGTGACGGAGCAGTGGAATAGGCTGCCCAGGGAGGTGGTGGAGTCTCCTTCTCTGGAGATATTCAAGTCTCGTCTGGACGCCTATCTATGTAATATGAGATAGGGAGCCTGATTTGGCAGGGGGGTTGGACCCGATGATCTCTTGAGGTCCCTTCCAACCCCTACTATTCTGTGATTCTGTGAAATAGCTCTTCTATGAGTTGGGCTTGTTCAGCCTGGAGAAGAGAAGGTTCCGGGGTGACCTAATTGCAGTGTACCAATATTTAAAGGGGTTCTACAGGAAAGTGGGAGAGGGACTGTTCACCAGGGAGTGATAGGACAAGGGGCAATGGCTTCAAGCTGAAAAAGGGTAGGTTTAGGTTAGATGTTAGGAAGAAATTCTTTACCATGAGGATGGTGAGGCACTGGGGCAGGTTGCCCAGAGAGGTTGTGGAAACCCCATGCCTGGAGTTGTTTAAGGCCAGGTTAGATGAGGCTTTAGGCAACCTGGTCTGGTGAGTGTGTCCCTGCCCATGGCAGGGTGTTTGGAACTAGACGATCTTTGAGGTCCCTTTGAACACAAAGCATTCTATGATTCTACAATTCTATGATTCTACTTTGCTGGCTCTCCACAACTCCTGAAACATTTTCCATGGTACTAGTGCTGTGCCAGTTACTCTGCACTTAGTGCAGAGCCAGTTACTCTGAACTTTGTGTTTGCCTCTTTGATTCTTCCCTGCTGAGTTTTGTCTTCATGCCACCTTTATCATATTTCACTCCCTTGATCAATGTATTTAGCAAGATCACTCTGAACTTGTCTTGTATCATGCTTAGCTCAGGAAGGCTGGGTACCAAAGCTGTTCTCTGCTATCACGCAAAGTCATACTAGGTGTTCACTAGACCAGAGCAAAGACATATGCCTTGCACCTCACCTGAGATCTTCTCTTACCTTTAAAATGTGTCATTAACAATTTTGGGGCTATGGTTTCTAATTTACAAGATGACATGCAATAGTCAAATCTCTATTTTCTATTGTTTCTGGGAGAATCATAGAATCATTGAATTGTCTTGGTTGGAAGGGACCCTTTTAGATCATCAAGTCCAGTCACCACCCTAACCTGCCAACCACCACTAAACCATGTGCATAAGGACCACATCTTTTAAATACCCCTGTCTTTTAAATACTCCCAGGGATGGAGACTCCACCACTTCCCTAGGCACCCCTTTCCAATGCCTAACAGCCCTCTCTGTGAAGAAGTTTTTCCTAATACCCAATCTAAACCTCCCCTGGTATAACCTGATGCCATTTCCTCTTATCACTTGTTGCTACGGAGGTCAGCCTCCACCTCTCCACAACCTCCTTTCAGGTAGCTGTAGAGCACAATTAGGTCTCCTCTCAACCTCATTTTCTCCACACTAAACAACCCCAGTTCTCTCAGCCACTCCTCGTAACATTTATTCTCCAGTCCCGTCACCAGCCTCATCATACTTCTCTGGGCACATTCCAGCACCTCAGTGTCTTTTCCGTAGTGAAGGGCCAAAACTTAATGCAGTACTTAAGGAAGGACCTCACCAGTGCTGAGTACAGGGAGACAATTACCTCCCTGTCCTACTCACCACACTGTTCCTGACACAGGCCATGATGCTGTTTGCCTTCTTGGCCACCTGGGCACACTGCTGACTCACATTCAGTCGACAGTCAACCAAGTCTCCCAGGTCCTTCTCTGCCAGGCAGCTTTCCAGCCATGCTTCCCCAAGCACTGCTTGGGGTTATTAAGGCCCAGCTGCAAGACCCAAAACTTGGCTTTGTTGAACCTCATGCCATTGGCCTTGACCCATCGATCCAGCCTGTCCAAGTCCCTTCTTAGGGTTTTCCTAGCATCAAGCAGATCAACACTCCCACCTAACTTAGTGTCACTTGCAAACTTACTGAGAGTGCACTCAATCCCCTCATCCAGGTCACTAATAAAGACATTAAAAAAACCTGGCCCTTGAACAGAGCCCTGAGGAACACCAGTGGTGACTGGCCGCCAGCTGGACTTAACTCCATTCACCACCACTCTGTTGGCCCATGTCAGGAATGAGGCAATTTCACTGGAGTTACTAAGCAAGGACACACCAAACCTACTACTTACCACTGGGCCAGGCAGTTTGCCAAAGGACAATAAACTGATAGTAAATAAGCAATTCCATAATCTCCCTCAAAATAATATGGAGAGTTATAAATTTTCTGTAGCTTCTTTGTCTTCTCCAGACATCTAGGACTCACCTATCCTTCACAAGTCCTCAAGACAAAAGCCTGGAGATTGTTACTTTATGTACCGTAGGATTAATTGAAATGGGCTGTTAGGACTTGGGTAACCTTTCTACCAGGTTTAGATTGTAATAAAAAAGAATGGTTTCAACCTTAACAGCATTGCTATAAAAACACTATCCAAAAATGTGGTAAAATTAAATGTATCTTGTGCACAGCAAGCTGATTTTCCTCACCTGCAACCATGACTGAGTTGGTTTAATGAACAATATGTAATTACAAGGAGCAAAAGGAAAAAAAAAAAGCATCAACAAGGTACATAAACAGGCTCACATATGATGCCTAATTTCTAGAGAACTATAACTATTTTACAGTCCTTGCCTCTGGTGAGCCAACTGCTAGGCCAGCTGGTAGCTCTACCCCTCCTGCTACCGCTCTTTAGTCACAGTGAGAGACTGAAAGCTCTTGCTGGGAAACACGGTTGAATTCAAATGGCTGCTGAACTTTTGTGAAAGCAGCTTCCAGCCTGCTGGCTGCCATCCTCCCTGGTGTTTCACACTGCTCTGCAGCTTCTCTACTGCTCTCCACCTTCTCTACTGCTCTCCACCCTAGGACTCTTAGTTCTTGGTAATCCCTCCAGTTTTACTAGCAACTTCAGCCATTCCAGCACCCACTAAGGTTGCACACAATGTGTAATACCATCCCTGGAGGTATTTTAAAGGCATGTAGATGTGGTGCTTAGGGACACAATTTAGTGGCGGGTATCTCAAGGAGTTATGGCTCCTAATCAAGCCCTTTCCCACTATGCTTTGTGCAAACCAGGTAAATGTTCTTCAGCTTGCCAGGTAAATGTTCTTTACCCTGTCCTGTGTGTGTTCCTGGCTCTTAATATTAATTGTACTAAAACAGGTCATAATTAAACCTTTATATGGAAGAAGGGTAAAAGAAAGGAGAATGCATGGAAAAAAAAGGACCCTTAAGGCTTTAGCCTTCTTTGTTACTCTTTACTTGCTCACTTCCAGTCTTAAATACCAAGCTGAATTTTCCTTCATCTTTCTCGTATGTCCAAGGCCTTTTGCAAAACCTGTTCTCCTTTCCTGTAATGTCCCCTGCTAGATACAATTTATTTTGTATGTTTGCCATTCTTCCTAGGATCTTCATTCTGTCACAGGACAGTGATTTTCCAGACTGCAAGTCTGGCAGAACATTAGAAAGGAAGATTTAACATAATAGCTGAAGCCATCACCTCATCAGAGTTTGTGAGCTCCAAGACTATTCCATGGCATAAACCCAAGCGATGCAACAAAAGTGCATTCCTGACCAGAACTGAAATGCAAACCTGGATGTCCCCAGCAGCAAAGAGACTGGGGTTCTCAGGGAACCGAGAGGCTGTTGAAGAGATGAATGGAGCAATATAACAGAGGAACCTACCTTAATAATAGGATTTAATTTAATAGGCAGAAGGTTTACCTAAGTTTATTCTGTCAAACTGCCTTCTGCCAAGGACATCTGCCCTTTACAGCGCTGATAGCTGCTAAATGCTGCCTTCTTCACAAACAGTTACTGTGTCTGGTTTGAATTCATGCTTATGCTTACCTTCCCCCATAAAAGTTTATTTATGGCTCACTGGTTAAGCTGTAAGATCACGCCCTGTATCAAACCCAAAAGGCTAAGGGGCTTTCCCGTCCTTCAGTTTGCTTGGATGGGGCTGCTCAGAGAGACAGGGAATCATCTGGAGTGTAAAGGAAGGATCTTTGGCAAAAACCTGGACAAGGTTAAGTCCTGGCTTCACTGACAGAGAGACCCTGTGACTCAGCGTCAATGATTTGTTTATGTTTTTCCAGTTACACTGATAGTAAGAGACAATACTTACTACTCCTTTTCTTATCGCATCTTAGCTCCACATTAAAAATTTCTTTTGTGAAACAGTAGTAAAAATCATTCAGCAATGCTACATCTTTACAGTCATCTTAATACCTAAAGATACATTGAAACTTATTTTTCTTCTGCCTTAAATTACACTACAAGATGTATGCAGAATTTGAGAGAGTTTCTAACACAGCAGCCCCTGCATCCAAGCCGGCAAATGTTATCTTTTCATAAAAAACACACCAATGAGTTTAGAGTTGCTGAGTTAAGTACCATAAGAATCGTTTATTAACCACATAGTAATAGATGATGTTCTGACACTGCCCTTGGTGTGATATTGCATGCTTAAAAAATGATGTCTCAATCTAATTAAGTGTGTGAATTTAGATAAGAAAGGTGACTGCAGGTTGTGCACTTCTTCTCTTAACAATTGTTTTGAACTTGCATGATCACATCTGTAATTATGTGCTTGTTTTCCTGTTACCTGTTCTATGACTAGACTAAGAATACTTTAACTTTTATTTTTCTTTTTCTATTCATCTAATATATTCTATAATGCTTCCCAGAACTTCTTTTGTGGGTCCAAGAAACATAAAAACACATCTTTATTTGAAAAACCTCAACAATTATGGAACAATACAAGCCCTTTCATTGTATTCCATTACTCATTTTGATTTAAATTCAGGTATTTAGGCAGAATATCAAGCTAAAACTCACTAAAATTTAGTGCTTGTATATATGAGAAAATTGACTTCTGTAGCCATAATCAAATAATTAAACAGATTTAGTTAGGTCAGTATAATTCCCTATTCCTACTGCAGAGTAATTATACTGGAATAAAGCCACTTTAATTCCAGAATAGACTGTCCACATGGGGAGCTATATTGAAACAGCTGTAGTAAAATAATTATTTGACTACAGCTATGCCGCTTGCTTCCCCTCTGAAAGCAAGCCATCAACATAAAAATCTTGCCTCTTTCACAGAAGCTTAGCCACATTGGCTCAGTTCTACTCCATAAACAGAGGCAAAGGGCTTTGCCAGCAGAATGAACACACAACATGGAGAACAGGAGATTTTACTTCCTGATTCAGCACTGAGTGCTGAGGCACAGTGATGCACTTTGAGTTTTTTACCACTTAAAAGGTTCTGAGAAGCTCTGGGATGTGGAGTGAAGAACATGGTAGAAAGCGTAACCTTTTGTGCAATGTTCTATGTATTTTAGAAAAGCGTAGTAGACCACAGAGATAACTCCAGATGAAGGGAGTAGAATATGGGCTACTGCAATGCTCTGCTGCCCGTAGATATGTCTCGCCTGGCAGGTATTGCCTCTTACCTCCGCTTCTCTGCTGTACCCTGAGGGCCTCACACTGAGGGAACCTTAACGTTCCCAAGCATGGAAGCCCCAAAGGGCTTGCAACATCTCAGCTGACACCAGCACAGGTGCAGAGAAGTGGTCAGTCCTCTTTACTTCTTTGCACCGCTGTCTTTTACTAAGTGTGTCGAAAAGTGAGCAGAGCTGTAAAATTCTGCTAATTGTACTGTGTCTTTGTTTCACCACCATTAGTTAAAGTGGTTTAGTATTCTAGACTTAAAGTACAGGCTTTGGCTGGTCGATTACATAGTATGTGCAGCCTATATCCAACATTTCCAGATGAAGGAATTCTTCCTTCAGCCACACAGCTACTCAGTCGGAGGCATTTTGCCGCAAAGACCCTTTAAAATTTGACTCCCCAAGCTCTCAACATGATGTAAAAATGCACGGTTCTTGCCAAAGTCATTTGAACTAAAAAGATAAAAAAGCTGGGTCACAACTCACCTCGATCTGTGTCATACAGGAAGACAAAGCGATTCCATTCATAGTGATCCAGCAAACTCAAGAGGGCTCCCCGCAGTGATGGCCGCAGCTGCAGCACAAACTGACTCTCACCCTCCGTGGGGAAACTCGGCGTAATGAGGGAGATGTGCAAGGCGCTGCAGAATGAGGTCAAGGTATGTACTGATCTCTTATCATATAGTCCAAAAATGGCAAAAACTCCTCTAGAATACTGGGAGCAGACTGGAAGAAAACAAAACAAAACAAAACCCAAGAGTTCAGCTGGTGACACAATCCGTAAATGCGTACTTGCACATTCTCATATCCTCAAATTTTTAATCTGAAGATATACATTTCTGCCTGTATTTAACTACACACAATTTTCACACGTTTCATTCTGCAAACCAATAAATAAATAGCTAAATAACATTTTGCCACTTTTGGATCCTATTTGCAGACTATTAAACTATCTGTAGTGTTTTCACTCTAGAATAAAATATAAAATAAATAATATGGTTTGGCAAAGCAGTGAAAAGTCAACATACGTTGTTTTAACCACAGTTCTGCTTATATTTAAGGCATTGACCATGTTGATTAGCTTAAACAGAAAAATCTTCACATTTTAAATTGTGAAAATTATAGTGAAAAATGTTACTGAACTCATAAGGGGAAATGAAGCATTTTGCAGTGTAACAATGTAGAACTTTCACTTCCTTTTAAGCAGGAAGCCCTTGTGCTACATTAAAACTCTACTACAGACACTGAGTAAAAATCTGCTTCATGAATAATCTCCTTGACTTTAAGAGAGCAGTTGAAAGAAAACACAGTAAGTGAATGTGAGCAGACTTTTGCCCTAAAGCTTTTATTTCTACTCTGTGTCAACCTCAAAACCAGAAAACAAATGACCTGAATATATATTCTGAGTTTTGATTTGTTCTTGGACTCATTTAGAACATAGAGACTTTTACTGATTTCAACAGACTGGATGAGGGCCTTACTGATCTATGCACATCTATGCAGGCATAATGGTATTTTCTTGAAGAAAACCTGTCTTTCTAGCAACTCATAATCACAGAATCAGAGAATCACAGTATTGTAGGGGTAGGAAGGGATCTCAAGAGATCATCCAGTTCAACCCGCATAAAGGGCCCAGTGAAAAAAAATCCCACCTTTTTTGAAGTACAAAGCAACTTGTTAGGAACTGTGATCATCAGTAGCATTGCCTACCCCAGAATCATGCCAAATGCGGAAAGGAACAGTCCTCCTCACAACCTATTCTTACATTTAGCCTAAACATGGGAAAACCTAAGTCACATCCTTGTGACTTGGAGCTCACAATCATCATTTAAGTCAGGGTACAGCGGAAATATTTGGCAAATGGGCTAATTCAAACTAGTTCACTTTCATTCTTTCATAATACATTTACAACATAAAGAGAAAAAATACAAATTGGGAATTTTTCTCCTTAGACTCGAGTAATTTATCCAGTTTTGATACCAGAACACTTCTGTGATTTTATGTGCTGCCCCACAGTTAGAGCCCCAATCTAAGAATTTTCATAGCGAGATTACATATAAATAAAGATTTTTAAAAAGGTTTCTTACTTTCCCTAAATTTCCCTTCTATATGTTGATACACAGCTCTTACAAACCCTCTTAGTGTTTTCTTCGCTGGACCACACAACATAACACTTTCCTAGACCCATCAAATGACTGGCTGGCCATTCCACTAATCATCCTAAAGAGTATTGTTCTGTGCTTTCCCAGCTTCATGTTTAGGATTCTAGTTGAATGGTTTCTGCTTCTTCATCTCCACTGTAAAATACTTCTGCTGACATACCCTAAGATCACATTGTGATTTTCTAAATCTGCTGATTTATCATCTCAGGATAAAAGTTCGTTCCTTCTTCCTTATGAGCCATTTAATAAAGATGAGTTTCTGCTTATAGCATAATATTTTTATTAGTCACTATTATTCATTTGCCTTTATGTCACATCTATTACTGTACTTCTCAAATTATTTACTTCCAGTTACATTTGTAGTCTGCTCTGAACTTCTATCGATATCTTTATCTGCCCCATCAGCACATTCCATCAAGGTGCTCTGACATTTATCTCTATGTCTACTGTAAAATCACTCTTCTAGTATCTTCCATCTGGAGCTATGCTTCTCCAGCCTGGTATCTCCTCTTCTTCCAGCATTTTGCCATCTTCTCCCAGTTTCATGCTCACATTTACCTCTCCTATTTTCATAAATCACTTTACTGAGGAGCATGTCTGTTTTGCTTCATTCTCTTGGCAATTGGAAGATATGGATTAATCATATACTTTCTATCTTAATAACATCTTCTTGCCTTTTATGCCATATTTTAAAGCTTTCTTTCCATCAAAATGCATATTCTATACCTTTACAGTCTACTGACATTAACCTGCTAGATCCATGGCTGTCAGGTTCTATGTCCCCTTTTAAAAATAGGTACTATGTTTTTCTAATCACTCATCACATGTATCACAACTCATTTAACAGCTTTACTAAGAAGCACTTGTTATTGCATCCATCCTTCAGTAAACCAATTATTTAAGAACCATGGAAGAAAGTGGTGATTTCCCTATTCCCATTAGCCATCATGCCTCTTCTAAGGTCAATGTCCTCCTTGAGTGAAAATCAATGTGAAGCATCTATTAGTTTTATGTCTCTAACCAGATTTTCCTGTTTTTTCTGTCCCATCATCAATATAGAACTGTTTTAATTATTTTCCTATTTCCTGTCCTTGTATTTAAAGATGTAAATTACCTTCTACTGTTATTTTAATGTTTTTGTCAAGTTTCAATTTTCACCAGCAGCACTAACTTAGGCTCTCATTTCTGTAACAAATGTCCTCTACGCCTCCTGACTTCAACACAATCTTTCTTACTAGTAACTCTTTTTAAACACTTGGTTTTTATATCTTTCTTGTATAATCATTCATTCACTTCTGGAGTTACATCCTGCATGTTGCTTTCCCTGACAGAGGGATTCCTCAGTGTTTTACAAGTGTTGCTGTGATGAAATGGCAGGCCTTCTCTACTTTTAAACACAGTCCAATTAACTTTGCCAACTGAAATAGTTGAATGTAAACCTTGTGTACATAAGTGGTAGTTACTTAATGTGTTTTCTGTTTAGAGAAACCCCTTGTTAAGGTCCTGGGTTGCCTTCCTACTTTGCAGTTCTATGTGGGCAAAGTGTACTTTTTATAAAACCTGGTCCATGCAGTAGGATTCTACATGATGCAAAAACTGAAAACAATGTCAAGCTATGAAATTGTACACTTAGTGGAATTAAAGCTCAAATTCCTTCTTAGGATGAGAAAAAAAGGAAGAAAAAAATCACACTTGACATTTCATTGAATAACATGATATGACCCTTGAAATACTTTTAACTAAAAGTAGCAGAATAATAATTCATGTTTTCAAAGCAAACTATCCTTGTCACAGCCTAAATCCAAACGCAATAAAACATTATCTGTCATTAAAGTCCTGAAATAAACAATCCACAAAAAGTTGTGCTGCTATACTTGAGGTCAAGACTGGGACGCTACTGAATAGTGTCCTTCTTTGCTCCTTGATAAGAAAAAATGCTAAGATGAAGGTCATGATAATTTTTTCTTACTCAGTGCAATACCCACAGAGAGGAAAAAATGCCTGTGACACTATGGAGATTAGGCTTAAACATATGCAGATGCTGCAATGCTCCTGAATCAATTTTACAGTAATCAGCAGCGACCACAAAAATCAGCAAAGCCAAGAGGATTTGCATTCTGACTCACTACTGTTCTCAGAAAGTGCCTTCAGGCAAACATGACTACCTGGATTTCCCAATTCTTTATCTATTTCTCTTACACTTCTACAGGCATTTTACTTATTAAAATGGCCTAAATTATGCTTGCTAAAACACAGTCTCCTATTAGCATTCGAAGAAAATTTTGTTCAAGATTTTTTCCCCTCATAAATACAAAACATTGACAAAACCACTTTCATAAGAATACTTTGAAATACACTGAATAATAATTTGTCTTTAAACCAGATATGTCTTCATATCTGACAACTTAATTCCAGAATTACCCATATGATTTTCTTCTGCAAATTTTGCAGTGCCATTGGTCTCACCAGATGTAAAATGAATGTGGAGGTCAGCCTCCAGAGAAGATGTTGCAATGCCCCTTAAGTGACATGATTATGTTACTGCAGTAGCTGTAATATAAATTATATGTGTTCTATTGTAGAAAAAAATCTCAACTTCTTCTTTTTCACTGATTCCCAGGCATTATACCCACATAGTTCAAACCCTCTAAACCGACACAGGGGAAGCCAGAATTCAAAATACAGCTGCAACTATAACCATAAAGATGACACAGAATAGGTCAAGGGGAAATCTGAGAGATGTGTATGTACAAATACACCTACATATACATACCTGTACACATATTTTCATGATTCTAATCTTGTTTTATTATTTGGTCACATCCAGAAGTTTTATAATTTCTTATAGAGACAAATAGTACACTACCCTAACAATATGCTTACAAAATTAAGCTTGATAATCTGCTCTGCTTGGCAGTCTATTTGGTACCTATACCATACAGGTAGGAATCTAGAAGACTAACAGTCTGGCACAGAAGGAACATGGTAGATCCTGCTTCAGAGCCATGACTCTCAGATCGTCAGGGCACAAGTTCTGGAACAAGGACTTTAAAACACTTTTGCCTAGGTTTTAGGCTCTTGTGTGGGAAGCCCTGGCACAGCTGGCTGTTAGAGATACATTGACAGGCCCACCGATCTGCCATAAACTCACAAAATGTAGAAGCACCAAAACTGAAAGACTCGAGGCTATTTACGTTATGAAAGTTTTCCAGATACGAGGACAGTCTTGAATTGCTGTCTTGTCATTTCCTCCTATGCTTTGGAAAGCCACACCGGGATTGGGGCTTGTGGTCAGTTCATAACATCTCTGCCACTCCTTCCTCCTGACACTGTCCCTCTCACTAAACCTAAGTGTGAGGCCCCATCATGGGAGACAGTCCTTCCTGAACTGCTTCAACATGGGGCACTCTTTGCGAACGGCCCCAGCATAGGTCCCTTCCACGGGGTGCAGACCTTCAGGACAAGACTGCTCCAGCATGACCCCCCATGGGCTCACAAGCCCTGTCAGAAAGCATGCTCCTGTGTGGGCTCCTCTCTATAGGCCACAGCTCCTGCCATAGGTCTGCTCTAGTGCAGGCTCTCTACAGGCTGCAGCTTCCTTAAGGGCACATGTACATGCTGCAGCACAGGGTCCTCCATGGGCTGCACGGTGCTTATCAGTTCCACCATGGTCCTCCATGGGATTCAGGGGAACAGCCTACCTCACCGGGAACTGTAGAGAATCGCTCACTCCAGCACCTGCAGCACTTCCTCCTCCCCCTCCTTTTTCATTCACCTTGGTGTTTGCAGGGTTTTTTTCTCATATACAGTGGGTTTTACCCTTTCCTAAGTATTTTATCATCACAGTATCGCTGATACGCACATCTTCAGTCAGTGGTGGGTCCATTTTGGAGCTAGCTGGAAACTGTCCCTGTCCAACATGGAGGTGACCCCTGATGTCTTCTCACGGAGGCCTCCCCTGCATCCTCCACACAAGCAGAAGTCAATATACTGGTAAAATCCAGATAGCGTAAAGTTCAAAAATGAATATAAGAAGTTATATTTCTTTTCCACCACAGTAGTACATGAAAGGTTTTGTCTGAGTTGTGCAGCAATGCTGCAGGTGATCCATGTCCTAAGCAATCGCAGTCATATACTCCTTCTTTCATTCAGTTGCTGTGTACCTGCATTTGCTAGCACTGATACAAAAGTACTGGGCAATTTTTCTCAACCTAAAGAGTTGAGACCATCTTCCAAGAGGAACTGCCTAACCATATGGAGATACAAGCTCTTCAAGTGAGATGAAGCACAGACGGGAGATTCATTTAATCTAAATAAGGACCTGCTTCCCAAGGTCAAATGATTTATCAACTTAGATGTGTGAAAGCTCCGACGCTTGAGATGAGATTAAGTAGTATTTCTAAAACAGCGTTGAGATTAGCGTTCTCTGTTAAAATGTCAAAACACGTTTCTGTTAATTTTGCACAGAACATCCTGACATTCATTTTGTGCTCCCTGATCTACCTCCTCCTGATCACTCCATTGACCTTCACCTCCTGGAAGAGGATACAAGGCCAGACAGGCCTCTAGTATTACAAGACAAGTGATCTAAATTCATCCAGTGTAGTTTCCAATTATCTTGCATCCAAATCCAGTAAAAAATCTGATACAAATACACTCTCTCGGTTCTGTTTGAGACTGCAGATTTTATACTAAATTATGCTGTTGCATTAAGAAAAATTCCCAGCACTGAGACTGACTTAATGAGCTACCTTCATCAATTAAATCACTGATATACGATGACAGATAGAATTATAAAAGAGAAAACAATGTTACATAAAGTAGGTAGATGAAAAACAGTATAGTTGTATTATGACCAGTTTACTTCTATCTTAAAAATTGTCTTGAGTAGAAAACGAAATTTCTAAATACTGCTACCCAAAAAAGAGGACAAGGGAAAGAAGGAATTTCTTACACACTACATCATTAGATTTTTCTGATCTTCCTCTCCATTCAGGAGGCATGTATCACGTTATGGGCAGCGTCATGTCTAAAGCATAAAAACTGGTAATAATTGCACATCATTACTTTAAATAAAACCAATTCATTGCTCTGCAAATTAATACAGTATTAATGATGAAGGTGAACAATAACAGAGAAAAATAACTTTTTTACAGTTGAAAAAAGAACAAAAAAGAATCAAAAAAGTTATCCTCTCAAATATTTATTCCTCTCAAACATGTATATGCAACTGCCTAATGAGACGTCTGGTATGTTGGCCACTAAAGCTCTAAAACTCAATTAATACTCTGGAGCAAATCACTTCACATCCCCATGCCTTGGTTCTCAACATTTCAACTATCTGGTCTATTTTGGATTATAAGCACTTGATGGGAAGGGCAGTCTCCTATTAGATGTCTGTAAAAAGTTTATCACAAGGGTCCAATTGTCAGCTGTGGCTTCTGAGTGCTACCTCAATGTGTATAAACATTGCACCTAATGGACCTCTATCTTGTAATTCTATAGTAAATTCTGGAATCCTAAAAACACATAAGCACTTGTCCCAAAGGTCAGTTGCACGCATAAAATTGAGCATGTACTAAAGGGTGTGCAGGGCTGTTTATCTGGAGATCAACAGATGGATCCATCAAACTTGAGGCACAGAAAATTCATGTCCTTTACATTTAACCCACAGCAGTGGGTTGCTTCTAGTACTTTATAAGTGATTTGCTAGCTCATTTAAAAATACTCTCCTAGGAACAATGAAAATCTTGGTTTAAAGTGCTAGATCAAATGGTAATTTGAGAAAAGCAGTTTTGTTTGTGCAACTGCAGATGTGAGAACATACTGCAAAGCAAAATACAAAATTGCTACATTATTTAATTAATAATTAAGTTTCCAGAAACAATTCCTGTGAATTTTCTCTAAAAGACTATTTCTGCTCAAAGTCAATTCCTGAAATCACAGCAGAAAGTGATCGTGCATTTCTTGCCTATTGAATGGAAAAGTGAATTAACTTAATTAACATAGTATTTTCTTCTTTTAAAATCAATTTGAACATTGTAATATAGCATTTTGTGCTAACATACCACCAGATCACTAAGTTACAGAACGTTAACTTCAAGAGATTACCCTGAGAGAGGGTCAGACATGACTGACTTGTAGATCCAACTACTGAACTCTGTTCCATCTGGAGCAAGATTTGCTCTTCACAAATAAATACACTGATTAAAGTTTCGTCCAAACCAATCCCAAATGAATTTGTGAAAGGAGTGTGTGTATCTTTGTATATATACGTGCATGCAGGGAGAGTGGAGAGGACTATCTCATCTAACCCCTATCATCTGAAAGGTAGGGATTTAAATCTCTTTTTTTTCCTTTTTTTCCTTTCTCTAAACCAGAAAAAAGATATATTCAGGAGACATATTCAGATGACAGATCATCCCAGTTTAAGATGAGTGATAAATTAAGTGTAGTGATTCATTCACTCCTTTGGCTGTGAGAGAAGATTATGCTGCTGTGAAAGACTTGGCACCTACATTTAGATAGCTAGATATTTATTTTTTAAAAAAAAAAATCACTTTAGGAAATGTACCTCTGCATTTTTCTCCCCTGTCCATCCCTATGCTCAATGCAATTTGGAACATGTCCTTTTCTGAGGCCCTTCTCATACTGTGGGCACAGATCCCCTCCAGCCAGGGGTTGCAGGTACTCAGATACAGACCATGTATCTCTATTTTCCTGAAAAGGGCTGACAAATTTCATTTCTTGATGGAGAACACAAAGTAGCTTGGCCTTTCATAAATTTTGATGAGGAAAACTGCTTAAATCTTTAAGTACTTTCTATCTGAAAAAACCTTTGCCAACACTAACGTACTTTCATATAGTTTCAAATAATTTAAATCCAATGGAGTATTTTTACACAAGAAAACATTTTCCACATTTATAAAAATTTCTATTTCAGCTCTGCCTTGGCTAATCTCTTTGATAGAACTCCCCTCATGAATTTCCCATTTGCTGAATGCTAACAAATCTTTTCTTGTTTTTTAAAAGAAGTACTTTACACCTTTCTCTGCAATAAATTATCCAGTCTTTGTGCCTTTGTCCTCCAGTCCTGACCACTCCATGGATCTGGTATTTATAGCTGTCTGGCAATGCACATACACGTGCATTTCCCTAACTCTGCCAAAACTTTCTCTTTGAACTTGCTCTCCCATAGAGAATCCACATGCAGCATTTACCTTTCATAGTCATACGAAAGAGAACCCACATTGGGACAAGAGTTCTTTTTTAGCTGTTTTTAAAAAAAAAAAAACTAACAAAAATATCAGCACCATGTGATGCTGCCAGGCTTTGCAAAACCATAGAAGTTTTTTTTTTAAAGTTAAAGATGAAGGGTTTGGTAGAAAGTTCCCAGGAAACCAGCACATTTTCTCAAAGACAAAATGCCTATGTTCTCGTTTTTTTTTTCCCTCTTTATTCTTTTCCCTTCAGGATAGAATCTTAGAGAGGCGTAACAGATTGCATGGAAATTAGACTGAATTACAGTAAAACAGAGTTTTATGGAATCAATGGTAAAACTCCAAGTTGCTTAATTGAGGTTAACATTTCAACTCAGATACTCATGTGGTAGTAAGACCATGAGAAATCATATCACCTCTTCATGTTGCTAGCTGAGGAAAAGCTCATCTTTATTAGATTAATATCTAGAGAAATTATGCTTTATAACTTATCTAGATAATCTGTGTGATTGAACACTTTTTCCTTCTGTGTTTTAACACTTTTTGCTGGTTTTGGATTGATTCATTTCCTTGTGAGACATATGATTTCTTTCATTTCAAATTTGAACATCATCCAAACATTCCTTTTTAAAGAAAAAAAAAATTCTCTGCAGCTTGTTTTTCCCCGAAAACGTAAGATTTTACAAAACCTGTCCCCATATCGCATTTTAACAAAACAGAACATAACAAAGTCTGAATTTAAGAAGTAATCCTTTGATGGCCCAATTCTCTACATTTGCTTTTTTTTTTCTTCTCTTAAAACCGGAGAAAATAGGCACAGTCAAACAGACTTTTTCCTTTCCAGAAGAAAAAGAACTGAAAAAAAAAAATCAATACAGTTTTCAATGGGAGGTTAAGTTATAAAATGTGCCGTTCATTAAATAAACATAGCTTTTATACATAGCTATGTAGCCGCCAGTTTTTCTTATGCAAAAGAAGAACTATTTGTAGTTTTGGGAAAAAAATAGCAATAATTTTTTTCTTCATTTTGGAGAAATACATGTTAATTTTTCATTACTCTGCCAGACAAAACTGTCATTGACAGGTTTGACCTGAATTTCATAAGACATACAAGAGGTGGAGCCACGGAGTATGGCTTTTCACATGTGAGGACCATGGGTTTATTTATGAAGGATGAGAGATTTCAATACTTCCATGATTTCTCTTCTGTGTTAGTGCAAGTATGTTCTGACAAGTAAATAAATTTTAGAAAATAATACAAAATTTAGTCTTTCATGTACATCCAAAATGTACTTCTTCATTGTTTGGGTTGTTTCTTAAGCATCACCATTGGAAGTTATGGCTTTCCCAGAACACGTAACTGCCTCTGACAGCATAGAATTACCCCATAAATGGTGTTATCTTATTGTTTTTACTGTTTTTCTAGCCTAGACCTAATGAACTGGCAAATGACATGTGGAGAGATAGATGCAGTATAAGTGGAAGACAAGGAGTTGACAAATTTTCACTCTCAGTTTAATTTCCACTGGTTGTAGACACAGCACTTAGCTTTTTTAAGATTTCCAATCCGAAAACCAAAGATTCAATCATTTAAGTTCTTCACATGGATAAAATGTTTTCAAAGATTTGCTAAGATGAATGTAGATACACTTATTATCCATCACTGTCCCATTCACCAAGAATTCTCTCAGATTTATTTAATTGTTCTGTACGTCATACCTCAAACATCCTTGGCATTATTACTCTTAACTTCACAAAACCAAAACCATACCAAGAAATTTTCTTTCCTGCTCTTCCCAGAAATTTGGCCTGTTTAAGTGACTAGATATATCTGGGAATTATGGTTACTTAAGACATCTCACACAGACATCTCAAACAGATTGTGTTTTCAATACTTGTACTTGTTCCTTTATGTTGCCTTGTTTTGATCATCTTGCTGCACTGAAGGTTTTTTAGCATCTTGTAGCTTTCCTGTTTTCCCCAGATAATGCAGTGATCATAGCTAAGGGATTTTTCAGATGTAGATCCTACTTACCATGGACATGCCGTGTCAAAATGACATTAGGGAATTACTGTCTGTGGCGGGCAAAAAGTCCAAAGCTTAAGAAACCCTGAGCTATCTCTTTTCTCCACCTCGCCCCCCCCCCCCCCGCCCTTTTTCCCCTGTGTGCCTGGCAGTTTCTTCTCTATTAATTTTAAGAGAGAGCTGCTTCTTAGCCTCCCACAATTATGCCAGTGGGAATCAACCACAATACAGTTGGGTGGTTTTAAAATCAAATGCTTGGCATAGATTACTGTAAATGCATCTTCCACTGTTTCTTTCTCTGAAAACCTAATCCTTCTGCTTCTTTATGCACAAAACACATTTCCAAATAGCTGTGGATCTCACATAATAATGAAAATAATGAGAAAAATACCTATTAAAAAAACCCTAATATTTGATCAAAGTTATTTAGAGTGAAAGCCATTCACCTTCTAAATGGAAGACCAGCCTCATCAGATCTGAGTACAACGTGGATTCTGGCCATGCCCCGGTGTCTAATGACTTCAAGCCCTAACTGCTTGATATGAAAGGCAAGTTTCAGTGTCAAATGCTGTGAATAGATTACACTTTCTAAATAATTCCTTTCAGGTAAAACTAGACTTAAGAACAGAAGTTTAATATTTACATAAATACCTCTGTGTATACATTTTAAGAACATGTACGCATGTTTTCTATTTCTGTTGATCACAAAATCCTTTATTCTAATGCAAACCGTACAGCTCTTTATATTAAACACATATAAATCTCTTAATATAAAGTGGCATAGATGTTAGCTTAGGGATCTTTAAAACGAAATAGGCAGACAAGCCAAATAAAAGCATATGACTTCGTAACTCTGGCTAACTGATTTATCTTACCTAAATACTTCTCCATGTTTAGTTTAACAAGAAGAGTATCACAGAATCATAGAATTGTACAATGTATTGGGTTGGAAGGGACCCTTAAAGGTAATCTAGTCTAGCCCACCTGTAGTGAGCAGGGACGCTCACTAGATCAGGTCGCTCAAGAGCCCCATTGAGCCTGACCTTGAGTGTCTCCAGGGATGGAGCCTCCACTACCTCTCTGGGCAACCTGTTCCAGTGATCTACCACCTTCATATAAAGGACTTTTTTTCTAATATCTAATCTAAGTCTCCCCTTTTTGAGTTTAAAACCATTACCTCTCATCCTACGGCTACATGCTCTCCCCAGCTTTTGTATAGGCACCATTTAAGTACTGGAAGGCCGTTATAAGGTTCCCTCGGAGCCTTCTCTTCTCCAACCTGAACAAGCCCAACTCTCTCAGCCTGTCTTCATAGGAGAGGTGCTTCAGCCCTTTGAACATTTTTGCAGCACTCCTCTGGAAAGAATCCAGCGGAGGGCTATGAAGATGATTAAAGGACTGGAGCACCTCCCCTTTGAGGAAAGGCTGAAGGAACTGGGGCTGCTCAGCCTTGAGAAAAGAAAGCTAAGAGGGGATCAGATCAATGTTTATAAATATCTCAAGTATGGGACACGAGGGGAAATAGCCAGCCTCTTTTCAAGGGTCTGTGGAGGCAGGACAAGGGGCAATGGCTTCAAGTTGAAGAACAGGAAGTTCTGCAACAAACTGCAGAAGAACAGTGAGGGTGACACAGAATCACAGAATCTTAGGGGTTGGAAGGGACCTCGAGAGATAATCGGGTCCAGCTCCCCTGCCAAAGCAGGCTCCCTAGCTCATATTACACAGATAAGCGTCCAGACGAGACTTGAATTTCTCCAGAAATGGAGACTCCACCACCTCCCTGGGCAGATTATTCCAGGGCTCTTGTCACCCTCACTGTGAAAAAGTTCTTCCACATGTTGGTGCGGAACTTCCTGTGCTCCAATTTGCAGCCATTGCCCCTTGTCCTGTCTCCACAGACCACTGAAAAGGGGCTGGCCATTTCACCCTGCAGCCCATGCCTAAGATATTTATAAACATTAATAAGATCCCCCTTAGTCTTCCTTTCTCCAGGCTGAACAGTCTCAGCTCTCTCAGCCTTTTCACATAGGATAGATGTTCCAGGCCCTTCATCATCTTCGTAGCCCTTCTCTGCACTCTCTCCAGAGGGTCCCTGTCTTTTTTATACCAGGGAGCCCAGAACTGGACACAATACTCCAGGTGGGTCCTGACCAGGGCAGAGTAGAAGGGGAGGAGCACCTCCTTCTACCTGCTGGTCACACTCTTCCTGATGCATCCCAGGATCCCATTCGCTCTCTTAGCCACCAAGGGCTGGCTCATAGCCAACCTGTCATCAACCAGGACCCACAGGTCGTTCTCCATAGAGCTCTTCTCCAGTAGGTCATCCCTCAGCCTAGACTGATAAAGACGCTTATTCCTTCCCAGGTGCAAGACTTTACACTGGCTTTTGTTGAATTTCATCTGGTTTCTAGCTGCCCAGCTCTCCCGCGTGTCCTGGTCTCGCAGAATGGCAGCGCAGTGTTCCTGCGTGTCAGCCACTCCTCCCAGCTTTGTATCATCGGCACTTGCTGAGGGTGGATGCTATTCCTTCATCAAGGTCGTCAATGAAGATATTGAACAGGACTGGACCCAACACCGAGCCCTGGGGAACACTGCTAGTCACAGGCCTCCAGTCAGATTCTGCTCCACTGATCACAACCCTCTGAGCCCAGTCCGACAGCCAATTCTCAACCCACCTCACTGTCCACTCATCTATACCATGTTCTCTCAACTTTTTTATCAGGATGTCATGGGAGACAGTGTCAAGGTAGATGACATCCACTGCTCTCCCTCCATCCACCCAGCCGGTGATGAGATCATAGAAGGCTATGACATTAGTCGAGCATGATCTCCCCTTGGTGAATCCATGCTGACTACTCCTCATGACCTTCTTCTCTTCCAGTACTTGGTGATGGCATCCAGAACAATCTGTTCCATCACCTTTCCAGGGACAGAAGTGAAGCTGACTGGCCTATAGTTGCTAGGATACTCCTTCTTGCTCTTTTTAAAGACTGGAGTGATATTGGTTATCCTTCAATCCTCAACAGAGCACCGGGACAGGCTGCCCAGGGGGGTTGCGGAGTCTCCTTCTCTGGAGATATTCAAGACCCGCCTGGATGCCTACCTGTGTGATATGTCCTAGGGAACCTGCTTTGGCAGGGGGTTGGACTCAATCTCTAGGGGTCCCTTCCAACCCAAACAATTCTGTGATTCTGTGATTCTGGATGCACTCAAACAGGTCCATGTCCTTCTTGTGTTGAGAACTCCAAACCTGGACACAGTACTCCAGGTGAGGTCTCACCAGAGCAGAGTATAGGGGCAGAATAACCTCTCTCAATCTGCTGGCCACACTTCTTTTGATGCAGCCCAAGATGCAGTTGGCCTGTTGCAGAGGTACACTGGTGGCTCATGTCCAGATTCTCATTCACGAGTACTTCCAAGTCCTTTTCCTCAGCGCTGCTTTCAAGCACATCATCTCCTAACCAGTATGGATAACAGGAATTGTCCTGACCCAGGTGCAGGACCCTGTACTTGGCTTTGTTGAACCTCATGAGTTTTACCCGGGCCTACTTCTCTGGACTGTCCAGGTCCCTCTGAATGGCATTCTGTCCCTCTGGCATGTTAACTGCACCACCCAGCTTGGTGTCATCAGCAAACTTGCTGAGGGCGCACTCAATCCCACTGTCAGTATCATTAAGAAAGATATGAAACAGCAGTGGTCTCAGCACGGACCCTTAAGAAACACCATCTTCTATCTGGACTTGGAGCCATTGACCACCACTCTCAGGATGCAAACATCCATCCAATTCCTTCTCCACTGAACAGTTCACCAGCTGACAGAATCTCTCAGTTGTGGGGGATCATGTTAAAAGCCTTGCAGAAATTCTGAGAAAGGAGATACTTACGAAATTAATGTGCTATTTTCTGAGAAGCTAACTGAAGATGAGGGGAGAATGTTTACATTGCCTCATACAGCACAGTTACCACCCACAAAACATTGTGTCATGTGAAATAATTGCATTTTAAGTTCTGCATGAATTAACGTGTCTTTTCTAACTCTGTATTTGTGAAGCTTCTAACAAAGTGGTGTATTTATCTAAAAGGGGAACTCTTAGTGGCTACCAGACTAAAAGCAGCCTGCAGAATGTAGGTGAAGATTCTCAGTGATTGGCGTGACTTATGTCCCTTCAGTCCAGTAGCCATTCTGAAACCAAATATAATGTTACAACAGGCAGGAATTGCTTAGCATATCTTATATTCTCCTATAAGAGCAAAATTTCTAGCTTGCATTCCAATCAGCTGATGTCACTGGACTGCAGTGTTACATCGTTGAATACAGCAATGCCAGAATCTTTCTTGCAATCTTTTTCATGGCATTTCCCAACACACAGAGAGACGGCTGTACCACCTACAGGCTTAAAATCATGAACCCAAAGAAATCCAACTGCATTCTTCTCCTTAGGCATACTGTGATGCAGTATTAGGGTTCCTATCCTGCTCTTGGATCAACAATCAAAAATGCTGTTTCCATCTCTCTTCCTCTGGCACTGTCAGATTGTGAGCTTATAAATGAAAACAGTAATCTGTAAAACATAATAAAAAGATGGGAAAATGTATTCAGAGTCACTTAAGTGAGAGGGCATTGCTGGTCAAAGCCTAAAAGTGCTGTTAATATTCAGGTTTATGCACTGCTTCACATCTTACTACATGCAACGATTTTTCTTCATTTCCCCCAAAAAATTACATTCTGAAGGTAGAGATCACGATTTCTCGTCTTGGAAACTACCCAGCAAACAGAAAGCAGCAACTGAAATATATTTTTCAGTTATCTTAGTTTCTTCTTGACTTTTCAGCTAATCCCTTTTCCCTCTAAGCCAGGTTTACAGGCACTGTTTCAAGTATTTCCCTAACTTCACGAATTTAAAACAGGAGCACAAGCCCTCTCATTTTGTTCTCTCATATCTTTGGCAGGAATGGGGCTTCATCCGTAAGGCATTCTGAAATGGACTATCTATAATTGGGATTTCTACAGAGCTGGGAAATGTGCTGGTGATGGTTTTCAAAAGGAAGGCAGATAAGAAGGGAGCTGTGATTGGCTGGCTGGCACCCTGTTATCTCTCTGAATGGACCAGAGGCAGGTGTACTGTGGTGTCTGGGGGAAAAGGAGGCATTCTGTCAAATAGAATTTGTCATTAAAAATATTTTTCTTTATCATGGTTATCACAGGAGATTTAATGTAGCTGTCATCTTATGCAAACTCTTTTTGCTGTTCAAGCAGTAGCCTTTAATGAAACTCCCGGTTTTCATTTTATTTTTGGACTTTAGGACAGACCAAAGCAAAATCCTTCACGTCGCTGAACTGTTCGATCAAGAAAGGGAACAATATACTCCACGGTCTTTCAGTTATCAATCTTAGTCTACAAAAGGGACCACTAAAAATTAATAAAAGATTTTACAGCATGATGTAAATAATGCAAGAACTTGTCTTCGTTGATGTGCTTAAATTAATTTGCCGTAAAGACTGCTTTACAAATAACAAAATATTGTATATAACACCCCAGGCATTATGTAAGGCTAGTAGTTCCTATGCTGGCAGTTGCAGGAGTAAGCAAAATTAGTTCAGCACAGTTCCCAGCTGTGATCACTGGAGTAAAGCTCAGGGTCCAGGGGCTGCTAGCTCTGATACTGTACTAAAAAGGCAGCTGTACTTTACTGCTGGTCCACTGGGTCTGATGCTAATAATTTTTAAATGGCCTGTTAGTTACAGTGGAGGCCTCAAGCTACCTCTTATTTCAAATCCTATTAACATTTGTGCATCTTTACACTACTTTATTATCTTAATTAGCACATATTCATTCATAATTCCCAGACAGTCTGTTGCTATATACAAAAAAAGAAAACTGACCAAAAAAAAAATCATTGGCAGTGGCTGAAGAGTTGGTGGGTGAAATGTGCCTGTGGTGATGTGCACCCAAACCAAATCAATCACGTGAAACACTGAAGTGCAGGAATGCTGCTGTAGAAGTTGCTTTTCTCCGCACTGCTCTGCAGGATCAATCCAACTGCCATAGGATAATGGATTCGTGTTGCTTATAGGCACATCAGAGAAAAAAGAGGCTGCTGTACTTAAAGTTTTCAAGAAAACTATGTTGTCTAAATTTTTAATTATAAAATTAGTTTTAAAAAATGTTAAAACCAGTTTCCCCAGTTTTAACAATTCCAGCAAGACCTACTCAAAATAGTTGTTATAAAGCAAGTTCTTCCTTTCTCTCTGAGACTGTCTTGCTTAATCTGTGTTCTGTTTCAGGAAAAATTTCACCAATAGAATTGGAAATTTTTCCTGAAAAAGGTTTGCAACACATATTTTAAATGCATATATTCTAGCATACTTATTAGAAGTACCTCTGCCATTAAAACCTACTAATTTCTAGTAGCCCAAAGCTAAGGCAACATGTCCTTTTTTTAAGCTTCACATTATAATCGTCCTGAAAATGCTTTATGATATTTTAATTTCTAACATACAGAAAACTCATTAGTTATTAGGTACCACAGAAGTTTTATTATACAAATATGCAATTACTGGCCAAAATCAGTTTCTGTAAATAATTGTTCTTCACTTTTAAAAACCACTTATGCTTTTTCATACAAAGCTGGGAGGAGTGGCTGACATGCAGGAACACTGTGCTGCCATTCAGCGAGACCTGGACAGGCTTGAAAGCTGTGCAGAGAGAAACCAGATGAGGTTCAACAAAAGCCAGTGTAGAGTCTTGCACCTGGGAAGGAATAAGCGTCTGTATCAGTACAGGCTGAGGGATGACCTGCTGGAGAGGAGCTCTGCAGAGACGGACCTGGGGGTCCTGGTGGATGACAGGTTGGACATGAGCCAGCAGTGTGCCCTGGTGGCTAAGAGAGCCAATGGGATCCTAGGGTGCATCAAGAGGAGTGTGGCCAGCAGGTAGAAGGAGGTGATCCTCCTCCCTCTACTCTGCCCTGGTCAGGACCCACCTGAAGTATTGTGTCCAGTTCTGGGCTCCCTGGGATAAAAATACAGGTACCTCCTTGAGAGAGTCCAGAGAAGGGCTACGAAGATGATGAAGGGCCTGGAACATCTACCCTATGAGGAAACGCTGAGAGAGCTGACTGTTCAGCCTGGAGAAGGGAAGACTAAGGGGGGATCTTATTAATGTTTATAAATATCTTAGGCATGGGCTGCAGGGTGAAATGGCCAGCCCCTTTTCAGTGGTCTGTGGAGACAGGACAAGGGGCAAGGGCTTCAAGTTGGAGCACAGGAAGTTCCGCACCAACATGCGGAAGACCTTTTTCACAGTGAGGGTGACAAGAGCCCTGGAATAATCTGCCCAGGGAGGGGGTGGAGTCTCCTTCTCTGGAGATATTCAAGTCTCGTCTGGACGCTTATCTGTGCAATATCAGCTAGGGAGCCTGCTTTGGCAGGGGAGTTGGACCCAATGATCTCTTGAGGTCCCTTCCAACTCCTACAATATTGTGATTCTGTGATTCAGCCAACCAAAGGTTTAGATGAAATGTTGACATCACACACCTAAACTCAATCAGGCAGGCACAATGCACAGAATAAAGCATATTTCTCTACTGCACAGCTACACGGAATCAAACTGACTACCCTTAGCCTGAATAATTTGTTTTGTTTATGGGTACACAATGGAACATAGATGCTACTAAAGCTACAGAATCAAGTATTTTTCACAGCTTGACTTGAAGTGGAAGGCATGCTGGGAAAAAGAAATAATCCTTAGAAGCACAGAAAACTTGTTTTTAAAACCTGCCTTTCTCTGAATTCTAAGTCTATTTTTGTGGCATTTCCACAACACTTACGCTTCTATACCTACACAGCTCAGAAAAGAGTGAGATACACCAACTACTTACTCTTCTGCCAGAAATCAAATACAATCTACACAGGGTCATTTTACTTCCTTCCAGGTTTTACTAGGTTTAATGTGTGTCTCACTGATATCATGCTGAGGAGCTGCAAAAAATCCAGTCCTATTATTGTACTTCTTGCATTTTCTTGACTTTCAAAGGCCAGATCATGTACTCCGCATCCATGTTTTCCTGGATAATTTTTCCCCTATGTACAAATACAATATTGCCAAGAGATACTCTAAACAAGCTAGTTGCTTAATTTGTCTCATTTCCTCTAGACTGAAGAAAAGAGGGATGGCCTGCTACGTGGTGGCCTGTGAGAACAGGGAGCACTGCACTAGAGGCTTAAGGACTCTTCTTCAGCATCATGTCCCTTGTCTCAATGCTCTGACCTGGGTGCTGATAAACTCAGCAAAATCCTACAGGATTTCCTTACCTTGCTACATTTTATCCCTTAGTTTCACTGAGATTAAATTTCAGAAAAGCAGAGATTCCAAGTGATGTGGCTGGAGGGTAGGGGCAGTGTCACAGTATGGTTCCCGATGGGAGGGACCTCAGAGGGTTCATCCTCCTGCTCACAGCAGGGTCAGCTTTGAGGTCAGACCAGGATGATCAGGGCTTCACTTTGTCAAGATTAAAAACCCTCCATGGACAGAGACTGTACCACATCTCTGGGCATCCTGTACCACTACCTGGCTGTCCTCATGAGGGCATTTAAAAAAAATTTAAAAACAAATCCAGCCTGAACCTCTCTTTTCAGTTTATTTTAATTGTCTCTCATATTCCCATCCTGCCCCATTTCAGTGAGCCCAGTTGCATCTCCTAGATGACCTCCCTATAGACACTGGGGGCTTCCGTTAGGTCCTTCTGAAGCTGTCTGTTGCTGGCTGAACAAGCCCAGCTCCTCCAGCCTCTCCTCACAGGGACAGTATTAAGGCAAGCAATTACTTTCCCTGATCTACCGGTTCTGCCATTATTCATACAACTCAAGGTAGTGTTGGCAAATATCAGTTAATAAACCCACCTCTACATACTACCTGTGAGATGTCAAAAATCTTCATTGTGTGTTGTGAGCAGCAATTAACTACTATGAACAAGGTCAGCATATTTAGAAAAAGAAAGAACCTAAAACCTTTAAAATCTCAAAAGCCTCAGTTTTCAATGGTAATGTCAATAAACACCAATGCACATACACTTCTAAAAATATGGGCTTGACAGTCCATAGTATTTGCACTTGATAATCATAGTCTTCTATATCATGCCAAATTTTGACCAGGAGTAAGGTTTTGTAGGAACAAAAATGAAAGTCACGCCTGCTTTTGCATGGATGAGCTTATGACATAATGTTGTTAACACAATGAGGAACATGTTTTATTCCCAATCACTTACTAACACCAGAAATACTGACTGATCATTCATTATTGATTTGGCGCATTATGAGGTGTCACAAAAACACAACTCCAATTGATTAAATAATTGCAATGCCATAAAGGCTGAGGGACAATATCCCACTCCCATGTGGAGTCACCTTGTTTCAAAGTCAGTGGGAATTGCTTGTGTACACGCAAAAAAAAAATCTAGCCTCAAGTCATCCCTCAGCATCAGAATATAAACCAACATATATCAATGAGTATTTTAAACAACACAATTTGATGGTTAACGCTTGGACTCGATGGTCTTAAAGGTATTTTCCAACCTAAATGATTCTATGATTCTATGACTATTTGACAGCGTACAGAGCCCAAGGCATAAGTCTAGACATGTCAGAGTAGGGGTAAGGGCTTGTTCTAGAGGTTGTATTTCATCCTGTCATACTGTTGTCTATTTGCTGTCACACCTTCTTATCACCTCAGGAAAGCAAACAGTGAAACAGGCATGTAACAGAATACTTGTGGAAATCAGTTCCTGCACAGGCAGAGCAGACCCCTTCATTATCAATCACAGGAGGCTATGCAGACTTAGGGCTCGCTTCTGTAAGTTAATGGGGAGATTGTGAAAAAATAGATACAGGGTCTTCAAAATATACATCAATTTAGCACTTAAGGAGTATCACACAGATGTATGTAAGATTTAAGAGAAGTTTACATTCACCAACAGAAGAAATGGAAAAATGACTTTTTTTTAACTCTGAAGTATTTCCATGAAGGCTAAGACTCCACCAGCACCGAGCGCTTCCCCATGAGGTGTGTGATGGATAGAAATGCTTTTCCTTAGATATAAAGAAATGAACTGACTGTTACTGAGGGTATCACCAGCACTTTAGACTCCTCATGATGCTCAAGTTTTCTCTGAGACAGGGTGTTTAGCACTGAGCATAGCGTTTCAATTTACACTCATGTGGTTGAGTGAAGCAAGGCTATCATTGCCTTTTTGATTATAAAAGCTCCTCTGCAAAAAAAACAAAAAAGTGCACGTTGTTTCCTGCATTAGCCCTGCAGAAGAAATAGTGAGCAATTTGTACAAAACACTTAAGTTTGCTTTTAGTCTAATTCTAATCTTCTGCAAAATGCTGAGCAATCAAGAAATCAGGCAGTGAGATATGCCGTAAGCAGTCTCTGATACTGAGGGCCCTCTCTTACCCAGAATCCTGCCAGTTTTTTCTCCTTCTGCTATTGTATTTACTGCACCATGTGGACAATGACAACCTAACTTCTCTCTTTTTTCTGAGACCACTGTCTTTAAACTATATTTACAACATTATGTACATTTTTTGGACCTACAATAGTGAAAAAAACAGTAAGATACAGTGATACAGTGAGGTTAAAAGGTAGTTACATGTGTGTGTATTTATACATACATTCAAATTATCTGCTGGAATTATATTTTTTCTGTATGTTTAACATGAGATACAAGGTATTAGAAATGGTGGCATTTGTCTGGGTTGGATTATGAAACAGCATCAAGGTTTTTTTGATTGCACAGACGACTACTTACTGACTTCATTATCTGTAATTTTGGTCTCTTCAGCTCTTGAGCTGAAAAACAAGGAGTACTAAGTAATATCAAAACAAAAAAAAAATTTAATGAGGATTAATGGTTCTAGGAAATGTCACGATCGACAGTGTGGTGATGGAAAGAAATCTCTTTCTCTCACATCTCCTAAATAGAAATATTATCAGAAAAACATAATTTCTATAAAACTAAAAGTATCAGCCAACCACTTCAATTACCGGAACACTTCCATTTTTTCATCAGAAAAGTCAAGACAAATTTTTACATTTCAAATATTATTTTTCAGCAAGACCTGCACAGGCTGGAGAGGTGGGCAGTTAGAAACCAGATGAAGTTCAACAAAAGCAAGTGTGAAGTCTTGCACCTGGGAAGGAACAACCGCATGTATCAGTACAGGCTGGAGGATGACCTGCTAGAGAAGAGCTCAGTGAAGAAGGACCTGGGGGTACTGGTTGATGACAGGTTGGCCATGAGCCAGCAGTGTGCCCTGGTGGCTAAGAGAGTCAATGGGATCCTGGGATGCATCAGGAAGAGTGTGACCAGCAGGTAGAAAGAGGTGATCCTCCCCCTCTACTCTGCCCTGGTCAGGCCCCACCTGGAGTATGGTGTCCAGTTCTGGGCTCCTCGGTTTAAAAAGGACAGGGATCTCCTGGAGAGAGTCCAAAGAAGGGCTACGAAGATGATTAAGGGCCTGGAGCATCTCCCCTATGAGGAAAGGCTGAGAGAGCTGGGGCTGTTCAGCCTGGAGAAAAGAAGACTGAGGGGGGACCTAATCAATATTTATAAATATCTTAAGTATGGGGTGCAGGGGGAATTGGCCTGCCACTTTTCTTTGGTCAGTGGAGACAGGACAAGGGGCAATGGCTGCAAGTTGGAGCACAGGAAGTTCTGCACCAACATGCGGAAGAACTTTTTCACAGTGATGGTGACAGAGCCGTGGAATAGGCTGCCCAGGGAGGTGGTGGAGTCTCCTTCTCTGGAGATATTCAAGACCCGTCTGGACGCCTATCTGAGTGATACGTCCTTGGGAGCCTTCTTTGGCAGGGGGGTTGGACCTGATGATCTCTCGAGGTCCCTTCCAACTCCTACAATTCTATGATTCTATGATTATTTTTTTTAACTGACTCAATTTTGTTTTAGAATTGCACATCCTTAGTCATTTCCTTCTTCAGACAATTTTTCATTCTCCACAGGAACAGAGCTCTCTGGGCAGACTACATTTCCCATGATGGAGCACAACATTTTCCCTGGCCTCTTCACCAGGGTCATTACAAGAGCTGCAGTCAGGGTAGAGAACAGGAGGAACAGTAGAATCCATCTTTTTCCTTTTCCAGCTGAAGTTATTAGTAAGAGATTTAAGCATATGGTATATAATGCAATTATTTATTCTCCATCGTATCTACAATGATTAGTGTACTCACATAATACTGTACAAATATAAAAACCTATATGAACAAAGCAGATTTTTTTGACATATGGCTTAGCTGTAGCTTACACTAGTGCTACTCAAAAAAACTGTCATGAATTCAGTAATCTATCTTCATTCAGCAATCATAAATAATATATATAACTTTATCACCTTCAAGACCTGAAATAAGCGCATCAAAATAAATTCAAAAGATACCAATATGAAGAGGTTTTTTTTCTTTTTGGGTTTTTTTTTTAAGACAAATACAGTTGACTTGGATTTCACAAAATACCAGTTGTTCTGCAATTAAGCTTCAGTGACTCAGGTTTTGAACAACTTGTTAAATAGAGCCCTGAAGTTATCATATTTTTAGACTTTTGAAGATAACATTTCATTAAACTGAAAGCAGGTATTCACAGCTCAGTGTATGTGCAGCTCACACGCTGCCCAGAAATGGACTCCAGAAAGATATTGTAGCATCATTTATTTTGTTAGGCTTTCCTCAGATCAGGGAAGCCTAACTAGCTCCCTCCTCAAATTCACTTGGAGAGTCTAACTATTCTCTTTTTCAGTCTCAATTGTCCTATTGATAAATTACCCCAGTAATTAAATGGTATGTGGCTGTGAAAGAGGGGTAGGTTGAAATCATCAAAATTCAGGATAGCTCATGTAGTAAGGAGAAACATTTATGATTTTCAATCAAGAATGCAGTGCCACAGCCTGCAAAAGGCATTTTATGCATTTAAACCATTTATAAATGTGGTTAAAGTCAAAGGAAAAGAAATGTTGATATATACAGTAACAGATAATGTATAATAAATGCTATACTTATTTATTTGGCAAGATGCAAATATTCCTCTAAAAGAAAAGTAAAATGTGAAGTAGGTGGTATAGCTATGTCAATGTACAACCAAATGGCTGAGGCTGAAGAAAACAACCTTACTGGAATTGGCAGTGCTGTCTGAAAGAGGAGAGAGGCTGCAACAGGGATCGGGATAGGACTGGGCATCAACCAGGTTCGTTAAAACGTGAAGAGAGAAAGTGAGGGCCCAGTGACACCCACTAGCCCTTTACATTTAACAATAGCAGTAGGGAATCCACTTTACAACCCACCAAAATGCAGAATTATTCTGGTAACTGTACAGCAGTAAATCTTACTTAAGGGTTGATTGTGGGGTGAAGAAAATATGAAGGGACGAGCTGTGAGGGGTGGGTTTCTTTGTGTGTGTGTAAGGAATCAAATAACATAATTTGAAAAATATCAACTTTATTTATATAAAGAGAGGGTGAGCTTTCATATATACACCCACACATCCACAGAGGAATCAGTTTTAGTCCAGAACTGCTGGAAAGCAGAATGGAGAAAATGTACCTGGGTTTGGAAAGAAAAATACTCCTTTGAATGTTTTCATGTGATATCGAGCTTGGGGAAAGGTGCTTCACTAAGTCTGTTATCACAGTAACTGGCAAGGGATCCTTCACTCTCCTTATCCCAACTCAAAAACTTTTAAACTCTGTTTTCTCCTGATGTGCTTTTGGGGGGCTGTAGGGTAAGACAGTGGCTTGTAGGCATTTGGTCCTTAGCCAAGGTCAATCCACAACACTCTTTATGAGATTTTTCAAATGAATTTTAACAAAAGAAAACCAAACAAAAAAACCCAAGGCAAATATACAAAGGGAAGAAGGAAAGGGAGAAGAGAAAGAAAACTCCAAAGAAAAATTAATTTTAAATTTGCTTCCTCAAAGCGTATGCAATGAGAAAAACATTTATAAAATATGGAAAAGTAACAGCTCCTAGTCTGCATATACTTAAATAATAGAAGGGTAGAAAAGATACCTAGACTCGCATAAATTGTACAACTGAGTGGGACTGAATGAAAGTAAGGCATCATTTCAGAAGAATATGAAGGACCTATGCTGCCATTAACAACAGCTCCTCTTCCTCAGACACACTGATATATGTGTCTGGGCAGTCCCTGGACCCAGGGTGGGCAGTCCCCTAAAAGGTGGGAAAACTGAACTTCGAGGTAGGGGATAAACAACACCCACGTGAAAATACACTGGAAGACCCAATCTGTGTGAATGCATCCCACAACACTAAGGTTGAAAATCTCCTCATATGCCATGAGTTATTCTCTGCACTGCAATAAAAACTCTGATTTGTAAGAGCAGTTAAACCGAGTTATTTCAGTTTAAGTAAAATTCATTAAGACAAAAATATTGCTTAATGTTTCAAAGAAAAAAGACACACTTTTAAGTCACTCAGTCAAGAAACACGATTTTGAGAGGAAATCCACCTAACCCCCAATATAAACGATTTTCAGCAATAGTAAAGCTTATAGTAAGAGCAATTAATGCTCTGCCACTCTTAAAAAGGCCAAACACTGTCTGTAGGTTAATACTACCTTCTTCCAGCAGGAGACAGTTGCATCTGCCCATCTAAGAGATGAGCTACTGTTCATCTAGCCAATGCCACATAGATTTACAAGGAAGTAAGAGCTTTTGGTATCAACTGACCTACCATGATGCCCTGGATATTCAGATTGTTAGATCAGAAGAAACCACACAAGGAGCCTAAGTGCCCCCATAATGTAAGGTACAGTATTTTATTTGCCCTATCTAAACTAATTTATTCTAAGTTTTATTAAATTTTTAAAGATTTTTTTAAAATAAAAGGGTTTTTTTTTTGCTTTGATTTTCAATTGTAAGAAAGAGGTCAGTGCAATCAAATCTGAGAAAGCTAAGCAAGTACATTTGCAACAAAAAGGTTGTGCTTTCAGAGAAAGAATGGGCTATAAAACTATGGAGGTCTTTCTCGTTTCCAAAACTGCATTTAAAATAACACATACTAGAGTCATAGCTTCTGGGAGCAGACATTTTTATTGATCCACAGCAATGTGCAGCACTCAGCCCATAGGCTTTGGGGAACCTGAGCATAAATGAACCAGTGCAGAATCCTGCAAATCCTGACCGTGACTGTAAACCCTTTTCCCGTGAGGAATTATGCAACTGCAACAGCTTCCATTTGATGTTGCTCTTTGGTGTGAATGTGGTACCTTATATAAATAATTGCTTGACCTACAATGCATTTCCTAGATGGCCCAATCTCAGTTTAACACAGATTGCAACTTCACGTTCATCTTTCTTATAATTGGGGGTTTTGGGGTGGGGTTTTTTTAGTATCACATACACAGTCCTAAACATAAATCATATTTAAATTGATCTGCCACCAGCTCCATACAGGCACAATTACTTTTTGCACTGATTTATTTAAAATCTCCCCTTGGGTATCACTACAAAGCTGGTTCATGTTAATAAGGTGACCAAATGCACCATATCCTACCAACTGGGGTATATCTTCCAATTAACTGAGCTTTCTTCCTTGCTAGACCGAAGCGATGCTTTTATGAGTAGCTCCTACAGGCTGGGTATTGAAAATGGAAGGTACATAGCACTTTTCATGCATAGCCCTTTATAAATAATATATAAAGGTCAAATAAGTTATTTATTGGGTCTCTCTCTGTCCATTTTACATATGCTGCCCTGTTTAAGTATTGAATGTCTGATTTTTCAGCTGCTATAAATTCCAACCAATTGACATATGTTAATTTACCTGAGAAACTGGAAAACATAAGAATGGTCTTTGTCTCAGTCAAATGCAGTTGTCTACCTATATTCACTGGTTCCCTTTCTTCTGCAACACCCATATGATTTTTTCTTAAATTCCACCTCTCAAAGCTGCCTTTCTCTTATATTTTGCAACTTTGCTTGTTCAAATACTGTTAGGTAATAGTGGTGTATATGTTACTCAAAGCACAGCTGTTTCTTTCAGTGATGACCCATCTCTATTTATGCAGTTCCATAAATCAATCTAATTCATAACTTACCAGTATCCTCTCAAATTCACCATGGCAAACCAGAGCCCTCCTGTTACGGCCAGCATTGCTTGTGGGTTTCTGCACAGCTCTGACAAAGCCCAAAATAGTTTTGGCCCCTCTTCCTCACCAACGTCACCCACACAAGTCATGTCTGATACTTACTACTTCCTTTCTCACATTACATCTAAGATGTTTTCCTTTTCTTTACCCTCCCATGGCACCTTCACCTACACGATTCACAGACATGCTTGCACACTGGCTAACACAGATTGCACTCGTTCCCTTCTGCTCCATACAAGAGTCATCTCTCATAGGGTCTTACTTGCTTTTCCTCACAGCCTCACCTCTGAGATCTCCAGCTGCAGCAAACTAAAAGCAAATAGTCATGAAGGCACTATTCACACCTCATTTGTTACATTTCTCACTGATAATACCCTCACTTCCCTCCAGTGGGATCACCCACTGTGAAATGTTCGGAAAAGCTCTTCAGGCCCTGCCAGGTCTCTCCTGGAGGCACTCCTCTTCCCTAAGGCAGCTCTCAATATGCTTGGTAGGGGCATAGGTACAAAGTCCACATTCACCTAGCCAGAACTGTTGGAGGAAAAAGGGTAGAAGGAGCTCAACACCCTAATGCTATGTGTAGTGTAACCAGAACTTCACGAGGGTGAAAGTGGAAGGCAGCATGAGGATATGAGGCAGCAGCGCAGGGAAGCAGATGCAAAGTTTCAAGCAGTTCATACCCAAAGGACAGTGTAGGCATGTTACCAATCCCAGACCATCCGTGGCTGGGTGTGAGTATGGCCCTGGGGTGCCAGGCTGGCCTTGGCATCATCTACTAGCTCCCACAGCCATGCGGTTTATTTACCCAGCAATGCGTGTGACAGGCAGCCTCACCATGGCCCTGCATACAACCCTGGCAGGGGGCTCTGTGTAGGCTACCCAGGAGCCACAGGTTGGTCACTCCTGACTTAGATAGATTGGGACAGACAGTGATGGCGTAAATATCCCACATATTAAATTTAGACTCAGAAAGGAGCAAACCTGTAAATAATGAGACATTTGCCTAGCATGGATCTGACTCTCTGCATATTACATCTGTTCTGACTGCTTTATGCATTTTTTAAGATGCAGGCTGGGCTGTCTTCTGCATTTCCAATGGGGTCAGTAAATTTTGGATAATACTGGAATACTAGCACTAACAATAATTATTGCCCTAGTCCTGTCTAAAATACTTACTACATTAATATTTTACCACAGTATCAACATTCAGTAATAATGAAATTAATAACTTTTGTATAAATAATTAGCAATTAAAATGCATTTGTACACTATAATTTGAAAATCTGTGAAATAACACAGTACTAATTAGTGTATACAGAACAACTGAATAATGAGTAAAGGATATTAATTTGTCTTTTCTTTATAAAGCCGTATTTCTCTGCAATTATACAAACAGTCCAGTAAGAAATTAAATTCTGTACAAACAGCAATCTTCAGCACTATCCATTTTTTCTACAGTGCACCCAAACTCAAAAAACAAGACGTTACCCTATGCCTTATGAATACTAAACCAGCATTCCACATCCAAATGTTGGGCTAGAAAAATCAGTCTGTGTGCCTGTATTTTTATGAGAATTGCAGAATATTTAATGTATATTGTTCTTTTTATGTGTAACCAAAACTATTATTGCAAGTCAGCAAACTTTAATTTAGCATATTGTTTTTCTATAAAAAACACAACATTAAACATAAAAAACACAATCATAAATTTTCAAATTGTTAAAACATAATTCACAAACACCTCTCCCTTACTTTATCTCATTCAGGAAATCCACAGCAGTACTATGTGCCTTCAAAGAGTCTGTCTATACATAAACATTTTGTGAGTCTGACACATTTTTGGAAGTCCACTTTCCCAAAAGTGCTGCCACCCATGAAGTCTGAACACGGCCATTGAGTTTAATTTACTTTGATGAGGGTTCAAGTGCCACAAATAGATGCTTAGGAAGTTGAAATAGATTTCTTAACAACTGAAGTCCGCAGGTCAGTTCACCTGTGTTGACTGCTCAGGGAGGTTAACTCTGGCCTGGACAGAACCAGGACAAGGTTGCACTGCACAACACCCAAATCAGGGGAGAGCAAAGCCCGTCTAGAGTAGGAAGCAGCCCAGCTCTGAGCTGGAGTACCAGCTCTGATTTTCTAGCAAATACACTTCAGGGTTTCTACCAAAAGCGGTACATATGTGAACCTATTTACACTGGGGTTTTCCTGTTGGATACTCTATTCTGAGAGCTGAACACAGGATAGTTCCCCTGGCTTTTTACTCAATGTGGGCAAACCATGGTAAGTCAACTAAGTGTTCCTCCTTTCACTTATGACCAGGCTTCACGTCCAACGTGGTAAACCAGCTTGTTGACAGTAGCACATTACCAGATACCTTGATGAAAATATGTGCGCTCCAAAACACAAATAACCCAGCAGTAAGAAGTGATGCATATCGCAAAATGCAAAAATTGATACATACCACAATACTCTTTCTAGTATCACAGCACTAACCATAGTGCTACGGGGAGTATCTACACCCTGGTATGACCATACCAAACTATTTTAAAGCAAAGAAAGGTGAATTCATGGCAGTCACATGCCTAGGGTTATCCCTGGAGAATGCATTTGAAGAAAGGTAACCAAAAATATTTTTCATTTACTGGGGGTAAGCTACAAATACTGGGTGATGATTAATTCATTAATTCATGAGAATCGAGTTCTCTGGGGAGCAGAGTGACTCTCCAGGAACACTGAATTTTGTATCTAGAGCTCTGGATTATTAAAAATAGAGACAAAAAATACAAAGCAAAATTACAAGTGATCAAGTCTCTTTGTGGGAGAGTATACTTGAAGCCTCAAAACTATATGTACTCCAGTAAATCAAACATGTTCATATGTTAGGTATAAAAAAATATACCTGGAGAGCACCAGGACAAAAGACTAAAATCCTGCAGACTCGCTCTGTTTGCCGCCATTACCTCATTCTAAACCAAACACAAATACATCTTTCCAGCCTAACACATTTCAGGAGACAAGAGGAGAGCAGAGTAACCATTTTGGACAGAGGCTGCTATTAGCAACTGTGATACACACTTTATTCCAATTTTGGTGCTATGCTGCAGATCTCAGATCAGAATCAAGCCTTTAGGCATTAACTGAGATAAACAAAGTATGATACGTCAAATCTAATTATGCTATAAATATCCAAATAAGATCTAGATCTCTAAGGTAATTCTAAAAAGCCTTAGTGACGGAGAGGCAAATATGATTAAGTTTAAACTGCAAACAGCTTGTGAAATATGGGAAATAGCATTACATCTGAAAATATCTGTAGGGAAGTATTTTCCTTTAACTAATAAGGCAGGAAATTTTGTGACATAATAAATATTTTTTCTAGTAGCTTAAGGCATCTTAAAGAAAAAGGAAGAGATGCTAAATAAACTACTATACGTTCCTGGTTTAAAGCCATCATCAATAATACTGGTTTTATAATTACCAAGGTACAAAAAATAGTGAAAAACAAAGTGGTTACAAAAAAAAGTGGAAAACAAACTTCTTATATGTTTGCACCAGTTATAATTATGAAATAGGTTAATTTGGTTAACGCTTAATTTTGTTTGGGACAATTAAAAATGAAGCTTCCCCCCTTCCCCCCTCTCACCCCTTCACAATTTTCACACCAGGGGAACGTATTAATAAAACAGCAGCAGATATTTCAAACACAATCCTTCGCCCAGAAAGGCTCTGCCGAAAAAAAGATATTTTGTTAAATGCCAGATCTCTGCCATCCTGTTTATTGCCCATAGAGGCACTGATGTATGGTTAAGTGCACCTAGCTGCATCTTTATTTTAAGACCAGACTGGAACTGAGCTTGTAAGTGCATACCAAACAACTGCCTGCCTCTGCCCTCTAGTCCTCCCGTGTGAGTTCAAGTCACAGAAGTCCACAGATGCTTTCTCAAACAAACAAGAGAAATTCCAAAACTCTACATGGTAGAGGAAGAAATTTAAATAATTGCAGGAAGAAATTTAAATAATTGCAAGGCATCTTAAGCTATATACCTTAATTCTGTCTATTTCCCTTTGTATTATTCTAAAGCACTTCCATTAACTTTTTAGCTCTCTGAACTTTGTATACCAACACTAGCTCATCTGGCCACCTTCACACTCATATGCTCTATGGGAACCCTTTCAGCATAACCTCAGGAACATCTCCTGCCATGAAATTCAACATACTGCACTCAACAAACTTCCATCTTTATCACACAAATGCTATGCATGCTGAGGGCCTCTTTCTTGCATCAAAATCCAATGACAGCAGCTATGTTGTATCTTCCCATATAACTTCTTTAATTAAGTTGGCTCAGTTCATACAGCAAGTGATAAAATATCAGATTACTTACATATATGCATGTGTATAGCTAAAATCTACTTCTTGACTGTATAGGAAGTTCTGTACATAAATCTTCCACTCAGTGATCACTAACTAGAACATGTTCCAGCTTTGCTGGCTATGCAAGCACTATAGATAGGAGTCACACCTAGACATGCAGGCTAAGAGTCTCGGATACAGCTTGCCTAGATGAAAGCCTAGTCCAGAATTGTCCCAAGCTTTCAGGCCTTAAGTATGAAACTGTGATCACAGACTTGTGTAACTCTAAGAGTCAGCTTCCAAGTTTGGAGATCTGGATGGAGAAATGTATAGAAAAATGGAACATCAGCTTTGACACATACAGATTTAACTGCTGGGACAGTTCAGCAGCAACCTGCCTGCTGCCTTCCCACAGGCTGCACTGGGGCCAGTGATAAGATACATTTGCAGGTCTTCTCCTAGGGCTGACGGAACATATTTCATAGTATAAGAGTGAAGTCACGTAGGAAGGGCTAGATAAAGATAGAAACATCACCTCATTATTCTGAGCTGCAAGAGGAGATTTTTCTTAGCTGCAGTGCAATGTACAGTGCCAGACATGACCCTAGATCCCAGTGGACATTGCCACAAGGCATCTTCTTTGCCATGCCCACTCCTAGGTCATTTCATTTGCCTAAGCAGCAACATAAGCAGGCACAAAGGAAATCAGGGACCTGTTGGAGGATTCCCGTTGTCTTGGTACCTGGATATGAACATAAGATTCTTCCAAGAGCCCTTCAGCATAGCTCTCGAACAGAAGGGACCTTGGGAAATGGTCCAATTTTTTTCACACTTCTAAGGCATTCCAAAAGGAAATGGAGGCCCTGGACACACTACACGATTCCTTTCCCCTTCAGTTTCCTCACACAGCACCTCAGAAAATGCAACGACTGGAAAAAGCTCTCTCGCTCCCCCAGCAATGCACATTTTTCTCCCCATTCCATTCACCTTGTAATCAGCCTCACTGATCCCTATGTGACAAAGAATTGTCTGCTAACTTATGATTTAGGTCAATAATATGACATCTTTAAATAGCACCAGAGATATAAACAGAATTACATCCCTGATCTGAAGGCTTATCTAAATTAGACCCATTGAATAGTGAAACATTATGTTTGCAGGAATAAATGCTGAACAGAGGGACAGGAGGCTAATTGCATAGATCTATTTTTCAAGGCGAGTTTTATGGAGACACCTGTCATGTTTACAAGACTGCCTCTACTTCTGGACCTGGGAGGATTACAGGATCTTAGAGTATGCCTGTGGAAAGTTAACAACTGACATATTAGTTAAGAACTGAGAACTAGTCAAAGCATGAACATGCAATTGCATTTAATACCATTAACTACACTGGAATTAAAATATGGTCCCAGAGGCTTAAATAAATCTACATTTCAAAGGGTTAATTTTTAAAATTTACATTTATTTTAGGAACTGAAATCCACTACTTATTGAAAAACTACATCCTAAAATCTAAGGTCAGAGACACACATTTACTTTGCAGGCAGCTGGAAGAGCTGCAAATGTTATTACCTCAGGCCATTTTTTACCACCTCCATGTTGGAGATCACCATGACAACAGTGAAGCGAACTAAATGGAGCCCACGAGTGCTTCCTATACTCAACGCCCCAGTGCAAAATCATCTTTTTTTTAATCTTAAATCAACAGTGACGGCATTTCAATCTAAAATGGTTGACTCCACAATCAAACAAGGAAAAGGTCAGGGGAATTGGGAAAGCAGCAGTCATTCCCTGACTGTATGGCAGCAGTCTGAGGCTGTAACATGGAGTTGGGTTCCCAGCATTAAAAACACTGGCAGCTAGCTCCACCAAAAAACAGCTGCTGTTGCAGGGGAATTCACTTAACTCCAATCTGAGGCCAAAACTTTCTGAACCTACATATGAGCAATGTTCTAGTGAGGCTTCCTGACCCATGCCAGGACCTACTTTGCAACTTCTAGTCCTTGAAAGACATCCACCGTAAGTTAAGACACAAAATGTTTACAGACAATTCTTTCAGAAAGGACAGTAAATTGTCATCTTTTTCTACTATTTAATTCACTTCTAATTAAATACATGTGTGTAACTTAGGACAAATAACAGATGATTTAGGGTTCAGCTTTTGTTTCAGTTCTGAAATGAAACACAGATTTTGAAGTCATGAACATAAACCTCACATTTACATTTCTTCATTTTGTGTAATGTCATCTTTTTTTCTAATTTAACTGCATAAATCATGAGTTCTTACAAAAGTATTTTCTCTGTATATTGAACAGTAATCAGAATGTGTCCCTGGTTCATCAAGATTTTTAAAGTCTTCTTCCCTCCTGTTGTGATATTTTGTCTCATGTTATCAGCCTTAAGTACAAACCCATAAAGCTTTTTGTTGTAAAAGCTGTCATTCAGAACATGGATATGTTAAATTTCAGGAAGTTTAAAAAATTGAGTGTGATTTCTTTCATCAGAAATGCCAGGTGCATCTTGCTACGTTTCCGTATTATGAATGAAAAGAGGCATTTAATGATCCAGGAAATTTCTCCATAAATATCAGCAAGTATGGAGTTTTTTTATTTGCATTTTTCTTTGCTGCCTTTGCAATTTCAAAATGCCTCCCTATCTCCAACTACAGGCAATACTTACTTTGTGGAATTCTGTTCATAGTGCTTGTTCCTTGCATTCTATGTGGTGAAGTAAGGTAGGCATACATTTTATTCAAAAGCAATGTGTAATGCACTATGAGAATAAAACCCAGAAGTATTGGAATGTCTGCATCCTTAAAATAAAACATTAAATGCTGTTTATAATTTTAAAACTAAGAAGTTGGTTTCAGTATGGTCATACAAAGTAGTTCGTTTCACCCAGGGACTAACACTTGTGGTAGCTGAAGAAAGCCTTGCCTCACAACTAAGAACAAGCTCCTGGTTCTTAAAGCACTGTGAGCAATGTCTGATACCAAAAACAGTTTTAGACCATTGGAAAGAAAAAAATATTAAATGACACAACTATAATACCATTATTTCCTAGACATAGTCAAGCACCAGATATTAGGAATTAATTGACAACGTGGTATCAGAAACCCCACTTCCAGCTTTTAAAGACACCATTGTTCTTTTTTATTAGCTGCAGTGAAATAATATTCATTATCTATCTATCAATCCTCTTATTCCATTGTACTTTTTCCTAGTACTCATCGTATCACCAGAACATAAGGAAATAAACACAACTGTCTGAAAGTATTTTGATTCTAAATTATCAGCAGGAACAGCATCTCCGAGTTTGCTGTTCATTCTGAAATTGCATGTTTGGATCTATATTTCAACATATTTACAAACATTAAGCAGACATTTGAGCCATTTGGTCGATTGTAAGGGTAATGTGATTATTTGTGGGTTGAAGTGATCTTTCATTTAATTAAGGTTGGGCCTCAAATGTGGATTAAAAATGTGCTCATCCCAATACCATACAACAAAGTTGCATTTCTATTATCTATCATCTGACAATAGCATATTACATAAATCTGATGTTACACAATGATACTGTTATTCAACACATATTGGCAGCGAGCTATTTGGATAGCTGGTACTCAAATTAGGATGACTATCGAACCTTAATTGTCTCAAGTAATCAAAATATAAAAGTGAGCAAGTGCAGATGCTCCTATCACTTTCTGATAGTGAAGGAAGTCCTGCTGAACCATCTCCATGTTAGTGAGCTCTACTGAATTTACTCAGTTTTGTTGGCTTTCAGATCTAAAGTAAACCTCAGTATTTTCAGTTTCTCCCTATCAGCTGTGGGAGGATACCCTGAGGAGCTACCCTTTAAAGGGTCTTCAAACTCTAGTGATCTCCTGTTATTTAGACACCCATATCTCCAGTTCTTTACATTACACCAGTCTCTGAGGATTAGCAGGAAAAGGATAATACTTTCAGTCAGCTGATAGATGAGGAGGGACTAGCACTGCTGAATTTTCAGTTTTACTCCCAAGCCTCTGTCTAGGCTGAGTCAGCAGTTGCTTTATTTTAAAGACTCTATTCACCTGCACTGCTGCAAATTGATAAGACCTATAAATTCCAGTGTACCTCTTAGAGGGCTGCTTTAGAGATTAAAAGTATATACTTACTTTGATACTACAGCGTAACTCCCAAAAGGATTAACAGGAGTTAAGTACGTGCATCCTAAGCAGGAGATACTCCATGCCTCCCCCCTTACAGAAGGCAAGAGAGGAAATGGGCCCCGCACACTCTGTTAGGGAAGTGTAAAAGTGATGCTGGTGAACCGCTGACAAGACCAGTCTTTGCTCCCTCAAGCAAGCATGTAGCACACCCACAATTTCAATAGGGGTAGGAGTCCAAATCAGAGCAAGAAATGGCGCCATTAGATACTAAAGATCTCTTGTGAGAAAGTGCTTCACTGAACATTTGCTCCAAATTGGCCACACAATTTCAGGTTTCCTGGTATACACAACTTTTTTTTTTTCTTTTACACTGCAATTGCTTCTAATTTCATTGCTGTATTGCATGAGTTCATAAATCAGCACAGGGTATTGAAGCATTCTGCTGTTTACTTAGTGCTGTTTACTTCACACTGGATAATATAAACTAGAAATAAGACAGATGACTGGTGTGATATAAATGTGGTGATCCATCTGGTGACAACGAGGAGAAAATTTATATGCTCACTAATGCCACACAGGATATAATGCAACTCAATAGAATTTCTGTTTTCTGCAGAACTGTTGCTCCCCAATTCTGTATCACGTTCAGTTTACAAGTGCAGGACAGCATTTTTTCTTTCAGATTGCACACACATTACACTAACCCTAAAAATAAGCAGAAAAAAAAAAAAAGCTATGCACAAAACACCTTCATGCAAGGCTACAGAGAAAACAACTTTGGGGAGGGGGCTACAGACTTGAGTTCATGAAGAAGGGTCTGTGTTCTGGATTTATAGTCTATGATTAAGGCAGTCCAAAATGGACACTGGACTCTTTTTTTTGGCATCCTAACAATACCTTTACTTGTTCTCTTCTATGTCAGAAACTTGTGTAGGCAGCATTATGACAATGCTTTTGCTTTAGCAGCTGCATAACGAATAAGTAATGAAAAACTGAACTAACATTTTTAGTAACCTGTATGTATGACAGAAGGGATATTGTAACTGTTCAAGCAAATAATACGCACTTATGCTTCAAATGAGCACAGTTTTTATGGCAAGCATCCTCTAAATTAACAATGGATAAACCAGCAACAATCCCACAACAAATATAAGCATTTTATTCTCTAAGGGCCCTTTCCTAAATAAGTTGTGAACCATCTGAGAATGGGGCACGCTCTCACAGCTGTCTTCATAGAAGTAACTTCTACAGGCATAGAACAGACAGGATGCCAAACCTGCAAAGCAGAGGATTTGCCAGAATCTCTTTATGCCACAAGTTGTCTATAAAACTACTCATGAAGGTGAAGATCTACTGATGTAGGTAAAGAAGGCAGGAGGGCTCAGAGGACGCAAAGATGTACTGGAGATATGAAAGATCTGTGCAAACAACTCTAAAATTTCAAACGGCCAAGGAAGGGAATACAGAAGGAAGGACTGTCCTGTGGGAAGAATGACCCAAGGAAGCACATAATCCAGATGACAGGGTAAGAGGTTGAGACTGACTTCAGAGTACTGGCATGGAAAAAAGTGTGGTGCACAGAAGGCACTCTGGAAAGAGTGTCTGTTCCTATTCTCTACTGAATGCCAAGTCTTCGAAGTCTTGTTCCCACTGAGCTACTGAGCTATAAATGAGCTGGTTTACCTTGCAGTCATTACCAAAGACTTGCTAAGGAGTATGAAAATTATCAGCGTATTTGCCCCATTCCGTATCTCACTATCTAGAGTGAGTTTAACCTACCTATCATCTGACTTGAATGCTATCTGCATTTATGATTAGAAATTAAAGTCAGGAACACACAAGCATACAATTTTACAAATCACTTTTTGTTGGAGTATGGATTTGAGGCAGAGGTGGGATATACAGCCAGATCTTAGAAGTAGGAAACATCTTAAGGTCCAACAACCCAGACACAGTTATTATAGCTAGCACAAATGTCAGCCACAGTGTAAGAAACCGTCTAAGGACTTTCTAGAACATAACCACATATTCAGCACCAGCACATGTAAGTCACAAAGCTGAGGTGTTTCCAGCTGTTTTTCAGCAAGTTCCAACGAAGACAGCTTAACATAGAATCATAGAATCATAAAATCATAGAATGTTTAAGGTTGGAAGGGACCTTCAGAGGTCATCTAGTCCAATCCCTCTGCTGTTAGCAGGGACATCTTCACTAGATCAGGTTGCTCAGAGCCCCATCAAGCCTGACCTTTAGTATTTCCAGGGTTGGGGCCTCCACCATGTCTCTCGGAAACTTGTAGTGATCTATCACCCTCATATTGAAATTTTTTTTTTCCTAATATCCAAACTAAATCTCCCCTTTTCTAGTTTAAAACCATTATCCCTCATCCTCCTTCTACATGTCTTCATGAACAGTTCTTCCCCAGCTTTCTTACAGGCACCTTTCAGATATTAGAAGGTTGCAATAAGGTCCCCTGGAGCCTTTTCTTCTCCGAGTTGAACAAGCCCAACTCTCAGCCTGTCTTCATAGGAGAAGTGTTCCAGCCCTTTGATCATTTTTGTGGCCAAAAAACCTTGCCAAAACCTTATTTTCACGAAGTTGATCACAAAAACCTAAGAGGGTTGGACCCGATGATCTCTCAAGGTTAGAAGGGTCCAACCCCTACAATTCTATGATTCCACGAATCTGTGTGACTCTGTAAAACACCTACTGTGAATTGAAGCTCTCTGTCACTTTTTCCTTTTCACAAATTCAGCATGGGCATACAGCATCCTTCTCAGTCCCTGCAGGCACATGGGAGGTGCCAAGGTGGCTAGATTGGATCTGTAAACATGTACTTGATCTTGAAACTTTATTTATATTATTTTATTCTGTACATTTATCTTTCAATTGCTGAGATATTTCACAAGAAGGCAGAAAGAATAAGTGCTTCCATTTTGTCACAACTCTATTGTTTATTATTGCAATTGGACAAAAATGTCAATTTTCTTGGGATTTTATGACAATGGTGCAAATCCAGTACAGACTTACATGGCAGAAGTGACTACAACTACACTTGAGTTGCACTAGTGTTTTAATGTGTTTCCTTACTGATTTTGTAAAACTCAAAGCATTACAGGAATGTTTCCTGTAATTTAATAGAGGACATTACCATCTAATTAATATTTAATAAATGCATGAAAGAAAGCTGTGTGGAGAGGCAGAAAGAAAGAGGACACACAAAAAAATGAGAAGGGTGCAGCTTTGCTAACACTACTGGAAGCAGTTTCTATCCAAGTATACTTATGTCTGTCTTGATTTTCTTTCTCTGTAGGTACTAAACAGTAATTCCCAGTGCATCCTTCAGAGAAATGGACAGCCGACAGGTTTGCATTCTTGAGAGCATCAAGTCCTCAACACAACTACATCATAAATACCAGAAAGTTGGTCTTTAGGTCAGTTCCTAGAAACCAAGGTTTTTGCCCTTAAACAAGAACACAATGACAGAGTATGTTGCAGATATTTGTGTAGGGTTTACATATTCATGCCCCTGGCAAAGCTGAGCTGTTTAACTTCTATTTGTGGATCTGTACAGGTCTGTCCTCCATGATCTCATTCATCCTGCTCGGCTTTCCTACTATACCCTTAGAAACATGAGAAATTGCTAAAATTATCATTATGTAGTAAAGAAACAAAGTTTTCCAAGAAATTTCTCGATGCAAACTACTAAGAAAAATGCTTACAGGTAAGGATATAAAGGCCAACAAGTCCAATTGTGAATTCATAAAGTCAGGCTTCCTTGTCAGAGCAGCCCTCAGGCCTCTACACCAGTTAATTTCAGTGGAAATGGTAAGAGATTCTCACATCTCCCAAGCTATTAATTTAAATAGTTGATATCTGACACCTGCAGTTGAAAATTTAGTTTAAAATAACTTTTATTTTCTTCCTTTCTCGTACCAGTATGACTGTTGAACCCGTAAATACCAAACAGTTTGGTGCTACTACCACCTTACCAATACCTGCCCACATGAAGACTGCTGATTTATGCTTCCTTTTTGGAACTCCTAATCTCTTCACCAATCATCTCATGTCATAGCTTACAACTTGCCATGGGCAGAGACTGACTTCTTTATACTGCTATAGCACTTAGCATAGTGTGTCTCAGATCTTACCACCTTCAAATTATAAGCACAGACAGTAATAGTAAACAGTACACACAGTGACCACAAACTGTGGTTTGCTGAAATGAAATGCTTCCATCAGACTGGCGTTTTGGAAGTGAACAAGTGAACTAGAAAAAAAGAGTGTGACATAATAATGATATCACACCTTGCAGTCTCAATCTTCTTTGATGACTCACGTGAGTATAAAAATTCTGTATACATCATATTCTAAACTCAGTATTTTATATACTCAATATTCAGTATTTTTATACTAAAAAACCACTCAATATTAACTTTACACTTCTGTTTGACGCAAAAATTAAATGCATGATAAATTGCATACTTTCAAAACAGAATTTATGTATGAATAATCATCAGGAATTTATACACTGACTCAGGTATAAAAATTATCTACCAAGTCCACTTAAAATAGGTGGTGAATGGGCACATAAAAAAACTTGTTGAGCTGTTCTAAATCCTCCAAGTCAGTCATAAATCTATGTGATGGTTCCAGTTCCTTAGTATCCAAAGAGAAAAATACACAAGGCAGACAGACAATGCAGAAGTAAAATCTCCTTACATACGTTACTGGTATTTTAGGATAATGATTTGCACAGTGCATCCATGTTACCAAAACTCCAAAGCACACGCAGACCAAGAGCTACCAGGTACAGTCTCAGCAATACTCACAAACATGGTATAAATAAAACAGAAATCCCAGTATAAGAAAGATTTTCCTTCTAGCTCACTACCACACAGCTTTGATTTCTAGGAATTAATCCAAGCATCAGTTTCTCCATACCCACCTCCCCGTCCCAGTAAAAATCTTGCTTGCTGTATGCAAAGTAAGTGTTGATTGCATGTGGCTACTACTGCAATAAATATAACTAATCAAACTAGAAATTATTATCTATCAACTTGAACCACATCAGCTTACTCAAATACATCTACCAGCACCAGGTCAGGCTCTCTGTCAAAACAGTAAGAACCAAGGTCCCATCGTACAGTCTCTATATCAGAAACTCGACAACCCTCTGCCTCACACTTCTTACAGGCATTCATATTTGGCAAAAAAACCCAACAAAACAACCCAAAACAACCAACTGTTATTAGAAAGAACTGCACACCACTGAAGTGGCTCTGACAGTGCTTTATACCCACCTTGTACAGAGCAGTGCAGAAGCTTGCCCTTCATGTCTGTGTATGGCAATGGAAAGCTGTACAGCCTGATGAGGATCTGAGGTGACATGCCAAGATGGCACATCAGGATATTTTAGGACTTCAACTGGGAAAGTACATTTCTGGCTCACACTGAAGCCAGACAACCCAGTCCAGCAAGGCCCAGGGCTGGCACCTGCAAACACATTATGAGTGGCTCCTACCAGGAGACCAGGGAGCACGTCAGGTATTAAAAATATTTTTTAACTCTCCTAACTGCTAAGCAAGCCATTGCTGAAAAAGAACTGTGAGGCCAAAACAGCGAGTCCTTGCTTATTTGCATTTCATCAGAGACCATTTCATTTAGCTTTTAATTAGATTAAATCAAATCAATAGTGGACACAACAGTCATCCAGTTTGTATCATTCCTCAAAAACTACAGCACAGTGTCACTTTTATGTACCTTCAGAGGAGATAATATTCCACTTTTAAAACTATCCCTACTTTCTGTTAATAAATAATGATGGTTCCCTAATAATACAACATCGCATCTCTTCAAAATACAGACGAGGAAAAATGACATTGAAAAGCCTAGGTATATTGCTGAATAGTGTGCCTGGGAATCTGTGACTGTCTCTCTGCAGCATATATGTTACAGAAATGTCAAAAGGCAAAGGAACTTTAATATTATCTTGGTTTTACCCAACTCATAAAGGCATTTTCTTTGATAATGCATTTGTTTCTCCAGCATGAACATGGATTTTGGTTTTCTTAATTGCAAATACGACTACCCTCCCTTGCCACAAGAAAATATTAATCTTTATGAGAGTGATACTGAGAAAATTGTTATTAGAGTCTAGCTGTGCTATCTCCTACTAGGAGATAGTGATTCTCCTACTAGGACTCACAGAGCATAAAGCAGGTTAGAAAAAGCAAATATTTTTAAAAAAAAATTTGGAAGAAAATTTTGCTGAGGTCAGTAGAGAAATATCCATTACCCTTTCCTTCTTTCTTTAAAATAGTATTTGAAAATAGATTTTTTGTCTCCAAAGGATAAAAGTGGAAACCTCATTTTATTAATCCAAAATAAAACCCATCAATTTTAGTTGAAGGTTTTAATTGTTTTCATTTTTCAAAACAGTCCACAGAAATTCCTTGAAAAAAATATGCATTTTGTTCTAAAGGTCTACTGTCAAAAATAAAGTATTTGGAGAAGTATCTCCCTTTTCTAGAAACTCCCATTACAAAAAAAACCTTATAGATATGAATTACAGATTAATTAACGCTCCCTTGAAACCTCTACTGCAAAGCTAATTATATAAAATGTAAATTTGTTCACTTTGAAGCACATGTACACTTCTTTCTCCAATTCAGTAGCAGCACTAGAACCCTTACCACAGGAGATTGTAGAGAGGTGGCAGATGGTCTCTTCAGCCAGGTGGCAGGTCATAGGACAAGGGGAAATGGCACGAAGCTGTGCCAGGGCAGGTTCAGATTAGATATTAGAAAAAAAATTTTCACTGAAAGAGTTGTCAGGGCCTGGAACAGGCTGCCCAAGGAGGTGGTTGAGTCACCCTCCCTGGGTGTGTTTAAAAAAAGGGTAAATCAGGTACTTAGGGATATGGTTTAGCATAGGATGGGAACAGTTGGACTCAGTGATCTTAGAAATCTTTTCCAACCTCGTAATTCTGTGATTATGTGATAACCCTGAATTCACAGATCACATTCTGACTTCTATCTGTTTTAAACAGTACTTGTGTTAATTAAAATACTCTTCAAGCAAGACAGCTCACATATTTCTTCATTCAAGAATATACTACGCATGTTAAATATAAAGACTGAAAATTAAGCACTCCTTATCTGTATCTGTAAAAAAAGTTTCCATCCATTATCCTAAGTGAAAAACTCCCACTGTTTCCACACTTGGAAACCTCAAGGTTGTCAAGAGTTTATTCTAGCTTCAAAAAGAAGCCACCTCCAGTAAGGCAAATGCTAGGACATCTGAAATCATAAACCAGTTTATATTGATTACAATGAATCCATGCGTTAATTACTTTGAACATTGCCTGAATTAAAACATGACTGGCATTTCAGCATTACTACTTGGCTATAACAATATTTTATGAGTCTGAATCTGGCAATGAAACCTTAAGTACATGGCTACCACTCCAAGTGTATAATGAATTTAGGTTTAGACAGTGATTTATTTAGATTATCCTTTGCAAAGTTCACCACGTGTTTTACTGGACTGAGGAAATAAGCTGTCAGACAGTTCCACCTTGGAACCGAATAAAAAAGTTCTGTTATACTTTATGTTTGTGAGATTTTGTCATTCTAGTATATTGATCGGAACACAATTATTTCACAGAATCACAGAATCACAGAGTTGTAGGGGTTGGAAGGGACCTCAAGAGATCATCAGGTCCAACCCCCCTGCCAAAGAAGGCTCCCTAGGACATATCACTAAGATAGGAGTCCAGACAGGTCTTGAATATCTCCAGAGAAGGAGACTCCACCACCTCCCTGGGCAGCCTATTCCACGGCTCTGTCACTGTCACTGTGAAAAAGTTCTTCCGCATGTTGGTGCAGAACTTCCTGTGCTCCAACTTGCAGCCACTGCCCCTTGTCCTGTCTCCACTGACCAAAGAAAAGTGGCAGGCCAATTCCCCCTGCACCCCATACTTAAGATATTTATAAATATTGATTAGGTCCCCCCTCAGTCTTCTTTTCTCCAGGCTGAACAGCCCCAGCTCTCTCAGCCTTTTCTCATAGGATAGATGTTCCAGGCCCTTCATCATCTTCGTAGCCCTTCTCTGGACTCTCTCAAGGAGGTACCTGTCTTTTTTATCCCAGGGAGCCCAGAACTGGACACAACACTCCAGGTGGGGCCTGACCAGGGCAGAGTAGAGGGGAAGGATCACCTCCTTCGACCTGCTGGCCACACTCCTCCTGATCCAGGATCCCATTGGCTCTCTTAGCCACCAGGGCACACTGCTGGCTCATAGCCAAAAAACTTTTTTTAAAAATACTGTCACTAAAGTTGTTATTTTATTCAACTAATTTCACGCTTTATAAAATCCATCATCAATTTTAATTTTGAGGTATGACTTTCCTTCAATGGTGAATTCCTGGCATTATGCAGTGGCAGTGCCACACTTACTGCCACCTACGCGGGTTAGCATTGTCGGATGTGGTCTTCACCGCATCTTGCAAATCTAACCCAGCACCCTGAAGTAACCGATTCCTTACAAGAGTCCGCAAGGTCTGGGCCCTTGCAGTTATGTCACTACCTGCAAGAAACACTTGTATGCATATTCAGCTCTTTATTCATAAATATTACACTGAGCTTCCCGACGCTGCCTAGGCTTATCTGCCTCCAACAGGATCCATCGTCTGCAGTTAATACTATGAAAAGCAAGATGCTTCCACCTGACGTAGCAGCACTGAGATAATCTATACCCTGAATTTCCACATCCAGCATTCTGTCCCAAGCTGCTCTCACTATTCCTGGTACTCGAGAGCTATTGTTAGTCATGGTCCTCTTGTAAAACTGACACGATCGGACAGTCTGAATTATTGCCCAGAGCTACTTATGCTGCCCTCATTTAAGAACTGTATGTAAGCTTTTCTAATTTCCATGGCAAGCACAAGTACTAATAGCGTTTGGCAGTATATTTATTTGATAGCTGTTTGCAGCTACAGTAGTCATCACTGTAGAAAAATTACACGTACCACGGCCCTGTATTTGACTTTTTTAAAAAAGAAAGGACTGTGTGTTTACAGTGCAGTAAATATTGACTTCCTATTAATGATCACTTTACGGAAATGGTATTTTCTGGCTGTGAGCTTCCTCGCTGATTGTTGTATCTCTTCATTAATTTGTGGTACAAAGAATACTGACTAATGTTTAATTGCTGCTTGAAATCCAGGGAAATCTGATGGGGCCCCACTGTCATTTTTTATTTAAATATATATTATCTTGTCAGTCAACCTGGCATAGTACAAGCTTGTTACTGTTGTAGTCTACAGACACTGCGATGTATATTTTAGAGGTTTAAATTATAATTTTTAGCCAATAGAGCACAAAGAGATGCAATCTTTAATAGCGTATGACAACCACCTTTTAAAATGGCCCTGTATGAGTTACAGAAAAATTCAAATTTTATGAATCTCGACATGGCCAAGTGCAAGATCCTGCACATGGGTCAGGGGAATCCCAAGCATTGCTACAGGCTAGGCAGAAAACAGATTGAGAGCAGCCCTGAGGGGATGGACTTGGGGGTGTTGATTGATGTAAAGCTCAACATGAGCCAGCAATGTGCTCTTGCAGCCCAGAAAACCAACTGTATGCTGGACTGTATCTGAAGGAGCATGACCAGCAGGTCTAGGGAGGTGATTTTGCCCCTCTATTCTGATATGGCAAGACCCCCATCTAGAGTACTGCATCCAGCTGTGGGTGCCCCAACATAAGGACATGGAGGTATTGGAGTGAGTCCAGGTAAAGGTCACAAAGATGATCAGTGGGCTGGACCACCTTTCCTATGAAGACAGGCTGAGAGAGTTGGGGGTTTTGTTGAGAAGGCTCCAGGGAGAACTTTGAGCAGCCTTCCAATACCTTAAAGGGCCAACAGGAAAGCTGGAGAGAGGCTGTTTATCAGGGAGTGGAGTGACAGGACAAAGGGTAATGGATTTTAACTAAAAGAATGCAGGCTTAGATTAGGTATATGGAAAAAATCCTTCCCGGTGAGGGCTGCGAGGCTCGGCACAGGCTGCCCAGAGAAGCTGTGGCTGATCAATCCCTGGCAGTGTTCAAGGCCAGGTTGGATGGGACCTTGGCTACAGTCGTCTAGTGGAGGGTGTCCCTAACAATGGCAGGGGGGCTGGAGCTAAGTGGTCTTTGAGTTCCCTTCCAACCCAAACCAGTCTGTGATTCTATGAGCTATAGCATTGCTTTGCACTGACTCTAGTGCAGTGGTAGGAGCTCACATAAGCCACAGTCACTGCACCCAGAGGCTCCATCAGCACAGAGCTGGGCTATGCTGGCAGGACAGACACACATCTCCACCATACATCCTTATGCTGCCCTTTCTGCAAACACAGGGATCAGAGCTTTGCAGAGGCATTTACCAGACACAACATTTGCAGTTCAAAACTGCCCTTTTTCAGCAATTTTTTTTCCTGTGAGTTTTACTCAACTTTAATTTCTTCCTTATCTCTAATGATACTCACCTAATCAATATGATTAAGCATGCCCCTCGTGGCTTAATTTGCAGTATATTGGTGGGCACTGGTCCCAGTCCATGAGAACCTATTATTTGACTTGAGAGTTGATTTGTCAGGCATGACAAATCCTCAGTGTACAACCACTGGGACTCTAACAAAGCATGAGGCAAAGCTTTAATGTCCATCCTACCAAACTCACAATGCATAATGGTGAATTACATGAAACTCAGCATGTGGGATAGTAGAGCATTCTGATGGTTGAAACTGCTTGTGCGCAGTCAGCAAGCACAATCAGTTCATAACGCTCTAAAAACATTATTGATGTTTTTCAGTCTGTAAAATGAAAATATAAGATACTACTGTTTTAGACAATATTTTATTCGTGCTTTTAAACAATGCCTACTAATTAAAGATGTCACTTGTTCAGATTACTGTCAAAGTATAGAGCTAAATCACATATCACAATCACACAGGAAAACCTATACAAAGTCTGTTCAACTAGAACACAAATATATTTGCATTGTTTTTCTACCATGAAAACATACTTTTTGCATACTTATTTCAAGACCCTCAGTTACTTTAAGCACATGAATAGTTCAATCAAAGAGCAGGACTGTCAACTTGCTCAGCTGTCACAGGTGAGAGTTGGTACTTGGGCAGGGTCAGAGAGACAACATGCTACATTTCCCATCAGAGAAGCCTTAAGGTTCTCCCATTAATTTTCCTTGGTCAAAAGGTTACTTTTCCAGAGAGACTTTCACTGTTCTTATTAGCTGTGTTATGGGGTCCAAGTAGAGACCATCCAGAAACTCTGAGGGGCTTTCCAAACAACAGAAAACTTGTGTTTCCAGGGAACGTGTTCTGGAGCATGTCAGATGTATGTGTGTTAAACATAATGAATGAAAACAAGGAAAAATATGCATGAAACAGGAGGTAGCATTTCCCCACTGTGGCCCCATTTTACTGTTAAGGGGTATGTTTCTTGACTGACACTCTCAATTAAAGGTCCAGAAAGTACAGGAGAAGTGTGGCTTTATCCTGTGATGCCACAGACGGATCTTGAGTGTTGCATATCTCAAAGCCAGTCCAGGAGTACCAACCAGCAGCAGTAACACAACCCCTCCTAGCATGAAAATTTCCGATCGCAAACAGCCAAAGGCATTCACTTTGCACAAGCTCCTTAGTCCTGGCAGTGCTACAATATGGAGAGATCCGGGAGAATCCTTTAATTTCAATGTGCAGGATACCTTTGTGCAGCTGTGTATCTCAAAGAAAGGCACCATCCACACCAAGGGGCTACTTCTTCCATTCTTCTGTCTGCCGTCTGGATCAGACCGTGGATTAACTCCTCCAGTGCCCAGAACTTTTAAGGGCAAAGGGACCTACAGTACCACAGCTCTCCAGCTCCAGCACATCTACCTGGCCACAAGTAAATGGTTTAAGGCCAGAGGAGATTCATGCCTGGCTAGTTTGGTCTGTGTAAATGTTCCCATAAACATGCTGACCTTTGTGAGCATAAACAAAAGGAGTACACCTTGCACACAGCCTGTATTAACCTTATGAGTCCCTGTTTTCCTGAAGAGACCACTAAATGTGCCAGACTTGCATAAAAACAGAGCACTTGGGAACTTAAATGTAACATATTCACATATGCGTATGTATAGATATAGATGTATATGTACATGTTGCTGTAATTCATAAGGATTTTCAATAGACAGAGAGGGAAGTTACCCAAAAAAGCCATTGTCAAAGCAGTGAAAAAATGTATCCAGTTTGTCTCAGCTAGATGACTCTTCCACCTATTGACTGTTCTCTACACAGCAGTAGTATAAATAATAAATTCCTCTAAATATCTGAGAAAAAACACAGAAATACTTGTCTGAAATTTAACTCTCGGAGCATCAAATCCAAACCCTATAAAAATACAGGCAGCAACATGAGATAAACTCTTCCATAAATTGGAAGAGATCTCAACACACCCAAAATGTATCTTTCCTTAGCACTAGTCTCAGTGGAATATACCATCAAATAATCAAGCCAATTCTCACTGAAATCAGAATACACAAATCGAACAGAACAGCAAGAAAAAGAATTACTTCCCTCAAACATTATTTCCTTCACAGGATTTGTTTATTCTTAATGAAAAGCATTTAAATAGACTATTTTGATGTGAGGATTAAACTTGAGGCTGTTCTGTGTCCAAATATAGGCCCTGAGCTTCCTCACATACCTGTGCAACCTGAACATAACTACTTTGGACACAATCTGGTAGATCAAGCTGCTATTGTTCTCAATGGAACAAAGCACATCCCTTTGGCCTGTACAGGACTGGGAAGACTGCTTGTCTTTCAAGCACTTTTTCTTGGCTTTCTCAGTCATCTGAGGGACATGCAGACCACAGACCAGATGTTTCCTCAAATTAGCTGGTCATCTGAAACTGATTGATGATTTCACGCTGTCTTAGTAACTAGGTGTCCCTTATCTTAAACATGTATCATTCAATAACAGTGAAAAATAATTTCATTTTATGAAGTGATTTTTTAAATAGTATTTCATTGAAGAAACTTAACAAAACATTGTAACTTATTTGGAAAATTATAAAACTCTAAACCAATAAATCTGTAACATTGAAAGCCCTATGTTGGTGATTAAATGAATTATGAAGCCAGCATTTACAGACAGCAGTTTGTGTTTGCTCTTTGGAAAGTGAAACAATAAGCACTAGAAATTTAATCCAGAAAGGTTTATTGAACTGCCCCAAAGTTTCCAGTTGTTCTGGGGCAAAGAAATGTTTAGAATAAAGTTGACAACTCAAAAATGCAGAGAGCACCATCCTTTAAACTATTATTCTCACCTATCTTTAATTTAAAATTTGAGAGGGATGAACTTTTGTCCACTGTAGCACAGCTTATGAAATATTTTGCAGTTTCTTTAGATGTCATTGGAGCTCTGTCTTTGGACAGCTTTGCTCCAAGGGCCAAAGACTCCCTGAGTGAACAAGACACCAACTATTTCCCCTGCCACATACCACTTCCAACTGTTCTCTCCTCTCACCTCTCCTTTCTCACCTATTCTCTGGGTGACCATGTGGTGAAAACCTGTGTGAGGATGTCTGCAGGAGTGGAGTGGAAAATTCATCTCATCAGACACTATACTGCAGGAAACAACTGTGTCTGCATTGGGTGGTGAGCAGCACCTCCAAACAGCCCACGGCTGTGTTGTGGACGTTAACATTGCAGATATAAGCATCCCTGTCAGTACTGCCAAACTAGTGTGATATACCATCATAATTTGAATCCACACACCTGTGACAGCCTCCAATGACAATCACCTTGCTGAATGACTACCTACAGATCGCAGTGTCTCAGCTGAAATTTTATCCCATAATCTCTTTTTATGGAACTGATTGAAATTTTAAAACGTAAGAAGGATTTGAAGTCTAAAATACGCAAAAATAAAATTCATTGTATAAAGCACTATAGCTCACTATCACCAAATGGCCTAAAAGGAAGCACATAAGGTCTGCCAGCATATGTTAGAGAAGATGACAAAAAACAGCTTGTTTGTTTGCCTGTTAATTCTGAGGTAGCAGCAGATAACAGAACCTAAATCAAAAATGTATTTGCATTTTTAGGTAAAATACTCATTCATTCCCTTTAACTGAGTATGGTGGTTCATTTTTTATGCATTTATCTGTTCAACCACACAGTAATTAAAACAGAGTATTTTTCCAGGTCATATAGTCCACTTTTTGACTGTAGAGTGAGGAAAAATATTTTTTTGAAGCTTTCTACATTTTTCTTGAAAAAACATTAATTTCTTAAAGAAACAAGGAAAACATCAGCTATACGGGCTCAGCACGGAGTCTCATTCCTTTACTGTTCCCTAAAGTAATGCAACGAGAACATTACATATGTAAGCAGCACCTTAAACTGCGTTTCTTTGTTCTAATTCTGGTATGTACTATCAACTAATAATGCACATCCCTGTTCATTAGTGCTCTGCAGTGGGGTCACATTGGAAAGACCTCGTCATTACTCATGCACTGCTTGTCAGCACACAGACTGGAGCAAGATTACTAATACATATGTCTAATTTTACTGAGAATATTGATGTGAAATCAGGCTCATCCACTGCCTGCACAACCAGGAAGACAGTTCAATTGGGAAAACAAATCCTGCTTTGGGTTCTGAAAGATCCTAGGTGGTAATGAGGAAAGGATGCGAGTGGTCTGTTGCGCCGTATTTGTAATCTGTAGTAGTAATCCAATACCTCGATTGCCACATGTAATTCTGAAAACTAAAATTCCACTAAGGGGTGTGTGCTAGCTTTGTAAAGAGAAAAAAGAGGAAGGAAAAAGAGAAAAAACGCATATCCTAGTAGATTTTCTTGTTATCACATACATACCAACTTAAAACCTAAGACTTGAATTTGTACTGATTTATGTTAGCAGAAGTTCTCTCCCTGTCTTATTTGGTATGGCATAAAAAGGTTGGGGGGCTTTTTTTTTTCTAAATGGCTTTTACAAAATAAATTGCTGTTAAACATTAATTAGCTTGATATTTAGTACTGAATATGAACAGTCATGGTCATGTTAGTTGTTTTCTGTGGCTTCAAAATAAACCAACAAAAGGTCCCCTGTATCCAAGCAATTTTCTCACCTATCACAGATATCTTCCTAATGAAGAAGACAGATAAAATACAGAGTGAAATAAAATATAGGGAAGTAAAATCTAAATGATCTAATTATACTGTTTGTGATCAGAATTATTTCTTGTTCTCTCTTAAGTGTATTATAAGGTTCAGATTAAAGGGATTTCTGATATTTCTCAAGAAAAGTAGAGTCCTAGTAACTCTGGTAGGGATCAGCTAACTACTCCACAGTGCAGGGTAGACTTCCACGTCTCAGTGCTGTCCCTGTTTGCTGCGCTGTCTTGCTTTGCTGACATAACATAAAATACTTATTAAAACACTTATTAAATAATCATTTGCATTTTTTGAACGTTCATGCAGACATTGTAATATCCTTTAAAATTGTTCTGGGCTTCCTCATCATAAAAGTACAGTTTCCAAAAGGAAGTCCTTAACCTCTTATGTTTCAAAATTTCAGTGTGGTGGTTTCAGGAAAAGAAGTCACAGAAATTGCAGACTATTTTACTCTGTCATTTTGATCTTCTTTTTAAACAGATCTTCAAAGGGCTCTGACAACTCTGGAGTGTTCTCAAGAACTAGTTGTTTGGATTTTGATTGACCAAGAAGTCACAAACATCATATGGAGACAGAGAGTACTGCAGCAACTTCATAGCTGGTAAAGAAGGTAATTTTTAATATCAAACTGGTTTTTTGGTTCGTTTTTTTTTTTAACTTAGTATGACTAAGTCTTGTACTGCTACTGCTTGGATCACTCCATTCCATGTACCAACAGCATACATGCCTCATATTTTGATTGTTTTCAAGTCTGGAATATACCAGTGAGTACTACAAGATAAATTTCAACTGAGACTTCTGAAATAAAATAAAATTTAAGCTGACTTCTGAAGATGCAGGAGGAAAAAATGTCTGAATAACTTATTTTTCTGTTTGCTCACAATTCTGAAAATAAAATAAACATTTGCTGTGGATGGAAATGTAATTCTTTTTTTTGGTTTTTTTTTTTTTCTGGCAATAGAAGTCAGAAATATATCTGAAGTTAAAAAAAATCTCCATTTGGGTTTGAGTAATTTTGAAGGTCCAGAGTTTTATACTGAATGTCAATTAAAAAAATAAACCAAAAACTAAAACTGAAAATTGGTATTTAAGTATATCTGAGTTGACTATTACGTTTCCTAAGGAGACGGGAAAAGAAAGACAGGGAGAGAGCAAGCTGCCAAACATATGCGCAAAATCTAAATGGATTAATGAAATGTCTCAGTATCAACAAATCTGTGTGTTTGGATAAATGATATTTTGGAGAAAACATTTTGTCTAGTTTAATCAGTCAGCTTGACATGTCTGTCTGCATAAATTCTGGAAAAGCAACTGCCAGTAGCTGAAGACTTGTCTCCTTCCCACTCATTTGGTAACTCAGAGAAGGTATCACACTGTAGGTCGGGAATATGATGTCCCTCTACCCCTTTCACACCCCAGGATGATGTGGGTTTCAGGAAGATGCACAAATTCAGAAAGGGATTAGTCAAAGTCATGAAGGATAGATAAACTGGCAGATTAAGTTACCATGGCATGGATATACACACTGGCTCCAGAAATCTCTACGCTCTGCCAGAAATTATACAGGTCACAGAGCAATGATCGCCCTGCACAGGCCTTTTGTTTTTCTATAAATATTCTCCAGTAGCAATTGGTAGATGCAGAATGGCACTTAGATGGAGTTCGGTCCATGTTGTACAAGTATTCTCACATTGCAGTACTCTGGAATTGCTTTTCACATTTTCCTATTTGACTCCTGACAGTGAATCCTTTCCATCTGGTTTTTGTTCTCTTTTGTTTTCTTGATTGAAAGAGACCACACTAAAAACATGTTTTTCACCCTCACCAACATCTGCTGGCCCTTTACTTTAAACCATTTTTTCATCTCCCTGTTTCACTCGCCCCAAATTAATTTTTTCTTTTTCATTTTTAACTGGAGCAGTACAAATGCCTTCTTTATTGAGAAAGCTGTTTTCATTTTGGCTTTGAGGTATTTTTCTCAAAATGAAACTAAAATATTACTTGATTCTAGGCTCTGCTCCACCACCCTCCAACTTGGGCATTGAGACCACTTTTTGAAATGAAACGCAAACTACTGAAAATGAAAACTTGGTAAATGAAAGGAGACATGAGTAAATGTAAATTCGGATGAATGCAAATGAACTCAGTCTAATTACATCCATGTAAAGCCTTTTTCGTTCAAAAAACCCCTTAGTCTAAAAAAGAGGAGTCTAACATCAAAGGCAAGCAGTGTTGTATCTTGCTTCTTTTGTTTTTATTGGGGCTTTAAAAAAATAAATTAAAAATTAGCTACCGCCTCCACTCTGCAATGCAAGCAGAATTTTAATGTCCCAGGCTGTGAATGCAGTTCCGGTGGCAAATAATTTGAATTATATTTAGGGGGAGTTGTAAGTCAGCAGCCACTCCTAACAATTTTGTGTTGCTGCAAAGTAATAAAATAGAGAGGAAATTGGGCTGACACAATTGCGGAACTTGAGAAATGCAGATTCTTTCAATAAGGGCAGCCGACAGACCCCACGCTCTTATCGGTGTTTGACAGGAGTGTTCAGGTTTACTTGGGTTATTGCTCTCAGACCTGTTAACCTCTACTGAGCCCTGATCTTGCCTCTTACAGTCAAGATCACAAAGGGATGCTTGAAGCAAATAAATAAATAGAAACCTCCAGTAGTACATTTCTCATATCCCTTCTCTTCCTGACACCCTAAAAAATCTCCCCACAGAATAAAAAATTTATGTTATCTCCTAAGCACAAGGAAGTACGGCTCACACGCTAGAGCAGCCACAGAACTGTAGTATAATAGATGTATCTCCACGATTAGTTGTTTGCTCTGTAGACTGTTTTTTTTTCAGGGCTCTCGGACAACCACAGAAGGTATCTGTGGGACTTGCAACAATTCACATTAAAGGCAATTTCACTGCTAAAAGTAACAACAGATAGCACCACGGTTTTTATTATTCTTTGACCTCCTATCTTTCTGACCTCAAAAGGTGCAGTTTTCAGCTGCCAGCTGTGCAAGTATCTTTTTCTGCATCACCATTACTATCAAAAAGCTCAGAAGATTAAAAATAATTCTTTGTCGTATCTATGCACTGTTGTACTTTGGATTATATTCTTGAGTTGCATTTCAGCACTGCCCATTGCCTTTAATGGGACGATTAGAGTAACATAGGCGAAGGTGACAATGAACTCCACAGATACTGCACTAACATGAGATGCCAAGGCTCTTCCTGTTGGTTTTGGCCAAGATTCAAAGCAAGGAAGTTTGTAAAAGAATTAGAAAGAGCTTCTGGTAGGCAACGGAAGTCTCTAGTTACTTCTAGTTTTGAGGCCAGCTTCTGTATTTCAATATTGAATGCACATTTCCAGTTCTTTGCAAGGTACCCCAGAGAACAACACGGTTGCTTTGGCCTCTAAGCAGAAAAGTACCTCGCCTGAAAGAAACTGAAGGAAACCACATACAGGTAATTATCTCCTTGCCACTTTGAGAGAGTGACCGTGCGTGTCACAGTCAGTTCTTTTCGCTAGTTCCTTCAAGGGATGAAATATTGCCACATGCTATTGTCCCAGTAGTCCCTGATGTCAACAGAAAATGCAAACCCATGGTCTTGCTTCATGACAGTGGCTGTGGGACTCCGTATTACCAGCCTAAGCTTACGGTGAAAACAAGACCCCTCAATAGAGCAAAATTAGAACTGTACCTCAAGATCAATAGCGGGTGGGCTTAGTGGAGAACCCTGTCCAACTGTGCTCGCTGTGGCATCTCATGAACATACTTTATTACCTATGGAGGGTGAAGGGCTGTTAGCTAAGTAGAACAGTGCTGCTAATGGGTTCTGTTACAAGTTACGGCTTTCTTAACGGCGCTCTCAAAGAAATCAACAACTTCAAAACTCCCATAATCAATCCAATTTAATCTGATATATGCTCTGTCAAATTGCATTTCAAAAGGCTTTTATAATACCAAAATTCAGTTATCTAGTAACAGCATTAGCAATGTTAATTTTCTAATCAGAACGCAAAATCATTAATTATCCATGCCTTCCTTAAGTAAAAGAAGCCACAGTTCCTAATCAGTAACCCTACAGATCCTTTGATGTTTCAGAGTAGAGAGAGTACATTCTCCTCTGGAAATACCTGTGAGGCTTTCGTTAGCGCTAGCGTGTGCCCCGAACACATAATTGCTTCACTGGGTCTGAGCCTCTCCTGCCTTTGCATCTCATGCCGTCACTTACGCCTTTGCGAGGCTGATGCTGAGCAGCATGAGCAGCAGTCAGCAGGGGTCCCTGCCTATGGCAAACCACACTCAGCCTCAGTCTCATCAGTCCAAAGGTATGTTTGCCATCATGTCCAGCCTGTTTATATGTCAGCAGAGTATTATATAAAGAGTGTATAATTGTAAGGGTTTCGGAAATATCCCCTAAAATAGGAAAGGTAATTCTGCCTCAGGCAATGGGTCCACCTATCTCCAGCAGTGGCTAGAAGTGAGTATTTCCCCTGGATATTCTCCAGGCATTCAACTTTTAACAGCTCCTGGGTGTTCTCAAGTGGTTTGGCCTCATGTATCTCTTCCCTCAGTGCACAGCTAATCTGTACCTGAATCCATGCAAACTTCTTGCATCACCAGTTTTATTCAGAGAAGAGTCCCACAGGTCTGCCACTTGACATGCAAAAAACACATCTGTTTGTTTGCTTGTTTTGAACCTGCTGCATGCAAACGTTGTTGGGGAAATACGGTAAAAATGTATGAAATAATAAATTGCTTTTAATTTACACTAGTATTTCTAAACCCCTGGAACGTCATCCCTCTTCTCAGGAAACAATTGTTTCCATACTTCAATTGTTATTAAAAAGCCAGCATGTATATAAATTTCCTTTAAACAACAGCCCAACAACAGAGGAATTATTTTCAGAAATTTTTTTCAGACAAAGATTAATGTGTGAGAAGCTTAGCCTACATATTTAATAAATTATTAAAGCAAAAATTAAAAACAGAATAGTAAAACAATAGCTCAGCGGCTATTCTTGCCCTTTACAATCAGGGAATTAATTTGGCTGGTAAAAAGTGTTCTCCATGCTCCAGGAATATACCATCTTAAACTTGATGATAAACTGAGAAGCAATTGCACACCACACACTAAAATTAAATGACAGCTTTAATGGTACTAGGGAAAATGAAACATATTGCTAAGGCTATAAACTTGATCATGACAACACTATGAGACAAAAACAAGAAAATATGCATAAATTTCTATTTATTTTTATACTAGTAATATACTGTCATGTAATAGTTTATTTGCTCTTTAAAAGAATTCCTATTTTTCAGACAGAGCATTTCCAGAGAATAAAGACAACCATAAAACACAACCATCGTGAAGTTCCTTACACCTACATCTAAATATGTAAATGGCTCTTAAATTGTGCTCCAGCTGTCAAGAAGCTAGTCAGGGAATTTAGTTCCTTCCAATCCAGCTGGTAACTGGTTCCCTGGCCTCAAGGAAAAAATTCACTTTCATTTCCGCATTTGTAAAATATGTGTGCTTTGGCCTGAAGAGCCCTGAAATGCTTTAAAGGTCTTCAGCTAATCTAAGGTATAAAGATGCCCCCTTACACTTGTGAAAATGGTGAGTAGAAACATGCCCTGAAATAATTTGGCACTGAATAGTTTATACCATTGATTCCCTTTTCTTCACCTTTTTGTATGTTTTCAGCTATTAAAATATCATTGCTGATAAGGACATCTAAATAAAATGAAATTCCTGTCTCTGGAACATAGATGATCAAACTGTCAGAAGCTGGACCTAGAGTCACTTTGTCATTCATATGTATGTAGGAGATGCTATTGCACACACAGCATATATAGCTGGGCACTGAATCTTTCTCAAATTTCCAGCTGTCCTAGAAACTAAAAAAGAAGGGGATTTTGGTTGATTCTATTCATTTTTCAAACTGAAATTGAAACAGAAGTTGATAGTTAAAGTCACTTCACGTAATTACTGAAACTGTAATTGGGTGAAGCCACGTATATGCTCCAGCAGAATCCTTTCTGAATTTCTTCTCCAGACAAAATAAACTGCCTTTGACATACAGTGACTCAATCAGGAGAAAAATTGAGCCCTATTTTTCAGAAAAGTGAGCAACAGCATCTTCCATTAGCTTTCCGGCTGCTGGAGCAGTGGGTGTCCTCAGAACACCACTGCTGGAAATCACGTCCCAAACGCCTGATCAGTAGAAAATAGCCCAGATCATTTCTGTTCTCTGTGGCAGCAGCGATGGGGGGCTCTCCTCACGGACTCTAACTGCTGAACTTTGCCTGGTGTTAAGAATTAGAGACTTTCCTCTTCCCACTGCCTACAAGGACCACCTGTGACGGAGGACACCAGCGTTGCTCCGGATCTCTTCTTTGCTCAGCTCTCCTGACCCATTACAGCACACAGAAATCAAATGTACCTGAGCGGCCAATGAACTAATCTTTACATATTCCACATAAATCATGAAACATTCAGGAACTTAACGGTCAATACAAAGACATCTGAAATTCCCGGCTGAAAGACAGTGAGGAAGCCAAAAGCTTCTTTTGCTTTTTTTTCTTTCCCATCGGGGAGGGGGTGGGGGAGGTGGGAAAGGGAGGCAGGGGGGAAGCATCAGCTGTAAGGAAAAGACTAAGCAAAGCTTCTGAACATCATTCCATAGGCAGCTGTTCTCACAGTAGGCAATGGGGTGTCCAGCTTCCACTAGGAACCAGGTATCTTATGCCTTTGACTATTTAAAGTAACAAGAACCTTTTCCATGCAAAAGTGCCCCTTCCCACTCATGAATTATATTCCCATCTATAGTGTAGAGTAAGTCTGTACAGTGACGTAAACTAAGTAAAACAAACCAGTGCACTGGGGGGGCTCAGTGTGTGTGGATATTTAAACTCCCCCACGAAGGTTCATGCTGTCTTAGACCCTCTCAATGCCCAGGCACAGAGTCTGGTGAGGCCAAGGCACCTCCTGGTCAAGCCCTGGTCCAGAAAGTCAGAGAACCACCACGTGTAGAAGCCCACTAACACATGTCTCCAACTAAGCCTACATAATATAAATTGGACGTTGTATTAAAAGCCATTGTCCTAAGTGTCCAAAGACACCTTGACAAGAATAAAACAATGTCAGGAACAAACCAAGAATTTCCATTTCCTATGTCTCACTACACCTCTCATTTAAACTAGTATTTCAAACTATGGATGTACATATTGTACAGGTGCAATTTATTCACCTTTAGGTTAAAGGCATTCCCAGTTATAATAATTATCTCCGATGATACAGAATTAGGTACTCATCATTTTCATACAGCCGATTACTCCTCTGAAGCCAGCCCGATGGTTAGGCAATAGCATACTCTGCTCACATTACAGCTGAGCATGTCATATATTGCACATACATTACAGTTCTCACATGCTACTTTTAATTTATCCTGAAAAAGAATTGTTGAAGTAGATAATTACATGTTTACAAGAGAAAGACTGTGAAAAGTTCATTACCTAAGCAAGGTTTTATGTCATTAAATCCATGACATATCATCTATCATATCACGCAAATTGATAAGCAGTTCAGTTTCTGGAATATTTAGCATGAAGTCAATTAAACTTTTATATTCAAGAACAACTGGAAAGGACATGGTTAGGAAATATTTTATTCAATACATACAAAGTTTAAATGGGAGCCATTAAAATAACTAGAGAAGTATTTGCCCCAGAATATAAGAAAACATTAAGGCTGTTCCTTCAGGTTTTGTGTTCAGCAGTTCACACTGTACTTAAAGCTCAGTTTAAGACTTCTGAACATTTGTGATGGATGTACATTTGTCCTATTTCCAGCCCCTCTTCCTGGAACAACTTTGAGAGCTCAAGCACAATAACTGCAGCAAGGCAAAATGGAGAAAAGAAAAATTCCACACATCTTACTCCAGCATCTATTATCTATGCACCATCTTACATTTGTCTATCTTGCAGCCCAGTCTATCTGTCTACCTCCTATTAATGAATTATAAATACACTTGATAATTAAAATTCGGTATTTACAATCCCGCCTATGCAGTGCCACAATGTGTGATGCAAAGCTGTCGCTCTGTGTTAAAAACAAGGTATGCAGCTCTCCAGGTCTTCTGGCAGCATTTCAAGGCGGCTTGCTAGGAACACTTAGCAGACATGCTCTTATGACATGATCACAGTGTATTAACCCTAAGGAGCAAGGAAAAATCCCCACATAATTTCAAGGCATACAAACAAGCACTAGCTATTTTGCTTATTAAAAGGTCTAAAAGTTTCCTTCTGAAAGCAACTATTTTTGGAGTCACTTATATTCACCTTAGGGGTTGTAATTGAGCTTTTAATGACAGTGCTCACTGCAGTAAGCCCGAGGCTGATAATCAGTGTTTATAGGCTCCTACCTCTATGGAAGAACAGCTGATGTCCTCTCCAGCCTACTGCCCAACCCCCTCCCCTGCCCAGACATGGGTGGCCAGGCACCAGGAAGCAACTTCTCCAGACCCCAGCCCCTGTGGCCAGTCAGAGGTGGGCACTGCTCAGCAAGGGCAGCAGCGGCATGTCCTTGTGCATAATGCAGGTTTGCTCCAATATTCTCAAACAGCTCCAGCCTGCCCGTGGCTCAACCTGCCAGCTCAACCTCCTCCCCATCCTAAAAGCAGTCCTGTCTGTTACCCGGGTGGTGCAAGTCCCTTCCTGCGGACAAGCTGGGCTGGGATGGTGGTGGTGGGGACACCAGAACCCTGCAGTGAGGGATGCCACAAACCCTGCCACATCTCGGGATGACACTGAGGTGGCAGCAGCTCCACAGGTCGTTAATGGCCCATGGAAAAGCATTAAACCAACACAACAGCCACCTTGGTATGCTTTGCTGAAATGGAAAGCACCAGCTGTGCCCATCTTCACCCACTTTCGAGTTTTGCCTTTTTAAGATTTGTTGAATTTATATTTGAGGTCTTGGGTTTATGTGTGAGAGAAACTGAAACAAAACAAGCAACAATAATAAACAGCAAGAAAGCAAAGCCATGATCCTTATCTGAAAACCAGTCAACATGCTCACACCTGATCACATCACTAACCGTCTTCTTACACAGACACAAATGTTACAACAACAGTATTTTAAAGACATTTTCTGCCCCACTACAGAAAGGCTTCCTTCAAGTCACACTGTCTATCTGAACAAAGATTTCCCTAGTCACAAATTAAAACAAACCCTGCTGACTATGGCAGCCCTTCCCCTTATGAGAAAGCCCTTTGGTGTCACATGTTTACACCAAAGCTTGTTTCTTGGAAAAGTTTCATTTTCACACATTTCCAGTGAAAACATGACCTCAGCCTCAATTAAGGATCTTCTTTCTGTTCTCCCTCAGGACAGGTGCAGAAGAGACCTGGTTTTCATTTCCCACTTCCTCCCAGGAAATACTTTTCACCCACCTGTGCTCCACATCATTCTCCCCATTCCCGGGTACTGGAAGAAATCACGCTTCCAGTAGATAATCACAGGAATATGGAAAATACAGATTGCAGGTATGCCAAAAATCCCCAAACAAAACCTAAATCATCCTAGTATCAATAGATTAAACAGTACTGTTGACAAGTTCCCTTCATAAAGCTTGGTGAATGTGATGGTCACAGAGAGAAGGGAGCAGGCAGGGCAAAACCACATGAGGCAGTTGAGAGAACTCTGCTCGTCTTTAGCTGCCCAGTCTCATTTTTTCCAGGATGCCCTTGTTACTGCCTAGACCCTTGAGATGTGCTGCAACCTCTCAAGACCCAGAGCATGCTCTGGGAAATACCTTTGCTGACAACAGAGCGGTGAGAGGGGCAGAACAAACTGCTGAAGGTCATCCTGTCAGGATGTGCAGTGGGACAGAGATGACTCGCTAAATGCTTCTACAGTGCACACCCACATCCCTGAAGAGCAGAAAACAATAATTAGGTGGAAAGAGATAAGCAGAACATCTAAAATACAGTTACATATACCAGTTGCTGCTCTGGGCCAAATTTCACTTCCATTTTACATCTCTGCAAATTCTGAGAAGTATCTAAAGTCTCTGAAATGTCTCTGGCCTCCATACCCTGTGAGGGACAGCAGAGCACTGAGCCAAAGCTTCGCCCTAGGAATTTCCTGCTGCTCATTTTTTTCGCTCTCACACACAGTGCTCTAAATAAGCTATTGGACGAATATTACCACAGAGTTATTATTTCTGTCATAAATTTTAAAAACTACCTATATGAATAACTGTAAGTCAAAGTCCTTCAGGGACTGTCATAAATCCAAAAACTGCCTGAATGCTAGATTTAGGATTTCGATCACTGAATTAGCTGAAAGAAGTCTAAAAACACACACAGAAGGACAGGTCTCTGCTAGCTGTACACATTTGCACAGACTTCTGGGCAACAGTTTCAACCAGAAATGAAAACTTGGTTCAAGTACGTTAACTCCCACCCATGTTTCCAATGGAGTAGTGGTATTTGCCCTGCCAGGATGTGTGATGCATCAAGTCTCTTAAAATCTCTTCCTGGAAAGCATCTCCTAAATGCTTATATTTGTCTAATGTGAAGCCAAAATACAGAGTTTTAAAGGTATTTAAATGTTTTGTTAAGCTTTCTCTACACACACATGGAAGAAAGATGTTTGTTTTCACACATTTCTGACTCTGCAGCTCAACCTAAGACACCACCACAACATGCTGTAGTGCAGCCTCCGTGACCTGTCCCTATCATCCCAAACTTCCCTTCCCAGTGAAAATGTCAATCAAGTGCATAATTTGTAGCAATCCTAGGAATTAAAACGTTTGAGCTCCAGAAATTAAACTGTTGCTCAAATTCTCTTGCAGATATGTGTGAGAAAACCAGGGCATGACTTAAGTTATAAATATGTATGGGAGGCCCCAAAAGACAAGAGTGTAAGTCTCACCCTTGTTTTCCTCACTTGGCAAAAGGGAGCAGAGATCAGTGCCCTTTCGTGGTAGGGGCTTTCCTGGGTGGGCTGCAGGTGTGGGAGAGAAAGGCCCTAGGAAGGTGAGGACTGCCAGCCATCATCTATTTTCTCCTCATGCCCTCAGCACAGACAGAGTTGGAATTACCAAGGTAGATGGTGGAGTGGCTGAAACATAATTCCATCGAACCTCTGCTTCAGTCTTTTGGGACAACTGTCAGGTGTTACCACTTCCAGGGGACTGGATCCAGACATCAGGAACCAAAGCATGTTGGTCTTGTTCAAGGTGAGCACAGAAAAGAGTGAGAAGTATAACAGTATAACCTCTGAGGTTTGCCTTCTTACATGAGGAATGACTGGCTGCAGATAAAGGCATTTCACCCAGTAAGGATACTGGGAATGGTCACATCCAGGCTGGCCTCCATGGAGGTCTACCATGGGTTACAACTGTCTGTACATGGAGACAGAATTGTGGCATATGCTGGATTTTAGGAAGTCTGTGCCATTATTTGCTCTCTTGAAGTCAAGCATCAGGACAGGCACATCAACTGAGGTGACGAACAAAGCTTTTTCAGTCACCCATGCCACAGATGCAGAGAGATAGTCTGCTGTGTTACTGTCTTCTGATGATTTTGGATGCTTCCATTTCTGTTTGGACCTACTGAGACAAGTGAGACAAAGGGGCAGACTCCCACGAAATGATAGAGTTGTTCTATATTCTTAAAATGGAAATTTACAGGATGCACCACTAAAAAAAATATATCTAGGGTTTTAAATCACTTCGCTATTTTTGTCTCAGTGAAAAACCTATGGCACCAGCTTATTATGGTCACATACATCCTTAAGGAATTTATCATCATCACAGCACTAACAATAGGTACAACATTTTGAAAGATTGACGTGGAACTTCTTAATTTTAATTAAGTGTGAAACACTTTTTTTGGGGCCAGGAAAAGGCCCCAGAGGATTTTATTTCAGTAGATAGAACCTGCCAACTCACCATACCAATAATCCAACAGTTTGCAGACAACACTTTCACAGACAGGACCAGATTGGAAGGTAGTGAGTTATCTTAATACGTATCTTAAGAAACCAACAAGCTTAAAGCTACACCCTTGTGTTACATTTTTGTTTACACACAGTTAACTCTCGCTGACATTCCTACGATCTACATCATGTGCAGTCAAGAAAGGAAAATGCCTCATGTAAACATGATCCCTCTGAACTGGACAAACTTTACCCTTTAACATTCTCATGTGTTTTCTAGTCACATGCAGGGAAAAAACCTCCTCCATGCTGCTGATTCCCCTCATTCAAGTTCTTGTTAATGACTTTATTTGTGCCATCAGCTGCTTTAAGTTGTGAACAGGAAGGTTGCAGCCCTGCTTGACTGTACCAAGGCTAAGGGAGCAAGAAGGTCAGGGCATGGAGAGCAGTTTCCCAAGGCAATACCACTGGCAGGGGATATCCACACCTTTTCTAAAGGAGTAATTTTATGCTGGATCTCACTTTAATCTCACAGTCACTATAGAAGAGCATGGAACTGCAATAATTATTATTATCCTATTATTGTAATTGCTCAAAGGATTTTCTGCTAGTCTCCCATTTAGCATAGTATGTGAAAGGCTGACAAAGAAAATGTGATTAAGGTGTGAAGCTCTGGTGCCTGCCAGCTGTACTGAAGTGCAAAAGATTCCCATCATAAACAGTAACTGGAAGAATGATGGGCTTTCTGGGGCTTTCACCAGGAAATAAAAATACAGGAGTCCAACGTCTGTCACAGGCCCAGAGAAGAATGGAGGAAAGCAATCCAATTCATCTGTATAAACTGTCTTTTGTGGTACAACTCCACCACTCCCTCCTTCCATTCACTCCCTTAAAATATTAAAGTATTGACCATGATGGAGTCTATGGCAGATTGCAGGGAGTAGCACAGAGACTGAAACAGGCACGGTTTTTCTGAGGTTGTATAAGGATATGATGTCTTTTCTGCTCATAACCAAGAAACAAATGTTTTATGCTCTATCCCTTCCCTCCCTTTCCCTGCAGTAGTTAAGCTGGTGGCTATTTGTAATCAATATGTTATAGGAACTAGTAACACCTGCTGAACCCAGAAGCTGCAGCGGCTTTGGGCAAGAGGGAGATGGGTGACATGTCTGGGATGCTGGCAACTGCCTGTGGTCCAGGAGCGCTCCTCCAGTGCTGCAGAGCTTGGGAAGCACCATTTCCACTGGAGATGCTTCTTGCAGACTGTTCCCATTTCACTGTGAAACACTGAGGGACATAACTATGACAAGCACAGAGGGAGAGGAGGATGGCTGACAGGAGAGAACAGAATTCTTTGAAGAGTATTTTTTTAGTCTTATGGTCTTCCATGTCTGTTAACTCCTGTTGTATGCCACTGGACACATGGACTAGTGGTTACTTCCCCCTCTGTACCATTTTGTTCTTGGCACAACCACATGTCGACCTTAAATGTTTTTCAAAGTCATGTCAGCTCACAGCAGCTAATTCATTACCATCAGCCACACCTTCCTGCTCTGTCTTCAGAAGCAGAGAATGCCCCATGCAGCGAGCAGCACTGCACATCAGTCCATCAGCTGCTCTCAGAAACCTTTATCCCCAACACTGAATAATGCTCCTGCTTATCTTGAACCCCTTCTCTCACCCAACTGAAGCTGAATGGAGGGGAAAGGGCAACTTTGGGTGCAAAGTCTCAACCTTGTTTGACCCCTTGTTCCAAGAAATGTGTTCCTTCTGAGCCTACAACGGTCTCCAAAGGATGGGGGCAGATCCACCTCCTGTCTGGGCTCAAATCACCGCACACGACGCCTGGCCGAACCTCATCGATTATACACTGCACATTAACACAGACATTAACCATGCCTGTTCTTTTTCTGAGTTATCTAAAAACACCTTGTCATTTTCCAGCTGATTTTAATAATAACTGTATAATAAATCATTTAAGCAAACCATTTAAGGGATGAAATGGTGGTAAACAGGACGCCGCAAGTACAGCTATTAGTATACCATAATTAATTGCTGAGGTCTCCTGTTACTCTTTCTCCCTGTTTTAATGACTTGTGGTATAAGAAAATAAAAGGTTTGTCCTTTTTTTTCCTCCTTCCATATACATTTGCTATTCAGAACAGCACAACAGATCATCAAAGACAGCTATGGGAACACTTCTTGTATTTCTTTATTCGGGCTTTTGCTTTCTGCAAATATTCCTGTGCATTAAATCTCATTCATCATCATGTTTGTGTTTGGGCTGCCATCTCCTCTGACAGACAAAGCAGATGAAACCAGGGACTTCCAAAGCTAAATTCATAACTCCTGGTATCGTAAGCTAACAGCCCAAATCCTCCAGGTGAAAGCAATAATAGATTCACATCCTCCATGGCTCATAGGAAGTGAAATCTATGTAACATACATGACTATTAAGTTATATTTGTAGGTAGACGAATATGGGAATACAAATAACAGGGGTTACCCTACATTTGCTAGCAAAAACAGACCATATGGTCTTTGAACATATTTACCAAGCTTATATTGCTATTGCTTCAAGCCATACTCCCTGCTGTGGGGTTAGAAGATGTTCTTCCTCAGGAGGGGAAAACAGCCCCCCATTTGTGTCCACTGCAATAACTTTTCAAGGGAAGTTGAAATAGCCCCCAGTATGTCCTTATGTGTCTTGCCGCGGTATAAGCCTTGCTACTAAGGGTGTCCCACACGGCCCTTCCGCACAGGCAAGACAGTACAGAGCTGCCAGAACAAACCTCAAAGAGCTCTTGGAGCTGCTGTGATGACTGGATGCAAATCGTGCTGCTTATGTTAGCTCTAAATGAAAGGCCAACAACAAATCCAGTAGGCAATTATTATTTGTTTTTTTCAGCTTGCCTACTCTGCATGACTCTTACATTCAACACAGACAAAGACAGCAAGTGGCATGTCCAAATCATGTGTTGATGACATGTACATTTACTTATAATTCTTTCAGTCATTAATTCAACAATGAATTTATTTAGAAAAAGCAGATAGCCGACAAATAAAAGAATTATGGGTTTGATAGCAAAATTAATTGAGGCTGGCTGACTGTCAGCTCTCTGGTCAGACTGGGTGATCAAAATGGTCCCATCCAGCCTTGAAACACAGTAATCGGTGAACATTATTACATGCTGTCCACTCTCCCATTTATTTTGGTAACACTCTTGATGTTTTCTTCTTTGAAGCACTGATGCTCATAGCCATTAGACATGATTTCATATGCCAGACTGCTTTCACATCTACTCTGTATCATACCTAAGGATTTGTAACATGGCTCATTTCTGTATGGTACTACTCCTGACCTGCCAGCCAGACACTTTCATGGGACATATGTAAACCTGAAACAGATACAGAAGTACGTCCTCGAAATACACCAATGTCCCCTTGCGCTCTTTTGCTTGGACATTTGTTTGTGCCTCCAGACAGCGAGTCCAACTCACAGATTCATAGAATGATAGGATACGGGTTGGAAGGGACCTCTGGAGATCATCTAGTCCAACCCTTCTGCTAAAGCAGCATCATCTACAGCAGGTTGCACAGGATTGCATCCAGGCAGGTTTTAAACATCTCCAGAGAAGGAGACTCCACAACCTCTCTGAGCAGCCTGGTCCAGCGCTCTGTCACCTTCACAGTAAGTTTTTTCTCACGTTGAGAAATGTTCCAGTTTGTGCCCATTGCCCCCTCTCCTGTCACTGGACACCACTGAAAAGAGTCTGGTCCCATCCTCTTAACATCCACCCTTTAGGTATTTGTAAGTGTTGATCAGATCCCCTCTGCCTTCTCCAGGCTAAACAAACCCAGCTCTCTCAGTCTTTCCTCATAAAGGAGATTCTCCAGTCCCCACATCATTTCATAGCCCTCCTCTGGACTCCCTCTAGTCTGCCATGAACTGGGGAGCCCGGAATTGGACACAGAACTCCAGATGTGGCCTCACCAGGGCAGAGTAAAGGGGGAGGATAATCTTCCTTGACCTGCCAGCAGAGCGGGGGGGGGGGGAGGAGAACCTCCCTCAAGCTGCTGGCCATGCTCTTCTTAATGCACCCCAGGATACCATTGAATCTATTACTGGCCAGAGGGACACACTGCTAGCTCATGGAGAGTTTGTTGTCCACCAGGACTCCCAGGTCCTTCCTTTACTGCAGCACTGCTTCCCAGAAAGTCAACCCTAACCTAACCATACTGGTGCATGGGGCTGTTCTTCCCTAGGTGCAGGACTCTACTCTTGCCCTTACTGAGTCCCCTTAGACTCCTCTTCCCTCAGTTCTCTAGTCTTTCCAGATCTCACAGAATGGCAGCGCAGCCTTCTGGCTGGCCTGTCACCCACTCATCCCAGTTTTGCATCATCAGCAAATTTGCTGATGGTAAACTCTGCTCCCTCATACAGGTAATTGATGAGTATGTTCAATAAGATTGGACCAAGCACTGACCCTTAGTCACCACTGTCTATAGGCCTCCAACTGGACTCTGTACCCCTTACCACAACCCTCTGGGCTAAACTCAGCCAGTTCTCAGCCCACCTCACTGTCCATTCATCCAACCCACACTTCCTGAGCTTGCTTAGAAGCATGTTGTAAGAGAAGACAGTGTTGAAAGCCTTGCTGAAGTCAAAATAGACAACATCTACTGCTTCCTCACCACCCACACAGCCAATCAAGCCATTATAGAAGGCTATCAAACAGGTCAAGCATGATTTCCCCTGGAAATCTATATAGTCATGTTTCTATATAATAATGTTTCACTTAAAGTATTACCCCATTGCTTTTGCCACTCTAGAGACGCATTGAAGAAGGATACCAACACTAAAAAAAATGAACCTTAGAAGGGAAAAAATCTCTCTCAACCAGGGGCCACATAAACAGCTAGAGCCCCAAGAGCCAGCTTCTTACCTGGCTTGGGCTTTCTACTCAGAGTAGAAAGGAAAAAAACCCCTTCAGTCAGTCAGGAGCACGTGACTATTGATTTTCAAAGGAAATTATCCTCCCAGCGGCAGTGTTTTTGAAAAGTCCGTTCTTAAACACTCTTCCCAGATTAAACAGATGGAAATGACCAAGGCAGAAGGCCTTCGTTAGCAAGCCCCTCCAGGACAAACCCACAGAGCAAGCCTAGAGGAAATCATTACTATAAGGTCCCACGCAACTCTGATGGGAGTGTGAGTCTGTGAAGTTTTGATCCTCTTTCCCCCATCAGCTTAGGTGAGGAAGTAAAAGACTAAGTGCGCTGCTGTGCATGCTCCTTTTAAAAAGTATAATAGCTTTTTACTCCTGAATTTTACATGAACGTATCCATGCTTTATAAAGTGTTTTTCACTTATACTCAATAACATTTTCCAGACCTGAACACAGCACCATCCAGACCCATACCTCACATCACCTAGTAGTGTGAAATACGGCTACTGTATCTCAGGAATATTAAAGAAGAACAGGAAGCTTCTGCAGACAAATATGGTACATTTTGTACTCTCTTTGCTCTATGGGAATTTTCTCTCTTTCCCCTGCCTCTACCTTGAATATGTATTACACGAATCATTTTACCCACTGAGGAAAGCAATCTGACCCTGACACTGAAAAGAAAAAAACTGGTATCAGTGAAACCATTAACAAAAGGAAATGAAGCATAATAGATAACTGTGAAAGAAAGTAACAAAACCAGAATATCTTATACAATAATTCCTAATGATTTTGCATAGCAACTTCAAATACTAACACATGCATTGCCTTTTGCACCACAGTGTGAAAATATATATTCTACATCCATTTAGAAATGGATTTGAAAACTTTGGCAAACAAAGCGTAAATTTATCAATTCTTTTCAGCAATTAACTCTCACTACCTGTGAACTTTTTCCTGAAACACCTTTTTGATGGATATTCATTGAGCATACCTGAATTGTACAAAAAGGTGATGTGCAAATAAGAATGAAGTTCAAATTTTATGGGATTGAGAGAGCACTATGCAACTATGTAAATACATCATAAAAGCTGCTGGAGGAGCGCACATGCAGAAAAGGCACAGCATCTATTCTGCAGAGGGTCTGCAAGTGAGACACAGAAGAACTGTTATGGATACCTAAAAGCTGATTTTTATATCAGTCTTCAAAATGTGTTTAAAGCCTTTCCTCTCAATGAATCTAACAAATAAGCTGGTTAAATTTTCAGTGTATACTGTTTTTCTTGTGCTCCATTTGTATTTACAGAACACAAACCCTGCAGTCATGACGATGTTGTCCAGGACAGAATATAGAAAGGTACTACACAAAACACTTTTCAGGAGCAATGGTTACCTATAAAAATACCACCCAAAATAGCCAGTGGAACACAACAGAACAGTAGCTCAAATGATGTTCTTTTAAAATAGGCAATTATGTGCCAGGCATCCCATCCCTCAACAAGTGTTGTGGGGTGGGTTTTTTTAAGTAACAGGAATTAATCAATTTCACACCTTTACAAAAATGAAGCTGAGGAATAAGAATCTGTTCACCTTGCAGAAAACCTGATTCCTTCTGTTCCTTCAGTATAAAGGGCTTCAGTCTGCAACTCCTGCTCAGGCAGAGCCCCTGCTTAAGTCACAGACAGCTCTGCCCAGGGAAAGAACTGCAGGACAAGGGACAATATTTGAACTGGAATTTGTTAATGTTAGCACAGCCACCCCAAATCCAGCAACAACAGTAGCCTGTTAATAAGTATCCAGGTATTCCTCCTTGAGTCCAACAGAAAACTCATCTATAATCAGCTTCTGAGGAACCGGTGAAGAAGAAGGATGGTCTGTCTTTTCAGTGCAATGCCAAGACGAATGTGATCTGTATGTGATCCTCTGGTTCCAAGAAACAGCTGGAATTAACTGAACAAGTCAGGTAGACGTTTCATCAGCATTATGGGAAAAAGAACCCGGAATAAACAAAGTCCTTACAAGAAGAAGAGACAAGACTGCTGACCCAAGTGTTACCACACAGACAAGGACAGATTTTCCAAAGTGCTCAGCAGTGAGTATTTCCTATTGGGAAGGTAGGTGATACTGAATACTCTCAAAAATACTAGAAGGTCTCAGAGTGCCAAAATGTAAGATAACCTCTCCATTTGAACATGAGTCCCTGAAAAAAGACATTGCTGATACAGAATTTTTAAGAGTACTCATCCCATAATTCCACTGACAAACAAATGAATCCATACCAGCATTGTTAAAAGCCAGTAAGATCTTAAAATAAATAAATAAATAGATAGATAGATAGATAGATAGATAAATAAATAAATAAGTAAATGTAAAAGCTGTGTAAGAACCTGAACTAGTTAGAAGAAGATCACAAAACTTCTGAGAAATGGCTAAAAGTAAAGGAACGCCAAAATTTTCAAGCAAGATGCTGTGATCACGTACTCTTGAGCAAATTTATTTTCCCAAATTCAGGACAATTCTGCATTTACACAAGACTAAATTATCTAGTTTGACTTTATGTCCCGACATAGAATGTCAGTATAGGCACGCTCACCTAAGTTGCAGAAGCAGATTTGGTGCTATACTAGTCCAAGATCTTACCTCAAACCAACAACCCAGAGGAATGGAAATCCAGAGAAAGGGCCAATTTTTCCTTTCAATCTGACCAGTACAATCATACAGAGTTCTTCACTTTTGCAATAGAAAAAATTTCCCCTCCTTTAAATCAGTCATATGTTTGGGAATAAGAAGTATGAGAAAATATTATTTGGTCCAACACGTTTAAACTCAAAGAACTTCACCTGCTCAAAATCTGGATTTGCACAACTCATTGTAGGATCTAAAATCATTAAGAAATCAAAGCAGACGGCTTCCTCTCTCATGAACAAGCAAGTCTCAAAACAATCAAGACCTAAAAATGAAATGCATGAGCTATTTTGACCAGTATACAAACTTAGACTGCAATGATAAAGCTGAAGTTAATCAATTTAATTTACTTGCTTAAGTACTTTGTCCTGCACAAGAAGTACTGCATTGTGTTGGCTTCTGCAGGAGGAATGAAGGAACACAATCATTGCTATTAATCCTCTGAAATGAAGATTAAATTATTTCTGTAGCCTGTAATAAAGCTCTTGAGTTTACAGTTTAAGCCAGTCCAGCAACATGCTAGGACAGAAGTCTTATTTCATGCCAGGGAAATGCATGTTCTGAATTTTCACTGAAGAAACCTGCCAATATTTCAGCAAAGCCCCATCATTTATTTTCCCAGCAATAACCTTGAAAATTAAATCCAGACTCTGATGGATTGGAGCTATTGATGGTTGGTTTTCTCTCTGCTGCATAGCTATTTACAAGTATCATATTTAGAGCTACGAAACTCTTTGAATATGTACCTTCTTATATCTTAAAATATACAGAAGCCCCCTTAGAGCAAATGACCACCAAGTATATATATAGATTCTTTGATTCCATAAGCAAGTGCTAATAATAGAAATGTTAAGAGAAATTGTTTTCAATAATTCAGCTTGAGCTGAACTCCATGTATTAAAGCAAAACACTCACTTCAAATGGGTTTTTGTAATCGATCCTATTTTAGAAGGGTACAATCTAATCCAGATCCGTTTTTCTAGCCAACTGGCAAACTATTTACTTTTGCAATTCAAACCTGACCGTATGGTATGCCTTTATGGTAACTCTCAATATACTCCAAGCTGCATCCCTGGAAATACTGTAATGCTCTTGACAGCAAAATACCATTTAGCTGTACGACACCTCACTTTCTAAATAAAGAACACCATGGTTTTAAATAACTGTGATTATTAAACTAAGGTCATAGTCCTATTGCTAAATTAAGTCATAATTATAAAGTAGAATTAATAACCAAATTTAATGAAAATCCCATAATGATGCAGCTTAGCAAATCAAAGTTGAAACTGCTGTAAGATGACAGATAGTTGCAATATAAAGGCAATACTACACTTCAGACTATTTCCTCACCTTCAGGGACATCTCAGCAGAAAAATTAACTCCAAAATGACATTGCCTTTCCCTCACTAGCAGGGACAAGCCCAGGGACAGACCCATAGAGAGGACAGGGTGACGAGGGAGGTCCCTGTCTGTCCTCAGGGCTTCCTTTGACCTCGCTGGATCTCACCCAGAAACTGCATTCATGTGGTGAGGCAGAATCAGCCCCTCCAATTTCAGGTCATCAACCCTGTGTTAGTCCAGAGGGCATGAAAGTCAAACATACTAACTCTTGGAAAAAGAGGAAAGTTATTCCAAGATACAAGTTTTTTAATTCCAGTGGGCTTTCTTCTTCTGATCCATGTTGCACATAATAAACAAGGATATGTATTTTTTAGGTTTTGTGTATCTTAAAAACTGAATTGTGCAAAAGATGGAACATGAGGGGTGCCTGATTTACCCCAAATTACACTTATTAGGAATATATTAATCTCAGAATACCCATGAAGTCAGAGTCTAAGGGAAAAGCTTTACTTCTAGCACAAAACACTGATGAAAGTCTTCAATTGCTCTCTTCTGCATTTACCCTGGTGCTGTACAAGAACTGTAAGACTGGTTACTCATTAAGGATTTTTGAAACTTCAACTGAAAAATTCACAATCACAAAACACAAGCTGGAAGGCAAAAGGTTCGTTGTAAAATTACAGGGCTACCTCAAAAGCCTGCAAACAGATTTAACGTTGACTGTGTTGCTGAGATATACTAGTGTAATATACATGGTGCGCAGAGTGGAGAAAATGATTTTGCTAAAGAATAAGTACATACAACCCTCTACAAAAATCAGTGCATTGCTCCAACATCTGAAATCAAGCTGCAGGTAGATTTCCAATCATGAGCAAAATTTCCTGCTTGTAACGTGCAAAGCGACGTATGGCAATACTCAAATGGTTCAGCTCCGGTGTATTGTGTTCTGATGAGTAAGGATCTTGTACTATTCATGTTTTGCAATAATTTAATCTCTCTCTGTCAGTAAGAGAGATTCTCTGAATAATGTATGTAGAGCAAAAGAAATGAACAGAGTTTAAATAAAACACACAAATGAGACAGGGAAAGAATGAAGGGCTATCTCCAACCTGATACAGATTGGATCAATTTTGCAAACTTATAACAGAGTCTGTCTGGGTAGGTAATCTATTTCATATGCATTCCTGATTGGAACAGAAAGGCTGATGTTCTGGGCCTGTTTAAAGACAACAAAAATGCCTAAGATAACCACTAGAAGGTAGATATTAAACTGAATGTACAAAATTATTCTGGTTCCAAAAGTACTCCTGGGCAAATGTTTGACTGTGTGCTATTATGCAGTGAAAGGAAAGGAAAAAATATCCAAGTTCTCCCAGTGTTGCAGTGAGTTACCTGCTGGTATGTCATCCATAACCCTTTGAAATAGTCTGTTTGCTGTCCCTAACACATGGACGGGGCCAGGCCCTGGCTCTTTGCAAGTAACCTCTGCAGCATACAGAAACAGAAATAGAGTTAACCGGTCATACCTCAAAGCTTTATGCTTGAACTCACATGAATATTCATTTCAGTCCAGCAGCTCTAAGCTTTTGTACTGTATATTCGAGGACACGTGTGCTGAGTAATTTCGACACAAATAGCAAGATCTAAAGCCACTGTTTCACAGCAGTTCAGCAAAGAGTTATCATTTCATATTGCCACGAAATCACTTAATTCAGAGCTGATGGTTGGGGTTCTTTAATTAGGTTAGAAAATCTCACACATCTGTGCTTTAGAAGCCTCTGTCAAGCCAGCAAATTCAATCACATGGAAGCCGGTGTCCTCCAGCTATCAGACAATTGATTTTTGCAGGATTCTGCTCATATTTAGCTTAAGGGACATGAGATATGTTCATTCACTTGTCAGTCAGTTTGCCTACGTTTCATTAGGAGGTTTCTTGTTTAAAAAATATTCTTCAGTTTTAAAATGTTTAAAAGAGAAGAAGCAGTCGGATTGCTGGCACAAGACTCCAAAACGTGAAATAAATCCAAACTTGGACTAATGCAAAAATACATGTTGGTTTAAGTGGGAATTACAGATGTAAATAAGGCCTGTAGGATTATGCCTGTTTACTACAGACAGGTACAGAATTATAAAAGCATATACACATGTAAACATACAGATTTACTTTGCCCCTCTCTCTCTCTGTGCCGCCTCTCCCCCTCCCATACTGTAAAGATTCATCATGTCTGAGTCATTAAACTCTTTGGAACTGTAACTGGGTTCAGTTTAAAAACCCAGAAAGATCAGGTTATGAACCACTCTTTCTATAAGACAGCAAATGCAAGGAGACAGGTTTTCCTCACTGTAAACAATAAAAGGTAAACATAACTTAAGGTGACTGGCATGACAGAGAAGAATATGATGCAAACAGGAAAGTTTTGGGCAAAATCTTTTTGAATCTATGGTGTTGGTGTTAAACAAGAGAAGTGGTTCAATTTTAGACAATTTAAATTTATGCAAATCAGAATTAATTCACTTGTGTCCGAACGGAAATACCGTGCAGTACCCTTAATCCAAAAAGTAACAATAGCCTCAGAAATTACTTGGTACAACTGGATGCACAGGCAGAATCTAAAATAATTGATTTCACCTAAAATTACTGATTGTGATATACAAAAATTTTAGTCCTGTCCTCTTTCACAAAAAAAATTGAAAGTTTAAAAAAGCTACCGTGTCATTTGTCGTCATGGAATATATAATCAGTGCCTGCAAAAGTTGACATGCATTGTAATATTTTCTCAATGAACTACACCTGCACAGAGCTGCTTCCTTCCAGTTTCAAAGCACCATTTGACATGTTTTCTCCTCATGCAATTTGATATTGATTTCCACACTAAACACAACTAATATATTGCTTAATATAGAATTCACACTTAACGGGACATCAATCTTTCCTGCATAAAATGAATGGAGCCATTTTGGCAGCTCAGCAGCTTTTCCTGGTAAATAAGGTTGCAAGGTCATCTGAATCTTGGAGTACCAAAGACTTGTAAAAATAATTTTAACGATCATTCAATAAATTATGCAACAGAACTGCATGGTACATGGTACGTTTACATATTTTAGAATTGCCACAGAGATGGCTGCAAGAAAGTGGAGAGAAACGTAGCACTTATTTCAAAGGCACGATGAAGAGTAAGACCTTCTCCAGCGTGTTTCTATTTTAAACTCGCTCAGCAATGTTGCTTAGGGCATCTACTTCCAGAGGCAATTCACTCTTGAATGAAGAGGAGGGATTTGGAAACTTAAAGGCCACACAGGAAAACCTATAGAATCCCAAAATACGGACATCAAAGTAGTAATGCTACTACAGTCTTCATCTTTGCCACCGGTATCCCAGTGTCTTATATAATAACGTGATTTTTTTTTCTAAGCCTCACGTACATGAAGATAAATAGAAATAACACTTTGCCACTTGCAGAGATTAAGCAGAACGCAGCATGTGTTTTAACCAAGGCTGAAGACCCTGACATGTTCTAAATGTTGGAAGTTCAACTAATTATACTCTGCTTTAAAAACAAACAAACAAACAAAAAAAAAAAATTACCTCATTTGGTTAGGGCATTTCTTTCTCTGATTTCCTCTCCTGGTGCATGTGCTTGAGTGCGTGTGTGTGTGTGTGTGTGTGCGTGCGTGTGTGTGTGTGTGTGCGCGCACGCGTGTGTGCGTATAAAATATATAGCAGAATGAGAGTATTTGTTCCAGTTGAGGTGGTCTGTGAAATCAAGTAGATCAGATACTAACTTGATTTGGCACCAATGTATGGATGCATAGAGACATATCCACAGGATGTATGCATTGCGAGATGATAAGAGACATTTACAACCTAGAATATAAGAGCAGGGCTGCCTCAAGTGACATCACCAGATCAACTGCAGCGTCAACCAACTCAGATATATTATCCTGCACACCACTGCTTCCCCATCTCCTTTCCAGCCATGAGAAAAGCAATTGCAAGCACAAATAATCATCATATATTTTCAAATACACGCAAGGCATGCCTTACCTAAAGCGAACAAGAGTAACTGTAGGGTTTACGGACCAATCGAGACATTCATAATTTTTCTTTACAACAACAAAATTCATCTCCATAGAAACCAAGAAGCAAGAAACTACAGTAATAACACTAAAGTAAATGTCACATCAGGTTAGTCAGCAGAAGGCAGGGTTGGGGCTTTTGCTCCAGTTAGGAACTAATGAGGATTGTTGCCCCTTTCACTCTTCTGCAAAGGGTATCTACACTGATGTATCTGACTTACTGATATATCTCCAACCCAAGATAATGATCTGGGTTCCTGTTATTTCCACTGCAATTTACTCGTAACGGTGGTCAGATCAATGGCATGTTTACTTACAGGCATTTGTTACAGCGAAGCTGTTAGCTGTTTCAATGTTGTCTACATGAGGAACCAAATTAAAAGGTGCTTCGGATGCATTGGGGCTGGTGTTATGAAGAAAAATTGCTAATCGAAAAGCAGTATATTCCTGATCTGTGTTCCTGATGAAGAGACCACCTACAAAAAACAGAAGAAAAGCAAAAAGCAAAGGAAGGAGTGTGAATTATTTGTAAACTACTTACTATCTTGCAACACTAAGCAACTGTCTCTCCCAAAGCTGCACAGCAAGGCAAGTCCTAAGACTTTAATGGATAAGGAACTAATCATATTCGTAATCACAACCACTGCCTTTAAATCACTGTCCTCAATCGATTTTAACCTCCCTGATGCATTCATGTTTCTTTTCTGACTTCTCAGTTTCCAGCCTTTCGTACATAAATACCGAGATTTGTCATGATTACAGTGACCTTTGAAAGTGTTTTGCCTCCATCTCCCTGATACTGAACACACTGGTAAATCAGCTACTCAACAGCCTCTTACATTAAGTGGCGGGCTGATTGAGGGGAACGATGCTTTCTGGATTAAACAACAAAAAAACCCACCAAAACCAAAACCACCACCACCCCAAAAAAGAAAGCCACCGGAAAGAGAGAAAATACCAAGTCAGTGCACCAGGAATATAATGAACTTTGCTACTCTGCAGCCATGTGCAGGCAGGGAGCAGCTCAGCCTTATTAGCAGCATCTTTACAAGTCCACGAGAAATGATGCAGTGATGGAGCTGAGCTGGAAAGAATTCAGATAGCTGCGTCCCATCTGAAACACGTCCGAAAGGAGGGAAGCTGGAGGCGATGGGAAAGGGGTGAGGAGGGGGCACAGGGCTACACGGAGAGACCTACAAAATCCCAAACTTTCTAACTGTGAGAAGGGAAAGAAGGGCAGCGCTACCTTCCGCCCCCCCACCCTTGCCAGCTACTGCAACCTCCGGTGCCCGTAACTCGCCATCCCTCCAGGAGCCAGGCAAAAGCCGGAGGGGGATGAAGCAGCCCAGGGGCATCAGCCCCGAGCCCCTTCATCCCCTATTGATCCTATACACCCAGGAGCTGGGACGAGTTCTGCAAAAGACCAGCATCCTCCCTACCACACGCGAACACACAGGGATATGTATGGATACACACACACACACACACACACACAGAGGCATACGTACACAAATACACGCGGATTTTTACTGAAGGCAGGGAAATGGGATGAGTGGCGGAGAAGGAATCTGCAAACTGCCTTCAAAGCCTCCTTCCAACTCACTTCGCACAGGATTGAACCCCTGGACACACGCACACAGCCCAATGCAGCGCTTACCTATTTGCACGCTGCTAGGAAAAGCTCCCATCGCTAGTCCCCAAAAGCCAGAAAACAACAAGACAAGCTGTCTGCAAATTATCCTCATCTTCTCTTTTGCCTCTCTGTCTCGCCTTCTTCCGCTCGCTCGCTCGATGCTGCTCAGAGAGGCATTGAGGACGAGGGGGCTACAAACAAAATCAAGAATTAAAAAAAAAAAAAAACCAAAAAAAAAAAAAAGGAGCAAAAAGAGGGAAAGGGAAGAGAAAGAGAGGTTTCCTCCTTTCTTTTTCTTTTTTTTTTTGTCTATTTCTGTTTGTTGTGTTTTTTGCTGTTTGCTTTGCTGTAGTGCTCGCTGGCTATTCTCTCCCGCTCGCGCCCCGCCGCTCTCCCGGTGCCGCTGCCGTTTCAGCAAGCCATCCCGCCGCGACGGATTTTTCCCGCAGTCTCCATCGCCGGGGAGCGGTTTCTGTCCGGCTGCAAATGTTGCACATGCAGAAGATGGTGGTGAGTTTGGCGGCGGGGGGGAACGTCTAGTGGCGGCGCGGCGCGGGCGGACATGCGCCGTGCGCAACCCACCCCCCCCACACATCCCCCCCCCCACCCCCGTAGCCACCGCCCGCACCGCTACGGGCGGGGAGCGCCAGCGCCTTCGCCCGCTCCGTTCCGCGCCGCTCCGCGGAACCGTTCGGGGCCTCGGGCGAGCGCTGCAGCGCCGGCGGGCACAGCCGCTGCGAGAGACGGTTGTGGGGTTTGTGTGTGTGTGTGGGGGGGTTGTGGGGTGTCGTGGTTTTGGTTTTTGTTCCCCTGCCGTTCCCACGTCCGCGGGCGCGGAAGTTTGTGCGTAGGGTGAGAAGGCCAGGCAAGGTCACTGCCCCGGGCTTTGCGCGAAGCGGGGGACCTGCGGCCGCTGCAGCCCCCATTGCGTGGCTGGGGCTGCTGCTGTTAAGTACCAATTATTATTAATGAAGGTGGCAGGGCGTATCTGCATGTGGGGAGCAGCTGTGGAGCGGGGGGATGCGGCTGGGCATGCCTGCCCCTCCATCCCGGGCATGGAGCGGAGGGAATGCTCCGGCGGACGGGCAAAGCGGGGGGCTCCGCGCCCTGCGCGCTCCGCGCCCTGCGCGCTCCGCTCTACACGGGAGGAGCGGGACTCCCTCCTCGCCGCCGGGGTTTGCGGCAGAGGATGGAGCAAAGGGACGAGCGCAGGGAAGCGCTCAGCGCTTGTGGGCACTCATGCCAAAAGGAATGACAGCAAATGAAAGGAAAACTTAGGGCTCCTGTGCTGCCGCCTTTTTTCTCTTTTTTTCCTTTATATATATATATATTTTTAAGTGGGAATAATAACGGTGCTTTTTTTCTCTCTAGCCCCTTCTTTTTGGTGTCTTTGGATTTTTCCTCCCGATCCTTGGAGGTTCCCCAGAGCGGCTGCCAGAGGTCTGAGGATATTGCAGTTAATATTTAAAAGATATATATAATAAATGATAGCTAATGAAGTCATCCAACAATAGCTGTGTGTCAGAGAAGGCAGCTTCTAGTTTTATATGAGGCTTTGCAGAGAGATTTCTGTCAGTCACAGGGAATGATTTGAGATCCAATAAATTAATTATAAAATATTAATTGGTAATATGAAAGAATATTGATTTTTAAGGTGAACCTTGTGGCTCTGTGTTCAAATGCACACAGTTCTCCAAGACTAAAGTTTCACCTCCTCTGACTCAGATTTGCATTCTTAATTTATTGCTGTATCCTGTGTCCCCAAACTCTCTTGTTTTGGGGTGAAGGCATCCCCTTTAATTGCTGCAGAGGATGACAGTGATTTCTGAAGCATCAGAGTTCCCTAGCATCAACTACATACCCTGAAGAGCAAGCAAAGAACTGTGAAAACATATATATATATATACACTTATCTGCATGGGCATGTGTGACTGCATGACTCTCTGTGTGTGTTTGAGAGTGTGGAGTTCTGTAAATAAATGACTCTTTGAGAGATTTCTTTGCAAACAGACTTCACCTGCATTTCAGAACACTCATTCCTTCTTTTTTTTTTGTTTGTCTGCTACTTCCCTTTACTTTCCCTCCACGTATTCCCATCCTTCCTCTGAATCTAGAGACTTGTGCTTCACCTTATTTACCCGTGGCTTTTTGTGACCTCTGCTTTTGCTCTTACTTGTCTATCTTTTCCTCTTCTTGCCCTTGCCTCCTACATCTCTTTAAATCCTTCCCAAATTTGTGTTCCTCCTTTCTTCCGCCCTTTAACATTTAACTTTTTTGACTTTGTAAATCAAAGTAAAAAGTAATGAAAATGGAATAATATTTCCATTCCTTAGTGGTTGGGTGGTCCTTCACCACGAGCAAGTGAACATTGAAACAGGTGAAACATTTAGGTAATTTGTGACACATACTCTTGTGAATTCGTGCCAAATATGCATAAATGATTAGGAGTTTAGATATATGTCCTTTACAGTGCCACAGGAAGTTACTGACTACTAGCTGAGCTAAGAAATATGCTTTGGTCTTTTTCAAATGGAATGCTAGCAAGAGAACTTAAATTTAACTTTGGAGTCCACAAGGCACCATTTCATATGGTGGTCTGCTTTCATCTGACCAAGAGTGTCACCCAGAAGTTCCTCCATCAAGTCTGTAATTTCTGTTGGGAGTTGGAACATAGATTTTAGTGAAACATCCAACCTTGATTTAAAAACTTCAAGAGACGGGAAATCCATCACTTTTCCCATGTAAGATGTTACCTACTCTCATTTGTTAAAACCTGCATTTGTCTAGCTTTGGTTTATAGTGTTGATTACCAAAGATGATTCCAGTATTCCTGTAACAGTACCACTCAGTGCTGTTCCTGGAAAAATCCCATCCTCTACTTGACACTCCCCTGCTTAGACATCTCAGGATCATTTTTGCAGCTATGGAAGGCAGAGGAAAGAGAAGGAGTCACCATGGCAGTTTTATGCTGGAGAAACAAGGAGAACAAGGAGAAAGTTGCAGCATCAAAATCCTGTTTTGGTAAGTTGTGAGAAGTGAGTGGCAAATTGATTACAAAGTTTATTTTACAGAAAACCTGAAATGGGAAAGTAACAGGAATTTAATCAAGATTAAGCCTGGAAGGAGCAAAAGACAAGTTTACAGACTCACTGTTGCTCCGGGGGGGGGTTAACTTGGCTGGCTGCCGAGTGCCCGCCAAGCTGCTCTCTCACCCCTGACAGGACAGGATGAGAAAATAAGATGATAAAGCTCATGGGTTGCGATAAGGACAGGGAAATCACTCACCAGTCGCTATCACAGGCAAAAAAGACTTCGGAAAAATTAATTCGATTTTTTGCCAATTAAGAGTAGAGTATGGTGGTGAGAAGCAAAGACGAAACTCTCAAACTCTTTCCACACACACCTCCTGCTGGGCTCAACTTCACTCCTCCCTTCACAACTCTTCTCCCTCCTCCCCTCAAGGAATGCCAGGGCACGAGAAATGGGGTTTCTGATCAGCCCATAACACTTTATCTCTGCTCTTCCTTTGTCCTCTCACATTTCCCCTGCTCTGGCGTGTGTCCTTCCCAAGGGGTACAAGTCCTTCAGTAGCAGACCACACTGCCCCAGCGTAGGTGGTCTACACGCTGCAGTTCCTGACAGAAAGCTCCTGTGTGGGCTCTCCAGGGGCTGCAGCTTCCTTCAGGCATCTCCACCTGCTGCAAGGTGGGGTCGCCCACAGCCTGCAGTGTCATACCTACTCCACCACAGTCTTCTCCAGGGGCTGCAGGGGATTCTCTGATCCAGCACCTGGAGCAGCTCCTCACCCTCCTCCTTCACTGACCTTGGTGTCTGCAGGGCTTTTTCCCATTCCTCTCACTCTACTCTCATGCAGCCACTGTGCAGTGTTTTTTTACCCTTTCTTAACTGTGTTATCACGGAGGTGCCACCAGCATCACTGATGGGCTCATCTTTGGGCAGCAGTGGGTCCATTTTGGACCTGGATGAAACTGGCTCTGTCTGACAAGGAGGCAGCTCCGGGTGTCTTCTCACAGAGGCCAACCCTGAAGCCCCTTACCCCCCCGAAACATGCTGCATAAACCCAACACAGGTGTACACTGCCAAGTAAGAGGAGACTGGAAGGGAGAACTTGTGTGTTTTCCTGGTGGCTGCCAGAGAGGTTCTGCAACAGGTGTACACTGCCAAGTAAGAGGAGACTGGAAGGGAGAACTTGTGTGTTTTCCTGGTGGCTGCCAGAGAGGTTCTGCACGGAGCCACCTCTGAACTATGGTCCCTGCCTCTCCCCAGTTCCCCTCAGGCAGACTGAAGGTTGTGGTAGGTGATGAAGAGAAAGATGGACAGATCTCTGAGTTCTGCAATAAAATATCAGCAAAATCAAGAGATAAATGAAAAATGTTTCATTGAATTTGTGAAGAACATGAAGGGGACAGATTAGGGAGAGTCTGGATAGGGACTGCTGGTTGTCAGTGGTGAATGCTTGCTTTGCCTTGGGGAACGCAGCCACTCATTTTGGCTTTTCCTGGAGGCCACCACAAGAGGAAAATCACTCTTTAGAGCATCAGCTGAGAGGCTGGCGGTTTGCTGCAGCACCTGAACAAATCCTGCTGCAGAGGATGCACGAATATGATGCTGCTTCTCCCTCTGGCAAGAATTGGAAACCTTTGGCTATTTTCTTGATCAGATAGTCCTGTACTGGGACTAAATACATTTATGAAAAGACCCCGAAGGAACAGGAGGAATATGAGAAGATGTGTGCTAGAGAAGAAATTAAGGCTGCATGTTAGCCAGGAGGAATAAAACTGCAGGGAAGATACCAGAGGCATTCACCTTATGGGAATCCCAGGGGATGAGAAGGATATGAAGGAGCCAGACACTTTGTAACAGGGACAGAGTTTGTGATGTGTAAGTACTGGTAAATACCCACATGCTGAAGTAGCAACTTTGATTCATATTTGTATGTTCTTCCATCCAAAATGCAAATCCCAGCTACACAATCTATCTAGAAGGCATGTCGTTATGTTTCTGGAGACATGCAGCTTTTTGAGGGAGAAGTGGACTTGACTGAGGAAGAGGGAAAGTAAGCCTGTGCTCATAATCAAGCATTGGCTGGGACAATTAGGAGTGCAGAGAGGAGGAGATGTGAAGAGAAAGGCAATTTCACTATTGAGACCCAACTAGTGATCCACCACCAGTCCTCCTTGCCAGGTTCCAGGTGCACCAAGGCAGTGACAGCACAAAAACACACACCTTCACCCTGGCCTGTGTGACAGTGCTGCTAAATGAGCTCCTTTGAATTAAGCAAACATCAGTGCCAGGAAGGCTCCCCATGGCACAACTGTCTGGGCACAGAGTTCTGTCCCAAAACTGGATACAAACATTTAGATTAGTCTTACTTCAAATGCATTTCTCATAGCAGCTTTTACTGTGCGGTCACTGGAAATCCTTCAGCAATAAATGAATGATGGGAGAAAACGATTGACTCAATACCCTGTCCTTTCTTAGTCCTTTTGTGCCTTATGAAATGTTGTAGCTCACATATCTGTCAAACAGATCCATTAGACTGTAAACTCTGAAACAAGGCTATGTCTTTTGTGAAGTGCTTAGCACTTCTCAGCGATAAAAAGTAAATAAAATACAAATCATCTATGTAGAATTTCTTACCCTTTGGCATGGTCTCACATCACCTTTTGAAGTGATACCGTCAGTACTGAAAAGATTGGGAGGGCACCGGGACAAAATATAGTTCCTGTTCAGTAGCAGAACTCCTTCTCAGGAAATTGCTTTACAGCATTTTCTCGCATTTTTTGTTCTTACCAACTTATTTTTCATTCATCTCCATTCGAGGGTAGGCAGAGCAGGTGACTTTTTAATAGTGCTTCTCATTAAAAGTGTTATGTTGATACAGAAGCAAGTGTGGTACAGTGCATTTAACTTTAAGTAAATTCATCCACTCGTCCTGCTCCTTTCCACCATGCTGTATGCTGACATCAGTCTTTGCAAACTTCCTGACGTTCAGAAATTAAAGCAATATGGTACGAGACCTTGACCATGAAAGGAGAGGTTATTGTGGTCATCCCAAAGAAAGCAAAAAATCTTGATTGTGCAGTATATCATCAGTGAGGATTATTTCAGTTTAAGGAAAATGTAGTAACCCCGATATAATTAAGAACTGCCATATTAAATTAGACTTAATAGCCATTTAGAACAGTATCGTATGTCTAACATTAACTGATAGTGTTTTATTAAGGAAGAGTATTGAGAAAACGGAGCAGTCCTTCATTTAAATTTGAAGGGACTTTGGAGAGGTTCTTCCTTGCTGAGTGCTCTTACTTCCTGAGAGCCAGGGCTTTAAGGTTTCTAAACTGAAGGTTTCATTGAGATCCTTGTGTTGAAGAATTGCCTACAGTTTTAATTTCCATATATTTACTTCCAGCATCCACAGCATCCTATGCAAATGAGCTCAATAATCCCATTCAAAGAAGTTTATTTAGTTTCTTTGAAACCTTATTTTATATTGAATTATGCCTGACACTTCTCTAAGAAAAAAAGAGGTAAAAATGATTTTGTATACTTTTTGTACACTTTTATAATATCACCCTTCAATCACTCTTCAAATGTGAAGAATCCTACTCCACCTATTCTGTTGTCCTCTATCCTGTAGTCTATATTATATATCAGTACTCTTTCTCACTATTCTCTGCTGCTTCTCGTGGCTTTCTGAAAAAGAGGATGCACAGAATAGGACACATTTTCCCAGGTGTAAAACTGGCTTGTGTTTTACTCATTTCCTTTCCTAATCATTCCTAAAATGCCACTTCCCTCTGAGCATGCAGGCAATGTTTTCAGGAAAGTATCCACAAAGCCTTCAAGATCTCTTTCGTGAGAGGTAATAGCTAATTTAGAGCCTACCACTGTGTATGCATAGTTAAGATTATTTTTCCCATGTGCACTGCTTAGCATTTTTTGATATGAAATTTCATCTGCCATTTTATTGCTCAATCAATTAGTATTGTGAGAATCTTCTGCAAAACTTCTCAGACAGCTTAAGTCCCTGAGAATTCGATACAAGAGCGAAATTGGAATCTATGCCCTTTAAATTTGATCTCATCTTTGTTACATTTCTAATGGTGTAATACGTTTCTTCTGGCCCAGATTTATAACCTGGGCTGCATCATGGGATGTACCTGAGAAAGTATGAAAGTTTGAAGCAATGTTTCTTTCCTAAGTACAGCTTATTGCAGTAGTAAATGCCAAACAATTCTGAAGGATGGGGCAATTTCCCTCATCAATTAGATGTGTGCATGTGGGGGAAATTCATCAGCTTCAATGCATTCCACCTGAGCCGATCTGGCCTTGGTTATACAGTGAAAAAAAGATCATCTTTTGCTCGTGCTGTCTTCTCCCTGTCACTTATCACAATTCCTGACTTCGATGTAAGTTATTGCTAGTGTTGTACGTATGGTATCAGTTAGACCAACTGTCAGTAAGGTTACATGAAATAGTATTTAAAGTAAGTGTATTTTGTTCCTGGTTTTGTACTTACTCATTTGAGTAATTTTCTAAAATAGCAAAGGAAGGGTTCCCCTGGGTGTATCTGAGGCCTCTGGCTGGAAATCACCCACACTGCAAAGTCTGGCCAACATGGCCATTCCCTGAAAGGGAGAGTACAGGTTAGTCAATGAGGGCTATTTACCCACATGTCCCTCTACTATGCATTGCAGACATGCATATGGCCCTTATGAATCATGCAGTACTTAAATATTGCCTTTTTAAACTGGGAGTAGGATGTTGATTCTACATTGTTTAATCAAACAACAGCCACAGTAACAACAAAACTCCCCCCAAGCAGTCAAAAGCTTTGCAGTGAAACTGAATTCAGTGTGGAATAACATGTGAAGAAACCAGAAGAAAATCATCAGGAGACAGAAACTCAGGTTAGATAATTACAGATATTTGGAATGTGAATTATTATGAATAAAATTGGTTTCCTCTGAATGAAGAAGTTTCCTTGGGTTCTACTGAGGGAAAAAAACCAAACATGTCAAAAAAGCGCACTATTTCCATGAAAAAAGTGAAAGATTTCCTTCCCCCAAAACTGCTTTGTTGCTTGTTTTTTTTTTTTCAACAGTTGATGGAAAATATTTTTCATTTTCTTATTAGTTCTCATTAAAATGTTTTGCTATAACCTCTGTGACATAATCGAAGCAGCAGAGTAAGGAAGATGTCAGAACAGTAAAAAGAATGGCATCTGTTCACTACCCAGAGCAGTTTGCTGGATTGACCTAATTGTCATTTCCTGTGAAAAACCCCGAAGTTCACTTTTGCCTGAAGGTGTCACTTTTTTAGCTCATTTCTGTTGTTCGCTGCCCTCTTGCTGCCACCCGTGTGGAAGGGGTGAGCTGTTTTCTCTGGGGCTTGTGCACATCACTGTCACAGAATCACATCAGCTCCAGCTGCAGAAACCTCGGTATCGGTGATGCTGGCTGAGCAAAAAGGTCAAGTCTGAACTTTAGATCCAGGGGTAGAAAGGGGATGATGAAATTTCTGAGAAGAAGCCTCCACTCTGTCTTTTTAATTCGTGAAATGAAGCAAATTAAAAAAAAAAATCAAACATAATAACCAAGAAACTTTCGATCCCATTTCTACAAAATCATAATTAATGAAAGTAACTGTGATTTGATGCGCTGAATTGTTTGTAAAAATTAGTTTTAGTGAGGTTTATTGCCAATGCTAACAACAATCACTGAGTCCTGTGAGCTGCTCTTACCTTTCCCAGTTAATTCCAGACCTATGTCTGCATCTCTCTGTTATAAATCTGCTGCCTGCATACTGCCTGTGCTTTTCTATCAAAGCGCTAGTTACTTAAATGAAACTATTTCTCAGATCTGGGTGAAAAAAAAGAATAAATCAAGCAATCTAATGCTTTGCTTAGCACACACACAGACACTCTATTTTCTGCTTAATTTCCACATTAATTAGAGCTTACACAGTATTGCCTACGTTAGAAGATGCTGCTTTAGCCCACAGTTTTGGCCTTTTTGTATTCAAGTTTGTATTATTATCTCTACTGTGGGGGTTAAAGTTTATCTCAAATAAATCTGTTTGCCTCAGCTCAGCTCACTTCCAGTGCCCGTCCCCCACACTGCAAAGGCAGCAAATGGGATAATTGCTGCCGTTCAGCTGTAGGCGCGTACTATGTGTTTGTAGAAGTAGAATCTGTTTTCCTAGAAAACCAGCTCAGTCTTTGATGCCTTAAGTGCTGTAAGCATCCCTGGTATTTATTCAAAAGTGTATGTTCCTACAAGTGTTCTGGTAGTCAAGACACGTCTGGTTTTATCCAGTTATTTCTTCTTTTGAAAATGTACAGTGAAGATGAGTTATCTTAGCCAACATCGAGGTGGGTTTGTCTGCTACATTACTAGGTGTAGCGATGTGAAGCAAATTATTAGTAATGATGTCATCTAGCACTAACAACCCTTAAAAGCAATTAATTTTAAAGCTGCTGATTTATTTAATATTTAATACACAGTGATTCATACTCTGTGAAGCTTGTGATTATTCACAGAAAGTTTATTTGTGGAGCACCTTTTAAAAGAGATCAGTTTTTTTCCTAATCGTTCCTGTTCATGTATTTATAAAAATTATCCAAAATACATTTTGTAGCAACTTCCACTGTCTGCCGAATAGCACTGTATTCTGTGAGTAACTGCAAGGGAAACAAGAGAGCCTTTTGGAGAAGAAAATACTGCTCTGCTAAAGGGTGAAATTATCTAACCTTATGTCACTTAGAGACCTCTTTTTAAAAAATCCATAAATGGTCCTTGCTAAAGCACATCATGTGGTCATTGAATTAGAAATGCAGGGATGGAATAGATTTCCAAAGGTTACATAGTCCAGTCCTCTGGTTCTGCGGAAGGATCAAATAAGCTAGAGCTTCCCACAGAGATTTTTATCTGGTAGGTTTTTTTAGAATTTCTGCCAAAAGACTTTCTGAGGCTGTCCTGTTCAAGCTTTGTTTCCTCACTTTTTTTTCTTTTTTTTTTCCCTAAATCTATGACCTATATAGTCAAGTTACACTATTTTCTTTTTGTCTTTCTTTCTGGTGAACAATTAATTGGGAACAATCGATCACTGTCTTCCTTATTAACAAACTTCCATATCTTGGAAGATTTATCTTTACCTGCCTAGACTAAAACGCTTGCAGGCTTCCTGCATCATAGAATCATAGAGTGGTCTGGGTTGGAAGGGACCTCAAGGATCACAGAGTTCCAGCCCCCCTGCCACAGGCAAGGCCACCAACCTCTAGGCATGATCAAGACAATATTGCTCAGCATCCCATCCAACCTGGCCTTGAACACCTCGAGGGATGGGGCATCCACCACCGCTCTGGGCAGCCCGTTCTAGATGGATGTGTTCTCAGCCCTCTTCTCTTGCTCTTTTCTGCTTCATTCTTTCCAGAATGACTACATGTGTTTTGGAGTACGGTACTGAAGGCTGCTTACAGTGCTTCAGCTGCTTTCTCTCTGTAAACAAGTAGAAGAAAAAGATCCGCACCCATATCTTACCTGCAAAGTTGTTCACAGCACGAGATTTCCCTTTCCTTCCTTTACAGTATTAATGCAGTGTTAATTTCTGTACTGGTCATTTGTAATACCTTTAAACTTCCAAATCCTTTTTCCTTATTTAGAATTTTGGGTGTTTGTTTTTCCTTTCTAGTTACTGTGCTTTGAGCTTTATTTATTTATTTACATTCTGAATTATGCCTTTCTTATGGAAATTTTGAATCTGAAGTTCTTCCCCAGACTTCTGTACCCCTAACACATCCTAGTTTTATGTACAACTTTTATCCATTTACTCTATAATGCATATTTGTAATGAAAATATAGAACACAGTTGTTCCTGTTCACTGGAATCTCTGAGGGAACCAGATTGAAAGGAAATCCTCATTTGGTTCAGATACTGATAACTTCTTTGACAAGAGCTTCTCAAGCAGTTGCACAGTGTCTTTATGGTTGGTTTATTTTTTTCATGTGGATAATATTTCCTCATTTTCCTGTGAGAATTTAATATGGAAAAATAGTTAAAGTCTTACTGTACTCAGGGTACTGCAAACTTACTCTTCTTAACCAACATTCGTTATTCTGGCAAGAAGGAGATTAGCTTGGCTTGACATAGTTTGTTCTTGAAAAATCCATATTCACTGTTTTTATTATTCTTCAGGTGCTTGTAAGTTCAGCATTTACACATCTGTTCCATTTTTCTGTAGTCTGTAGTTAGGCAGAGTGTTCTGTTTTCTTTGAATTCCCCATTACTCCTTTTTTAAAGATAGATGGTTTCTCATTTTCTGAAACTATCCCCATCTAATGTGACTTCTTACATGTAATCACTGATGCTTCCAATGCAATATAATTTATGACGTTATGCACTCAGAGGTAAATTTAATCATGTTGTGGACATTTTAATAGATAAATATTAGATATTTTAACTACCAAAATTCAGATGTCCTTCAAATAGTTTAGAAGGCTGAAAAGTAGCTTGAAGGAATCACCATCGTAAAACTGTTTTTCAAATTATGTTAGTAAGGTAAGGAGCTAAATAAATAGTTTAATCATGCAGTATTAAAGTATTTCTTGAGTAGTGGGAAGAAGACAGTGTAATACCCCAGGTGAACAAATTATTTCTTTAGAGGTATTTCAAACACATTCATGTCGTACTTGCACCCGATACACCTATCATGTGTAAACTTTGCTGAGAGTTTTTACATTCAGATCAGGTAAACTTCCAGCCAAATACACTTACGAATACAGAAGTAATTACTGAGCTCTAAGGACACGTTGCAATGACATTATCATTTGTCAGCAGGATACCAGTGACTGCTGTCATGGAAAATTTACATTAGCATCATTGTTAAATAGTCTGTTTACTAGTTTCTTAATGACCTGCAGCAAACAATGATTTGAACTACTTTATGAAGTTCAGCATGGCAGACTGCAGTTATGTTGAATGTATTCTCATAGGTTAATGATATTAAGATGGAATCAACAGCAGCTGTCATGTTGTATGCAACCAAATCATCTGTAAGTAGGTCTAGGTGACAGTTATTTCTGTGACGCTGTTGTAGGTGAGAGATACTAAGTTAATTTTAAAATACACTGTAAGTAGCCTGATACCTAGCATGAAGCACAGGGAGAGCTCTGAATGGGATAAGAAAAGCAGGACTTACTAAGTCAAAGGTGCCAAGAGTAGTTCACTATAGCATCCAGCCCAGATCAGAAGTTTCTATGATAGCAGTGTAGACAGATTGAGACTTACATGGTTTTCTTCATAATCTTCATTATCTTCTTGAGAGATAATCAAGAAAGACGGGAAAGTGCCAAAGAGTTTCAAAAACTTATTTGCATTTTGATTTCATTTTTGTCTAAGTTTTAAAATGTTACTTTTTTTTAGAGGAATTGGGGGGGGGGGAAGGAGGGTGTTGTCTTCACACTTTTCCATGTGGGCTCTTCATAGTGTCAGCTTTCTTCAGGAGATGTCTGCCTGCTGTGGCATGGGGTATTGCATGGCTGCAGCATGGGTGTTTTCTCCACAGTGGTCTTCTCTAAGGGCTGCAGGATAATCCCCACTCTGGTGCCTGGAGCACCTATTCCCCTCCTTTTTCTCTGACCTTGGTTGTCTACAAGGCTGTTTTTTAACTTCTTTTTCTCGTCCATCATGACAATTACTGCCATTCCATGTGCACAAGATGAAATGCCTCCTTCATTTCCATCCATAATAGACTGCCTCACAGTCCTAAGGCTACCAGGAGCACCAAGCAGTGTTGCTTTCTGTGTTCAACATTTTTTGACATCTTTGCAATTTAGCTACAATCCATAAAGAGAAACAGCAGCCCTATAGAAAAAATGCTTCATTGGTCATATAAAAAAATATAATATGTACTTGGGAGGAGTTAATGCAGGGGAACATTTAAAATTCAGTCTTTCCTAATGTTATTAGCCAATGTATCATTTTAGTATATTCTTCAGATCTCTCCATTTCCATAAAGGTTCTTGTAAGTAAAGATAGGTTGAAGTTGGCCACTAAATATTTACTCACTGGAGTAATAAATACATACTGAGTCAGAATTATGTGGAAAACTTTTACAGTAGTTGTATAATCACAGTTTATGCTAAATAATATATGCCTGAAAAGGAACAAATTTAAAATGAAAAGTGCAGTACCACTTGATTTTCATAGTTCTTGATTTTACTATTTTAGCTGCTTACTATTGTAGGATTTTTTCTTCTCCTATAGCATAATGCTTAGATGGAAGTAAAAAAGCTGCTCCAACAGGATAACTGCAGACTGTCAAAAAATATATCTCAAGCCTCATTATTGCTTACTGCAAAATTATATTAGAAACTGTATTTGTATTTTCTTAAATTTTCCTCATAGTGCCTTCTGAACACATTTATATCTACTGATGTGGGAAAACGGATCTTTCAATATCAACCAAAACCAGTAACACAATTAACATTTAACAAAACAGAAAAAAACCAATAAACCCCCCCAAAATGAACACCTTTTTTAAGGACAAGAAACTTCTGAACTTATAAGCAGGTTTATCTTTAAGCGTGAGAGCTGACATAAGAAATGTATGTTCCTTTTTTTGGCATACACATATGCATTTCTATGGAAAGTTGCTTGAAAACTCAGTGTCTAATAAGAGCACACTCATTAATTAACAGGTTCTCCACAAAGACTTTAGAAACTTTTACTGAAGATAAAATTTGCTCAGCTAATGGGAACTTATGAAAAGGCTCAGAAACCCAGTTTTTGTAGGACAGGGTGAGTCCTGACTAAACTAAAGACATAGATTTTTGAGGATGATTTCTGTAATTAAGGGATTTGCTATAGAACACAGGAAGAAATAACCAGAACACCTGCAAGATTGTAATACCTAGTGAATTTATCCACATGAATAAAAAAAAAATTCCAACTAAATACAGATTATTTTTAAAAAGATCATCTTATTAAATACAGATAAGATTTAGGAAATAGGGAAGCATTAGATATATTTAGCTCTTTAAGTATTTGATACCTGTAGCTCAAGACTTGCCCTTGGCACTAACAGAAGATGTCACTGACATTGGAATTGAGAGCTGGGTATCTTCACCTATGGGAGAAAATACATCTGTAATTTTAAAGAGCTTACAACAAGATCAGATTGATCACTAGGTATTGTACAGTAAGGGACAATTCATTTTAGCAGACAGACTGATGCATTATTTTGATCCTCTCTCAATCTTTTTCATCTATATTGTCTGATCTGCTACTGTGAGGAAGTAACTCTAATTATGTGATTTATTTTCAGGTTTTCATTCTTAATATGACATGTGACCCCATATCTGGATACCTGCATACACAGCTTAAATACGCAGTATAAAATATGTGTTGAAAAAAATCTAGGTTTTCCAGGAATTCTGCACCCATCAACTTTCTCCCTAATTATTCCCCCCAACAGATAGCCAAGACATACCTTTGGAGAGTTGAGTTAATGGCTTATTCATAAAAGTGCCATTAAGTTTCAAAAACAAAAATTAAGCAGATACTTGCCAAATAAAAATAACAGTATGTTTCCTCTTCTAAGGTAAACAAACATGGAAATAGCAGTGGATTAACTTCTAGTAGTCCTATGAAAATAGCACATGTGATAGTTTGGAACACCTGGATATACATACCTGCTGTTGTTTCTTATTTTGCCAGCTTGCTTCTGCTTGGAAATCAGCAAAACAAGAACCACCTAATATGTTCATTGTTCCAAATGGAGAAAAATAAGAATTAATGAACGCTCATTTTGATGTTTTCCCTGGTCTTTGTACAAGATGTACAGTTTGAGAGCACTTGATCCATGCAAGTGAACACATATTGTAGCTATGAGGAAAAAATACATTGAGTTAATACTGAACCTAAAGAAATAGTCAAATTGCAAAATAAAAAGTATTGCAATGTGCTAAAATTACCAGAAAAACAAGTGAAAATGTTCTGGAAAGGTATTGGTTTCAAGCTTTAACTATTTTGCGTGAAAACAAGTTACTCTATTTCTCCCTTGATAGCTCTAGAAAAGTTACCATTACTGATAATGACAGAGAGGGAGGAAATATTAATATATAGCCATCTTCATATATGCAAAAATACTGGAAACTATAGCAATTGAAAAACAGATTGCTATTCAGGTAGCATTTCAAAGAATTCAGTGCTAGCTTTTTCTCTTAAACAGTGTCAGTTTTCGTAGTTATTCTTTGGCTCTGAAACTTATACAGAGTTGGTTGAACTTTTTAGCAAAAAAAAAATTTTCTCAAGAGTTTAGACCTATTTCCTCAGGCAGAGGAGGAAAGAAATCTTGTAGAAATTCAATGGTCTGAATTCCAAGATATTTGAAGTTGCTCTTGTTACTAATGTTGAAGAGTTCTGAGATTCCTTCAGGTACTGCACATATGAAGGGAACAAAGTTTACTGCTTTGGGTGGTGCATCAAAATAGTTTATAACAGGAAGCAAAACACAGCCAAATGGAGAAGTGGGAGCTGGCTGAGAAGGACGACACATAATAGTAAAATAATAGTAAAAACAGTGATAGCTGAGAGACATTTAGATATGTTTGAATGCTTTCCAAATGGTCAAGACTTGCTGCAGTTGCTTTAGGATTCCCTTCTTGACACAAGATGAGTCCCAAAGTGTAACTTGAAAAATTTGACTGTGTTATGTTCTCAAATGTAGTACCAAGTTCAACCATTTAATTAAAATATACCTTACACATAGTGTATTTCTGAAATATTTCTACAATAGGGTCTTGGTCCTGTAAAGTTATTCACATATATAACTCCACATACAAATGATTCTGCTACCTATGAAGACCTAATCAAAGACACTATAATGAAGAATGGTTTGCGGTCTTTGAAGAATTAGATACTAAAATTACATGTTTTGCATGGCAGGGTTCTGGTAAAGGAGTTGCAAGAAGCATCTAGAAGCTTTCCCTAGGTCTGACAGAGTAAACACCACCAGGTGTTTACCAAGGCCATATTTGATGCTGACCATGGCCAAGTCCATCAGCAATGGCCACAGCACCTCTGGGAATCACATTTAAGAGGAAAAAAAACTCAAGCAGTCACTTTTTACCACCAGAGAAGGGAGTGAGAATGATGTAAGAAACTTTGCAGACACCAAAGTCAGTGAAGAAGGGGTGGGGGGGGAAGAGGCGCTCCAGGTGCTGGAGGGAAAGATTCCCTTGCAACCTATGGAGAAGACTGTGGTGGAGCAGGTTTTCCCCCTACAGCCCATCGGAGATAATGGGGAGCAGAGGCCCTACCTGCAGCCCATGGAGAGGCCCCATGCTGGAGTGGGTAGAGGCAAATGGAAAGCACTGTGACCCACGAAGCAAGCCCCTGGCAGGACCTGCAGCCCATAGAGAAAGAGGCCCATGCTGGTGCAGGTTTACTGGGGGAGGGCGGCGTTGTGAATCTGTGGAAGACCAGGCTGGAGCAGCCTGGGCCTGAGAGACTGAGAGGCATTCTACATTCTATGACTGCACCCCATAGAAATGACCCATGCTGGGGCATCTGGTGAAGAGCTGAAGCCCCATGGGAAAGGGCTCACATTGGAGAAGTTTCATAGAATCATAGAATTGTCTGGGTTGGACCCCAAGGATCACAGAGCTCCAACTCCCCTGCCACTGGCAGGGCCACCAACCTCAGGCCTGGATCTAAACAAGGTTGCCCAGGGCCCCATCCAACCTGGCCCTGAACACTTCCAGGGATGGGGCATCCACTACTTCTCTGGGCAGCCTGTTCCAGCACCTCACCACTCTCCCTATAAAAAACTTCCCCCTAATATCCAATCAAAACCTTCCCTCCTTTAGCTTTAATCCATTCCCCCTTATCCTGCCATTATCTGCCCTTTTAAAAAGTTGATTCCCGTCCTGTTTCTCTGCTCCCTTCAGGTAGTGGAAGGCTGCAATGAGGTCCCCCCCCCAGCCTTCTCTTCTCCAGGCTGACCAAGCCCAGCTCTCTCAGCCTGTCTTTGTAGGGTAGGTGCTCCAGCCCTCTAATTGTCTCTGTGGCCCTCCTCTGAACCCTCTCCAACAGTTCTACATCTTTCTTTTATTGGGGGCCCCAGATCTGGACACAGTACTCCAGGTGGGGTCCCACGAGGGCAGAGTAGAGAGGGACAATCACCTCCCTGTCCCTGCTGGCCACCCCTCTTCTGATGGAGCCCAGTATACCATTGGCCTTGCGAGCTGCAAGAGCACACTGCTGGCTCATGTTAAGTTTCTCATCCACGGTGACACCCAGGTCCTTCTCAGCAGGGCTACTCTCAAGAAGCTCTTCTCCCAGTCTGTATCTATGTCTGGGATTCTTCCGGCCCAAGTGCAACACCTTACACTTGGCAGTGTTGAACCTCATTAGGTTCACCCGGGCCCATCTTTCCAGCCTGTCAAGATCCCTCTGGACAGCTTCCTTTCCTTCTAGGGTGTTGACCACACCACTCAGCTTGGTGTCATCTGCAAACTTGCTGAGGGTGCACTCAATCCCATCATCGATGTCATTGATAAAGATGTTAAAGAGAGCCGGTCCCAAGGCAGACCCTTGGGGAACACCGCTTGTCACCAGCCTCCACCTGGACATAGACCCATTGACCACCACCCTTTGTCTATGTTCTGGCAACCAGTTTCTTATCCTCTGGATGGTCCACCCATCAAATCCACATCTCTCCATTTTTGAGATAAGGATGTGGTGGGGGACTGTGTCAAAGGCCTTGCACAAGTCCAGGTAGATAACATCGGTCGCCTTCCCTTTATCTACTGATGCTGTCACTCCATCATAGAAAGTCACCAGATTGGTGAGGCACGACCTTCCCTTGGTGAGGATCTGTTCCATGATCTTCCCAGGCACAGAGGTGAGGCTCTCCAGCCTGTAATTCCCTGGGTCTTCCTTGCTCCCTTTCTTATAAATGGGAGTGACGTGACCTTTTTTCCAGTCCCCAGGGACCTCTCCTGACAGCCATGACTTTTCAAATATGATGGAGAGCGGCTCAGCAACCACATCAGCCAGCTCCTTCAGGACCCTGGGATGTATGTCATCCGGCCCCATAGACTTGTAGACATTCAGTCTCATGATGCAGTCTCGGACTTGCTCTGCTCTTACAGTGTGGGGGGGGTTTACTCCCCCAGTTCCCACCTAGGGGTCCAGTGATGCAAGGTTCTGGGATTTGAGAATTATGAGAATCCTGGCTGCCTGAGAAGACTGAGGCAAAGAACTCATTCAGTACCTCAGCCTTCTCATCAGTTGCAGCCAGTTTCTCATTTACCAAGGGGGTACGTTCTCTTTGGCCTGTCTCTTCTGGCCAATGTACCTGTAAAATCCCTTCTTCTTGTTTTTAACATCCCTTGCCAAGTTCTGTTCCATCTGCGCCTTGGCTTTCCTGACCCCGTCTCTGCAAGTATGAACAGCATCCCTGTATTCTTTCCAGGCTACACACCCTTTATTCCAGAGCTTGTATTTACCTTTCTTTTCCCTCAGTTTGACCAGCAGGTCCTTGCTTAGCCATGCTGGCCTCTTGCCCCTCCTGCCCACTTTCTTATTCAGAGGGACAGAGAGCCCTTGAGCTCTCAGAAAGGCATCCTTAAAGAGTAGCCTGCTGTCCTCAACATTTCTGTCTCTAAGGACCACCTCCCAGGAGATCTTGGTCCTTAAACAGCCTAAAGTTTGCTCTCTTAAAGTTCAGTGTCCTGATCCCACTCTTCGCCAGGCCCACATCCCTTGAGATCGCAAACTCAACTAGGGCATGGTCACTGCAGCCCAGGCTGTCTCCAACCTTAACACCTTTAATGATCTCCCCCATGTTTGTGGAGGACTTGGTGGGACCCAATGCTGTAGCAGGGAAAGAGTGTGCGGAATGATCTCTCCCTGTCCTTAGCTGGACTCCTAAGCCTCTCAATGTATATTTTCTCCCCAGTCTAGCTGAAAAGGGGAGTGATAGAGTGACGATGATGGGCATCTAGCCTCCAACCAGGGTGAAACCACCACACATGTGAAGTACAAAGCTGACGTATAGGGAAGGACCATTGTGATGCTCCATAAATTACAGCAGCAAATGCTTCAAATCCTACACCTGTGCTTCCAAAGGGCAATGTATGAAAATCAATGGGAACAGTTGCTTGACTGATTTATTGACTGATATTATGTACTTTGACCTTTAAGTCTCAAGTGAACATTTACACACATTCATCATGTGGTTGGTTCATAGCTCATGCTTTTTGAGCACAGCTGTAGAATTAGGCTTTAAAAGATGACTATGTTTGTGGGTTTTATGTATTATTTAAATGCCTCTTTATGTGGAGCACAGCAACATCTCTCATGCCTAACTACTGCTTTGTGGACTGGGATCTTGTCTTAGTTCAGGATCATAACTAACATTTGTAGCACTGGAACACCAGCACCCTGCTCAAAAGCTGTTGTTTTCAGGAAGTTAGTGAGTTTGAAATGAAAAGAAATTGTCCACTGAGCCTTTGCTGCCCTTTCATCCGTTTCTCAGAAGCTTCAGCATTTAGATTCTGTGGCAGTAGGGAAGATCCTCAAAAAGTGAACATACTTTTTAAGAAAGCGAGATACTAACAAAATCACTGTCTTTTTTTTTTTCTTCTTGCACTGTGTTGCAAAATATCCAGGGGGAATTTGAAGTGTTTCAGCTATAAATGTCTGGTTTACTTATAAAAATCCTGTTAAAATTACCATTAAGCTTATCAGATGTGTAAACAAAAAATGCCATAGAGACGAGGTACAGATGCAAAATTTACCATTCAGATTTATGATTTACATGTAGATATTCCCAGGAAAATATGGATATAAAAGAATAATTTATAAATGTAGGCTTGTCACGTGTATTAGATTTAGTGCTGATGGTATTGTTCCTCTGAAATGGTGTTACGCTTGATAACACAACAAAATTGAAATTGGAGCAGAAGTAGGCTAGTATTTGGGTCTCTAACTGAAATGAAAGTGTCATGTAATCTGGCATGTCCTTTTCATTGTTTTGGGTTTTCTTTTTCTGTGCTACTGGACTTTTCTTCAAGCCTAAGAGCAAACTAATGTACTTGTATAAATGATTTCAAAGTCAGCAGAAACCATGATACTCTAGTAGGGTTTCTAAAATTTCAGAAGTGTTGTCACTTATGGGGGTTTTTTAGCCATTAACATTTTATTGTTGGGTCAGAAGAAGACTGTGAGGCACAGAGCTGCTGTTATTTGCAAAGTCTGTAAGGGAGTGAGGTGTATGGAATTAAGTAATGGAAAGTCACCTTTATCATGATAAAAATGATAAGCTGGTTTCTAGAGTGGTACTTGAAAATGACTGCTGAATGGTACTTCCTAAAAAGTTAAGTGTTGCCCATATGTTAGTCTGCCTGAAAATAATGCTGGCGGATTGTTGGCTTGTATGTGATAAGACTTAGAGGTGTCATCGATTCAAGAACATACTGAAGATGAGCCGTAATTCTGGGCAGAAGTTTAGATTGGTAGACTATTTTTTAAAAAACACATATCAGTTAGAGAAGTTTTTCTGTGTAGTTCCTATTGCTTTAAAGCTGGAGAAGCTTTTTTTCCCCTGTTGTGAATATTGCCCAGCAATGATGAAGCAATTTTATGAAGTTAATGTCAAAAGCTACTATAAATTAGCTGTTAGGATATAAAGTTAGTGTATTGATTTTTTCCATCTAGTACATATTCTTTTTATAAACAAACTTGATCATGTGGCTATTGGTATATTGCAGATGCAAATTGTATTAGAAAATATAGGAAGAAAGTAATAAAAGCTATGAACAGGCAATCACTATCAGCAAATTCCATTAGTAAACAGATAAAATTTCAAGCAAGCTTATTGTTTTTTAAAGAGGTTTTGATTATTCCAAGAGACTAAAATTGACTGATGTACGATGGTCCCTAACCATTTGTGAAAAGGAAGAAAAAACCTTTTCACTGACTGGTAGAGGATAGAAGTTTTCCATACATGTTGATTTTGTATATATCCTGACTGACATGCAAAACAACCAGCACAAGACATCATAGGTATAAGTAAGACAGATAGTTCTTTGTGGCAAGTGTCAGTCTTCTTCTGGAGCTGTATCATACATTGACCCTCAACAACACTGTTGTAAAATGTCACACTGCAATGATACCTTCAAATGCCAGTAGAATGCCAGGACTTCTTGGCCTTTTTAGGAGAACAAATTTGTTGAGTACTACTGTAGAAAAATGAGATAACTGTGTACTGAAAGCAGACAAAACCAGTGAGACAAGCATGAAAGGAGGTGGATCTGATGTAAATTCCTAGTACTGTCTGAGTAGGTGAGAATTATAAATCAGAGACAGTGTCATTGTCTCACCTGTGCTACCACTGAAGGTAGCTGTAGCTAATGAAGTAATTTCATGTCTTCTATAAATGCAAAACAGGATAGATGCATTATTGGTGAGTTTTCCTTAAGGTTCATACACCTGCTCCTGCTCTGTTTTCTTCTGTTCTACCAACAGCTTGCATTATAGTCGCACCATTGTTTTGATGGATTGCTTATTGTCCTAATAAGGCTGTATACAACCTGTTTTGTGAGAGTACTAGAAAGTGAGGAGTTTTTAAAATCCAACACATTTCTGTTTTAAAAGGCTTTGTAAATCAATTTAACTCTGTCATAGAGTTTCATTGGGAAATATGAAAACAACTCTTTTACTGTGAGCTAAGCTTGCAAAGGGCAACATGCTATTATTTTACAGCCTGGTACTTTCTATTTTCCATTCCTGAGATCTGCACTTCAGTTTGAATGACAAGTATTTTTGTACAGGATTGTTAGGTGCAGAAGAGTTCACCTTACATATGGATGAGGAGGCCTGAGGGCACAAATAGTCCATGATGGCCCTGACCACCCAGGACCCCTCTATACTCACTGGCTCCATTTAAGCCTGGTCCTTGTCTACCTACTAGTTCCTGTCTGAGCCCTATTGTAAGTGTGTCTACCTCTACTCTTGTTCCTGTATTATTGCTTGGATTTCCTGGCTGGACCTTGGTGCTGCCTTGCTGCCTTGCCATTGCTTGATGATTGCTAGGCTGTTGGCAGAACCCTGTTGTCTCCACGCCACTCTGCTTGCCTGCCTCTGCACCCTGTAGGTATAGGCACTACCCAGCGGGGACTTTGGGCCCTGGTTCCTCTCATACAGGGAGTATCCCTCCTCTTGCTGCACCCTCGCAACAAGACATCTTCACATCATCCTGTTCAATAAATGTGTGGTGCTGACCAAGCTTTTGGAACAGCTCTGCTTGTGTACTGAAAGGCTATGCAGAGCTTCCCGGTGACTAGGAGGATGAAGCTCCAATCTGCCTGCTTCAAATAGGCACTGCTATTGCTCACACCCTTTATGTCAGGCATTAGCATTGTGTGGCTTACAACAAGCAGCCAAGAACTTCTTGCTCGGTGCAGTATTTTGAAAACCAGTCTAAGAGTACTTCCTGCATAAGATTCTTTGCAAGCCCATGGGTTTTGTGTGTTTTCAAATCCTACTGCTTGTAGTAGCACAGAAAATATATTGCTCGCCAGGCATTTGTGGTTATCCCAGCCTCCCTTTAATAGACACCTGGTAATCTGCAGTAATCACATTGCTAAATCACAGAAAGATTTGGAGGCAGAGGAAAGGACATGAAGCTTCAAAAGTACTATTGAACTCACTAGGTTCTTTTTGGAGGAAGAGAACAGGGTATTTTATATACTTAAGGCCTGTGTTGATGCTGACAGAATCCTGCCTGTTGCTTCACAGTGTGTGCAATGGGCAGAATTCCCTAATGCAAGCTGATGTAATATATTTCTGTATCTTTCCCAACACAGGAGAACACCCTAAGACTTGCTGGGCCCTTTGGTGTGGGAGACTGATGTCTTCTGATGGTAGTGCTCCATTGTATAAGTAATTGAATTTTTAGTAGGTCAAAGACAGGAATCCACACTTCCTGGTATGACAATTCAAATAATAATTTGGAAGATGGAATCATGCTAATCAAGAGCTGTTTTGGGCCTGTTAGCAAAAAAACCCCACTGAGTAGTAGTGATAAAAAGCCACTGTCCTTTGTGCTCCAGACTTTAATCCTATTCTCTATTCCCTTTATGTTCATCTGGAGGAAAGAGGTCCTAAGGGAGAAGTGGAACTTGCTAGGTCATTTTTACTTTCATGACCTGAGGAAATGGTGTTTGTTACTTTTGATAGTCCACATGGAAGGTCAACTACACTCCAGCACTTTCCCTGTATAATTCATTTTTTATTACTTATGAGTGGTAGCATCAAGCCAACTTGTGAAAGACCTCTCCAGTTAGTTTTATCTCTGGCACTGCAGGTGATATTAACCTATTTCAGAACAGGCTGGGACAGGACTAGGTGTTTTGCCTGGTTTTATTCTATTTCAAACTATAAATCTCATATCTTATGCTCTAAATTTAGGAATATCTTCATTTCTTTATGTTAGTAAATGACAATTCAGGTTGTGGCTTTGCTGATGTATTAACTGGTATTTTCACTAATTTGATTCTCATTTTGCTTTCCTTCCTTGCTTCTGCTTATGCCTGTGTTGCTGATTAGGAGTGGACAGAACCATTGCATCACTGAGTGGCCTCTGGATGTCATCTGTTCCAACCTCCTGCCCAGTCAGGGCCACCTAGAGCCCAGGGCCAGGACTATGTCCAGATGGCTTTTGGATGTCTCCAACGATGGTAACTTTGCCACCTTTCTGAGCAGCCTATTCCAGTTTGATGCCCTTTAATGTACGGGCAAATTAAAACTGTACACTCGTGCTTCTTCCTGTGAAACAGTAGGGAAGATAAGACCTGGCCGTGTACTGGTTCTCTCAGTGGCTTAGATTTCCCCTGTTGTTCCTTGTGAGATAGTCTTCCAGTCCATTTTTAGACTGCATCAGGCTGTGTACATTAAACATGTGCAATAAACTATCATTGCAGATAGGTACTCTAAGACAAAGAATTGTATTTTTTCCTGCTGCCCAAATACATTTCCTATTCAGGCAGTGCTGCGTGAATGAACGGACTACTTCTGCATTTGTTATTTATATTTTCTCTTTACTACATTGATACTCTTAGGAAGTAAGGTATAATATTTACATGTTTTACCTAAACTAATTCATTTTTCTTCTAGATTGGACAAGTTGCTGGAGCAGCACTCTGAGGAATGGTAAACATGCATTTTTCTTCCAAGCAGGTATTGTTACAAACACTTGTTCTTAAAAACTATTGCCTTTGTGAACTAGCCAGTCTTATTGCTACATCTGCAACAGATAAGGCTACTGCTGAGTGTGCAATATTTCCTAATTTTTGGGAATTACTGTTATGATTACTAACGTTTCTGAAGGTAAAAAGATGACTGAAATCTATCAAAGAACCCTGCTTTGGAAGATCAGACACAGTCTGCTGCTTTTTTTTTTTTTTTTTTTGGCTTCCTGGTGTGTTAGGAGATACTCTGGAATTCTAAGTTATTTGGCACTGTTTATTGAAGTCTGAAATTACTACTGGCTTCAGGATTAAATTCTTCTGTTCTTAGGAGTGCTATTCACTTTGGCTGTTTCATGAGTACCTTCTAAGAGCAGGAGAATTTCCCTTCAGATAGGAACAAGCAACTAATCAATCTGATGGCCTAGTAATACTTGTGTCATAATTAATGCTATAAAGTTTAGCAGACATGCACTGAATATTTGTTTTGCCAAATACCCATTAAAGAGAAACCCAAAACATATAGCAGTGTTCCTTCTCATGGTATGTGGACATAAGATTTCATTGTGGAGATAATAACATTGAAAACAGCATATTCACCTATCCTACTGACTCCCTTTCAACCTCAGCCTTTCTGCAATTGAATACTTTCTAATTTTATGAGTTCAACCCTATTTTTAAAAGAAAATAAAGTATTTGAACAAGTCTTTTTGTCACACACAGTTATGTAGCATCCAGCAGAATAAAAAGACTGACATATTTGTGTCAAGTTATGTTTGTATAGTTACAGGGATGTATGTGTTTGGGTCACTGTACTGTAATGACATACTCTATGGGCATATCCTATTTATTTCTCATATGTTATAAAGCACACAGAGCTCAACACTATGACCAGAGTGTTTCCAAATGTTTCTTTAAATGCAGTATCAAGAAGACTGAGAAATTCTGCTGGAAAAAGGGAAGAGTCAGCCAATCCAGTATTGGCTTGCTGTTGATCTGATGAATGTAATCACATCTGAATGCTTTTTCTGCATGTTCAGGGCATTGCAGTTGTAACAGTGCATTTGCAATTCATTAACAATATTGGCCTTCTTTGCTACAAGGGGGCATTGTTAACTTCTGGTCAAGTTGGTGTCTACCAGGAACCCCAGGTTCTTTTCTGCAAAGCTGCTTTCCAGACAGTTGGCTTCCAGCATGTCCTGAAAGCTGGGGTTATTCCCCAGCATGTGCAGGACTTTGAACTTCTCATTGGTGAACTTTATGACGTTCCTATTAGTCCATTTCTCAAGCCTGTCCAGATCCCTCTGGATGGCAGAATGACCCTCTAGCCTATCAGTCACTCCTCACAGCTTTGAGTCACCAGAAAACTTGCTGACAGCACAGCCTGACCCACTGTCCAGGTTATCAAGATAGTTATCCAGATCAGACTTAGTTTTAACTCCTGGGGTACAATGCTAGTTATGGGCCTTCAACTAGACTTTGTGCCACTGATCAGCATCCCCTAGGCCTGGGCATTGAGTCAGTTTTCAATCCACCTCACTGTCTGCTCAACCATCCCACACTTCATCAGGTGGGGGGTTTTGTGAGGATGCTATGGGGCACAGTGTCAAAACCCTACTGAAGTCAAGGTAAGAACAGCCACATCTGCCAAGTTTAAGTTCACCCTATGTGACTGCTGGGTTGGGATGTCTGGTTAGGATTGGAAGTCCATGTGGTTCATAGTGAAAAAATGAAAGTCTGTCTGTTGGAAGAACAGACTGTGTTTTGTACAGCAGAAGGTCTGCAGCTTACATTGATAACCATCCATATGTAGTACCTAGCAACAGAAATACACCCAATGAGAATGTTCAACCTATCTGGAGTCCTACCTGTATTTTAAGCTTTCCTGGCATCCCACAGTCATGAATTCCACAGTCACATTTAATTTTATTTTATTTCAGTTCCATTCGTGTTTGAACTACACTTACTGCTTGAAATTTCCTAGTATGTTCTCTAGTTATTTTGCTACAGCATAATAAGGATAATCTTTCGATTTCTTCCTTTTCTATGTCAATAGTGATTTTACAGAACTTTACCTGTAAAAACATCATATTCCTTTTCCCAGCTGAAGTCTATGTGTTATATTATTCTGTCCATCTTCTTGTATACATTTTTTTAACAACGGTTTGCCCAGACCCTTATGAAATATTCCAATATGGAAAATCTGTGGGTTCACAAAGTGATGCAATGATTTCTTGGAAATTGTTCTGAATTGTTTCTGGAGTGACTCCCAACATCCTGTTACGAGCTGAACTGCTGGTTGAATGTTTTTTTGACATTTTCAGAGGACCATCCACAATAGTCCTCATAGTTTTTTCTTAGTGATAATGACAGACTTGGCGTCTTCAGCATCCATCAGTAATGATTATTTTTTCCTGCTTGCATTACTTCTCACTTTGCTGTTGAATTTCAACTGCCATATTATCACTTGGTCACTGGGTTCAGCTAGACAGAAGATAGCAACAACAAAAAAGGGTTACTGCAGCTGGAAAAAATAGCAAACAAATGGTGACTTTTCAAATGATTCCTACCTTGCAGTGACACTTTTGTACTTAAGCCATTGTCAGTTACTGTCACTAGGTCAGCAGCTGTCATAGGACAGCAAGTTTTGGAAAAGAAGTGTTTTGAGGTGTCCTTGTCAGGAATAATTACACTGGTACAAAAATACCCACAGAGCTCCACAGGATCCCTAACTTGGAAAAGAAGAGAGTTTTTCACAGCAGTTTGCATAGGCAGACCCTTGAATTCCCATATAATCTTGTCTCTTTGCACAAATATATGGGCCCTGGCTTATCAGTGCCTTAAGAAACCATTACAAAGTATGATCCTTAAAAAAAATTGCCGAAAATAGGGCTTATATTTGAGTCTGACCACTGCATTTGTCTACAGGCAGATTAACTGACTGAAACAATGAGGAAGGAATAAAGGAGAAGGTTTAATTCGTGCTCTTTTCTGTTAGATTTTCTTCCCCTCATTATTAACCCTGTAAAAAAAAAATCTACCAGAAAAACCCCTGTAAAAATGTTTTCACAAAGGATTAACCTTGATAGAATTACCTTCTGTACTGGAAACTGTTTCCATTTAGTTTTTCTTATTATTTTAAGCATTAACTGAACAAGTTCCCCCACTTAAAAATGTAGGTCTGTAGCAAGACATCACAAATAGCTGATATTTTCAGAATTTCCAGTGAAGAATATTGAAATATCTAAATTAATTCTATAAAACTTAAACAAACAAACAAAATCAGGTCGAATGGAAAGTTCCATAGTAAATTAGAAACATTTTTTGAGTAACAGATGTAGGACAGGAAGGTATTTTCTCTCAGACAAGAAGGCAGGACAAGAAGGTATTTTCTCTTTTGCCCAATCCTAAGAAGCCAAGAGAAATGGACTTTGGGGGTAGAAAATACTGTTGAATAAAATTATTGGTGCTTTTCCTAGTGGTCTTTCTGGCTCTGTGGATTGGTTTTGGCTGGGATATAGTTGGTTTGGGTTTTTTTTAAAGTAGCTCATGTGGGGCTGTTTTGGACTTTTGATGAGAAAAATGTTGATATTACAGGGATGGTTTTGCAATTGCTGAGTAGTGCTTACAGAGAGCCAAGGCCTTTTTTGTTCCTCACATTACCATACCAGTGAGTATTTACAGTACCTATCAGTGAAGCAGTGAAGTAGAAGTTTTGAACAGATACTTCTCTTCTTTAGCAATTAAAGAATGTTTTTTCCCTTTCAATTCCTAAATATACTTTTGCAAAAATTTTATTCTTTTAAAACTTGTATAAATTTTTGCCTGCCATCAATGCAGTAGTCATCTTCCCAGTGTTTCAGTTATGCCTTTATATATAGTATCCAGAACTCCTTAGCTTCTGTAATCTTAGGTTATTATTACTTTGAGAGTGCAAGAGGGGAAACTTGGTGCATGAGTAATACAGGTAATAGTTAATTTTTCCAGTTTTATCCAGCACACTAGTCCAGACTTTGCAACTCCTACACAAACCATGCTGTTTTCTCTGGATTACTATATTAAATAAAAAAGTATGTCTTGGAGATGAAACATGGTTTACCTTCATGAAATGCAAATGGCATGCAGACACAGGATATTTAAAGAATAAAGTACTACTCAACAGGAACAAGGACATAAGACAGTGATCTAAAAATATGGCTTATACTTTTGTGGAAGCATCATCTTGTGTGAAGTAGAGGTTTTCATAACCCTCCTGTAGCTGACCTTTCAATAAAACAATTGTTGAATCAGGCTAGACATATATTGAAACAAAGACTTGCATCAATAGCTCTACAGTAGAGATGCTAATTAATCCCTTTCCAGGGGAAATGTTTGAAAAATAATTAAGAGATTGGCATGGTTTTGTTCTGCTTTTATTTTCCCCTCACCTAAACTTATAAAGATTCCTTAACACTCAGCATATATTTTTTTAAAAATGACTGACCCATTTAGGGAAGTCTATACATCTGAATAATACGTTATGGGCATTTGAGGTGTTGTGGTATAGATTTCATATTTTTTCTGCCTATTCCTCACTGTCCACAAAGCCTTGGCATCATCATCAAGACCTCCAAGGGAAGGAAATGGATCATTTCACAAGATTTCATTTCTCTTAGCACAGAAGGTAGTGCATGTGCAGGTGACTACTGGTGCCTGCTTTCACAGCCATATTGCTCCAATGTTACCTGATGCCTGTTCCTATCTGCAGAGCATGAGATGTTGCAGCACTCAAGTGGTTGCACCACATATATGTGTTGTGCAATGCAAGTCTCTCTCTATGAACAGATCTATACACATAGCTCTCAGATCTACTATGTGTGCTGCTTTAGCTTTTTTTCCAGTTTATTCTGAGTCATCTTGCAGCAACTAACGGAACAAAATCTAGCTGATGACCTTTTCTTCAAGATTAAGGATCACAACTAACATATTGAACATAGTTGATGAGATTTTTTTTTCAGTTTAAATTTATCTTCCACAGCCTTTGCTTTAAGCTGGAAACAATTTTTGACCTTAGACTATTTTCATTCAGTCATAGCCAGAAGACAAAAAAACAAAACAAGAACCTACTCATTATATTTTCTTCAGGGTTGCATTTAACACTTTTGTAGATGTTCTGGAATATACCATTGAGGGTCTTATCTGGCTCAACAATCTTAATTCCAGCATCTGAAATAGTATGGAAGATGCATGTTGAACATTACCAATTATGTTATTGTTGGTTATTTTCCTAGCTGAGAATTTGTGTATCCATTTTTACACAGTAAAAATCAGCATAAAAATATTGCCACTCTTCAGGAAATCCATAAGAGTGTTTCTGATCAAGGCAAGTGTTGAAAGTGTCCCAGTATAGAAAGTGTTGGGATACCATGGTGATTGTCTCTATAAAAATCTATACCCTGACAAATTTCAGGGATCAAGAGCAAACAGACTGTAATATGTTTCATGAAAATCAATTAGGAAAAAAAAAAAAAGGACTATAGCACATGAGTACTGTAATTTTTTTCATGTGTCTGAACTCACTATACCATGTCAACTGTTTAAAATATCACTGGTATTTGAATGTAGAGATCAAGACCTAAGCAGAAACTTCGACAAGCCTATACCAATTTCTGAAAGGTGTATAATGTAGTGCTGGGGACAACTTTTTCTGTGTGTTTGATCTGTCCTTTCATCAGGGTTCATTGATATGGAAGTCAATAAACTCTTTGAACTAGAGCTGTCTACACTCCAGTGAAGTGTGGACAGCTGCCGGAATGGTCTGGACTTCAACTCAAGCTCCTTGTTATGAGGGTGTCATCCTGATCAGGGCCATCTAAAAATTACATATGGGCTCCTCTGCCTACACCACAATAGCCAGAAGCTTGTTCCAGTACCTCACTACTCTCATGTCAGAATCCTTCCTCTAATTTTCAACTTGAATTTATTTCTGCCTGATTCACATTTTTTCTTGTGTTAGTCTATCTTACAGTTTATGTAGTTCTTCTACCTCCCCGCCAATTCTCTTTTCTTCTAACACCATCCTACCTCATCTTCCTACACCATCTCTTCGTTATGTAAAAAACCAGTCATCATTTCTCTCCACAACCAAACCTTCATTTTGGTAAAATGTGCAAGTCGTGTTCTTTAAGTACTGTCTATAAAGTCAACCTTTTTCATTTCCCTGTGCAAGCTATGAAACTTCCTCTGCTGCTTTTGCAATTTTAACTCCTCTTTTTCAACTGAGTATAGCTAGAACTTCATGGAGTTTCCAGATGAAATCTCATGAGTGTATTATACAATGGCATTAATATTTTCTGAGCCTCTGCAAATACTTTTTCTGATACAGTCTACTGCCTTACAATTTTTTTTTTTATTTAATGTTATATCTCTTGGGTGAGAGATTGTAACATCTGTCTTTTTACCTCCATTTGTGTTATGTCCAGTTCAGTAGGTGCTAGGTACTTAGGCCCTATTGTAAAGTTTAAAAATGTTTTTTTACTAGTATTGATGAAATGAATCTCTCATTATTTGAGGATGTTGGTTATATATTTTATTAATCTTTGGTTACCTATTTCTCCCTTTATTTTCAGTTCATTTGCTTCTCACTCATCCTGCATTTGAACGTGGTCATTTTAACCATTGTACTTCTGTGCTGTTGCTACCCTTGAGGAAATACAGAAAAATTTTCAAATCTTACTGTTGCATGTTCAGATCTTGTTGCAATATAATTGTAAGTTTCAGTCTGCACATAATAAAGTTCACAGATTTTTTTACTGGAACTAAATAAACAGTAGTCAGCATTACAGTAAATTCTAAATAATAAAAGTAATGTTTATAATCAACTCTAATGAAGCTGCTATTTAGATGACAACATATTTATTAGACCCAATGTAATTTCATTTACTTGGTGACTCAAAATGAAAAATGAGAGTTTATATATACTGTTACAAACTACATAGACTGCAGCTGCCCAGGGAAGTGGTGAAGTCTCCATCCCTGGAGGTATTTAAAAGATGGTTAGATATGGTGCTGAAGGACATGGTTTAGTAGTGGATGGTAGGTTAGGGTGATGGTTGATGATCTAAAGGGTCCTTTCCAACCAAGACAATACTATAATTCTATGAGTCTATTATACAAAGAGGAAAACAGCAAGAGAGAGGGGGAAGCTGGTAAAAATCTTACTAAACTTTCTGATACAATAAAATAGACTTTTACAGTATATAAATTGTGGTCTTTTGACTTTAAATTCAAGTCGTTGCAAGACAGACATATAGCTACGTATATTTTATTTTATACAACCATTCCAATATCATTTAATGCTTGTAGGATATAAGATGTATTTCTTAGTTTACTTAATGTGTGTTATGTACAACTGCATTTACCTAACTTGAAAAGAAGTCTGAAAATCTAATTTTAAGTTTAACATTTGAATCATCATCATTTCTGCGCTACCCTAACCCAAGCAGACCATAGACCTCATTTTAAGGGAATGGGGTGCAAGAAACATGCTGCACAACATGCCTCAAAGAAGATTGCTGCATGTGCTTTTTCATGCCTTCTGTTAATGAAATCCTTATGCACTAAACCAAGACCCTGGGGAACTAATTTAGAATTATAAATTCGTAGTAGTAGTAGTAGTAATAATAATAAAATAATAATAATAATAATAATCTAGTAGGGCTTTTAGATGAACCAGTGCAAATATTGGTCAGTTAAATTTTCCACATTTTCTTCTTGAAAATAATGTGACTCTGTTTATTGACATTGTTAAAACATGTAAACATGAAAAAAGAAATTTTATGGCCACAGATAAATGATTACTCTAGCAATCATTTTCAATGAAATGGATGATTCTTATTGCTTATTATTTTATTATTATTGTGTTGGTTTTTTATATTAGAATTAAATTAAAAGCAGTCTTGGGCTAACTATCTTTTAATTTGATTTTGTATAATGCATAGCACAGAAAGATCTCTAAAGAATTACATAAATAGCCTAAATTGTTTTCCGGACTAGGGGTAAACTGGCTGAAAATAATATTTTCTATTCAACTTTTTCCCTTTGTGAACATAGTGTTGCCTTTAAAAATGTATGTCTTTGAAGAATATGTCCTATGCCATTAAAGAATTATTTGAAGGGAAAGAATAAGAAAAATTAACAATTTAATTATTGAATAACTGAAATAGAAGATCCATATTCAACAAAGAGGTATATAAACTAGTAATTTGATAAATGTTACAGTTGCATTAGTTGCTGCAATGATCTGGGGTCATCATACTGATGTTTTATTCAGGTGTCCACTGTAATTAGAGCTGTAATGTAATAACATTGCAATACATGCCAGATTTGCATTGAAAGAGAAATATAGACAAAAAAATAATTCAAAAGAATATCGGAACAAGAAGTATTAAAGCAAAATAACCCATATAAAAATTCTGATTCTGGAATATGTCCCTTGAATGCATGACATTATTTAGAGAAATAGTGGCCTTGGCTGCTATATACCCAGAGTAGAGTCTGATTGGTAAAACGTTTGGACAGATTTTTTTTGAGTGTTCAGAATGTAAAGAGGGTTTGTGCAGATCATTTCCATTCAGGGAATTTTTACTTGAGTTTGCATGTGTTCATGCCAGGCTCTGCTGTATCATGCAGTAGCTCCTGAACCCACTTCAGAGTAAATGTGTTTAACAGGTTGTTTTACAAGTACAGTGTTTTTAAGGCTTCTGAATGCTGCTATTCCATATAAATTTTAAGCATGTGAACTACCTCAAGTAGCTTCAAAAGCTGACCACCATAATATGCATTCCTGTAGTCAATTACAGAATACTGGTGTCTGATTATACATCAAATCAGGCAACAATTCAAAGAATGACTATTACATGACCTGCGCCAAGAAAGCCTCTAACATAATGTCTTGACAGACACCACTAACTGATGTAATATTTTGTAAAAATACTGAAAATATTAAAAAATGAGGAAAGTATTTCTGAGAGGAGGAAAAATATTTAACTTTTCAAGCCAAGTCGGTGATCCAGGAGAAACTAATGCTAATAGCAGAAAAGAGCTTTTTTTTTTTCTCTTTCACAGTGCACATTAACTGAATGTAATGGAATTCAGCACAGCCAGCTAAAAAGAATGGGATAGAAACACAGGTTAGATAACACAGCTGACCAGAATGTTTGAGTGTATCAAACACAAGCCTTTGTATAAGGCAGGCTTTGTAAAGAATCCTGTATAGTATGAACATACCGGAAAGATGAAAAACAATGAGAAATTTTAATGTTTCCTGTCTATGAATACAGCTTTCAAAACTCTGGAGATTCAAAAAGGGATGAAGAGTACACTTTGCTAATCCATTTAATGCAATTTATTAAGACACAATTTAACTAGCAAAGAAGGTTAAAACTGATTGCAAACAATTCCATTGTATTTCAGCATTTCCATGTATAAGAAACAATTTCCTGAGAGATATTAAAATATATAATCAGAGATAGAGTCTTGCAAACACTACTGTCTTCAGTTCTTTATGACATTGACACTGGAATTTTGGTCCTGGCTGGAAAAATGTGCAAGAATTTTTCTGTAAAAGCAGTCAATATTTTTTCTATAGAATGTTTCAAATTTATTAAATGTCTTTAATGTATTATACTCTGACCTTGATACAACTTGCATATATGTTTCATCTAAGCAAGCACTCTATAAAGGTCTGGTTGTATCTTCAACATGATGCTATTTTGCATTTTTAATAAAAAAAAAAAATTGATGACCATTCAATGGATATATCACCAAAGAATGAAAGAATTTTCAAAAACCCAAGTCCACAATTATGTTATCTGACATAAAAATTACTATGCATGGTAACTGGTAAACTCTGAGCCGTCAGCTCGGTAAATACTCGCAGGACAGGCTGGTTGTCAGTGAAAGGATTAATACAGAGTGAGGTTAATACAGAGCCAAGCGTAAATTATCAATCACCATGAAATATGTGATTCGGAAGCTTTCCAAATGGACATCAATGAGATGAAAACATAACACTTTGAACAACTAAGTTATAAACTAAAATTATTTCATATATTAAGGAAAATGTTACAGATATAATGTTATGAATGCTTCTTAACAGTGATCAATTATCTTAGTTTCACTTCATGACCACTTCAATATCGGTTAGGAACTCATGACACAAGATCTCAGGTTTTGCTATATGATCATCAAAGACTAATGACACTGAAATAAGAAAGCATACAAAGGAAGCAGATACGCTAAAGCATAGAAGGAGCTTAAAAGACATGGAACAACAACAAAAAATCTACTCTCTTCATGAAAAAAATGTACTACTTTATCGGTAAAAACATCATCAACTGTCTGTAATCACACATATTTTTAGCTAGGTTACCAGACATTTTCTATTATCTTTTGTCATTTGTGTTGAAATTTTAATCATTTCATCTGGTTTTTTTATACAACACAACAGTAGCTTTAGGCCATATAGATTTGTATCTTCATTAAATCTCTTCAACAACACTAGGTAGTTTCTTCAAATAAAAATAAGTGGGAGAAAAGGAGCTATTTTTCATTATGTTTAAAAAAGAAACACCACTGCTATTTTTAACAAATCCTGGAGGTTTTGGAGTTAAGACTTGAAATCTGTTACATTACATGGAACTTTATTTGGTTTGCTTACCAGCATGAGAAAATTTAAGCCTAAAAAATGCTGAACTTCTTTCAGAAGATCATTCAGGGATGGATGGGAACAGGTTTCTCTGACTATTGCAAGAGCTCCCTGAACACTAGTTTACGCTCAGTAAGAATTTCTTCTTCCTTCCGTGAATTGTATACCTGAAGGGATTTCTGCAGAAATGAAAAACCCTTGAAGCCAGGGAGTGTGAAGCATGAAAGAGAATGACTATGTTTTATATGGCATTCACGGCTATACCACAAAATGTAAAACTAAACATACCAACTGCCTCAGCTCTTTGGTGAAGATGTTTTATCATCAGGAGTGGATAGACACTCCATTTAGTGTATCCAAAAATATGTGTTTGAAGAAGTAAGGGGAAAGGACCAGAGAGAAGGAAGTCTTCAGAGGCTTGTATGGATAAAGTTTTATTTCTATGTTTGAAACTTTTTTTTTTATAAGAATCAGAGGATGTATTGGAGGTTTGAAATTTAAATAAGGCGATGTACAAGTCTTTTCATGTACTTTTCTTGATGTATGGCATCTTATAAAACTTTAGGTTGTGTATTGATCATAACACAGAAGAGGAAACTGAAATAGTGCTATTTCCTTTCTGAAGAACAACATAGGTGAAACCTGGAAAAGATTCTGAATAGCAGAAGAATTAATCTCACAGAAAAGTCACCCCAGTTGCCTTTATAATGAATTAAAGCAGGAGGTCCATTTGTACCTGTGTTGGGAGGAAACAGAATAAAAGAAGAATTCCAGCATCAATGCAGTGTCCAAGGTGAAGATGCCATGTGAATGTGTGGTTAAAAGCTCTCTGGCTGAACAGTACATTTTTTCAGAAAGTTTCCTTAAATATATTGGAACTAAATGTTTCAATTTAATGCATCTTTATTTCAAAAACTCATAATCATTCCTGTCCAAAATGAAAATCTTCATAAAAACACCAGGACTTGATTGTGCTGAATAGCCAATTACCAATTACCATCGGACAAGACTGATGAGGATGAAACTGGAGAATTAAAGTGCTTCAAGGAAACAGTAGCTGAAGATGCAGAAAGAAATGCTGTTATTCTAGAGATAACCATTTCACTGTGCTTGTAAAGCTCAGAGCCTGTGAAAGTAGTTGCTGACTGAAATATATTTAGCTGTAGAGCTGTAGTCTGCAGAGATGAGTTTGGAGGCTTGTGTCACTAGCAGATGGAGCTCAAGAAGAAGACAATGAATTGAGTGGTCTCTTTGGATGCTGATTAGTCTTAATCTTGGTCTTAATTCCATGGGTGCAGTACACTTGCTCTGCTATTAAATCAAGTGAATTGTCCTCTTAACAGAGAAAGAGGATTCCTGCTTTCAAAAGCGAAGCATTCGAAAGATGTGAAAAGTCAGCCATTTTAGCATGGGCTTTTGGCAGTTTTGTTCTCCAGCTATAAAATGAGGTTGATTCTTACAATCTAAGCTCACAGGTATTCTGTGGAGCTAAATTGGTTAGTGCCTTTGAAATTCCTATGTGGTGAAAGGAACAGAAAGAAAATAATTGCTTATACTACAAAATCTGAAAAGCACTTGGTTAAAAAGGCACGAGACCATATATTGGATTGGAAGATCAAAGCAGTAATAGAGAAGATATTAATGAAGAAGGAATCGTGAGAAAAAACAAGGAAAAATTCTGTGTCAGGACTATAGCAGAGTAAGTACAAGAAGGTGAGCTAAGAATATATATATTGTATATATGGTTACGGTTATGTTCTTCATTCCAAGGAATAGAAAGTAAATATAAATACACAAAGGCTTTTTTAAGGAACGATCTTATTTGTGAAATCAAATGTTTATATGGCAGCAAATGTCAGAATTGCAGTTATTGATGAAAATTGAATGACAGAGAATCTGCTCCCTAAAATATGGTGTGGAAAAATAGAAAAGATTGAAATTCAATCTGAATATATATCATATACATTTCCTCTAAGATTTCTTACAATATTAGGCAACAGATGTTGAGAGAAACACATCCTTATTGATATGCTGGCAATGGCTGTAACGTAAAAGTTGGAAGTTGGATGGTGCTCAAGGGCATTCCTGTAGCCTCCTGAAGATGATTTTGCAAACTTGCCGAGTCTAGCAGTTAAAGGGCTGTAGCCCCTTCCTTACAGAGAGAGCTGCACTGATCGAATATGCTTCTAACCCTTCCTGTTTCTCCTGTCATCATCTGTGAGGTTTTTTTTTTCTTCTTCTTCTGTGGATATTGTCTATTTTTCTATATTTTAGTCCTGGATCCATTTCAGGCAGAAAACAGGCAAATTGATGACATTTGGTTTTGAAAAGGAGAGCTGGCTCAAGAAACCTGATTCATTTCTTGAAGTAAATGACAATAAGAAATGACAAGAATTAGGGAAGAGATATAATCTACGTGGACATCAAGAAGTCCTTTCGTACTGTGCTGTGTGAAAGGATCATATGTGGAATTACTATGTACATTAACAATTGTGAAATTATTCATAAATACTTAATCTAGCTAGGAAGATTATAGCAGTAAGCGAATAAAGATTGAAAAAGAGTCTGAGTGACAATGGTTTTTATTATACATTTTTATTTTAATTTTTTTTAAGCCTTCAGTCATTCGTATGTCACAGAACTTTGTTATTTGGCCGGAGAACCCCTTTGAATTTCAGAAGCAGCTTTTATCTTGTGACTTTCTGTTCTGATGTAGATAGTGCCATTTTATTAATCTATCCAAATTAATGGACATTTTGAGGACAAATTAATGCCACATATACATCACTGCCATATAGCAAATAATAGCTGAAGTGAAAGTTTACAGGATATAGGGAAGGGAAGCAAACTTTCCCTGAAAGCAAAATTTTTGATGAAATGATGCATTTCTCTCTCCTCCAAAAGGTTTCACAAAATCCTGCCTTGGAAAGGATAGATCCAGCAGGTAGATCGCTACTTCTTTGTAATTTCCTCAGGTTCAGAACTTTATACAAAGAACTAACAGTTCCTCTGAAAGTGAACATAGAAAATCAGGTCTGATAGAAAGAACTATAGTGGAAAGTAGGACTTCCCTTCCCATGCCTTCAACTGGTAGCATTACATCTTTGGGTCATATGCCTCATATTTTCTCATTTTCCAGAGTTGCCTAAGTTTATAACTGAATGCTTCTTAAGGAATTCAAAATGAAAGCAAAGGAAGGATGTTGTACTCAGTGCTGGTCACCATATTGCAGGAATTAATGAAGACACAGAAGTGACACAGAAGATAGAATAATAGAGAGTTTATGGTCTATATTGCCATGGGAAACTATTAAAACCTAGTATTAATTTGAGAAAAAACAATTAAGAACAGATATGAGGTAGACATACATAATTCTAAGAGGGTTAGAGGAATTAGATATAAAGTCCTTTGAAAGGTGAAAACTTTGGGAAGAAGGCGGCATGAATTATGGTAAAAGAGGATGAGATATTTCATTACAGGAAATTATTATTAACTAAAAGAGGTAAAAAACTAATTCCATTTGAGTTGTTCTGGATTTACAATACTTGAAGTAGAAATCTGGACCTAGCTCAGACAGCTGTATTGGGTTTTCCTGGCAAGGTTTTATGATGTAGAGCTGCAGACGTAGCCTCTGTGAGAAGACATGAGGACCTGCCCCCATGTCAGACAGGGCCAGTTCCAGCTGGCTCCAATAGACCCACTGATGGCCAAAGCTGAGCCCATCAGTGATTCTGGCGGCACCTCTGTGATAAGACAGTTATGAGAGGGGAAGTAAATGCTGTGCAGCAGCTGTCAGAGAGATGAGTGATAAACATGGGAAAGGAACAGCCCTGCAGACATGAAGGTCAGTGAAAGAGGAGGAGTTGCTCCAGGTACTGGAGCAGAGATTCCACTGCAGCCTATGGAGAAGACTGGTGAAGCAGGTTGTCTCCCCGCAGCCCAGGGAAGGCCATGTCAAAGTGGATATCAACACTGCAACCTGTGGAGGATCTCACACCACAGCAGGTAGAGAGGTCTGAAGAAAGCTGCAGCTTGTGGAGAGCCCATGCTGGAACAGGCTACTGACAGGACCTGTGGGCCATGGAGAGGATCCCATGCTCGAGCAGTTTGTCTGTTAGGAACTGTGGCCTGTGGAAAGCCTACACAGGAGCAATCTGTCCCTGGAGGACTGTACTGCATAGAAAGGACTCTTGCTGGAGGAGTTAATATCACATGGGAGGAGCCCTATGTTAGATGAGGGGAACAGTGAGAGTAGGAAGGAGAGACAGAGATGAAGTGTAATGAGCTGACCATAAACTTTATTCCTCACCCTCCTAAACCGCTGACTTGGGGAGGAGGCGGAAGTTTCAGAAATAGAAAAGTGAAGTTAAGCCTGGGAAGAAGAGGGGATGGAGGAAGATGTTCTTTAAGGGATTATTTTTTGTTTGCTTCTCACTACCATACTCTATTTTTAATTGTCAGTTTTGTGTGTGATGATAATTCATTAATCCTTATCTCAACCCACAAGCCTTTTTCATCTTATTTTCTCCCTTGTCCTGTTGGGGAGGGGAGGAAGAGAACAGCTTGGTGGAAATGCGGCAGCCAGCTAACATTAACCCACCACAAGAGCTTTGAGCTTTTCCTCTGAAAGAAAGGAATAATTTTGACTAATAAAACTTTGGAAAAATATGGTATATGATACAGAAACCAAATCACAGAATCACAGAATCACAGAATCTTAGGGGTTGGAAGGGACCTCAAGAGATCATCGGGTCCAACCCCCCTGCCAAAGCAGGCTCCCTATCTCATATTACATAGATAGGCATGTTTTCACTTGAAATGTCAGAAATCCTGAAATATCTGCTATGTAATTATATCTATTTAGATCAGAAAAGTGGGTTTGTAGCAGATCTGGAAAACTTTAGAAAGTGAATGTATTTAGATATTCTGTCTCTTGAAAGCAGGCAAGTTCCGAATGAGTGCAGTGCTTAATGGTACATATTAGTACTATTAAGTAACTGATTGAAAATAGCCATGGCTTAAGGAAGAGGCAGGATAGGACAATGACATACTACTTTTTCACGCTATTCCACAACAGCTGAAATTTCTTTTACTCTTGCTTGCCAGAGAACAGTGAGTAGCTCTGCCCATTTGCCCGAGAATGAAAAATCCTTGGTGAAAATTTAGAACCAAGTGTGAGAAATTATTTCATAAAATGTAATAATTTGTCACATTTGTGAAATGATATCAGGGTATGTGGATGCATCATCACGAAGTCTACTTTAGAATTTTACTCAGATATACTATATTTTCAAAGTCTACAGAAACAGGAATAAAGAAAAGCATTGTCAAAAATTTCCTATAACATCTAGAGGGATGGAGTGGTGTTATTAACATATTAAGGAAAAGATTTAATAATCAAGAAATAGTATCTTTGGTACAGTGGATGAAATGTTAAAAAGAAGTCTAGTAAAAAAAAAATCTCTAAGATTACCACCACCAATAATAATGCATTGCTAATAATAAACTTTTCAAATGTGAACGCATTAGTTCTTCTTTTCTGATAGAAGCTTTTAGACAGAACACTTTATAGCTTTCTGAACAAGGGAACAATACTTAGAGGTGTATAGGTGCACACCCAGTCCATGTTTGCTAAATTGCAGCCACAATGTTAAAAATCCCTCTGAGAGGGAGAGAAAATGTGTTTCAACGCATTGTGAGAGATACATTTAGTCCTAAAATTTGATATGAATTTAGTAGCTTTTGAGTGTTGATCATAGAAAATGACTTTTGAGAGTGCAGAGCAGTCAGTCAGTCAGGAATAAAGATTAGAGATGTCTGAGGAGAATAATTCTCCATCGATGGCAAATTTTGTCACTGTTAGCTCTCTCACACTTCTTCTAAATACTCTCTTCAGGAGGAAAACCTAGTCTTTGAAAATATTATTTCCTACTGTGCTTTGCATTTATGTCCTCTGAGGTTAGCGACATTTACGTTAAAAAAACCAAAAAAGGGATATGAGTCTATCTCAGGGTTTGTTGTTTATTCTACTTGAAGGATATGGAAAGCCTGCGAAAAAGTACTAATGAATGTTTAAATCTGTATTTCATTTTACAGGTGCAGGGGACCAGAAAATATATCTATCTTGTCCTCTGAACTGTGCATTACAAGGACTGTCTGTTTCTATATATAATCATAATCTTTGATGATAGAAAACTTATCAAATACTATAGTTTCCACATTTTTTTCAGGTAACAGTTTTCTTGCTAGGTTATCTTCAGCATTTGCAATTTCCTTTTTCCTCCAACTTGGACAGAAAAGTGCTGACAGAGTGAAGAATCCACTGGTAGTAACAGCCCCAGACCTGGAGCCTCTGCTGCTCAATACAGGTATTTGACAAGCGAGGAACAACTTGTTCCTCCACACAGAGGAACAACTTTCAAGGAGGGGTGGGAGAGCTGAGAATTTTTTAGGCTCCAGAAAACTTTTGGTGACGAAACTGAAACATTGCTGAATTTTTAATGGCTTTTTCATGTCCAAACTAGCATGGTCCCATTTATACATATATTCAATATACAAAATAGAATAGAAGGACAAGGAAAGCAAAGGTTTCAGAAGAAAATTCAACAGAAAATATACATCAAAGAAACCATAAATTATACGTACTACATAAAAATTTGAGATTCTTGGGTTTGGGTTTTTATTTTTAGTACTATAAATTTGACAGGATAGTAAATATTCTTGTAAGACAAAATTATTCTGTGCCAAGTTTTGTAGGACACCTCTCTTATGACCTTAAGATTTCCTGCCTATTTGGGGTTTTCAGTTGTTGCTGGGAAGGGTTTTCAGATCCAGCACATTAAGCAGGTATATTTTTGCTTTCTTTTGATACACAGAAGACACATAAAATTTCCTGTATTAGGTGTAGTACTATTATCCTAAGGTAACAAATTTTTGTGCCAAGAATGACATTGAAAGTCCTCTATGAATTTAAGCGTTTGAAAAGGTTTTTAATTTACTGTGTTTTTTGTTGATTTAGGAGTATGACCACTAAGATAAAAAACCCTGAGAAAATATAAAAATGCAGTTAAAATTTAGCATATAATTTTAAAACACTTGTTGTCCTTTGAAGCCTGTATCTGCACTACCTGTTAGGCAAGCAGTAATATCAGAGTACTTTATTTTGAAAGTACTAAATTTTTAAAGTACCCTTCCCCCCACCTCCCAAGTACATGGCTCCTCAAACTACAGCTGCCTTTTGGAGTGCTGAATTCACCCAGTCCCCATTAAATGTTCAAGTATTGCTTGAGTAGTTCCTCTTTCTCTGATCCTCACCCAGGCCTGTAGATCTTCAGTGCCACTGGCCTACAGCAAGTAGACTGCTGTTCCCATGAGCCCACTGTCCATTCAAATGGGACAGTATCTCTGACCGTGGTGCTAAAATGCTGATTAATACAAATAGACAATTTAGTGGTATAAAATATAGAAACACAGAATGAGTTAGGTTGGAAGGGACCAACCGCCTTGCAGTAAGCAGGGACATCTTCAATAGATCAGGTCACTCAGAGCCCCATCAAGCCTGAGCTTGAATATCTCCAGGGATGGGGCCTCCACTACCTCTCTGGGCAACTTGTTTCAGTGATCTATCACTCTCATATTGAAGAATTTTTTCCTAATATCCAATCTAAATCTCCCCTATTCTAGTTTAAAACCATTACCTCTTGTCCTAGTGCTACATGCCCCTGTGAACAGCTCTTCCCCAGCTTTCTTATAAGGACCTTTCAGGTTTTGGAAAGATGCTATAAGGTTCCCCTAGAGCCTTCTCTTCTCCAAGCTGAACAATCCCAATATCTATATTTACTGCTATAGCAGAAAAGATTTCAAGACTATTTAGGGTACTTTAAATTTAGATCAGTTCACTTCCTTCAGTATCTTTATCTATTGCTGACTGTTTATATTTGTTACTCCATGGGCCTCATTCACTCGAAAAGTTTATTGTCTTCTCCACTAAAACATTTTGAGATGAAAGAACGTTCTGTGAACATTCACTCTGAATTGGGAAGACCCCAAATAGTTGGGGGTTTTTGCTAAGAAAATTAGTGGTATGCTGAGGCTACTAGTTTTTGCTCTGCTACAAGCTTTTTGCTTGATTTTGTCTAACTTTTCATGTTACCTTCAGTCACTATCCACAACCTAGACGAGACTTAGTTTGGCAGAGGTTAAACCCCCTTGCGATCCAACTGAACCTCAGATCGCTTTGGGTGGCTGGGGGTGGCTGGCCTTAACCCCTGAGTGATGTCCAATCACTAGATGTTTTATCATGATAAGTTCTTAATTCAATTCTCGGAGAACAGAATTGAGACTCGAAACTGAGTCAAGGTGAAGGTTGTTTTATTTGGAAAGCAGGGAAAGAGGGGAAGAAAGAGAAAACGAGGGTGAAAAAGAGAGATAGAGATAGAAAGAGAGAGGGAATGGAAAAAGAAGGGGGGGTGAGGGGAGGCTATATCTACCACCACTAGGCTACAGCATTCTGTCTGATGACAGAGTATTCTCTGGGTTGGATGGATGGGAGAGCATTCCCTCCTTTGTCCCTTGATGTCTTCCTTCTCCCTTGCTTCCCTTCCCTCATGTTGCTTCCCCCACTCTTCCATGGCCAAAAGCTCCCTTTTTGTAGGCTACAGCTCCTTAGTCTGGCTACAAGCTTCCACCTGGCCTGTGGGAGCCCCTCAAGGTGAATGTGGGGATGTGTGGATGGCTCCCTATGTGTGCTCCTGATAGTGGAATGTTCTCCTGATGGTTGAATAGTCCTGATGGACTAATGGTTCCTGATGTTGAACAGTCATTAGGTTCTGGGAAGCCTGGGCCTGACCAGTGGTGATGTAGTCTGTCAGGAACGAGGTTTGGTTGGATGAGAGGAGAATAGAGGGGGGTTCGGTTCTGTTGGCAATTGGTAAGGCATAATTCCAGTGTCTTACACCTTCATTTAATCCTTCAGTAATAATTATAAAGGACACTTAGGTTTAGACGAGTATTCTCAGGCAAAGTATTCACCTTCCAAGCTCTTAAGTCAACACTTCCTCTCAACAATCTGTAAAGACAGGATGCCCAGTATTTAGTGATGGGAAGAAATTTGAAGAATAATGATTAGGGCCTCTACTTTATGTGATTTTGGTACTTTCTCTGATAGTACTATGACTACCTTAAGGTACCTCTTGTGCATACAGAATAGGCATGGCCACGAGTGACAACATGAATAAAGTATGGATTGATTGATTGATTGATTGATTGATTGATTTAGAACGGGAGGAAAAGGGAGAATACTAGATATTAAAGGAAAAAGAACTCAGAAGGCTGTTTCTCAGGATATTGTCCATGTGTTTAGTCCAGATAATGGTAGCTGCCATATGTCAGACTACTGAACCTATTCCATACTGTAAAAAATTTTTCATTGCTAATTATATGCACCTCAGGCATTAATACCAAAAGGCAAAGTGCTATTTTTTTAAAACAGCCAATTTTCACATTTAAATCACTGATTTTCACCAGGTGGTGCTGGTTCTTCTTGATCCCAAGAAGAAAGTTACATCTACCTGGACTTGTGCAAAGCCTTTGACACAGTCCCCCATCACATCCTTATCTCTAAATTGGAGAGATGTGGGTTTGGTGGGTGGACCATCCAGTGGATAAGAAACTGGTTGCCAGAACATAGACAAAGGGTGGTGGTCAATGGGTCTATGTCCAGGTGGAGGCTGGTGACAAGCGGTGTCCCCCAGGGGTCTGTCTTGGGACTGGTTCTCTTTAACATCTTTATCAATGACATCGATGATGGAATTGAGTGCACCCTCAGCAAGTCTGCGGATTACTCCAAGCTGAGTGATGTGGTTGACACAGTAGAAGGAAAGGAAGCCATCCAGAGGGATCTTGACAGGCTGGAAAGATGGGCCTGGGTGAACCTAATGAGGTTCAACACTGCCAAGTGTAAGGTGTTGCACTTGGGCCGGAAGAATCCCAGACACAGACACAGACTGGGAGAAGAGCTTCTTGAGAGTAGCCCTGCTGAGAAGGACTTGGGGATTCTGGTAGATGAGAAACTTAACATGAGCCAGCAGTGTGCTCTTGTAGCTCGCAAGGCCAGTGGTATCCTGGGCTCCATCAGAAGAGGGGTGGCCAGCAGGGACAGGGAGGTGATTGTCCCTCTCTACTCTGCCCTCGTGAGGCCCCATCTGGAGTACTGTGTCCAGATCTGGGGCCCCCAATAAAAGAAAGATGTAGAACTGTTGGAGAGGGTTCAGAGGAGGGCCACAAAGATGATTAGAGGGCTGGAGCACCTGCCCTACAAAGACAGGCTGCGAGAGCTGGGCTTGTTCAGCCTGGAGAAGAGAAGGCTGGGGGGGGGACCTCATTGCAGCCTTCCACTACCTGAAGGGAGCAGAGAAACAGGACGGGAATCAACTTTTTAAAAGGGCAGATAATGGCAGGACAAGGGGGAATGGATTAAAGCTAAAGGAGGGAAGGTTTTGATTGGATATTAGGGGGAAGTTTTTTACAGAAAGAGTGGTGAGATGCTGGAACAGACTGCCCAGAGAGGTGGTGGATGCCCCGTCCCTGGAGGTGATCAAGAACAGGTTGGATGGGGCCCTGGGCAACCTTGTTTAGATCCAGGCCTGAGGTTGGTGGCCCTGCCTGTAGCAGAGGGGTTGGAGCTCTATGATCCTTGGGGTCCTTTCCAACCCATGCCATTCTACGATTCTATGATCTAATTTTAAGACAGAGGGCTATTTAGTAAAACCTAGAAAGGTAACAGCAAAATACAAAATCTCACATCCCCTTTGATGCTGGGTATGCTGAGATAACACATTGTTGGATGGAACTCTGATGAGACCCTGACATCTTCCAGAGATCCCATCCATGGTGAGGTTCACCATGCTTAAGTTTGCGAGTGTCATTGTCACAATAAAGATTCATCATTTACTGGGAGCAATCAAAGCTGGAATGGTGATATAGCTTTAGAGAGTCCCTTTGGGCTGTATGGTGTAATATTCTTATCTCATTAATAAAGCTGCAATTCTTGGAGAGGAATAATTAATATTTCAAGTGGGGAAGACTATATTATATGCATAATTTTGATTAAGTATAGTTTGACTATATGTACACTGAATCATTTTGCATTGGATGTATAATCATTGATTAATTGTATTGATGGTTAGCTATTTCTTGATTAAGTAATAGTCATGTGGTATTCATGATGCAGAGGTATATAGTGGGATTAGCTATTACATGGATCACTAACCCCTCATACAGTGTCTTCCAGCTTGACCACTGTAGTGTCTGTGTACCAGCACAGTATATTTTATACTGGAAAGGTCAGTGAATGATAGATGCCTCTTATGAGACCCCAGATAAAATATGTTGTAATATCACATTGCTAAAATTCATTCCAGAAGTAATTTTCAAATAAGCGCAGTAATGGAAAACTTCAGCTTAAAGAAACTAAGTGACTACAAAGTGATCAAAACAGTGCTAGGAAAATCCTGCAGTTGTCTTCCCAATAATTTCATGTTTACTTAGTTCATCACAAAAGTAGTTGTCTGCCATGTACAACATCTCATAGGTGAAGGTACCAATGTTGGTGCTCCAGGCTAAATAAACAGAAGGAAAGAGCAGAATGTCATCAGCAAAATAGATGGAATTCAGGTCTCTTTTGAGTCACAGGACAGATGAAGAAATAATTGTAAGACAAAAAGAACATATTCTGGAGCAGAACTGGAAAGAAAAACTTTTCTTCTACACACCAAAAAACCACAAAAAATTCCCAGTGGAGCAGAGGGACAAAACCAAGATGTCTTATGAATAATAACACTACCAACATAAGAAAGACAAGCTGGAAGACTTTGGAGGGTGTATTTTAGAATTTAGTGTGTTTATTTGTCTTTAGTGTTAGAAATCCAAATAGATCCTGCAATTCTACTTTAGTCGAAAACCATCATCACGGAAACATTAGCCACTTTGGGGTCATACTCTCAGGCTCCCTTTAAGCTACACAATTGTTCACTGCAACAGAGGTTTATTCAGTTACTGCACATCGCAGTTTGAACCAATCCTGTTGCTACCACATCCTCCAAGAGGGACATTTAAATAACTGTGAAACTTGCATTTTTAAGTAGAAACAGAACAAATGTTGCCTTTAAGTAACTGATATTGTTCCATTGAAAGTGAGTCTTTCAGCCAGCATGAAAAATAGTACTTCAAGGGACTATGAAAGCTATTACAGACAAGAATTTTAGCTATATGTGCTCTGTGGATGGACCTCATAGAATAGCGGAAAGCTGTGCCTGAAATTAGTTCTAAAAATTTTTTCTTTACAGCATGTTTCACAAATGGATTTTTGACTGCATAGAAAAAAACCTCAAATAAAAGAAACTTGTCATGTAGAAGTGTTATTTTTCTACATTTTCATGATTGAGGGTGTTATTTTGCTTGTCTGTATCCAGATGTTTCTGAATTTTATTATTAAACTGCTTATGAGCCACAAATGGTAGAATATAAGACAAACAAAACATATGCAAATCAAAGACAAAAATATTTCCACGTTATATTGGTTTCGTTTTGTTTTTACTAACGCTGAAACTAATTGTACCACTCACTTGAAAGGAATCAAGATTAAGAACAGTTCAAGAGTCCTTGAAAATCCCAGGTTATGGACACCATCATTAGTTCCTACCAAGATCAATAAATACAATGTGTTTTGGTTTTTTCGTGTGTGTGTGTGTGTGTCTGTGCGTAGGAATATACAGCAGAGCAGGAAACAAGGAAGCAAAAAAGCCTTATATCCACTGAAGTCTGTAACATTGCTCAGAGATGGAGAGGAAAAATATTATCTACACAAAGAATTACATTTTATCAGAGGGCAAAAATATCTTCTGCTTGCTACAGTCCAAATCTTTGTGAAAATGCAGTGAATCAAACACAGAAATGCTGTTTTCAAGGGAAATATTTTTGTGCTCATAGCAGGCTTCTCTTCTTTTTAGCAGCCTATTTTTGATAGATCTTGCATTGTGCTTTATTTTCCTCATGTCTATTTGATTCTCTGTATTGGAATAAAGTAAAGCCACCTTGTGCTGTGTGTATTTGCATGTAGTGCTCCATGGACTGTTTCAGCAGCCTATCTCTGATGCCATATTTTTATACTATTGCCACTCATTAACTGATTGTGGCACATCCATTTTAGGTTTAGTGAATTAAAATTTTATTCCCTGTTCACATTAATTCAATTCCTGTCAATTTGTAATACTGAGGGCTCGATGTATTCTCTGTGCACTTAAAATGCTTTTGCCTGTATGTCTGATGTATTTGTAGGGATTATTCAACATGGTGAATCATGTTAGTTTTCAGACTACTGTCATTGCCATAAGACTTAGACAGGTTGGAGAGCTGAGCAGGAAGTTTAGTGAGATTGAACAAGAGCAAGCGTAGGGTCTTGCATCATACAACCACAGGTACTAGTATAGGTTGGGGGTTGGCCTTGTGGAGAGCATCACACGGGTAAGGGACCTGAGGGGCCTGGTGGACAGCAGGATGACCATGAACCAGCAATGTGCCCTCGTGGCTAAGGTGGCCAGTGGCATCCTGGGGTGCATTATTAGGGGTATGGTTAGTAGGCCAAGAGAGGTTCTTCTTCCCCTCTACTCTGCCCTGGTGAGACTGCACCTGGAATATTGTGTCCAGTTCTGGGCCCCTCAGTTCAAGAAGGTCATAAAACTCCATGAAAGAGTCCAGAACAGGGCCACCAAGATGATGGAGTGGAACGCCTTCCTTATGAGGAGATGCTGAGGGAGCTGGGTTTGTTTAGCTTGGAGAAAAGGAGACTGAGGCGTGACCTTATTAATGTTTATAAATAGGTAAAGGGTGAGAGTCAGGAGGATGGAACCAGGCTCTTTTCAGTGATAGTCAGCGACAGGACAAGGGGCAACAGGTATAAGTTGGGGCATAAGACATTCCATGTGGATATAAGAAGGAACTTTTTCACTGTGAGAGTGACGGAGCACTGGAACAGACTGGCCAGAGAGGTTGGGGAGAATTTTTCTCTGGAGACATCCAAAACCTGCCTGGATGTGTTCCTGTATGATTTAGTCTATGTGATCCTGCTCTGGAAGGGGGTTTGGACTAGATGATCTTCCAAAGTCCCTTCCAATTCCTAATGTTCTGTGATTCTGTGATTCTGTAATTGTGATAAGCCAAGTCATACGCAGAGGTGACTGGGACTTGCAAATCAACCTAATAGAAAATCAAGAGCTCCTGTCTAGCATACTACATTATGTCACAGGGTGACTATGTTTTCAGAGCAAGTTATTGTTAACTGATTCTGACACAATGCCCAGTTTTGGAGCCCTCAACACAAGAAGGACATGGACCAGTTGGAGCATGTCCAGAGGAGGACCATGAAAATGATCAAAGGGATGGAGCAGTTCTCCTATGAAGACAGGCTGAGAGAGGTGGGCTTGTTCAGCTTGGAGAAGGCTCCAGGGGAACCTTATAGTGGCCTTCCAATCCCTGAAAAGTGCCTGTAAGAAAGCTGGGGAAGAACTGTTCATGAGGGCATGTAACAATGGGATGAGGGATAATGGTTTTAAATTCAAAAATGGGAGATTTAGGTTGGTTACTAGGAAAAAAATTCTTCAATATGAGGGTAGTAGATCACAGGTTGCCCAGAGAGGTAGTGGAGGCCCCATCCCTGGAGATATTCAAGGTCAGATTTGATGGGGCTCTGAGCAACCTGATCTATTGAAGATGTCCCTGCTTACTGCAGGGGGCTTGGACTAGATGACCTTTAAAGGTCCCTTCCAACCTCACACAGTCTACGATTCCTTGAAGATTAAAAAGAAAACCAGAGCTGTACAGGCACGGAGGAGCTATGAAGAACATTGCAAACCCATGTAGCCTGTTAAATTCAACATAAATTACGTGAAATAAAGTTGCTCAAAACAGAGGTTTTTCACATCACGTGCTACTTGTCTGTCCTCTCTGGAAGAATTAATTTTGGTTTTTATAGGACCCACTGCAAGCTGTAGTTATATCTAAGGACTTAGGAAAGTGATTGTAACAGCTGTTAAAGCCTGTTTGACACTTTGGGAAAGTAGGGGCTGTGGCTTCTGATAGCAGATACATCAGAGAAATTTCCGGCAACACTTGTTCCATGAAGATATCTGTAGCACAGCACTTCCTAGTCCAGTCGTATTTATGATATATATACATATATGTGTGTGTGTATATATATGTAAAAACCCAGCATGTATTTATATATTTTACACAATGGTATTATACCCTCCCTCTTGACATTTTATCATTAACCAGTGCAGTCTTCTCTGCAGCAAAATTTCCCAGGAAAAAAAAAATAATTAAAATTCTAGGCTTTCAGTTATGAACTAAAGAAAGGAAATCAACTTCCCCACCTGCTGTGGCTGGCTGAATGCAGATAGAAAAGCAGTGTTAATTCAAAATGAAATCACCCAGTGAGGATTTATTCACAGTTATTCTCCTGTTCTGGTTGCTTTATATAAAAGAGGAAAAACATCTGTCTGAAGAAACTTTTCTTTCCGAGGAGTACCTTTGTAAGCACGATTTTATTGGCAACACAACTGTCATTCAATGAACAAATATGAACTCTGATCTCCCATAGCTCTTCACTTCCATCATGGCTTCCAAAATTTCCGGGATGTATATCAACTCTGCATATTGTTAAATCCTTACTAGTGCATGTCATATGTACTAATTAATCCTTTTAAAATGCCAGAAGTGTCTGCTTACTAATGTGAAATTCGGCCTATCCCTTACAAAGAGGCTGTTTTCCCACAATTTCATTACCATTTCCATGTGAGGCAAGAGCTCACAGTTGCTGATTTATAAAAGCCACATTCAGAATGAAAGGTAAGAATACTGCCACTGACCCAAATTATAATATTTCTGATTCCAGTGCAATTATTTTCAGGATCAAAAGCCCTATTAGCACCACAAAGAAAGGGCAACTGAGCATTATGATTGTTTTTAATTCTCTGGATTATCTGTAATAAGTGTGACAAAATATGAGATATCTTTGACCTTTCACATGATCCTCCAAAGTATTCTTCATGTTTCTTAGATGTGAAACACTTCTTACTTATACATGAAATAGATAACATTATTATATGTATATTTTTCAAATGTCAGTTTTGACCCTGAAAGTAAAGAATTAGGAAATTGTTTGTCTTCATGAAAATAATGCATATTAATATCACAAGTTTACTCCAGAAGGTTTAGTCCTCCTCTTTTTAAATAATTCATAAATCTTTGTTTATTGTCTGTTAAAGATGAGATTTCACCTTATATTCAATTGTAAACAATGACAACAAAAGGTTTTATAAAATTTGTCAGAAGTATCTTTTTAGTGAAATGTCCAGATGTATATACCCCACACATTCCAGAAAAAGTGGATGAGAATAGACTGCTGTTACCTCATGCTGCAGCCTAATGTTCTTTCTGAATGTGGACATGGCCGCTATTTTTAAGTGCAGTTCCACTGATACACTTACAAACATTTCCATTTCTGCTTTTTAACTGCAAAATCCACAATGGTTTGAGTGTCATATCTTAATAACCTTCATATGTAGATATCAAAAAACTACTCAAACACCTCAGATCTTCAAAGTGAAGATCTTAGTTTCACAATGCTACAGTGATAAAGTGAACTATTCTCATTTTTGGCAGAAAGAAGAATATTAAATACAGAACCTAAGTAAACTGTCCAAGATAATAGCAAAAGACCTGTCCCCAAGCAAGAGCAAGAACTCAGTTCTCACTAACTGGTGGTTATAATCATGATCACAGGACTGTTACTGAAGCTGCAAGTGAACCAGTACTGAAGTTTATGGGTCCTAGGGAATGTCTATCACAGATTCACAGGAGCCTAGAATAGTTGGATGGAGCCCTGGGCAGCCTGGTCTAGAGCCAGGCCTGGAGGTTAATGGCTCTGCCTGTGACAGGGAGGGTTGGACACACTCCACTAGACCAGGTTGCTCAAAGCCCCATCAACCTGGCCTTGAACACTGACAGGGAGAGGACAGCCACAGCTTCTCTGGGAAAACTGTGCCAGGGCCTCACCACCCTCACAGGGAAGAACTTCTTCATAATGTCTAATCTCAGTCTCCCCTCCTTCATCTTAAAGGCATTATCCCTTGCTTTATCACTAGATTCTCTGATAAACAGTCCCTCCCCAGCTTTCCTGTAGGACCCCTCAGGTATTGGAAGGCTCCAGTAAGGTCTTCCCAGAGCCTTCTCTTCTCCAGGCTGAACAAGCCCAACTCACTCAGGCTGTCTTCATAGGGGAGATAATCCAGTCCTCCTCTGGAGTTACTCAAAAAGGTCTACTAAAACAGTGAAATATTTTCTTATTCTTTGCCTTTCCTTCTTTTGTGGTATTCTGCATGTTTATGCAATAGTTCTTCCTGTATTCTCATATATACCCCATGGTTGTTTTTACCATGTCTTACCTGCAGATACCTTCCAAACGTACATGTTTTACAATCAGTAGGCTAACAGAATAGAAGAGAAGAGAGTACCATTTAAACTCTTGACTGAAATGTCACCTTTTCCAAAGTAATCCTTGCTGGTGTGTTTAGGTATGCCAAATTTAAAAGGCTAAAGGCTTGTGAATTCAAGCTGGGAAAATGGAAAAGTGTAGCCCCATGCCAGAATAAGATAAGGGAGACTGTGAAATGTTAAACAATAAAGAAATATATTTTAACGAGGAGTTGGTCAGACTTCTTTCATAGAGAAATAGCTATTATTAATTTTCCATTTCTTATACTTCCTTACCTCTCTGCAGAGTATTTATCTCCCAGGTTAGTGCTGTATTACAATAAATTCTTTAGGTTTTCTTTTCTATTATGTCACATAGTGCCAGATAGTTTTACAGCATGTCCGAATAATTCGGCATTTCACACACACACAAAAAAGATCATATCAGTTATTTATATATGTGGCCCTCAAGGCTAACATAGGAAAACTTGAGCCTTTATTATTTTTTCATTCAGTTCTAAACTGTGGGTTACCTGAGGTGTGAGGTGTGGAAGGTGTACATTTTTAAATAGTGGCAGTCTCAGCAGTTATACAGGTGTTTGTCAATACAGCTTGTGTCAGAGGACTGCACTATGTGAGCAGTATTCTCCATTCGAACAGTGCAAGAGACTGTTCCATTAATCTATTGTGCTTGGAGTGTTCAGTACTTGCTCACACCTTCCATAAGAAACCAAGAAGCAAACCTAGCATCAGCCATTTATCACAGTATTGACAATCCCTAGAGATCAAATTATCTCTGACATGAAAAAAATAGTATCTAGCCAGTATACTCTTTTGGCTTCTTCTCTCTGGTCCCTGCACCACACACCACGGCAGCCCCCTCCCCCTCCACCCAGTCTACAAAAGTGAGGAAGGAGTTAAGAAGAAGCTATGAAAGGTTCAGTGAATTGAAAGTGACTGTCCAAATAGTATGAGAAGATGGAAACAAGTATTTTTAGAACTTGAGTGTTATAGGGCTTGAAAGTCCTGCTGAATGCATTCCTGAACTGATCCTCCTGCTACTTTAGGTAGGGAGTGGGGCTGTGAGTAGCTTGTATGTGAAAATCACCTTCAAAATGTTGTATGGGTTGCACTTTCCAGTGAGTACAGAAGTATATGATACTGTTTCTTATCACACAAGTATACGATACGTTCTCCACATCTTAGAGAGGGCATGAGTTGCATTTATGGGGAATACCTCTGATGTAAACTCTGAGTGCTCCATTTATCCCTGGCACTCTGAGTCAGCCCCAAGAAGTGGAAGGTTCATGTTGATAGACAAGTTTCTTTTGGCTGCAAATCTAAGGAAGCCCTGTTTATTCCACCGCATGCTGTTGCAGTTGTGCCTTGTCTTTTTATAGCAGAATAAACATGCTAAAAACTGTAATAATATTCTACAGGAAAAAAAAAAAGAAAAAAGAGAAGCAAGTGACAGTAGAAGAAGGGCTGTGACGTAATAAAAGCAGCAAAGGGATACAGTAAATCCAATAGTGATGCCTCGGAACTATCTTCACTTTCTTTAGTTTCAAGGCAGTTGCACTGTTATGGCTAAGTCTTGTAACCAGCTGCTTTCACGAAACAGCTCACATGGTTACAGCCATATTCTGCTAAAATCCAAAACTAATCTAGTCTTAAAAACACTCAAATACTATCTATTCTAAACCACACAAATTCTTACTTCTTTTTCTTCAAGACTGTTGTGCTGTTATGGCTAAATTTTGTAACTGCTCTCACAAAGCAGTGCACATAGTTAAAGCCATATTCTACCAAAATCCCGAACTAATCTATTCTTTAAAAAAAGAAAATTCTTCTGTTAAACTTATATTAATTTTCTCTTAAGCGACATCTACATCAATCTATTGAGCATGATTACATTTCATTGAATCATTAGGTCTCAATATTAGTGAATGGCTGGTCGCAATTTTTAATGGCAATGGTGATGCTTCCTACATTTGAAATGAAGTACAACAGTAGAAATAGAAATCATTGTAACTGATGTTGGCATTGAGTTCATCAAGGTAAGTATGGATGGATAATTCTGGAAAAAAAAAGTGCACCACTGGATCTGGTGGTAAGGATTTTGGAGATCAGTACAACTAGAAAGATAAACGTAGAGGTAGAGTTGGAATGGGCAGGAAAAAAAAATACTGGCAGTAAGTAAATACCTTTTAGGACTGCTGAATAGGTGACTTGGACTGAACTGGGCAACTAGAAGCTTTGAAAAAAAAAAGAGTAAAACATGAAATAGGATAATAAGGAACAGGTTTACAAAAAGTAGATTAGACCGAAATGTCATCTTTCATAAGATAATTAGTTTTTGGAACAGAGATCTTAGAAGAGATCTAATCAATCTGGATCATTACATAACACACCTTTTTAATAAAGCATGCAATAATTCCACATGGAGATTTGCTAGGAAAAACTGAGAAAAATGTAAAAAGCTCAAAGTAAGCACACATAACAAGAAGAAATGGATGATGCCAAACAGAGAAATCTTAAACTAACTGTTAGCAGTGAAAACATTACAGAGTTTAAAATTATGAAATGCAGGTCAGTTGATGTTGGGATTAATACACTTAATAAATAAATTAGAAATGTTCTAATGAAATGTGTTGATTATTTGAAAATGACAGGTACTGTTAATGTGGAGTGGTAACAGGACGTTTCTTGGAGAGCTGTTTGCATTAGGTTTAATGCAATGTAAATACAATAGCACACAAATAATAAAGTATAAAGGACTTTAGTTATTAGGGACAAATAAATCAAACACGTGTCTTGTAGTAGACAGTGCTTATCAATGGCATGCTGATGGGAAGGAAGTGTATCTGAGTGCATTCATCAATCACAGGATAATTTGTGTGCTACCATTGTAACGTGACAGTGAAAAAAGCTAGTGAAAGACTGGGATGTGTCAGGGGAGACATTTCCAGTGGAGGGAGGGAGAATATTAATGCCACTGTAGCAAGCTTGGATGAGACCTCATCTGGAATATTGTGTTCCATTCCTCATTCATAGTCAGGAGAGATGAATTTGAAAAAGTGCAGGAGACAGTCTCTTATGATTCTCAGGGGAAGGAAGAGTCTATTTCATGAAAGGATGCTGAAAGAGCTTCAAATCTGAGCAGAACAAAAGCGGAGAAGGGGTAAGATTGCTGTCTTTAAATACATCAGGATGGTAAAGCCAGAGACAGGAAGGAACTGTTTAAGCTAAAGAATAGTGTTGGCTCAGGAACAAGTGGGAACAAACTGTCCAGGAATAAATTTAAGCTGGAAAGAAAATGAGAGTAAAATACTCTGGTTTTCAGGAAAACAATCTTAGGAAATTGATTGTATTGCTTTATCTTATATTATAGAATGTTATAGGATATGGTTACCTACTATAAGAATGTCATAGGAAAACTGGAAGTTTTCCATTCATCTGTTATTTTCTGTGAATGTGAAAATGCCTGCATGTATAAATATTTAATTTTCAGTAAAACCATAGCTCACTTGGGATTATTTAAACACAGATGCAAAAGGCAAGACAGCTCTATGTATTTACACAACAGAGTCCAGGATTTTGATGAGCAAATATACCTACCACCCTGAAATGAGGTAAATTGTACTTTAGGAAAAATATGTCTATGCCTTATAATATTTAGATAAAGTTGCATGTGAAGCTGGTCACATTCTATTCCCATGCTCAAACCAATTTTGTTGGCATAGCCAAAGCACATAAAAAGAGATTGCAACTGAATAAAAGTGGGACTAGAAACACACCTCTGTAGTTCTGTAATTCATCTTTTGTTCTATGAAAGAATGAAAAATCTGTGGGTTGTTTGGTTTGGTTTGGTTTTGGTTTTAGGGTTGTTTTTTGGGTTTTTTTGGTTTTTTTTTCTCTGCAGGGGAAATGTTTTCTGTGAAAAATGGATTTAAGTGGGAAAATGGCAGAGGAGTTTGTTATTCTAGTCTAGAAATGATACAACCTACATAGAAGATAGTGTGGGAGAGCACATGGTCTTTTTTTTTTTTAAATGGCTGAAAGAACTGTGTGATGGTATTAAGTGTTCTCAAAAGCATATCCAGAGTATGGCATTGAAATAGGAAGAGTGTGAGCTATAGGAACCGGAATAAGAAAGAACAGATAGAGCAGAAAAATAACTGATGGAGGAAAGAGATGAGAAGAACCTTGAGAAACTGAGAAACTGCTCTTTTATATGCTGTTTGAAAAGGACTGAGGTGGAGGTGAAGTGTTAAGGGACATGTTTCATGCTTCGAGTTAAAAACAGCGAAGTTCACAGGAATGTGTTCAGAGATGGGTCAGTTCTTGGTGTTGTCTGCCATTTCAGGGATTGGATTTTTGAGAAAAATGTTCCAGAAAGGTGGGCAGAATTTGCCATCCCCTTTTAACATAATTTTCTGTGATGCTGTAGCCACTTATACACTGTACTGTTCCTCAGACATGTGTGTTACATAGAAAGAGCATCCTCAAGAGGGTTCAGCATCGAACAGTTGCACAGTCTACCACCTGGTGAGCTGACCTGCTTTTCCTGAGTGCTGTTGCTCAGAGACACAGCAGAAATGCAGATCAGTGTTTGTGTTCTTCCTCTGCCCTTGAATTACCTTCTGATCTCCTGCTGTTTGTGCATGTTTCCTGCCCTCACTGTTTGTCTACAGTCAAACATTATATTAATTTGTCCTTTTAAAATGATCATACCTCACTTTACAATGCATTTTTAACAAGAACAGTTTACTTTGCCACTAGTTTTCAATATAACTAGCTTTTACCACTTCTAGTGTAATACTTCAGTCTTTCTTTTTTTTTTCCTTAAAATGCAGCTGAAGTTCACCATTTCTTGAGATAGTGTCATTTTTCTGGGTATTTTGTTACAACATTGTTTATGATTGCTAACAAAATTACTAACAGTAATGGATGGAAAAGCTACAATTATGGTTCTTAGAAAAAGGTGTTAGCCCAGACCGCAGTGTTTCATTGTTTTTGAATGAAGTTCAGACCACTCACAATTTGCTGAAAAACTTCTTGCACAGACATGAATAGAATCACTTTCTAGATACAGTCTTTGACAACCAGATGTGAACATCTCAGAGTTCCCCAACTAAGCCTTAGTTTTGCCTTTTCTGTTCACTGGATTTGAAAATGGATGTCAGTGAAAAGAAGGGATAGGAAGTGGCCAGACCCTTCAGTACAGATTCATGCGGGACTTGTACCATGTGTTGGCCTGATCATGGTTCATGTTGTCATCATCATATTGTCCCAGTGATTTTACTGAGTGTCTAGAATGGAATTCTATCTCTATGACCCAAATCTTATTTTCCAAGTTCAGTATAGAATTGTATGTTAAAAAAATATATTGTGGGTTTACCTGTATGGGTTTTTGTAATTTGCTTTTAACATAGCTAAAATGGTTCCAGTTCAGCACAATACTCTTTTCTTCCTATGAAAAATCCTGAGTGCAAAATTAAAATAATCCTCAAACCACAGCTTGAATTTTAACCAATGTGGTAGTTTTCTTACGCAAGTCTGCCAACAGCTTATATTAGCAGTAGGAAGGCTGTGACCTTCAGTGACAAGGCAATTGAGAATTTCTAAGAAGTGCCCTTTCAGTACTGAATTGACTAAATATTTCACTGCTGCTGAGCTGCAAAGCTGATCTACTATTATGGGGTATACTGTAGGGACCAATTGCAGAATGGCAGGTACCAGTTGTCAAATGAGTTCAAAATTGAAATAAGGTAGTTTATTTTGGGGACTGCAAATCAGTCTCTGCTTTCTTTTCCTCATGAATCATAGAATCACAGAATGTCCTGAGATCGAAGGAACCCATAAGGATCATCAAGTCCAACTCCTGGCTCCAGACAGGGCCAGCCAAGTCAGAGTATGGGACTGAGGGCATTGTTCAGACCCTTCTTGAACTCAGTTGAGCTCAGTGCTGTGACCACTTCCCTGGGGAGCCTGTTCCAGTGCCTGACCACCCTCTCAGTGAGCAAAGAAGCCTTTCAGCTATGGGTGGTAGAGACATTGAGATCTTTTGCTGACGTTGGCTTAATTTGTATATCTGAACAGAGAGGTAATGACCTGTTATACAGGAAATCTGTCTAAGTGATCTACTGTCTGTGACAACTAACAGGCATGGAGGTAAGAAACTATCCTCAGATCTCATTGCCTTCTTCAGAGCAAGATGTCCAGGTCTTTCCCATCCAGCATTCTGTTATTCAAGTTTTTTTCTTAGCATTATTTTGGTTTTAAATACCAGGACGTGAGCAGAGCAGGGGAAATTGTCATGGCAGTAGCTGAATGCAACATGAAAATAACTCAAGAGGTTGCACTGAAGCAATGTATTTATAGACCAGATATTTGTCTCTTTTCATAAAAGCTTTTATTTATTCTCTGCAATGTCCTAAGCAACACAATATAGAAAAAAAATACAACCATTTTGAATCTGTATAAGTTCTTAACTATGATGACAGACTGAGAGAGTTGGGGTTGTTCAGCCTGGACAAGAGAAGGCTCCACGGAGATCTTATTGCAGGTACCTTCAGGTATTCCAGTACCTGAAAGGGCCTACAAGAAAGCTGGGGAGGGACTTTTTAGAAGGGTATATAGTGACAGGACAAAGGGGAATGGTTTTAAATTGGAAGGGGATAGATTTTGATTGGATATTAGGAATAAATTCTTCACTACGAGGGTGGTGAGGCACTGGAACAGGTTGCTCAGAGAAGCTGTGGCTGCCCCTCCCTGGAGCTGTTCACTGCCAGGTTGGATGGGACTTTGGGCAACCTGGTCTACTGAGAGGTGTCCCTGCCCATGGCAGGGACATTGGAACTTGATGATATTTAAGGTCCCTTCCAACCCTAACCATTCTGTGATTCTATGATTCTATGAACTATTTTAATTTCAGATATTCTCCTTGATTTTTTTGTTCTTAATCAGTTCTTACCCAGAGTAGTCAATATGCATTTGCACAATGTAGTTGGGGCCCCTTACCTTGACAAAATTCGTCAGCTTTAAATTTACCTAAATAGAGAATTCCACATGAGAAAATTAATATACTGTTAATGCCTCTGAAAGTTGTAAAGCACTTGGAAAAACAAAAAAATCACACAAAACATCATTCTGGTTCAAGAGGTTTTATTTTCCCTTCTAGCATATGAGGCAGAAGTCTCACTGCTGTATTTGGTTTAAAGCTTCTTTCTGACCTTTTTCACAAAGCTGCCCAAAGAAGTTATAGGATAATTCTTGCTGAAAGATTTTTTTGGCACTGATTCGTCAGAAAACCTGCTTTGTGTAGAGAAATGTGAGGCTGTATTCTCCTTTGAACCACAAACCTGACTAGATCTTTGATTCAGTGACTAGAGGAAACAAATAAATTTCTACGTTCAATTTTTACCTTAGCGTTTTCATTAAACTGACTGTTGTCCAAGGTGGGTTTCTTCCCAGCTACTTCTAGATTTCTATGCATTATATTGTAATAATGAAATTAAACTAGGCATCCTTATGATACCGGAGAGAAACAGGAACTTAAAGGACAGTTCATGCGACCTAATGTAGTTATTTACTGTTAGACAAGGGGAATCAGAATGTGTATTTCATCAGTCATACTATTTTCTAAAGAGACTGCATCTCCTTTAGGTAGTGGCACAAATGATTTCTTAGAATGATTAATGAGAGAAATGGGGAAAGGAAAGGACTGAGTGTTTACTTGCAAAGAATCAGATACCTTCTGTCAGCAATCTCTGAGACCTCAGAACCACACTGGTACATCAGTACCTTCTTCTACTCTTACCACTTAAGATTACTGAAATGATCCTCAGCCAGCAGAACATCTGGACACCAGTGGAAGTCATCTGGAGAGAGCAATGGAAGCCTCACATAGGATCACACAAAGGAGAAGGGTTCCTGGTATTAGTGGTATGAGTACAGACACAGACACCAGTCACCCACCCACCACCGGGTACAGAGCACTGCCCAGTGCCCAGCAGTCAGATGTGGGTCAAAAGCTACACGAATTATTAGAAATCATAATGTGGAAGGAAGCAAGTGAACCAAAGGGTACCACTGCTGTTCTGCCAACAAGCTTGAATATTCATAGACAGTTTCAGAGATGGGGCTGTGCTTCATGCTAAAAAGAAAGGTTAGAAAAAGAGTACCTGTCCTATCCTTGGCCCCATTATCCTTCCTTCTGTGATGCAGGGGAACATCCTTCTTTACCCCAAAACTGGTGAACCATTTAATCCCCAGCATGCAAGCAAAACCAAGGCATACCACAGAAGCAGGCTAGAGGTGTTTCAGTACTACAGGTGATTTAAACATTACAAGCAGTGGAAGGTGCGTGAAAGAAGCGAGAAAACAGAACTATTACACCTGCAATGTATCATTCATTTTTACCTTGAAATGGTTCAGTATTCTTTAGAAATGGTGCTCTCGAACTCAACCTTATTGAGTCTCTGGCCCAAAGTCCATCAGAGCATACCAAATTTCTGTCTCTGGATTTTTTATTCTGTTGGTTAGGATGGCAGTGGATAAATTCAGGAAATCACGGGAAGCAGTCACTGAGTGGCTTAGTCACCACTGTCTAGAATACACTGTACTTGGTCTGTTAAGAGTTCTCCTGTGTGACTCTCTGGTGTCTAGGAATGTTTTCCTGGGACAGTGCTGCTGATCACATGTTGTATCTTCAGTGCTGGGGGAACCCTACATGTACCCCAGAGGCTGTTGTACTCATCAGGTACTGTTCAGGGTAAGGAAAAGCATGTTATGGTCCTCACAAGAACTTTCCAGGGATCATTTCTCTGTTCTTGATAGTTCTGAGTCTTTTTTTTGTGTGTGTGAAAAGCAGGCAAACATGCCAAGGAGGTAAAAAAACCCCAAACTATTGATGATGAAATTAAACTTGTCATAAGTAAATATTATAATTTTAAAGTTATGGGGTTCCCTTTTACTTTTCCCTTCCTTTTCCCTTCCCTTTTCCTTTCCCTCTTCCCTTCCCTCTTCCGTTCTCTTCCCTTCCCTTCCTTCCCCTCTCCCCCTCTCCCTTCCCCTCCCCTCTCTCCCCCTCTTCCTCTCTACCTCCCTCTTCCCCTCCCTCTCCCTCTCTTCTTTTCTTTGTTTTTGCATAATTCTATAAATTGTTTCATTTTCACTAAGGTAATATCTTTCATGATTTTTAAAAAGTTAATTTAGTGGTTAAGATAAATACTATGTTGCATCTAATTTATGCTATTGTATTATATCCAGAGTTCTTCTCAGTGCAGAGAGTACAAATGTGGTGTGTCAGCATCCTTTGAAAGGGCACACAGGTGAGACAGGTGAACTGACATAGCAGTTCTCAGCTAACAGAAAGGAAACATTTCTTCCCACCCCTCAAACCCCCTTTCCATCCCTACTCCATCTATGTGTTCACTCCCTGGGAATGTGGGCAGTCTTGCTCATGCTTTCCACAGTGAGAAAATGAAACTCACTAATCAAACAGAAAGCTCTCTGTTTCCATTTCTGCTGGATTAGGGGACAGTATTTTCTCACGAGGAGCACCATAACTGCCTCGGAGGAGAGGCCTTTCAGACAGCAAGTTATTAGACTCGTTCAATCTGTCTTGTTCTACTGCACCCTGCATCAAGCCAAGCACCACATGGTAAAACACACTTCTGCACTGTGAAAAAGCTAAGTTAAACCTTTTCTTTACCCCAATCCATCTTTACTCCTGTGATGTTGGCAGACAACTCTGTGTGATCTATCGCTGAGCCTCCAACTTTCTTTTTCCACAGTCCAATTGTGATGCTGTGGACCAAGAAATAATTTTTGCAGATTTTCAACTCTGGCAATACTTACCACGTGGACTGGTTATTCCACTGCTTTTACCTCTTCATGCCTCTTGCATTTAGGCCAAAATTTTGGAATGCAGATAAATTTTTGAGTCCCAAATTGGCATGGGTCTGGAACTCAAAGTGGAAAAATGCACAATTTTTACAAGTATTAGTAGATTTATAAATCTTCTCTAGTCAGACTGGGATGGGGTAAGAAGGTCAAAAAGAACTAAAATGGGTGGAGAAGCATGACTGCATCTCATTTGTGTGCAGGTGAGCTTGAAGTCAAAGAAAGCCACAGAAGGCCACCATTGCTGAAAATTTGATCTCTGGCTTATCAGATTGGCTTACCAAAAATGAGATGACCAAGGTGAAAGCATTTTTCTACAGTATTCTCACGCTCAAGAAAATCTACTGCAGTAATTCAAGTATTGAAAGAAATTTTTAAAAGAATAAGGGATATTTTGTACTTGGAAAGGAGCTTGTTGCAAATGGCTATAGTAAGATATAACAGAGATAGCAACAGATTATACATACATAAAACAAGTTCTGAGTGACTATGAGAGAGAAGGTCACAAAGACTACAGAAGGATTAGAATCTGACAAGATAATTTATAGTCTGGAAACCTTACTAAACGCAAATTAGAAATGGTGATTGCCCCTATGAAACTGTTTTACAGGCTGCCAAAGATAGTGACTGCTAATGACTGGATCTAATCTGATGGACATATTTACTCAGAAGAATATTACTGAGATTTACCAGTTTGAGAACTGTGTCAATGCAGAAAAACTCTCACAGAGCTGTGAGGTGGCCAAAAAACCAATTCAGAGAATGAAAACCCTGCTAAATGAATAATCATGGTCAATATATGATATTGTGGCAGTGTAGAAATGTATAATTATATGGATAGACTTTCCCAGAATAGATGATTTATTTTTGCAAGTAAATTTGAACATACAGTTGATGCCTGACCTTAGGGAGATGAATAACAGAATACTTACAGATGGTATTTAAGTGACAGTTACCAAAAGGAAGGCTTCTACATCTGAAAGAAAACATTGCAGCAATAGCTGGCTTGAGTTTCAGAGCCCTGTTGGATCCAAACGGCTTGATGTGTTCTTTTTCTCTCTGGTTCATTGCTTTCTTCCCATGCTATCCTAGAGGTAACTCTAAACAAGCTTTTAAAAAGTAGAACAGTTGAATTGCATTTTGAAACCATGTATTTTACATAATTTACAAAAAGGTAACAAAATATACATCTTTGCTTTGTAAACTTTCTTAAAAAATTTAAATGAATACAATTGGTAATGGTCAGCTTTGCAGGAGGGAGGATTCTGAAAAACAGAAAACGAGGTTTTGCTTTCCCTGTCTTTCATTTAATGAAGAAATTTAATGAAGACCTTTTGCTGCTTACTTGCAAATATCACAGAATCACAGAATCATTAAGGTTGGAAAAGACCTTCAAGATCATCTAGTCCAACCATCCCCTTACCAGCTATATTACTAACTAAAACATGTCACTAAGTACCTCATCCAACCTTTCCTTGAACACCCTGAGGGATGGTGACTCCACCACCTCCCTGGGCAACCCGTTCCGATACCCAACCACTCTTTCTGAGAAGAAATTTCTCCCAATTTCTAACCTGAACCTGCCCTGGTGCAATGTGCAGCCATTCCCTCTTGTCCTATCACTACTTATCTGCAAGAAGAGGCTGACACCCAGCTTACCACAGCTTTCTTTCAGGTATATGTAAAGAGTGATAAGGTCTCCCCTGAGCCTCCTATTCTCCAGACTAAACAGCCCCAGTTCCCTCAGCTGCTCCTCATAAGGCTTGTGTTCCAGAGCCTGCACCAGCTTCATTGCCCTGCTCTGGACATGCTCCTGGGCCTCGATGTCTTTCTTGTAGTGAGGGGCCCAAAACTGAACTCAGTACTTGAGGTGCAGCATCACCAGAGCTGAGTATAGGGGTGGGGGGGAGGGGGGGGATGATCACCTCCCTGGTCCTGCTGGCTATGCTATTCCTGACACAGCCAGGATGCTGTTGGCTGCATGGCCACGTGGGCACACTGCTGGCTCATGTTCAGGTGAGTATCAACCAGCACTAGATCCTTTTCCTCTATAATAGTAGTGTCACAAGGGTGTGCAACACTAACTCATGTTACAACCTACACATCCAGGAACTTCAAAGGACAAAGTTACAGGAAACACATCCAAGCAATCATATACTTTGTCTGAGTCATACAAGTTTCTTTTTATATTTTTTTTGAAAATAAAATCATTCTAACCCTTGAGTGTATGGAAGATGCTGAGTTCATAGCTTTGATTTTCTAACATATATTCAGTTTGAAAATTTTCAACCTAAAATATCCTTCCCTCATGTGAATGACACCAGACCTTACTCTAATGGTGAGCTTTCACCCCAACAGTCTTCAGTTTCTTGCATCTGAGGGAGGTTTCCAATGCAGCATATATCTAGCTGTGGAATAAAAGTCTGAATTAATGTGTCAAGAGTATAGAAGTTCCAAAAATAACTCGAGGAAGCTGGAAAGTAAGATTATTTATACTAGTTATTTTCAGACTGGTCATGGACTACATTTGGTGTTCAAGACACCAGAAGGTGGTAGGCTAGCAATAGACACAAGGTGAGATGGACTCTTGCTCCAGGAGAAGATTGGAGCAGGTAGGTGTCACAACTCATTGCATGTCTGCTGAGCAGCCATCTAACAACTCAGATTCTTTCTCTGTCTTCAGAGACTTTGACCCTGGCTTCTCACTTGAACTTTCATGCTGAAGATGCTGCTTCCATTCACTTCAGAGATGTACTTTTACCTGCACTTTGAAACTTCCCCCAAATTTGGAAGTATTTGAAACTTCCCCAGCCTCAGTGGTCAGAGATCCACCAGCAGCATTGGTACAATTCCATATTTCTGGTTGCAGTCCCTAAGTCCCCAGCATTTCTATCCCTCTCTACCGTGCTTACTAACAGTGAGCAGCCCAGAAGGAGAAATATTTAGAGGTCTAAAACACATCAGATGAACCTGTCCTTAAAATGTATCTACTTTTTTTCCTTTTTCCACTTTTCCATTTTTATTCATCTTGCAGTGACTCACTCCAATCTCTACACTGTGGATATGTAAAACTATGAAAGACAAATTTAATCTCTTCTTTAAAAATGAATCTGGGATTGAAGATGACTTCAGTACAAGATAATGACGGAGAAGTAGTGGAATGGTTCATGTGGTTTGGTTTGGTTTGGTCCGGTTTGGTTCAGGACAGTCTAACAATAGACACAAAGTCATGCAAATGTATCTTTAATACTTTTGACATTTTTCAGAGGCAATTTGCTCTTTCAGAGGTAATAATAGAATCTATATAATGCCTAAATTTCACTTAAAGCTTCAAGTGGAAATCCTTAAATTAAAAAAAATAATCAATGAAACCTTTTATGTTTAAATGTAGTGATGATAAAAATCATAGTTTAAGTAACAAATCTGACTTGGAAATATATGTATGATCCTACTTAACATAATACATTTGGGATACAGACATTAAAGATATCAGATATCAGATATTCTTTGCAGAGTTTATATTTTCTAAATCTAATCTCATAATCTCACTCAAAAATCATTAAAGTGCTCTGAATGTGTGTAATCTACAGTGCATCCTCTTAAAATATCTAAATGTGATAGAAATTTATTTGAGCAATGCTTTCCTGATGTAAGAAAAAAGATAGGAAATTCATAGGAAGAGAAAACATAGGATCAGCCTTAGAAACTTGTACAGTGATTTAGCAAACTGGCATATGTCAAAAGACGAATTTGAATCAAATAAATTTTAAAAAATTCTTTAGAATTCAGCATTTCCATTTCTTTAGTGTATAAAACAACTGAGTTCTAATTTTATATTGGAAATAATTTGTCTTAGAAGTCTTCCATATTTTTACAGGTCTTTTGTCCACTTGTCTCTACCAATTGCCATTTCTAAGAAAGGGAGCAAGGAAGACCCAGGGAATTACAGGCCGGTGAGCCTCACCTCTGTACCTGGGAAGATCATGGAACAGATCTTCCTGGATGACATGTTGGAGCATATGAGGGATGAGCATGTGATCTGGGACAGCCAACACGGCTTCACCAAGGGCCTTACCAATCTGGTGACCTTCTATGATGGAGTGACAGCATCAGTAGATAAAGGGAAGGCAACGATGTCATCGACCTGGACTTGTGCAAGGCCTTTGACATAGTACCCCACCACATCCTTATCTCTAAATTGGAGAGATGTGATCCTGGGATGCATCAGGAAGAGTGTGTCCAGCAGGTCGAAGGAAGTGATCCTCCCCTCTACTCTGCGTTGGTCAGGCCCCACCTGGAATACTGTGTCCAGTTCTGGGCTCCCTGGTATAAAAAAGACCGGGACCTTCTGGAGAGAGTCCAGAGAAGGGCGACAAAGTTGATTAGGGGTCTGAAACATCTCCCCTATGAGGAAATGATGAGAGAACTGTGTCTGTTCAGCCTGGAGAAAAGAAGACTTAGGGGGGACCTAATTAGTGTTTATAAATATCTTAGATATGGGTTGCAGGGGGAATTGGCCAGCCCCTTTTCAGTGGTTAGTGGAGACAGGACAAGGGGCAATGGCTGTAAGCTGGAGCACAGGAAGTTCCGCACCAACATGCGGAGGAACTTTTTCACAGTGAGGGTGACAGAGCCCTGGAATAGGCTGCCCAGGGAGGTGGTGGAGTCTCCTTCTCTGGAGATATTCAAGTCTCGTCTGGACGCCTATCTATGTAATATGAGATAGGGAGCCTGCTTTGGCAGGGGGGTTGGACCCAATGATCTCTCGAGGTCCCTTCCAACCCCTAAGATTCTGTGATTCTGTGATACTGTGGATTTGATGGGTGGATCATCCAGTAGATAATGGGTAGATAATAGCAGGACAAGGGGGAATGGATTAAAGCTAAAGGAGGGAAGGTTTAAATTAGATATTAGGAGGAAGTTTTTTACAGAGAGAGTGGTGAGGTGTTGGAACGGGCTGCCCAGAGAGGTGGCGGATGCCCCGTCCCTGGAGGTGTACAAGAAGAGGTTGGATGGGGCCCTGGGTAACCTTGTGTAGCTCCACACCTGAGGTTGGTGGCCCTGCCTGTGGCAGGGGGGTTGGAACTCTATGATCCTTGGGGTGCCTTCCAACCCAGACAATTCTATGATTCTATGATTCTATGAACTGATTTCATAAACATAGGAATTTTCATAATTTTTTTTTCTTCACTCAGTTTTCAGATCTTATGTTGATAATTTCAGCATGGAGTGGTTATGAAACAGAAGTCAGTGATAGAATTTTCTGCAATTTCAATTGGACTAATATACAGATCATAATGTGTAAGTTTGGAACCTGGTATTTCCATTATTTGTATAATTGCTGTATCTGTTTCTTCAGTGGAGTACAGAAAATCTAGGAAGGTGGTTATGGAAACTGATTCTATAAATTACATAATTACACATTACACAAATGTAATTACACATTGCATAATTATATTTTTAATACTAAGAAGACAGTAGAAATATTTAGAAGAAACAGAGACCAATCTTGAACCAGTGTGTTTAGTTTGTTATCAACATTGTTCTCATCCTAGATCCCAAACACACTACGTTAGCTACTAGAAAGAAAATTAACTCTATCCTAACCAACCCCAGACCACCTGCTTATGGAAACTAGCATTCTCAGGCTCAAAACAAATTTTTTATGGGAGGTGCTCAGCAACCACTTTTGATACCAAATGCATGTGCAACAGTGAACACCAGCATCACTTCTAAGAGGCTGTATTTATCTCCATTTCCAAAACAGCAGTTTAACTTCCATGATTCTTGATACATTTTTTGTCTTTCCTTCTCCACATCTGAGCTGTGTGAAAAATGGTAAAGCATCTTCATGGGTCACAGAGGGGAGGAAGCCTGCATTTCAAAGATTTTGGGCTACATAAAACACCAAATGGTGACTGCCTATTCTCTATGCATATGCATGCCTTAGAAAATCCAGCTTCTCTCTAGTCAAAAAACTGTGCTACTGAAATACACACCAGCCAAAGTAATTTCTTGCAGTATTTTAAATGTCTAGTTTACCGAGTGTCTAAAATTGTATCAGCTTCAGGTTTTTTCTTAACTTTTACTCAGTTTCAAGCTGCATTTCAGTATTCCCTATTTATATACTGTATGATCAAATAAATAAATAAATAGATTGCTACATTCCTTTTTGAGAAAGGCGTTGCTACCTGGATGAAAGCATTTGTGAGGAGAGGGAAAAGACAGGCAGTAGATGTGAGAGGAATCTGCAACACCTGGTTCTCAACATTCCTTTCCCACTGTCCATTTTCCTGCTTGGAGCAGGATCAATATCTTCATTTATTTCAAGAAAAATGCATCAGGGTTACTGGAAAAACAGTGTTGTGGATGATCAAATAACTGCAAAGTAAAATTCTCTTAAAAATAATTTCCACTGAGCTGGGATTAAAACAGTCACAGTAACAGGAATTGTTTTGATCAAAGAGATCAAAAGTTTGAGATTGTATTAAGAGAGCATGAAATGGACACTGATAGCTTCCTTATTCCCTCCCTCCAACATGTAGAACTGACTGATAAAAAACAGGACGTGTCTACCTTGGAATAGATGGTGGTAGAACGTGTAGGTTATTCAACATGTAGGTCAACAATGTGTAGGTTATTAATTTATGGGTTCCAAGGAGTAAAGCTCAGAGAATTCACTAGGCACTGCCTGTAAATCATTTTGTATTCTAACCGGGAAAGCTCTGTCTGCTGTCTTTGTCAAGCACCTTGGATCCAAAGGTAGTTAGACCCTAAAATTAGAGAGGAAAAATATTCTGGGGAGTGAATTGCTTACCTAGGTGGAAAGGGTGAGAAATATTTGATGCCATGACATGATTTGTTTGTTTATTTTCTGGATTTATTACTTAAAAAGAACTTCTGCAGGTTCTCTGGAGAGACTGCAGGGAAAAGTGTGGAGAGCTGACAGATAATTGCGTGGATGAGCAGGGAGCTAATGAATATACTCAAAGGGAAGCAGAAGGTCTATGAACTGTGGAAAAAGGGTCTGAGCACCTGGGAAGAATGCAGGAATGTTGTCAGGGTCTGTAGGGACGCAACTTGGAAGGCTAAAGCCCACTTGGAAGTGCAGTTGGCAAGGGACATAAAGGATAATTAAAAGGGTTTTTTTAGATATGTGAATAGTAAGAGGATGACCAGGGATAATGTAGGCCCCTTGCTGAACAAGGTGGGTGTCCTGGTAACGGGAGATGATGAGAAGGTGGAGATACTGAATGCCTTCTTCGCTTCGGTCTTCACTTCAAAGGCCCCCGGGACCCACAGACACTGGATGAAAGTAGCAATGTTTGGGAAATGAAGAGCTCCCCTTTGGTTGAGGTGGGGATGGTCCAGGAGCGTCTCAAAGGGAATAATGTACACAAATATATGGGCCCGGATGGGATGCATACACATGTGTTGAGGGAGCTAGCGAAGTGATTGCTGAGCCACTCTCTATCATTTTCGACAGGTCTTGGAGAACAGGAGAAGTGCCCGAGGACTGGAGGATAGCCAATGCCACTTCGGTCTTTAAAAAGGGCAAGAAGGACAATCCTAGCAGCTATAGGCCAGTTAGCCTCACTGAGGGTCATGAGGAGTAGTCAGCATGGACTCATCAAGAGGATATCGTGCTTGACCAATCTCATAGCCTTCTATGATCTCATCACCGGCTGGGTGGATGGAGGGAGGGAAGTGGATGTCATCTACCTTGACTTCAGCAAGGCTTTCGATACTGTCTCCCATAAAATCCTGATAACAAAGCTGAGAGCATGGGATAGATGAGTGGACAGTGAGGTGGGTTGAGAACTAGATGTCGGACTGAGCCCAGAGGATTGTGATCAGTGGAGCAGAGTCGGGCTGGAGGCCTGTGATTAGCGGTGTTCCCCAGGGCTCGGTGTTGGGTACAGTCCGGTTTAATATCTTCATAACGACCTGGATGAGGGAATATCATCCACCCTCAGCAAGTACAATGATGATACAAAGCTGGGAGGAGTGGCTGACATGCAGGAACACTGCGCTGCCATCCAGCGAGACCTGGACAGGCTGGAAAGCTGGGCAGGGAGAAACCAGATGAAATTCAACAAAAACAAGTGTAAAGTCTTGCACCTGAGGAGGAACAACTGTTCGTTTCAGTATAGGCTGGGGGATGTCCTGCTGGAGAAGAGCTCTGAGGAGAAGGACCTGGTTGACAACAGGTTGGCTATGAGCCAGCAGTGTGCCCTGGTGGCTAAGAGACACAATGGGATCCTGAAGTCCATCAGGAGGAGTGCGGCCAGCAGGTCTAAGGAGGTGATCCTCCCCCTCTACTCTGCCCTGGTCAGGCCCCACCTGGACTGTTGTGTCCAGTTCTGGGCTCCGTGGTGTAAAAAGGACAGGGATCTCCTTGAGAGAGTCCCAAGAAGGGCTACGAAGATGATTAAGGGCCTGGAACATCTCCCCGATGAGGAGAGGCTGAATAACCTGGGACTGTTCAGTCTAGAGAAAAAAAGATTAAGGGGAGACCTAATTGGTGTTTACAATTATCTTAAGCATGGGATGTAGGGGGAATTAGCCAGGCCCTTTTCAGTGGTCTGTGGAGACAGGACAAGGGGCAATGGCTGCAAATTGGAGCACAGGAAGTTCTGCACCAACATGCAGAGGAACTTTTTCACAGTGAGGGTGACAGAGCACTGGAATAATCTGCCCGGGGAGGTGGTGGAGTCTCCTTCTCTGGAGATATTCAAGACCCGTCTGGATGCCTATCTGTGCAATATGAGCTAGGGAGCCTGTTCTGGCAGGGGGGTTGGACCCTCTTGAGGTCCCTTCCAACCCCTACAATTCTGTTATTCTGTGATTCTGTGATTTTGTATGGAGCTGACAGAGGTGGTGCTGGAAGAGGAGGGCAGGCATGACTGCTACACAGGGCTGTCTGATGGGTGCAGAAGAGGGGCTAAGGTTGAAGTCTTGCACTTAAGTGTTTTTCTCAATCGAGTCTGGCACAAAGAGCAGTAAATGAGGCAGTTGGTGAGCTATAGAGATGAAGAGGGATTTAATAAGAGAGTTGGTAACAGAGGGAGAATTTATTTTCCAGCACAGAAATAGATTTATATTGAATAGATTTGGTTGATATAGAGAAAAACATCTACTCACATGCAAAGAATGCTGTAAAATCTAAATCCTCACACTACCTCTTCTGGTTAACATTGTATTAAACAGGAATAATTTGAAAAAATTACTTTGATGTTATACTTTGTTGCTTTTGTTTTAGGAACTAAAGAAAATCCACAATCAAAACCACTCTACCATGGCTTTGCATACTGGTCATCTTGCATGGATGTTGCTGTTACCTTTGAATCAGTAAATGAATCCTGTAAGGCAGTGAGTGTTATTTGATTCAGTGTTAGTCTCTGTGGACAATGAGTCAAATCATGTAAAGTAGGTTGCAGGAATGGAGAGCTTTTGCAAGTACTTCCTCACTTTAGGGTTGCTTTTAATTTCTTTGACAATCTAACCTTTGATGATCTAAGGACCCCTCACTGACCAGGTTCTTGATGTTCATATTGCATTGCCAGAGTTTCCCGAGTACTAGAACAACTTTACACAGGACAAAACTAAGAATTTTAGGAGGTCTATGTTTTGCATTCCTTCTGTGATGAAATATGCATAGATACACTGTCATTAAACTTCAAATGAACTGCTGTTTAAAACATTAAGCACAGAAACTAAGATGAAGTTTATACCACTTTGTAATTTACATTGACATTTAACCTAATTTACAGTGACTGCTACTTAGTCCAGGTGGATACTAAACTGCAGCTGTTCTTTAAACATTATTCTGTGTACCCTCCAGAGTCAGCTCTAATTTGTTTTACTTCCTCTCAAAGCACTAGGTCCTCAGTTTAAAAAAAAAAAAAAAAGTCACAGTTAACCAGGCAGTTAGCTCAGAAGTTACATGGAATTATTCATCTTTGATTTTCATTTACTATTAGATGTTGCTGCAATAGAATATGTTGTCATTATCTTAAATTAGCAGGTACACTTCACAGGATTATGTATTTCACATATTTCATGTAGTTTTGTGACATAGAAAAATTATTATATTTGTCTCTAATTACAAGTCTTCTACATTTTCACTCACAGACAAAATCTTTAAGGGTATTTCACATTTTTTCTGTGAAAGATACCTTGACTGTTACCTAAGATAATTTTTTATTTTTCTTCTTTCTTTCATTTTTCTACCAGACTGTTCAGGTCCATCCCATTATCTAAATACCAGAGAAAGGCACAGTAATATTTCGGTGCAAAACTCAGTGATCTTGCGGAAGAACTGTCTCTGATTTCAGTGGATGCTGGGGCAGTCTAGGAGAAATATAGTCCTTACAAATACATTCATAATTTCTGTTTGGTTGTCAAAAATTTTCTTATATCAAAAGTCTTCATTTTCCCTTTTAGTAATCTCTTGTTTTGACACTTTTCATTTCTTTAAAACCATCTATTCCAAGAGTACTAGCAGACAACATGGCTTAACATAAGGAATTAGTATATGATAGAAACTCTTCTCATCCAATAAGACTACTTAAATTGCACTTAAGATATGTATGTAAGAGATGAAAGGCTGAACATATGGTAAAGTTTTCACTCTGGTATTACCTTGCCCTGAAGAGTTCCTTTCGATAAATATTTTACCATACTGCAAATGGGAAAGAAGTGATGTCCTCTCCGAGCATATGATTGCAAACTATTAACCCAGGTAAGAACCCAAACCTTCACTTAGATTATACTTCATGAAAAGGACCAGATCCTGAAATGGCTTGAGAATTTTCTCCTTCAGTAAAAATTCCAACAGTATGAAATACTATAAGCAATTTCTCCCCTCTCTATTACATGCAGAGACACGTGCTGTGTGCATGTCTCTATAAATCTACACATAATAACATGCTAGGAGTATAGTAGTCACATTTACTGATACACAGACAAGCTGCACCCAGGACAAGCTCTTGGGGCAGCCTGACCTGAGTATTCAGCCATTCTCGCAGAAAAAACCAAACAATCCCGCCCCTACCCCCCAAAAAAAAATGTCCAACCAAAAACCAACACACTTATATTGAAATACAATTTGCTCTGCAGCAACATGTGAATGTAATGTTGGTATGGAGTCCTCACGCTGAGAAGAAAAAAAGAATTGTTGGTAAAGGAACAAACTGCCCCACTTTTTGAGGGAAACAGGGTCTCTGGAACACAGAGTCTGAGCCAGCACTGAAGTACCATGCCTGGTTTGCTCCTGTTTTACTATGGGATTTAAAAATCCAATGAAAGGGGTCGAACTTTCCACTCTTACCTGTGAGCATAACCATGAAATAGAAAACCTGAAGAATGCAAAGACAACCCATCAAGGATTCAGTTCAATACATGGGTGAAACAGCCTGAAGCACCAATGAGCATGGCAGCTTTTAATAGGAGTAAATTGAGCTGTATAGAGCAAATGAAATACAGAATTCATAATGATATGGCATAATGCCACAAATTAAACTATCTTCAGAGAGTCAATTTTCAGGCTGAAGCTTGCTTTCTTGAGCAATGAATTTCTGTTTCTGAAGCTCGGGTAGCTCACCTCATCCAAAACAGGGTGTAACAAACCACTTCATTGACTCAATCCTGCAAATAGGAATAAGAATTGATATAGCAGTACGAGTGAACTCATCACTTCATGGATAAGTATCTGAGAAAAGTGTCATCTCAACACCACTTACTGTCTGAACAGATAATTAAGAGAGAAGGGACTGGAAAGGAAATTAAATATTTAAGTGGATAGAACATTTAAAATCAACACATGTTCTACTTGTTTGTTTATTTATTTGAAAGTTTTCTACTGTCCATTACTGCTCTAGCTATATAAGAAGGTTGGGATGTATAGACTGTTTTGAAATAATACTGTTAAAAGGATTTTAGTGAAAGAGCTGGGGGCATTACATAAATCACCAAGCACATAAAAAAGGAGAAATGGGTAAACAATTTCCACAAAATATTTCTTTCCAGAGCGAAAGGATTTTTCCCACTTCTATATAAGCACAACTGAAATATGCTTGGATTTATATTCAAAGATCATTGAATTTTTGTCTATAAAGAAAAAGCCCAAGTTTGACACTTGTTTACCAATGATAGCTGTTACAGTGCAAACACTGCTGAAAAGGTATTTTTTTCTTCCAGTCTCCTTTAAAATTAGCCATAATAATCTGCTTACATAATTATTGAGCAATACTACAGGAGAAACTGAAAGCAGGAGAACAGTGCATAGTCATAATGCTAATAGGCTGAGCTTGTGGTGTCACTGCTGTAAGGAGAGGGATCAGGCATTAGTCTGGATCTAAGTGGTGCAAGCCTATTACAAAAGTCGTAGAAATTTGTGGGATGAGAAAATTGTCTTAAAGGGAATATTTAAGCAAAAACACCATTGAAAAGCTGGTATAAATTGAAAAAAAATCAAATGTGTTTAAGAGGAGCTTGATAAGAGCCTAGAGAGAGAGAATGCTAAATGGAATAAAGTGGGAAAATTGTCCACTTCTGGAGGTAACTAAGAGCTATAAATACCGGTTAGGTTTTAGATGACAGGCCAATAAATCTACGGAACACCATAAACCAGATATTTTCACACTGTTAAACAATAGATCAACAGTCAGAAGTGCTTTTGGACAGTTAAACAGCCAAGTGGGTGCATGGTGCATAGTGCACTTTATGCAAAGGATTGTAAGTAATCTAAAATCTATCAAACAAAAACTCCTTGGGATGTTTGGTAGGATGATAGCCATTCATCCCCATAGCCCAATGTGTAACCAGCAGGGATGACAGTAGCCATGACAGTGGGTCAACCTGCATTGAGGCACAGTTTCGTAAACCTAGTCCAGGTTTCCTGCTGGACATATACAGCCTGATTGGATGTTTATTGTTACAGTACACCCTTCATTGTAGCTACTTCATTAAACTATGTCTATTCTGTCTTAGATTGGTGCGGGCTGGAGGCCAGGTGCCCCCTAAAGCCACAGCATCAACTAGGGGAACAAAAAAACCCACAACCCCAAACCCCCAACCAACCAAAAAAAAAAAAGAATTTATTACCAAATCAAACCAAAGTAGGATAACAAGAAACAAAATCAAATTTTAAAACTCTCTTCCCCCACCCCTCCTTTCTTCCTGGGCTCAGTTGCACTCCCTACATCTCTCCCTCCTCCCCACCAAAAGCACAGAGCGACAGAGAGTAGCTTGAGTCAGTTAAGTGCACGCTGTCTCTGATGATCCTTCTTCCTCACAGGGAGGACTCCTCACACTCTTCCCTTGCTCCAGAATGGGGTCCCTCTCACAGGGGGCAGTCCTTCATGGGTGCTCCAATGGGTTCCTCCCATGGGCTGCAGTCCTTTATGAACTGCTCAAATATGGATCCCTTCCATGGGGTGCAGACTTTCAGGAATGGACTGCTCCAGTATGGGTGCCCCACAGGGTCACAAGTCATAGAATCATAGAATATACTGAGTCAAAAGGGACCCCTAAGGATCACCAAGTCCAATTCTTTGCTCCACATAGGGCCAGACAAGTCAGAGCATCCTCCAGACAACGTGCTCCAGCGTGGGTCCCTCCTTCCACAGGCTGCAGGTCCTGGCAAGACCCATGGTCCCTGCATGGCTTCCAATGGCTGCATTTGGATATCTACGCACCATCACTCTACATTGGCTGCAGGGGCATGGCCTGGCTCACCATGGTCTTCTCCACAGCCTGCAGGGGAATCTCTGCTCCAGTGCCTGGAGGATCTCCTCCCCCTCCTTCTGCACTGACCTTGATGCCTACAAAGTTTCTCACATCTTCTCACTGCTCTATCTGGCTGTCAAAGGCAATAATTGTTTCTCCTTCATACAGATGTTAGCCCAGAGGCGCTACCACTGTTAGTGATTGGCTTGGCCTTGGCCAGCAGTGATTCTGTTTTGGAGACACTTGGTACTGGCTTTATTGGGCCTACAAGAAGCTTCTAGCAGCTCCTCACAGAAATCTCTGCTATAGACCCTTTGCTATCAATATTTTGCTGTGCAAACCCAAAACACCCATGGAAGGTGTCACTACATACTATTAACTACAATTACCTAAAAGGAGGTTGTAGAGAGGTGAGTGTTGGTCTCTTCACCCACGTGACAGGTGTTAGGATGAGGGGAATGGCCTCAAGCTGTGCCAGATATGGATCAGATTAGACATTAGGAAAAAATTCTTCACCAAAAGGGTTATTAGGCATTGGAACAGGCTGCCCACGTGAGTGGTTGAGTCACCAACCCACACAAAGAACAGTTATAGTTGGACTTGATCTCAAAGGTCTGTTCCAACCTAGCGATTCTGTGATTCCCACATGCTGCTATCTCACATCCTATTACATTGTGGACATTGCCTAATAGGTAAAGATAAACAATTCAGAAGTCAGGTAATTAATCAATAAACTAAGCAGTATGACAAATAGCTATGGAAATATTTTAAGTTGTGAGGAATGTGGTGGGAGACACAGCAATAACGCCATGTCAAAAGAGCTTTTAGGCCTAGTGACAAAGACAGAGAACAGGAGAAAAGTAACAGGACAGATGGCTGGGCAAGAGTTTCTCCTAGGAGTGGAGTCTTCATGGAAACTGTGTTTGTGAATATACCAGAATTTGTGTTATACTCAGAATCATAGGATAATTTATGTGAAATAGCTCCAAATAATTATTGGCATTTTTTCCTTTTTTTTTTTAATTAAGAATTGAATTTTAAAGCCAACTAATATCTTTAGTAAGAGTTGAAGTAAGATCTTGTTAAGAATTAATATGTAAAGCTACATCAGTCTTCATTAGTCTGAGGGGAATGATGAGAAGGACCTGCACAGCCTTTGCAGCAAAAAAGATTGTACAGTTAATTGGGATATATTGCACAAGATCCAAATCCACACCAATTTTTTTATTGTACCAAAAGTATGTTATGGCAGCCTGAGAGCAACAACTTTTAAATAGCACATGAAGCAATGTTTCATTATTTTCTAAGTACTTTTAAACTAGAAAGAGCTAAGATGAAGCAGAGGTCTTTGCATACATTAAAAATGGTAGCCTGAATGAAAGAACAACTTTCACACTGAAGATCTTAACTTGTGCAGATACCTTAGAAATCGAAACTATGGCAAAAGAATTCATATATTCAGTTTCAGTTTCACTTGGATATGAATATGAAAATGAAAAAATGTTCCTTTGTATTTTTATTCTATATGCATTTACATTAGGGGTGTGAAGAAAAAGCTTACTTTCAGTTTCTCCAGACAAATTGTCTTCTGGATTACATGCAGACTACATGTGTAGACTGGCACAGCAATTTGTTTGTAATTGGTAATGAATATTATTTTTTAAGGGAAATAGAATTTGTGAATGAATTGTTTATTGACTGATATAGTAGAGCTATAAATAATATTCCACAGTTTCCAGATCAGGTTTATGAAGTCCTGTGAGTTCTCTTAAAGACAAATACATCCTGTGAGAAAATTAAATAGTGGACTACTTATGATACCTTTCTGTGGCATAACTCCCTTTTCCTTTTCCTTTTCCTTTTCCTTTTCCTTTTCCTTTTCCTTTTCCTTTTCCTTTTCCTTTTCCTTTTCCTTTTCCTTTTCCTTTTCCTTTTCCTTTTCCTTTTCCTTTTCCTTTTCCTTTTCCTTTTCCTTTTCCTTTTCCTTTTCCTTTTCCTCTCCCTCTCCCTCTCCCTCTCCCTCTCCCTTTCCCTCTCCCTTTCCCTGTCCCTTTTCCTTCCCCTTTTCCTTCCCCTTTTCCTTTTCCTTTTCTCCTTTCCCTTTCCCTTTCTGCTTCCTTCTCCTTCTTCCTTCTTCTTTCTTTTCTGACCTTAAAATGAGAATTTTAAAACCTAAGTTACATGACAAAAAAATGTGTTGCTTTGACTTCTGCAATGGAAAGAGATGTAAAGCAGGAAAATAAAATTTTTAAAAGAGTGGAATAATAAAAATAAAAATATAATAACTTCATTGTTTTAATTTCTTTCAATTTCCCAAATTTTATCCAAATTTGCAAACAGTTATGCACCATAGAAATGACTCTTTCTATTAAGTATTTTTCCTGAATATTTGCAAAGTTACACTACTTGACTCTTGAATGTATATAAAAGCTTACAACACTTGGGGAAATTGGTAGAGTTACACAATTTGTGTAAGTAAAGAGTCACTGAAGAATTTATAACACCCCTTGTCTCTATTGGTTTTAGGCTCTTAGGAATGCGTTTCAAAGGTAATGAGTGAATTTAACTCCCTTTGACTTCAAAAACAAGCAGCAGGTTATTTGAGTTAGGAACACTAGATTTAGTACAGGCTCATTTAAATCTCAATTGGAGATACTCACTTTTGTCAGCCAGATTTTAGATATCTTGGTCTTCGTTTCTAGCAGAGCAGCAAATTTTAACAATGTAGTACATTCTGATGACTACGTGGAAGGTGAAGTAAAGCTAGGAAAAGCTCAATCTATATTGAATACACATTTCAAGTTCACCTTAAGGTCATAGAGAAATAAGATGAAAAAACACACAGCACTGACACATAATGCTGCCTTTACCCTTTCTGTTTATATTCTGATGGTTTGGGGATAAAGCCTGGCAGATAATGTCAGGATGAATGATTTTTTGGATTTTGATTTCAAGACAGTGCCCTTGCAAGAGTTCACATAAGTAAATTAAAGGAAGAAGATGCATGAAGATGTTAAAGTGTTCTGTGTATGCTCTTTGTAATTGCAGTTTAAAGGGTTGGTTATGACTTTCCTCAGTCAAAACCTTGATACATGTATAAAGCTTACATTTTAATTCCATTGCAAGGATTTTAAGTTTACTGCAAAGCTATTTATCATCTAGTCTGAGTCTTTCAAGATTAATTTTAAAGTATTTAAAGTGTTGGACTTGCTTTTTCTCAAATGAACCAATCATTTACTATACTATGTCTCGGTCTTGAAAATATAATGGTATTTGAAGTTCACATATATGGATATGATGTACTGACTCACTATGATAATATTTCAACAAATTTATACATTGTCAAGAACTGTGAAAATATCTTTATATCCAAATATTCTACTGACATATGGCATCCTTTTAAATCACACGTACTCTTTAGTTTATTTTTCATTAAGATGAAACAGCCTTTTTTCTTTCCCTTTGAAAATTTTATTATTCTCATATGTGCTTGGAAATATGATTGAGAAAATATCGTTTCCAGACATATTCTAGGTTGTCTCCCTCTCATCCAGCTTTAAATGTCTGCAGTTTATATGTGTACATACTAGCTAGTAACCTAATGCTCTCTTCAAGGTCAATAGAGAGCAATATCCAATGATTCATCTGACCTATTTTAATCATCTATTTTAGGATGAGATGACTCATGCTTTGAAAGTGCCAATTTTACTTCACTCACTGTGAAAAAGTCTTGACAACTAGCTGACATGAAAATATCTGTATTGCTGATGTCTATATTTGTGATATCATAAATGCCATTCTATGTGTCTATCTTCGGAGCTCTTTGATTTCCCCATCCTCTATTTATGAAAATTCTAGTCATCCAATCAGTGAGTCAAACCAGAATTGTATAGTACTGCTGAATATGCATATACCACAAGTATCAACTAGTTACTAGCACATTAAAGAATCTCTGTGAAAGAAATTCACACGATGGGTTGGATTCTGCAAGTCACATTGTTTCAGAGTGAAAGCAGCTTTAGAAACAATTCTTTTATCCCTTTATTAGTGGAAATTTCATTCAGGATATAATACTTTTGGTAAAGGATATGATGGTACTAATATATATAAAAGGTCACAAAAGTCATATGAATGCATGCAGTTACATTACTGTAAAACTATCTTCTATAAGTAAAAAACTTTTATGCCTACAACTTTCACTGTGTTTGGTAAGACTGACAGGGTTTGTGCCTTCTTAATCACACCTCAATGGTGAAAATGGTGTTTCCTATGTAGCCTGGTTTTTACTTAGTGTATGATAAGTTCTTTGACAATTCGTAAAGAAATGCAATGGTTCAACATTATGGCAGTTGGTTACACACAACAAAAGGTGTGACACTGCAGATGAATCGGCCTTCTTCAATATCCTCCTTCTTGTGTTTAATGAATGTGACCTTTAGTATTATGATATCACTTATGTTTTTTTACTTTACTAGAGAGATGAATTTCCACCAGGAATGTGAAAAACTAGCAGAAAGATTTCTAAACCTAACTTCTTACTCTGTGCAACAAAATCATATGTCAGTGCTTCAGGTACTATTTAAACAAAACTTTGTCTAATAAGGTATCCCAGCTGTTGCTGTATCTTGGTTTTGATTAGGCCAATTTATTTAAATTTTAAAAAAACCAAAGACAATTTAATGACTACAGATAACTCTTGGTCCCTGACTGTCAAAACTCAGTAACAGCTGAAAATTACTTTTGTATTTTTTAAAGCATAATCCCAATGTTTAACAGTGCTAATCTCTATTGAAACATGTATTAGCATACAAGCACAGTGTTTGTGAAAGCAGTCATTGTCTCAGGCTTCACTGCAAGTGTAACCAACCAACTAACTATAAATTGATGATAGCTGCCAATTTTGCAGGGAATTAGAAGTATGATATAGCACTATAACATACAGCAATTAATTTTAGAAACAAGCAAATTTCCTTCTGTACTTTATTGTTAATTTTACAGTTCTGGTAGGTTGATTACATGGCTGATTAAGAAAAGGTGTTTTTATTAATACCTTAGTATGAATATTAATTTGGTTTTTTACAGGAGCTATCAGTGTCCCAAACCAAGCCAGGCAGTGAACAATATGGTGATCGGTGTGACTGAAAATAGTCTGGTGTTTCAGCCTGTGCTTGGCTGGTGTAGATAGTGGGTTCTGTCTTCAAAACTGTAGCTTCCTACATTGTCCAGCTGAATTCACCATATGTGTCTGTATGAACTGCTGAGCAATTTATACTTTTTATTGTTATAATTTAAGAAGTTAAATGTTTTACTAGATTTCCTGTCTTTTGGGCAGAATGGTGAAGAAAGAACTATCAAGAGTAGTTTCATCTTGCTGTAGGATGGAGTTGGCTACAGTCTTTCACGTACTAGTCTGTTACTGGATTTTTAATCTAATTATTTCATTTTATTGCATGCAAACATCTTTTGAGTACTGTAGATACACAGTTATCTTCTTGTATTGCTTTCAGAAGCTAGATCTGTGAAACTGCCTATAATTCTTTACTTGTCTTTTAGAGATTTTTAATCCTGGCTCAATCCTGCAAGGAGCTGGGAAACTCAAATAATACTTGAAATATAATCAGTGGAGATCACTCACTGGGTTATGATATCATACAAAATCAAATCCTCAGTGAGCCATGGGCTTTCAATTTAAATCAGATAAGTTTATGAAACTTAATATACACTGCCTTATTTTGGTAGCTTTTTATGTATACTGGACATGCATAACAGTATCATATATAAAATATATTCTCTGCATAATTTATCAAATTTTTCAGCATGTAAATATTAAAGTCCATGTTCTGTGGTTCTTATTATTAATGGGTAGCAGTGAAATTGATTTCAACAGGTATAAGATACAAGAAATTTAAAGATGGAAAAGCTATACCTTTAAGTGCCTTGTAATTGTGAGTTAAAGAATTCTACAACTCAAAAGCACTGTTACTGAGGAAGAAATGCAAATATGTCTAAGAAGTTATTCAATATCTAATTTCTGATGTTTTTCACAGCTTAAATTGCATTCTAATTTTCTTATTAATTTTAGAGGGATTACTCATGGGGATACCTATTTGGTAGTCATTTTCAAGATGCATAACTTTTCCTTGAAGGAACAACATAGAATCTTTGGGTGAAAAAAACCAACAAAACCAAAACCAAACCAACCCGAGTACAGAGTTATAAATAACAGCATGTCAGAATGAAAATAAAATGAGATTTACAGTCATATGAAGATGTGCTTTATTTTTTAGAGACTATGATCTCTGAAACATTAACAAAGATAGGTGTCTGTAAAAAAGTCACTGACTTTTTACCTGTCAAAAGTTTTCAAGCTGAGGAACATGTTGCATATTTGTTTCTTGGAATTTACTAGGTTGCACTGGGAATGTCAAAGTTTTGATATCAAAAGAATTCGAATGTTGTAGCAGAAGCAGTGTTAGGTTTGAAAGGATAGCTTAGTTGTGCAAAGGAAACAGTAAAGTATAGCTGCTGCCTTTCAAGAAGAAAAAAGTTGGAGAATGAGAGTCTCTGTTAATTCGAGTAGCACACACTGTAAAATATATAGACACATAAACATTAATACACATATATTTATGACTGCTTATTTCGGATACTAACTTTATTGATGATCATCTGATTATTTAGTGAGGGGGAATTTCAATCATATCTCAAAGCAGAAAACGCAAACTATAAAGTTAGGTTCAAAAATTTGGAAGGAAAATTTGAGATTGTTGACAGTTGTGAGGGCGATATATAATGACCTAATCTAGATTGACATACTTTTACCTATCCATCTCCCATAGTTTCTCAAACTTTGTTATAAGATTAATTCTTAAAAGATCTTTATTTTAACCTTACTTGTTTGTCTTTTATTTGTGTTTTAAGACCAGAATCCATCTAGTCATATAATGATACCTACAATGACTATATTGGCTTAAACTGAAGCTGCGGGACTAAGAACACAAAATTGTATAAAACAGATAATAAAACTATTTGAGACAATGTCCTAAAAGAGGAGATTAATAATATCCCGATTGACTTTTACATAATTATATTAATGTTTTATTAGCACTGTTACAGCTAAATAAACAGGTTTGCATGTAAATGGGACTAAGGGTCTTTTAATTTGATACAGGCTATTCACAGAATCACAGAGTCACAGAATCACAGAGTTGTAGGGGTTGGAAGGGACCTTGAGAGATCATCGTGTCCAACCCCCCTGCCAGAACAGGTTCCCTAGCTCATACTGCACTGATAGGCATCCAGACGGGTCTTGAATATCTCCAGAGAAGGAGACTCCACCACCTCCCTAGGCAGCCTATTCCAGTGCTCTATCACCCTTACTGTGAAAAAGTTCCTCCGCATGTTGGTGCGGAACTTCCTGTGCTCCAATTTGCAGCCATTGCCCCTTGTCCGGTCTCCACTAACCACTGAAAAGGGCCTGGCTAATTCCCCCTGCATCCCATGCTCAAGATAATTGTAAACACCAATTAGGTCTCCCCTTAGTCTTCTTTTCTCTAGACTGAACAGTCCCAACTTATTCAGCCTCTCCTCATAGGGGAGATGTTCCAGGCCCTTAATCATCTTCGTAGCCCTTCTCGGGACTCTCTCAAGGAGATCCCTGTCCTTTTTACACCACGGAGCCCAGAACTGGACACAACAGTCCAGGTGGGGCCTGACCAGGGCAGAGTAGAGGGGGAGGATCACCTCCTTAGACCTGCTGGCCGCACTCCTCCTGATGGACCTCAGGATCCCATTGTGTCTCTTAGCCACCAGGGCACACTGCTGGCTCATAGCCAACCTGTTGTCAAGCAGGACCCCCAGGTCCTTCTCCTCAGAGCTCTTCTCCAGCAGGACATTCCCCAGCCTATACTGAAACGAACAGTTGTTCCTCCCCAGATGCAAGACTTTACACTTGCTTTTGTTGAATTTCATCTGGTTTCTAACTGCCCATATTTCCAGCCTGTCCAGGCCTCACTGGATGGCAGCCGCAGTGTTCCTGCATGTCAGCCACCCTTCCCAGCTTTGTATCATCGGCGTACCTGCTGAGGGTGGATACTATTCCCTCATCAAGGTCATCAGTGAAGATATTGAACAGGATTCAACCCAACACCGAGCCCTGGGGAACACCGCTAGTCACAGGCCTCCATTCAGATTCTGCTCCACTGATCACAACCCTCTAAGCACGATCCGACAGCCAGTTCTCAACCCACCTCACTGTCCACTCATCTATCCCATACTCTCTCAGATTTTCTATCAGGTTGTCACGGGAGACAGTATCAAAAGCCTTGCTGAAGTCAAGGTAGATGACATCCACTGCTCTCCCTCCATCCACCCAGCCGGTGATGAGATCATAGAAGGCTATGACATTGGTCAAGCACGATATCCCCTTGATGAGTCCATGCTGACTACTCCTCATGACCTTCTTCTCTTCCAGTGGCTTGGTGATGGCATCCAGAACAGTCTGTTCCATAACTTTTCCAGGGACAGAAGTGAAGCTGACTGGCCTATAGTTACTAGGATTGTCCTTCTTGCCCTTTTTAAAGACTGGAGTGATATTGGCTATCCTCCAATCCTCAGGCACTTCTCCTGTTCTCCAAGACCTGTCGAAAATGATAGAGAGTGGCTCTGCAATCACTTCCACCAGCTCCCTCAACACACGTGGATGCATCCCATCAGGGCCCATAGATTTGTGTACATTAATCCCTTTGAGATGCTTCTGGACCTCCCCTGCCTCAACTAGAGGGAAGTTCTTTGTTCCCCAAACACTCCAGTTGTCATCCAGGATCTGTGGGTCCTGAGGGGCCTCTCTCTTGTTTCTTTAACACAGTTCTTTTAAAAGTGTCTTCTTTTCTCCTTTCTCCTCTTGCGATTTAGTTCCTTCTCAAGCAGGCATGACCATTTCCACATTATTACTAGCTTCAGAATTTTAAAACCTTATTTATAAAGGGTTTGGTTTTTAGATGTGATGAGAAAGGCCATTGTCAACTGGATTGTTGATGCTCTGAAATGCTGACAAATCTATTCCTTACACTTTAGTAACAGACTGGAATCAAACACAGAAACAGCAGTAGAATAACTAGACATCTGTATATGTAGCTTTTTGCCTCTTGAACAGATTCGCATTCACCCATGAAAATTCCTGAAAACCCAGTTGGCTTTTATACAGATGAAGCAGATACAGAACTAGGTCCCTCGAGAAATGTTCATCACAAATTTTCTAGTACAATAATAGAATGCAACATCAACGGTTTTTGAAATATATATATTAGTTAATACCTACTAGATGTAACTATTTGAATATTTCTATTTTTCCATAAAACTGTAGGTATATTTCTTATTTCAATTAATTTTTAAAATCATAGAATTGTCTTAGAAAATGTCTAAGTTTAATAAAAACCTGCCACAATAGTTTAGCACAGCAGACTGTAGCTGATCGCTTTTCCGTATTCTTGCTTACTGCTATTGAAAAATGTATGAGAATTTTTATTCTCTAACACTATCTATCACTATTTCAGTACTACGTGCTTAGATACATACTGTACTACATTCATGAGATTATTTCTTTTGATCAACTTAGTTTGTTTCTTTCTTTTTTATTAAAAAAGCAATAAAAAAATTCTCCAATCTGCTTTCAAACAGGAATTTTAATCTTTATATGCTTCCTTGAGTAAAAAAAACACGTACATAATTATCTTGATAATCTACTGCATCAATTTTCTATTAATAAAGTAACCAAATCAGCACAATACTATGTAGCAAATGGTAGACTAGAAATATTACTACATTAACTGAATGTTAAAGAGAAAATATTTGTTAGAGGAGATTCCATTAGTAAGTGTAGTACAGAAAAAACTATGAAACCATATTGTTCAACCTAACTATAAAATTAAATGGGCTTTGTGTTTCTTAGCTTATAAAATAGTATTCCCAAATATAGTCTGACCTCTTTAATAGACTCACTGTTTTTACATTTTGGCAACTATTGTAAAGCATCTGGAGCAATAACAGAAATGTTGCTAGAATTTGCATTTTCATCTACTTGGAATAGGGTTGTCTGTTTAGGGTCCCGCTCTGCTTCTCTGGCTTCTTCATGGCATTTTAATGAATGAAGAGCAGAAAGGTAAAACCAGACAAAATAAAGTAGTTATTGCTCATTTCTGTTGCCTAAAGGCAGCAAGTCCTTTCTAAAAGACTTTGGGAAAGAGTCAGTCCTCTTAATTCTTACTCCATACAACTGGTAGTTTGACCCCTGTCTCTATGCCCTAGAACTCCATGCCAAAGCATCAGGGCACCTAGAGTACTCACAGGGTTTTTTCCTTCCTCATGAGAAATAGTCAACATCTGTTAGGACTTTGGTCTGAATTTTGGATAGATACTGTTACTAGGCTTGCAGGCTGATGCTTATCGGTCAACACAAAAATTAAGTGGTCATAAAGCTAGTGATCCCATCCTTTAAAACAGCAATGTATCTCTTCGATATTAATCTTGCCCAATGTTATTGATATTCCATGTTGCTGACATGCCTACTGACATGCTTCTTCAAGAGGACACAGAACAGTTTGATGACCTTTGCATTTCTCTGTGTATGATACTTCTTTTCTCTCTTGATATGTCTGCAGCTGATTAAACATAAAGACCTGTGAATGGAATCTTTTATGAATAGTATACATTATGTCAAGGATAAATGTCAACAGTTGCTTTATGTTGAGGGGAAAAAACCCCAAACAAATGAAAACCCAGAGGTAAATTTCCTGTTCCATGGAAGGGAGTCCTGTATAGGACCTCTACAAGGGGTATAGAATGTACAAGGACAGGCTGCTTCTATGGAGAGTGAAATAGGCTTGAATAGGCCACAATATTTTTATAATTATTTTCACACTACAGAAGAATGTCAGTGAACACAACCAGAAATAATATCTGAGAGGACATAGGGGTGAAGAGCACATGACAACCTTAAGCCCTGCAGAAAGATAATTGAAGCACTGGATATGTATTTTTTTTTAAATTCTGAAAAACTCCACTGAATAAAGAGTATGCTGCATTGAGAACAGTAAAATCTCTCCCTGGGAGTCTTCTTGTCTGTAAAGAAAACCCACAGAAAAAAAGGAAACTAAGTTTTCACTGTTGTTATAAATCTTTTGAAATACCAGATAATACAAGATACAGCTTTTTGGAGCTGTCCAGTCCCCTTTTTTCCTTTTGCTTTTATAAATGTCAAATCAGTGTAAAAATCTTCCTGAAGCACAGATTTTATCTTGTATTTATATTTTGTGAACTTTAAAATAAAAAACTGGATTCATGAATACTGGAAACTGCATGAATAGTTTGAAGAAATTTTTATTTTATTTCCTTGAGGTAGCAAGTAAGTTTAATTCTCTGTTATTCATGGTATCATAGTCTTGGAGGTGACCTGAAGTAATGGGAAGGTACATGACCATCTGCTAAAAATTGCTGTGAGTTAGATTTGGAAAAAGCCGTACAAATCTGCAAAACAGCAGAACAAGTAAATTGCAAACACAGAATTCCAGAAATGAGAAAAATCAAGAAAGAATGAAGGAGGTTATTGCACAGCAGAACATGCTGAGACCAGTAGAGAAAAGAATCAGAGCAGTGCACCACTGTGGTCAGAAACTAGGCAACTGCATAAAAAGAAATCAACATAACAGACAAAAGCCACCTGGCAGAGTTTTGCATAAATATGATTTTGTTGCATCCTTTGTTCTTGGCTTAGGGTGATGGCTTCCTTGTACTGATCACCTATGTGGCAAAGCATTCAGTATGCCCTGAAAAGTTAGGGCCATGTGAAAAATTTTTCTGGGCACAGGTGCCAAAGGGTCATCCTTCTAGCACACATTTGTAACAGCTCTTCTGTTCTTCTGGGAAAAACGTTAATCTGGATAAAAAGGATTCCCCACCCCCATACTGTTTAGGTTATTTATCCACTCAAACCTGTAAATTATCTTTACTACTCTTCCTTCTCAGAGAAAGTGGGAGCCCATGCAGACAGTATCTTTCTTGAGTTAGCAGCAAAACAAACCCAAAACATTCTTATTGGTCCACATTCCTTTCAAACATGTCACAACAGCAAAAAAACTACATTAGTTAAAGTTGTTACATATTCCTTACAGCAGTGTGTTGGCTGCTGGCTCCTCTATTGGAATAAGGGTCTCAGACTGTGACATCTCAAACAGGACTAAAGTAAATATTTAAGGTCTAGTTCTTGCAACTAGCCCTATGGGTTACTTACATCTGAATAAGTGGAATCGTAGAATCATAGAATGCATTAGGTTGGAAAGGACTTTTAAAGGTCATCTAGTCAACCCCCTCTGAAGTAAGCAAGGACATCTTCAGTAGATCAGGTTGCTGAGACTCCCACCAACCCTGACCTTGAACAGAAGTTGGTGATGCTAAATTTGCATCCATGTTCATAAGAATCAGAGAAACTGCAGATATGTTCTGCTCCACTCCCCTTAATAAGTTGATATATTTCAGCCTTACTCCATAATGGTGTTGCCTTTTTTCTTGTGCTTTTCCTCCAGCATAAGAAAAAAAGCAGGGGAAAAAAAAAGGGCGAGAGAGCAAGCTCACCAGGAGCAAAGCTGCAAATCTATGTCTCTCACTTTCCATACTCCGATGGTCTTGATGTGAAACTTCTGCAGGTCATGACCGTTTCAGTTCTGCACATCAACCAAAGATAAATACCAAACCTGCTTCTCCCAGTGTCATATGGTAGAGGTAAAAATGTCAGAAAGGCAGAGTAATGAAGAACATAGGCATAAGACTGTCTAAACACAAAATTAGCATAGCAAGGCTGGACTAGGGAGCAAATACAAATTAGAATGAAATTATGATCCCTTCCACTTTGGATGCAAGAAATCCAACAGTTAGATACTGTTAGCATTTATTTTAATTTCCAAAGGTTTGGAAATGGATTAAGTGTATCAAGTTTGCTCTTCAGCATCTTGACCAAAGGCAGCCTTGACTGCAGCAGAGTCATGGCATATTTAACACAGTTTATCATCTCTGTTTCCACAGATTTCTCTGTTCACACTCTGAGTACTGAAACAACTAGTATTACACAGTTAATGCAAAGTCTTGTCACAGAACTGATGCAGGTATAATCAGTTACAGAAGCGAACAGTGAATCCACGTGGCCCTGCTTTAGGTGACTGACCTAGATTTAAGCACCATCAGAACTGACAGAACCTAGTTGTGCCATTGAAAAGGAAAGCCTGTTGATTACATTTCTATTCTATGAGAATTCTATGCAGAAGACATTCAGCTATTTCATAAAAGTTTTGCAGTGTGGTACAGCACTGAGAAATGGAGCATTTGTTATCGGTGCCAGAACTATCCATTGCTTTTCTCTAGGAAGAACTCCACTAGGTTGACAAAACCTCTTTATGCAGTTTAATTCAAGGTTTATTCTGACTATCCTAGGCACTTAAAATGCTTTGCTAATTGCTATAGAACAAAAATACCTATTTACAAATTACATTCTTGAAGGAAGTAAGGAGGAAATTTTAACTATGATGGGATTTTATTCCTGCCAAGTGCCTGGCTGAGATCTTTAAAAACATTCAAGCATGTGTGTGTATGTAAATATAATAGCAGTTCTAGACTTTGGAGACTTAAGCTCAAAAATATATAGTATGAGTTAATACTATTCAGGTAGAATTAGTATCACCTAAATTTAGCTATGTGAAAATTGTGTATCAGTATGGTTAGTCTTAAGGTTCTTTCTATAATCAACTGTAATTGACTGGCAAGTCTAAAGGCTATTATTTTCGACCGTGTTAGATGCGTTAAGTTGGGAAATACTTATCTGACAGTTGACTCCAAAGGGGATATAGGTAATGAACTTAGACTCGATGCCAAACTCTTATAAAGCTAAGTGAATCTCATCCTTCATTTCCAAATAATAATAGATTCAATCATCACAGTAGCTCCATTTTCACAAACACCCACACTTCATTACAAGATGAAGGCATATTATTAACAGAATTATTCTGGATAAAACTTAGCTATGCACTTCATATAAATAAGAACAGTTTATTTTCCCATCATTTTTTAAAATGAAGACTTTAATTACCTAACTATTCCTCATTCTGACATGAGAATACTATGGATTACATCTCTTCCTGAAAAGCTCTTTGTTCCAGGTTTTCATTATGTCCTTCACGTTCATTCATTCTCTTATTAGTATATTTGTTTTGCTTTCCCCCTTAAGAGCAAGGATACATTTTTCCATGCCCCACTCTCTGTCCAGAAGTTGTGCTCTGTCTTCTGTATGAATATCAGTAGTGCTACTATTGAAGCTATTATTGTCAGTAAAACATCATCAAAAACACTTCGGATGAAATCCTAGTGTACTATGGAAGTAGTATGAAAAATTCCCAAAGTCTTCAATGGGACAATATGTAACTTGGTGTATTTAGAGATCCTTTAGAAACATTTAGCTTTCTACAACTCACTAAATTTATTTCTTTAGAACACCTAAGGCCTCAAGAAAATAGGTCATGTAGGGATGATATGAGTATATGATACAACTTTTTAGCTGAGGGGAGACCTTATCACTCCCTACAATTGCTGAGGGGAGAGCTTATCACCACCTACAATTAACTGAAAGGAAGTTGTAGAGAGGGACATTAGACTCTTCACCCAAGTGACAGGCGATAGGATGAGGGGGAATGGCCTCAAGGGGCACCAGGGCAGGTTCAGATTAGACACTAGGAAAGTAATTCTTCATGGAAAAGGTTATTTGGCATTGGAACAGGCTGCCCAGGTGGGTGGTTGAGTCACCAACACTGAATATATTTAAAAGACAGGTGCTTAGGGATATATATGGTTTAGTGGAGGACAGGTATGGTTGGACTTGATGATCTCAAAGGTCTTTTCCAACCTAGTGATTCTGGGATTCTTCTGTTTCCCATCAGCAAAGAATTCAACAGTTTGTCATGAGCAAAAAATAACACGGAGTTTAGATTACTTTAGCAGAGCTTCTTTCAAAATTCTTTGATAGATGCCACTTTCTTGGGGTAGCTGGACTTCAGGTAATCACTTCCCTTAAATTAATCAGAGCCTGGCTTATCTCATTGCTCACTCCATGATGTGCCTAATGACTTGGGGCAGCACAATGCTATCCTGAACAGCCAAAACTTCACACAATTTTTTGGGATTAAACAGGAAAAAATCATAGGTTACTTGGATCCTCTGGTAATGAGGATCTTGGAGGCATAAATTGCAAAATACAACTACTCAGGGTAGTATTTTCATTGTTTCTAAATAAGTGTAACTCCATAATGCATTTTTATTCACATAGTTCAGGTCTAATTCTAAACTTCTTTTCTTACATGTTGCATAATAGATTACGTTTAAAACACTTATTCTAGAGTAAAATGGGAATTATATGATGCACATACACACAAAGGATAAATAGTTCTTCAACTCTTATGACAAGGTCTTTCTTTCTTGATTCTTTTATCATTGCTCTTACTGTAAAATTTACTAAGTGTTGATTGTTCTTGATTTCAGATAAATCTCATGCTCAGAGATAGATAATGAGATTTCAATAAGAAGTTGATGGTTAACCTGTTTGCTTCTCTGTTTCCACCTTTAATAAATGAAGGCCATTCTCCACTCTGCAAGAGTTCACTTTTGCAAAGTTAAATTTCTAAATAACTGTAAAATATTCTGGGAACCTGCTGTAGAAGTTGCTATGACATGGAAACTGCAAAATGGTATTATAATGCTTACAAATACAAGGAACAGGGAATGGGGATAGAATCAGCAGTTTGGGTGACAGGTCATTTGCAAACGGAATGTGAGGAGAAGGAACTACCTGGGGAGTTATTTAATTCTTTGAAGATTTATACCTGCTGATGATGCCAGATGAATAGGTTTGTTCCATAGAAAATTATGAATTGTTTAACTTGAAGGTCTATAAAATTACTTTTAAAAATTATTTTCAGTCATTATTTCGGGTAAAGATATTATCTTATTAATGTATATGCTGCTGCAGCAAGGTGGAGATGAGCCAGTTTAGTACCATTGAATCATTATTGTGAAAAGTTACTGTGACACGCAGATTATTGCGGCATGATTAATAATGCTTGTCACAATAACATGCTTTGTTTATGTGTGAACCACAGGATCTGGAACTGTATTTCATGCCAGGACTGCTGATGAAGACACCAGTCCAAATCAATAAGTAACCCTGAAGAGTTTGCTTGTTGGTGGTTTAATCTGTCTTGGAAAGTTTACATTCTTGCATGTGTTGGTGGATTTACATGGTCTTTCTAATGCTTCTGAAACAACTTTCCAAATTAACTTAATGGTCTGATGATGAAATATTTGAATAGAGGTTTTTTCCTCTTGTCATGCAATACACTTTCTCCGGTTGTTGATAACATAAGATAGAATATACAAGCCTTATGTGGTGGTTTTTTTGCACATTTCAATGTTTAACATGAAACATGCTCTCCTATAGAATGAGAAGGAAAATATATCTTATTATTAATGTGAACTCTGAAAAAGTGCCTGCCTTATACCTGTATATCTCAATTTTCTATCAAACAACCTGATTTTCTCATATTAACTCTCTCATCTTATTAACTCTCACTGTGTTTCTGCATCTCACATGCAGCTGCCACTTCCAAGTATAAATGCTGCATGACAACCCCCATAAAGAGCATTTAAAATATGTAAAAGTGAAAGAAATACTTTCTCCTTTACTCGGCAGATTTCCTTCTTTCTGTCCTATCAGTGGCAAGTGTCTCTTTCCCTTCCTCTTAAACTTTTCTCCAGTTTGGTTGAAAAGGTATTCCTTTGGATGAAAAGGGACAGTATGAAATGAACAACGGAAAATAAGAAAGTGGAAAGGCACACCATCTTATTCTTATCCAGCAAAATAAAGAGAACATGAAGATTGGATTAAAAGATTAAATGATTGCATAGAGGAAAGTGAATTGTAATCTTCATTTTTAATTCTGGTCCAGGAAGGTGGAACATTTAATGATAATATAGTGAAATACTAAAGGGCAACACCAGAAGCTTCGGAGGCTGTTGAGACAAACACTTAAGCATAATAAAAAGTAGCTGATGTCTTTTTTGTCTTTTCTTTTTTTAATTCCTAGCTCCTAGAAAAGTGCCTGAAATCTATTAGAAAACATAAGTCCAAGAATCCTCTAGGGATGTAGCAAATTGCAATTAAAATATTTATACTGATAAGAACAGAGAGAAAATGTGAACACAAGGGTGTAAAATACCAGCAGGACAAGGGCTATAAAAATACAATATCAGGTCATCGAGATCCTAGCACACATCTACCTGCAGTTTCTCAGGACAACCAGCTCTGAAACAGAGATGGTGAGTAAATCCTGACGACTCACAGAGATGGGACAAGATCAAGAGATTAATCACTGTTAGCTGCTGATGCATCAATGAGACACATCCAAAATTGACACCCTCCTAAAAAGAACTCAGTATCTGTGGGGATAGATTTGAAAACTGGGGCTGTTTGTCTTCCATGTCATTACAAACACTCCTAAATTCCTAGATACAGGTATCAGTGCCTGACTACTTGTCAGACTGCTTATGTGCGTCTTGGTGTTTGTGTGTATGAAACTGTGAGTTTTAGGGACTGAAATCAGTTGACTATTAAAATAAATATTATTTCCTTCCTATAAGAAGTAAAAGCGTTGAGCTGTGTTTTTGCTACAGTGCTGCGGCATTATTTCCTGCGAGCCAATTTGGCAGTCATCATGTTTTGAGAATTTACTGAAAGATTTCTGCAGTTAGAAATTCAACATCCACTCATATAATGATGACTTGTGAGGTAAAATGCTCTATTTACAAAATACAGGGTCATTGCTATTGCTAAATTACAAAAGAAAAACAGCATTTCTAGGAGTGGTTAATCCCATTTTGACCAAATTCTGAAACAGTTCAGATGACCTCAACCACCAGAACCGAGAATCAAATATCTCATGGTATCTGTCAGCAACATTTTGCTTACAATCAAATTTAAATGTCTTAATACATTTAAGTGTTTTAAAAGTCTAAATGTTTATGGTTTATGTAGAACCATATCGCAGACTCCCCAAGATATCCACATTGAGCTACCATATATGACATGGGATTTATGGGAGGTCTCTGGTCTTGGGATCAGGACTGATACCTTAAGGTACCTGAAGTGCACTGAAGACCTCACTTCAGGCATGTGAATTAACCTGTACCAGGTGTTCAGTTCCTAACAGATAAATACCCAGAACCATTTGGAGGTAATGGTGTGTCTGAGATCCCCAGGCAGAGCAGACCAGCACAGTGCTGTGTTCACATGAGCCCTGCCCTGTCCTGGTATAGAAACTAGATGCCAGGGGAGGGTCCTCACGGCACAGTGACACTGTGGAGCCTGTTCCAGACACCTGAACCCTGCTTCATGCAGCCAGTGTGAGCTAATGGTCTGTGCATGGAAAAGCAGATTGCTGCATATCACAGCTGGGATTTAAAAAAGCATTTTTCTAAGGTCTTATCTGCCACTTTCATGTCAGTTATGGGGATGCAGACACCCAGGATGAGTACTGAAGGGCTGCCCAGTGAAGTGACCCAGGCTGGAGGAGAGCAGGTGGGTGAGTGAGTGCTGAGGTGAGAGTACAGGAAGGGCAGGGAGAGCAGGGAAAGGCTGCTGGGCCTGGGCAGGGAGGAAGGTCCGTGAAGGGGCTGGTTGTGGTGCTGGCTGATGGCGGCTGATCTTCCTTTGTCTTCCAGAACCAGAGGTTCACATAGGGACAAGATCAGACTATGGCACACTGCTGTCCTTGGCAACACAGCCAGAGAGTTTTTTTTTACTTCCTCCAAGAACATGGACACAAAGTTAAGGCATCAGGAGCCTGGCAGAGTCCTGGGCAGGGCTTGTCCATTTTGAGCCATGGTGGCTGTACCTTTGTTTGTTATCCTGCCTTTTGCAGCCACAGGACCAGGCAAGAACAGGACCAGACCATGGCACACTCCCGACTTTGCTACCTTCTACAGGTCACTTACACAAAGTTAAGGCATTAAGAGTCTGGCAGAGCCCTGGGTAGGGGTTGCACATGGTGAGCCAGAGTGGTCACCCCATAGATTTTTATCCTGCCTTATGTAGCCACAGGACCAGGCAGGGACAGGAGCAGACCTTGGTGCATTCCTGTCCTCACTCGTGCAGCCAAGTATTCTCTATCTTCTCCAAGGAGGCTCGCACAAAGTTAAGGCATGAAGAGTCTGGCAGAGCCCTGGTCAGGGGTTGTCTATGGTGAGCCATGGTGGCTATTCCCTTTCGTTTGTTATGATGCCTTTTGCAGTTTCAGGACCAGATAAGTACAAGAGCAGACCATGGCACATTCCCATCCTGCTGCATACATGCCACCAGAGATTTCTGCAGCATTCCACAAAGCCATTGATCTCAGGATGAGGAAGCACACAAAGCTCCAGGCTGTAACATGCTATGGTCCCACAGGCAGCCAGAGGCTCCCCACAGCCCTGGACAAGGATCTGTCTGAAACGGACTTTGATGTAAACTTCTGCCTGAACCATTGGCTGGGTCTTCCAGTTTGTGTGGGCTTTTGAGGAAAACTTCTTGGGCCTTTTCCTTATTGTCCTTATTACATGGAATTTCTAGATTGTTACAGATAAGTGTTTAAGTAAAAATATATCTTACTTTCTATAGAAGGTGTACCTGTATTTCCTTATGGGACAGGAGTGGGGAGCCAATCATGGGCTGCTCCAGGATCATGTGGCTATGATGCTTTCAAAACATGGAAAACATCCAATCACAGAGCAGTATGGTAACAGGTGGGATGTGAACCAAGATCCATGTCCTTGGGTCTGCAGGACTATGCAGAAGTTAGAAGTTAGCCTGTGGAACAAGGGCTCCATGCAGACTTACCATGAGGTCATTTGCTGTCAAATGCACAGCTATGAGGGACATCATGTGCTCTCTCTCTGTAATCTTCCACCTGGGACCATCAAAGGAAAACATTTTAATGCCTTACCTGTCTTCTTGAAAACATCCATTATCCATTGAACTCCCTATAGATTCACATCAAGATGCACACTTCTACCATTTAGAATTTCTTCACTGGGGTATTACTGTAGAGCACATCAAATCCAGGACAGAGTTTACTAAAGATTTTTTCCAATAATTAATTATAAATATTTTTAGAAGACCCTCACAATTTCAGAAAACCATAAACCTAAATCAATGACAATAAGACAATACTGGTTTCTTAATAATATGTTGATAGATTCTCTGAATCATGGTAGAATCTCAGTTTTAACAAAATATATAACCCATTTTTTTATTATTCAGATGTCTGTTAAGTCGTGAGAGCTGGTGCAGCACCCTTCTAATTCTTGTTTAGTGAAATTTTATTTGTTGTCTCCCATGACCTTTTCAAATTATTTGATTCAGTGACATTACCAATCAGATAATGTAACTAATGTACAGAATTATAATATGGTCTAGATGACACTTACAGCCCTAAACTCCTTGTCAATTTAATATCTATTGTGCTGTTTTCAGTCACTTTGCTTTTTGAGGCAGACATCTCCCAGAAATGTCAATGCACAGAAAGGAAGTGCATAAAAGTCATGTTTGGCAAAACCAAGCATGACATCCTCACGTTACTCAGAACATGCTAAGAAAAGATACTGCTTTAGCATAGGATGGTTATTAGAAAATGATCTGTTATGATAAATGTTAGACATGTTGCAACATACATCATTTGGAGGTGTTGAAGTAAGTCTCGGACAGGCTCAGTGTAGAGATCAGTGCATCAGACCGCAACTCACTAAATGGAAAGCTGCCTTGAGCCTGTTCATCACCCAGGTGTAAGAGTAGTGCCAAGGCGGAGTTTTGAATTATCTTTGAAACCTTAAAGTTCGAATCTTGTCCAAATCCTGTACAGTTCAGGGTTAGGGTACCTCTCATGAGTGAAGACTGACTGAGCATGAAGTACCAAAATGATCCAAATCATATTTTGATTCAATGACTTTTTAAAAAACATGTAATCGAGTCACTTAATCACATTAGGAATGCTTGATTGCTCAGTTTCTATTTTGGTATGGTTTGCAAAGCTGATGTCTTGTATTTCCTGCACTGGGACTGATATTATTTATTATCTTCATCAATGACATTGATGGTGAGGTTAAGTGCACCCTAAGCAAGTTTGCAGATGACACCAAGCTGAGTGGTGCAGTTGACATGCCAGAAAGACAGGATGTCATCCAGAGGTACCTGGACAAGCTGGAGAAGTGGGCCCATGTGAACATCTTGAGGTTCAACAAGGTCAAGTGCAAAGTTCTGTGCCTGGGTTGGGGCAAACCTCATAATCAATACAGGCTGGGAGGTGATTTGATAGAGAGCAGCCCTGCAGAGAAGGACTTGGGTGTGCTGGTGGATGAGAAGCTCGACATGAGCAGACAATGCATGCTCACAGCCTAGAAGGCCAATCGTGTCCTGGGCTGCATGAAAAGGAGAGTGACCAGCAGGTCAAGGGAGGTGATTCTGCCCCTCTACTCCACTCTTGTTAGACCCCACCTGGAGTACTGTGTCCAGTTCTGGAGTCCCCAACATAAGAAGGACATGGAACCGTTGGAACAGGTCCAGAGGAGGACCATGAAGATTATTAGAGGTCTGGAGCATCTCTCCTATGAAGACAGGCTGAGAAAGTTGGGCTTGTTCAGCCTGGAGAAGAGAAGGCTTCAGGGAGATCTTATACTGGCCTTCCAGTACCTGAAAGGGCCTACAAGAAATCTGAGGAGGGACTGTTTAGAAGGGCATGTAGTGATAGGGTGAGAGGGAATGGTTTTAAATTGGAAAGGGATAGATTTAGATTGGCTTTTAGAAGTAAATTATTTACTACGAAGGTTGTGAGGCACTGCAACAGGTTGCCCAGAGAAGCTGTGACTGTCCTCTGGAAGTGTTCAAGGTCAGGTTGGATGGGGCCTTGAGCACCCTTGTCCCTGCCCATAGCAGGGGGGTTGGAACTTGATGATCTTTAAGGTCTTTTTCTTCTCTAACCATTCTATGATTCCTGTGGTACCAAACTGATGCCCTCAGTCCTGTAGTAGACCTCAGAAACTGCAAGAATAGAAAAATGTAGTCATTGTTTGGGAAAACGCACTCCATCTCCACAAACCAGCACCATTTAAGTCCTGGTTTTGTGACTGTCATTTTGGAACTAGCAGATCATTTAAAATTCCACGTGAAGTTTTACTAAACACAATAGGACTGGTATTATATTAGTGTGTTGTGTTTTGTTTGGGTTTTTTAAATCTTAGGACGGCTGCAGTATTAAAACAAGGAGAATTCTCATCTTCTTCAGGAATTGTGTTGTGAGTGATTTTAGTTTGCATGATCATGAAAAATGTATCAGTCACAATATTATATTATCCTCACTTGACCTTTCAGCCCTGAGATATTCAGTAAGTCTTCTTCAGAATGTGCTGGATCCACTTAGATACAAATAGTTACCTTTCTCTTTATGTGTATGAAAAATGTCACTTTGTACAGTAGTCTCTTTGGTAATGACCCTGTGAGTCACTGTAATTTTACAAAACATACAGAAATTCTGTTTCCTCTGATAAAGGTAGAAAGTAATCAGAGAAATTCTATCACATGGAAGAGACATTTGTCTTCTTGATTCTGTTAAGAGTCTTCTGTGTGCATTATTGCTTCAAAAGTGGACATAGAAGAAAAAATTCCTTTGAGAACAGTCTCTTAGAAATCACCTGTTGTTCTCTGGGAGGAAACGTAGTCTTCTCCATACAAACAAAATGCTATGTGTCCTAAACTCCAAGTGAAACAACCCTCAGAATTCACAGAAGAGTCAAGCAACACATCTAGAATTCTGTACCTTATTGCTGGCTGTGTTACCATGTTTAGTCTCTTTTTATATGTGCATCCTTTAGAATGTGAGTAGTGAGATTTCTAAGGTAAGAATCTAAGCTGCCTTAACTGACTGTGCAGTATTCTTTACCCTTCATGATTTCTCATGCGTGACACATCTGCTTGTGCAACCCCTTTCAGACTAAGGTTGAGACATTTTCTCTGGAAGAAGCTCTGTTGCTCACTGCTTTTGCTCTACCCTGGGGATGCCTGGTTGTGAACTGAACTTCTACATACAGCTGTAATGCAAATCACCCTGGCTCGTATCTGATTTGCTGACAGTTTTATCAGTACTAAAAGTGTATAAACAATGCAAAGCGAACAGAATTAAAGTATTATAATTTGCCATTATTATTGGCTGTGATGCTGATAATGCTGAAATCCATAGGACTTTTTTGAACTCATTATATTTAATGTTTTTTTAATGACAACTCACTTTTCTTTATGTATATACATGCCATTATCTATTATGATTGATGCCAATAGTCAGTTTGCCATCCTATTCTAGTGAGCGAGGAAACATGGATCCAGAGAAAACTCTTCTCTGCGGTAGGACAGAGGGTAGCTTCAGTACCCACAATTTCTAAAGCTATTTACTATGTGTTTCATTTGTATAATCTTGTGGCAACTCTGACTGAAATGTTTATTTACCTCAGGAGAGTTTCCATAACAGTGAGTTAATGTGATTTGGATGATGGAAAGCACTAAATGATTCATAGAATTATTACTACTAGTAAATCACTTAGAGGTTTCTTGACAGAAGGGATGGTTGCCTTTATTTCAAACAGCTTTTTATAACTTTTTAGTTTATGAGCACACAGACTAACAGCAAATTAGTGATTAAACCCACTTGCATAGATTTTGAGTAGGTTATTTTCTTTTCAGCTGCTTAATATTTTAGATGTTTCTACAAAGATAATTTTTGATCTAAGAACTCTCTAGTAAAGGAGCCTAAAAACCCTAAGGTGTTAACGAAATGGTACAAATCCATTGTGTCAAATTTGCTTCATTATCCTATATGACACTTAACTAACTTCCTTCTATAATGCAATTCATCTTAAAATTTGCAAGATTCAGAAAGCAGATGATAGTCCAAATTCACATCTCCTGATGAAAAGGAGGGAGATGGATTTATGGAAAATGGAAATGAAAAAAAACCAAACTACTGGGAAGCAGACTTTCAGCACGTCATTGTTATTTTCACCCATGGCTAGAAGGATATCTCCCTGCAAAACAATGAAGTTGAAATCTTGTCTGAGTTGAGGGCATCTGCACTTTCCGTGAAGTCCTAAATATTCTGTGAAAACAGCAATTTGACTTCTTACATGATGCTGATGGTTGCTACTAATTGGCAAAACTACACCAACCATCAATCTGTAAGCTGAACAGTGGTAGGATTGTGTGTTTATTTATCAAAGGTGAGCAAAGAGTCCAAACCAGTATTTTTGTATTACACATAAAATGTGACATCAAATAATTTTGTGCATTTAAAGGTCTTTAGATCCGTTCATGCTCAGTAAATCTCAGCTGCGGTTTATCTTTCCAGATAACTTTTTGTTTTAAAGAACACCTTTTATTTTAAAGAACCTATAGAACTTTTTTTGCGCCACTTGCTCTACAACAGACAGTAAAATACAACCTTATCCACTGCTTTGTAGATCTACAGCTGATAAACACATGGATAGTCTTTGTTGGTGCTCTCCCCTTTTTCAGTGCTGGGTTACGGGATATTCTCCTCTAGATGCTGCTCAATTATTTCCAGTGTTTATTTCTATTTATCTGTATTCCATTAATGCTGTTACAGACATTCCCTTTAATAACATCAGCTTTGAAAAAAGGTCTCAATCTCTCTGGGGCAGATGCCAGATCTTATTTTCGCTACAAAACATTTGCCTTTTCTTGAGAGCTGTATATTTAGAATTACTTCAAAAGGACAGAATTCATGCAGAATATGACAGAATCAGACTATATACATATGGATTTTAAACAAATGCTGTGTAGGTTATATACATTCAAACCCACTTTCTCCATCTTTGAATATAGATTGTGTGTAAAGAGAAAGATACATAAATGAGTAAGATAAATAGGTAGATAAATAAGTAAACAAATAATATTTTTTTTTAAAATAGGGTAAATTTGTGAAATCTTACTTCACATAGAGAGGGATTATGTCCCTTTTGGACTAGATGACTTTTAAAGTTCCTTTCCAACCCAATACTTTCTATGATTCCAAAATATACCCTTTTTTTTTCTCAGATACTGAAGTAAGAATGGTCTTTATTTGAAATACAACCACTTTACTAAGGTCAATAGGTTGGCCATTAGCATGTGCTAATATTAAATGCCATAATTTGTACAAATATGAAACACTGCTTTTTCAGTTGGAAGCTGGACTTGCAATCAGTTCTTTGCACAGTGGGGAACTGTTCTGCTTTAAGGCTGAAGGAGAACTATCATAAAATACAAATAGGTTAGTAAGGATTTATTGAATTTGCTCAAGTCAAAGCTGGGGGTTTTTTTGGGGGTTTTGGGGGTTGGTTTTGGGGGGGGGTTGGGGAAAGAATAGCCTTGACTGTAATGTAAAGTTAAATTTTGCTTTTCACATTTCACATGAAAATACAGCTTAAAAGATCTGTTTACATTTGAACATTTGCTTATCTTGGAAAAGAATTTTTTCTTAGTTTGTTCTCAGTAGACATCGACCTTGGAAACAACCCATCAAGAGTCTACCCTGAAGGATTTTGTTTATTTGTGCATCCTCAGCATGGACTCTGTTATAAATACTTTGCAGCAGAATGTGTTGTAATACACATTTGCACAGGATGTAGCACCGATGAGAAATGTAACACAGACTAGCTAGGCGACACAAGGCACATAACATGTTTTCTTCTGCCCTTAAATTTTAAGAGAGTTTCAAAGTTCAGACTGAAAAGAGCAATTCACATCTCTTGGCATTGTTTCAGGATATTTGAGACCACTTTAGGTGCTGTGTGTGCTCAACTCATGTTTTCAAGTTTTTCTGCTGCCCTAAAGGCCTAGATAAGTAATAGAAACATGTGAGCAAAAATTCTGATCTCACCATGTGCCTGCAGCATCTGAAGATCAAGGCAATGAACGTTAACATCTATGTCTTGCTCTGCCCCTGCCTAACTCCTAAGTCTGAATTTCCATGTGCTTGCCAATGTCACTGTGTGATTTTTCCCCTAAAACGGACTCTTTCATGCAACCAAACTTATTTTTATTGGAGGCTGTGCATTAAAGATACAGAAATATGGATGGCTGTGTGTTATAACTCTATTGCTATTTCCAAAAGTACAAGTTATGTCAGCAAGTCTAATCTCTTATTTCATCCTTATGTGCCAAGATGTGGTAAACACATTCACTGTGATTAATTTGCAGATAAATCTAAGCCTTGCTGAAGCTATACAGTTTGAAAAAAATTGCTCACCCATTGGTGTTTATATTTGCAAAATACCTATTGTGTTTTCAAACATCAGAAACGCAATAAAAATGTAATGCAACTGCAGCAGTTCATAAAAGATTGGGGTCACGAGTGTCTTTGTATGTGTAAGGATCTTCAGAGTTTGAGAAGAAATAAGAAGGCCCTCAAAAAGTTTTAAGGAGTATATAGCAATGTCTGGCTTCCTAGTAAAAGCTTGAGTACATAATTATTTAAACATTACCCTGGTTTGGATTATGAAGTCCTCAGGATCTCTTTGAATTAAGAGCTGTTGAGAGCAGCTATCATCTCCAGCATCTTGGGAACCTTGGGATTCCTTCTGCTCAGTGCACCTAAGGACCCAGAGGTCAATGGATGTGGCTGCTGTTTTTTCATTTGCAGGTTCAACCAGTAGTGAGGCTGAGGGTGTAACACTCACTCACTCACTCACTCACTCATGCATACACACAGACAGATAAAGGATACAACTGGTTAATACTGCAACCAGCACAGACAAGGTGCTGCCTTCAATAGCACCTCCATATAGGACTTGCATAGAAGATAACTAGACAACAAATACCCCTCCTCCTCCTCCTCAGCTGATGAGGACTGAAGTTCACTACTGAGAGCACACAGACAGCATGTTCTTGATTCACCAGAACGTGCAGACACATTCACAGATCCTCTGAGTACCATCACAATCCTGCTGTCCATTTGATACCACTGACCAGATCCCAGGGCCTCTTGATCGTTCCATGAGTCTCCTACTCACTGGCTGGTCCATCTTGGTGCTCATGATGAAAGTGATATACACATGCTCACACACTCATCTCACAGGCACTTTACACTCACATGTTGTCCCATACCAGTATGGACGCCTCTCCCACCTCATACCCCACCCCAGACCTAGGGCCTCCGAATCACCTTCTAGTCCAGCTTAAAGCTTGCTAGTGAATGACATGCAGACACCCATGCACACGCAACTGGGACCCACAGTCCTACTCCAGATGCTGGCACTGAGTCCCTCTCATCACTCACACCAGTCTTCCTGGTAGCTGTTTTTTCAGAACACTGCTCCTGCCCAACGGCTGGCAACAGATTTCCTCACCTGCTCCAGCAGCTTATGCCCCTGGTGTGACTCTGGTTGCTGAACCCAAATCCACTCACACTGGTCCCACCAGCTGCTGGCACTTAGTCCTTGCAGCCCTCACACACATGAAACAGAGATGAAAGCACACAGAATGACAACTAAGAAAATGTTAAGAAGACAGGATAAACTGTGTGATTAGGGGCAGAGCTCAGCCAGACAATAGTACCCACCTTTTACCCAGTTTTACACCTTTATACTCCTTTCTGCTTATTTATTGCTGTGTTTCTCCGGGATTCCCTTCAGATAGACATTCTTTTATCAGTTCACATGCTCCCACTTCCACCACTTAAATATCCCAAACTCACCTTTTGTTCCTGCTTCTTATGAGTGACAAAGCCCAGGTTGGACTTTTCAAGCACTGTGCCTAGAGTTTCTTAAAAGCCCAACAATTTGTCAATGGAGACTTTTGGTCTTTGCCATCATCTCTGTTATCCTGTGTCTGGCAGGTCTGTGTCATTGTGTGTTCTTGTTTAGCATTTTCTCCTATATGTTTTATCCCCTTTGCATTGAAAAAGATCCTTGATCAGCTAATTTTAATGAAACAAATGCTTTCACCTTCCACATACCCTTACACTGAGGAGAAACAGAACCTACGGGTAAGTGAAAAGCAGACAGTTACATGTGATCACATATATGGAAATGAAAAATATTTTATTTATGATTTCTCAGGTCTACCCACTTGAAATCATAGATAAATTAACATGGATATACCATCAATATTTGAGACACATAAATGTACTGCATAACTTTGGAAGGAAATCAGAATAAATGTTTTCCCAATCTAACTTGACTCATAAGATGCACACTTCTTCAAACAGTGGGCAAGGTATTTCTCTAACTATTGTGTACTATTGCACAAATTATCCAAATATAGGCCAGGCAGTCAAAATTTGTTTATTTTCCTCATATTTTTCACTCACTAGAAAAAGAATCCATATTTAAAGGAAACACATGTAAGAGTTCAAGGTTTTCTGTTATCAGCGGTTGGCTGGTGGTTAAGCTATGTAAGCATAGGTGTCTTGTGCCACTGTACATGCCCCTAGGGTATTTTCCAGCCTCAAGATGCCCATGAGGAGCTAATGGGACTTTATTGTCTTGGAACGCACTTGCCAACACTTTGTGGATATCCCCTGTACAAAGTCATCAGACACTTAGGTTTAAGCATTTTAATGCCTCAGTTTTCAATACAGGTCAAATCAAGAATGATGAATAGCTGCTAAAGGCACTCGGTAAAGCCTAGTATTTCTCTCATTATGTATGTTTTGGGGGGGTGTGTGGTTTGGTTTTTTTTCTTCTCACACTCTGGAAGCAATAATGTACTGCAGATTTCCATGAAAGAGAAGGAAAAAAAGTACTATTGTTTATTCTATACCTTGACCTTGATTTTAAAAAAATCTTATTTTTACTCACATACAAAATGAGAGTACGTTTCTAAGGAAAAAGAAATAAAAGGTAATTTGAAAATACTGAAAGGGGATATAGCAGCAATGTGACAATGTGTTTGCCACCTGGAAAAATCTGAAACTTCAATGCCCCTTCAAATAGCTTCTGTTTAGATAAACCAGCCTTACTTTTTAGCAGCAGCTATAAAGCATTTGCATGGATCATTTTCGTTCAGTTCCTGAGCTGTGTGCTGATGGATATCTGCTGATAATAGTTTCTTACTGTTGCAGGGCATTCATGGTCCAGTGATGCTGAATGACCCAGTGGCTGAGCAGTGCTGTTTTCTGGCGCAGAGCTATACAGCAAGGTTAGAATGGGGGAATCAAGGTGGCTCAGTAATTCTAGTAGTGACATTTTAAAAGACATTCTTCTCATGCATATACCTTAGCAGGGTAGTTTGGGCATATAATTGATGCAGAGAATGTAGGAGCATTTATGGAGGTTGTACATAGGTCTTCTAGACCTAAAAAATGCTTCCCATGCATCCATTGCCTCAGGTAAAGGTGCTCAGTAAAATCTGCACTTGTGTGTTTGTGTGAAAAGGCCTTAGTTAATACATGTTGCTGCAGAATGAAGAGAGGCTATGTGGCTGCAGGAAGCAGGAAGAGAACTCTTCAGTGGGGGCTCTTCCTGCCTTTACAGTTGGTAATTTTTACACCAATATAAATTCACTGATCCCTTTCTTATTTATAGTAATCTAAATGAGAGTAGATTTAGGTTGCTTCTTATATAGAATATCTCGATATTATGAGTGTTTTCTTTTACTGCTTTTAATTTAATAGCTGTATGGATGCTTGAATACCTCATAGCCCTGTTTAATTTCATCTTATTATATGATGCAGTTTTAGGATTTAGAGGAAAGGATCATGATCTGATTTTGAAAAGGATTTAAAAAACATTCCTCTCTGTCTTTACCGGAGGTAGAGAAGCTCCTTGGAAACGTGGGTGTCTGTCATGTAGGCGCAGAAAGAAAAAAGTGAGTACAAAGCGGTGATTATTTCTTTTTAATGCTTTGAAGCCCTCACTGCTAGTAACTTACAGGATCCCTCTTGTTGTTTAGCATGTCTGCCTTTTTTATTTGAACAGTTTGTTTTACAGAAATAGATGTATGCTCATAACATATTTCTTAATCTTCTCTCATTTTTGATACATCTTAACACAAAGTCAGACATAGTATTCTGTCATTTTTTTAAATACCCTGAATTATTTATGCAGAAACTATGAATCAGAAAAAAATAAGGTTGTAGAATCTGATATTTGTATCAGCAAAGCTAATGCTCTATCAGTCAATACTTCCTACACAGGTATTTCTCATACCTCTTTAATTGTGGCCCATTATTCCTCCTTATTTTACGATTGAAATTTTATTGTTTTCCATTTAATAATGAACGTCAAGTTTTGTGGGAATTGATGGGAGGAGTACTATAGAAAGATGAGGTTATACAGATAAGCAAGGAACTGACCACCTAGTCCAAGCAAATTTGTACATGTAATCCGTATCTTTTCATTGATGTCTGAGTTGGTTGCTGAACATGATGTATCAGATTAAAATATACTCAGCAATATTTAGGCTAAAATAACATTAAAAATGTGGCACATGCTGAGTTAGTTGTGGAAACTGGTAATAATTTCAGACCTCCATTTATTTTAAAAAAATGGGCAAAGAGCTAGAAAGGACAGCAACACCTCAACATTCAGGGAAGGTAAGAACAGACTGAGATTCATAAAGTTTTCCAGGTGCGATTGCATTGTTCTCTGCTTCACACGGCAGATGCATAGTCCTCTGTGCTCTCCGTCTGAGAAATGAAACAATGAGAGGCAAAAGGCAGTGCATTCACTGAAACACAAGAGTTGTCAGATGCTCCAGCATTCACTTACACTGATTTGCCTCAACAATTCTGTTCAAATCATTACTATTTCTTATTTCAGTGAGCCTGTCAGTCCATAAAGACTGCAGTATCTGGCCATACCACAAAGATGTTGCATGTATTCATTTCTGTTTGTGTTTTTTTAACAAGTAGAGCAGCTTGTCTTTAGCTTTGAGAAAGAAAAATCTCTCTGATCAAATCTCCAGGGAAATTTTAAGCTCCAGGTTTTGTTTTACCACTATGATGGTTTCAGTGCCTTTTCCAAAGAATTAAAATGTCTTTAACAATAAAAAATATCTTCATCACTCTGGAATGCTGACAGCAGTCATGATTTATTTGCCATGATCTCATGGCAATACCTTTTTTGTATTTTAAATGAACCTAAAGTTGATGGGTTCTCTTTGAAAAAAAAATTAATAACTTTAATTATGGCTGCCAAAAAAAAAAAATCTGCATTTGTTTATGCAAAGCCAAATCTGTCTCAGAAGGTGTTACTTTCTTAGCTACCCTATCTTTTCCAGCATAGAGCAAGATGTGTCTTATATTGTGTTTAGTATTGTAATAAGCATATTCCTGATGATAAATGGAATACACGTAATAAATATAAGTATAATAAGTTAATGTTTAATATTATAGAATTTAGAAAGCTTTAAGTAAATAGCCAGCCATAATGGCTCCTAATCAATTACCAGTTGCATTAAATCTTAATCACAACAACATATCTGTAATATACACTGTTATTTCTTCTCTGCAAACAAAAGCCAGTGGAGACAGAAAGTAATTTCAACTCAATAGTGTGCCTCCACAATAACCCATGTATCCACATAATCACGTATACCACTGCCGTGGGATTTTTATGCCTTCCTATGATGCATCTGGTATTGACCACTGTCAGAAATGAGGTCCTGGCCTTGATGAGCTTCAGGTCACATACACCTTCAAGTGGAAAATCAAATAGAATTCCCTGGGCTAGGCCTATTTCTTACATTAGATAATTCTAGAATCGGTTTACAACAAAAGTGGACTCATCTTGGTGTAAAACTGCAGAGATCGAAATGAAGTCACAGTGAAATTGTAGTGTTTTCTGTTGGTACCTCTTCACTAGTTTCATTGGAGATAATGCTAGCATGAGAATCTAGACTCCTCTCATTTGAATCTTTTCACACAGTCCCAAGACAGGATCTTGTAATATTTTCTGATTTTTCTTTATACTACATATCAAGTTTTGCTACTGAGGCAACTGCTCAATCCAAAAATTTTGATCAAGAGTAAAACGACTGTATCATTTAACAAAAATTATTAAGGAATTAAACAGAAGAGAAATACTAATAGCTTACAATTGTTTTATAATTTTTTTTCTAAAATTACAGATAAAGCATTCTCATCTCTCACAATGGATAGAATTAAACTCTGCAAGCCACAGTAGTCAAAATTCCGATGCTTCTACATTTGGTATGAAGTAAACTATGAAATGGTTTAATTCCTCATGTAAATGCATGAGTAAAGATGACATGGGTGAAAATTATTCTGTATGACACCTGAAACACCTTTTGTTTAATTTTATACTCTTGGATTGGCGTTCGATATACAAATGTTTGCCCAGTTGAAGGTTATATATTTAACTTAGAAACTAGAAATGTATCAGAAATATACAATCTTAAAGAAAACCCCAAAATTGAGATTTTGAATATATGCTAATATTTTCACCATTTGAAAGGGGAAGACACAGTCTTGTGAAGGCAAAGTCAAAGAGATTTGTATGTACAATAAAAACTTGTTATCCAGGATGACCTTATTTAGGCTTTCTTTTTACGTCTGCAGTAATATATGAAAAAATAACTGGAAACAATTTATGTAGAGTTATGGATTCACTGATTCACCAGTAAACTATTCTAGTACTGAGTTAGTGTAACATGTTTTCAAGGAAGACTTACCTCAGACACCTCTGAGGTGTAATAGGGCAGTTACATACCCAAATGAAATAAATTGCAAAAGCAATTATTGTGGAAGTAAAAATGTGTTCGTAATTTGCATCTGTAAATTGTGGGAACAGAAGCAGTATTCTATATCTAAATATCCTTCTCTATCTTCTGTATTTATACCCAAACCCAGGGCTAGACGGTAGCTTGTAATTGCAAGACTGTAAATCAGTTTAAAACATTATGACTTTGGCCAAGTGGTTGCCACTTTACTGTAATATTTTAATAGAGTGTTACCTGCCAAGTTGAATTTCTGCTGTGATACCAGAAACAGTTCCCTAGCATTGCGATGTTCAGAAACAGAATAAATTAAATGAAAAGGGGTACTGGTGATTTTCCAGAAGTGAAATGAAAATAGAATATGAATTAGGTATAGTTGTATACCTGGCTATAGTCATACCTTGCTTAGAGTTTGCCATATGCTGGATGATATAATAGAGAGGAGAGGGACAGGGGGAGAGAAAGGGATGAAGGAGGAGAGGAGATGAAGGGACAGAAGGTGATTTTCAATAAAAGAGTTTTGACTATAAGTCTACTCCCTAATAAAACATTTCCTTTGTGTTCTTGAGTGGAGACATTTCAAACTTTCAGACAATTTCATGAGCAACAACTTCTGCTTGTATATATACAGGTGGAAGCTGTGGTGCTCACAAGCAAAGATCAGAACTCACTGGGATGACATCAACATTTTCTATACCAGTGAAACAACAGTGGCAAATTGGAAACATGTAGTGCTCTCTTACTAGCTCATTAGTATTAAATTTGGATTATTAAAGAATAGTTTGATAAGAATACAACTACACTTGCATCAAAGGAAAGTTTACTGAAGAAACATTTCTGATGGCTTATAGTTTCATCAATATGTTAGTAGAAAGTCAGCCAGGTGTACTATTATTCTTTCTATTGCCTTGGAAGTTATGCTTTAAAAATCTTTACTCAAATCGACATTTCCATTTGATACTCGAAAAGCATATAAAATTAGAAGAGAAGGAGACAGGAAATGTTGCATCCAGTTTACAAGAACATCTTGCCATTGATTTATGCCTCTGAATTTTGAAAGTATAGTTTAAAATCTGTCCTTGAAAACATGGATCATATCATGCTGCCAAATATTTTCAAGTTAGCTTAAGAATTATGTCTTTTCCCAGTATTATGAAATCAGTTTGCATTTCTTGAATCAACATGTGGAAATACTCAGTATTATGGTAGTTGAAGATATGTAATCAGACTTGATATCTGCTATAATTTTTACAAATGGTCTAGTACAGTCACAAATGAGCTACCAAATTCCAAAACAGAACTATTTCATCCTGCATCTCGCCTCAGAATAGTCTTATTTCTAGTATGATTTCCTCTGCCAATATTTAGCTGTATAAATGTTTGCTTACATAAAGCTATACAAAAATGCACAATATAAAAGTTGCGAAGCCTGTGTTTTATTTTTTTTTTTAATTTGGTAATTATATGTATAAAAATTACTACTAAATAGTAATTGCAAAGAAAAGTAGAAAAAATCCGAGTTTAAGTTTTTAAATATTTAAATATCTGTCCTATGAAAATGGCTAATCCTTTCACATTTACAAGTTTGAATAGCTTTTTAAATTTTTTTTACCGTTTTTACATTATCATAAAACAAAGAATTCAGAGAAAAAGCTATTTTTTTTACATTTGTGGTAATAGTAAAATATTTACAAGTTCCAAAATCAGAGCATTTTGGGGTAAGATTAAGCTCCTAGACACTATGATATGATTCTGATGACACTTCCTCCTTACTGGTTAATCTTTTGTTGCATGTGTTTTCACATATGAGTTTCATCATGTGTCAAAATTTCTGAACAAAAAAAGGTCAATGATACATCTGAGGGTAATTTAAAGGATTTCATGTCATTGGGACAAATGCTGAAGGGATTAGGGGCACAAGGTAGTAGTCTACTGTGACATTCCACCTACAGGGAATGATGAGGGAAGGAATAAGAAGAATCAGGAAGTAAATAACTGGCTTTGAACCTTGTGTGAGGAGCAAAATTTTGGTTTCTTTGTCCATGAATTGACTGGCACATCACTGGACTTGCTACGAAAGGATGGGGTGCATTTGTTCTCAAGAGGCAAAAGGATACTGTCCAAGAATCTAGTGGGGCTCATTAATAGAGCTTTAAACTAAATGAAGAAGGGGACAGGGACAAAACGAGGCTGATATAATTCTCAGTTCTAGGAGAAGTGAGAAGTGGAGTAAGTAGAATGGCAACCTTGGACTTCTGTAGTGCAGACTTTGTACTACTTAGAAGGCTGGTTGATAAAGTTCCATAGAAGACAGTCCACAAGGAGAAAGTTCCATAGGAAGCCAGGAAGACTGAATGCTCTTCAAGAAGGAAATCCTGGGGGCACAAGAACAGGTTGCCCCTGTATGCCAGAAAAGGAGACGGCAAGGGAGAAGACCATCTTGGCTAAGCAGAGAGATCTGGATGGATATCAGCAAAAGTCTATGAGCTTTGGAAGAAGGGGCAGGCATCTTGGGAAGACTACAGGAACAAAGTAAGATCATGTAGAGAGAAACTCAGAAGGGCTAAAGCCCAACTAGAACTCAGATTGGCCTCTCTGTGAAAGAGAATAAAAAAATCTTTCTACAGATGCAGCAACAGCAAAAGGAGATCCAAGGACAATCTCCAGCCCTTACTGGATGCAGGGGACTATTAGTGTCAAAGGATGAAGACAAAGCCGAGATACTTTATTCCCTCTTTGCCTCAGTTTTTAATAGTAAGGTGAGATGTTCCTTGGGTATTCAGCCTGGTAGAGAAGAACCTGGGGGTATTGGTTGACTGCTGGCTGAATGTGAGTCAGCAGTGTGCCCAGGTGACCAAGAAGGCCAATGGAATTTTGGCTTGTATCAGAAACAGAGTGGCCAGCAGGTCCAGGGAAGTGATTGTGACCCTGTACTAGGCATTAGTGAGGTTGTACCTCTTACACTATGTTCAGTTTTGGACTCCTCACTACAAGAAAGACTTAGAGGTCCTGGGAAGGGCAGCCAGGATGGTGAAAGGGCTGGAGAGCAAACCTTACATGGAATGACTGATGGTACCGGGGTTGTTTAGCCTGGAGAAGAGAAGGCTAAGGGGACACCTTATCACTGCCTACAAATACCTAAAGGGAGGTTGTGGGCATATGGGTGTTGACCTCCTTGCCCAAGTGACAGATGATAGGATGAGGGGAAGTGCCTTCAACCTGCGCATGGGTAGGTTCAGATTAGACAAAAAAAGTTCCCAAGTCTTCAATGAGACAAGATGGAACATGGTGTGTTTAGACATCCTTTGGAAACCTTTAGCCTTCTACAACTCACTCACACTAAATTTCTCTTTAGAACACCTAAGGCCTCAAGAAAACCGCTCATACAGGGAACATTGCAAAGGATATGCTACAACTCTTCTCCTGACGGAAGACCTTATCACTGCCTATAATTACCTGAAAAGAAGTCATAGAGAGATGGACATTGGTCTCTTCACCCAAGTGACAGGTGATAGGATGAGGGGGAATGGCCTCAAGGGGCACCAGGGAAGGTTCAGATTAGATACTAGGGGAAAATTCTTCATGGAAAGAGTTATCGGGCATTGGAACAGGCTGCCCAGGTGGGTGGTTGAGTCACCAACCCTAGATGTATTTAAAAGATGGGTAGTTGAGGTGCTCAGAGATATGGTTTAGTAGAGGATGGGTATGATTGAACTCAGTGATCTCAAAGGTCTTTTCCAACCTAGTGATTCTGTGATCATAGAAAATGCAACCCATTCACAGAGCTGCTTCTGTTTAAGAGAGTGAGGAAGGGATGCACTTGAGTTACAGTCCCCATGAGTCCTGCATCTGCAAAACACAGACTACAAAATAAAATATTAGTTCCAAAAAACCCAAGCCTTTTCTCATTCTGGTGGACTTGATGTAAAATATTAAGATTTTAATTTACCTCACAGGAAAAGCAGCTTTCTTGGAAAAAATATTTGCAGAAACTGTATTTTCCCCTTTAAAAGAAAGTTCTTTGCAGTGAATCAGTAAGAAACTAAACTCTTAACACAGTATTTTGAAGCACTTTTCTTATGCATTTTTACATGATATATCACCAAGGTCCTGTTGGTTTTGACAACATAAGTTGCAGGAACAAGCCAAGCAATAGGAACTGAATAGACCTGCCTAGGATGTGTGAAGCTCTGCATAACGAGGTCCAAAGTGAACAGCAGTAGGCTCAGTCATGAGCAAACTATGTTCTTAGTCCCTGAATTTTATTTAAAGTTAGGTTCCTGTGGAGAAGAGGAGCATACCGTCACAGTACCAGACAAGATAATTTTGCCTGCCAAGCAGTAGCAGGTGAGATTTCCCAGCCTCCATGCATACAGTTGTGCCGTCAGTTGAGAGACATGGTAGCTGAATGCTGCTTACAAGATTTCAATCCACTATTTCATCTTGAAGCAACAGCTTCTGTAAGGGTCAAAGAGATATATGCTTTTCTCTCTTGTCCTGAGGAAAACTCCTTCTTTGTCCCAGTAATGCAGACATATCATGGAATCACAGAATGCTTGGAAGGGACCTCAGAGATATCTAATTCCAATTCCCTCTGCCATATGATGCTCCCCAGCTCCTCACTCCTCTGCTCTGTAAGGCCCTATACGCAGCCCTCTTCCAGGAAAGGCAAGCTCTGGACTGTATTCCATGGGGACCATGGGGTACACACTATGCTGTGGGGAAGCTGTTGCCAGGCCCAAGCAGGCACAGGGAGGCACATGTACTTGGGACAATGACTCTGCTGCTAGGTATCCCTGTCTGGGTCTGGCCATCGCCCTGCTGAGCCCTGGCCTTGGCAATCAAGGCTGGGAGACCTGGGCTTATTCATCCTGGAAACAGAAGGCTCTGGGAAGACCTAATTGTGGCCTACCAGTACTTAAAGGGGGCATACAGGAAAGCTGGATAGGGACTCTTTACAAGTCCATGTAGTCATAGGATGAAGGGTAATGTTTTTAAACTGAAAGAGGGTAGATTTATATTAGATATTAGGAAGAAATTCTTCACTGTGAGAGTGGTGAGGCACTGAAGCAGGTTGCACAGAGAGGTTATGGAAGCCCCATCCCTAGAAGTGTTTGATGCCAGGTTGGCTCTGAGCAACCTGGTCTAGTAGAGGTAGGGGGGTTGGATCTAGATAATCTTTGAGGTCCCTTCCAACCCAAACCATTCTGTGATTCTATGATCCCCATGAACACCCTGTGCTGCCCTACTCCAACTCCTTCCATCGAGCCTGGTCCTGACCCATATCCATAGCAGCCCTTCACAGTGCCCTCATGTCTCCCAGCAACTATTTCCCAGGCAGCTGGAACAAGTGTCTCTGTAGCATTAATGAAAAAAATTCCAAGTCTTTCCCTTCTTCTTGAAACAAAAAAAACCCCAAGGTTTGTTTGTTTGTTTTGCTGCATACTGCAGTTTCATTTGCATTTCCAACTTGAAGATGGTTCTTTCTTAGAGATTTGTTATCTAGTTTATGTATTTTTTCATGCCACTTACTCATATGTTACTGAATTTTTTACTGGTGATATGCAAAAGCATTGTACTGACCACAAATTGCACAAAGCACTGTCTTATTCACTAAAATGTATAGATCCCAAGGCCAGGATTTGCTTTTCATAGAGCTTGATATGACCTGTCTATCATTAAAACTCTAAGTTACCCTGAAATGAATCTCTTAACATAATGTGCTGCTGCTTGTTGACTAGTTTACAGAAGGTATTATGCTATTTTAAAAACTGGAGTATAAATTTAAAATATGAAGTAACCTATTGATTCATATTTGAGTGCTATAAATCAGTGTAAACAGCTTCAGTAAATAATTTAGACACATTAAGAAAGTAAAAAAGAGAAAGAAAATTCTAGGAATGACAAATGGTAAGATCTATTATGCTAATCACAGAACATATATTTGAACATCTTTTGCAGTATTTGTTCTTATAAAACACCATTTAGTGGTTAATATTATAATTTATTTTTCATGAACTTAAAAAAAAAGAAAAGCACTGTGGATTTGTCAAAATTGATTTTTATGTGAGTTATGATTAGACAGGGAAAAACTGCTGCTATATTACTGGAAGGACCCAAGCAAGAATTTTCTATTATTAATACCCTGGTCATATAGTCAGTCTCCAATGTGTTATACCTGTATTTAGAAGAATTATTTCTTCATAAATCTTTCACATTTCTAGTTGTCTCACACAGACTTTCCAAATCTCCTGGGTTTTGTTGTGGTAACAGCTTATCTCATTTCAAACTATGTGATGAAAAATTGTCAGACAACTCCACAGTGCCCCCAAACATTTATTTGCTTTTAGTATTCTGTGTTTATATCTGACACTTTTTGAAGTTCTCTATTTGATTTACTGTACTGAATTTATAGAAATATTGGTTAAAACGGATATCGTGAGGTAATTTTGCCCCATTTCCTTCCTAGATGTGTTACTATAAGCTCTAGCATGGTACTTAGTACAATATTTTTAAATAAGAGTTTCTAAATTTTTCTTGCAAGAAATAGCACTCACTAAAGATATACTGGAATTGGGAGCTACCAACCAGACACAATTACCCAGATGCAGTCGAAACTAAACAAGGACAGGTTAGATGGGGCTTTGGAAACCTGGTCTAGTGGAAGGAGTCCCTGCCCATGCTAGGGGGTTGGAACTTGATGGTCTTTGAGGTCCCTTCCAATCCAAGAGAGTATATGATTCTATGATTTTATAAACTAAATTTAGAAAGATCTAGCCACCAAAACTTGGGAAAAAGAATGTTTCTGTGTGCCTTCAGTTCAGAGTCCAACTTTTGCAACTTGCTTTGTTATGTTCTGCCTCAGCCTATATTTTAATTTTGCATATTTTTACTGAGAAATATCTCCTTGAAAAAATACTTATAAATCCATTTTATATAGCTATGTTTGCTGGGAGATATATTTAGACCCACTGTTCCAGAAATACTGTTATCATATGAAAAAATTACTTGTAAAATGGAGCCTACTCTTTGCCATTAGTAGGACCAGGTTTCTGTGAATACTCATTGGAATTATTTAATTAATAATTGTTAGAAGAAACAGCTATTTTGACAAAGACTGCTGATCACTGGTGAAAGCAAACAGCATATTCTTACCATGAAGACTTAGTACAGGAACTGCAGCCAACAGAGAATATTCTTTTTCAATGTGACATTGCCTTCTGTCAACCATATGCAACAAAAGACATGGACTTGAAGAAAACAGAGTTTTGAGACTGTTTCCATGAGTATATATATATATGAATGTAGACTACAAAACCTTTCTACGGTTCTTCTATCACTAGCTGTGCTTTGTCAAGCTGCTTCTTCAGTGCAGAAAGTCAAGCAAATTATTCTGACAGATGAATTCACTAGTGGTAGGGCTGATGTGAACATATGTTATACTTGATAAGAATCTCCAACTCTTAGTCCTCCTCTTCCTTATTTCTTAGAAGAGAGCCATTAGCTTCTGCCTCAGTAAGAGATGGCTGAAAGCAGATCCAAGACCCAAGGACAACTTCCAGCTCAAGGTGAGGAAAGAACCTTTAAAAAATAAAATCTGTTCATAATTTGCAAACAAAAAAGAGCAAAATGTGTCACATTACTCAACATAAAATGTTGGCCCACTCAGTACTTAGCACAGATGCTCCCTGGGTGAGTCATTTCTGCAACATACTATAAACACAAATCAGTTCAGTTCTTGGGAGAGAAAGACATATAAAGAAACTCGAGCTTGTTCATATTCACAGAGATATAGCATTTCTATTTTGAAAGTTTGGCCTGTATGTTAGTGGAATTAGGACCAAATTATCGAAGAGTTGGCTTTTTATTAAAGTTTGTCTTCTGTTAGCTACTCATATTTGGAGTTGGATAGGTCCTTTAATTGAAATTTGTTCTAAATCTTTAATTGCTTGCTCATTTTTCTAGGCTTTGGTTCAGCAAAGCACTTAAACATGTGCCTAATTTCAATCCTATTGAATAGTCTCATGGTAGCCAAATGAACTAAGCACATAGTGATGAATGTGACTAAGAAGACATGTGCAATCATTCTGCCTATAAGCACATTGCATAGAGGCACCTATGTATCTATTTCTTTCTAATATATAACATTATTGTATTTACTAATTTCTTACATTTTTTAATGATCCGTTTAAAAATAGTACATTCACATATGCTAAAGAAATGTGGGATTAAACTGCTGCCAAATCAGTTTCAATTAAAGAAATATATATTTTTTTCAATCCAGCTGGAAAAGAGACACTTGAATTTGTTGATAGTTTAATACTGTTTGAAAACAGTATATTCTGAAATTTGCACGTGTTTAACTAGTCATGCACTATAAAATTTGGTATCATATATTTTTATAAAATATTAATTAGATCTGCTAAATGGATGGGAAAGAACAAGAAAATATATTTATCCTCTGCTTATAACTTTGTGCTAACAAGCTAACTGTGGCTAATTTTTAAGAGGTTAATCTAGAGTGGCTAACTAGAACCTGCATTTGGAGCACCAAAGCACTGTCTTTTATGATACACATGAGGTTTCTAGGTACTTCCTTCCAGAGAAAATTATCTACTATTTTGTCCCATTTTGAGAAACTACCATCCGTAAAAACTCTTTGCAGTTAATGCTGTCACATGGATGAAGTTTTCCTCCTTTTAAGTGATCTGCATCCTATGCTTATGGAATTTCTCAGTAAGAAATTTCTCAGGGAATAAACTTACAACCCCCTTAACCTAAAAAAAAAAAAAAAGGAAATAACTAAAGATAATAATAATAATAAAATCAAGATTTTACAAGGTTTCAAATATACTAAATTCTGTAAATGTAGAAAATTATAATTTTTCCCCTTAAGTTTCCTATACAAGCTTGGAAATCATTGCACAGATTTCTATGTTGAATTTGTGTCTTCAGTGTGAAATGCATCCACATTGCATGATTTGTGCCATCAAGTCCATGCTATAGCCCTGGGACTCAACTTTTAAGATCTGTGCTTTCTCAGCGATGAAGACATATCTCATTTTCTTTCTGGGGCATCATGTTGCTTTAGATCTATGGGACAATCAGCAACTTCAGTCGAAATTGTCATATTCTAAAAAGTACTGAGTGAGTCTCCTCAACGGAATCTCTCTGGCTTTGGAATCTACTATATTAATAGTTAAATATCTAAGCATCTTCAGTGTGTGCAGCCAAACATAAGTGTTTCCTGTAGGCGTTTGCAAGTAGTTTTGTAAGTCAATATATCTGTGTCTGTGTGTGTGTGCACGCAGTTGCTGGAGAATGAAGGGGTGGTTTAATTTCTATGAGTCTGGAAATGCATAAAGTTTTTATTGAATTACTAAATTATATTGAGGTGACTGGGAGCCTTTCTAGCATTTTATACTAATAAAAAGACAGGAGAAAAATCATCACTAAAGCTTTCTCTAATTTCAGTTCACCGCATTCTCATTGCTACCTGATATAACGGCAATCCTTTTCTGCAAAGTTAACATCATAATATAGCTCACAGAATTCATGTGTCTCAGAAATAACCCTATAAATGGTGTAGGCTATATTTACTATAAGAATTGAAATTGCAGAGATTTCTGAATGTCCCAAAAGCTCACATTATATATTTTCTTTCTGGTAAGTTGAAATACGGTAAGCCATTTCCTAACACGCTATGAATGAGAAATACTTATGATAAAATAAGGCTATTAGACTTGCCTTCAGACTTCTAGAATAGACTGCTTCTAAATGTAGTGAAGGTCAGAACTGAAATGAAAGTGGTTTGTTTCATGCAGGTTGATACAAAACTAGAAGTGCCATTTTATTGGCCACTGTTGAAGATATCGATAATGAATCAATGGCATTGTTTTAATAGTGGGGAGTGGCAGCTAAGAGTGAGTGGGTAGGATATTTATATTATTTTAGTGTCTTGAAGGTTGGTTGCTAAGCACTCGCATGAAATGCAGAATGTATTTTGTACCATTCAGACCAGAAAAAGAAAGAAATGAGAAATTGTACATTAAAGAAAATGCAGCTGTTGTTTATACAGTCTCAGTTATTGGAGATGATCTAAAGATATTAAGCTTATCAGAGCTCAGCCAAGAAAGTAGATTGCAAGATAAACAATGCCTTTACAGTGTCTTTTAGCCCTTGGCGGTTCCATGACTATGGCTGAAGTAAGGACGTGATGGTAGAAATAACTAGGATAGTTACTTTCTGTTTAAATAAAAGTTACAATGAAAATCTAAATATTTATTAATGATTTGTACATGCTTCAGTTTCAGAAAGAGTTAACCAGTACTTGTCCTGTCCTGGGACAGACCCTTCAGATGCTTCCTCATAGCTTTGGAAAACACAGAGAAGAGGAATCATGACTGATGCTTGAAAGAAGAATAGGAAACAACTATTCACTTTTTCTCACAGCACAGGAACTAACAGACATGAAATTAGATTATGGGGTAGCAAGCTTCAAGCAAACAAAATAAGTTAATTTTTGTGGTACTCATAATTAAGTTGTCCAATTTACTGCCACATGCTGCTAGCGATGCCAGAGGCATTGATGAGTTCAAAAAGCAATAAAAGAAATTCAGAAAAGTCTAGGTGTTCCTAAATCACAGAGTAGGGCATTGTTTGGGGAAGTGTCCTTTATGGTTGACCCATGCTTATTCTCCTTCTCTAGGCTTTTGTTATTAGCCAATATTACTAAGATTCCTGGACTCTGATTTGGCCCACAATCACCATTCACAAGTTCTTGCACTATAAGAGTCATTCTGTTAAATTTCTGTGTGATGGGACAAGATTTCAGTTTAGGTTTGCTCTTGACTAGGCAGTGCTGCATGAGAGTACTATGTCTTTTACAGATCTGACTGTTAATCCTGTACACCTTTATTTAAGAAACTCCCAAGCATGCAAACAAAGAGCAGTCTACAAATTACATATTCTTTACAGCTCTATTGTATGGATTATACAGTGAAAGCTGCACAAGTCTTTCTGTAGAAAGCAAGCAAATTAAACTCAGGCACCATGTAAGTACCCTTACGTTATTACTTGTACAAATAGGAGGTAACATCTTGTCTGTCACAGACTCCTTCCATATGCAACAGTTGATGTAAACTTAAGCTCCAGTTCTGAATCAGATCCCTCTAGATAGGAAGAATTTAATAAAAATCTAAAGGTGAGCAACAAAATTTAGAGACCCCTCCAACTGAGAATGATAGGAATTGCTATACAGGGTAAGTATTATTTCATTAGCCTGTAGCTGTCCTGAGTTGCCCCAGAGGTTGCAGTCCCATGTATCAGGCTGATGTGGGAGCATCTTTGGGATCATCAGTAGAAGTTTCCTCCCAATCCCTGACATTCACAGATCCACAAAACATGATCCTCTAGAAGATTTTGTCAAATTTTTTTAGTGAATCCTGCCAAATTCAAAAATCTTGTTTGACCATGAAAATTTCAGAGTGAAAAAAAAAAAGAAAAAAAAAAAGAAGAAAAAAAGCAGAGAAAAAGATAAAAGAAAAAGCCCTACAAATTGCAGCTTCAAACTTGCTGCTTTTCGTTTAGGTAACTGTCACTTACATCTTGAAGTTAGAACAGGGAAGAACAGCCACTCTCATGACACATTTGCAATATTTTCTGGGGGGAAAGGAGGATGCCTTTATAACTGCTTAGCATGGCACCTCTTTCAGGCAAACATTTCTACTCTTTTCAGTACATTTTTCAGGGAGAATTATTTTGACCCTACTTTCCTACTTTCTTTTCCTTTTTATTTATTTATTTATTTATTAGCTCCCAAGGAGTCACAGAAAATACTTAGTGAAGCATTTCTCAAAAACATGTATTCTTGTCTGCAGCTGTTATTTACATCTGTGTCTTCTAGTCTGTCCTGGTTTCAGCTAAGATGGAGTTAATTTACTTTTTAGCAGTGGATGGAATGCCATGTTTGGGTGTTAGGACAAGAGCAGTGCTGATAGCCCCCTGATGTTTTTAATTGTTGCCAAGCAATCAAGGACTTATTCATATTTCCCTACTAACAAGAAAGGAGGGGACACAGCCAGGACAGGTGACCTGAAACTGGCCAAAGAGGATATTCCATGCCAATTACGTTATGCTCAGTAGAAAAGGGGGACTGGGAGAAGACAAAAAAAAACTCCGGGATGTGGGGTTTCTTTGGGACGGTCGGGCTCCAGGACAGCTCTGGGTTGTACGGCCTAAGTTGCATGGTTCGGTGAGAGACTGCATTGTGTATCACCAGTTTCGTGTATTTTGTGCTCTAAAGTCGTGTTATAATTGTTGTATGTTCTTTTTATCTTTTTCTGCTATTTTAGCAAACTATCCTTATCCCAACCCACGGGGTTTTGGTTTTCTAGGTTTTGGTTTGGGTCTTCTTTCTCTCTTTACATTTCCTTTTCCTCCCCCATCCCCCCCACCAACTGCATCCCCCCTCTTCTTTTTTGTTAAAAGACCAAGCAACTGAGTGGGGCTCAGCCCTCGGCTGGGGCTAAACCACCTCATAGTCTCACTAAGTGGACTTACAAGGAATGTTCCACAGAATCACATTGTCATATTTTTATGATTTTGTTGTTGTTGTTGTTGTTGTACTTTGCATGGTGCTTTAGCATTGCAACCTAGAGTACTGTAATGTTGAAGGCTGTACCTGTTTTCTGTTCTATCTCTTCCTGGATGCATGCATGCAGGGAAAGTGAAGACCTGGCAGATAAGATAATGACTCTTTTATTTCTCACATCCCAAATCTAGAATCCAACAAAAATGCACAGGGGTGGAACAAGATAGGATTTTTTTTTGTTTAAATCCTTATCTCTATATTAGTATTTATAGCTGGATTGTATCTTTTTCCGAATATGTAACACAAATTATTACCGAAAAAGGTAAAGAAGTAGTAAACTGAGTATTCTGGTACCCTATAGCATACTTGTGAATTTTTCCTTGTGGGCTAGTCCTTTTGAGCTCTTACCGCATGTATTCACTAAGCACCCATATTACTGCTGAATCTCTCTTTGACAGCATTGTTGTTCTTTGGATTAGGTCAGTTAAAGTTTCAAAACTGTAGTTACCTGTGAAGACTGGTACAATTAATTTCATACATTTACTGCCTATTAGCATGTGAATGAAGCAGTTTCTTGCTGCTTGTATATCTGTAATGAATAGTAAACCATCTCATCTACTCATAGTAATATAATAGGTCCTGTGATGACAGACTCTGTTTGCATGGGAAGCAGATGTTGGTGTTTACCTAGACGTAATTTACAATGATGAGTGGTGGTGACTAGGGTTTTTCTCCTGCCAGCACAATTCACTCTATGTTGAGCTTCCGCAAAATACTTTACATGCCATTGTGGTCTCTCCGGTCAATAAAGATATATATATTCTCTTCAGTGAATAATTAGGAATCTATATAAGAAAAAAAATTATACATTTAAAGAAATTAGTTGTTTTAAGGATAAATTTACCAAATCACTGAAATGTCATGTCTTGACAAAATTGTAAGGAGGTTTCAACAAAAGAAGAAAAAAGCATGTGTTGAGATCATAAATGGATTTCTGAGAAGTAAACATAGTAGAAATTATTCAGAGAAAGCGCCAGTGGCTAGAAACTCAAATCATTAAAGGGTAAAGTTGAAATAAGACACATTTATTTTAATAGAGGAGTGCCAAGCTCTACAATAGATTACAAAAGGATGATATGAATTCTCCATCATTTAGACTCTTTAAATCGAGGCTGAAAATCTTTCTAAAATATAGCCTTTAGTTCAGCTTGCCACATAAATTGATAAATGGTATTTTCTAGTCTCTGTTATACTGGAGGTAAACAGAAGAATATGATTTCTGTAAGAAAACATTGGGATTCATGATTAGAATAAAGCTGTGATTCTTCATTCCCCACTTTCTTGTCTTTATCTATCCCAAGATTTGTTCCTGCATTTTCTTGCTCACTTATGGAATTGGGGATGTACCATTTTTTCATCATGATCATCAATTTACTCCACTAGTTTTAGGCCCCCTTCTCCAAATCTCCTTTCTTGTTTTCAGAATCTAACAGATATCTTTTCTATATGTCTTACTATTTGGAACCATGAAACCAAGTTTAATGACATAAAGCTGTAGCTGTAGTGATCATGTCAGTACTATATACATAGGCATTTTCTAAATGCACCACTCACGAAGATATTCTGAATGTGGGAAGCATGTCCAGAGGCAACCTTTTCCTTTGTTTTCTAAATCAGACAATTGGCTCCAGAGACAAGAAAAACAGGGAAAACAGAGATCTTTTGTCTCTCTTTATTTTGATCAAACTGAAAGTGGTACTTCTTGGCTAAAAGTAGTCTTCTAAATTTAAATTGGTTGCAATTACAATGGACTTAGTCACATTTTTCCTGATTTTGTGATTCTTCATGTAATGACAGTTGTTTAAACTTTAAAAAACCAAATCAAACAAAATCCTAGGCACCAACATGAGCAGAGATTATCAACATATGTGGTTTCATCACTTGGATAAAACTGGCCTAAATTTCGTTTCCAAGGTCATTTAGAACAATTTTGGATGCTGGACATATTTGTAAATATATCTATACCCCTTCTTTCTTTTTTTTTTTTTTAAAGGAAACACCTTTCCAGTCTCTAAGGTCTTCTCTTAAGGACTCTTTTTAAATTCACTTTCTTTTTTCTTTTACTAATTTGATCCTGCTGCTTCTTGTCTGTGTCCTGAAAATGCCTTTCCCTCCTTGCCATTTAGACTCTTCAAATATTTATAGATTGTTACCATGTCCCCCTTTAGTCATTTCTTAGACAAACTATGCATATTTAGCACTTGCAATCAATCCTCATACATCAATCACTCCAGAAGTCTAATCATTTTTGCAGCTTTCTTCTGATCTTCCTCCAATATGTGAATATCTTTCTTATAATAAGATGCCTAAAATTAAATACAATGGGTCATGTCTGCAGTTCATGTAAATTAGCATAGCTCTGCTGAAGACTCTGTGGGTTCATGCTAGCTGAAGTTAAAGAGCAACATTTTTAGTACGAAGATATTAAAACTATGCATTTTGTGAAGTTGTGAGTCTGAATCCATACAAAGCCTATTTGAATTAATTTCCATCATTAGCTGTATTTCTGAATGATGAATTTCCATTTTGCTTCCTGTAAAGTCTGAAAATATACTTAATTTTCTTTTTTTTTTCATATAGTTATTTACCCTCCCTGCGTGGCAAGGTTTTGGTAGTGGGTTGGGGTGGGGGAACTACAAGGGTGCCTTCTCTGACAAGCTTCTAGAACCTTCCCCCGTGTCAGATTGAGCCAAGGCCAGTGATATACAGCTAATCAAATGATCCTCCACCATGTTTGTCACTCTTCTGGCCCAATCAAGCAGTCTGTTCATCAACACATTTAATCCGAAATCAGCCTTTTTCGTCATTGTATTCCAACACACTTCATGCAAACTTGTGATAGGAAAAAAAAGATTATTTTTAAAGGATTTTTTTTCAAACTAGCTATGGCTCACAGGCAAAAATAGCCCTAATATCTCTTGGCTTCCTATATTGTCAATGGAGAAAAATAGAAATTTTTAGAGCCTTAATACAGCATTTGGCAGAAGAAATTAGTGTTGAAAGTATATAAAAATGAAACAGATAGCTAACTTATAGAATAGGCTGTTATTGCTTGATGCAGAATCTTACAGAATCACACTGAATCACAGAATTACTAGGTTGGAGAAGACCTTTGAGATCTTCTCCTGTAGATCAGTAGAGGAGTACCTGTCCTCTACTAAACCATATCCCTGTTGTCCTTATACTAGAAATACTATAAGAGAAGAACTTCAAGTATTTGATACAACACAGGACAATGAGATAGACTGACAACTGACTACAAATTACATGGCAACAGGAATTTGGCATAGAAAACATTTAAGAAATTAGGTCATATGCTCTGATTATCAATGCAGGATTGTTCCCCCTCAAGGAGTTCATGTATGCTTAGCAGTGTACTTCCCTCACTACTCATGATAATGAAATTCCCTTCACCAGCTATTGGGGCTCGTGCTGCCCTCACACTGTAGCTCACAGTTAGGACTATATTTCTGACCCTGTAAACCTCTTAAATTTTCGTCCCCAGTTTTGCAAATAATGAAGTGAAGTGAGTAGAGAATATCCATTCATGAGGTATGGTTAAACTACTAGGCTAATAGTACTCTCTCTTCTTGGTTTGTTTGGTTTTGGTTTGTTTGGAGTTTTTTTTAAGTTCAGGGCTGCATTGTCGTTCCAGAATCTTTCTGGGATTCACTTCCTAGCTATGACAGAGGATTTATTGAGAATGACTTCAGAAAAAAAGACTGCTCACTGATTGAGAACTAGTAGCTACAAGTATCTGTTTTACACCAGTGGTTCCAGTTCCTTGTCACTGTAGACAAAACAGTTTTCTGCTCTTAGGCTGAAGGGATGAAATGGAACTAGTCTTCTCTTCCCTTCAGTGTTTGCTGGAAAGGTAGAGAACCAAAGTGGGAAGAAATGGGGAAAACATTTGAAAAGTCTACTACCATTGCCACCTGCCCCTTTGCCCATGGTTATACCTACCACCATTTTCTTGGCAGTGTTACTGTGTACCTTAAATGGCATGGCCCCTACATACAATAGGAGCCAATTCCTGTATTGCTATCTACATGATATGAATATTAAGCAATAACCATTCCTGTCCTGAAAAAAATGCAAGCAGACCTTGACTATGAAGGTGTGCAGAGGATTCTTGAGACTGGCAGTATTGACAGATAATAAAATGATCAATGAAATCCAAAATACTGCTTGTTGGGAAAAACAACCATCGCTATTCATACACAAAGATCCTTGCTAAATTAGCTAAGACTGTTTAGGAAAAGGGTTGCAAAATATCTGTGATAATCTTATGAAGAAAGCTTAATGCCTGGTAAACCCAGAAAGGGTAAATGTAATATTAGAAGTTGTTCGGGAAGGAAGGTAGAATGAAATAGAAAACATCACTAAGGCAGCATATAAATCACTGGGAAACTTACTTACATTTTTTAGTAATACAGAGCATTCTAGTATTCTCATTTGAAAAGGGTTAGACAAAAATAGAAAAGCAGGAAGCAATGTGACAAGGATGAGCAACAGTATGGATCATCTTTGGTTTTAAGGGAGATTAAGCAGAATAAGAGTACCAATTTGGAAAAGCTGTGATACCATACAAGACTATAAAATCAGGAGAGATGATAATTCATTAGTTCTCAAAATAAAAGATCTAGAAGTTGTCAAATTATGTTTTTCTAGATGCGGATTCAAAACAAGTGAAGTACTTTTTTAACATGCCCATAATTAAAATGTGGAACTCATTGCCACAGGATATTATGAAGAACAAAGGTAGAAATGGATTCAGACAAATTTATAGAAAGAACAAAAAATCCTTCAGGGGCTGTTAAACACAAAGATCTGAAGTCATGCCTGATTTAAGAGATCCTTAAACCACTAATTATCAGATACTGATAGCATATAAACTTGTCTTATTCTTATATTATTTTCTTAAGCACAATTCACTACCGTCCACTTTCAGAGACACAGCACTGTATCAGATCTCTCACTGAAACCCTTTCAGGTGCTCTTCTGTCTTTACCCGCTGAATAAAATGCTAGTGCCCAGAAGAAAAGAAGCCAGTTTTGGGGAGTCAGCTGGGCGTATGACTGACACATTCCCCTGTTTTTCTAAATGTCACCCACAGAATTTTTGAAAGTCACTGTTTCTATGCTTAGAAATGATCTACATATTTTTTTAGTGGGGAGACTGAGCATGTGCAGCAACAGTGCTATTGCCTACACGTCTTATCAATGTTTTTCCATTGAGTCCTTGGTCTCACAGGTGTACACATGTGACTCTTTGCCCACTCAACTTGATCCCTGGCTTCTGCAGAAATTGTTTGGAAATAAGCCAGCAGCATAGATTTATTTGTATGAAACACCAGGCATCGGATGGAAATTAAAACTTATCATTCAGCTGAGCTTTTGTATGTATTGGTCTGAAAACAGGCCAGGAAAGTGTTCTTCAGAATAGAAGATATGAAAAAGAGGAAAACTATAAGGACATAAATATATATGTATCTTACTAAGATTTCAAAATACATTTAAGTTAATAGTATTACGTTTTATTTAAATTCTGACACATAATAGCATCTTCTATATTTACCAGTTACAATGACAAGTTTTCAGTAACGAGACTTTTTTCTTTTTTTTTTTTTTTATTAATTTCCTCATTTATCTGAACAGGAACTTGAAAGTCTGCATTTCTGCCGAGATTTGTCATCGATGTGTGAGTCCAGAGATGTGACTGACAGAGATGTATCCTTCACATACAGTGGTGGTTTCTCCTTAGAGGTCTAAAAGGGTGTTAATGAATTACTTGAGTAAAGCTGCAAATCAAGACAAGCTGTAGAACAAAGTAAGTCTGTGGCTTGCAGACTAAAGCTAGATTATCCACATAGTCCTATCTGAGAATTACCTTTCTATTTTTCTCATTATAATTTAAGTAAAATATACACCTGGACTAAGGCTTCAGAATAATCCTTCTCTGTGCTGTCTCTGCTTTGGTGGGGTTTTTTAGTCAGTCAGTTTTACTAATGCTCATCACTGCAGATAGTGGAAGTAACTATGCGGGAAGTAACAATTGTTTTTTCTTTCAAAATTATATTTAGGTAGAGAAGAATTTAATTTCTACCTAATATTACTTTTTTTTTTTTTTGGTGCTCAAAAGGAAGATTTCACTAGAATGTCTTCAGGGATTTGGGGTTGTTTGAAGTGAACATTATGGAAAAATATCCAGCTTCTCTATTTCCTTTTTTAAGCCATTGGGAAATCAGGACTTTAAAAAAGAGAAGAGGGAAGTCACATCTTACCTTTTAAAAATTATTTGTTTCATGATAGGAAGCATCAATTTCCTTTTTACTTGTCTATTTCACTTCAGTGCATGACCATGCTACTTCATCTCAAAAGAGTGATTTTAGCACTCTACAGTTTTAACACAGTTAATCTGGAAGGCAGTCAAGGGAAGTGAGGAAATAATTTGTTGTACATTTAATGCTCTAAAGTACCCACCAGGGAAATCCTGAAAGATTTTTCTCTATCCTCAAAAAAGTGTCCATGAGTAAAATTCCAAGTTCCTGACTAGTTCTCTGATTAGCTTTTCACAACTCTGTCCTGTGTCAGACGATTGGCAAGAAAATGAAGATCAGGATTTTGCTGATATACATGAATATGTCACCTTTCTCATCATCTCATTGATTATGTCTCCTAGATTTCCTATGAGGGAAACTCCACAACTGCCAAGCTTATCTTCAGGCAGCAGTCCTGTTGTGCTCCATAACTGTGCAAGGCTGAAGCTAATCTGCTGTGTAACTCTGTTCCTATGGGGATCTTGAGCACTGCAGCGGCTTAGCTCCAGCTCTGTAGAGCTCATACACTGCAGGTCACGAGCTGCTGCATATCTGAACCATCGCTTACCCACTGGCTCCCCTTGGACCTTCGTCACACAAGAGACTGCACTAGCAAACTTTCCTGCAGACCAGGGTTAAAATAAGGAATATCTTTCCCAGAAAAAGCATCAAGCTCTTCATTAGAAGATAAATGCAAAGCTAAACAAAACCCTGTTTAGTGAGAGCTTTGAGGGGATGCTGCGCTAGAGCTGCACTACACAATTCTCAACACACTGTGGAGCTGAATTAATAATGTAATGCTCCTTTAAACAATATAACTTCTTTATTTTTTGAAAGAATTCCTGGAACTGAGGGACCAGATTGGTTTATTTTTAACCCGCACTTCATTGGGTATTGTATGGTAGTACTTACCTTCCTTTTTAAAGCTGGTTTAGAATTTGCTTTCAGTTAAATAATGAAAAGCCTCCAAAGAAACCCCTCGAGTCAACCCTTTATGAGACTTTGTGGGCTGTTACTTGTGCTGGAGCCTTCACACCATCATATCTGCCTATGAAATGTAGTCAATCTTATGCTTAGTTTCCCTTAAATACTTTATTTTCTTAAATTCAGTGTTCAGCACAGAAAAGTGCTTTATTATTAATAAAGGTCCTAGTGTAAGTGTCCCTTTATGAAGCTTGTATTTTATTGCTGTGTGTGTTGTATGACCATAACAAAACTGTCACACAAACTCTTCTGCTCATAAATTGTACTTATTTCATTGCCACAGTCATCATAGTCAAGAAAACAAATATGTGAGATTTTTTTTTTTAATATGGGCAGTAGGAAAGATGTATGGCTTTGTTTGCTCAAGAGGCTTTTGTGCACTGTAACGACAATACAAATACTTTTGCATCCATCTGCAAAATATATTTTAAAATAAAGTTCTGCAGGTTGAGTCTTAAAGCTAAGATACTAAGAGAAAATTAACATTGTATTAAGTGGTTTTGGAGATATCTTCTGAAAATATAAGAAGTTCCTTCAATATTTAGAAAGAGCAGCATGTACTAAAGTGTGAAGTGTTGGGTTTGCTATGGCTGTTACTTCAACTCATTTTCTGATTAATTCATTAATGTGTCAGCCCTGAAAAATGAAATGACACTTCACTACAGTAGTCTGAGAAAATCTTGATAATATTTTAATCTACAATATTTTCACCATACTGCTTGAGATTTTCAGCAAAAAAGTTTCCCTGATGGAGTTATCTTTAATAAAATCACACTCAGAACTCTGCCTCATAGCACATGTCATGCAGTACAAAATTCAATATTTTGGTCAATAACTTGCCAGCAACATAAAAATGTATGATCTTCCATACCAGGTCAGATCGAATCCAGTCTCCTGTGTGAAACCATCCTGCACAGGATGTGAAAGGAAAATTTATACGATCAAGGCAGCTCCAGTGACACTTCCTCCAGCTTCTAGTATTCAGTAGTTTTACCAATTTTGGAGTCCAGAAAATAATTCCCATATTATTGCTTAAACCCAGCCAACACCATAAGACTGATGAGGACAAAAGGATGAGAAATGTTTTATTTAACATGTTGAGTCCTGAGGTGTTGTGGTTTGTACTGAGGTACAGCAGTGTTCTGTGTACCAGTGGACCTTGATTCAGATAGAATTACATAATATCAAAATTCTTGATAACAAAGGACAAGACTGTTTAGTTCACATTAATCTGATGAGCACAGAGAATTGTGTTGTTATCAACCCAAATAAAATGCCATGCCAGAACAAAAAAAATAAATTGAGCGTTATTTTTATCCAACCCCATCCTACGGAGCTACTTCTGTGGCCAAGATTGTTATCCTGGTATACTGCAGTGCTGGTATGCTATCTGGAGGTTCTCAAGGAAGAATGAAATCCCTCAGGGGAAACATAATGGTCATCATAACTGCAATGGTTTTGGCAGTCTCTCAGATTCAGTAACATCAGTTGGCTGTGTGCAAGGTAAGGAATGCAGTCTGGTGTCACTGGGGAGCCATACAACATAGTAGTGACTTCAGAAAAGTCCCGCAGGGCTGGCTGTTAGTTCCCTAGGAAATTAATGCTACTCCTCAACAGCACCTAGGGGTCTCTTTCCATTTTAAAATGCTGAAAGAGAAAGCAAAGAAGTGAAAGACTTGCAGTCTGTAGTTTATAGTATGTGCAGTTCTAACAGGAGATACCTGTACGGAAGGGAAAGGATAAAGAAGCTAATGATATTCTGAAAATCTGATAGGCAAAACAGAAGACAGTGGAAAGCACTGAGCCAGAGGCTATAATCAATTCGTTGATTGCTGAACTTCAGTCCCCTACACTATATCTGCTGGCAGCATTGAAAGATGGACAGTTGAAAATTCTCCATCACAAAACCACAGGCCTATGAAACCCTTTATTCAAAAATGTTTTAAAGGGAAAGGATCTGCTGTAGTACAGATTCCATCACCTCATTAACAGGCAGTATTTCAGTGGTTTCAGATTCATAAATAGAAGATCCTTGAAATGCAGAGATGTGAATGCAGCTGTCTGACGTAATAAAGCTCAAACTAGGCTCCCATGTTTTAATAAGAAATCATTAGACTGAACTGCTTCGGGTGAAATCTTTCTCCATTGAAGTCAGCAGCAAAATTTCCTCTGACTTCAGACAGCAAAAAATAAAACCTCTTAAAGACAGTTATTAAGCTGCAGTAATGGCTAAATGGTAAGGAATTTATTTTGATTAAATGTAAATCTATATCTATCTCACAAATATAACAGGAGAAGAGATTCCATTGATTTTAACCTCATTGGCTATATATACTGATAGACATTAAATTAAAAACCAAATAGTCTTTGAGAGACCATTTTTATTTTCAGGCATATATATCTACCTATGGGGTTTTTTTCATTGTAATTTTAAAAAAGGTGATTTTAAGAACATAAAGATAATCTTACAGACATCCAGATACGTAATCCAAATCGTGCTGCAGCAAGCTGAAAAATCCTAGAATGTTGCAATGAGCAGTACTTGGGAAAAAGTCTTTTGCTGAATGTTTTTGGTTCTTAATTAAAGCTTAGAGATGTATCTCTATCTTCAATGTTCAGTGAGTGGCCCCGGTGCTCTCTGGGTCTACTGTGACTACTGGGTGACGTGAGCTTCTGTGTTATGAACTCTAACTGATTGGTTGTTGTCTTTTAATGAAACTTGTATGTCCCCCTAAAATAATTAGAATAAAAAAGAATATGAGCATTATCAAAGTAGAGCAGTGAACAACAGGCTACCAGCATAAACATTCAAGTAAAAATGGTTTCTTGTGAAGAAATGGCATAAATTATACACATGACAAGATTTGAGGCCAGTGAGGACTTTTAACTATGTGTACTTCTGCTGGAAAAAGATGTGAACTGACCACAAAGTGCTTGGAAGGTACTGGTGACAAATACAAATGCAAATGGTGAAGAACGTAACTACAAAAGACACTTTTCATTGTTTATAACGATAAAGAGGAATTGGTCAAGAACATCAGGGGGAAAGGTTGTAGTGGGTGAGAAATGCTATGCTATAATGGAGTTCATAAGCCTTATGATGGGAAAAAGAAATAACAGGAAAAGAAAAGCATAAGATTTCAGGAAATTAGCCTTTAGTAAACTAAATTGTTTTGGAAGAAATAATTGGAATTTATGAAATCTAGGAGTTTCTTAAGGGAGAGGTATTAAGAGTATAAAAACTATTGCCTGTGAATGAAAGATAGAAATTATAATATTTAGTAACTTATGAGCAACAGTGCTGAATTTTGAGCTTTTCATGCAGCATCTGAAAAGTTGAGGTCGAGCTACTTCCTACAGGTAGAGAAGTATTGCATAAATGTTATATTGCGGAATGAAAAATTACGAAAGCACACAATAGATTTCAATCCCAAAAGCTATGACAATAATAAAAATCATTCTTTCATCACAGAAAAAATAGAACAAAGACCAACTAAATAACAGTTATAAAAAATACAAAACTGAGGAAAATCTATCAAGAGCTGATACTGACACCTAAGTTTCTTAATACTTCTTTCTGTCCTTTTTAAGAAGCATAATTATAAGTTCAATATTACAGTAAAAAGTAACAATGAAGACAATTTAAGCCCAAGGCTTGGGAAGGAATAGGTAAAATATTTAGTAATAATCCAGATGTTTTGAAATAGTTGTGATGTTGTGACACTTGAAGAATTAGTTGATGAAATGCGAGAGATGATGGAAGTCCATCTGAAAAGTCAACAACAATGGGTGACAATCAAGAACGAATGTGCTAGTGATCTTTGAAAGGAGTGTGAAAGAGAAATTAGATGGATTTCAGGGTCTGGGAAAACACTAGAAAAAATAATCAAACTATTTGTAAGCATCTAAAAGAAAACAAGGAAATTAGTACCTGTCAACATGGATTTGTCAAGACAAAATTATATCAGAATAATCTAATTTCCTTCTGTGAGAGAGCAACTGTGGATAGAAAAGAAGCAGCAGATGTCATGCATAGCTTTCAACACTGTCTCATGATGCTCTCATAATTAAGCCAAGGAAGTCTATTTCAAAGGTATAGAAAGTGGGCACACAAAGACTGAATCTTTTTACTGATAAAGCACTTGCCAATAGTTCACTGTGGAGTTGGAGTGATTTGTTGCAAGTGGCTTACAGTTCTGGGTCTTTTATTTTTCATGAAAGAAAGAAAAAACTACATGGTGCTTATTGAATCTGTAGGTAGAATCATAGGATGCAGCAAATTGGTTGAATTTGGACAGATCTGTGACATTTTACCCTTCGTGCTTCTATCCCCATGTGTACCTTGTATTCAGACCAGTACTTCCAAATACATATTAAGCATAAAAATAACTACAGTCACCTTTTGGCTCTATTAAATGCACAGTGTGCATTAAATTGCGCTTCTGTTAAACTTTCTCTCTAAAATGTGTCATTGCACAATAAAAAATTAAAATACATTGGAATAATCTGTAATAGTACAAGAATTTTTAAAAAGTACTGAAAAAAAAAATTTCATTTGGTTTAGTAATCAACTGTATGATTACCCAACAGACTATATGAATGCTTTATTTTTAATCTTCTTTATCCCATGCTATCTGGCTAGACATGTGGATAGCATTGTGCTTTTCCTTTTTAAACTCAGCAACCATAAATCTTTAGAATAAAGTGAGATTCTTTAGAAAAATGTTTCCCACTTTGATTAGTAGCATTCATAATTTCAAAAGTTGTTTTCCAGTGGTATTTCCATTATCTACTTAAAAGTCCTATAAATATTTTTCAAATTGCAAAATTGCACAGAGGGAGAGAAAACATACAAAAATACCAGGAAAATAAAAACACTGCTTTTTTTTTTTTTTAAAGGAAGTTTCACTTTTGGAAATCAATTAGCATTTTATTTCTGCATTATTTTTCTAGATAGCCTGCTGTGTTTACACTGACTGCCAATAGGTGGCACTAATAATTTCTACATTAACTGAGTGGTTGTTCTGTTGTCTTTCAACGTTAATGGAGTTATATCCTAATGTACTTCACAATTTCATTAGCTTCGGATTTGACTTAAATGTTATGTTTAACAAAAAAAAAAAAGCCTAAAAATATAGGTACTGTAGAAACAGGCAAATATTGGATTTGTGGGCACAGAATTGATACGTTAGCATTCTCTGAGCAAGCACTGTTTTTTGTTCAGGGTACCAGGGAGTAATGTGCCAAAAATTAACAAAGGCTGAAAACTGCTGATCCACAGCATCTGAAAGCTTCATTTAACATCTGAAATAAAATAGAAAGAGTCAATAGTTCCAGTATTAGAACAACCGTATTTCACATTTTGACTTAATTTATTTCACAGGAAAAAATTTCAAATGTTGTGATTGAAAGAGTTGAAATAAAAAGTGTGGTTTCATAGTGCAGTCTGAGTCTTATGACTGTGCTTTACCACGTGTGTCGGTGATCAGTGCTTGATTCTTCAGCACTTGTGATTATCTGTCCTTTATTGGTGAGTGCTGTGTTTTTTCCCCAAGCAGTAACAGAGCACCAGGCAGCTGCTTGCTCACTCTTGCCCCCCACAAAGGGATGGGAAGGGAGGGAAAAAAACCAAACTCAGGAGATAAGGATATTTTAATGGGATAATAAAGGAAGATAATAACATCAACAACAACAATAATAGTAATATGTGATGCACAAATACACTTGCTCACTCCATGCAAAAGGAAAATAAAAGAATACAACACCCAGAACACACAGGCTGTTTCCAAGAAGCAAATCTGTTTCCCAGATAGCCTCCCCAGTTATACATATATGGAGCATGATGTTATATGGTATGGAATATCCCTCTGGCCATTCTGGGTCAGCAGTGCTAGCTGCTTTCCCAGCTTCTTGTGGACTTGGCAGCGTGTGAGAAGGTAGTAAGCCTTTGACTTAGTGTAGAAGCTGCAAAACCCTAGCAACAACTAAAATACCCATGTGTTATCAATATTATTCTCATACTAAATCCAAAACATAGGACTATACCAAGAAAAACTAGCTCTATCTCAGCTGGAACACAAACGGTGAGCTTTAATTTCTTTCTTACCCTCTGTTTAATGGTACTATCATTGTAAGAACTGAAAGGATAAGACAAGGAAGAGCTGACTGGATGAGTTTTCCATGCAACACCAAGAAGAGTCAGGTTTCTTTTTGCTCACCAGAGGGAAAGGCATGCATAAGAAGTTTTCAAAAGGGCGTACATTAAAGTGGAAGGTGGACACCGTAAGCCCAAGGTACTCCCCTTTCCCTCCAGCTGAGTAAAAACCTGGATTTGACATGCTGTCAAGGACATGTTAAGTTCTGCTGAATTTTCATATGAGCCAGCCTGTGTAGACATGATACACAAAGCCACTTATCAGGGTTTATATTGTGTTGAAGGTCCCAGATATGCTCTGATGTGCCAGCAGAATCCAGTGCATTTCCAAAGCAGAACTCATCTCTGAAGTCAAGGAGATGAAGCAGTTATTTTAACAACACAACTTTCAGATCTGAAATTTCATGATTTCTCAAAAACTTCAGATGAGTCAATTTTCTCCTTAACACTATACGCTACAGCTCTGCTTTTTGGAGGATTCTTCCCATGCTGGCTGCCTTCTGACATGTCCATGTAGCACTGTATGTGGTGGGCATGCTGGGGTAGGAATGAGGTGTTAATAGACTTGAAACTGATAAGGACATAGGAGGATTTCTTTATAGGGAATATTTGTCAATTAAAAGTAGCTTAATACCTACTTGGGGAGTACAGGAATATGGATGCTTCTACCATATTTTCCTGTGAGATGCCTATATGAGATTTCTGATAGTAAAGAAAGGTGTCAGCAGTAAAGTTAGCATGCAAACACCATCTGTGAAAGTCAGAGAGCATCTATAGACCTACATACTGTGAGAGTGCTAGATGCATATTGCATCATGTATGAGGAGGCATTGAAAAAGCCTAGATGGAAGAAGGAGATAGGGAAATATAGAGTAAGGAACAAGAAAAAAAAACTCCGCCAAAACCATTATAAAATGACAAGTTAATATGAATTAAAAAATATGGTACAAACCATTTTAACACTGGTACGTTACCGCTATACAAACCATGGGCATTTTCTGCATATTGTACAGACAAAATGAACTATTGCCAGCCCCAGTAAATTCTGTCTGTAAGTTTTCTGACAGTTATTATTTGCAACAGGAAGGGTTTGGATATCTAGGGGTTCCTGTTAAAATTAACATAAAACATCAGCCTGAGGCATTATCCAGGCACATGTGAAAACTAAATCTATCCTGAAGACAAAATTTAAATGTAAGACTTCCCTAATTATTGGTAATAAGGTTGCACTCAAAACAAGGAGGGAATATGTTGTGAGTCAAAAGCATTTCTCTGGAACTCTGGAAAACACAGCTATAGCCTACAGGAATGAGTAATGAATAGACCCCTTCAGCTCATGACACTTGCTGGTACTAGTCATTATGTCATTTCCCTGGCTGCCTCTGGCAATGCCTGATAAACACTAGTTAAGTTTTCTCTTTTCTTCCCTACCACACTGTATTCCAATACATACCGACAGGCAATGCCTATCTGCATGGGGATACAATGGCAGGGTCATCTCCGCCCTTAGATTTAAACTTCGATAGTCTTGGTCATGAGTTTCCATCATTTCACCCAACGACAATGACTCCAGCTCTAGTGGAGAGGGCTCTTGCCAGGGTCTCTCACCTTTCTTCTTGAGCTCTCAAAATCAATAAAGAACTTCATACCACAATATCACCTATGGCATTGTTGGTTACAAAGTCCTTAGTTGAAACAGTCATTGAGGAGGGTCCTTTCTGGAAAAAAAAAGCTTACAAATGGAAAACAGCAGACAGTAACAGAGAGCATTCAGCTCCAGAGTCTTTTCTTTATTTACTGATAGGTGAAGGAATCTATCTCCTTTTCCCCTTACTGTGCCTGTACCTTCACTTGCATTTTTCATTTGTGCACTTAATATCCATGCTGTTCATTGTGGATCTCAGTATTATGTGGTTTTATCACGGTAATGCATGATGAATCGGGAAATATCGCTATCCAAACATTACAGGCAAAAAATGAGGCACCAATACATTGTGAGCTCAGGCTTGTGAAGAAATAATAAAAGTGTCAGTTCTTTGCACATAGATATGTGCAAAGTTCATGGCAAATGCAAGATAACTCAGATATCTTTGACTTTTCCTTGAAAGGTTCTGTGACACAGTTCATAAGAATACATATATATATGAAATGTTATCTTCTTTTACCGTATACTCAAATAACTAACCATTGCTGTTAACTTACTTGTGGTAACCTTTTACCCTGAGTTTTCACTAATTCCCCCAAACTCACAGCAGAGTATGTAGCAAATAAAGAAGTGGAGCCTGATTATTTTATTTTTTTATAAATCCTAGACTGACTGCTGTCATGTCCTTACCCTGCATTTCTTGTGGCATTCTTGTAAGTGATGTTTGACGTGATAAAACACCTTTCCTGATTAAGCATCCTAGAAAGTGTTTAACAAAGAAGTGACACCATCGTCTCCTGCAGCGTAGTGCAACATGATGTGTAGGGTTGAAAGGGTAAAGAAGAAAGCATGTTTCAAGAGGACAGCATGAGAAAAAGAGGGATGAATTATCTATCATTTTCACTTGAAAATCTTGTGCCTCAGAACCATAAAGTGAAGAAAATTACACATAAACTGAGCTATTAGTGTTGATATGAGATCCTGTTGTGCCAACAAGGGAGTAAATATCAGCATAAGTATATTAATGAAAAGAAAACTCCATATGTAGGAAATGTATGTTTAGGAACAAACCTAATGTCATTATAGATTGTGGCAATATTACTTGACATGCTTGGGAATGCACTGTCAAGATGAATTAGATCCCACCTCTATTCACAGAATGAGGCTGTCACAAACAACGAGAAAGACAGAATCTTGCTCTATTAAAGGCTGTGGCCTATTGCCTGTGCCTCAAGGGTGGCAAATGAATGACCAAAGCATAAAACAGTATGTAATGTCAAAGGTAAACTGACACTCTGAACAATACAATTAGAAAAGGATTGCTTATTATTGTTCCCAAACACCACAAGAGAAATCACTGCCCCTTGGCTAAGTTTTGGACTTTCCACTCTGAGTAACCTTCGGCAAGCCAGCCTCAGTACGCATCTGTGCCATGCTTGCATCTGTTGCTACTCAGTTTTCTATTTTCTAAAGTATAACTTTGGACCTAACACTTGAAAATTGCCATTGTGTTTAGCACCACAGTGTCTAGGGAAATGGGAAGTGGCAGTAATCCCAACCCTGAGGTAAGAGGATAAAGAGTGAGGTTCCAGAAAGGGTTTGGATGTTGCAGTGCTCAGTACAATGGATGTTGTACTGAATAATATTCAGTACTTGGATGTCGTGGTACTCAGTACAATAAAGTCCACAATAAACAACAACGTGACCTCAAGATTAAACACTGTTCTTCAGATTAGAATACAACAAAACAAACAAAAAACCTAAGACAGGGTAATATAGGGATACACCTCTTGCTGTACAGCAAATGAGAAGGGCTTGGTCATTGAAGACAGCATTCAAAACTCTGCTATGAATCATTCATCAGTGACAGAAGTTGAAGCACACCTGAAATCCTGTCCCTCTTGAGGAATTCCAACATTTATCTCAGGGTGTATTGTGGTCAAACCATGCTGCTTGGTCGATTGCTCAGACTGAGATTTTTAGCTTTGCAGAAATTCACACAGGGTAAATTAAGCTCCCAAAGAGCCTAATTAATTATGAGATTTGCTGCTTGGCAAAACCGACTAATTTATCAGTACATCCTTGCTCAGAAAAATCATAGGCAACCAGGGGTATGACTTCTTGTTTAGCTGAAATGGGAAGGTTGGGAACCAGGAATTCTTTTGATACTAGACGTTAAGCCAGCTCCATGCTGAAGTTTTAATAATAGTTTAATAATAGTAATTGCATAGCAACTGCTAATGTGAACATAACAAATGTAATGGAGAGATTTGCAGAGCCTGTAGAAATTAGATACTGAAGGTAGGATTCACCTCATTTAATTTTAGAGTTCTAAAATCATAGAATCATAGAATCCAGAATATCCTGAGTTGGAAGGGACCCATAAGGATCAAGTCCAAATCCTGGTTCCACACAGGGCCAGCGAAGTCAGAGCATGGGACTGAGGGCATTGTCCAGACATGTGCATGTCTATCTCCAAGTAAAAATCCTAGAATGGTTTGGGTTGGAAGGGATTTTAAAAATCATTTAGTTCCACCCCCCTCCCATGGAGAAGAAGACTCTCCGCTAGACCAGTTCCTTTTTTTGATGCAGCCCAGGATACAGTTGGCTTTCTGGGCTGCAAGCATGCATTGTTGTCTCATGCTGTTTCATCCAACGATGCCCTTAAGTCCTTCTCCTCAGAGGTCTCCCTTGAACTTGGTCTGTCAAACTTCATAAGGATTTTGTGGACCTATCTCTCAAGCCTTTGAAGGTCTCTCTGGATTGCATCACCTCCCTTCAACATGTTGACTGAACCATACAGTTTGGTGTCATTTGTGAACTTGTTGAGGGTGCACTCAATCCCACTGTCCATGCCTCCAACAAAGATGTTAAACACTGATAATCCCAATACAAACCCCTGAGGAATGCCACTCATCACTGGTTTCCTATTGGACACCAAGGCATTGACTCTTTGAGTGTGAACATCCAGACAATTCCTTATCCACCAAGTGGCCCATCCATGAAATTCATGCCTCTCCAATTTAGAGACAAGGATGATTTGTAGGACAGAGTAAAAATCTTTTCACAAGTCCAGGTAGACAACATCAGTTGCACTTCCTTTACCCACCAACACTGTCCCCTTATCCACGAACACTGTCCCCCTTAGAGAAGCAAGAGAGAAGCAAGTACTCTCAGTTATGCAGCTGATCTGTTTTAAAATTTTGCTTTGGGATAGTGTGAACTGTGCTCAAAGTCCACCATCTCCTTCCAATGAGATTTTACAGTTCTTTCAGCTCATTATAGACTGCTTTGAGTGTTTAACTGGGATGTAGATGTACAGGCTGCAGGCATTTATGTTTGGTCAAATGAAACCTATCCACGTTGTATTCTCTGATATTAGGAAATGCTTTGGGGGAAAAAAAGTTAAGAGGAACAAACATTTAAGACTTCATTCATTAGAACTTTCTTCAAGGAAATACTTATAGTTACCATGCTGTCAGTCCCCTGGCAACTCAAGGCTGTGAGAAAGCAAGTCTAGAAGAGTCTGTGGGGAGCTTTGCTTTAGTAAATCTGAATTTTTTCTTAGCTAGTGTTTCAGTCTCCATTGTCACAGAATGTGAACCCCTTGTGATAGCTTTAAACTGGTTAAGGTTGAAGTTAACTGCACAAAAGTGTTCATTTTTGTGTAAAGAAATCTTAATGTAATGTCAGTCATGAAATCTCTTTGCAAAGATAGTATTTGTGGTATTTCCTCCTATGATCACATACCAAAATCACGTGCAAGGGTACAAAAGAAGAGACATCTGCTTTTTCCTAAAACACAGTCACAGGGGCATGGATGATGTATCATTTTTCCAGGACAGGTTGAAGGAAATTTAACTAGTGTATCAGCTGTTCCTTTCTATCTTAATAAGTTCTACAGTGAAAGTAGAGTTCTGCACAGAACACACAACCTGTATATGTGTGTGGGTTAAACCTCAGCCAGCAAATAAGCACCACACAGACACTCACTGGAGGAGGATAGAAAAAAAACCAACCGCATGGGATGAGATACGGACATTTTAATAGGATAACAAAGGATAACAACAACAATAATAAAAATTATGATAATGCTACTACTAATAAAACAAGTGATAAAAAAACCTTTTCTGAGCAGTGATCCTACTTCCCAGCCAGCCTCCCCAGCTATATACTGAGCATGATGTCAGTTGGTATGAGATAGCGTTTTGGTCAGTTGGGGGTCTGTCCTGGCTATGTCCCCTCCCAATTCCTTGTGCAACCCCAGCCAGCTCACTGGTGGGGTGGGCTGAGAACCAGAAAAGCCCTTGGCTCTGTGAAAGGGCTGCTCAGCTTTCACAAAAACATCTCCATATTATCAACAGCGTTTTCTGCAAAAACCCCAAAATATAGCCCACCACTATCTCCTCTGAAGAAAAATAACTTTATCCCAGCTGAACCAGGACAGTATGGTAGAAGTAAGAACAAGTGGTGGTGGATTACTATGTTCTTATTTTCTCTTTTAGTGCTGAACTTCTTTCAACAATTTTTCAATAACATATCCTAAAGTTTTGTCAAACATAAACAACTGCACAGTTGTGAATAAAGTGTTTATTTGGTTTGGATCACCCAGATGCTATGGTTAGTTCTGTGGTTTAGCCTAGCCTGGGAATTGTCTCTGTATATTGATCTTCCTCTTCCAGAATGAGTCCTTGATTTGAACTCTCTACAAAAAAAATGACCTTGGCTATTTTTTGCCATCTGATACCAGATTACTATCAATGAAGTCACAGATGAATATGACTAAAGTAACTCATAGATTACACTGTATTTTTTCAATAACAATGCTGTTACACTCTGCAGCATCTTCAGAAGCTTAAGCATTTTCAAAGCTCATGCTACAAAAGTTAAGATTTTCCAGGATGAGAATCACCTAACAAATGAGAGAATCTATGCATTGATTCCATTCAATCAGTTTTAGTCCAAACATATGCTGTGTTTTTATTGGGTTTTGCTAGACTGAGGTGCTTTATAATTTAAGCAAAAGAATTCTAAACCAACCGAATTACTCCTAGGGATACAACTCAGCTGAGCATAGCTGTATGCAAACAACAATTCATCTGCGTTTGCCTTTGTTATTTTGACTTTTGCATACAGCTGATGGAAGTTCAAGACTCGTCTATCAACTGCTGCCTTCTTGTGTGTGTCACAAGAAATGTCTTTTAATACAGTGAGAAACAGTGAAGCAAATAAGATGTTGAAGAGTTTTGGAGTCAACTCACAGCTCTGTTTAACATGACAACAAAGAATTCGGTGAAACTTCTTCAAGGATACATGATGACTTAGTGGTTGGAAGAGTACTCACTTAGAAAGTGGAAGATTTTCTCTAGCCTGCAGTGCTCCATACCTACAGCTCTTACTCACCAGCATTTTCCTACCGTGCATGACAAGATGTTATGGAGGCACTTTACAATTCTTGTTGAAGCTGGACTAATGTAAATCTGGGAATTCATGAGCTGTAAGATCAGAGAGAAAAAGTGAACTAGCATGTCTGAGGAGGGGCCCCTTAGTTGTTAGAGACCTTTCTTGCATTTTCGTTCCGGTTTTTACCCAAGGATGCTCTATCATATAAAATGGATAAACCAGTGGAATACCAAACTTACCTTTGATTTCATGACATGCCAAAAGAGAAGGCCTTTGCTATGAATCACAGAATCACAGAATTGTAGAATTGTAAGGGTTGGAAGGGACCTCGAGAGATCATCGGGTCCAACCCCCCTGCCAAAGCAGGCTCCCTAGGACATATCACTCAGATAGGCATCCAGACGAGTCTTGAATATCTACAGAGAAGGAGACTCCACCATCTCCCTGGGCAGCCTATTCCAGGGCTCTGTCACCCTCACTGTGAAAAAGTTCCTCTGCGTGTTGGTGCAGAACTTCCTATGCTCAAATTTACAGCCATTGCCCCTTGTCCTGTCTCCACTGACCAAAGAAAAGGGACTGGCCAATTCCTCCTGTACCCCATACTTAAGATATTTATAAACATGGATTAAGTCCCCCCTCAGTCTTCTTTTCTTCAGGCTGAACAGCCCCAGCTCTCTCAGCCTTTCCTCATAGGATAGATGTTCCAGGCCCTTAATCATCTTTGTAGCCCTTCTCTGGACTCTCTCAAGGAGATCCCTGTCCTTTTTACACCAGGGAGCCCAGAACTGGACCCAATACTCCAGGTGGGGCCTGACCAGGGCAGAGTATTATGGAATTATGGAATTTGTGATGATGTTCAGTGAGGATATTGAACAGATAAAACAGGTTATTTATATTATTCTGAATTGTTCTAGATCATCAAAGGAACAATGGAGATCATATAAGAAGTCCCTTACTGATGTGAAATCTCTGTAAATTTACGCATATGCATTATTCAAAGCAATAATAGCTTGTTATTGATAAGGTGAATTAATGGAGTTCAAAAACTCATTCTCTATTTAATTCCCAGTAACTGTCAAATAATTTTCATAGAGATTCCCTCCAATTTTTCGTTTTGTAAAGAACAAATCTGCAGACACCATTCTAGCATGGTATTGACAAAAGGAGAGATAAAGTTGTTCTATGTCTCTAGACCACTACCCTATTTAATTTTTCCAGGGATTAGTTGGTTGATTTTCTTGCTTTTGCATCACTGAAAGAGCTGACTATTACTTTGATCTTCAACTATGATCTTCCCATCTCTTTCAGTGTGTCCTGGGTTCAGCCCAGCAGCAGGCTATGTTAGCCCTGAGAGTATTCCATGCCAATTACATCATGATCAGACGGGCTGCCCCCCCCCTTGCAGGGGCAACTTCGGACCCAGGCACGGGAAGTCCCGGTCTGGGCAGGCGCAGTGCCAGTTCCGGGGGAGAATCCAGACCTATCAGTACCTGCTCCGGGCACGGGAAGTGCTGCTCTGAGCAGGCGTGTGGGAGTTCCGGTTGTTCTCTCTCTTTCTTCTGGGATCTGCGTGGCAGGCGGTGGTGAGGGGGGTGCTCGGGGGTGCTGGGCTCGGGGAGTGCTGCGTTTGGGAATCTGAATCTGAATCGGTTCGGGCACGGCTCAAATGACATAGTGTGGTGAGAGGTTTGCTCTGTATATAATAATAGCACTGTAGTTAGTTGTTTTCATACTTTTCCCTGTTGTTTAGTAAACTATCCTTATCCTAACCTTGCAAGCCTGTGGTTTTTTTTCCTCTGGCTCTGCAGCCCCTTTCTTAGCTCCGTTCGCCCATCCTCCACCTCTTAAAGAGGTAGGGGGGCTTTTTTGTCTGACCTTTGTGGCCTCAGCTTTCCGTTGTGGTATAAACCACAACAACTTTTGGCGCCCAACGTGGGGCATGACGGGGGACCCCCAAGGGGGGCAAAAAGGTTGGGGTAACGATAGATTTGACCTTAACTCAATTGCATTTAAGATAGAGTTGTGATAAGTACGGTTATTTAAGTAATTTCTATGTACAATGTTGTGGCATTTACTCTTAAGGATGCTGCCATGGTTGCCAACTCGTGGCATGCTGCATTTAATCCTGCCAGGATTCGTTGCCATCCCGTACGTGTGTTTAGTGTATGTTGTGATAACAGTCTATGATTGGATAACATTGAAGTTCATGAACTTAAAAGAGTACTTGTATCAGCTTTTGCTGTTCGGTACAAGGAGGGATAAAACAGGCCTTGTAAGAGTGTTTAACAATTTCCAATATCCGTGGGAAATTCTAACTAGCATTTTCCTACTGTTGGTTTTGGTGCAAATGGTCCTGCTTTCGATATATATATGTATATATATTAGGCACAGGTTTATGAATACCACCCAAGAGTTTTCCCTGAGGCTGGATAAGCTTGAGTGGCAGGGCAAATGGCGAAATATGAGCAGGTACCTAGGTACTTTCTTACCCCCAGTGGTTTGGAACTTCACTCCTGAACAGCTACAGGATCCTAATAAGGTGACTGCATATCTGAAAAAGAACTGCAGTGGGCTCCCCAGAGAAATACGCCCTACTGCACTGTGCTGGGGCTTGGCTACCATCTACCAAACACTGCTTGATAGCAAGCAGCACTGTCAGTACTGTCAGCACTGTCAAGGGGAACAAGGAAATGGATTGGCAAATACTGCAGCTACTGCAACCCCTACAGTAGACCTTGCCCCTAATTCAGAGCATCAGCACTGTCAGGGGGAAAGAGGAAATGGATTAGCGAATACTGCAGATGCTGCGACCTCTACAATAGACCTTGCCCATAATTCAGAGAATCAACCCACACCAATGTCTGTTGCTCCCATTCAAAAGGGGTGTCAGTGTTGTCAGGGAGAAAGGGGAAAAAGACTAGTACATACTGCAGATGCTGCAACGTCTACAATAGACCTTGCCCATAATTCAGAGAACCAACCCACACCAAAGCCTGTTGTTCCCATTCAAGAGAGGTGTCAGCACTGTCAGTGCTGTCGGCACTGTCAGGGAGGAAAAGGAAATAGACTAGTGCATACTGCAGATACTGCAACCTCTACAATAGATCTTGGCCAACCTACACCAAAGTCTGCGGCTGCCCAGACTGGGACTTCCCGTGCCTGGGTCCGAAGTCGCCCCTGCAAAGGGGGGGGGGGGGCAGCCTGTCGGATCATGATGCAATTGGTATGGAATACTCTCAGGGCTAACACAGCCTGCTGCTGGGCTGAAACCCAAGAGCGACAGCATAGAGACAGTTATCCAGTACCTGAGAGAATTAGCTGTACGAGAGTTGATTTATTATGAGTCGGACAACAGAAGGCTCCCTGATGATCCTGATGACGTCCGATGCACCCCAGACATGTGGCGTAAGGTGATACGAAGTGCACCATCAGGGCACACAAATTCACTGGCAGTGATGGAATACGAGGAGATGTTTCCACCGCCTGCCACGCCGATCCCAAAAAAAGAGAGAGAGAGAAGCCGGAACTCCCACACGCCTGCTCAGACCGGCACTTCCTGTGCCCGGAGCAGGTTCTGATAGGTCCGGAGTCTCCCCCGGAACTGGCACTGCGCCTGCATTTGTTGTCTAGGTTACTCTCTCTGTAAACACAGCCTGCATTTTTCATTCCAAACTGTATGGCTTTGTTTTGACAGTGCTGTAATTTTTTATTGTTCTTCTGAACGGATTTGAGCGATGGAAACTTGTATTCATACTATGAAACTGGAAATCTGGGATTTGGATAATTAGCTGGAAAGGAAGTTGCATTTGCAACCAAAAAGGATGTTACTCTGGAATGAATATATATGTTTGAGACACCTTGCAAATATTTTTTGTTTATTCTGCCTGCATTTTTTGAATAGGCAAAATTCTGGTATGTCTGTTTGTCTGATCCTTGCATAGATGAGTTCTCTATTTATCCTATCTGTCTACCTTTTCATCCATTCTTCTCTGTGAGGAAAACATGTATCTGCTGGAAACTGAATTTCCAAGTAACTCTCATGAACTTATTACTTTGCAAGCATAGTCCCCTTCCTGTGTTTGCTATGCTTATTTAACATAAGATAATTAACCCCTCCTAAGCAGTTAGAAGGGAAATGTCGGCAGTTTAGCTCAATTTGCCACATGTTTTCCTAAGCTCCATTTCATTATTTTCCCTATCAGGTTCAGCTCAATAAACCTCTGCTCTAGGCTTAAAGGAGCAACATGAACTACAACAGTACATTTCATAATTGAGGAAGCTTCACTTATAAGTTTGCTGTCCCATTTTACTAAGATTCAGTAGAAATTCTGAATCTCACACATTGAACCCTCAACATTTCTTTTATAGGAATGGAGGATTTTAGATGGAGTAAGAACTCCTGGGTCAGTAAGACCAGTCATAGAATCATAGAATCAACTAGACTGCAAGAAACCCTTTAGATCATTGAGTCCAGCCTTTGCCTCCTTGCTGTCTAAGCAAACAAATTATTCAGTATCTTTAAAAACAACTTTTTATATGTAGTGGGCTATGGTATCTACAATAATGTTGTTAATAATGCATAACATCTAAGACATTTGAGCTCTGCAGAAGAAATATTTTTTTCTAGATAGGAACGATTTAAAAAATATTTTCAGCACTGGTGATTTGTGACCATCCTTAGCAAATTTGTAAAAGATCAACACTGTTACCTAAGGGAAGTTGTCCTGGGGAGGGTGTGGGGAGAAGAGTTGGGAGGAGGGGAGCTACAAAGGAAGGGGGAGAGGGAAGATAAATGTTTATGGAATTCAAGATATTTTCCAGATTTTTTTGCCCAGTAGCTGTTTTGTTGTTTTTTTCACTCTTTATCTTATTTCTGCCTGTTATTGGGACAGTAGACATTACAAGGAATGGTGAGAATTATGTAATTATTGCAATTCAGGTTTTGATTGGCAAAATCATAGAACATGGAATGCTTTGAGTTGGAAGGGACATTTAAAAATCACCAACTCCAAGAACCCTGCAATATGCAAGGACATCTTCAGGTAGATCAGGTTGCTCAAAGCCCCATCCAACACAAATTTCAACACTTCCAGGAAAGGGTCATCCACACAATGCAACACATTCAATAGTTTCATTTTGCTGGACACAGTAATTCTGGAAAACAGTTGGATGTTTCCTGTGCTGCAAAAGCATGTGCAATACAGAAAACAACAATACTTCACCTCATTTAATTTTCAGTGAGGTCTTTACTCTTACTGGGTTTTCTTCATAATCTTATTCCATGATCTTTTCCTGTAAACCAAACTATTGAAAATGCTCAAAGGAAATCCCTTTTAAGAAACTGATCCAGGAAGGTTACTGCACTGTGTAGGTATCATACAAATACAAGAACATTCCTGTGTTGTTTCAACACTATATACAGTAGAATAGTCCAATTGCTTTAGAGCTGTTAAACACACTTTTGTGAGATTGAAAAAAATCAGAGATATGACAATGGCAGCTTTGAAAAGATCCAAATAATGGACATAAACATCTCCTCTCTCCCTTCAACTATTTCCATAGTGTTAAAACACTAGAGAGAAAATACACAGTAAAGTGCTGAACGTGTTAGGAAAGCAATGCAGCAATGGCAAACTGTGCACAGATAATTGAAAGAGGGAAAGGTGTCTGGTTACAAAAAGGGAGATGAGACTATGCAACATGAGACCAAAAGCTGGTTTTTTGACTAGTTAATTATTATTCTAGGAGGCAGTGTAACCTTAACCCTAAATAACCCCCAGTAATCTATTGTGTAATAGCACTAATACACCATTTCAAATCAGTGCAAAGCAGTGAGTGCTCTAACCAGCATGTTAAATACTTTCATCCTGCAGCAGAATCACTTTGAAATTCTGTTGCTTGAGGGAGCCAGATTTCAGATAGTACAATGTTTTCTAATGAGGAGGAGGCAGGGAAACCTACTGAAATAAATTCTTGAAGAGAATTTGTGTCTTAATGTTCTCTTTTTTCATCCTGTACATGCACTTCATTTTTCATAGCTATTCAGGAAAGCTTTCATAAAGATTTTATTCCTGAATGAACACTCACAGCTGTATAGCCCCCACCTTATCACCACTGCAGCTAGAGCCTTTGAATACAAATTTAAATAACCAGTTTCTTTAAGCATTTCCTAGAAAATATTCTTTTCATTTATTCATGAACTGATGGCAAGATAAAAGGAGAAATATAAACAGACTTGCACATTTATCGAGTAATTATTTACTTTTGTTTTTCAGTTGAGCTTTGAAAAAAGAAATATGTGTTTCCAAAAGACTGGAGAAATAAATGTTGGTTTGACTTTTGTAAAGTGCTCACTGGATGGAACTTGTCTTAGACCAACTGAAAGGAAGAGTAATAGCAAGTGCACAGTAAAACTATGCTTTATGTAGTGAAATTCATGAATTGCAATATATGAGGAGTATCTTAGTTATTAATGCACAGTTTGGGAGTTAATAATGACATTTTGTTTAGTGGAGGCATTAAATGGCTTTTCTTCCTTTTCAAACCTGAGATGAGAGGTGATTCCTGCTACCCTAAGCCATATGTAGAAGCAGTAAAACAGCATTCCTGGTTATTGGCTGTAGCTGAGATTTGCAAATCCAGCAACCTAATTTCTATTTAGGCTTGTAATTTTCCATTGAGATAGAGGTGCTCAGGGAATGTCAAGGAAAAAATAAGGCAGAAGTGAAAAAATGCAGAATGCGAGAGTGAACGTAAAGGAATAGCCAGCTCACCACAGCAGTTTATATCAGAGATTATATCCCTTGAAACATACACAGAGTCAGGAGTGGCCTAATTCACTGAGAATACCCTGCAGGACAGCTTCTTGCTAGTTCAATTCTTTGCTCTGCTACCAATGCATTGTATAACCCTGGGTGGGGCATATAGTCCATGTGCAATTTGGATTCCTTGTTATAATGGGAATAATACAATTTATTAATCCCACAGAGTCGATGTGAGGCCTTTTCAATATCAGGAAAGTGCAATATAATTTCCATGTCTGAACCTCTCTTAACCTCCAAAGTATTACAATGATTAAATATTGATTAGTTTATAAAAAGCTATGTTGCAGTATTTACAGCCAAGAGAGGGAGAGTGTTAATCTGTGGCAAGCAAGAAAAGCATGAAACGCTGGTGGAGAGCTGATGAATCAAAACATGGCTATATAGATCCTTTGAAATGCCTTTATAAATCCTGTGAAGAGCAAATGTAAGGGCTTTAAGGTGGATTGTCAGTGATAGATGTAATAACAACTATTGCATTACACTCTCCTGATATTTCCATGATCTCCTGGTGAATACATGTAGGCAGGCAGACTGGAACCACAAAGACACAAAGCCACACAGAAATGACAGTGCAGGTGCTCCAGAAGGTGGATGTTGTTCCTATTATTACAAAAGCGACACAACTAATTTGTTTTGGTAACAGAATACAGAGCGAGGATGAGGTCCCAGCTGTCTCTGTTCATCAGCTGGATGTTGCCCTAGGCCAGGGACATGCTGTTTCTAATTTTAGTTTATTTTGCTGCTCAGGTCATCTTGTGTCTGTGATTCACCTAGTCATTATGATTAGCAAATTCAGTTAGTTCTGTTTGGCAGACTCCATGCTTGGATCTTTGTAACATGTAAAAGACTAGGTGTAAATTAAAGCTGTTTCTAAATTTTCTGGAAAAACTCAGTGGGAAGAAGAAATTTTGCTGAATGTGGAAAAAGGGACTGGCCACTTGGAAGAAATATGAGGATGTAGTCAGAGAACATAGGGATGAACAAGAAAGGATAAGGCTCACTTGGCACTAAATCTGGCAAGAGATGTCATGGACAACAAGAAAAGCTCTTTCAGGTGCATCAGCAGTGAGAGGATGACTAGGGAAAATGTGAGCCCACTGAGGAATGAGGTGGGTGCCTTGGTGAGGGAAGATATAGAGAAGGCTGAGTTACTGAATGCCTTCTTTGCCTCAGTCTTTACTGATAAAGCCATCCCTCAGGTAGCCCAGACCCTTGCTGTATGCCTTTCTGGATGATGAAGATTCTTCATCATCCTCTGCCTGAGAGACATAAAATTCCAAGGGTACAGTTTTATCCAAGGAAGTTTCAGAGGCAAGGTTCTTGGCTAAATAAAAATGTTCTGGCTTGTGTACATTATTTACAAAGTGATGAGGAAGTGAGAAATAAAAATGATTCCATACACCGTATACTATTTGCCGTAGGTTTTACCTGTAAGTTGCTAGTCGGTATGCAAGTTCTGTAACACTTTATATTTAGCTTGGTGTATCTTTTCAGAGGTTTTATTGCACTAACAACACAGTCCTAGTCTTACTAGAAAATGAAGCAGAAAAAGACCAAAACCTCTTTGGTGTTCAGAGGACGTCTTATGTGATAGCTGACTGGAGCAGAGGGTAGGACTCTCACTGACACAGAATTCTTGAAAATCATGTAATATTTTGGTAGGGAAAGGACTGTGGGAAATCAAAGATAAGGGTATCGGCAGACAGAGAGAACCACATAAGGTCACAAAAATGATCAGGGGCTAGAGCACCTCTTCTATGAAGACAGGCTGTGAGAGTTAGGTTTGTTCAGACTGGAGAAGAAAAGGCTCCAGAGAGACATAATTATGGCCTACCAATACTTACAGGAGAGTTGGAGAAGGACTGTTCAACAGGGAGTTTAGTGATAAGACAGGAAGCAATGGCTTCAAGCTGAAAGAGGGTAAGTTTTGACTAGACATTATAAATAAATTCTTTACTATGTGGGTAGTGAGGCACTGGAACAGGTTTCCCAAAAGGGCTGTGCATAACCCATCCCTGGAAGTGTTTAAGTCCAGGTTAAATGGGGCTTTGGGCAACCTGACCTAGTGAAGGTGTCCCTGCACATGGTAGGGGGGATGGAACTAGATGATCTTTGAGATCCTTTCCAACCCAAAGCATTCTCTGATTTTATGATTCTAACCCTTTCAGGTTGCTTCAGGTCCTCTCCTAATGTTAAAAATACAGCTCCTGCATAATGCAAGAGAAATTTGTATCTGAGTACATTTTAGGCTGTGTCCACCTCCTGTTTGTTTTAAGGGGTTTATTGTCTTCCTAATGATTGGGTCTTGAAACTTGGGAACTTGTTACATTAAATTAACATAACTTGCAGAAAAGGTTTCTAGTGTGTGCATATTTCACTAAAAGTTCTGTGTATACCTTAGAATAAGACTCAGGTTGGAAAAACTTTTTCTGGTTTTATTTTTCTTCAAGAAAAAGTCTTCAAGAGTTTAAGAGGCATTAGCAAGGAGCCATGGCCTGCCCTTCCTCTGTCTTTGTGGAGTACTGATGACTACTTAGTTATAATTTTGTTAATTCAGGTATTTGCAAAGCTAGGAAATGACTGTGTGTTCTAAAGAGCACCTGAAGCTGAGTCAGTATCTGTAGGACAATATGCTCAAAGAAAAAAGAAATAAGAGGTTATTCAAGATTGCTTCCACAAACAAGATTCCAGATGTTTGATTTGGGTTTTTTTACATATATAGTTTTATATCTTAGGAAACTGCATGATGTCTTCCCGATAATTTAGCACTATATCTTTTATATAAGAATTAGTTCTGCATTATGCTTTGCACAGTGAAGTGGCCTGAGGTATAAGGTGAAAGAACTATAGTACTGAATACACAACCTTAACTTACAGTTATACAAACATCACCAAAACACACAGGGCACCTCAGGCTATTGGTAAGAGGACAGCAAACCTCTCATTTCTGGATCACTGGACTGCATCCAGCTGTGTTTAGTAGTGTCCATAGGTCATTAAGTGAAATGAATTGGATATTGCAGATTGGCTTGCAAAGGGACAGGTGTTCACATCACTAAATCATCAGTGTGGTCATTGGAACTGGCAGAAGAGGCAATGCCTCCCTCCAACACAGGTCTGAGCTACATTAAAGGAAGATTGTGGGCAAGCTTGTGCAGCTGCAGAAGTATAAGTTTTAATAACTCAATCTTCTACCATTTAGTTGAGAACAATTGCTGCACTTTGGATAGGACTTCAGTCTCCAAAGCTGTCAATATGACAGTCCCAAAACATTAGACTCATTGTAGAGATTAGAGCGAGATGGGAAACCTGTATTTGAAAGTTGTAAAATTTAAACTTACATGATCTGCTGCCCCATTAAAATGCCTTTATACAAATGCACATAGCATGGGAAACAAACAGGAAGAATTAGAGATCTTTGTGCAGTTGCACGGCCACGATCTCATTGCAATTACGGACGTGGCGGGACAGCTTGGATGACTGGCACGCTGTCATGGATGGCTATGTGCTTTACAGGAAAGAGAGGCTAGGGAAGCGAGGTGGAGGAGTTGCTCTTTATGTCAGAAAGCAGCTGGAATGTATTGAGCTCCACCTGGGGAAAGATGAACCATCAGTCGAGTGCTTGTGGGTAAGAATCAAGGGTCATGCTGGTATGAGTGACACTGTTGTGGGTGTATACTACTGACCCCCTGATCAAGAGGAGCGGGCTGATAGTGCTTTCTAAAAGCAACTACAAGTAGCCTCAAGATCCCAGGCGCTTGTCCTTATTGGGGACTTCAATTATCCAGATATTTGCTGGGCAAACAATACGCTCAGTCGTATGTAGTCCAGGCAATTTCTGCAATGCGTAGAAGACAATTTCCTGCTACAGATGGTGCAGGAACCTACTAGGGGAGGGCTGGTGCTGGACCTTGTTCTTACTAACAAGGATGGGCTTGTTAGGGAGGTGAAGGTCGGGTGCAGCTTAGGACAAAGCGACCACGAAATGATAGACTTCAAAATCTTGGGTGGAAGAAGCAAGCCAAAAAGCAGGATAGCTACCCTGAATTTTGGAAGAGCTAACTTTGATCTCCTCCTCAACGTATTAGGAGCTATCCCATGGGCTATGCTGTTAGAAGGAAAGGGGGCCTGTGAGAGCTCGTTAACACTTAAACAGCACTTCTTTCAAGCGCAGGACAGGTGCATCTCTTTGAGTAAGAAATCAGGAAAGAGAGACAGAAGACCTGCATGGATGAGCAGGGAGCTCATGAGTAAACTCAAAGGGAAGCAAAAGGTTTATGAACTGTGGAAACAGGGTCTGAGCACCTAGGAAGAATATAGGGATGTTGTCAGGGCCTGTAGGGATGCGACTAGAAAGGCTAAAGCCAACCTGGAAAGAAACTGGCAAGGGACATAAAGGCCAATAAAAAGATTTTTTTCAGGTATGTGAATAGTAAGAGGATGACCAGGGATAATGTAGGTCCCTTGCTGAATAAGGCGGGTGTCCTGGTAATGGGGGATGATGAGAAGGTGGATATACTAAATGCCTTCTTTGCCTCAGCCTTCACTCCAACGGCCCCTCGGGACCCACAGATCCTGGATGAAAATAGGAGTGTTTGGGGAATGAAGAGCTTCCCTCTAGTTGAGGCAGGGAGGTCCAGGAGCAGCTCAAAAGGATTAATGCACACACATCCATGGGCCCGGATGGGATGCATCCACGTGTGCTGAGGGAGCTGGTGGAAGTGATTGCGGAGCCACTCTCTATCAGCTCCGACAGGTCTTGGAGAAAAGGAGAAGTGCCTGAGGATTGGAGGATAGCCAATGTCACTCCAGTCTTTAAAAAGGGCAAGAAGGACAATCCTAGTAACTATAGGCCAGTCAGGCTCACTTCAGTCCCTGGAAAGTTATGGAACAGATTGTTCTGGATGCCATCACCAAGCCACTGGAAGAGAAGATGGTCATGAGGAGTAGTCAGCATGGATTCACCAAGGGAAGATCATGCTCGACCAATCTCATAGCCTTCTATGATCTCATCAACGGCTGGGTGGATGGACGGAGAACAGTGGATGTCATCTACCTTGACTTCAGCAAGGCTTTTGATACTGTCTCCCGTGACAACTTGATAGAAAATCTGAGAGAGTATGGGATAGATGAGTGGACAGTGAGGTGGGTAGAGAACTGGCTGTCGGACTGAGCTCAGAGGGTCGTGATCGGTGGAGCAGAATCTGAATGGAGGCCTGTGACTAGTGGTGTTCCCCAGGGCTTGGTGTTGGGTCCAGTCCTGTTTAATATCTTCATTGACGACCTTGATGAGGGAATAGCATCCACCCTCAGCAAGTACGCCAATGATACAAAGCTGGGAGGGGTGGCTGACATGCAGGAAAACTGTGTTACCATCCAGCGAGACCTGGACAGGCTGGAAAGCTGGGCAGGGAGAAACCAGATGAAATTCAACAAAAGCAAGTGTAAAGTCTTGCACCTGGGGAGGAACAACCAGATGTATCAGTACAGGCTGGGGGTTGACCTGCTGGAGAAGAGCTCTGAGAAGGACCTCGGGGTCCTGGTTGATGACAGGTTGGCTATGAGCCAGCAGTGTGCCCTGGTGGCTAAGAGACACAATGGGATCCTGAGGTCCATCAGGAGGAGTGTGGCCAGCAGGTCGAAGGAGGTGATCCTCCCCCTCTACTCTGCCCTGGTCAGGCTCCACCTGGAGTCTTGTGTCCAGTTCTGGGCTCTCTGGTGTAAAAAGGACAGGGATCTCCTTGGGAGAGTGCAGAGAAGGGCTACGAAGATGATTAAGGGCCTGGAACATCTATCCTATGAGGAAAGGCTGAGAGAGCTGGGACTGTTCAGCCTGGAGAAAAGAGGACTGAGGGGGGACCTAATCAATGCTTATAAATATCTTAAGTATGGGATGTAGGGGGAATTGGCCAGTCCCTTTTCTTTGATCTGTGGAGACAGGACAAGGGGCAATGGCTGCAAGTTGCACAGGAAGTTCTGCACCAACATGCGGAGGAACTTTTTCACAGTAAGGGTGACGGAGGACTGGAACAGGCTGCTCAGGGAGGTGATGGAGTCTCCTTCTTTGGAGATATTCAAGACTCGTCTGGAAGCCTATCTGTGTAGTATGAGCAAGGGAGCCTGCTTTGGCAGGGGGGTTGGACCCGATGATCCCTCGAGGTCCCTTCCAACCCTTAGAACTCTGATTCTGTGACTCTGTATGCGAGGCTAGTGGTGTCAGATCTGGCATCAAACAAGCAGACTTAAAGTCAGAGTTTTGATTTCAGATGTTGTCTTGAGATTTCTTCATCACCAATTCAGAAGTAAAACATGATACAAAATATTAAACGATTTTATTTTTGTCAAATTTAGACAACTTGGGTTTCATTGTTTAGAATACTTGCACTGTTCTTGCTGATAGCACCAAAGGTGGAGAGGGAAACAAAGCCCATTTAATTACAAGAACCAAGGGCAAATATCACAGAATGAGAGATATTAATGCACATGGCAATCACAAGCAGCATTGTCTCTGGAGGCTGAGTTGGCACCTATTTCTCACACATCCAGTTGCCCAACCTTCCTTCCCTGTGGCTTGAAATACCATTTACTTCCTGTGGTTACTCCTGATATTCGTGAGTGTCTTCACTGTGATTCTCCTGCAGAAAAAACAAAGCTATATGGGAAGTTCCCCCACATTATTCCCATACAACCAGCCAAGTTCTTTCACGGAATCCTATAAAGATTTTTCCACTGTGAGAAGGTTCCAGAGAGAAACTGGCAATTTAATATTGAGAAGAGGGTGTTTAAATGCAACTCCTGCAAGTACACTTATGATCTTGTGTATTTGAGATACCAGAAAAATCCCTTCTGGCAAGATAGTTCTGGATTTGAAATGTAAGTTGCAAATGAGACAAACTATGAAAAGAACATGAAGAAAACGGCTGCGTTTCAAATCTATTCCACAGGACTGAAATGATCTCACTGGATTTAATCCACACTGTGGGCAAAAGTAAGAGCCAATTGCTAAGCTGAGGATGTGTGTCTGTGCCAGCATAACCCTAAAGGAAGGAACTGAAATGGTTCTAAGGAATTTAAAATAGTAGATGTTTGGTATTTGTATCTAACAGAACAAGGAGACAGTCCTGGTTTAAACATTTTTTTTCCAAAATCCATTAAAACACACAGAATACGCTCTAGTTTTGTTTGGTGTATCAATGGTATGTCCATGGGTTGTATATGTATGTACATATGTTTTATGTATACTTTTTTTTTGTTTGTTTAACCAGTCCATTATTTCTTAACAGAAATGATTATTTCTTCTGCAGAAATCTTCTTGATATATATATAAGAAGATCGATTCTGACAAAACTTTCTCCAATCATTCTCATATTCTATTTTGGTTTGTTTTGTTCTTGTTTTTTCACTTCCTTATATTATTTCAGAGAATGAGTTGGCTATCCCTGAAACCCTGCTGCCATGGGGTCTTTTTCAGCAGTTTGGACAATATTTGTAATCAATCTGAACCCTAATACAATTTGGTCAAATGTAGCAATATGAAATAGGTCAAATGTGTCTACTTATTAGTAGTAGTAATAAAGAAAGTAATAAAGCTCAGATGTAAAGAGCAGTGTAGATATTTATAGTTCAATAACATAGATCCTATGCACTGCACTAGGTCCCATGTGTCCCATTCACATAGACAGCAGTACAGCTGCAACCAAGTATTTTCTGTCAGTATTTCCCACAGTTCTACTTCATGTTCTCAACATCAACAAAAAGTCCTTACTTCTTAGGTGGAGAAGGACTGATAGAATCAGAGTCTTTGCAATTCACATGTTTTCTGCTGCTCTTGACACTATACTGCCATGGAAGATGTAACAACACCCAAATGTGCAGCAAGGACTTGGTTACTTTTAAAGATCCTATACAAATGAAATGAGTCATTTCAAGTCTTGGTGATATTTCCACCACTTTTTAGACCCAAAGCACAAGGCACGTGCTTAAATACAAGAAATTATGCAAATACATTTACTTGGATTTAAATGAGTGCCTCTTCTAAAAAAATTCCCGTGTTTCAGTGTTTAAATGCCAAATAATGTACATCTTTTTTCCATAAAGTCCAGCAGCATTTGCTCCTTATATCACTGAATTATGATTTTTTTTTTTTCAGAGAGCTTCTATTTAGTCCCATTGTATTGGTATATTACACTGAAGTGGAACAGTGATTGCCTTTTGATTATCTCAACGCTTTCAAAATTCTGGGAGTTCAGATTTAGAGCTAAATGCTAATTAGAATGTAAGCTGAATTAGATTCATGAATATTGCTTCGGGAGTGATTTGCAGTAGATCTGAGTCTGTCTCACTTTGGTGACCACTTCTGATTGTTACCTTTTCACAGCCTTTCCTCAGGCATCATAGACTGCAATTCTACCCCAGTTACTCTCAAGTTTAGTGACTGGAGGCAAGGAGTCTGCACTACCTCCTAAGAGAGCAGTCAACTTTGCTCAGACAAGGGCTTGCCCTGAGTTAAATGAAGTGGTACTCTCTCTGGGTGAGGAGGTTTCTCAGTTCCAGACTCCTGAATAATATCCTGAAGAAGCACTATTATTTGTTTGATCTCTTATGTTCTTCCTAAAGCATCCTTAATCCTTACTGAATGACCTGGAAAGGACAAGTCTATGCCTGTCCGGAAAAGGAATTGAAAAATCCTTACCAAAAAATCTGAGAACCACAGGAAATGGGGAAAATATATAAAAAATCCTGAAGGAAACGTGAGTACTATTCCTTAAAAAAATCAGGAAAATAAAAAGAATTCAGTACAGGGATCTACGGGGCATTGCTTAATCTGCTTTCTCTGGAGACAGCAAGACGATGGCCCTGTTGAGCAGTCAGACCAAGACAGACCCTTAGCCTAACCCAGGACAGCCTTCCTTTTGTTTCTGTGTTCTCAAATGATGATACACTTGGTACTCAGCCTTTTTATTGGGGAAATATATTGCAAGTCAGTCTTTCAGAAGTGATCAACAGGGTTTTGCAGTCCCCTCAGGTATTCCTGGTGAGTTTGAATGTGTTATCAATACAGGGCCTTGCCTTTGAAATAAAAATGATGGCTTATACTTCTATGTGGCATTCCCTTTCTGGAGACAGAAAGTAAGTGCTTCACTAAATAAAGAACAGACAGGTTACAATTTGAAAGCTCTAGAGAAAAGGCATCTCTAGATAGGATGTATTTGAATCATCAAACACCACACTTAAATAGCAAATTTTCAAAACCCCAAATGACATCTCAAGAATTTAGACTGAGGCTTTATGCTTTTGCAGTAATATTTTAATAAGGGACTGGCATAAAGTGTGCCCCTAAGTAGATGAAAACAATAAATCTTGTGTACTTGAAGTACATATGCCGTTTATTCAGTCCTGCTAAATGCCAAGGTTTAATGCTGCAGAGATAAGTCACCCCTCACTTGGATGATTTAGCAGTATCTATTGTGCACATAAATACCTATCAGGGAGCACTATCACCCCAGACTACCTTTCACTTTGTTTATGGAATTTAATAAAACAGACTCCAAGGCTACTGCATGTTCCTTCCTGCACACCGAGGAGCTGGTGCAGATGTAACTAGTAACAAAAAAGGAATGGTTATAGCTTTTTCTACTGGCCAGGGTATCTGTGTTTGGATAACTTTGCACATGAGTGACACTGTTTTACATAAGCTGGGCATTTGGTTTTCATAGGTAGTGAGAGTCTGTTTACTGTTTCATTATGGTTACAGTTCTTCAGAGGAGTCAGGCTGCTGCTTCCAGCTGTACTGCAGACATGCCTTTTATTTATTGGGGTATTTTCATGTAGTAGTTAAAACATGTCTAATACCATAATGTGTGAGCCATTGCATTCTGAGGCATGGAGTGACAAGATTCCTGACACATTTATTTCTCCTATTAAATTAATGGGATTTTTGGGATTAAATAAAGATCAAATAAAGATGTGCATAAAATTTCCTGCATGGTTCAATCTTTGTATGCAAAAGGTACATTCAGACACTTTACACAACCATGCACAGCCATAATTTCTGCTGATTATTGTGGAGAGCCTGGTTCAGTGCTGGCTATCAGAGAAGGGACACAGCAGCATGGATCTGCTTGAGATGGCGTAAGTAGGGTAAGGGTTAGCTTCAGGTCGGCTTGACCCGGTAACGGGTTGTAACTGGATATTGCTGGCACTTGCACATCTGCAGGATGCGATAAGAGGATGTTCAAACTGCAGGAATGTGGAAACAGAACAAAGAGGGGACGGGCCGACATTTATCTGCTTGACCAATAGTGAGCTTGACTTTTGCAATATGCATGAGCTAATTAAGCAGTGTATTTAACCAAGGCTTGCTTGAATAAAGATTGGGACTTGCTGATGAACCATATGGTGGTCGGAGTCTCCCTTCTCCAACAGATTATAAAGCATTTTGGTGAAAAAAAAATTAAATTGATGATCTCAGAATCATCATCATTGCCCAGTATTTAGATGACAAATAGAGAACTTGCTACTTTACTGGAACTAATTTCAGCTCCACAGATAATGGCACTTCACAGAAGGTAATATAAATATCTTTATAGCAGTAACCTTTGTAGAGGTCAAGGCTATCCTGACATTTTTCCAAGGTCATACACTATCAGTGTTCAATACAAACAAACTCATACCTATATTACCTAGTAAACCAGACATGACTAAAATGCCAATTTAATTTTCAACCTGAGCCCCTGCATATTGTGACTGCAATGAAATGTGGAAGCTATGTTCTCTTTACATAAATAAGGCTCTCATATATTTCCATGTTTGTTGTAAATTATTTATACCAAAACACATATACGGGAGATATTAGCAGCAGCAATTTCCATGCAGTATTGAGGACAGCCTGTTTGTTTTCTTACCAGTAATCAAAGTAAAGTATTAGATATAGGTAAGTGCAAAAATACTTTTTATTGTGCTCTTTATTATGTTTCTAGGTTTATAAACATATAGGTAAATCGTGACATGTTTGAACTAACACCACTGCCCAGAAATACTGTGTGAAGATAACTGTGGGAAAGTGATTTCTAGTTCCTGAGCATATAAAATAAAGCAGATTTATTTCGTCAACTATTCTGTAAAAGCGTTGATGCCTGATTTCAGTGGAATTGTATGCCTGCACACTGCTCCATGTCCTTCATACAAACATTGTGTTTAGGCTTGTAATATTAGTTTGGTAGCATTACTCTCAGTTGCTGTCATTTGCCCCAACAAATTCTTGAAGCTTTGCTCTGACCACTTGATTACTAGGTATTTAAGAAAAAGAAAAATAATTTTCAAAAGCTCTATAACTATAATGGAAAAACATACTGAAGGTTTTCTTAAACAACTTTTGAGGATTGAATCATGAAAGCATCTTATCCAGGCTTCCAATTCAATAAAAAAGGAAAGGGAAAAAGAAAGGTGTGGAGAGGAGAGAGAGAAAAAGAAAAGGAAAAAGAGGAAAAGATAAAAGAAAAGGAAAAAGAAAAAGAAGTTGAAAAACACAACAAAAAGAATCTCAGCTCATGGCCGTTGGTACTGTGTCATGGCTCACTTTTAGTAGAAGAAAAGAAGGGATCCAAAGGAGTGTGCTCTGTGGTGCTTCTCCATTAATGTGGTCTCTGAAATGCCTGGATAGGTGGACATGCATGCATGTTCTTGGCATGCAGTGTTTCAGAATCAGCACATGAAAGTGCCATTTATTCAGGGGAAAGGACAGGAAAGCATCACAGGACCCTTCCCTTACTTTCTTCTCCCTTCTTTCTTGGTTACTTCAAAGCTTCTGTGCTTAATTTGAGATATGTCTTGTTAAAAATGTTCAAAATAGTTTTTCGTATGTGACAGTTTCACACTGGTGTAATTTCATCTGCTAACAGTGATTCTAAATTGTGAATAAATAGGTCCATTCTCTAATCCATAATGGGAAATGTGTTTCTGCTGCTGCATCTCAAGAATTTATAGGAAGTGACTGAAATGATGATGTAGACCAGGTCACAGTCCCGAGACTACCTTCATTTTAAAGATACTTGTGACTCTTCAACACCTAGAACCTCCCTAAGAAGGACCAGAAGAAGCAGGCCAATTACTGCGAATGATCTACATTCAAGCAAGGGGAAAGAAGGACTCTTTTACATGCACTGTGCTCTCTGGATCATTCACTAGAACCAAATATTATTCTTAAAGTTACAGTCAAAACGTTTACAGCTAAATAACATTATCACAATTATTACATAACAGAAACAATTTCTTATAAGAAGTACAGTAGCAAATACAGACTGTGACAGGGGAACAGTTTTTTCAATAATGAAGAAAGAATAACTAGCCACACTGGTTCTTTTTGGTATTTAGAGAGCCAGAGGTTATAAAACTGACTAAAATGGTATTTCAGAGAAATGGAGACATCTGGTAAAACAGCGGAGTATAATTGCCCTATCATCATTTATTGCAATTCACCTAAGGACAGTCGAGGGATTATAGAGGAAGATAGCTCAATATAAACTCATTTCTATTGACATAGTCAAATACCCTCTTTGCCTGGTTTAATGCCCAAACATATGAGCTTAGCAGAGGATGTTATGGAGAGTCTGGACTGATGAAATGCTTCCCTTACAATGTAGAGCTGCTGCAATTTTCTCCTAATTACTTATTGAAAATCCTTAAAGAAAAACAAAAAAACCCAAAACATAGGTTTGATTTTGTAAAAATACCTCAAGTCAAAGAATCTGTTGGGTCTTAAAAGCTACATGTTTATATATTGATTTGCCTGAGATTTTTGGGAGAAACTGAAGCTCTGTCATAAGATGTTCATTGTGCTTGTACTTGAATCACAGTTCATGTGGGTATAATAGGTAAACGGGAAAGTAGAATGGGAAAATGGGCAGGGTATGTGGAGAGGGTAACTGGCAATATAACATAAGTAAGTAGTGAAGTGAATTTCGAAAACCAAAAAACAAACCCAAAGAAAAATAAAACTGCACACATCTTTCACTGCATTTTCTCTCCTATGCCTTCTGTTGTGGATGAAGAGTTTAGTAAATCCTCCTAGAATCTTAAAACCTAATTGAAATACCAGAAGTCTGTTGACTTCTTTCACTTTTTCACAGAAATATTGCTTAATGTTGTAGAACTAGCGCACATAGATTCCTTTTGTGGATGTTTAATTCTGTTTGTTAAACAATTTTTGCTCATGTTTCACAAAGATGATTAGAAGGCTGGAGCACCTGCCCTACAAAGAGAGGCTGAGGGAGATGGGCTTGTTCAGCCTGGAGAAGAGAAGGCTGTGGGGGGACCTCATTGCAGCCTTCCAGTACCTGAAGGGACCATATAAACAGGAGGGGAATCAACTTTTTAAAAGGGCAGATAATGGCAGGACAAGGGGGAATGGATTAAAGCTAAAGGAGGAAAGGTTTAGATTGAATATTAGGGGGAAGTTTTTTACAGAAAGAGTGGTGAGGTCCTGGAACAGGCTGCCCAGAGAAGTGGTGGATGCCCCGTCCCTGGAGGTGTTCAAGAACAGGTTGGATGGGGCCCTGGGCAACCTTGTGTAGCTCCAGGCCTGAGGTTGGTGTCCCTGCCTGTGGCAGGGGGGTTGGAGCTCTATGATCCTTGGGGTCCCTTCCAACCCATGCCATTCTATGATTCTATGATGATTCTATGATTCGATCTGGAATAGCAAGTCCAGCAATAGTCTGAGGAGAGGCACAAATAGTCCTTGAAAAAGAAAGATGAAGTATGAGTTTCCAATAATTAATTTAGTGAAACAAGATAGTGTAGGCAAGAAAAGAATGTAAGGCTTTTCTGAGCATGATCCACATTTTTAAAGTAGGCTAATGAAATAAAATGCATTATTAAAGTCTCATACTTCACAAATGTTTAATATTATTACTAGATTATTAATGGTTTGATGTTCTCCTCTACCTGTATGGTCAGAGGGAAGCACGCACAGAGCAAAACAGAGCTGAAAACAAAAGAAAAAATGGTTAAAATACTCCTTCTAACAGGTCTTGGAAACAGATCTTTTAACAGATGCTTGTTTCCATCAGCTTCTTCTACACTAACAAAACCAAGAAAAGATAACAGAAGAAATGTCTTCATTATATTGATCTTTAATTGTGAGGATTTATTGTTTTCAAGGGGAGAAAAAAAGGATAAATAAAAAAAAAAATCTTGTTAATGCAGGGAAAGAACATGTATTTCATAAAAAGAAATTTTTACAAGAAAATTTTAAAGAATGGGATTAAGTCTTAGCACACACACATACACATATCAGTGTAGGCTATATGGAATGAGGTGAGTTTACCTGTAGGATTGCAAGATCTTTAGTTTAAGGACTGCTTGGTTTCCATTTTCTCAGTGTACTTAGACATACTTAAGTCGAACACATTCTTAGCAATAAAAATTTTCTGTATACATTTCCATATATTCATGTTTTTTCTCTCTTCTGTCTGCCAAATTTTGGTGTATTTATCACGTAGATGATGTTGAACAGTGTAAGAAACCACAGGTGCCTTTTTTTCAGCTGTCACCTTTGACAAACTCTAACAAAGTATGCACAGTTTGTGTTTAAGTAATCTGGAAAACCTCCATGTCACCCCAGTTTTGGTACGACCAAATTTGTAGTACCAATTCTGCTACTACTTTTTTTTTTTTTGGCAACTTGATTTGTTTCTTGTTGGCAGTGGTATAGTCTTCAGACACTTAGAACTGAAAATGATCATTAGTTCCAGGGAATAAACTAAAGAAGTGGCTTGTTGTGTTTCTGAAATCTACCCCTGCCTTCCTCCATGCATTGTAGCTGCAGTGAATATATTTTCAAGATCTATTCAGTGCACATTCATTAAAAAAAGAGGTCACCCATAATATCATCACTCCTGTGACCCAGGTATAATGAACATATTGCTGTGACATTACTTTCAAATGGCAAATGGTGCTTGTTCATAGGGAATTGTGAGATTAGTTATGACAGCCATTGATGTCAGTGTTAGAGATCCTATGAATTTCTAGATATATTAAAAATGCAAAATGTTTTGCAATCACTCTCTACTACCATTTTTTTTTACCATCCCTATGTTAAGGAAACTAGGAAAAGATAAATTATGTTTGTAATGTAAATATGACATATTTCTTAGGTGTGCAAGTAATTGTGATATTTCATGTTGTAATGCTTTTCCATTTACATGACCAAAATAACTCTTCATTTTTGGATTCGAGATGCAGAATTTTTATCAACAAAGATTTTGTACTCTTCTAAGAAAAAAAAAGGAAAAAAGATTAAAAAAATCTTCTGGTCACATGCCAGTCTTCCTTGCTTCTAGAAATAATTAAATTTCTACTTCAGTGTGAGGCAAGAGCTCTTTCTGACAGATCTGTAAATATGTGAATCCATATTTTCTTTAGAAAGAATAGCTGTGATGGTTAACCGTGGCTAAGGGTCAAACTCCAACCCAGCTGCTCATTCACTACTCCTCCTCAACAGGGAGAAAATAGGTTGAGATAGAGGGACATCACTTACCAACTATCACCATGGCAAAACAGACTAGACTTAGGGAAAATGAACTTAATTTACTACCAACTGAAATAGATTTGTTTAGGAAGAAATAAACTAAAATATAAACCAGCATCTTTCCCTCCCCTCCAGGCTCAACCTCACTCCTTCACTCCTGACTCCTCTACCTCCCACCCCAGTGGGGCAGGGGGATGGGGATGAGGTTGTGCTCAGTCCATAACAGCTCCTCTGATCTTGTGGGGGGCTCTTCCACAGGCAGAGCCATAGAGAAATGCTTGCAGCCCCAACCTCTGCTTATAGCAATCATGTCTGCGGCCCCCACACTGACAATACCTTGGCACTGATACCCTGTATATAGCTGTCATGGGTTCAGCTAGGATAGAGGTAAATTTCTTTCTAGTGGCTGGTGTAGTGCTGTGATTTGTATTTAGGATGAGACCAGTATTGTTAACACACTGACATTTTAGTTGTTGCCAAGCACTCAAGGACTTTTCAGCTTATTGGATTGCCCATACTCAAGAATAGCATAGGCAGCAGGACCAGGGAGGTGATCATTCACATATACTCAGCTCTGGTGAGGCTGCATCTCAGGTACTGAGTTCAGTTTTGGGTCCCCCACTACAAGAAAGACATAGAGGCCCTGGAGCATGTCCAGAGAAGGTCAGTGAAGCTGGTGAAGGGTCTGGAACAAAACTCTTATGAGGAGCAGCTGAAGGAATTGAGGCTGTTTAGTCTGGAAGAGGCTCAGGGGAGACATTATCACTCTCTAGAACTACCTGAAAGGAAGTTGTGGTGAGCGGGGTGTCAGTCTCTTCTCGCAGATGTGATAGGACAAGAGGGAATGGCTGCACGTTGCGCCAGGGGAGATCCAGGTTAGAAATTGGGAGAAAATTCTTCTCAGAAAGAGTGGTTGGGCATTGGAACGGGTTGCCCAGGGAGGTGGTGGAGTCACCATTCCTCAGGGTGTTCAAGGAAAGGTTGGATGAGGTACTTAGGGACATGGTTTAGTGAGCACAATAGGTGGTAGGGGGACAGTTGGACTAGATGACCTTGGAGGTCTTTTCCAACCTTAATAATCCTATGATTCTGTGATTCTGCTGATGAGAAGACAGGGGCATCCAGGAAATTTGGAGAGGATACAGCCAGGACAGGTCGCTCAAATTAACCAAAGGACGTATTCCATACTATGTTGTCATGCTCAGCATTAAGGGGTGCTGATGGGGAAGGAGCACACAGCTCAGGGACACTGTTTTTGGGGATGGTCTGCCTTTGGGATGGCTCTGAGCTTTATGGTCTGAGTTGTGTGGATCATTGAAACACTGCTTTGTGCATCACCAGTTCTGTCTATTTTGTCCTCTTACTGTTATTTCTCTCTCCCTTTGCTGTCCCAGTAAACTGCCCTTATGCCAATCTATGAGGTTTGCCTTTGTTGTCTCACCTTTTTCCCATCCACATCCCCCTCCAACCCTGTTGTCAGGGAGGACATGTGTCCTGGTTTCAGCTAAGAAGGAGCTAATTTACCTTTTAGCAGTACCTTTTAGCACTGAGCCATGTTTGGCCAATGAGAATATTCCATTCCAATTACGTCACATTCTGTATAAAGGAGAAAAAGCATGCCAAAAGCGTGGGTCTGGCAGGCGCGGCTTGGGGGGAGGCGTGGTTTCCCTGGCGGCGGCGGGTTGGGCACGGCCTAAGTTGCGTAGTGTGGTGAGAGGTTGCATTGTGTATCACCAGTTTCGTGTAGCCTGTGTTCTAAAGTAGTGTTAGCACTGTTGTTCTTTGTATCTTATTCTGCTGTTTTAGTAAACTATCCTTATCCCAACCCGCAGGGTGTTGTTTGGTTGGTTTTTTTCGCGCAGCTTGCCGCTCGCCCCCCCTCTCTCTCTTAAAGGGACAGGTGTAGGACCCAGTTCTCAACTGAGGTTAAACCACCACAACACGTTAGTGGCTGTGTGGTGTTCATCTGCTGGTTGGGACTAAATGACATCAGCCTTTTTCAAAACCATGATGTCATATTCATTTTATTGAATTCAATAAATGGTCCCATTTTGTGTGCAGAAGGGATGCTCTGTCATCTCTCTTACTCCTGAGGACACACTCTCAGTGTGTTATGAACAGGAGAGCTCTGGCTCATACCCTGACTTCAGCTCCTTTCACTCCAGTTTGCTGTCGATTCCACATTTTCAGTGGTGATTCTCTCCGTTATGACAGCACTCAATATTACTACGTTCATTAAAAATCCCATTTATCTCTGTCATAATTTCTGAAGCACTTTCTGTGACTTCCATGTATATTTAATAAGACCAGGCATCCACCACTACATTCTTCACATCAGTGATTTACTTTGCTGAGGGAAGCAAAGAGAAGTGGCATTCCTATTCAGGAAATTACGAAAGCAACTTGAAACTAATTGCAAGAAGTGTGGCATCAGCTTTACAGCTCCTGCAGACTTGTAGCCATGGCAGAAGGCACTTACTACCAATTCAATCTAATAATTAATTTTAATTGAATTCTGGTTTAATACAAGACAAAGATCTTCCTGAAGTTATAGAAGATTTTCCAACATAAAACTGAACTACTTTATTCCCGTTACTAATCATCCTCACTATTAAAAATATACTCCTAATTTCTGCTTTAACTTTATCTAATTCCATTCCAATTTATAGCAATTGTTTTCCACTATTCTTTGTCCTCACATTCTATAAAGCACTTTAATGTGCTTGAGTTTATAAATCCCAGGATTACATTTACTCATTTTACCACCGCATTATGCTGCTCATAATAACTCCTTTTCAGAGTTACTATTTTCCAGGCAACAGTCCTCCTTTTGGTTGATAGGGCCTGCATTCTTCCCTGGAACTGTATTAAAACAGATTTTATAGGAATGTGTCCAATGAGCCAAATGATACAGACTGTGCTCAGTGATTGCTCCTTCCTTGCTTACGGCTCTGCCATCGCTTTAAACATTCACAGATTTGTGCAGCACTTGCTTTATGTTTAAACCAACTATCTTGATGGCATACCACATGTACTAGAAGCACATCCTTCATTCACCACATCCCAGCAGTTACTTTTAACATCTGTCAGGTAGTTGTTAACCCTTCAGTATGTGATCAATTGGTACCAGCTTGTGGGGATTATCTTCCTTTATCTCTCTTTTTCCTAAAAAAGTAAGACACATTCAATTGCTCTGTCTCAATAATTGTGTAATCCTTTGGAAACCGAAGGGAGTTACAAATAAATTGAAGATGAAGGTAGAGTCCTGAGTACATTCCTCCATGTTTTGTCAGGATAGGCAACTAGATATGAAAGAAACACGTGTCATGCTCTATAATGAGAGAAAAGATAAGAAGTGCAACACTTAGATACCAAGCCTCCATGTAGTGAGGTTAGGAATGAAATTTTGATTGGTGCTCATGAACTTCCTTGCTGGTGAGAATGCCCCCTCCCTGACAGGCAAAAACACTGGGGGAAGGTTGAACTTACGACTGTGGACTTTTCCAGCCTCCTGTTTTCATGGTTGGTTTCCCTTCTGGACTCCTGTTTTTAATTTCATGTGGATTTACATGAAAATAAATAAATAAATATTAGCAGTTGTGGCTGTGACACGAGATGCTAGGTCATTAGCTTCTGTCCTGACTGACTCTGTCCAGGCCAGAGTCTACCTCCCCAAGTACTCAGCACATGTGAGCTGAGTCAGCTGAGGCTGTTCCCACAACAGCTGACCTCACTCTCCCATAAAAGGGGCTGGCTGGGGAGGTGTGCTCCTGAGTGCCTCCAGGGCAGTCAGGGTGTTGGGTTCCTTTTCCTGTTGTGCAACACTCTGTAATCATTGGGTCAACGAGGTACTCTGTGTTATCACCAGATGTAAGTGAAATTTGCCTCAAACTGTTACTGTTCCCCTTTTGTCAGTAAACTGTCCTTACCCCAACCCAGGGAGGATCTGCTTGTTTCTCCTCTGGGAGTGAGCAAGCAACTTGTGGTGCTCAGCCACTGCTTGGGGCTGAACCACCACAGCTTCACCCATCATATCTCCCCTGAGAACGTATACAAATTTCTGATGGTAGAAATATTTTTCCCTACAAGTTGTGGCAATCCATGCTGGCCACAATTTGTTTTCCTTCTATCTTGTCTCCTCTTCCCTTGTTGGCTCCTTAATCACCTCTCTGATGAGTTTTGATTTCCGATATGCTGGTAGCACATAACCAGGCTTTTGTACTTTCTCTCATGATTAAAAAATTGTTGAAAAAATAAATTAGCAGAGCAGAAATCTCCTTGGTCAACACTTTCAGGAACCTGTTGATGTTCATTATCTATGATCTGATTTCAAGAAACATCTAATGTATATTATCTAGCATCCTCCTTGGTTACTAATGGACCAGAATTTCTTGAGTTTTATGTGATGCAACAGCTAATTATTTTCTTAGATAATGCATAATTATTTAATGAACAAACCAACCTTTCTCTTTAAAAGCAGCACAGAAGCATCTGCAATTAATTAAATTATGCCTGCAACATCAGAGACCAGTCTGAGTCTTAGAAAATCTGAAAACTCACTATGACATCCAAAGCTGACATGTTTGTTTTAACTTGCCAGCTCTTTCAAATCATACTGCCCAGCAGCTGACCAGTAGTGACACAACTGATGAAACAAGGAAACAGTCAAGCAGACTGCAGACCAAAGCCTCTCCTTAAAGGCACTTATGCTGTTAAGAAAACAGTAGATCCATGCAAAACTGTTTAATGTAGAAAATAACATCCACAAAACTTGGAGGGTTTCCTTTTTTAAAATTTATTTTCCTATTTCAGATTTTCCAAATGTTACTTGTGAAGTTTAAGAAGACATAAATTATTGTGGAAAGGTGCAGAGAGGGAAAGGAGATCTGGAAAAGAAAACCCCAAACTTTGATTAGGTGTTATCATTTGTGGCTAGTTTAAAAATGGAAAATTAATACCTATAGTCAAAGGAATCATCAGTTTTTTCATTTTTTCCTTTCTGAAAATAAGCATGTATAGCATTCAGAGAAAATGACAAAATAAATTGGTTCTACAAATGCTAAAGGTTGCCGATGAAAGCATTATCACTGCAAGGAAAGTAAACAGAAACATCTGGATTATATTAGTATTAGCAATCCCTTCAGTGAAATACAGCTACAGTGCCGTTGACAATGCAGAGTATCAACTCAGAGCCCTGAGTCAGTACTAACAATCAAAGAATTCCTTCTGGCTGATACTAGTGGAACTACTCTTTTGACTTGAACGCACATTGCATCTAGAAAGCAGGGTCTTGAATACAAAGTCTGTTAGTCACATTTTAGCTTGATAATGTTTTAAGTTTTTCTTCTAAGTGTGATCAGTGCAAGATATTTTGAAAGTGAATTGTGAAAAGCTTCAGGCAGGAAGTGTTGCTTTTATCATTACATTGGACCTTGTAAAGGCAACTTGCCTTAATTTTAAAGGTATTTTAAAGAGGTATTTTAAAGACCACGAGCATGGATTTTTAACCAAGAGAATTATGTATATGTATATCTACACATCATCTGTATCTATATCTCTAAAAATATTTATACCTAGATTATTTGTTATATATTTTATGTGTGAATATGTATCTGTCTATATACCCTTTAGAACCTTTTATAAATGCAAATCTATATATGCATATATATTTATACATATAAGAAGTTAATACTTTCTTGTAGTCAGCAAGAGCCTTATGTATATTACTATAATATATGCTGTAAAATTTCTGAAAACTTTTCTCATACAGAAAAATTACTCTCCTCTCCATCCACCCAAATCCCCCCACTTCCTCTCCGTGAATATCGCCTAGGGAAAATTAATTCAAATACACCACAGCACAATCTTGTGAAATTATTGCTGGTTTAATATATAATACATGCCATACATATAATATATTAATACTATATAAATAATACTTTATGTATGGGACAGAACTGAATTTGACCCATATCTCCTGTGCCAAATTACTTTCCATAATCCCTTTGCCTGCACACCACTATTCCTTTTTCCCTATTTCTTCCCTTTATTTACTATTACTTCCTTCTCTGTGCCAGATCTGTCAGGTTTCCTGCCCTTTCAGGTCTTGATGAATTAGAGGCCAGTGGCTGGGTAAGGCTCATTTTATTAGCTGTAACTATGCTGGGATGCAGGAGGAGCCCTCAAGTGAACTTCAAGGCAGAACTGTCAAATCATACATTATTTAACGGCTGGAGTACCCTCAGGTCCCACTCCCGACATTCTAATTTGGGACCTTTTTGGGTAAGAGCATGTTGGTCAAAGGACCTTAAGCTTGAAAATAGCAAAGATATAGGAAAAATACTATTGGAATATTTAATCCAAACCTCCACACAGACACATGATGCAGCAGTGACTTTAATGATGTTAAACAGTGATGGCTGTAATATGATTTTTTAAAGATCTGACACCTGCTGTTCACCATGAAGCCTGAATATGTATCTAGTTTACAAGGCTCCAGGCAGCAGATTTCAAGGCAACAGTCCTCCTGAGGAAATAAAATATATTTCTTTATATTTTTTTATATATTTGCAGTGGAGCATAATGGTGCTTCACACAGGAAAAAAACCCCACTATTGTAACAACTGATTTACTTTAATAAAAGCAATACTATATAGCTGCAGGGAACGTTCTTTGCAAGGCTTAGCTCTAATGAAGTCTTTTTCCTAGACTGTGGAGTGCTAATCATTTTATGAGTCACCGTGACAAGATTCTTCTCTTGTCAGTGATTCACAACTTCATTCTGCTGAAATCTCTTGGAGGTTTGACCAGTCCCAGTGGACTCTTAACTGCATTCCTCAGTTCTCAGTGTTTCCTCCTTTGGCTGTTGAAGTCCTAGCTTCACTTTTCAGTAGTCAGGTTATATCCTATATAGACAACATGCTCCTAACATATTCACAGTTTAACCTCAAAATAAATAATACTGTTCATGCTACTCTGAAGGGCTAAGTGCTTACCCTACTACATATCAAATGAAAGCATATTTTGCTTTCAAAGGAGAGGTTATGCTATGTATATTGTACTTGGTAAAACTGCAAGTATTTGTGTGGCTGAAGTCTGAATTAAAATTCTGTGGTGTTTCTTCTTTTGGGGTCTATTTAAGGGTGCCCTGATAGCTAGGTGGCATGGAGAGAAGGCAGATGGGCACTTGCCATGTGTCAGCCTGTGCGATGGTGGGAACTGTTGCAGCACCAAAACCTGAGCAGCACCAAGAGATAAATTTTCATGGGGACCTGTCTTGGGACCGGTTCTCTTTAACATCTTTATCAATGACATTGATGATGGGATTGAGTGCACCCTCAGCAAGTTTGCAGATGACACCAAGCTGAGTGGTGTGGTTGACACCTTTGAAGGAAAGGAAGCCATCCAGAGGGATCTTGACAGGCTGGAAAGATGGGCCCGGGTGAACCTAATGAGGTTCAACACTGCCAAGTGTAAGGTGTTGCACTTGGGCCGGAAGAATCCCAGACATAGATACAGACTGGGAGAAGAGCTTCTTGAGAGTAGCCCTGCTGAGAAGGACCTGGGTGTCACCGTGGATGAGAAACTTAACATGAGCCAGCAGTGTGCTCTTGCAGCTCGCAAGGCCAATGGTATCCTGGGCTCCATCAGAAGAGGAGTGGCCAGCAGGGACAGGGAGGTGATTGTCCCTCTCTACTCTGCCCTCGTGAGACCCCACCTGGAGTACTGTGTCCAGATCTGGGGCCCCCAATACAAGAAGGATGTAGAACTGTTGGAGAGGGTTCAGAGGAGGGCCACAAGGATGATTAGAGGGCTGGAGCACCTACCCTACAAGGAGAGGCTGAGGGAGCTGGGCTTGTTCAGCCTGGAGAAGAGAAGGCTGTGGGGGGACCTCATTGCAGCCTTCCAGTACCTGAAGGGAGCATACAAACAGGAGGGGAATCAACTTTTTAAAAGGGCAGATAATGGCAGGACAAGGGGGAATGGTTTAAAGCTGAAGGAGGGAAGGTTTAGATTGAATATTAGGGGGAAGTTTTTTACAGAAAGAGTGGTGAGGTCCTGGAACAGGCTGCCCAGAGAGGTGGTGGATCCCCGTCCCTGGAGGTGTTCAAGAACAGGTTGGATGGGGCCCTGGGCAACCTTGTGTAGATCCAGGCCTGAGGTTGGTGGCCCTGTCTGTGGCAGGCGGGTTGGAGCTCTATGGTCCTTGGGGTCCCTTCCAACCCTTGCCATTCTATGATTCTATGATTCTATGACCCTGTTGTAACACAGAAAATCAGTATTTTTATAGCGTCAGAGAGGCCAGAGTGGAGAATTATACATCTGATAATCATGTTTAATTACCAGCTTTTATTATGCTCACAGCCACTTTGGACAGTGTGCTGTTATACGGCAGAACCATCACTACCCTCTGTGCAAACAGGAGTGACACGTGGGCACATGAAGCTCCTGTGACTCCTTTTTGCTTGGAAACTGCAGTCAAAAACTGTGTTACTGTCATACAGAAAGCATAAAACACTTAACGTACTTTATCTTGGTTTACATAAGCCTCAATTCAACACTCATGTTTCATGTTACCTGACACAGTGCTTAATGTGGAACCTAACCCTGTGTTTCAGGAAGGAATGTTTTGGATATGTTAGATAAAAATCATGTGAAAGGACACATATGGCTATCTTTTATACAAATTAATTTGGTAATAAGAACATACCTACCTGCATAAACTTACATGATTGGAAGTTTGAAATTTTTACAAACATTTTTGTTATGGTTCTCAGTATATATCTTTGTTCACAATAGTGTTAGACTAAAATTCTTGTCTAAAGGTAGCTATGATATTAATATAGCAATGTGCAAAACAGCTTGTTATCATTCCATCAACCTCCAAAGTCCTGTTCTAGTTATACAGCACACACTAGCAGAAAAATATTCCCAATGATGCTACTCACACAGCAGTAGAGGTAAAAATTACAACCTTAGGCGCTTTTACAATTATTGAGTATAAATCTATTTAGCAAATTTCCATGAATGTAAAATAACCTACTTGTAAATACTGCCCCTGCTAAAGGAATTAATTTTAAAAAGGAAGGGAGGAAGGGAGGAAGGGAGGAAGGGAGGAAGGGAGGAAGGGAGGAAGGGAGGAAGGGAGGAAGGGAGGAAAGGAAGAAGGGAGGAAGGGAGGAAGGGAGGAAGGGAGGAAGGGAGGAAGGGAGGAAGGAAGGAAGGAAGGAAGGCAGGCAGGAAGGCAGGAAGGAAGGAAGGAAGGAAGGAAGGAAGGAAAGGAAGGAAGGAAGGAAGGAAGGAAGGAAGGAAGGAAGGAAGGAAGGAAGGAAGGAAGGAAGGAAGGAAGGAAGGAAGGAAGGAAGGAAGGAAGGAAGGAAGGAAGGAAGGAAGGAAGGAAGGAAGGAAGGAAGGAAGGAAGGAAGGAAGGAAGGAAGGAAGGAAGGAAGGAAGGAAAGGAAGGAAGGAAGGAAGGAAGGAAGGAAGGAAGGAAGGAAGGAAGGAAGGAAGGAAGGAAGGAAGGAAGGAAGGAAGGAAAGGAAGGAAGGAAGGAAGGAAGGAAGGAAGGAAGGAAGGAAGGAAGGAAGGAAGGAAGGAAGGAAGGAAGGAAGAAGGAAGGAAGGAAAGGAAGGAAGGAAGGAAGGAAGGGGAGGGAGGGAGGGGAGGGAGGGAGGGAGGGAGGGGAGGAGGGAGGGAGGGAGGGGGAGGAAGGGAGGCAGGGAGGGAGGGCGGAGGCAAGGCAGGAAGGCAGGAAGGAAGGCAGGAAGGAAGGCAGGAAGGTGTTGGAGAATGGCTGACAGACAATGGTCATGGAGATGTAGCTGAGCTGCATATGCGTACATGAGGAACTGTGTACGTGCACGCAGGCACGGAGTGCAGAGTGAAGCAGGGCAGAAGAAGCGCGGCAGGACCAATCAGCGTCAGGGTCAAGATGACCTTAAACGAAGATAGCCCTCAGAAGAAGCAGCTGAATCCGGGAAGAACTGGTTAAAGGAGCTGTAAGAATGAAAACAAGAGTTGTAAGAATGAAAACAAGAGGCAGGCTTATAATGATGTAACTTGTAACTAATAACCAATGATAGTTTGACTAGTAGGCATATATTAACCACAATGTATAAAAGAAGCTAGCTTAGAGCTAATAAACGAAGCTTGCTGATTGCTCATATTGAGTGTCCTTGTTTCCCTCCGTTCTGACCATCGTTCCGCGGCTTTGGTCTTCGACAAAATGGCGCCCGAACAGGGACCTACAGAGGAGGAATTGAGACCCTATAGAGGGTGAATTCGCTGCCACGTGTCGACGGAGTAGTTCGGTCCTGCCTAATGCAGCTCAGGAGGCAGAAGGGAAAGATCCTGCTGGACCAGGAGAATCTCCGTTGCTCGGGAAAACGATAGGGCCCCGCCGATACGCGTCGCCGAAGTCTTGCAAAGGCTGCAACAGCGCGCTGACAAAAAGGGTATGGATAGACAAGCGACGTATCATTTACTTATATGCTTTTTAGAAAAGCGAAAAGTTCAGGTAATTAATGCTCTAGTGCAACACGAGGCCCAAACAAAAAGCGGCCGCTGTAACAGCTGAACGGCTGGGGTCATCAGCTGGAGACCCGGCTGTTTCTCAGCGCGGCAGTAGCAATACAGCTGAAGACTGTTCTTTGCCTCCCTCGGGTGTGCAGTGTGGTTTGGTGAAGAAGCCGTTTGTAGGTGAGACATGGAAAGGCAAATTTTTTGTGGTTGGACTCAGTACAGTTGAACGCAGTGTTGCTGAAAAGCATTGATTTACCTACTTAGGAAACTATAGTAATTTAAATCCTTGACAAACCCTTAGTTGGGGTGAAAGAAGCTAAGTCACTAACAACTCTCAGAAAATTAAGTAAAAGAACTTTAACTGAAATAGAGACAGAACTCGTTGCTGCCGCTTCAACCTTTGCAGCCTTAACACCGATTACGGGTTCTACAGAGCTGATTCAAAAAGAAAAAGAAAATCTACTATGGAGAATGTGTTTTTGTTTCTGGGTGCTTTTTCACCTATCCCAGTTACTAAGCTAAGAAAAAATGCCGTGTTATCAGAGCAAAGTTATAAATCTGTCGGAACTGAAGGGGAGCGAGTAGTGCACGTAAATCTGCCACCACGGTCTGCACTCCCTCCACTGTGATGCCTTTGGAAGGAAAAAATGTGAAAACAAACGTACAACTGACTGCCTTTAATATCTATCTGCCTCTGACTTTTACTGAGCCTAAAAACACCCTATGGCGCAGTCGAAAATGTTAACCAGCATCAACAACTTCGACCTGTCCTTGAAAAGCTGGAAAACATAAAGCGGAGCAGGCAACGGCATGCCCTGCTGTAAAAGGGTTTGAGCCCCCACCCGAAAACTACGGAGAATCACCGATTCAGGCACAGAACAGTGTTGCCCCCGTGGACAAGGAACCTATGAGCACAGACAAGAAACCTAAGGACAGAGAATTCCTATGGAGATGGACAAGTATCAGCTTCAACAACCATCGGATCAGGGACACTCATCAATATATCGCTGTCTCCTGACACCCGAGAGACTCCGCACAGACTGCTCGGAGAAGCCTGGTCACGTAAGGTGGCGTGAGGACGGGAAAAAACAGCTAAATTAGGGTATTTTGATTCCTACTCAATCTCGGGAATCACCAGGGAAAGTTTGTGTGGGAAAAAGAGCGGGTGGCAGACAGAGTTAGTAGTGGGCCAGTGGGAGGTGGAAGGAACGGGGTCCTAGCACTCACCCGGGGCTCAGTCATGGTGAACAATGGGATCACACTGTGGTTTATGGCGGGGGGAGAACAGCACTGCGGGCAGTGGCCGAGAACCACCCCACCCCCCCACCCCAGCCCCCCCCCCACACCCCAACCCTCCCACCCATATCGGCTGGATGTGACAACTCGTGTCTTGCAATGTCGTTTGTCTGATTAATTGGTTTGCAGCATTCGTTTGTTCGTATGTGCTATAAGTTCAAGACTGTGTTTGTCCACTGAGAGCAAGGCTGGTTACTTAACAAAAATGAATTTTTTATAACGAGCATTGAAAAAGGGCAACTCATATTAAAAGTTAACCTGAAAAACAATGATCAATAACTGCTTACTTAAGAAAAAATTGGCCACTTACACGATTTAATGCGGAAGCAACTGACTAAGGGTCTTGTAAAGCCTTCCACAAGTTTGTGGAACAAGCAAAAAAAATTTTTTTTTAAAAAAAGATTGGGTTTTTTCTTTTCAAAAAGTGTCACTGGGTACGCTCCCACAAAACAGAAAAAAAAATTCAGCAACTATGTGTCAGGCTTATGTAGCCTGGGCGTTTGCTCCAGTACGAAAAACACATTCTGATCTAATCTTTTATCATTATATGGTTACTATATTGATTGTGAGAAAAACTTGGACGTTGAAAGTTTGATTCATAAGTTAACAGTACATTTGAAAAGCAAGGGGTTACAGATTAGTCCATAGAAAAATTCAAAAATAAGCCAGTGTGAAAATATTCGGACTGACAAATTGATAAAAGTACTGCAATACCTCAGAGGATTGCAATCAAAACTGGAGTTGACATGTTAAATGATGTTCGAAAATTACTTAAAAATGTTATTAGGCATCAGTACTCTGTTACCCAGATTCACAGCCACACTGAGCTAACTGACTACATCTAAGTCTAGCAGAAAGAAATCAGAGAGCAGACAGGCTGGTTGCACCGGCCAGGGCTGCTCTCTCAGCAGACAGCTTTGCACGAGCTCAGAAGTTGCATGAAATTTTGTTTACCAAGCTGCTAAAGTACTTTAACGACAATACCACTTGTTGGTTGCTGAAACTAAAAAAACTTGTACAATACAAAACCATGACAAAACATATGAATCAAACTCTCAAGCGTTTGCTTCACAAACAATAAGGGGGGAGAGAAGGATATCTCTCCAGCTGATTGATTAAACGAGGCTCTGTATGTTTTGAATGAAAAAGTTCATGTTAGATGTTAGTGAAATGAAGTTACAGGTATTAACTTGGGGAAAGGAGATCTGCCTATGTCATTACAGATATGGGAACCAAGCAGATAAAGCTGTGGATCCAGAAGAAATCAAGCTTGCATGAACCAGGACGCGATCCCTGATCACAGTAACTGAAGTCAAGTGTTCCAAGTGCAGCCACAATGGCCTATGAGTTTTGCTGTGGGGCATTTTGAATACTTTTAAAATATGAGTGTGTTAGTGGTAAATAAAAATTAGAGAAACAGTGATTTCTGCACAGCCTAATCTAAGGTCACAGGCTGCAATCGGTGCCTGCACGGAAACGTGAAGCTGAAGTTATCTGCATTTCTGACATTCCTGATTGGCAAAACAAACAGATACAACAGCAAAGGTATCAAGGCACTTAGCTACAGATGTGGATTCTGTGAAACATGCAGCAGCTGATTTGTGCTGCTGGCTCACAGACATAATTGTGAAAAGTTTTGGAAGGTATGTGCTGCAGGAATCTGGCTGACCACTCTCAGTCGATTCATGTGAGGCATTCAGAAATTAAGAGATCGAACAGAATTGGTTTCATGAGTGGGGAAATTTCAGGATGTATATTGTCAATGGTCAAATTTGGATGATTTGATTTGACAATTCGGTACTTGTCTTACATTTACTGCCATGCTTGTTGAGCTTTCTGCAAAGGGCCCTTGCAGGAACCTCTAAAAAGCAGTTTTGTGGCACAGATACAAAAAAGAGAAAAATTTGTCAAGGGGGGACAGCAGGGCCTGCCGGCAACCTGGCTCTCCTCGCAAACAACACAGACTCTGACAGTATCCTTGAAATTCCCATGAAACAACAAAGTTACTCATGCTGAGAAGTTTTGGTAATCACTTTTTCAAAGCGTAGCGGCCTTGAAAGCAGGCGTACAGACTCCCTTAAATCAAGGAGCTGTGAGAAAGTATTTGGAAGTAAGTGAACATGTCATCAACAGCCATAATGAGATGGCCAAAGCACAGCAGCTGTGCAGATAACTTTTAGACATTAAAGGTAAAACTAACAATGTTTTGCTATAAGGTATGCTTATCAAAAACTCGTTATAATTACTAATTAATCACTTTGGTGTGAACAGCATGTGTAACCAATTAGAGGTTTTTAGATTGCCACATTTTATAGTATAGCTTTTCGTTTATGGGATGGATGAGCTGGTTACCTTCCGGTATCACCTCAGGAACCGCAGGAGTTGGAGCTTCTGGGTTCAGTAAAGGCTGATGCATGCTTGTCTTTAACCATACACGTAGGAACCAAAGCTCGCCCACCAATGTAAATTCTAGCATGACTGTTTATCGCAACACTACGAGCTGGTGCAATTATACTTCGCCTAACATTTCAATATCTACTAACCATCCCTTGCAGCTACCGCTTGGTAATTTACTGAGATGCGGAGGACGCGTGCCTGGCCAGGTATCCCGTCATGTCTAAGAGGGTGGCCATGCACGCTTGGCCGCTTATCTCTGCTAACGCCTAACACCTCTATGATATTTCACATGAGCCGTCATCATCACCGAACCAGAAGGCAGATACATGCTTTTAATAAAGAATGCAATGGCCAGGTAACATTCTGGTCACTGGAGGAGATTATATCTGCATCTCTTCTCGCTCCAGGGGGTGTCAGCAACAACTGCACACAATCACCTAAAACAAGTTGAGGTGTTGGCTAGCAAAACAAACAAATGCTACTTCTCTTGCACTTTCCAGTCTTTTGCTTAATGTTGATTCTGTCCGCCATGCTACGCTGCAAAATAGAGCTACAATTAATTTTCTTTTGCTTGTCCGAGGCCATGGATGTGAAAGTCTTGAAGGAATGTGTTGTTTTAATTTGTCAGGTCATGGACAGTCAACCCATGAACAATTAAAATGGTTGAAAGATCATGTAAAGAAGGTTACAGTATTTAATGGGGAGTTAGATGGTTGGTTAAGCTCTTGGGGAATAACAGGTTGGCTTAGTGACTTGGTTAAGAAAGGTATACGATGGCTATTGATTATTATAGTTGCTATTATAGTAGTACGTATTTTATTAGCTTATACCCTGCAAAGCAAAGGTACCGCTCTTGTTGTTCAGAAGAAAAAGGGGGGAATTGTTGGAGAATGGCTGACAGACAATGGTCATGGAGATGTAGCTGAGCTGCATATGCGTACATGAGGAACTGTGTACGTGCACGCAGGCACGGAGTGCAGAGTGAAGCAGGGGCAGAAGAAGCGCGGCAGGACCAATCAGCGTCAGGGTCAAGATGACCTTAAACGAAGATAGCCCTCAGAAGAAGCAGCTGAATCCGGGAAGAACTGGTTAAAGGAGCTGTAAGAATGAAAACAAGAGTTGTAAGAATGAAAACAAGAGGCAGGCTTATAATGATGTAACTTGTAACTAATAACCAATGATAGTTTGACTAGTAGGCATATATTAACCACAATGTATAAAAGAAGAGCTAGCTTAGAGCTAATAAACGAAGCTTGCTGATTGCTCATATTGAGTGTCCTTGTTTCCCTCCGGTTCTGACCATCGTTTCCGCGGCTTTGGTCTTCGACAGGAAGGAAGGCAGGAAGGCAGGAAGGCAGGAAGGCAGGCAGGAAGGGCAGGCAGGCAGGAAGGCAGGAAGGCAGGAAGGGAGGCAGGAAGGCAGGAAGGCAGGTAGGAAAACAGGAAGGCAGGAAGGAAGGCAGGAAGGAAGGCAGGCAGGAAGGCAGGAAGGAAGGCAGGAGGGAGGCAGGAAGGCAGGAAGGTAGGCAGGAAGGCAGGAAGGAAGGCAGGAAGGAAGGCAGGAAGGAAGGCAGGAAGGAAGGCAGGAAGGCAGGCAGGCAGGCAGGCAGGAAGGAAGGCAGGAAGGCAGGAAGGCAGGAAGGCAAGAAGGCAGGCAGGAAGGCAGGAAGGCAGGAAGGCAGGAAGGAAGGCAGGAAGGAAGGAAGGAAGGCAGGAAGGCAGGAAGGAAGGCAGAAGGCAGGAAGGCAGGCAGGAATGAAGGCAGGAAGGAAGGAAGGCAGGCAGGAAGGCAGGAAGGCAGGAAGTCAGGAAGTCCAGGAAGGCAGGAAGGCAGGAAGGCAGGAAGGCAGGAAGGCAGGCAGGCAGGCAGGCAGGAAGGAAGGAAGGAAGGAAGGAAGGAAGGAAAGGAAGGAAGGAAGGAAGGAAGGAAGGAAGGAAGGAGGGAAGGAGGGAAGGAAGGCGGGAAGGAAGGCGGGAAGGCAGGAAGGACGGCAGGAAGGGAAGGCAGGCAGGGAAGGCGGGAAGGCGGGAAGGCGTGAAGGCAGGAAGGAAGGCAGGGAAAGCAGGAAGGCAGGAAGGCAGGCAGGAAGGTAGGAAGGCATGAAGACAGGAAGGCAGGAAGGAAGGCAGGAAGGCAGGCAGGCAGGCAAGGCAGGAAGGAAGGCAGGAGGGAGGCAGGAAGGCAGGAAGGTAGGCAGGAAGGCAGGAAGGAAGGCAGGA